>JBBGZY010001372.1:505000-1948159 GCA_037952925.1 Lithobates clamitans
GGAGGAGACCGGGCCCATGGACAGCCTGGAGGAGGCCGGATTCACCATCATCCTGGAGGAGGCTGGGCCCAGTGTCAGGCAGGAGGTGGCTGCTCCCAGTGAGGTGGCTGGGCCAAGTGAGGTGGCTGGGCCAAGTGAGGTGGCTGGGCCCAGTAGGAGCCTCACCCAATCCCAAGTGCCTCCCCTCTTTCTTCCCAAAAAAAGGGCCAGGAAGGGGATGGTCACACAGGACGCGTCCCTGTGCCTCATGCAACAGGCCACCCGGTTTTTAACGAGCCCCCCCGAAGCGGAAGAAGCCTATGGCTGCTACTTAGCCAGCAGGCTTCTTCAGATGGATTGGGAGCAGCGCCTCATTTGTGAGCGCCTATTTGGGGAAACAATCCATAAGGGGCTGCAGGGCACGCTAACAAAAAACACCCAACTACATGAGGCAGCCCCCCCCCCTCCTCCTCCTCCTCCTCCTCCTCCTCCTCCTCCTGCCACAACTGAAACACCAGAGCCACAGCCTCAAAAGAAGGCTACAGGGAAGGCTGCAGGGCAGCGTGGAGGAAAGGCTGCAGGGAAGAGAAGAAAGTGATGACCTGGGTTCAGTCTGGTCTGACAGAAGACGCAGGCTGTTGTAGGACCACAGTCTGGGGACATCTAGATCATCTGCTGGTGCTGTTGATCTCTGGGATTCTTGGACCAGATTGTGCTCCCTCTTATATGGACTCCTCAAGATCCCAATTTTCTTGTACACCGACTTTTTCCAGCGTTGACTTCCTCTTTATTTTATTTTGACCATGAATAAATGGATCTTTTTTGAGTTTAGCAAAAGACTTTATGTGTTTTCTTTTAAATCATTGATTTTACACACAATGTTAAATTAACAAGGGACAACAATCTCATTGAGTTTTAAAAAAACACACCAAAAATACATTACTAATGTTAATAATGTTCAAGTGGTAAGTCTTGAAAATAAAAAAATATACATAAACAAAAACGGTGCTTTGGGTTAACTTTATCTAAAAACTAAAAAATAATCACTAGAAAAAAAAAAAAAGAATAATGGGTTCTTTGTGGTAACTTTACAAACCTAAAAAAAAAAAAAAAAATAAGGGAAAAAGTATTATTAGTATGGAAACATTGTTTATAAAAAGCATACTATATCGTTCATGAGATCAAAGAGAAAAAGAATTCAGAAATCAGTTTGGGAGAACTCTGATTATGAACAGCAAAACACCTTCGTTCTTTAGAGCATTCGTAAAGAAGAAATAAAATGCGCTGCATTCAACGATCACAGATTTTGCAGCGTGATGAATGTGCTACCTACAATACAAACACTAGTTTTACTAGACCGAGTGCTTCCGTTTAGTTTTTGCTTATGAGCATGCGTCGTTTTTTTGTCCGTAGGACTAGCATACAGACGAGCGGACTTCGGGGTCCGTCGTAGTTACGACGTAAAGATTTGAAGCATGTTTCAAATCTAAAGTACGTCGGATTTGAGGCTAAAAAAGTACGTTGAAAGTCCGAAGAAGCCCACACACGATCGGATTACCAGCCAGCTTTAGTCCGTCAGCGTCCGTTGGACTTTTGTAGCTGAAAAGTCCGACCGTGTGTACGCGGCATAACAAGCATATGTCCCATGTCTTTTTTGGAGTTTTGTCATTTCTGATTTTAATGAATTTTCCAGCTCTGAAAACATCCTTTCCATGCCTGTCATTGTTGTTAACTGGGCCGTTTTCTGCAGGGGATTTTCTGCATCAACTTCCTGTTCTAATCTATTTTCTGGATTTACTCTATTTTCTGATGTTGTTTTTATCTGAGACTTTTTATCTTTTTTTCCTTGTGTTTCCTCTAGTTTTCCTTTAGTATTTTGATGCTTTTCCGCTGCCATCGCTACTCCATGGGTTACATATCTGTGCATTGGGCCAGAAGTGGGGCTTGTACTGGGGCGAGGGGATTTTTCCACTACCCCACCACCCCTTCCGCTCTTACCCCTCATCAAGGTGGAGGAGAGGGAAGGAAAAAAAAAAAAAGAAGAAGGAGAGGAGGGGGGATAGGGGGGAACGATATACTACCAAGAATTGAAGCTTCGGATTTTTTCAGACTTTTAAGACTTTTGCCCCCTACTTATTGTTACCTTTTCTTTTATTCCCTCTCTCCTCCCTCTCTCTCCCCTTCCCTCCCCTTCACCTGGGTACAGAGTCAATCTCCTTTACCTGCTTCCAAACAATATTCAAGCACTAGGGGGCAATAGTCGACAATGTCACTATTTCCATCTTTGTTAGCTGCTATTTATCGCTTTTTATTCTTCCAACAGTAGGTAATGATGCTTTCATTATTAATGAACATCAGCAGCTACAGTCAGTAACAGTCAATAAGTAAGTAAGGGGAGGTCTTCCAAGTACACTCGCACCGCTTCAAAATCTTACTTTAAGTCAAATTTTTTGTAGGAAGAAACAGTTTATATCAAGCAAAAAAATATAAATCACTTATCTTATCTTAAAGGGCGTGTTTGAGTCCTTTTCTGTTTCCACCCTTTCTAGCGTATCTTCTGCTTTTTTCCTTAGAGGACTTCCAGCTGATGCTTTAGATCCAGTGTCAGTGATCCCGTTCTATGCCCGGGACGTCCCGCTCAGCTGTGCAGCTAGATGGCTGAAGACTGGTGTCGGAGAGGTGAGGGGGGGATAGACTTCTCGGCGTTTCCGCTGCTCCTACCTGACCCCCCACTCTCTCACACCACCTCCCCGCTGACTTCTGTAGAGGGGCAGGGGGAGCGGAGAGCCTCACCGCACTCACGATCCCCCAAGCCAACACTCTTTCCCTTCGTTCCCTTCACACCGCCTCGCTTTGCACACCGCTGATTGAACCAATGCCTACAGGCTGTGTGATTTCTCCGGGCTCTCCGGAGGAAAGTGGAGCGGGGGGGAGACATTGCTTTGACCATCCACGCTGCCGCTGGAGTCCGCCGATGTGCCTTCAGATCACCGCCTCAGTCACTTCAATCATCAATCTTCAAAGGGAAATTTTCTTACCTTGCCACTTGGAGGGGTCCGATATCTGGGGGGGGAGGAGGGGGAATGATGCAGACCAGCTGGAGGTTCCAGCCTGCTAGACAGCAGCTACTGCATCAGCGAGGGTTCGCAGGGAGGGAGACCTGGGATCTTATGGTGCTCCCTTGCACATCGCCATTAGCAGACTCCTCCCTCCAAGCACGGTTGGCAACCCTCCTTGACCACCGTTATAAGGGAAAAGTCTCAGAACTTACCCCATCCCCAGAGAGAGAGCAGAAGATGAAATCTCTTGAGGATACCTTAAAGAGGATTTTAGCTAATGCCTTTCCTGATAGGTTACAGTGTCATGGAAAACATAGTTTTGAGGCTTCTGTTGGTCAAGATAGGAGCGGTGGAGAAGGGGGCTGACCAAATTGATGCATTTCACAATTTTTTTAGTCCTCGGCGCCCAGCTTCAACATCCCATTGGCAGCGTCTGCATCATATGGTGGACGATTATCTAGGGGCGAAAACAGAGATGGAGAGCTTTCCAGTTGGCGATCCCCTGTGTTTTATATACAAAATAGATCTATGGTTCATTACCAAAAAACATATTCTGTGTGAGCAGCGCTACATATTTAAACACTCAACAACTGAATGTTCAAGGTGAATGTAAGACCGTAGTCAACTGAATAGTCAACTAACACTTAAAAATTAGAATTAAAATGTGAATAATTAAAAATGAAAAGAAAATAGTCCCTTTAAATGTAGCCAAAAGTGTAGGTATCACAGTTCATAATACAATAATCAATGAGCAATTGGTGTTGATAATCCCAGGAGTGAGAGCAGTCACATAAATTAATCAATCCTTTTTCCAATATATGGTCATGGATAACGGAGAATAAATCTCCCTATGCATTGGAATCTTACCAGATCAAGCTGGAATACAAGCATATATCAATGGATCATCTGTGGCTCTGGATCTCCCCACGGGATACAACACAATGGATCTATTTGCTGGCGGGATGGTCGGGTCACTTGTTATAGAAGCTCAATCACATGGAGAAGAAAAAAAATCCCCTGGGTTACTGGGTCACGATTAAACAAGTGTTTGGCACAAAAAATTAAAAGCAATAATCTAAAATGAATAAACAACAATGTTGTGCATGTAAATATGCAAAAATAAAACTATAAGATACGGCCATAAAGAATAAAAATGGTAAAGTCCATAATAATAGCACAGAGGAGTGAATGGTAAGGATGATGTGAAGAGTCCACATTCATGGCAGCCTTCCAGTGGGAGTGGAAACCATATTCCCAAAAGACATTGAAAAAAACAAGAAAACAGAGGCGCCTCTGGGTGCAGACTTTAAAACAACTTTAATAGTTAAAGGCAGTAACAAAGATTGCACTCACATTTAAGTTGAACTGATGAGGCATAGAAAAGTCCCAAAAGCAACCAAGGTGGTCCGTGAGGTAAGTCTCTCCCGGCCATGGATATGTCTCCTCTGACTGGTCTCTGGTACGCTGGATGTATTGTGGCCGACAGCGATGGAGGAACACCAGAGCTCAAGCTTGACAAAGGAGCACAGCCGTCATGTCACTCATGGTTAGCCAGCTCAGGAAACGTGTTGCATAGTTTGTGACGTCATCACCCCTCGCCTGCATCACTGTTTGCTTTCCAAGCCTCACTCTGGTGTTCCTCCATCGCTGTCGGCCGCAATACATCCCAGCGTACCAGAGACCAGTCAGGGGAGACATATCCATGGCCACGAGAGACTGACCTCACAGACCACCTTGGTTGCTTTTGGGACTTTTCTATGCCTTATCAGTTCAACTTAAATGTGAGTGCAATCTTTGTTGCTGCCTTTAACTATTAAAGTTGTTTTAAAGTCTGCACCCAGAGGCGCCTCCGTTTTCTTGTTTTTTTATTGGGTCATGAGAATAGACCACTTGCCAGAACTTGCCCAATATTGAGATCCTGGGCTGCCCTGCATCCAGCGTGCTTTCCGAACAGGCATTTAGTGCTGCCAGAGGTTTTGTTACTGAAAATTGAGCGCATCTGTCCACAGACTGTGCGGCTGACATTTATCAAAATGAAATCAGTCCTGTATAACCAGCAGCTATGAAGCCCCTGATGCCGATGTCACTGATTAAGTGTTTTTGGGATGTGGAAGCTCTGAAAGATTTCTAGGCTGCCTAGTGTTGTGGGTGTTGATTTCATCTGGAAGAAATTTTTGGTATAGGTTTCATGGGCACAATTAACCCTTAAAGGCCAATTTTTCTACACCTGTTTGACAGGTGCATATCATTTCAATTTGTGACAGCAAGGTAGTTCTTTCTTTCATCAAAAGTACCTCTGTAGGGTTGCGGTGTGAAGGCACCTTTAACACCCAAAGACCAATTTTTCTGCACCTGTTACTTCTATCTAAAGTCTGCAGAAGAGACACCAGAATTTATCCTCCTTATTAATCTTGTTTCCAGTGCACTATATCGCGGCCTCATCATACAGACTGGCTCCCCAAGCTTTTGTTTATAAATTAAAGAAAGCTTGCAGGGAATATGTAATTTTTTTGGCTTTATAAATGTAATTATTGCTGCAGCAGCTTCTTTACACAGCACAGATGTGCCATTTTACAGGTAGACTAAGGGGACTCCCTAGGCACTATATTAAAAGGAATTTTTCATTTTTATTGTTTTCTCATTTTTATGCTTTCACTTTAAGCATCAGTAAATCACTGCTCATTTAAAAATGATGTTTTTTACCATTTTTTTTCATTGATACATGTCCCCCAGGGCAGTACCCGGACCCTCATAATCATTGTATGCCCACTGCCCAATTACTTGCATATAAGCCTTCAAAATGTGTGCTTTTGATTTTTCCAGTTCGGGTCCATAGACTTCAATGGGGTTTGTTATTCTGTTCCGAACATTTGCAATGTTCTGGTGTGAACCGAACAGGGGGTCGTTCAGCCTATTCCTAGGTATCAGCCAGTTTAGACTGCCAATTTAATAGAAGTAGTCTCAACCTACCTTTTGTGATGGAGACGTTCTGATGCCATTTACACCTGGGTCCTGATTTGACTTGTGTTTTTAGCACTGAATCCTACATGGCAGACTTTTATTTGTTTGTAGTGGCTTAAATGTGTTTGCATATATATATATATATATATATATATATATATATATATATATATATATATATATATATATATATATATATTGTTGTACCATCCGTGGTTATGCCCTTAATATTTTATTTAGTGGATGTGTACATTATCTACTATTTGAAATGTTGAAATGGCCCTGTTTGCTTTCTTTGTATATTCAGTTTGCTTACTGTCAATAAACCTTTTGTAAAAGGAAAGGTAATTTTTAATTACATTATGATTTGAGTCACAATTATATATGCTATTTTATTTTTTAATTGCTACTTTTTTCCTCCGAAAGTGAAGTTACTCTTGAACTCTTGGTACTCAATGAACACTAGCATAAACTCAAAAAAGCTAGGAAAAAAACAAACAGTTGATAAAAAATGTTGATAATAGCATTTTTGTGCCAGCTTCTAGTAGCATTTTAGTAGCTTTTAGAAGAGCATTATCATTTTTTGCAGTACATGAAGGGGGAAAAAAGGCTCACAAAAAAAGTTGTTAGTAGAATTTAAAAGCAGTTAGAAGCATTTGGGAGTGTTTAGGAACATTCAATATTTTTTTCTGCTGTAAAAACACTCTACAAAATTATCATTTTTTTCTGCTCCTAGATGCTAAAGCTCAAAAAATGCTGATAAGCCTAATGAAGTGTGCATGGACACATAGGATAACACTATTACACACATAGGATAACACTATTTAGCTTCTTGGAGCAGAAAAAAATGCTACTAACTTGACATGTGCAATTTGTAATCTCCCTCCACTTAAGCCTCGTACACAGGGTACGATTGTTGGCCAGCCGGGCATCTGATTTTTGTCAAAAGGGTGTGTACCAGGACCTTGTCTTGCATACTAACGGTACACAATTATTGTGCAACAAGCGCAAATGTAGTGATGTACTACGAGGAATTCAGCTTTTGAGCACCACCCTTTGGGCCCCTTCTGCTAATTTTGTGTTTGGTGAGCATCAATTCCGAGCATGCGTGTTTTTACTTTCAACTTTTGTGTGACGAATTTGTGTACTGACGATACAAAAATCTGATGTCAAACCGTTGTCCACCAAAAGTTTACTAGCCTGTCATCCAATATTTGTTGGCCGAAAGTTGGACAATTGTCAAAAGGAGCATACTAATGGTAAGATTTTAGGACAACAGTCTGTCAACAGACAATTGCCTGCCAACAATCATACTGTGTGTATGAGGCTTTAGTCTGGCTGCAACCATTTTAACTGTGGGCAGCTGAAGCTGCTGCCTGTTCACTTCCTGGATTTACACAGGGGCAGACCAACAGCTCTGCAGCCCTGCAGCTCTCATTGGCCCTTCAATGACTTATCCCCCCTCCCTTCCTGGCAAACTCTCATGAGAGGGAGAGCTGTGCATGATGTCATAAGCCTAGGCTTTTTATCAGACAGGAAACAGGAAGTGGGCTGTAAAAGGTATTTACAGGCAAAAAGTTTTACCATCCAAAGTTAAAACAACAAGGGCAGAAGATTTAATAGATGGAAAGTTGAAAAAAAAAAAAATGACTGAAGGTCCTCTTTAAGCAGACATCCACTGCATCCCTAACAACCAATGACTCATCAGCTGTCAGCAGGCTTCCCCACTGACAGCTGAAATGTAAACAAAACAATACAACATTTTAAAAAAAGTGTGGGATTCCTCCCCCTTTGGTTCTGGCATGGATGTTAAGGGGAACCCCACACCATTTATTAAAAAAAAATCCATACCAGACCCTTATCTGAGCATGCAGGTTAGGAAAGGGGGGGGGGGACGAGTGAGTGGCCACCCCCTCCTGAACCATACCAGGCCACATGCCCTCAACATGGAGGGTGTTTTGGGGCAGGGGGCCTCTGCCCCCCCCACACCCCAAAGCACCTTGTCCCTATGTTGACGAGGACAATGGCCTCTTTCCCACAACCCTGGGCTGTGGTTGTGGGGTTCTGCGGGCTGGGGGCTTGTCGGAATCTGGAAGTCCCCTTTAACTGGGGGGGGGGGGGCAGATCCTGCTTCCCCCCATGTGAATGAGTATGGGATACATAGTACCCCTCAAAAAATGTATTGACCACACTCCACAACATAGAGGATAAACAAATTGCTTTATTGAAGAGATGAACAGTTCATGAAAAACACAGGTACAGACAAACCACAGCAGGAGTTGACTGGTTTCACAAATTAACTTTGCTTATCCCTACCCATTCACCAAAAAAGTGCAAAAAGAGAATAAAGACAGTACAAAAGTTTGACAATTCCTTTATTAATAAAAAAAACAATGTCTCCCGATGTAGCTCCATCGCCAATCACGCCGCTCACTGCAACAATGGACCCGTATAAAGAAAAACCCTCTGGCCTTGTTGAATGCTCCCTGCCGAATGCCAGCTTCTCCACTTGACATTTCTTGAATAGCTAAGGGGCGTAGTCACTCAATGATATCAGCAGGTGACCCTGCCCCCTTACAATGTCACCAACCGATGCATGCTGGATCAGTGACATCACAAGGGGGGCAACAGGTGACGTCACCAGGTGGATCTGCCCCTTATCTATATAAGAACTGTCAAACGGCAGAGACTGCAGTAGGCGGTTAGCCTTTGTGATCACACTACATAGAAACAGCTTCATTCAGAACAGAGGGCAAAATCTGCTGCAGCTCTGCATAGAAACCAATCAGCTTCCAGTATTTTGTATCAAAACTTAACCGAACAAGCTGAAGTTAGAAGCCGATTGGCTGCCATTCATAGCTGCACCAGATTTTGCCCTCTCCAGTTTTAGTATGTAAACCCCCATTACATCCACTATATGTATATGCAAGGGCTCTATAGCATAAATGGATTTGTTTTGGAAAATGTGAAAACTAACTCTTCCAATCTGCATTTTACCCCACATAAATGGAGAGAAGGTAGATTGTAACAGTTACATGCTGAATACCTGCTGTCATAAAAAAAGTTGGCTTATGGATATTCCCAAGAGGCAATATGTGTTTGTGAGGAAGTAGGGTAAAAGACTAGTGTTGGGCAAATGGTTCAGCTGTTTGTTCCGCCCATCATATGTCCCACAATGCACTGCACACAGCACAGTGAATTCTAAGCCCTGATTGGCTGAAGCAATAAAGGCTTTGCCCAATCAGGGCACAGAGCATTGTGAGAGCCATGATTGGAGAAAGTCATGATGACTTAGCCCAATCATGGCTCATTGCTCATAGACTCACCCCACACTATAAAAGGTTCCTGCCCAGGGTAGCCATTTGCAGTGCGATGTTGGAGTGGCGAGATATAGAACAGGGCGCTGTTCATTGCTACTAGCGAGTTAGTGTGCTATAGTTTGCCATTGTGATTCTGTTGTGAGAGTAGAGTGTCAGTGTAGTGTGAATATAGTGATAGTGCAACGTTAAGTGTAGTGCATCCATGCAGTTTTACTGTAGTGTCAGTGTAGTGTTTCCATGCAGTTTTACTGCAGTATATTGAAGTTTGTCAGTGTAGTGTGTAAGAGAAGCTCAGTTGGAACCATAAGGCCATTACATGCTCATAATTATGAGCAAAGGCTCAATACAGAATGGGCATTAGTGCACATGTGTAAATGTATTAGCATGTACACAAGAATAAATGTGCATATGTGCATGAGCACGCACACACACACACACGTACAAGTGTGTGCACGGGTGCCAAATTTAAGCTGAACTATGGCATGAATAGATTGCTGAGTGGTCTTCAGCTAGTTTCTGTTTAACTACTTGCCGACTGCCTAACGCCTATATACGTGAACACAATGGCACGGGCAGGCAAAATCACGTTCCTGGTACGCGATTGCCTTCCCGCGAGCGGGGGGTCCGATCAGACCCCCCCGGTGCCAGCGGCGGTTGGCATTTGTCTGGGAGCATTGAGAGGCGAGGGGGAGGCCATACGATCGTGGGCCCCCCCCTTGCGATCGCTCCCAGCCAATGAGAAACATCCCCTGCCTCTGTATAGTACACAGAGGCAGAGGATGTGATGTCATCTCTCCTCGGCTCGGCAGTTTCCGTTCCGGCGCCGAGGAGAGAAGACATCTGAGTAAGTGTAAAACACAACACAGTAGAACATGCCAGGCACACTAAACACCCCTGATCCCCCCCTCAGTCATACTGACACCAAGCAGGTTTTTTTTTTCCTGATTACTGGATGGTGTCAGTTTGTGACAGTTAGAAGTGTTAGGGCAGTTAGTATTAGCCCCCTTTAGGTCTAGGGTACCCCCCTAACAAAGTTTTAACCCCTTGATCACCCCCCGTCACCAGTGTCGCTAAGCGATCATTTTTCTGATCGCTGTATTAGTGTCACTGGTGACGCTAGCTAGGGAGTTAAATATTTAGGTTCGCTGTCAGCGTTTTATAGCGACAGGGACCCCCATATACTACCCAATAAATGTTTTAACCCCTTGATTGCACCCTAGTTAACCCTTTCACCACTGATCACCGTATAACCGTTACGGGTGATGCTGGTTAGTTCATTTATTTTTTTATAGTGTCAGGGCACCCGCCGTTTATTACCGAATAAAGGTTTAGCCCCCTGATCACCCGGCGGTGATATGCGTCACCCCAGGCAGCGTCAGATTAGCGCCAGTATTGCTAACACCCACGCATGCAGCATACACCTCCCTTAGTGGTTTAGTATCTGAACGGATCAATATCCGATCTGATCATATCTATACTAGTGTCCCCAACAGTTTAGGGTTCCCAAAAACGCAGTGTTAGTGGGATCAGCCCAGATACCTGCTAGCACCTGCATTTTGCCCCTCCGCCCGGCCCAGCCCAGCTAAGTGCAGTATCGATCGATGGGGGATTATGGGGATACCACATGTGTGGGACTTTTTGGGAGTCTAGCCACGCACGGGACCCCGAAAACCAAGCACTGCCTTCAGGCTTTCTAAGGGTGTAAATTTTTGATTTCACTCTTAACTGCCTATCACAGTTTTGGAGGCCATGGAATGCCCAGGTGGCACAAAACCCCCCAAATGACCCCATTTTGGAAAGTAGACACCCCATGCTATTTGCTGAGAGGTATAGTGAGTATATTGCAGACCTCACTTTTTGTCAAAGTTTTGAAAATTGAAAAAAAAAAAAAAAAAAAAAATTCTGGTCTTTCTTCATTTTCAAAAACAAATGAGAGCTGCAAAATACTCACCATGCCTCTCAGCAAATAGCTTGGGGTGTCCAATTTCCAAAATGGGGTCATTTGGGGGGGTTTTGTGCCATCTTGGCATTTTATGGCCTTCAAAACTGTGATAGGTAGTAAGGAGTGAAATCAAAAATTTACGCCCTTAGAAATCCTAAAGGCGGTGCTTGGTTTTCGGGGCCCCGTATGCGGCTAGGCTCCCAAAAAGTCCCACACATGTGGTATCCCCATACTCAGGAGAAGCAGCAGAATGTATTTTGGGGTGCAATTCCACATATGCCCATGGCCTGTGTGAGCAATATATCATTTAGTGACAACTTTTTGTATTTTTTTTCTTTTTTTGTCATTATTCAATCACTTGGGACAAAAAAAAAAAAAAAAAAAAAATTCAATGGGCTCAACATGCCTCTCAGCAATTTCCTTGGGGTGTCTACTTTCCAAAATGGGGTCATTTGGGGGGGTTTTGTACTGCCCTGCCATTTTAGCACCTCAAGAAATGACATAGGCAGTCAAACTAAAAGCTGTGTAAATTCCCGAAAATGTACCCTTTTGTAGACGCTATAACTTTTGCGCAAACCAATAAATATATGCTTATTGACATTTTTTTTACCAAAGACATGTAGCCGAATACATTTTGGCCTAAATGTATGACTAAAATTGAGTTTATTGGATTTTTTTTATAACAAAAAGTAGAAAATATTTTTTTTTCAAAATTTTCGGTCTTTTTTATAGCGCAAAAAATAAAAAAGGCAGGGGTGATTAAATACCATCAAAAGAAAGCTCTATTTGTGGGAAGAAAAGGACGCAAATTTCGTTTGGGTACAACATTGCATGACCGCGCAATTAGCAGTTAAAGCGACGCAGTGCCGAATTGTAAAAAGTGCTCTGGTCAGGAAGGGGGTAAATCCTTCCGGGGCTGAAGTGGTTAAATGCGCCTTGACCTTCTATATCTGCCTACCTATGCTTGACCCGGCTTGCCCTTGACCAATCTCTGGATTCCTGCCTGCCTATTGAGACCGTGGCTTGTACTCTGACTCTTTTCTTGTCTTGTGCTTTTCTGTCTGACTGTGTACCGACTCTGGCATCTATCCTGACTCTGCTGACTCTGCTTCCATCTTATGTTCCTGTACCTTCGCTGCCCAGCTGGTAAGGACCTTTTGGCTTGTGTCCCAGCTACGCTCCTGCCTGCTGATCTGGGCCTTGCTTGTGGGGACAAATCTTTTGGTAAGTGACCCGTTTGCTCATTGGTGTGGTGGAGGTTGACTGAATTTTCTGCAAAGAGGTGGCAGCTGATCAGCATTGATTTAAATCATCTGGATGAATCTCTGGGACTTCCCTTTTCTGTTACTGTACAAGTCACTGTATGGTGATGGAAGTAGTGGTAAAAGGGTTGTAGGAAATCAGCTTTAACATGTATAAAGTCTTGTTGTTTGCAATTTTATATGATAACTTTGTTGCTCGTCATGTTTATGTATTATATGTTGTTATATAGATTGAAGTAGCTGTGAATAGGTTGGAGGAGATCTACTCTTGCTCACATTTATGAAAGTGTATTTTTGTAGTGAATGTAATTGTTATATCTGATCCCTATTGGTGGAATTATCACATCTAGTATAATATGGAAGAATGCAGCACTAGTATATAACATTCACACAATATAAATGTGAAAATATAACAATAAACATGAGACTCCTCATCACAAAACTCCCTATAAGTGTATTTATATAACAATGGTATGGAGACTATTCCACTGATAACTAATGAAGAGAATTTATAAATCAGCAGATATAAAATTAGTGCAGCAATATTAGTACAAATCGTCAAAGTCAAAATAAAGAACGGTAATAATAAAATCTTCTCCACACCATAAGATCAAATCCTCCACCATGATGTTCAAAGGAAATCCCAAAGTACAATGGTGTCACTTTTAGTCAATGAAGTTTCCACAGCATGAGTGAGACTTCTGTGACCAAAGTGAATCCCCACAACTGAATCCAAGACTTAGCAGAAGGTTGGAGGTGAAAGCCTAGAGGTCAGTGTGAGTGTGTATGGTCCAATCCCCATACAGGAATAATGAATGGATCACACCACCTCATCCACTTCTCATGTCACATTTAGTAATTGGGATCCACAAAAAGAGAAAACCTCCAGGATATCTAATTCTCATCACACACATTACAGTCTGATTGTACAATCTCTGTTCGATCTTCCAACAAGTATGTAGTTGGGATGGGCCGAACACCCCCTCCCTATTCGGTTTGCACCAGAACATGCGAACAGGCAAAAAATGTGTTTGAACACGTGAACATAGTTAGCCGCTTGCCGCCCACTGGCTGTCATATGATGGCCAGGCGGCACGGCTCTCATTCTGGGAGGCCGTCATATGATGCCCTTGCCTTCCCGACCCACCAGGGGGTGCGTGTGTGCCGCCTACAGCAATCACGCACGCCGTGTCACTGGGGAACCAATGCGCGTGCCCGGTGGCCGCAATGTCCGGCGGGGCACCCGCGATTGCCTGGTAACACAGCAGGACCATGGATCTGTGTGTGTAAACTAGGGATGAGCATTGTGTGTTCGGCCGTTTGCCGAATCACGAAAGATATGGGCCGTTCGCGCCAAATGTGAGTGGCACATCACAGCCCATAATTCACTGCGGCATCGCAGTGCATTGCTGGCTGATGATTGGCCAAGCATGCACTATGACCCGCATGCTTGGCCAATCACAGCACCGCCTGTACAGAGAGCCATAATTGCCCAAAGTTACAGTGGCTTTGGCCAATTATGGCTCAGGGGGTTTAGTACACGCCCCACACTATATAAGGCCGCCTACACGGCGGCCCTGTGTAGTGTGTTCCGGCGTTGAGAGAGAGATAGACAGAGAGACAGTGTCATTTGATTTAGGTTAGATAGAGTAGGCAGGCGAGTCAGTTAGCTGCACTTACAGTATGTATATATATATATATATATATATATATATATATATATATACACACACACACACACACACACACACACACACACACACCTGGCTCTCTTTAGCAGTACCTCTGCTCTTTATCCTGGTCACACAGACCACAGGATTCCTCAATGTGGATGGCTTCACTTTAGCGCCCACAGCTCTGCTTTGGCCTTAGTCCTCAGGCCGTTCCACTGCCTCTTTCAGTCACACGTTCTGGCTGCCTCCTGCAGCCCCTCTGACTCCTGGAGACCTCCTGTCTCTCTAGGTGTGGAGCCATCTCCAACTGGGAGCCATGAGGTCTTCCCATATCCTCATTATAAGTGCTGTGCTCACCTGAGCACACACCCTGCTGGTAATCTACAAAGTCTGGACACAGGGTTGGAGATCCCGTCCCACCCAAGACACTATCTGGAATCTCCAAACTACAGAGCCCCATGACCGAATACCAAAACCTGGAGAAAGCTGCCAACACAGTTTTCTCCCTTTCAAAGCTATGCTTTGTAGCACTGCAGTCACCTGACATGCAAACTCTGTGTCCATTTTCCATCCCTTTTCACAGTGACAGGAACTCTCACTATTACAATATATATATATATATATATATATATATATATATATATATATATATATATATATATACTGTATTCATTTTAGCTAGATCCGTTCCTGTTATTCTCTCCCTACTACTGACTAGGG
Source organism: Lithobates clamitans (assembly GCA_037952925.1). Lineage (NCBI taxonomy): Eukaryota > Metazoa > Chordata > Amphibia > Anura > Ranidae > Lithobates > Lithobates clamitans. Next base: position 519,917 of record JBBGZY010001372.1, read on the forward strand.
ATGAGCTTCGAGTTCGAGTCCAACATCGGCTGTTCGCAAGTTCACCGAACAGCGAACAATTTGGGGTGTTCGCGGCAAATTCGAATGCCGCGGAACACCCTTTAAAAGTCTATGGGAGAAATCAAAAGTGCTAATTTTAAAGGCTTATATGCATGGTATTGTCATAAAAAGTGTTTGGGGACCTGGGTCCTGCCCCAGGGGACATGTATCAATGCAAAAAAAAGTTTTAAAAAGGCAGTTTTTTCGGGAGCAGTGATTTTAATAATGCTTAAAGTGAAACAATAAAAGTGTAATATCCCTTTAAATTTCGTACCTGGGGGGTGTCTATAGTATGCCTGTAAAGGGGCGCATGTTTCCTGTGTTTAGAACAGTCTGACAGCAAAATGACATTTCAAAGGAAAAAAAGTAATTTAAAACTACTTGCGGCTATTAATGAATTGCCGGTCCGACAATACACATAGAAGTTAATTGATAAAAATGGCATGGGAATTCCCCACAGGGTAAAAATGACGTGGGGGGTACTCCTAAATTCCATACCAGGCCCTTCAGGTCTGGTATGGATATTAAGGGGAACCCTGCACCAAAATTTAAAAAAAAAACGGCGTGGGGTCCCCCGAAAAATCCATACCAGACCCTTATCCAAGCACGTAACCTGGCAGGCCGCAGGAAAAGAGGGGGGACGAGAGAGCACCCCCCCTCTTGAACCATACCAGTCCACATGCCCTCAACATTGGGAGGGTGCTTTGGGGTAGCCCCCAAAACACCTTGTCCCCATGTTGATGAGGACAAGGGTCTCATCCCCACAACCCTGGCCGGTGGTTGTGGGGGTCTGCGGGCAGGGGGCTTACTGGAATCTGGAAGCCCCCTTTAACAAGGGGACCCCCAGATCCCGGCCCTCCCCCCTGTGTGAAATGGTAAGGGGGTTTTGTACCCCTACCATTTCACTAAAAAAGTGTCAATAATGTTAAAAATGACAAGAGACAGTTTTTAACAATTCCTTTATTTAAATGCTTCTTCTTTCTTCTATCTTCCTTCATCTTCTTCTTCTTCTGGTTCTTCTGGTTCTTCCTCCAGTGTTCTCATCCAGCATCTCCTCCACGGCGTCTTCTTCCCTTCTTCTCCTCGGGCCACTCCGCATCCATGGCATGGGGGGAGGCTCCCGCTCTTCTCTTCATCTTCTTCTCTTCTTCATATTCTTCTCCGGTCCGCTCCACACCCATGCTGACATGGAGGGAGGCTCCCGCTGTGTGACGCTTCTCCTCTTCTGACGGTTCTTAAATAACGGGGGCGGGGCCACCCGGTGACCCCACCCCCCTCTGACGCATGGTGACTTGACGGGACTTCCCTGTGGCATCATGGGGAATGCCACAAGGAAGTCCTGTCATGTCACCATGTGTCAGAGGGGGCGGGGTCACTGGGTGGCCCCACCCCCGTTATTTAAGAACCGTCAGAAGAGGAGAAGCATCACACAGTGGGAGCCTCCCTCCATGCCAGCATGGGTGTGGAGCGGCCCGGAGAAGAAGATGAAGAAGATGAAGAAGAGAAGAAGATGAAGAGAAGAGCAGGAGCCTCCCGCCATGTCATGGATGCAGAGCGGCCCGAGGAGAAGAAGGGAAGAAGAAGCCGCGGAGGAGATGCTGGACGAGAACACCGGAGGAAGAACCAGAAGAGCCAGAAGAACCAGAAGAAGAAGAAGATGAAGGAAGATAGAAGAAAGAAGAAGCATTTAAATAAAGGAATTGTCAAAAACTGTCTCTTGTAATTTTTAACATTTTTGACACTTTTTTAGTGAAATGGTAGGGGTACCCCCTACCATTTCACACAGGGGGGAGGGCCGGAATCTGGGGGTCCCCTTGTTAAAGGGGGCTTCCAGATTCCGATAAGCCCCCCCCACCCGCAGACCCCCACAACCACCAGCCAGGGTTGTGGGTATGAGGCCCTTGTCCTCATCAACATGGGGACAAGGTGTTTTGGGGGCTACCCCAAAGCACCCTCCCAATGTTGAGGGCATGTGGACTGGTATGGTTCAAGAGGGGGGGTGCTCTCTCGTCCCCCCCTCTTTTCCTGCGGCCTGCCAGGTTGCGTGCTCGGATAAGGGTCTGGTATGGATTTTTGGGGGACCCCACACCATTTTTTTTTTAAATTTTGGTGCGTGGTTCCCCTTAACCACTTAACAACCAGCCCATAGCCAAATGAAGGCTACAGGGCAGTTGCTTAACTCTGGGAGGGCATCCAGGGACGTCCTCCCAGAATTGTGCTCTCGCATGCCCCCCCGCTAATCGCGGCCATTTACCATGTGATCGCTCCGTCAAATGATGGAGCAATCACATGTAAACGAACCGCGTCATCTCATGACGCCGGTTCCTCTCCTCCCCTCCTGTGTACCAATCGGTACACTGTGAGCGGAGAGGGGGATGGATGGATGGTAGCAGTGCTGTGGGCTGCATCTGTAGTGCCCACAGCGCTGCATAGAGGCATCAAGCCATCCATCCATCCATGCTCAGCCATCCCTCACTACTCTGCAATGCCCTGCAATGCTGTGCAATACTCTGCAATGCCCCACAATACTCTGCAATGCCCCACAATACCCCACAATACTCTGCAATGCCCCACAATACCCCACAATACTCTACAATGCCCCACAAAACTCTGCAATGCCCCACAATACTCTGCAATACCCCGCAATACTCTGCCATACCCTGCAATACCCCGAAATACCCCGCAATACTCTGCCATACCCTGCAATACCCCGCAATACTCTGCCATACCCTGCAATACCCCAAAATACCCCGCAATACTCTGCCATACCCTGCAATACCCTGAAATACCCCACAATACTCTGCAATACCCCGCAATACTCTGCCATACCCTGCAATACCCCGCAATACTCTGCAATACCCCGCAATACTCTGCAATGCCCTGCAATACTCTGCCATACCCTGTATTACCCCAAAATACCCCGCAATACTCTGCCATACCCTGCAATACCCCGAAATATCCCGCAATACACTGCAATACCCCGCAGTACACAGCCATACTCTGCAATACTTGGTGATACCCAGCCATACTCTGTCATACTCTGCCATACTCTGCCATACCCAGTCATGCTCTGCAATACCCCACAAAAATCTGCAATACTCTGCCATAACCCGCAATACTCTGCCATACCCAGCCATACTCTGCAATACCCCGCAATACCCAGCCATACTCTGCAATACTCGGTGATACCCAGCCATACTCTGCCATACCCAGTCATACTCGGCGATACTCTGCAATACCCAGCCATGCTCAGCCATACTCGGCCATGCTCAGCCATACTCGGCCATGCTCAGCCATACTCTGCCTTTGTATGTGGCCAGGCTGTGGAAGTCTCACACATGTGGTATCACCATACTCAGGAGGAGTAGGAGAATCTATTTTGGGGTGCCATTTTTGGTATGTACATGCTATGTGTTAGAAATATTGTTTAAATGGACAACTTTGTGTTTTAAAAAAAAGCATTTTAACCACTTCCCTCCTGCCGTCATACGACGTCCTTGACTTTGTGCGGGGATATCTGAATGATGGGTGCAGCTACAGGCATCATTCAGATATCAGCTTTTTCAGCCGGCGATACCCTACGCCATAAGAATGATCATAGCGGCTGTTACACTGCTTGATCGTTCTTACGGGAGGCGAGAGGGGACGTCCCCCCCTCCCGCTGTCCTCCGGTGCTTCTACCGACTCACCGCTACAATCAAAGCCAGGATCGTTTTTTTTTTTTTAATTTCAGGCACAGCCTAGAGGTGAGATGTGGGGTCTTATTGACCCCATATCTCACTGTAAAGAGGACCTGTCATGCCATATTCTTATTACAAGGGATATTTACATTCCTTGTAATAGGAATAAAAGTGATCAAAAATATTTTTTTTTGGAAAAAAGTGTCAAACTAAAATAAATAAAGTAAAATGAACAATTAAAAAAAAAAATTAAAGCGCCCCTATCCGTGTACTCGCATGCAGAAGCGAACGCATACGTAAGTCCCGCCCACATATGAAAACGGTGTTCAAACCACACATGTGAGGTATCGCTGCGATCGGTAGAGTGAGAGCAATAATTTTGGCCCTAGACCTCCTCTGTAACTCAAAATTTGTAACCAGTAAAAAATGTTAAAGCGTCGCCTATGGGGATTTTTAAGTAGTGAAGTTTGGCGCCATTCCACAAGCGTGTGATATTTTGAAAGGTGACATGTTAGGTATCTATTTACTCGGCATAAATTCATCTTTCATATTATGCAAAAACATTGGGCTAACCTTACTGTTTTGGTTTTTTAAAGCACAAAACAGTTTTTTCCCCCAAAAAAATGCGTTTGAAAAATTGCTGTGCAAATATCGTGCGAGATAAAAAGTTGCAATGACCACTATTGTATTCTCTAGGGTCTTTGCTAAAAAAACATATATATTGTTTTGGGGTTCTATGTAATTTTCTAGCAAATAAATCATGATTTTTACATGTAGGAGAGAAATGTCAGAATTGGCCTGGGTGCTCCAGAACGCCTGAAGGTGCTCCCTGCATGTTGGGCCTCTGTATGTGGCCACGCTGTTTAAAAGTGTCACAAATGTGGTATCGCCATACTCGGGAGTAATAGCAGAATGTGTTTTGGGGTGTAATTTGTGGGATGCATATGCTGTGTGTGAGAAATAACCTGCTAATATGACAATTTTGTGAAAAAAAAACAAGAAAAAAAAAACCTTGATTTTGCAAAGAATTGTGGGAAAAAATTACAACTTCAAAAAACTCACCATGCATCTTTCTAAATACCTTGGAATGTCTTCTTTCTAAAAAGGGGTCATTTGGGGGGTATTTGTACTTTTCTGGCATGTTAGGGTCTCAAGAAATGAGATAGGCCGTCAGTAATTCAGGTGTGATCAATTTTCAGATATTGGCACCATAGCTTGTGGATGCTATAACTTTCACAAAGACCAAATAATATACACTAATTTGGGTTATTTTTACCAAAGATATGCAACGGTATAAATTTTGGCCAAAATATATGAAGAAAATTTACTAATTTGCAAAATTTTATAACAGAAACGAAGAAAAATGCATTTTTTTACCAATTTTTCGGTCTTATTTCTTTTATAGCGCAAAAAATAAAGAACCCAACGGTGATTAAATACCACCAAAAGAAAGCTATATTTGTGTGAAAAAAGGACAAAAACTTCATATAGATACAGTGTTGCATGACTGAGTAATTGTCATTCAAAATGTGAGAGCACCAAAAGCTGAAAATTGGTCTGGTTATTAAGGGGGTTTAAGTGCCCAGTGGTCAAGTGGTTAATATCCATACCAGACCTGAAGGGCCTGGTATGGAATTTAGGGGGACCCCCACGTCATTTTTTTTTAAAACTTTGGTTCGGGGTTCCCCTGTGGGGAATTCCCATGCCGTTTTTATCAATGAACTTCTATGTGTATTGTCGGACCGGCAATGCATTAATAGCCGCGAGTAGTTTTAAATTACTTTTTTTCCTTTGAAATGTCATTTTGCTGTCAGACTTTTCTAAACACGGTAAACATGTGCCCCTTTACAGGCATACTATAGACACCCCGCAGGTACGAAATTTAAAGGGATATTACACTTTTATTGTTTCACTTTAAGCATTATTAAAATCACTGCTCCCGAAAAAACGGCCATTTTTAAAACTTTTTTTGCATTGATCCATGTCCCCTGGGGCAGGACCCAGGTCAATAACTTGCATATAAGCCTTTAAAATTAGCACTTTTGATTATTCATGTTCGTGTCCCATAGACTTTAACGGTGTTCGCGTGTTCGAACAAACTTTTTTCCTGTTCGCATGTTCTGGTGCGAACCGAACAGGGGGGTGTTCGACTCATCCCTACTACTGACAGGCAGGTAGGTGTTTTTACAGCTACTTAAAGAAAATTGCTGGTGTTCTTCTGATCCTATTAGTCCTATTAGCTACAGTATTTACAGTTAGTGTAGTGCGTCCTCTGCACAGTGTGCACCTAAAGCTACCTGAAGAAAATTTGTGGTGTTCTTCTGATCCTATATTAATACCACAGGCAGGCAGCTACAGTATTTACAGTTAGTGTACGGTGTCCTCTGCACAGTGTGCACCTAAAGCTACCTGAAGACAATTGCTGTTGTTCTGCTCCTATTAATACCACAGGCAGGCAGCTACAGTATTTACAGTTATGACCCATACACACGGTCGGACATTGATCGTACATTCTGACAACAAAATCCTAGGATTTTTTCCGACGGATGTTGGCTCAAACTTGTCTTGCATACACACGGTCACACAAAGTTGTCGGAAAATCCGATCGGTCTGAACGTGGTGACGTAAAACACGTATGTCAGGACTATAAACGGGGCAGTAGCCAATAGCTTTTGTCTCTTAATTTATTCTGAGCATGCGTGGCACTTTGTGCGTCGGATTTGTGTACACACGATAGGAATTTCCGACAATGAATTTTGTTGTCGGAAAATTTTATAGCAAGCTCTCAAATTTTGTGTGTTGGAAATTCCTATGGAAAATGTGTGATGGAGCCTTACGGTCAGAATTTCCAATAACGAGGTCCTATCACACATTTTCCATCGGAAAATCCTATCATGTGTACAGGGCATTAGTGTACTGTGTCCTCTGCACAGTGTGCACCTAAAGCTACCTGAAGAAAATTAGTGGTGTTCTTCTGTTCCTATTAATACCACAGGCAGGCAGCTACAGTATTTACAGTTAGTGTAGTGCGTCCTCTGCAGTGTGCACCTAAAGCTACCTGGAGACAATTGCTGTTGTTCTGCTCCTATTAATACCACAGGCAGGCAGCTACAGTATTTACAGTTAGTGTACTGTGTCCTCTGCACAGTGTGCATCTAAAGCTACCTGAAGAAAATTAGTGGTGTTCTTCTGATCCTATTAATGCCACAATCAGGCAGCTACAGTATTTTCAGTTAGTGTAGTGTGTCCTCTGCACAGTGTGCACCTAAAGCTACCTGGAGACAATTGCTGTTGATCTGCTCCTATTAATACCACAGGCAGGCAGCTACAGTATTTACAGTTAGTGTACTGTGTCCTCTGCACAGTGTGCACCAAAAGCTACCTGAATAAAATTGGTGGTGTTCTTCTGATCCTATTAATACCACAGGCAGGCAGCTACAGTATTTACAGTTGGTGTACTGTGTCCTCTGCACAGTGTGCACCTAAAGCTACCTGAAGAAAATTAGTGGTGTTCTTCTGATCCTATTAATACCACAGGCAGACAGCTACAGTATTTACAATTAGTGTACTGTGTCCTCTGCACAGTGTGCACCTAAAGCTACCTGAAGACAATTGCTGTTGTTATGATCCTGATCTTTTTTATTTTTTTAAAGCGGTGTTCCGGCCGAATGTATACTTTTTAAATAAAAATACCCCTATAATACACAAGCTTAATGTATTCTAGTAAAGTTAGTCTGTAAACTAAGGTCCGTTTTGTTAGATTATAGCATTAGTTTGTTATTTTATAAACTTCCAGCAGGCCGTGGCCATCTTAAGTGTGGGCATCTGAAGCCAGACTGTATTTCTTCCTGGATCTCATCCTTGCAGATCTCGCACATGCTCAGTGCAGCACAAGCAGTGTGATAGGTTTCAGGTCAGGTTTCCATAGCTACGGCAGTGTCAGAGGAAGTTGCTGCCCCTTAGCTATGCAAACCTCTCCTTCCCACCTCCCTCCAGGAAATAAATTACAATTGCATTATTTCTTGCATTGCCTACCTGCAAATGGCGTAGACCAAGTAAAAATGAATTTCTATGACATCACATCACCCCGAGAAAATTGCATCACAACAACCCCCGCAAATAGCATCACAACCCCCCCGCAAATCGCATCACAACACCCCCCGCAAATCGTATCACAACCCCCCCGCAAATTGCATCACATTGCCCCCAGCAAATTGCATCATACAGCTCCCCCAAATCGTATCACAACACCCCTCAAAAATTGCATCATAAAACCCCCACAAATCACATCACATAGCCCCCCACAAATCATATCACAACACCCCCACAAATGGCATCACATCGCTCCCTGCAAATCACATCACAACACCACCCACAAATCGCATCACATAGCCCCCTGCAAATTGCTTCACAATATCCCCCACAAATGGCATTACATCACTCCCCGCAATTTGCATCACAACACCCCCCACAAATCGCATCACATTGCCCCCAGCAAAGTGTATCATAACATCCATCACATGCCCCCATCAAAACTGCCCCATCATATTGCCACCATCAAAACTGCTACATCAAAATTTCCCCATCAGAATTGCCCCATCAAAACTGCCCCCATCGAAACTGCCCATCATATTGCCACCATCAGAATTGCCCCATCAAAACTGCCCCATCAAAACTGCCCCAATCAAAACTGCCCCTATTAAAATTGCCCCCATCAAAACTGCCCCCATCAAAACTTCCTCCATCATATTGCCACCATCAGAATTGCCCCATCAAAACTGTCCCATCATGTTGCCCCCATCAAAATTGACCCCATCAGATTTACCCCATCAAAACTGCCCCCATCAAAACTGCCCCATCATATTGCCACCATCAAAACTGCCCCATCAAAATTGCTCCCATCAGAATTGCCCCATCAAAACTTCCCCCATCAAAACTGCCCCATCATATTGACACCATCAGAATTGCCCCATCAAAACTGCCCCATCATATTGCCCCCATCAGAACTACCCCATCAAAACTGCCCCATCAAAACTGCCCCATCATATTGCCCCCATCAAAACTACCCCATCAAAACTGCCCCATCAAAACCGCCCCCATCAAGACTGCCCCATCATATTGCCTCATCAAAACTACCCCGTCATATTGCCCCATCATATTCCTCTATTATAAATCAGTACATGGTGTGTCTGTCCCCTCCCCCAGGCTCTGTATGTAATCAGAGCTGAGATGCTCCAGCCACCTCCCCCACCGCCCATTACTGTGTATAAGAAGCTTTGGTAACCATGGCAACAAAAGCGATGCTACGGCCCAGCGATGCCTATTGTCTCCTGGGATTGATGACAAATATCTCCCAGGAGGCATTGCAGAGAGGGGAGGAAATGCTGGGCTGCGGCCGAGGACAGGAAGTGCCGATTACTATACAGTATATAAAAGTGAGTTTAAGGGAAAAATATGCCAATTCTTTATCAGCACACACAGCGGATTTGGAAGGAAATTACTTTAAAATATGGGTGGAGCTCCACTTTAAGGTCCTGTTGTCACGGCCCACTAGCGCATGAAAAGCGCAGCTAAAACACCGCAAAAATGACCAGCTATTTAGGGCTGTTTTATCGGCTCTGCAGTGTGAAAGGGGTCTTACTACACAAGTCACTGTATGGTGATTGGAGATGGAAGTAGTGGTGAATGGCTTGTAGGAAATCTGCTTTTTCACATTTATGAACTTTCTCTTGATATTTGTAATTTTATGAGATAACTTTGTTGCTCTTCATATTTATGTATTTTTGTACATTATATGTTATATAGATTGAAGTATCTGTGAATAGATTGGAGGAGATCTGCCCTTCCTCACATGTATGAAAGTATTTTTGTAGTGAATGGAATTGTTATATCTGATCCCTATTGGTGGAATTATCACATCTAGTATAATATGGAAGACTGCAGCACTAGTATATAACATTCACACAATATAAATGTGACAATATAACAATAAAAGTGAGACTCCTCATCACAAAACTCCCTATAAGTGTTTATATAACAATGGTATGGAGACTATTCCACTGATTACTAATGAAGAGAATTTATAATCAGCAGATATAAAATTAGTGCAGCAATATTAGTACAACATTTTCAAAAAAGTTCTAAATAAAGAACAGTAATAATAAAATCTTCTCCACACCATAAGATCAAATCCTCCACCATGATGTTCTAGGGAAATCCCAAAGTACAATGGTGTCACTTTTAGTCAATGAAGTTTCCACAACATGAGTGAGACTTCTGTGACCTTCAAAGTGAATCCCCACAACTGAATCCAAGACTTAGCAGATGGTTGGAGGTGAAAGCCTAGAGGTCAGTGTGAGTGTGTATGGTCCAATCCCCATACAGGAATAATGAATGGATCACACCACCTCATCCACTTCTCATGTCACATTTAGTAATTGGGATCCACAAAAAGAGAAATCCTCCAATAGTGTAGATGATCGATCGTCTTTTATAAAGTGATCTCATATTAATGATTCCAGTAAAGAGAAATGAGTTCCATTCATGTAGAGAATAGTTACATTCATTCCTGGGGGAGAAATTCATTTTCTTCTGATAACATTCTTCTCTTCTTCTACAGCTTGTGGGATAATCACCTGACAGACAGTTCCTGCCCCCACCTGGCATCTGGAATAAGAAATAACCAGACACTGAGGACACTGATCCTGTCTGGGAGCAATCTGGAGGGTCCTCATTTCAGGGATGTGATGGAAGCTCTGACAACAAGCCGGATAGAGGAATTACAGTGAGTATAACAGGACTGACTGAGACAATAATATTCTGGGACAGTTTTATATCTAAACCACATAAATAATATAGAAATATGAAAATGTCATCACTTTCCATCTTTAGACTCCATAAGGCTCCATGCACACTGGGCTTAAAAAATGTCAGTTCCCTTGGCAGAAAAACACTTTCATATAGAGATTTTATTGTACAAAGTTTAGACAAGTTTAGGAGAGTTTTGCATTTTTTCTGCCAGAAAGCTCCAATCAGAAACATGAACCAGAAGTTTTTTTTTCCTGCCTCTAAACATTGAGCTCAAAGTATGTCTTGGAACATGGAGCTGCTTCTACAGGCAGAATACAAAACTCCTATAGTAGCAGCAATGTATCAAGCCAGTGTGCATGGAGCCTAAATATCCAATACTGGACTATTACACTAGATTATCAAAAGTATTGGGACACCTGCCTTTACACACACATGAACTTTAATGGCATCCCAGTCTTAGTCTGTAGGGTTCAATATGGAGTTGGCCCACCCTTTTCAGCTATAACAGCTTAATTTCTTCTGGGAATGTTGTCCACAAGGTTTAGGAGTGTGTCTATGGGAATGTTTGATCATTCTTCCAGAAGCACATTTGTGAGGTCAGGCACTAATGTTGGATGAGAAGGCCTGGCTCACAGGCTCTGCTCTAATTCATCCCAAAGGTGTCCTATCGGGTTGAGATCAGGACTCTGTGCAGGCCAGTCAAGTTCCTCCACCCCAAACTCGCTCATCTATGTTTTTATGGACCTTGCTTTGTGCACTGGTACACAGTCATTTTGGAACAGGAAGGAGCCATCCCCAAACTGTTCCCACAAAGTTGAGAGAATGAAATTGTCCAAAATGTCTTGGTATGCTGATGCCTTAAGAGTTCCCTTCACTGGAATTAAGAGGCCAAATCCAACCCCTGAAAAACACCCCCCACAGCATAATCCCCCCTCCCCCCACACCATAATCCCCCCTCCCCCCACTCCATAATACCCCCCCACACCATAATCGCCCCTTCACCAAATGATTTGCCAGTGCACAAAGCAAGATCCATAAAGACATAGATGAGTGAGTTTGGGGTGGAGGAACTTGACTGGCCTGCACAGAGACCTGACCTCAACCCGATAGAACATCTTTGGTATTATTTAGAGTGGAGACTGCAAGCCAGGCCTTCTAATCCAACATGATCGTTAGTATGGTGCTTTTGACAGCCAATTCCGATTTTTTGTCTGACAAAAGCTGGATGTGAAGGCTATAAAATTTTTATCGTACGTGAACTCAGCATCTGATTTTTGTTTAATCCAAAATAAATTGTAAGAGCAAGACTATGCATGCTAAGAAACGAAAGAATACATACAAAACTATTCAACACATCACGTCACTTCTGAAGTTGTATTCTGTCAGAAGGGAATTTTCATATGGAGAGTAACCTCTTCACTTTCGATATGAGACTAGCATGCCACAAAAAAAGGACGAACGGTCATCCAAAAATCTTATCGTGTGTACGAGGATTAAGACTGAGATGCCATTAAAGTTCATGTGCTTGTAAAGGCAGGCGTCACAATACTTTTGGTAATATAGTGTATGTCTAAACTACATAAACCTAATAATAATGGAGATATATTTCATCTCCTGGTTGTCTTTATATATCACCAATATCAGACAGTTCTCTAAAACTGGATATAAAAATATAAAACATTTAATATCTGCACTAAAAAACATGAACAACTTTGTGCAAATCGAATGAATGAAAACCAGCCGCCAGCAGGAAGTCTGATATAGAAGTACAAATAGTATAATATAATTCTATGTATAGAGCCCTACACTTAGTGATAAAATGTGTGATGAGACAAATGAGAAATCTGCAATCTACAATGTGTCCGAATACCAACACTTCTAATATAGATGTGATAACTCCACCAATACTGATCAATAATACAAATTCACAGCTACTTCAGTCTGTATAACATATAATGTGCAAAAATACAATATCACCCGAGGTATCCAGACAATGGCCACAATCACATTATATAGAAAAGGAAAAGCCTCCATGTCACTGCCTGGACTCCATCATACACGGCTGCAGTCCGGAGCGGTGTGTGCTCTGAGTTCTGTGTATACTCGTGTATATGATGGAAGTGTACAATCTGTGATTCTATATATATTTAAGGATTATGCACTATGGAGGCTTTTTCTTTTCTATATAATGTGATTGCGGCCATTGTCTGGATATGTCGGGTGATATTGGAGATACTACCTGGAGGTCTGACATTCCGTGGCACAGTCTGTTCTCATCGGAAGCCGGCTTGAGCGGAGTGGTGCTGCTGGAAGGATATAAACAAGCGTGTCTGGGCCTTGTGGGGACAAACCTTTTGGTAAGTGACCTGTTTGCTCACCGGTGTGGGGGAGGTTGATTGAAGTTGCTGCAAAGAGGTGGAAGTTGATCAGCATTGATTTAATCCATCTGGATGAATCTCTGGTATTTCTGTTAGACCCCCTTCACACTGAGGCAGTTTTCAGACATTTTAGCACTAGAAATAGCACCTGAAAACTGCCTCCCATTTATTTGTATGAGTGCTTTCACACTGGAGCGGTGCACTTGTGGGACATTTGAAAAAGTCCTGCAAGCAGCATCTTTGGGGCGGGTTATGAGCATTATAAATAGAGCTCCCAAAACGCCCCTACCCATTGAAGTGAATGGGCAGCACTTCCAAGCACTTTGAACGCGCCGCAAAACTGGTCTTTTTTCTTTTTTTAAAGCGGTGTTCCGGCCGAATGTATACTTTTTAAATAAAAATAGCCCTATAATACACAAGCTTAATGTATGCTAGTAAAGTTAGTCTGTAAACTAAGGTCCGTTTTGTTAGATTATAGCATTAGTTTGTTATTTTATAAACTTCCAGCAGGCCGTGGCCATCTTAAGTGTGGGCATCTGAAGCCAGACTGTATTTCTTCCTGGATCTCATCCTTGTAGATCTCGCACATGCTCAGTGCAACACAAGCAGCGTGATAGGTTTCAGGTCAGGTTTCCATAGCTACGGCAGTGTCAGAGGAAATTATTGCCCCTTAGCTGTGCAAACCTCTCCTCCCCTCCTCCCTCCAGGAATAAGTAAATAAATTACAATTGCATTATTTCTTGCATTGCCTACCTGCAAATGGCGTAGAGCAAGTAAAGATGAATTTCTATGACATCACATCGTCCTGAGAAAATTGCATCACAACAACCCCCGCAAATCGCATCACATAGACCCCACAAATCACATCACATAGCCCCCGCAAATCGCATCACAACACCCCCTGCAAATCGCATCATACAGCTCCCCACAAATCACATCACAACACCCCCCGCAAATTGCATCACAACACCCTCACAAATCGCATCACATAGCCCCCCGCAAATCGCATCACAACACCCCCCACAAATGGCTTAACATTGCTCCCTGCAAATTGTATCACAACACCCCCCGAAAAAATCGAATCACATTGCCCCCAGCAAATCACATCATACATCTCCCCTAAATCACATCACAACACCCCCTGAAAATTGCATCACAACACCCCCACAAATCGCATCACATAGCCCCCCACAAATCATATCACAACACCCCCACAAATGGCATCACATCGCTCCCTGCAAATCACATCACAACACCCCCCGCAAATCACATCACATAGCCCCCTGCAAATTGCTTCACAACATCCCCCGCAAATGGCATTACATCACTCCCCGCAATTCGCATCACAACACCCCCCACAAATCGCATCACATTGCTCCCAGCAAAGCGTATCATAACACCCATCACATGCCCCCATCAAAACTGCCCCATCATATTGCCACCATCAAAACTGCCCCATCAAAATTGCCCCCATCAGAATTGAACCATCAAAACTTCCCCCATCAAAACTGCCCCATCATATTGACACCATCAGAATTGCCCCATAAAAACTGCCCCATCATATTGCCCCCATCAAAACTACCCCATCAAAATTGCCCCATCAAAACTGCCTCCATCAAAACTGCTCCATCATATTGCCACCATCAAAACTGCCCCATTATATTGCCCCATCAAAACTGCCCCATCAGAATTGCCCACATCAAAACTGCCCCATCAGAATTGCCCCACCAAAACTACCCCATTATATTGCCATCATCAAGACTGCCCCATCAAAATTGCCCCCATCAGAATTGCCCCATCAAAACTGCCCCATGATATTGCCACTATCAATACTGCCCCATCAAAATTGCCCCCATCAGAATTGCCCCATCAAAACTGCCCCATCATATTGCCACCATCAGAATTGCCCCATCAAAACTGCCCCATCAAAACTGCCCCATCATATTGCCCCCATCAAAACTGTCCCCATCAAAACTGCCCCATCATATTGCCACCATCAAAATTGCCCCCATCAAAATTGCCCCCATCAGAATTGCCCCATCAAAACTGCCCCATCAGAATTGCCCCACCAAAACTACCCCATCATATTGCCATCATCAAGACTGCCCCATCAAAATTGCCCCATCAGAATTGCCCCATCAAAACTGCCCCTATCAAAATTGCCCCATCAGAATTGCCCCATCAAAACTGCCCCATGATATTGCCACCATCAAAACTGCCCCATCAAAATTGCCCCCATCAGAATTTCCCCATCATATTGCCACCATCAGAATTGCCCCATTAAAACTGCCCCATCATATTGCCCCATCAAAACTGCCCCCATCAGAAATACCCCATCAAAACTGTCCCCATCAAAACTGCCCCATCATATTGCCACTATCAAAACTGCCCCATCAAAATTGCCCCATCAGAATTGCCCCATCAAAACTTCCCCCATCATATTGCCACCATCAGAATTGCCCCATCAGAACTGCCCCATCAAAACTGCCCCATTATATTGCCACCATCAAAACTGCCCCATCAAAATTGCCCTCATCAGAATTGCCCCATCAAAACTTCCCCATCATATAAACCCCATGAGAATTGCCCCCATCAAAACTACCCCATCAAAACTGCTCCATCATATTGCCACCATCAAAACTGCCCCATTATATTACCCCTATCAAAACTGCCCCCATCAGAATTGCCCACATCAAAACTGCCCCATCAGAATCGCCCCACCAAAACTACCCCATCATATTGCCATCATCAAGACTGCCTCATCAAAACTGCCCCCATCAAAACTGCCCCATCAAAACTGCCACCATCAAAACTGCCCCATCAAAATTGCTTCCATCAGAACAGCCCCATCAAAACTGCCCCATCATATTGCCACCATCAAAACTGCTCCATCATATTGCCCTCATTAAAACTGCCCCATCAGAATTGCCCCATCAGAATTGCCCCCTTAAAACTGCCCCGTCATATTCCTCTATTATAAATCAGTACATGGTGTGTCTGTCCCCTCCCCCGGGCTCTGTATGTCATCAGAGCTGAGATGCTCCAGCCACCTCCCCCACCGCCCATCACTGTGTATAAGAAGCTTTGGTAACCATGGCAACAAAAGCGATGCTATGGCCCAGCAATGCCTATTGTCTCCTGGGATTGATGACAAATATCTCCCAGGAGGCATTGCAGAGGGGGGAGGAAATGCTGGGCCGCGGCCGAGGACAGGAAGTGCCGACTACTATACAGTATATAACAGTGAGTTTAAGGGAAAAATATGCCAATTCTTTATCAGCACACACAGCGGATTTGGAGGGAAATTACTTTAAAATATGGGTGGAGCTCCACTTTAAGGTCCCGTTGTCACCGGCCCACTAGCACACGAAAAGCGCAGCTAAAGCACCACAAAAATGACCAGTGATTTAGGGCTGTTTTAGCGGCTCTGCAGTGTGAAAGGGGTCTTACTACACAAGTCACTGTATGGTGATTGGAGATGGAAGTAGTGGTGAATGGCTTGTAGGAAATCTGCTTTTACACATTTATGAACTTTCTCTTGATATTTGTAATTTTATGAGATAACTTTGTTGCTCTTCATGTTTATGTATTTTTGTACATTATATGTTATATAGATTGAAGTATCTGTGAATAGATTGGAGGAGATCTGCCCTTCCTCACATGTATGAAAGTATTTTTGTAGTGAATGTAATTGTTATATCTGATCCCTATTGGTGGAATTATCACATCTAGTATAATATGGAAGACTGCAGCACTAGTATATAACATTCACACAATATAAATGTGACAATATAACAATAAAAGTGAGACTCCTCATCACAAAACTCCCTATAAGTGTATATATAACAATGGTATGGAGACTATTTCACTGATAACTAATGAAGAGAATTTATAATCAGCAGATATAAAATTAGTGCAGCAATATTAGTACAACATTTTCAAAAAAGTTCCAAATAAAGAACGGTAATAATAAAATCTTCTCCACACCATAGGATCAAATCCTCCACCATGATGTTCAAAGGAAATCCCAACGTACGATGGTGTCACTTTTAGTCAATGAAGTTTCCACAACATGAGTGAGACTTCTGTGACCATCAAAGTGAATCTCCACAACTGAATCCAAGACTTAGCAGAAGGTTGGAGGTGAAAGCCTAGAGGTCAGTGTGAGTGTGTATGGTCCAATCCCCATACAGGAATAATGAATGGATCACACCACCTCATCCACTTCTCATGTCACATTTAGTAATTGGGATCCACAAAAAGAGAAATCCTCCAATAGTGTAGATGATCGATCGTCTTTTATAAAGTGATCTCATATTAATGATTCCAATAAAGAGAAATGAGTTCCATTCATGTAGAGAATAGTTACATTCATTCCTGGGGGAGAAATTCATTTTCTTCTGGTAACATTCTTCTCTTCTTCTACAGATTGATGGGTAATCACCTGACAGACAGTTCCTGCCCCCACCTGGCATCTGGAATAAGAAATAACCAGACACTGAGGACACTGGACCTGTCTGTGAACAATCTGGAGGGTCCTCAATTAAGGGATCTGATGGAAGCTCTGACAACAAGCCGGATAGAGGAATTACAGTGAGTATAACAGGACTGAGTGAGACAATAATATTCTGGGACAGTTTTATATCTAAACCACATAAATAATATAGAAATATGAAAATGTCATCACTTTCCATCTTTAGACTCCATAAGGCTCCATGCACACTGGGCTTAAAAAATGTCACTTCCCTTGGCAGAAAAACACTTTCATATAGAGAATTTATTGTACAAAGTTTAGACGAGTTTAGGAGAGTTTCGCATTTTTTCTGCCAGAAAGCTCCAATCAGAAACACGAACCAGAAGGTTTTTTTTCCTGCCTCTAAACATTGAGCTCAAAGTATGTCTTGGAACATGGAGCTGCTTCTACAGGCAGAATACAAAACTCCTATAGTAGCAGCAATGTATCAAGCCAGTGTGCATGGAGCCTAAATATCCAATACTGGACTATTACACTAGATTACCAAAAGTATTGGGACACCGGCCTTTACACACACATGAACTTTAATGGCATCCCAGTCTTAGTCTGTAGGGTTCAATATGGAGTTGGCCCACCCTTTTCAGCTATAACAGCTTCATTTCTTCTGGGAATGCTGTCCACAAGGTTTAGGAGTGTGTCTATGGGAATGTTTGACCATTCTTCCAGAAGCACATTTGTGAGGTCAGGCACTAATGTTGGATGAGAAGGCCTGGCTCGCAGACTCTGCTCTAATTCATCCCAAAGGCGTCCTATCGGGTTGAGGTCAGGACTCTGTGCAGGCCAGTCAAGTTCCTCCACCCCAAACTCACTCATCCATGTTTTTATGGACCTTGCTTTGAGCACTGGTACACAGTCATTTTGGAACAGGAAGGAGCCATCCCCAAACTGTTCCCACAAAGTTGAGAGAATGAAATTGTCCAAAATGTCTTGGTATGCTGATGCCTTAAGAGTTCCCTTCACTGGAATTAAGAGGCCAAATCCAACCCCTGAAAAACACCCCCCACACCATAATCCCCCCTCCCCCCACACCATAATCCCCCCTCCCCCCACTCCATAATACCCCCCCCACACCATAATCGCCCCTCCACCAAATGATTTGCCAGTGCACAAAGCAAGGTCCATAAAGACATAGATGAGTGAGTTTGGGGTGGAGGAACTTGACTGGCCTGCACAAAGACCTGACCTCAACCCGATAGAACATCTTTGGTATTATTTAGAGTGGAGACTGCAAGCCAGGCCTTCTAATCCAACATGATCGTTAGTATGGTGCTTTTGACAGCCAATTCCGATTTTTCGTCCGACAAAAGCTGGATGTGCAGGCTATAAAATTTTTATCGTACGTGAACTCAGCATCTGATTTTTGTTTGATCCAAAATAAATTGTGAGAGCAAGACTATGCATGCTAAGAAATGAAAGAATACATACAAAACTATTCAACACATCACGTCACTTCTGAAGTTGTATTCTGTCAGAAGGGAATTTTCATATGGAGAGTAACCTCTTCACTTTCGATATGAGACTAGCATGCCACAAAAAATGGACGAACGTTCATCCAAAAATCTGATCGTGTGTACGAGGATTAAGACTGAGATGCCATTAAAGTTCATGTGCTTGTAAAGGCAGGCGTCACAATACTTTTGGTAATATAGTGTATGTCTAAACTACATAAACCTAATAATAATGGAGATATATTTCATCTCCTGGTTGTCTTTATATATCACCAATATCAGACAGTTCTCTAAAGCTGGATATAAAAATATAAAACATTTAATATCTGCACTAAAAAACACGAACAACTTTGTGCAAATCGAATGAATGAAAACCAGCCACCAGCAGGAAGTCTGATATAGAAGTACAAATAGTATAATATAATTCTATGTATAGAGCCCTACACTTAGTGATAAAATGTGTGATGAGACAAATGAGAAATCTGCAACCTACAATGTGTCCGAATACCAACACTTCTAATATAGATGTGATAACTCCACCAATACTGATCAATAATAAAAATTCACAGCTACTTCAGTCTGTATAACATATAATGTGCAAAAATACAATATCACCCGAGGTATCCAGACAATGGCCGCAATCACATTACATAGAAAAGAAAAAGCCTCCATGTCACTGCCTGGACTCCATCATACACGGCTGCAGTCCAGAGCGGTGTGTGCTCTGAGTTCTGTGTATACTCGTGTATATGATGGAAGTGTACAATCTGTGATTCTATATATATTTAAGGATTATGCACTATGGAGGCTTTTTCTTTTCTATGTAATGTGATTGTGGCCATTGTCTGGATATCTCGGGTGATATTGGAGATACTACCTGGAGGTCTGACATTCCGTGGCACAGTCTGTTCTCATCGGAAGCCGGCTTGAGCGGAGTGGCGCTGCTGGAAGGATATAAACAAGCGTGTCTGGGCCTTGCGGGGACAAACCTTTTGGTAAGTGACCTGTTTGCTCACCGGTGTGGGGGAGGTTGATTGAAGTTGCTGCAAAGAGGTGGAAGTTGATCAGCATTGATTTAATCCATCTGGATGAATCTCTGGTATTTCTGTTAGACCCCTTTCACACTGAGGCAGTTTTCAGACATTTCAGCGCTAGAAATAGCACCTGAAAACTGCCTCCCATTTATTTGTATGAGTGCTTTCACACTGGGGCGGTGTGCTTGTGGGACATTAGAAAAAGTCCTGCAAGCAGCATCTTTGGGGCGGGTTATGAGCATTATAAATAGCGCTCCCAAAACGCCCCTACCCATTGAAATGAATGGGCAGCACTTCCAAGCACTTTGAACGCGCCGCAAAACTGGTCTTTTTTCTTTTTTTAAAGCTGTGTTCCGGCCGAATATATACTTTTTAAATAAAAATAGCCCTATAATACACAAGCTTAATGTATTCTAGTAAAGTTAGTCTGTAAACTAAGGTCCGTTTTGTTAGATTATAGCATTAGTTTGTTATTTTATAAACTTCCAGCAGGCCGTGGCCATCTTAAATGTGGGCATCTGAAGCCAGACTGTATTTCTTCCTGGATCTCATCCTTGTAGATCTCGCACATGCTCATTGCAGCACAAGCAGTGTGATAGGTTTCAGGTCAGGTTTCCATAGCTACGGCAGTGTCAGAGGAAGTTACTGCCCCTTAGCTATGCAAACCTCTCCTCCCCTCCTCCCTCCAGGAATAAGTAAATAAATTACAATTGCATTATTTCTTGCATTGCCTACCTGCAAATGGCGTAGAGCAAGTAAAGATGAATTTCTATGACATCACATCGTCCTGAGAAAATTGCATCACAACAACCCCCGCAAATTGCATCACAACACCCCCACAAATTGCATCACAACACCCCCCCACATCGCATCACAACACCCCCGCAAATCGCATCACAACACCCCCTGCAAACCGCATCATACAGCTCCCCATAAATCACATCACAACACCCCCCGCAAATTGCATCACAACACCCTCACAAATCGCATCACATAGCCCCCCGCAAATCGCATCACAACACCCCCCGCAAATGGCATTACATCACTCCCCGCAATTCGCATCACAACACCCCCCACAAATCGCATCACATTGCCCCCAGCAAAGCGTATCATAACACCCATCACATGCCCCCATCAAAACTTCCCCATCATATTGCCACCATCAAAACTGCCCCATCAAAATTGCCCCCATCAGAATTGCCCCATCAAAACTGCCCATCATATTGCCACCATCAGAATTGCCCCATCAAAACTGCCCCATCAAAACTGCCCCCATCAAAACTGCCCCCCATTAAAATTTTCCCCATCAAAACTGCCCCCATCAAAACTGCCCCATCATATTGCCACCATCAAAACTGCCCCATCAAAATTGCCCCATCAGAATTGCCCCATCAAAACTTCCCCCATCATATTGCCACCATCAGAATTGCCCCATCAAAACTGCCCCATCAAAATTGACCCCATCAGAATGTCCCCATCAAAACTGCCCCATCATATTGCCACCATCAAAACTGCCCCATCAAAATTGCCCCCATCAGAATTGCCCAAATCAAAACTGCCCCATCAGAATTGCCCCACCAAAACTACCCCATCATATTGCCATCATCAAGACTGCCCCATCAAAATTGCCCCCATCAGAATTGCCCCATCAAAACTGCCCCATGATATTGCCACCATCAAAACTGCCCCATCAAAATTGCCCCCATCAGAATTGCCCCATCAAAACTGCCCCATTATATTGCCACCATCAGAATTGCCCCATCAAAACTGCCCTATTATATTGCCCCCATCAAAACTGTCCCCATCAAAACTGCCCCATCATATTGCCACCATCAAAACTGCCCCATCAAAATTGCCCCCATCAGAATTGCCCCATCAAAACTGCCCCATCAGAATTGCCCCACCAAAACTACCCCATCATATTGCCATCATCAAGACTGCCCCATCAAAATTGCCCCCATCAGAATTGCCCCATAAAAACTGCCCCATTAAAACTGCCCCCATCAAAATTGCCCCCATCAGAATTGCCCCATCAAAACTACCCCATGATATTGCCACCATCAAAACTGCCCCATCAAAATTGCCCCATCAGAATTGCCCCATCAAAACTGCCCCATCATATTGCCCCCATCAAAACTGCCCCCGTCAGAAATACCCCATCAGAACTGTCCCCATCAAATCTGCATCATCATATTGCCACTATCAAAACTGCCCCATCAAAATTGCCCCATCAGAATTGCCCCATCAAAACTTCCCCCATCATATTGCCACCATCAGAATTGCCCCATCAGAACTGCCCCATCAGAACTGCCCCATCATATTGCCACCATCAAAACTGCCCCATCAAAATTGCCCCCATCAAAACTTCCCCATCATATTAACCCCATCAGAATTGCCCCCATCAAAACTGCCCCATCAAAATTGCCCCATCAAAGCTGCCCCCATCAAAACTGCTCCATCATATTGCCACCATCAAAACTGCCCCATTATATTACCCCTATCAAAACTGCCCCTATCAGAATTGCCCACATCAAAACTGCCCCATCAGAATTGCCCCACCAAAACTACCCAGTAATATTGCCATCATCAAGACTGCCCCATCAAAACTGCCCCCATCAAAACTGCCCCATCATATTGCTACCATCAAAATTGCCCCTATCAAAACTGCCCCATCAAAATTGCCCAATAAAAAACTGCCCCATCATATTGCCACCATCAAAACTGCCCCATCAAAATTGCTTCCATCAGAATTGCCCCATCAAAACTGCCCCATCATATTGCCACCAACAAAACTGCTCCATCATATTGCCCTCATTAAAACTGCCCCATCAGAATTGCCCCATCAGAATTGCCCCCTTAAAACTGCCCCATCATATTCCTCTATTATAAATCAGTACATGGTGTGTCTGTCCCCTCCCCCTGGGCTCTGTATGTAATCAGAGCTGAGATGCTCCAGCCACCTCCCCCACCGCCCATCACTGTGTATAAGAAGCTTTGGTAACCGTGGCAACAAAAGCGATGCTACGGCCCAGCAATGCCTATTGTCTCCTGGGATTGATGACAAATATCTCCCAGGAGGCATTGCAGAGAGGGGAGGAAATGCTGGGCCGCGGCCGAGGACAGGAAGTGCCGACTACTATACAGTATATAAAAGTGAGTTTAAGGGGAAAATAGGCCAATTCTTTATCAGCACACACAGCGGATTTGGAGGGAAATTACTTTAAAATATGGGTGGAGCTCCACTTTAAGGTCCCGTTGTCACCGGCCCACTAGCACACGAAAAGCGCAGCTAAATCACCGCAAAAATGACCAGCGATTTAGGGCTGTTTTATCGGCTCTGCAGTGTGAAAGGGGTCTTACTACACAAGTCACTGTATGGTGATTGGAGATGGAAGTAGTGGTGAATGGCTTGTAGGAAATCTGCTTTTTCACATTTATGAACTTTCTCTTGATATTTGTAATTTATGAGATAACTTTGTTGCTCTTCATGTTTATGTATTTTTGTACATTATATGTTATATAGATTGAAGTATCTGTGAATAGATTGGAGGAGATCTGCCCTTCCTCACATGTATGAAAGTATTTTTGTAGTGAATGGAATTGTTATATCTGATCCCTATTGGTGGAATTATCACATCTAGTATAATATGAAGACTGCAGCACTAGTATATAACATTCTCACAATATAAATGTGACAATATAACAATAAAAGTGAGACTCCTCATCACAAAACTACCTATAAGTGTATATATAACAATGGTATGGAGACTATTTCACTGATAACTAATGAAGAGAATTTATAATCAGCAGATATAAAATTAGTGCAGCAATATTAGTACAACATTTTCAAAAAAGTTCCAAATAAAGAACGGTAATAATAAAATCTTCTCCACACCATAAGATCAAATCCTCCACCATGATGTTCAAAGGAAATCCCAAAGTACAATGGTGTCACTTTTAGTCAATGAAGTTTCCACAACATGAGTGAGACTTCTGTGACCATCAAAGTGAATCTCCACAACTGAATCCAAGACTTAGCAGAAGGTTGGAGGTGAAAGCCTAGAGGTCAGTGTGAGTGTGTATGGTCCAATCCCCATACAGGAATAATGAATGGATCACACCACCTCATCCACTTCTCATGTCACATTTAGTAATTGAGGTCCACAAAAAGAGAAATCCTCCAATAGTGTAGATGATCGATCGTCTTTTATAAAGTGATCTCATATTAATGATTCCAATAAAGAGAAATGAGTTCCATTCATGTAGAGAATAGTTACATTCATTCCTGGGGGAGAAATTCATTTTCTTCTGGTAACATTCTTCTCTTCTTCTACAGATTGTGGAATAATCACCTGACAGACAGTTCCTGCCCCCACCTGGCATCTGGAATAAGAAATAACCAGACACTGAGGACACTGATCCTGTCTATAAACAATCTGGAGGGTCCTCATTTCAGGGATCTGATGGAAGCTCTGACAACAAGCCGGATAGAGGAATTACAGTGAGTATAACAGGACTGACTGAGACAATAATATTCTGGGACAGTTTTATATCTAAACCACATAAATAATATAGAAATATGAAAATGTCATCACTTTCCATCTTTAGACTCCATAAGGCTCCATGCACACTGGGCTTAAAAAATGTCAGTTTCCTTGGCAGAAAAACACTTTCATATAGAGATTTTATTGTACAAAGTTTAGACGAGTTTAGGAGAGTTTTGCATTTTTTCTGCCAGAAAGCTCCAATCAGAAACATGAACCGGAAGGTTTTTTTTCCTGCCTCTAAACATTGAGCTCAAAGTATGTCTTGGAACATGGAGCTGCTTCTACAGGCAGAATACAAAACTCCTATAGTAGCAGCAATGTATCAAGCCAGTGTGCATGGAGCCTAAATATCCAATACTGGACTATTACACTAGATTACCAAAAGTATTGGGACACCTGTCTTTACACACACATGAACTTTAATGGCATCCCAGTCTTAGTCTGTAGGGTTCAATATGGAGTTGGCCCACCCTTTTCAGCTATAACAGCTTCATTTCTTCTGGGAATGCTGTCCACAAGGTTTAGGAGTGTGTCTATGGGAATGTTTGATCATTCTTCCAGAAGCACATTTGTGAGGTCAGGCACTGATGTTGGATGAGAAGGTCTGGCTCGCAGACTCTGCTCTAATTCATCCCAAAGGCGTCCTATCGGGTTGAGGTCAGGACTCTGTGCAGGCCAGTCAAGTTCCTCCACCCCAAACTCACTCATCCATGTTTTTATGGACCTGGCTTTGTGCACTGGTACACAGTCATTTTGGAACAGGAAGGAGCCATCCCCAAACTGTTCCCACAAAGTTGAGAGAATGAAATTGTCCAAAATGTCTTGGTATGCTGATGCCTTAAGAGTTCCCTTCACTGGAATTAAGAGGCCAAATCCAACCCCTGAAAAACACCCCCCACACCATAATCCCCCCTCCCCCCACACCATAATCCCCCCTTCCCCCACTCCATAATACCCCCCACACCATAATCGCCCCTCCACCAAATGATTTGCCAGTGCACAAAGCAAGGTCCATAAACACATAGATGAGTGAGTTTGGGGTGGAGGAACTTGACTGGCCTGCACAGAGACCTGACCTCAACCCGATAGAACATCTTTGGTATTATTTAGAGTGGAGACTGCAAGCCAGGCCTTCTAATCCAACATGATCGTTAGTATGGTGCTTTTGACAGCCAATTCCGATTTTTTGTCTGACAAAAGCTGGATGTGCAGGCTATAAAATTTTTATCGTACGTGAACTCAGCATCTGATTTTTGTTTAATCCAAAATAAATTGTGAGAGCAAGACTATGCATGCTAAGAAACGAAAGAATACATACAAAACTATTCAACACATCACGTCACTTCTGAAGTTGTATTCTGTCAGAAGGGAATTTTCATATGGAGAGTAACCTCTTCACTTTCGATATGAGACTAGCATGCCATAAAAAATGGACGAACGTCATCCAAAAATCTGATCGTGTGTACGAGGATTAAGACTGAGATGCCATTAAAGTTCATGTGCTTGTAAAGGCAGGCGTCCCAATACTTTTGGTAATATAGTGTATGTCTAAACTACATAAACCTAATAATGGAGATATATTTCATCTCCTGGTTGTCTTTATATATCACCAATATCAGACAGTTCTCTAAAGCTGGATTTAAAAATATAAAACATTTAATATCTGCACTAAAAAACATGAACAACTTTGTGCAAATCGAATGAATGAAAACCAGCCGCCAGCAGGAAGTCTGATATAGAAGTACAAATAGTATAATATAATTCTATGTATAGAGCCCTACACTTAGTGATAAAATGTGTGATGAGACAAATGAGAAATCTGCAACCTACAATGTGTCCGAATACCAACACTTCTAATGTAGATGTGATAACTCCACCAATACTGATCAATAATACAATATCACCTGAGGTGTCCAGACAATGGCCGCAATCACATTACATAGAAAAGAAAAAGCCTCCATGTCACTGCCTGGACTCCATCATACACGGCTGCAGTCCGGAGCGGTGTGTGCTCTGAGTTCTGTGTATACTCGTGTATATGATGGAAGTGTACAATCTGTGATTCTATATATATTTAAGGATTATGCACTATGGAGGCTTTTTCTTTTCTATGTAATGTGATTGCGGCCATTGTCTGGATACCTCGGGTGATATTGGAGATACTACCTGGAGGTCTGACATTCCGTGGCACAGTCTGTTCTCATCGGAAGCCGGCTTGAGCGGAGTGGCGCTGCTGGAAGGATATAAACAAGCATGTCTGGGCCTTGTGGGGACAAACCTTTTGGTAAGTGACCTGTTTGCTCACCGGTGTGGGGGAGGTTGATTGAAGTTGCTGCAAAGAGGTGGAAGTTGATCAGCATTGATTTAATCCATCCGGATGAATCTCTGGTATTTCTGTTAGACCCCTTTCACACTGAGGCAGTTTTCAGACATTTTAGCACTAGAAATAGCACTTGAAAACTGCCTCCCATTTATTTGTATGGGTGCTTTCACACTGGGGCGGTGCGCTTGTGGAAAAATTAGAAAAAGTCCTGCAAGCAGCATCTTTGGGGCGGGTTATGAGCATTATAAATAGCGCTCCCAAAACGCCCCTACCCATTGAAATGAATGGGCAGCACTTCCAAGCACTTTGAACGCGCCGCAAAACTGGTCTTTTTTCTTTTTTTAAAGCTGTGTTCCGGCCGAATGTATACTTTTTAAATAAAAATACCCCTATAATACACAAGCTTAATGTATTCTAGTAAAGTTAGTCTGTAAACTAAGGTCCGTTTTGTTAGATTATAGCATTAGTTTGTTATTTTATAAACTTCCAGCAGGCCGTGGCCATCTTAAGTGTGGGCATCTGAAGCCAGACTGTATTTCTTCCTGGATCTCATCCTTGTAGATCTCGCACATGCTCAGTGCAGCACAAGCAGCGTGATAGGTTTCAGGTCAGGTTTCCATAGCTACGGCAGTGTCAGAGGAAGTTACTGCCCCTTAGCTATGCAAACCTCTCCTCCCCTCCTCCCTCCAGGAATAAGTAAATAAATTACAATTGCATTATTTCTTGCATTGCCTACCCGCAAATGGCGTAGAGCAAGTAAAGATGAATTTCTATGACATCACATCGTCCTGAGAAAATTGCATCACAACAACCCCCGCAAATCGCATCACAACACCCCCGCAAATCGCATCACATAGCCCCCGCAAATCACATCACAACACCCTCACAAATCACATCACAACACCCCCGCAAATCGCATCACAACAACCCCGCAAATTGCATCACAACACCCCCGCAAATCGCATCACATAGCCCCGCAAATCGCATCACAACACCCCCTGCAAATCGCATCATACAGCTCCCCACAAATCACATCACAACACCCCCCGCAAATTGCATCACAACACCCCCGCAAATCGCATCACATAGCCCCCGCAAATCGCATCACAACACCCCCTGCAAATCGCATCATACAGCTCCCCACAAATCACATCACAACACCCCCGCAAATTGCATCACAACACCCCCACAAATGGCATCACATCACTCCCTGCAAATCACATCACAACACCCCCCGCAAATCGCATCACATAGCCCCCTGCAAATCGCATCATACAGCTCCCCACAAATCACATCACAACACCCCCCGCAAATTGCATCACATAGCCCCCACAAATCGCATCACAACACCCCCCACAAATGGCTTCACATCGCTCCCTGCAAATTGTATCACAACACCCCCCGAAAAAATCGCATCACATTGCCTCCAGCAAATCACATCATACAGCTCCCCTAAATCGCATCACAACACCCCCTGAAAATTGCATCACAACACCCCCACAAATCGCATCACATAGCCCCCCACAAATCGTATCACAACACCCCCACAAATGGCATCACATCACTCCCCACAAATCACATCACAACACCCCCCGCAAATTGCATCACAACACCCCCGCAAATCGCATCACATAGCCCCCGCAAATCGCATCACAACACCCCCTGCAAATCGCATCATACAGCTCCCCACAAATCACATCACAACACCCCCCGCAAATTGCATCACAACACCCTCACAAATCGCATCACATAGCCCCCGCAAATCGCATCACAACACCCCCCACAAATGGCTTCACATCGCTCCCTGCAAATTGTATCACAACACCCCCCGAAAAAATCACATCACATTGCCTCCAGCAAATCACATCATACAGCTCCCCTAAATCGCATCACAACACCCCCCAAAAATTGCATCACAACACAACCAAAAATCACATCACATAGCCCCCCACAAATCGTATTACAACACCCCCACAAATGGCATCACATCGCTCCCTGCAAATCACATCACAACACCCCCCGCAAATTGCATCACATGGCCCCCTGCAAATTGCTTCACAACATCCCCCGCAAATGGCATTACATCACTCCCCGCAATTCGCATCACAACACCCCCCACAAATCGCATCACATTGCCCCCAGCAAAGCGTATCATAACACCCATCACATGCCCCCATCAAAACTGCCCCATCATATTGCCACCATCAAAACTGCTCCATCAAAATTGCCCCCATCAGAATTGCCCCATCAAAACTGCCCCATCATATTGCCACCATCAGAATTGCCCCATCAAAACTGCCCCATCATATTGCCACTATCAAAACTGCCCCATCCAAATTGCCCCATCAGAATTGCCCCATCAAAACTTCCCCCATCAAAACTGCCCCATCATATTGCCACCATCAAAACAGCCCCATCAAAATAGCCCCCATCAGAATTGCCCCGTCAGAACTGCCCCATCAAAACTGCCCCATCATATTGCCACCATCAAAACAGCCCCATCAAAATTGCCCCCATCAGAATTGCCCCATCAAAACTTCCCCATCAAAACTGCCCCATCATATTAACACCATCAGAATTGCCCCCATCAAAACTGCCCCATCAAAATTGCCCCATCAAAGCTGCCCCCATCAAAACTGCTCCATCATATTGCCACCATCAAAACTGCCCCATTATACCCCTATCAAAACTGCCCCATCATATTGCCCCATCAAAACTGCCCCCATCAAAACTGCCCCATCAAAATTGCTTCCATCAGAACTGCCCCATCAAAACTGCCCCATCAGAATTGCCCCCTTAAAACTGCCCCATCATATTCCTCTATTATAAATCAGTACATGGTGTGTCTGTCCCCTCTCCCGGGCTCTGTATGTAATCAGAGCTGAGATGCTCCAGCCACCTCCCCCACCGCCCATCACTGTGTATTAGAAGCTTTGGTAACCATGGCAACAAAAGCGATGCTACGGCCCAGCAATGCCTATTGTCTCCTGGGATTGATGACAAACATCTCCCAGGAGGCATTGCAGAGAGGGGAGGAAATGCTGGGCCGCGGCCGAGGACAGGAAGTGCCGACTACTATACAGTATATAACAGTGAGTTTAAGGGAAAAATATGCCAATTCTTTATCAGCACACACAGCGGATTTGGAGGGAAATTACTTTAAAATATGGGTGGAGCTCCACTTTAAGGTCCCGTTGTCACCGGCCCACTAGCACACGAAAAGCGCAGCTAAAGCACCACAAAAATGACCAGCGATTTAGGGCTGTTTTATCGGCTCTGCAGTGTGAAAGGGGTCTTACTACACAAGTCACTGTATGGTGATTGGAGATGGAAGTAGTGGTGAATGGCTTGTAGGAAATCTGCTTTTTCACATTTATGAACTTTCTCTTGATATTTGTAATTTTATGAGATAACTTTGTTGCTCTTCATGTTTATGTATTTTTGTACATTATATGTTATATAGATTGAAGTATCTGTGAATAGATTGGAGGAGATCTGCCCTTCCTCACATGTATGAAAGTATTTTTGTAGAGAATATAATTGTTATATCTGATCCCTATTGGTGGAATTATCACATCTAGTATAATATGGAAGACTGCAGCACTAGTATATAACATTCACACAATATAAATGTGACAATGTAACAATAAAAGTGAGACTCCTCATCACAAAACTCCCTATAAGTGTATATATAACAATGGTATGGAGACTATTTCACTGATAACTAATGAAGAGAATTTATAATCAGCAGATATAAAATTAGTGCAGCAATATTAGTACAACATTTTCAAAAAAGTTCCAAATAAAGAACAGTAATAATAAAATCTTTTCCACACCATGAGATCAAATCCTCCACCATGATGTTCTAAGGAAATCCCAAAGTACAATGGTGTCACTTTTAGTCAATGAAGTTTCCACAACATGAGTGAGACTTCTGTGACCATCAAAGTGAATCTCCACAACTGAATCCAAGACTTAGCAGAAGATTGGAGGTGAAATCCTAGAGGTCAGTGTGAGTGTGTATGGTCCAATCCCCATACAGGAATAATGAATGGATCACACCACCTCATCCACTTCTCACGTCACATTTAGTAATTGGGATCCACAAAAAGAGAAATCCTCCAATAGTGTAGATGATCGATCGTCTTTTATAAAGTGATCTCATATTAATGATTCCAATAAAGAGAAATGAGTTCCATTCATGTAGAGAATAGTTACATTCATTACTGGGGGAGAAATTCATTTTCTTCTGATAACATTCTTCTCTTCTACAGATTGTATAATAATCACCTGACAGACAGTTCCTGCCCCCACCTGGCATCTGGAATAAGAAATAACCAGACACTGAGGACACTGGACCTGTCTATAAACAATCTGGAGGGTCCTCAATTCAGGGATCTGATGGAAGCTCTGACAACAAGCCGGATAGAGGAATTACAGTGAGTATAACAGGACTGACTGAGACAATAATATTCTGGGACAGTTTTATATCTAAACCACATAAATAATATAGAAATATGAAAATGTCATCACTTTCCATCTTTAGACTCCATAAGGCTCCATGCACACTGGGCTTAAAAAATGTCAGTTCCCTTGGCAGAAAAAATTTTCATATAGAGATTTTATTGTACAAAGTTTAGACGAGTTTAGGAGAGTTTTGCATTTTTTCTGCCAGAAAGCTCCAATCAGAAACATGAACCAGAAGGTTTTTTTTCCTGCCTCTAAACATTGAGCTCAAAGTATGTCTTGGAACATGGAGCTGCTTCTACAGGTAGAATGCAAAACTCCTATAGTAGCAGCAATGTATCAAGCCAGTGTGCATGGAGCCTAAATATCCAATACTGGACTATTACACTAGATTACCAAAAGTATTGGGACACCTGCCTTTACACACACATGAACTTTAATGGCATCCCAGTCTTAGTCTGTAGGGTTCAATATGGAGTTGGCCCACCCTTTTCAGCTATAACAGCTTAATTTCTTCTGGGAATGTTGTCCACAAGGTTTAGGAGTGTGTCTATGGGAATGTTTGACCATTCTTCCAGAAGCACATTTGTGAGGTCAGGCACTGATGTTGGATGAGAAGGTCTGGCTCGCAGGCTCTGCTCTAATTCATCTCAAAGGTGTCCTTTCGGGTTGAGGTCAGGACTGTGTGCAGGCCAGTCAAGTTCCTCCACCCCAAACTCGCTCATCCATGTTTTTATGGACCTTGCTTTGTGCACTGGTACACAGTCATTTTGGAACAGGAAGGAGCCATCCCCAAACTGTTCCCACAAAGTTGAGAGAATGAAATTGTCCAAAATGTCTTGGTATGCTGATGCCTTAAGAGTTCCCTTCACTGGAATTAAGAGGCCAAATCCATCCCCTGAAAAACACCCCCCACACCATAATCCCCCCTCCCCCCACACCATAATCCCCCCTCCCCCCACTCCATAATACCCCCCCACACCATAATCGTCCCTCCACCAAATGATTTGCCAGTGCACAAAGCAAGGTCCATAAAGACATAGATGAGTGAGTTTGGGGTGGAGGAACTTGACTGGCCTGCACAGAGACCTGACCTCAACCCGATAGAACATCTTTGGTATTATTTAGAGTGGAGACTGCAAGCCAGGCCTTCTAATCCAACATGATCGTTAGTATGGTGCTTTTGACAGCCAATTCCGATTTTTCGTCCGACAAAAGCTGGATGTGCAGGCTATAAAATTTTTATTGTACATGAACTCAGCATCTGATTTTTGTTTAATCCAAAATAAATTGTGAGAGCAAGACTATGCATGCTAAGAAACGAAAGAATACATACAAAACTATTCAACACATCACGTCACTTCTGAAGTTGTATTCTGTCAGAAGGGAATTTTCATATGGAGAGTAACCTCTTCACTTTCGATATGAGACTAGCATGCCATAAAAAATGGACGAACGTCATCCAAAAATCTGATCGTGTGTACGAGGATTAAGACTGAGAAGCCATTAAAGTTCATGTGCTTGTAAAGACAGGCATCACAATACTTTTGGTAATATAGTGTATGTCTAAACTACATAAACCTAATAATGGAGATATATTTCATCTCCTGGTTGTCTTTATATATCACCAATATCAGACAGTTCTCTAAAGCTGGATATAAAAATATAAAACATTTAATATCTGCGCTAAAAAACATGAACAACTTTGTGCAAATCTAATGAATGAAAACCAGCCGCCATCAGGAAGTCTGATATAGAAGTACAAATAGTATAATATAATTCTATGTATAGAGCCCTACAATTAGTGATAAAATGTGTGATGAGACAAATGAGAAATCTGCAATCTACAATGTGTCCGAATACCAACACTTCTAATGTAGATGTGATAACTCCACCAATACTGATCAATAGGGATGAGCTTTGCGTTCGAGTTGAACCCATGTTCGACTCGAACATTGGCTGTTCGGTCCTTCGCCGAATTCCGAACGTTATGGGCCGTTCGCGCCAAATTCGTGTGGCGCGTCACGGCCCATAATTCGCATTGCTGGCTGATGATTGGCCAAGCATGCACTATGACCCGCATGCTTGGCCAATCACAGCGCCGTCGGTAGAGAGAGCTGTTATTGGCCAAAGCCAGGGTGGCTTTGGCCAATTATGGCTCAGGGGGTTTAGAACACGTCCCCACACTATATAAGGCCGCCTGCACGGCGGCCCTGTGTAGTGTGTGTTCCAGCGTTGAAAGAGAGATAGATAGACAGAGAGACAGTGTCATTTCATTTGAGTTAGATAGATTAGGCAGGACAGTCAGTCAGTTAGCTGCACTTACAGTGTATTGTGTATATAGATGCATCCCAGGTGTTGCATATATATATATATATATATACACTGTATTCAGTTTAGCTAGATCCGTTCCTGTTATCTTCTTACTGACAGGCAGGCTTGTCTTGTTACAGTATATACAGCTACCTGAAGAAAATTGCTGGTGTTCTTTTGATCCTATTAGTACCACAGTCAGGCAGCTAGACTATTTACAGTTGGGGGCGTGGCCAAGATGGCGCTGTGAGCGGACGTGTCTGTGAGAGCTCCGCTGCAATCCGGGACTGTCTTCCTCTAAAAGGCGGCTGAGAGGCACCAAACGCCGGCAGAACCCTATACATGTACCGCCGCTTGTCCTGGACATCAAAAGAAAGGGGTAAGAAACTTAAATTCCCCCCTGTGACTAAGGAAACAGCGGCGGCCTGTACAGACCGTGTGGGAACCAAGCGGCGCGCTCTAATCAATATGGCCACTCAAACACTGCAGCCAGAGCAATCCTCCTCCATACAGCCAGGCCTGGCTGAGGTGCTGGCTGCCATAGGTAATTGCCAGGCCTCTCTCACCACCCTAACCACTAAGGTGGACGCGATGCAGATAGATGTGGGGCTAATAAGACTTGATATGGACAAAATCCGCTCCAGACTGTCTGAGGCTGAGCAGCGCCTGGGGTATGTGGAAGATACTGTGGAGATTCATGGGGCAGATCTGTGTGCCCTCCATACTAAAATCAGAGCCCTGGAATATAAATCCGAGGATGCAGAAAACTGCAACAGGAGGAACAATCTCCGTATTGTAGGCCTAGCAGAGGGGTTAGGGGGTCAGCGGCCGACTGAATTTATTGAAGAGCTGCTCCGGAACCTTCTCCCTGAGGCCCAATTTTCACCATTCTATGCTGTTGAGCGGGCCCATCAGATACCTCCTAAACCGGGCCCTCCTGGAGCACCACCACACACTTTTATTCTAAAGTTTCTTATTTTCCGTGACAGGGATGAAGTGCTCAGGGCTGCCAGGGTAAAAGGAGAATTGAAGCACCAGAACAGCAGACTGCTTATCTTCCCTGACTATTCTGTTGACACACAAAAGCTTAGACGCTCTTTTGACCAGGTGAAGGCAGCCATGCGTTTTAAAGGCATTCGTTATAGCATACTATTTCCTGCACGGCTCCGGGTTCAGGATGGGGAGACAACCAAGTTTTTTATGTCCCCCAGAGATGCCACTGCTTGGCTGGAGTCATTGCCTCCTAATCGCTGAATGCTGCTGGAGGGATCTGTTGCATGACTATTCAATGCTCTGTAGCGAATATACCTCTCAATGCTAGGTGGACTAATGTTGCACCTGTTGTGCCTTTTGCAAAGCCTGCCTGCAAGAACTTTAAGTACTGTGCCCCTTGCTGTGCCAGGTGATCTATGCCTCTAAGCCTGCCATTTTATTGCTTATTCAGTGCTTTATTCATCCATCCTGTGATTTGAGTGCCTGTGGGATTGGGATGAGGGAGAGAAGAAACAGTGATAGCTTATTAAAATACTGAGATTAATTTTTTTCCTCCCTCTCAGTTCTACATTATACCTTGATAGACTGACTCCCTGGACTGGGCACTGGCGAACTCTAGTGCTCATGTAAGGTACTGCAAGCTTAACCATTCCATCTTTTACGTTTGCAAGTTGTTTACTACTGCCTAGATGATTGCTTTCCTTCCAGACATGTTGTTTGGGAACCTTGCTCATCCTGAAGGCACTGTACCAAATCCAGTGCTCCGCATAATAGGAAGGAAGTACACACTGTCAAGAAATGGAACAGTCTGACAAACCATATTTTTTCTTTTGCTGGAACTCCATCTCCTATTTTTTAGTGGTGGCAGAGCTTCTCATTGCTCTACGTGGACGTGTTTTTCCACTAAGTGTCTGCACCCACTGGTCCACGCTCCCTGACCGTGGGGTTTTTGATGTTTGGGGAACAAAGCATTCCTGTGTTGGGGTGGGGGATGCGGGGAGGGGGGATTGGTTGAAGGGTTGTTTTTGTTCACTGTTTTTTTTCTTTTCAGGTGCTTAAAATTGTCTATTTTACTATTGGGATCTAATGACATAGTGCTATGCATAGTAATGAGTGTGTTGCTGGACTTGGATGCTGCCCTCACGGATTGGCCCATATTCATATTTCTAATTTACCCCATATCCAATGGCTGAGTTTAGAGTAGTATCATGGAACGTGCGGGGACTTAATACCGCTGTGAAGCATCCCCTAGTGTTTTGTTTCCTGCATAAACACAGGCCGCAGATCTGTATTCTTCAGGAGACACATATGCAGAGCAGCAGAACACCTTGCCTTAGGAAAGCCTGGGTTGGCCCAAATTACCAGTCCACTTTCTCCACGTATGCCCATGGGGTCAGCATCCTGGTCCACAAGGCTTTGCCGTTTAGACTTCTAGAAGTCAGAACTGACAGACAAGGAAGGGAGATTTGTTATTACACATGCTAATGTCTACGATAAAAATGTGGTGTTAGTTGGTATCTATGTTCCACCGCAGGCTACTGGCAGAATCCTTCATGAGATTATGCAAATAGTGGTGCAATTTGACACCGCTTTGGTTCATCTCATGGGGGATTTCAATATGGTCCCCTCGGTAGAGTTGGATCGACTGCATTGCTCGGCACGTGACACTCCGGATCTCAGGCAGTGGGCAGACATGTTCGCCCTCACTGACATCTGGAAGCACATTTACCCGCGGTCCAAAGTATTCACCTGCCACTCAGCTACACAGAAAACTCTATCGAGAATTGACCTGGCTTACGCTTCTGGCCCTGCACTACAATTTGTTCAGGACCTATCTGTGCTTCCCAGGGGAATCTCGGATCATGCCCCATTATGTTTGACACTAGCGCTGACTGTGTGTGCCTCCAGGAACTTGCCTATGGTGCTTGTCTAGATTTTGGGCCAATGATGAGAGATTACTGGAACCTCTCACGGCCTCCATCTGCAATTTCTGGACGGGTTCAGTTTCCCCGCCTGTTCTCTGGGATTCTTTTAAAGCTTGGATGTGTGGGGAATACGGGGTCAATATTAATAGATTGAAACGGGAATCCACTCACTCCCTTGAAAATCTTGAAGAGCAGGCAGCTAGGCTGGAATCGGAATATGTCTCTGCTCCTGATGATGAAAGGTATAGGGCATGGAAGCGAGCTCTACGAGCTCTATCCACTGAAAGGATGACTCAAACAGACCAAGCATTACTTTATTCAGCACAGAGGGTGTTTAAGCATGGAAGGAAGAATGGGAAGTTGCTGGCATGGCTGGCTAGGGGAAGCATACCCTCAACCCCTATAGGTTCCATTAAAGATGGGTCGGATCAAATTCTTACAACTCCCAGTAGAATTAACGATCGATTTAGTGACTATTTTCGGGAGGTTTACTCCTCTAGAGCAGCTGCTTCTGACTCCTCCATATCCTCCTTCCTTGATTCCCTATCCATTCCCGTTTTGTCTGATGAGGCAAGAGAGGGCCTAGAGGCAGATATTACACTGAAGAAGATTCAGGTAGCCATGGGGCATCTCCGGGGAGGGAAGGCCCCTGGGACAGATGGGTTACCATCTGAATTTTATTCCAATTTTTCTGAGCTCCTGGCTCCCAAATTAACCTCACTACTCTCTAAATTTGCGACATTGGAGACTCTGCCTGATACCATGAATGAGGCAATTATTGTACTGGTTCCTAAACCCCGTAAGGATCCACTTGACTGTGCATCCTACAGGCCCATATCTTTAATTAATGTGGATGCTAAGATTTTTGCTAAGGTCTTGGCTATCCGTCTATCTCATGTTATTGAAGATCTGATTGACATTGATCAGACGGTTTTATGCCGGGTAAGGGAACTGACTTCAATATTCGACGCCTGTTACTCAATCTAACTGTCTCTCATGACATTCCGGGGTCCAGAGTTATTGCCTCTCTTGACGCCGAAAAGGCATTTGACTCGGTTGAAAGGAACTTTTTGTGGGAAACCTTGTGCAGATTCGGATTTGGACCCAAATTTATCAATGGTGTACAATTACTATACCAAACTCCCAGAGCTTGCGTACGCACTAATAATTGGGTCTGGGACCCCTTCAATTTATATTGTGGTACGAGGCAGGGATGTCTGCTCTCCCCCAGCCTGTTTGCCCTGGCACTGGAGCCCCTGGCTATTGCTATTAGGGGTGCTTCGGATGTCTGGGGCTTGCGGGTGGGTATGTTGGAAGAGCGCCTCTCCCTCTATGCCGATGATGCACTTTTATATTTGAATGATGATGGGCCCTCTCTGCAAGCTGCTCTGCGTATATTTGATAGTTTTGGTGGACTGTCGGGGGTTAAAATAAATTGGACCAAATCTGTTATATTCCCTTTAGACGAAGGCGTTATCTCTGAACCCCAATCCTCCCCGCTGCAAATGGTAAAGGAGTTTAAATATTTAGGGATAGTGATCACAAGAAACCCCTCTGAATTCATTGCCAAAAATCTAACCCCTGTAATACATACACTGCGCACAAAATGCTCTGCATGGGGGAACTTACCACTTAATCTTCTTGGACGCATTAATCTCCTTAAAATGATGATATTACCTAAGTTCAACTATCTATTCAGAAATTGCCCAGTTTGGGTTCCTATTGCATTATTTAGGGAGATTGATTGGCTAGTGAGTTCGTTTATTTGGGCCGGGGGAACCCCTAGGCTGGCTCGATCCACATTGTGGTTTGGGGGGGCTGGCTCTACCCAATTTTCAAACCTATTTCTGGGCAGCCATGCTAGTAACAGTGCATTGGTGGTATCAGGGCTCAAGATCTAATGCTGCGGTCTGTCTTGAAGCCAACAGTTTGGGCTCCCTGACTGACCTCCGTAACTTCCCTTATAGAGGACCGGGGGCTTACCCTGAGGTACCCGAACCTACTCGGGCAACCTGGAAGGTATGGGTGGCTGCTAGACGGAGGTTCCGTAAGCCGGGGCAGCTATCCTCGTCTCATCCATTGTAGGGAAACCCAGCACTACACCATTTCCGTACAATTCCAGATCCTCAAGTCTGGGCTAGATACGGTATTAACACTGGAGCATATAATGCCTAGAGGAGAACTGCTCTCTTTTCAGGAGTTGATGGCTAAATTTGGGCTACCGCAATGGATGAGATTTTGGTATCTCCAGCTTAGACACGTGACTAGGGCTCAATTCCAACAACCCCCTATCCTACAAGCTGACCCCATTGAAGAACTCTTGTCCCCTGCGATCTATTGAAACCTCTATCCTATCTCTATAATGTGCTGTTGGGCAAGGACTCCCAAAAAATAGAAAAGCTGTGGGAAAGTTGGCAGGCGGATATCCCATCGTTGGACAAGGAGGGTTGGGACCATTGTCTAGATTACGGCCCTAAATTAGTGATAGCGTCTAGGGATAAACTGATACAGGTCAAATTTATACATAGGGTTTACTACACCCCGCAGAGACTCCATCGCATATTCCCTGAGAGAGATCCTGTATGTCCTCAATGCAAGATGCAAATTGGTACCTTTTTTCATATGTTCTGGGAGTGCCCCATCATAGTGACATTTTGGTCTGCGATTTTTGGAGAATTTAATTCCAGATTGAAAGTATCCCTTCCGGTTCTGCCTGCGCTAGCTCTGTTGGGGGTGTTTGATGATGAACAAAGGCCCTATCATCTTAAACTCCTAATTTCCTATCTTCTTTTTTATGCAAAAAAGGAAATCCTTATGAAGTGGATTGATTCTTCCCCTCCGTCGGTTGCGGCCTGGGAGGCACAGATTGAAGCAGCCATCCCCATGTACAGAATGACGCATATAAACTGTGGGTGTACATGGAAATTTGAAAAAGTTTGGGCTCCGTGGATGGCCTCTTAGGGATATACACTCCATCCTGTTTCCTAAATGTATTTGGTGGGTGGGGGTGGATCTAGTGGGCGGAAACTCAGAAGTACTTGGTTATTGGTTTTGAAATTTCTTTTTACAATGCCATATTGTTATATATACTAAGTAGAACATATTGTGGTAAAGCATGTACACCTATTATGTAGAGCTCTGTATTGTGTCAATCGGTATTCTGTAATTATGCCTTCTTTGACAATAAAGCACCTTTGTTTTGTTAAAAAAAAGACTATTTACAATTAGTGCAGTGCGTCCTGCTCACAGTGTTCAGCTAAAACTACAAGTCAGTGGGGTGCGTCCTGCTCACAGTGTTCATTTAAAACTACAAGTTAGTGTAGTGAGACCTCTGCACAGTGTTCATCTAAAGCTACAAGTTAGTGCAGTGCGTCCTGCTCACAGTGTTCAGCTAAAACTACAAGTTAGTGCAGTGCGTCCTGCTCACAGTGTTCACCTAAACCTACAAGTTATTTTTTTGCGAGCTCTGCACAGTGTTCATCTAAAGCTACAAGTTGGTGTAGTGCGTCCTGCTCACAGTGTTTATCTAAAACTACAAGTTAGTGTAGTGAGACCTCTGCACAGTGTTCATCTAAAGCTACAAGTTAGTGCAGTGCGTCCTGCTCACAGTGTTCAGCTAAAACTACAGGTTAGTGTGGTGCGTCCTCCTCACAGTGTTCAGCTAAAACTACAAGTTAGTGTAGTGAGACCTCTGCACAGTGTTCATCTAAAGCTACAAGTTAGTGGAGTGCATCCTGCTCACAGTGTTTATCTAAAACTACAAGTTAGTGTAGTGAGACCTCTGCACAGTGTTCATCTAAAGCTACAAGTTAGTGCAGTGCGTCCTGCTCACAGTGTTCAGCTAAAACTACAGGTTAGTGTGGTGCGTCCTCCTCACAGTGTTCAGCTAAAACTACAAGTTAGTGTAGTGAGACCTCTGCACAGTGTTCATCTAAAGCTACAAGTTAGTGGAGTGCATCCTGCTCACAGTGTTCAGCTAAAACTACAAGTTAGTGTAGTGAGACCTCTGCACAGTGTTCATCTAAAGCTACAAGTTAGTTTAGTGAGACCTCTGTACAGTGTTCATCTAAAGCTACAAGTTAGTGCAGTGCATCCTGCTCACAGTGTTCAGTTTAAACTAGAAGTTAGTGCGGTGCGTCCTCTTCACAGTGTTCAGCTAACCCTACAAGTTAGTGTAGTGAGACCTCTGCACAGTGTTCATCTAAAGCTACAAGTTAGTGCAGTGCATCCTGCTCACAGTGTTCAGCTAAAACTACAAGTTAGTGTAGTGAGACGTCTGCACAGTGTTCATCTAAAGCTATAAGTTAGTGCAGTGCATCCTGCTCACAGTGTTCAGCTAAAACTACAAGTTAGTGTGGTGCGTCCTCCTCACAGTGTTCAGCTAAACCTACAAGTTAGTGTGGTGCGTCCTCCTCACAGTGTTAAGCTAAAACTACAAGTTAGTGTAGTGAGACCTCTGAACAGTGTTCATCTAAAGCTACAAGTTAGTGCAGTGCGTCCTGCTCACAGTGTTCAGCTAAACTACAAGTTAGTGTAGTGAGACCTCTGCACAGTGTTCATCTAAAGCTACAAGTTAGTGCAGTGCGTCCTGCTCACAGTGTTAATCTAAAGCTACAAGTTAGTGTAGTGCATCCTCCTCACAGTGTTCAGCTAAACCTACAAGTTATTTTTTTGCAAGCTCTGCACAGTGTTCATCTAAAGTTACAAGTTAGTGCAGTGCGTCCTGCTCATAGTGTTCAGCTAAAACTACAAGTTAGTGTAGTGAGACCCCTGCACAGTGTTCATCTAAAGCTATAAGTTAGTGCAGTGCATCCTGCTCACAGTGTTCAGCTAAAACTACAGGTTAGTGTGGTGCGTCCTCCTCACAGTGTTCAGCTAAAACTACAAGTTAGTGTAGTGAGACCTCTGCACAGTGTTCATCTAAAGCTACAAGTTAGTGCAGTGCGTCCTGCTCACAGTGTTCAGCTAAAACTACAAGTTGGTGTAGTGCGTCCTGCTCACAGTGTTCTGCTAAAACAACAAGTTAGTGTAGTGAGACCTTTGCACAGTGTTCATCTAAAGCTACAAGTTAGTGGAGTGCATCCTGCTCACAGTGTTCAGCTAAAACTACAAGTTAGTGTGGTGAGACCTCTGCACAGTGTTCATCTAAAGCTGCAAGTTAGTGCAGTGCATCCTGCTCACAGTGTTCAGCTAAAACTAGAAGTTAGTGCGGTGCGTCCTCTTCACAGTGTTCAGCTAACCCTACAAGTTAGTGTAGTGAGACCTCTGCACAGTGTTCATCTAAAGCTACAAGTTAGTGCAGTGCGTCCTGCTCACAGTGTTCAGCTAAAACTACAAGTTGGTGTAGTGCGTCCTGCTCACAGTGTTCTGCTAAAACTACAAGTTAGTGTAGTGAGACCTCTGCACAGTGTTCATCTAAAGCTATAAGTTAGTGGAGTGCATCCTGCTCACAGTGTTCAGCTAAAACTACAAGTTAGTGTAGTGAGACCTCTGCACAGTGTTCATCTAAAGCTACAAGTTAGTGCGGTGCGTCCTCTTCACAGTGTTCAGCTAACCCTACAAGTTAGTTTAGTGAGACCTCTGCACAGTGTTCATCTAAAGCTACAAGTTAGTGCAGTGCGTCCTGCTCACAGTGTTCAGCTAAAACTACAAGTTAGTGTAGTGAGACCTCTGCACAGTGTTCATCTAAAGCTATAAGTTAGTGCAGTGCATCCTGCTCACAGTGTTCAGCTAAAACTACAATTTAGTGTGGTGCGTCCTCCTCACAGTGTTCAGCTAAACCTACAAGTTAGTGTGGTGCGTCCTCCTCACAGTGTTAAGCTAAAACTACAAGTTAGTGTAGTGAGACCTCTGCACAGTGTTCATCTAAAGCTACAAGTTAGTGCAGTGCGTCCTGCTCACAGTGTTCAGCTAAACTACAAGTTAGTGTAGTGAGACCTCTGCACAGTGTTCATCTAAAGCTACAAGTTAGTGCAGTGCATCCTGCTCACAGTGTTCAGCTAAAACTACAAGTTAGTGTGGTGCGTCCTCCTCACAGTGTTCAGCTAAACCTACAAGTTAGTGTAGTGCATCCTGCTCACAGTGTTAATCTAAAGCTACAAGTTAGTGCAGTGCGTCCTGCTCACAGTGTTCAGCTAAAACTACAGGTTAGTGTGGTGCGTCCTCCTCACAGTGTTCAGCTAAAACTACAAGTTAGTGTAGTGAGACCTCTGCACAGTGTTCATCTAAAGCTTCAAGTTAGTGCAGTGTGTCCTGCTCACAGTGTTCAGCTAAAACTACAAGTTGGTGTAGTGCGTCCTGCTCACAGTGTTCTGCTAAAACTACAAGTTAGTGTAGTGAGACCTTTGCACAGTGTTCATCTAAAGCTACAAGTTAGTGTAATGCGTCCTGCTCACAGTGTTCATCTAAAACTACAAGTTAGTGTAGTGAGACCTCTGCACAGTGTTCATCTAAAGCTACAAGTTAGTGCAGTGCGTCCTGCTCACAGTGTTCAGCTAAAACTACAAGTTGGTGTAGTGCGCCCTGCTCACAGTGTTCTGCTAAAACTACAAGTTAGTGTCGTGAGACCTTTGCACAGTGTTCATCTAAAGCTTCAAGTTAGTGGAGTGCATCCTGCTCACAGTGTTCAGCTAAAACTACAAGTTAGTGTAGTGAGACCTCTGCACAGTGTTCATCTAAAGCTACAAGTTAGTGCAGTGCATCCTGCTCACAGTGTTCAGCTAAAACTAGAAGTTAGTGCGGTGTGTCCTCTTCATAGTGTTCAGCTAAACCTACAAGTTATTTTTTTGCGAGCTCTGCACAGTGTTCATCTAAAGCTACAAGTTAGTGTAGTGCGTCCTGCTCACAGTGTTCTGCTAAAACTACAAGTTAGTGTAGTGAGACCTTTGCACAGTGTACATCTAAAGCTACAAGTTAGTGGAGTGCATCCTGCTCACAGTGTTCAGCTAAAACTACAAGTTAGTGTAGTGAGACCTCTGCACAGTGTTCATCTAAAGCTACAAGTTAGTGCAGTGCATCCTGCTCACAGTGTTCAGCTAAAACTAGAAGTTAGTGCGGTGCGTCCTCTTCACAGTGTTCAGCTAACCCTACAAGTTAGTGTAGTGAGACCTCTGCACAGTGTTCATCTAAAGCTACAAGTTAGTGCAGTGCGTCCTGCTCACAGTGTTCAGCTAAAACTACAAGTTAGTGTGGTGCGTCCTCCTCACAGTGTTAAGCTAAAACTACAACTTAGTGTAGTGAGACCTCTGCACAGTGTTCATCTAAAGCTACAAGTTAGTGCAGTGTGTCCTGCTCACAGTGTTCAGCTAAAACTACAAGTTAGTGTAGTGAGACCTCTGCACAGTGTTCATCTAAAGCTACAAGTTAGTGCGGTGCGTCCTCTTCACAGTGTTCAGCTAACCCTACAAGTTAGTTTAGTGAGACCTCTGCACAGTGTTCATCTAAAGCTACAAGTTAGTGCAGTGCGTCCTGCTCACAGTGTTCAGCTAAAACTACAAGTTAGTGTAGTGAGACCTCTGCACAGTGTTCATCTAAAGCTATAAGTTAGTGCAGTGCATCCTGCTCACAGTGTTCAGCTAAAACTACAATTTAGTGTGGTGCGTCCTCCTCACAGTGTTCAGCTAAACCTACAAGTTAGTGTGGTG
The DNA here is from genome assembly GCA_037952925.1 of Lithobates clamitans. Taxonomy (NCBI): domain Eukaryota; kingdom Metazoa; phylum Chordata; class Amphibia; order Anura; family Ranidae; genus Lithobates; species Lithobates clamitans. The sequence goes on from JBBGZY010001372.1 coordinate 564,051, forward strand.
CGTCCTCCTCACAGTGTTAAGCTAAAACTACAAGTTAGTGTAGTGAGACCTCTGCACAGTGTTCATCTAAAGCTACAAGTTAGTGCAGTGCGTCCTGCTCACAGTGTTCAGCAAAACTACAAGTTAGTGTAGTGAGACCTCTGCACAGTGTTCATCTAAAGCTACAAGTTAGTGCAGTGCGTCCTGCTCACAGTGTTCAGCTAAAACTACAAGTTAGTGTGGTGCGTCCTCCTCACAGTGTTCAGCTAAACCTACAAGTTAGTGTAGTGCATCCTGCTCACAGTGTTAATCTAAAGCTACAAGTTAGTGCAGTGCGTCCTGCTCACAGTGTTCAGCTAAAACTACAGGTTAGTGTGGTGAGACCTCTGCACAGTGTTCATCTAAAGCTATAAGTTAGTGCCGTGCGTCCTGCTCACAGTGTTCAGCTAAAACTACAGGTTAGTGTGGTGCGTCCTCCTCACGGTGTTCAGCTAAAACTACAAGTTAGTGTAGTGAGACCTCTGCACAGTGTTCATCTAAAGCTACAAGTTAGTGCAGTGCGTCCTGCTCACAGTGTTCAGCTAAAACTACAAGTTGGTGTAGTGCGCCCTGCTCACAGTGTTCTGCTAAAACTACAAGTTAGTGTCGTGAGACCTTTGCACAGTGTTCATCTAAAGCTACAAGTTAGTGGAGTGCATCCTGCTCACAGTGTTCAGGTAAAACTAAAAGTTAGTGTAGTGAGACCTCTGCACAGTGTTCATCTAAAGCTACAAGTTAGTGCAGTGCATCCTGCTCACAGTGTTCAGCTAAAACTAGAAGTTAGTGCGGTGTGTCCTCTTCATAGTGTTCAGCTAAACCTACAAGTTATTTTTTTGCGAGCTCTGCACAGTGTTCATCTAAAGCTACAAGTTAGTGTAGTGCGTCCTGCTCACAGTGTTCTGCTAAAACTACAAGTTAGTGTAGTGAGACCTTTGCACAGTGTTCATCTAAAGCTACAAGTTAGTGGAGTGCATCCTGCTCACAGTGTTCAGCTAAAACTACAAGTTAGTGTAGTGAGACCTCTGCACAGTGTTCATCTAAAACTACAAGTTAGTGCAGTGCATCCTGCTCACAGTGTTCAGCTAAAACTAGAAGTTAGTGCGGTGCGTCCTCTTCACAGTGTTCAGCTAACCCTACAAGTTAGTGTAGTGAGACCTCTGCACAGTGTTCATCTAAAGCTACAAGTTAGTGCAGTGCGTCCTGCTCACAGTGTTCAGCTAAAACTACAAGTTAGTGTGGTGCGTCCTCCTCACAGTGTTAAGCTAAAACTACAACTTAGTGTAGTGAGACCTCTGCACAGTGTTCATCTAAAGCTACAAGTTAGTGCAGTGTGTCCTGCTCACAGTGTTCAGCTAAAACTACAAGTTAGTGTGGTGCATCCTCCTCACAGTGTTCATCTAAACCTACATGTTAGTGTAGTGAGACGTCTGCACAGTGTTCATCTAAAGCTACAAGTTAGTGCAATGCGTCCTGCTCACAGTGTTCAGCTAAAACTACAAGTTAGTGTGGTGCGTCCTCCTCACAGGGTTCAGCTAAACTTACAAGTTAGTGTAGTGCATCCTGCTCACAGTGTTCATCTAAAGCTACAAGTTAGTGTAGTGAGACCTCTGCACAGTGTTCAGCTAAACCTACAAGTTATTTTTTTGCGAGCTCTGCACAGTGTTCATCTAAAGCTACAAGTTAGTGTATTGCGTCCTGCTTACAGTGTTCATCTAAAGCTACAAGTTAGTGTAGTGCGTCCTGCTCACAGTGTTCAGCTAAAACTACAAGTTAGTGTGGTGCGTCCTCCTCACAGGGTTCAGCTAAACATACAAGTTAGTGTAGTGCATCCTGCTCACAGTGTTCATCTAAAGCTACAAGTTAGTGTAGTGAGACCTCTGCACAGTGTTCAGCTAAACCTACAAGTTATTTTTTTGCGAGCTTTGCACAGTGTTCATCTAAAGCTACAAGTTAGTGTAGTGAGACCTCTGCACAGTGTTCAGTTAAACCTACAAGTTATTTTTTTGCGAGCTTTGCACAGTGTTCATCTAAAGCTACAAGTTAGTGTGGTGCGTCCACCTCACAGTGTTCATCTAAAGCTATAAGTTAGTGTAGTGCGTCCTGCTCACAGTATTCAGCTAAAGCTACAAGTTAGTGTGGTGCGTCCTCCTCACAGTGTTCAGCTAAACCTACAAGTTAGTGTAGTGAGACCTCTGCACAGTGTTCATCTAAAGCTACAAGTTAGTGCAGTGCGTCCTGCTCACAGTGTTCAGATAAAACTACAAGTTAGTGTAGTGAGACCTCTGCACAGTGTTCATCTAAAGCTATAAGTTAGTGCAGTGCGTCCTACTCACAGTGTTCAGCAAAAACTACAAGTTGGTGTAGTGTGTCCTCCTCATAGTGTTCAGCTAAACCTACAAGTTAGTGTAGTGAGACCTCTGCACAGAGTTCATCTAAAACTACAAGTTAGTGCAGTGCGTCCTGCTCACAGTGTTCAGCTAAAACTACAAGTTAGTGTGGTGCATCCACCTCACAGTGTTCATCTAAAGCTACAAGTTAGTGTAGTGCGTCCTCCTCACGGGGTTCAGCTAAACCTACAAGTTATTTTTTTGCGAGCTCTGCACAGTGTTTATCTAAAGCTAAAAGTTAGTGTGGTGCATCCTGCTCACAGTGTTCAGCTAAAACTACAAGTTAGTGTAGTGAGACCTCTGCACAGTGTTCATCTAAAGCTACAAGTTAGTGCGGTGCGTCCTGCTCACAGCGTTCAGCTAAAACTACAAGTTAGTGTGGTGCGTCCTCCTCACAGTGTTCAGCTAAACCTACAAGTTAGTGTAGTGAGACCTCTGCACAGTGTTCATCTAAAGCTATAAGTTAGTGCGGTGCGTCCTGCTCACAGTTTTCAGCTAAAACTACAAGTTAGTGTAGTGAGACCTCTGCACAGTGTTCATCTAAAGCTATAAGTTAGTGCAGTGCATCCTGCTCACAGTGTTCAGCTAAAACTACAAGTTAGTGTATTGAGAGCTCTGCACAGTGTTCATCTAAAGCTATGAGTTAGTGCAGTGCGTCCTGCTCACAGTGTTCAGCTAAAGCTACAAGTTAGTGTAGTGCATCCTGCTCACAGTGTTCATCTAAAGCTACAAGTTAGAGTAGTGTGTCCTCCTCACAGTGTTCAGCTAAACCTACAAGTTATTTTTTTGCGAGCTCTGCACAGTGTTCGTCTAAAGCTACAAGTTAGTGCAGTGCATCCTGCTCACAGTGTTCAGCTAAAACTACAAGTTAGTGTAGTGAGACCTCTGCACAGTGTTCATCTAAAGCTACAAGTTAGTGCAGTGCGTCCTGCTCACAGTGTTCAGCTAAAACTACAAGTTGGTGTAGTGCGTCCTGCTCACAGTGTTCTGCTAAAACAACAAGTTAGTGTAGTGAGACCTTTGCACAGTGTTCATCTAAAGCTACAAGTTAGTGGAGTGCATCCTGCTCACAGTGTTCAGCTAAAACTACAAGTTAGTGTAGTGAGACCTCTGCACAGTGTTCATCTAAAGCTGCAAGTTAGTGCAGTGCATCCTGCTCACAGTGTTCAGCTAAAACTAGAAGTTAGTGCGGTGCGTCCTCTTCACAGTGTTCAGCTAACCCTACAAGTTAGTGTAGTGAGACCTCTGCACAGTGTTCATCTAAAGCTACAAGTTAGTGCAGTGCGTCCTGCTCACAGTGTTCAGCTAAAACTACAAGTTGGTGTAGTGCGTCCTGCTCACAGTGTTCTGCTAAAACTACAAGTTAGTGTAGTGAGACCTCTGCACAGTGTTCATCTAAAGCTATAAGTTAGTGGAGTGCATCCTGCTCACAGTGTTCAGCTAAAACTACAAGTTAGTGTAGTGAGACCTCTGCACAGTGTTCATCTAAAGCTACAAGTTAGTGCGGTGCGTCCTCTTCACAGTGTTCAGCTAACCCTACAAGTTAGTGTAGTGAGACCTCTGCACAGTGTTCATCTAAAGCTACAAGTTAGTGCAGTGCGTCCTGCTCACAGTGTTCAGCTAAAACTACAAGTTAGTGTAGTGAGACCTCTGCACAGTGTTCATCTAAAGCTATAAGTTAGTGCAGTGCATCCTGCTCACAGTGTTCAGCTAAAACTACAATTTAGTGTGGTGCGTCCTCCTCACAGTGTTCAGCTAAACCTACAAGTTAGTGTGGTGCGTCCTCCTCACAGTGTTAAGCATAAACTACAAGTTAGTGTAGTGAGACCTCTGCACAGTGTTCATCTAAAGCTACAAGTTAGTGCAGTGCGTCCTGCTCACAGTGTTCAGCTAAACTACAAGTTAGTGTAGTGAGACCTCTGCACAGTGTTCATCTAAAGCTACAAGTTAGTGCAGTGCGTCCTGCTCACAGTGTTCAGCTAAAACTACAAGTTAGTGTGGTGCGTCCTCCTCACAGTGTTCAGCTAAACCTACAAGTTAGTGTAGTGCATCCTGCTCACAGTGTTAATCTAAAGCTACAAGTTAGTGCAGTGCGTCCTGCTCACAGTGTTCAGCTAAAACTACAGGTTAGTGTGGTGCGTCCTCCTCACAGTGTTCAGCTAAAACTACAAGTTAGTGTAGTGAGACCTCTGCACAGTGTTCATCTAAAGCTACAAGTTAGTGCAGTGTGTCCTGCTCACAGTGTTCAGCTAAAACTACAAGTTGGTGTAGTGCGTCCTGCTCACAGTGTTCTGCTAAAACTACAAGTTAGTGTAGTGAGACCTTTGCACAGTGTTCATCTAAAGCTACAAGTTAGTGTAATGCGTCCTGCTCACAGTGTTCATCTAAAACTACAAGTTAGTGTAGTGAGACCTCTGCACAGTGTTCATCTAAAGCTATAAGTTAGTGCCGTGCGTCCTGCTCACAGTGTTCAGCTAAAACTACAGGTTAGTGTGGTGCGTCCTCCTCACAGTGTTCAGCTAAAACTACAAGTTAGTGTAGTGAGACCTCTGCACAGTGTTCATCTAAAGCTACAAGTTAGTGCAGTGCGTCCTGCTCACAGTGTTCAGCTAAAACTACAAGTTGGTGTAGTGCGCCCTGCTCACAGTGTTCTGCTAAAACTACAAGTTAGTGTTGTGAGACCTTTGCACAGTGTTCATCTAAAGCTACAAGTTAGTGGAGTGCATCCTGCTCACAGTGTTCAGCTAAAACTACAAGTTAGTGTAGTGAGACCTCTGCACAGTGTTCATCTAAAGCTACAAGTTAGTGCAGTGCATCCTGCTCACAGTGTTCAGCTAAAACTAGAAGTTAGTGCGGTGTGTCCTCTTCATAGTGTTCAGCTAAACCTACAAGTTATTTTTTTGCGAGCTCTGCACAGTGTTCATCTAAAGCTACAAGTTAGTGTAGTGCGTCCTGCTCACAGTGTTCTGCTAAAACTACAAGTTAGTGTAGTGAGACCTTTGCACAGTGTTCATCTAAAGCTACAAGTTAGTGGAGTGCATCCTGCTCACAGTGTTCAGCTAAAACTACAAGTTAGTGTAGTGAGACCTCTGCACAGTGTTCATCTAAAGCTACAAGTTAGTGCAGTGCATCCTGCTCACAGTGTTCAGCTAAAACTAGAAGTTAGTGCGGTGCGTCCTCTTCACAGTGTTCAGCTAACCCTACAAGTTAGTGTAGTGAGACCTCTGCACAGTGTTCATCTAAAGCTACAAGTTAGTGCAGTGCGTCCTGCTCACAGTGTTCAGCTAAAACTACAAGTTAGTGTGGTGCGTCCTCCTCACAGTGTTAAGCTAAAACTACAACTTAGTGTAGTGAGACCTCTGCACAGTGTTCATCTAAAGCTACAAGTTAGTGCAGTGTGTCCTGCTCACAGTGTTCAGCTAAAACTACAAGTTAGTGTGGTGCATCCACCTCACAGTGTTCATCTAAACCTACATGTTAGTGTAGTGAGACGTCTGCACAGTGTTCATCTAAAGCTACAAGTTAGTGCAGTGCGTCCTGCTCACAGTGTTCAGCTAAAACTACAAGTTAGTGTGGTGCGTCCTCCTCACAGGGTTCAGCTAAACTTACAAGTTAGTGTAGTGCATCCTGCTCACAGTGTTCATCTAAAGCTACAAGTTAGTGTAGTGAGACCTCTGCACAGTGTTCAGCTAAACCTACAAGTTATTTTTTTGCGAGCTCTGCACAGTGTTCATCTAAAGCTACAAGTTAGTGTATTGCGTCCTGCTTACAGTGTTCATCTAAAGCTACAAGTTAGTGTAGTGCGTCCTGCTCACAGTGTTCAGCTAAACCTACAAGTTAGTGTGGTGCGTCCTCCTCACAGGGTTCAGCTAAACATACAAGTTAGTGTAGTGCATCCTGCTCACAGTGTTCATCTAAAGCTACAAGTTAGTGTAGTGAGACCTCTGCACAGTGTTCAGCTAAACCTACAAGTTAGTGTAGTGAGACCTCTGCACAGTGTTCATCTAAAGCTACAAGTTAGTGCAGTGCGTCCTGCTCACAGTGTTCAGATAAAACTACAAGTTAGTGTAGTGAGACCTCTGCACAGTGTTCATCTAAAGCTATAAGTTAGTGCAGTGCGTCCTACTCACAGTGTTCAGCAAAAACTACAAGTTGGTGTAGTGTGTCCTCCTCATAGTGTTCAGCTAAACCTACAAGTTAGTGTAGTGAGACCTCTGCACAGAGTTCATCTAAAACTACAAGTTAGTGCAGTGCGTCCTGCTCACAGTGTTCAGCTAAAACTACAAGTTAGTGTGGTGCGTCCACCTCACAGTGTTCATCTAAAGCTGCAAGTTAGTGTAGTGCGTCCTCCTCACAGGGTTCAGCTAAACCTACAAGTTATTTTTTGCGAGCTCTGCACAGTGTTCATCTAAAGCTAAAAGTTAGTGTGGTGCATCCTGCTCACAGTGTTCAGCTAAAACTACAAGTTAGTGTAGTGAGACCTCTGCACAGTGTTCATCTAAAGCAACAAGTTAGTGCGGTGCGTCCTGCTCACAGCGTTCAGCTAAAACTACAAGTTAGTGTGGTGCGTCCTCCTCACAGTGTTCAGCTAAACCTACAAGTTAGTGTAGTGAGACCTCTGCACAGTGTTCATCTAAAGCTTTAAGTTAGTGCGGTGCGTCCTGCTCACAGTTTTCAGCTAAAACTACAAGTTAGTGTAGTGAGACCTCTGCACAGTGTTCATCTAAAGCTATAAGTTAGTGCAGTGCATCCTGCTCACAGTGTTCAGCTAAAACTACAAGTTAGTGTATTGAGAGCTCTGCACAGTGTTCATCTAAAGCTATGAGTTAGTGCAGTGCGTCCTGCTCACAGTGTTCAGCTAAAGCTACAAGTTAGTGTGGTGCGTCCTCCTCACATTGTTCAGCTAAAACTACAAGTTAGTGCAGTGCGTCTTGCTCACAGTGTTCAGCTAAAACTACAAGTTAGTGTAGTGAGACCTCTGCACAGTGTTCATCTAAATACAAGTTATTGCAGTGCGTCCTGCTCACAGTGTTCAGCTAAAACTACAAGTTAGTGTGGTGCGTCCTCCTCACAGTGTTCAGCTAAAACTACAAGTTAGTGTGGTGCGTCCTCCTCACAGTGTTCAGCTAAAACTACAAGTTATTTTTTGCGAGCTCTGCACAGTGTTCATCTAAAGCTACAAGTTAGTGTAGTGCGTCCTGCTCACAGTGTTCAGCTAAAACTACAAGTTAGTGTTGTGCATCCACCTCACAGTGTTCATCTAAAGCTACAAGTTAGTGTAGTGCATCCTGCTCACAGTGTTCAGCTAAACCTACAAGTGTTCAGCTAAAACTACAAGTTAGTGTAGTGAGACCTCTGCACAGTGTTCATCTAAAGCTACAAGTTAGTGCAGTGCGTCCTGCTCACAGTGTTCAGCTAAAACTACAAGTTAGTGTGGTGCGTCCTCCTCACAGTGTTCAGCTAAAACTACAAGTTAGTGTAGTGAGACCTCTGCACAGTGTTCATCTAAAGCTACAAGTTAGTGAAGTGCGTCCTGCTCACAGTGTTCAGCTAAAACTACAAGTTAGTGTGGTGCGTCCTCCTCACAGTGTTAAGCTAAAACTACAACTTAGTGTAGTGAGACCTCTGCACAGTGTTCATCTAAAGCTACAAGTTAGTGCAGTGTGTCCTGCTCACAGTGTTCAGCTAAAACTACAAGTTAGTGTAGTGAGACCTCTGCACAGTGTTCATCTAAAGCTACAAGTTAGTGCGGTGCGTCCTCTTCACAGTGTTCAGCTAACCCTACAAGTTAGTTTAGTGAGACCTCTGCACAGTGTTCATCTAAAGCTACAAGTTAGTGCAGTGCGTCCTGCTCACAGTGTTCAGCTAAAACTACAAGTTAGTGTAGTGAGACCTCTGCACAGTGTTCATCTAAAGCTATAAGTTAGTGCAGTGCATCCTGCTCACAGTGTTCAGCTAAAACTACAATTTAGTGTGGTGCGTCCTCCTCACAGTGTTCAGCTAAACCTACAAGTTAGTGTGGTGCGTCCTCCTCACAGTGTTAAGCTAAAACTACAAGTTAGTGTAGTGAGACCTCTGCACAGTGTTCATCTAAAGCTACAAGTTAGTGCAGTGCGTCCTGCTCACAGTGTTCAGCAAAACTACAAGTTAGTGTAGTGAGACCTCTGCACAGTGTTCATCTAAAGCTACAAGTTAGTGCAGTGCGTCCTGCTCACAGTGTTCAGCTAAAACTACAAGTTAGTGTGGTGCGTCCTCCTCACAGTGTTCAGCTAAACCTACAAGTTAGTGTAGTGCATCCTGCTCACAGTGTTAATCTAAAGCTACAAGTTAGTGCAGTGCGTCCTGCTCACAGTGTTCAGCTAAAACTACAGGTTAGTGTGGTGAGACCTCTGCACAGTGTTCATCTAAAGCTATAAGTTAGTGCCGTGCGTCCTGCTCACAGTGTTCAGCTAAAACTACAGGTTAGTGTGGTGCGTCCTCCTCACGGTGTTCAGCTAAAACTACAAGTTAGTGTAGTGAGACCTCTGCACAGTGTTCATCTAAAGCTACAAGTTAGTGCAGTGCGTCCTGCTCACAGTGTTCAGCTAAAACTACAAGTTGGTGTAGTGCGCCCTGCTCACAGTGTTCTGCTAAAACTACAAGTTAGTGTCGTGAGACCTTTGCACAGTGTTCATCTAAAGCTACAAGTTAGTGGAGTGCATCCTGCTCACAGTGTTCAGGTAAAACTAAAAGTTAGTGTAGTGAGACCTCTGCACAGTGTTCATCTAAAGCTACAAGTTAGTGCAGTGCATCCTGCTCACAGTGTTCAGCTAAAACTAGAAGTTAGTGCGGTGTGTCCTCTTCATAGTGTTCAGCTAAACCTACAAGTTATTTTTTTGCGAGCTCTGCACAGTGTTCATCTAAAGCTACAAGTTAGTGTAGTGCGTCCTGCTCACAGTGTTCTGCTAAAACTACAAGTTAGTGTAGTGAGACCTTTGCACAGTGTTCATCTAAAGCTACAAGTTAGTGGAGTGCATCCTGCTCACAGTGTTCAGCTAAAACTACAAGTTAGTGTAGTGAGACCTCTGCACAGTGTTCATCTAAAACTACAAGTTAGTGCAGTGCATCCTGCTCACAGTGTTCAGCTAAAACTAGAAGTTAGTGCGGTGCGTCCTCTTCACAGTGTTCAGCTAACCCTACAAGTTAGTGTAGTGAGACCTCTGCACAGTGTTCATCTAAAGCTACAAGTTAGTGCAGTGCGTCCTGCTCACAGTGTTCAGCTAAAACTACAAGTTAGTGTGGTGCGTCCTCCTCACAGTGTTAAGCTAAAACTACAACTTAGTGTAGTGAGACCTCTGCACAGTGTTCATCTAAAGCTACAAGTTAGTGCAGTGTGTCCTGCTCACAGTGTTCAGCTAAAACTACAAGTTAGTGTGGTGCATCCTCCTCACAGTGTTCATCTAAACCTACATGTTAGTGTAGTGAGACGTCTGCACAGTGTTCATCTAAAGCTACAAGTTAGTGCAATGCGTCCTGCTCACAGTGTTCAGCTAAAACTACAAGTTAGTGTGGTGCGTCCTCCTCACAGGGTTCAGCTAAACTTACAAGTTAGTGTAGTGCATCCTGCTCACAGTGTTCATCTAAAGCTACAAGTTAGTGTAGTGAGACCTCTGCACAGTGTTCAGCTAAACCTACAAGTTATTTTTTTGCGAGCTCTGCACAGTGTTCATCTAAAGCTACAAGTTAGTGTATTGCGTCCTGCTTACAGTGTTCATCTAAAGCTACAAGTTAGTGTAGTGCGTCCTGCTCACAGTGTTCAGCTAAACCTACAAGTTAGTGTGGTGCGTCCTCCTCACAGGGTTCAGCTAAACATACAAGTTAGTGTAGTGCATCCTGCTCACAGTGTTCATCTAAAGCTACAAGTTAGTGTAGTGAGACCTCTGCACAGTGTTCAGCTAAACCTACAAGTTATTTTTTTGCGAGCTTTGCACAGTGTTCATCTAAAGCTACAAGTTAGTGTAGTGAGACCTCTGCACAGTGTTCAGTTAAACCTACAAGTTATTTTTTTGCGAGCTTTGCACAGTGTTCATCTAAAGCTACAAGTTAGTGTGGTGCGTCCACCTCACAGTGTTCATCTAAAGCTATAAGTTAGTGTAGTGCGTCCTGCTCACAGTATTCAGCTAAAGCTACAAGTTAGTGTGGTGCGTCCTCCTCACAGTGTTCAGCTAAACCTACAAGTTAGTGTAGTGAGACCTCTGCACAGTGTTCATCTAAAGCTACAAGTTAGTGCAGTGCGTCCTGCTCACAGTGTTCAGATAAAACTACAAGTTAGTGTAGTGAGACCTCTGCACAGTGTTCATCTAAAGCTATAAGTTAGTGCAGTGCGTCCTACTCACAGTGTTCAGCAAAAACTACAAGTTGGTGTAGTGTGTCCTCCTCATAGTGTTCAGCTAAACCTACAAGTTAGTGTAGTGAGACCTCTGCACAGAGTTCATCTAAAACTACAAGTTAGTGCAGTGCGTCCTGCTCACAGTGTTCAGCTAAAACTACAAGTTAGTGTGGTGCATCCACCTCACAGTGTTCATCTAAAGCTACAAGTTAGTGTAGTGCGTCCTCCTCACGGGGTTCAGCTAAACCTACAAGTTATTTTTTTGCGAGCTCTGCACAGTGTTCATCTAAAGCTAAAAGTTAGTGTGGTGCATCCTGCTCACAGTGTTCAGCTAAAACTACAAGTTAGTGTAGTGAGACCTCTGCACAGTGTTCATCTAAAGCTACAAGTTAGTGCGGTGCGTCCTGCTCACAGCGTTCAGCTAAAACTACAAGTTAGTGTGGTGCGTCCTCCTCACAGTGTTCAGCTAAACCTACAAGTTAGTGTAGTGAGACCTCTGCACAGTGTTCATCTAAAGCTATAAGTTAGTGCGGTGCGTCCTGCTCACAGTTTTCAGCTAAAACTACAAGTTAGTGTAGTGAGACCTCTGCACAGTGTTCATCTAAAGCTATAAGTTAGTGCAGTGCATCCTGCTCACAGTGTTCAGCTAAAACTACAAGTTAGTGTATTGAGAGCTCTGCACAGTGTTCATCTAAAGCTATGAGTTAGTGCAGTGCGTCCTGCTCACAGTGTTCAGCTAAAGCTACAAGTTAGTGTAGTGCATCCTGCTCACAGTGTTCATCTAAAGCTACAAGTTAGAGTAGTGTGTCCTCCTCACAGTGTTCAGCTAAACCTACAAGTTATTTTTTTGCGAGCTCTGCACAGTGTTCGTCTAAAGCTACAAGTTAGTGCAGTGCATCCTGCTCACAGTGTTCAGCTAAAACTACAAGTTAGTGTAGTGAGACCTCTGCACAGTGTTCATCTAAAGCTACAAGTTAGTGCAGTGCGTCCTGCTCACAGTGTTCAGCTAAAACTACAAGTTGGTGTAGTGCGTCCTGCTCACAGTGTTCTGCTAAAACAACAAGTTAGTGTAGTGAGACCTTTGCACAGTGTTCATCTAAAGCTACAAGTTAGTGGAGTGCATCCTGCTCACAGTGTTCAGCTAAAACTACAAGTTAGTGTAGTGAGACCTCTGCACAGTGTTCATCTAAAGCTGCAAGTTAGTGCAGTGCATCCTGCTCACAGTGTTCAGCTAAAACTAGAAGTTAGTGCGGTGCGTCCTCTTCACAGTGTTCAGCTAACCCTACAAGTTAGTGTAGTGAGACCTCTGCACAGTGTTCATCTAAAGCTACAAGTTAGTGCAGTGCGTCCTGCTCACAGTGTTCAGCTAAAACTACAAGTTGGTGTAGTGCGTCCTGCTCACAGTGTTCTGCTAAAACTACAAGTTAGTGTAGTGAGACCTCTGCACAGTGTTCATCTAAAGCTATAAGTTAGTGGAGTGCATCCTGCTCACAGTGTTCAGCTAAAACTACAAGTTAGTGTAGTGAGACCTCTGCACAGTGTTCATCTAAAGCTACAAGTTAGTGCGGTGCGTCCTCTTCACAGTGTTCAGCTAACCCTACAAGTTAGTGTAGTGAGACCTCTGCACAGTGTTCATCTAAAGCTACAAGTTAGTGCAGTGCGTCCTGCTCACAGTGTTCAGCTAAAACTACAAGTTAGTGTAGTGAGACCTCTGCACAGTGTTCATCTAAAGCTATAAGTTAGTGCAGTGCATCCTGCTCACAGTGTTCAGCTAAAACTACAATTTAGTGTGGTGCGTCCTCCTCACAGTGTTCAGCTAAACCTACAAGTTAGTGTGGTGCGTCCTCCTCACAGTGTTAAGCATAAACTACAAGTTAGTGTAGTGAGACCTCTGCACAGTGTTCATCTAAAGCTACAAGTTAGTGCAGTGCGTCCTGCTCACAGTGTTCAGCTAAACTACAAGTTAGTGTAGTGAGACCTCTGCACAGTGTTCATCTAAAGCTACAAGTTAGTGCAGTGCGTCCTGCTCACAGTGTTCAGCTAAAACTACAAGTTAGTGTGGTGCGTCCTCCTCACAGTGTTCAGCTAAACCTACAAGTTAGTGTAGTGCATCCTGCTCACAGTGTTAATCTAAAGCTACAAGTTAGTGCAGTGCGTCCTGCTCACAGTGTTCAGCTAAAACTACAGGTTAGTGTGGTGCGTCCTCCTCACAGTGTTCAGCTAAAACTACAAGTTAGTGTAGTGAGACCTCTGCACAGTGTTCATCTAAAGCTACAAGTTAGTGCAGTGTGTCCTGCTCACAGTGTTCAGCTAAAACTACAAGTTGGTGTAGTGCGTCCTGCTCACAGTGTTCTGCTAAAACTACAAGTTAGTGTAGTGAGACCTTTGCACAGTGTTCATCTAAAGCTACAAGTTAGTGTAATGCGTCCTGCTCACAGTGTTCATCTAAAACTACAAGTTAGTGTAGTGAGACCTCTGCACAGTGTTCATCTAAAGCTATAAGTTAGTGCCGTGCGTCCTGCTCACAGTGTTCAGCTAAAACTACAGGTTAGTGTGGTGCGTCCTCCTCACAGTGTTCAGCTAAAACTACAAGTTAGTGTAGTGAGACCTCTGCACAGTGTTCATCTAAAGCTACAAGTTAGTGCAGTGCGTCCTGCTCACAGTGTTCAGCTAAAACTACAAGTTGGTGTAGTGCGCCCTGCTCACAGTGTTCTGCTAAAACTACAAGTTAGTGTTGTGAGACCTTTGCACAGTGTTCATCTAAAGCTACAAGTTAGTGGAGTGCATCCTGCTCACAGTGTTCAGCTAAAACTACAAGTTAGTGTAGTGAGACCTCTGCACAGTGTTCATCTAAAGCTACAAGTTAGTGCAGTGCATCCTGCTCACAGTGTTCAGCTAAAACTAGAAGTTAGTGCGGTGTGTCCTCTTCATAGTGTTCAGCTAAACCTACAAGTTATTTTTTTGCGAGCTCTGCACAGTGTTCATCTAAAGCTACAAGTTAGTGTAGTGCGTCCTGCTCACAGTGTTCTGCTAAAACTACAAGTTAGTGTAGTGAGACCTTTGCACAGTGTTCATCTAAAGCTACAAGTTAGTGGAGTGCATCCTGCTCACAGTGTTCAGCTAAAACTACAAGTTAGTGTAGTGAGACCTCTGCACAGTGTTCATCTAAAGCTACAAGTTAGTGCAGTGCATCCTGCTCACAGTGTTCAGCTAAAACTAGAAGTTAGTGCGGTGCGTCCTCTTCACAGTGTTCAGCTAACCCTACAAGTTAGTGTAGTGAGACCTCTGCACAGTGTTCATCTAAAGCTACAAGTTAGTGCAGTGCGTCCTGCTCACAGTGTTCAGCTAAAACTACAAGTTAGTGTGGTGCGTCCTCCTCACAGTGTTAAGCTAAAACTACAACTTAGTGTAGTGAGACCTCTGCACAGTGTTCATCTAAAGCTACAAGTTAGTGCAGTGTGTCCTGCTCACAGTGTTCAGCTAAAACTACAAGTTAGTGTGGTGCATCCACCTCACAGTGTTCATCTAAACCTACATGTTAGTGTAGTGAGACGTCTGCACAGTGTTCATCTAAAGCTACAAGTTAGTGCAGTGCGTCCTGCTCACAGTGTTCAGCTAAAACTACAAGTTAGTGTGGTGCGTCCTCCTCACAGGGTTCAGCTAAACTTACAAGTTAGTGTAGTGCATCCTGCTCACAGTGTTCATCTAAAGCTACAAGTTAGTGTAGTGAGACCTCTGCACAGTGTTCAGCTAAACCTACAAGTTATTTTTTTGCGAGCTCTGCACAGTGTTCATCTAAAGCTACAAGTTAGTGTATTGCGTCCTGCTTACAGTGTTCATCTAAAGCTACAAGTTAGTGTAGTGCGTCCTGCTCACAGTGTTCAGCTAAACCTACAAGTTAGTGTGGTGCGTCCTCCTCACAGGGTTCAGCTAAACATACAAGTTAGTGTAGTGCATCCTGCTCACAGTGTTCATCTAAAGCTACAAGTTAGTGTAGTGAGACCTCTGCACAGTGTTCAGCTAAACCTACAAGTTAGTGTAGTGAGACCTCTGCACAGTGTTCATCTAAAGCTACAAGTTAGTGCAGTGCGTCCTGCTCACAGTGTTCAGATAAAACTACAAGTTAGTGTAGTGAGACCTCTGCACAGTGTTCATCTAAAGCTATAAGTTAGTGCAGTGCGTCCTACTCACAGTGTTCAGCAAAAACTACAAGTTGGTGTAGTGTGTCCTCCTCATAGTGTTCAGCTAAACCTACAAGTTAGTGTAGTGAGACCTCTGCACAGAGTTCATCTAAAACTACAAGTTAGTGCAGTGCGTCCTGCTCACAGTGTTCAGCTAAAACTACAAGTTAGTGTGGTGCGTCCACCTCACAGTGTTCATCTAAAGCTGCAAGTTAGTGTAGTGCGTCCTCCTCACAGGGTTCAGCTAAACCTACAAGTTATTTTTTTGCGAGCTCTGCACAGTGTTCATCTAAAGCTAAAAGTTAGTGTGGTGCATCCTGCTCACAGTGTTCAGCTAAAACTACAAGTTAGTGTAGTGAGACCTCTGCACAGTGTTCATCTAAAGCAACAAGTTAGTGCGGTGCGTCCTGCTCACAGCGTTCAGCTAAAACTACAAGTTAGTGTGGTGCGTCCTCCTCACAGTGTTCAGCTAAACCTACAAGTTAGTGTAGTGAGACCTCTGCACAGTGTTCATCTAAAGCTTTAAGTTAGTGCGGTGCGTCCTGCTCACAGTTTTCAGCTAAAACTACAAGTTAGTGTAGTGAGACCTCTGCACAGTGTTCATCTAAAGCTATAAGTTAGTGCAGTGCATCCTGCTCACAGTGTTCAGCTAAAACTACAAGTTAGTGTATTGAGAGCTCTGCACAGTGTTCATCTAAAGCTATGAGTTAGTGCAGTGCGTCCTGCTCACAGTGTTCAGCTAAAGCTACAAGTTAGTGTGGTGCGTCCTCCTCACATTGTTCAGCTAAAACTACAAGTTAGTGCAGTGCGTCTTGCTCACAGTGTTCAGCTAAAACTACAAGTTAGTGTAGTGAGACCTCTGCACAGTGTTCATCTAAATACAAGTTATTGCAGTGCGTCCTGCTCACAGTGTTCAGCTAAAACTACAAGTTAGTGTGGTGCGTCCTCCTCACAGTGTTCAGCTAAAACTACAAGTTAGTGTGGTGCGTCCTCCTCACAGTGTTCAGCTAAAACTACAAGTTATTTTTTGCGAGCTCTGCACAGTGTTCATCTAAAGCTACAAGTTAGTGTAGTGCGTCCTGCTCACAGTGTTCAGCTAAAACTACAAGTTAGTGTTGTGCATCCACCTCACAGTGTTCATCTAAAGCTACAAGTTAGTGTAGTGCATCCTGCTCACAGTGTTCAGCTAAACCTACAAGTGTTCAGCTAAAACTACAAGTTAGTGTAGTGAGACCTCTGCACAGTGTTCATCTAAAGCTACAAGTTAGTGCAGTGCGTCCTGCTCACAGTGTTCAGCTAAAACTACAAGTTAGTGTGGTGCGTCCTCCTCACAGTGTTCAGCTAAAACTACAAGTTAGTGTAGTGAGACCTCTGCACAGTGTTCATCTAAAGCTACAAGTTAGTGAAGTGCGTCCTGCTCACAGTGTTCAGCTAAAACTACAAGTTAGTGTAGTGAGACCTCTGCATAGTGTTCATCTAAAGCTAAAAGTTATTGCAGTGCGTCCTGCTCACAGTGTTCAGCTAAAACTACAAGTTAGTGTGGTGCGTCCTCCTCACAGTGTTCAGCTAAAACTACAAGTTAGTGTAGTGAGACCTCTGCACAGTGTTCATCTAAAGCTACAAGTTAGTGCAGTGCGTCCTGCTCACAGTGTTCAGCTAAAACTACAAGTTATTTTTTGCGAGCTCTGCACAGTGTTCATCTAAAGCTACAAGTTAGTTCAGTGCGTCCTGCTCACAATGTTCAGCTAAAACTACAAGTTAGTGTGGTGCGTCCTCCTCACAGTGTTCAGCTAAAACTACAAGTTAGTGTAGTGAGACCTCTGCACAGTGTTCATCTAAAGCTACAAGTTAGTGTAGTGCGTCCTGCTCACAGTGTTCAGCTAAAACTACAAGTTAGTTTAGTGAGACCTCTGCACAGTGTTCATCTAAAGCTTCAAGTTAGTGCAGTGCATCCTGCTCACAGTGTTCAGCTAAACCTACAAGTTAGTGTAGTGCGTCCTCCTCACAGTGTTCAGCTAAACCTACAAGTTATTTTTTTGCGAGCTCTGCACAGTGTTCATCTAAAGCTACAAGTTAGTGTGGTGCGTCCTGCTCACAGTGTTCAGCTAAACCTAAAAGTTATTTTTTTGCGAGCTCTGCACAGTGTTCATCTAAAGCTACAAGTTAGTGTAGTGCGTCCTGCTCACAGTGTTCAGTTAAAACTACAAGTTAGTGTAGTGAGACCTCTGCACAGTGTTCATCTAAAGCTACAAGTTAGTGCAGTGCGTCCTGATCACAGTGTTCAGCTAAAACTACAAGTTAGTGTAGTAAGACCTCTGCACAGTGTTCATCTAAAGCTACAAGTTAGTGCAGTGCGTCCTGCTCACAGTGTTCAGTTAAAACTACAAGTTAGTGTGGTGCGTCCACCTCACAGTGTTCATCTAAAGCTACAAGTTAGTGCAGTGCGTCCTGCTCACAGTTTTCAGCTAAAACTACAAGTTAGTATGGTGCGTCCACCTCACAGTGTTCATCTAAAGCTACAAGTTAGTGCAGTGCGTCCTCCTCACAGTGTTCAGCTAAACCTAGAAGTTATTTTTTTGCGAGCTCTGCACAGTGTTCATCTAAAACTACAAGTTAGTGCAGTGCGTTCTGCTCACAGTGTTCAGCTAAAACTACAAGTTAGTGTAGTGAGACCTCTGCACAGTGTTCATCTAAAGCTATAAGTTAGTGCAGTGCGTCCTGCTCACAGTGTTCAGCTAAAACTACAAGTTAGTGTAGTGCGTCCTACTCACAGTGTTCAGCTAAAACTACAAGGGAGTGTAGTGAGACCTCTGCACAGTGTTCATCTGAAGCTACAAGTTAGTGCAGTGCGTCCTGCTCACAGTGTTCAGCTAAAACTACAAGTTAGTGTAGTGAGACCTCCTCACAGTGTTCAGCTAAACCTACAAGTTATTTCTTGCGAGCTCTGCACAGTGTTCATCTAAAGCTACAAGTTAGGGTGGTGCTTCCTGCTCACAGTGTTAAGCTAAACCTACAAGTTATTTTTTTGCGAGCTCTGCACAGGGTTCATCTAAAGCTACAAGTTAGTGTAGTGCGTCCTGCTCACAGTGTTCAGCTAAAACTACAAGTTAGTGTAGTGAGACCTCTGCACCATGTTCATCTAAAGCTATAAGTCAGTGCAGTGCATCCTCCTCACAGTGTTCAGCTAAAACTACAAGTTAGTGTGGTGCGTCCTGCTCACAGTGTTCAGCTAAAACTACAAGTTAGTGTGGTGCGTCCTCCCCACAGTGTTCAGCTAAAACTACAAGTTAGTGTAGTGAGACCTCTGCACAGTGTTCATCTAAAGCTACAAGTTAGTACGGTGCGTCCTGCTCACAGTGTTCAGCTAAAACTACAAGTTAGTGTGGTGCGTCCTGCTCACAGTGTTCAGCTAAACCTACAAGTTAGTGTAGTGAGACCACTGCACAGTGTTCATCTAAAGCTACAAGTTAGTGCAGTGTGTCCTGCTCACAGTGTTCAGCTAAAACTACAAGTTAGTGTAGTGAGACTTCTGCACAGTATTCATCTAAAGCTACAAGTTAGTGCAGTGCATCCTGCTCACAGTGTTCAGCTAAAACTACAAGTTAGTGTAGTGCGTCCTGCTCACAGTGTTCATCTAAAGCTATAAGTTAGTGCAGTGCGTCCTGCTCACAGTGTTCAGCTAAATCTACAAGTTAGTGCAGTGCGTCCTGCTCACAGTGTTCAGCTAAAACTACAAGTTAGTGAAGTGAGACCTCTGCACAGTGTTCATCTAAAGCTAGAAGTTAGTGCAGTGCATCCTGCTCATAGTGTTCAGCTAAAACTACAAGTTAGTGTAGTGAGACCTCTGCACAGTGTTCATCTAAAGCTATAAGTTAGTGCAGTGCGTCCTGCTCACAGTGTTCAGCTAAAACTACAAGTTAGTGTGGTGCGTCCTCCTCACAGTGTTCAGCTAAAACTACAAGTTAGTGTAGTGAGACCTCTGCACAGTGTTCATCTAAAGCTACAAGTTAGTGCAGTGCATCCTGCTCACAGTGTTCAGCTAAAACTACAAGTTAGTTTAGTGAGACCTCTGCACAGTGTTCATCTAAAGCTACAAGTTAGTGCAGTGCGTCCTCCTCACAGTGTTCAGCTAGACCTACAAGTTATTTTTTTGCGAGCTCTGCACAGTGTTCATCTAAATCTACAAGTTAGTGTAGTGCATCCTCCTCACAGTGTTCAGCTAGACCTACAAGTTATTTTTTTGTGAGCTCTGCACAGTGTTCAGCTAAAGCTACCTGTAGAAGGTTGGTGGTGTTCTCATACTACAGGCAGGCAGTTAATTTTGCTAGCTGCAGTATCAGTATATATATATATATATATATATATATATATATATATATATATCCCAGCTTAGTGCAGCTACAGGCCATTAGTATGTCTGGAAGGCCAAGAAGGAGAGGCAGACAGTCACAAGCCAATAAGAGCGGGCGGGCAAGCAGGCTCTGTGTCTAGTGCTGGTCGTAGAGATGGTGCATCCTCATCAGCACGTGGCCGTGGGACACGCTTGGCCTTTTTTTCAGCAGCTGGCCGTGTTGAGCTGCAACATGCGGAAGACTTGGTTGAGTGGATGACCAAGCCGTCCTCATCCTCCTCATCCTCTCTCACCCTTGCTCAGGGTACTTTGTCTAGCAAAGCAGCTGCCTCTTCCCTCGGCTCAATGTCATCAGTGACTTCTTCCCTTGCCCCACCATGTCCTCCTGAGGAGTCCCTCGGACTGTTTGACCACAGTGTTGGGTACATGCTCCAGGAGGATGCCCAGCGTTTGGAAGGCTCTGATGATGATACTGAGCTCGATGAAGGCAGTAACATGAGCACGGAGGGGGTAAAGAAGGACAGCAATCTGGCAGTCATGCTCCCCCTGCTGCAGCATACTGCCAGGTTTGCTCCTGGCAGTATGCTGCAGCAGGTGATGAGGATGAAGAGGGAGGGGATGATGAGGTCACTGACTCAACGTGGGTGCCTGATAGGAGAGAGGAGGAGGAGGAGGTGGCACATCACCAACGAGGAGGATGCCCTCCAGGGACCAGCCTAAGGGCAGCACACTGACTGCATCACACCCCAAAGCTCCGCATGTGCAGGGCGCTGCAGTCTCTGCACGTTATTTAAAAAGCTCTTTGATGTGGGCCTTTTTTGAGAGGAGTGCATCAAATCACACCACTGCTATTTGCAACATATGTCCCAAGCGTATCTCGCGTGGCCAAAACATCTCCCGCTTGGGTACCACATGCTTGACCAGACATATGTTGACCTGCCATGCAGTTCCTTGGCAAGCGTATCTAAAAGACCCACACCAAAGAACAAAGAGGACCTCACCTTGCTCCTCATCAGCTGAGATCTCCAACCCCACTATAACTTCAGTCCTCTCTGAGACATGCACTGAGAGGAATGAAGGTGTAGAATTAGGTGTGTCACAGCCAAGTACTTGTGGGCAATCTGCTTTCGGTACACCAACGTCAGATTGCATCAGGCAAATTTCCCTGCCCCAGCTGCTGCACCACCAAAAGAAGCTTGCTCCCAGCCATCCACATGCCCAGCAGTTGAATGCTAGCTTGGCAAAATTGCTAGCACTTCAACTGCTGCCTTTTCAGTTGGTAGACTCTGCCCCCTTCCATGAGTTTGTGGAATGTGCGATTCCTCAGTGGCAGGTACCCAAATGCCACTTTTTCTCACGGAAGGTGATTCTGTCTCTCTACTGGCATGTGGAAGGCAATGTCCATGCCTCGCTGGACAGGGCGGTCAGCGGTAAGGTGCATATTGCCGCTGACTCATGGTCCAGCAGGCATGGACAGGGATGTTACCTAAGTTTCACGGCGCATTGGGTGACTCTGCTGGCAGCTGGGAAGGATGCAGGACAAAGTGCAGTAGTGTTGGAGGTTGTTCCGCCACCACGCCTCCAAATTGCCACTACTACTGATTGTGACACACCTCTCTCCTCCTCCCCCTCCTCTTCTTCTTCCTCCATGGCCTCTACCTGTGCTTTGTCCTCAGAACCAGCGTTGCTCTGTAGGCATTCAAGGGGCTACGCAAGTACACAGGCCAAAAGATGCCATGTGGTGCTTGAGCTGGTGTGCTTGGGGGACAGGAGCCACACTGGGGCAGAGGTTCTGTCAGCTCTGCAGGGGCAGGTTCAGAGGTGGTTAATGCCACGCCAACTTAAGGCAGGAATGGTGGTTTGCGACAATGGCACCAACCTCCTCTCTGCCCTTCTGACAGGGACAAATGACCCATGTGCCCTGTTTGGCTCACATCCTTAACTTGGTGGTGCAGCGGTTCTTGGGCAGGTACCCGGGCTTACAGGATGTCCTGAGACAGGCCAGAAAAGTCTGTGTGCATTTCCACTGGTCATATTATGCCAGTGCTCGGCTGGCGGACCTCCAAAAGGAGTTTAACCTGCCCAAGAACCGCCTAATCTGTGACATGCCCACCAGGTGGAACTCAACGTTGGCCATGCTGCAGCAGCTGAACACGCAGCAGAGGGCCATCAATGAGTACCTGTGCGACTATGGCACCAGGACAGGGTCAGGGGAGCTTGTTTTTTTTTCCCCACGCCAGTGGGCCATGATCAGGGATGCATGCACTGTCCTGTCACCATTTGAGGAGGCCACGAGTATGGTGAGCAGTGACAGTGCATGCATCAGTGACACTGTCCCCCTTGTCCACCTGTTGGAGCACACGCTGTGTGGAATAATGGACAGGGCACTTGAGGCAGAACAGAGGCAGGAAGAGGAGGACTTCCTTAGCTCTCAAGGCCCCCTTTATCCAGACAGTGTTCCTGCATGCCCGCCAATCACACAGGAAGAGGACGAGGAGGAGGAGGATTGTGTCAGTATGGAGGTGAAGCCTGGCACTCAGCATCTTTAAGGGATCAGTCCCAAGAAACACATGGACTTGGACTACATGGCTACATGGCTGGGAGGAGGTGGCTGCGGACCATGTCGTCCTTAGTGACCCAGAGGACTCTGGACCGAATGCCTCAGCAAACCTACGCTGCATGGCCTCCCTGATCCTGCAAAGCCTGCGTAAGGATCCTCGTATTGGTGGTATCAAGGAGAAGGACCAATACTGGCTGGCAACCCTCCTTGATCCACGTTACAAGGGTAAGGTTGCGGACCTTATCTTGCCATCGCAGAGGGAGCAGAGGATGAAACATCTTCGGGAGGCCTAGCAGAAAGGTTTGTGCAATGCATTCCCAGAGACTGGGAGGTTACAAACTCCTGTTTCTGGACAACGTGTTGCTGAGGCTTCGGTCAGTCAAAGAAGGAGCGGAGGAGAAGGTGGCCGTCTGACCGATGCGTTCAGACAATTTTTTAGTCCGCAGCCCCAAGGTATGATTGGTTCCAGCAACCATCGCCAGCGTTTGTTTTACATGGTGCAGGGATACCTAGGGGCAAGATCCAACTTGGACACCTTTCCCACCGAAAATCCTCTGGGTTACTGGGTCTTGAGGATGGATCACTGGCCAGAGCTTGCACAGTATGCAATTGAGCTACTGGCCTGTCCTGCATCCAGCGTTCTTTCGGAACGCACATTCAGTGCTGCTGGAGGCTTTGTAACCAATCACAGGGTGCGTCTGTCCACTGACTCGCTACCAAGCACCTGATGCTGATGTAACCGAATAATTTTTTTTGAAATCTCAGATCCCTTCAAAGACTGCCTATGCTGATGCTGAGTTACTATCCTGAGTAATTATCCTCTTCCTCCTCAATGATCATGCTGATAGCTTGTAAGAACATTTTTGGTTCTGGGTGCCGTCACTGGTGCCTAAGGCCCAATTTTTTAGCCAGGGCGTGTAATTACAATTTTTGATGCAAAATTTGCAGCAGGGCTCATTCCTGCATTCTAACTAGAGTATCTGTGAGGGGTTGCAGTGTTGTGGCACCAGCACCAGTGCCTAAGGCCCAATTTTTCAGCCCCTGTTCAACAGGGGCATGTAATTACAATTATTGATCTAATATTTCACAGCAGGGCCCGTTTTTGTGCCCACCAAGAGCGAGTGAGGACTTACAGTGTTGTGGCACCAGCACCACCACCAAAGGCCCAATTTTTCTGCCCCTGTTCAACAGGGGCATGTAATTACAATTCTTGATCTAATATTTAACAGCAGGGCCCTGTGAGGGCTTACAGTGTTGTGGCCACAACAACACCTGAGGCCCAAACTTCTGCTGAGTATATAGGGCAGGCCCCTACTTTCAAATATCCAACTTACAAAGGACTCCTACTTGCAAACGGAAGGAGACAACAGGAAGTGAGATGAAATCTACCCCTAGGAAGGGAAATTCTCTCCTGTAAGAGTTAATATGGGAAAAACATTTCTCCTTTCCACTGATGCTTTATCACCAATCCTTGTTTCACAAAAAAACCCAAATTTTCAAAAAACATTTGTCATTGGGACAAAAAGTGAGGTGAAATCTTCTGAAGAGGAGCACAGACAGCAAAACAAATGTCACAGGGGTGATAACCCTTCCCTATGTTTTCCAAAAAGCTTAAAAAAGATTTTTTGGCTGGAGCTAAACACGTTAAAAATGTACTCGTTCAAAATTACAAACAGATTCTACTTAACAACAAACCTACAGTCCCTGTCTTGTTTGCACCGCCTGTATACTGCTGTTCAGAGTATATAGGGCCTGGTGGCCCCACACCTTTCCTTTTTTAATTTGGGTGCAGGGTTCCCCTTAATATCCATACAAGACCCAAAGGGCCTGGTAATGGACTGGGGGGTATCCATGCCATTTGTCTCACTGATTTTCATCCATATTGCCAGGCCCCGACATTACATTAAACCCGCAAGCAGTTTTAACCACTTCAGCCCCGGAAGGATTTACCCCCTTCCTGACCAGAGCACTTTTTACAAAACTTTAACTGCTAATTGCGCGGTCATGCAATGCTGTACCCAAACGAAATTTGCATCCTTTTCTTCCCATAAATAGAGCTTTCTTTTGATGGTATTTGATCACCTCTGCCGTTTTTATTTTTTGCGCTATAAATGGAAAAAGACGGAAAATTTTGAAAAAAAATTATATTTTCTACTTTTTGTTATAAAAAAAATCTAATAAATTCAATTTTAGTCATACATTTAGGCCAAAATGTATTCAGCCACATGTCTTTGGTAAAAAAAAGTCAATAAGCGTATATTTATTGGTTTGTGCCAAAGTTATAGCGTCTACAAACTAGGGTACATTTTCTGGAATTTACACAGCTTTTTGTTTATGACTGCCTATGTCATTTCTTGAGGTGCTAAAATGGCAGGGCAGTACAAACCCCCCCAAATGACCCCATTTTCGAAAGTAGACACCCCAAGGAAATTGCTGAGAGGCATGTTGAGCCCATTGAATATTTATTTTTTTTGTCCCAAGTGATTGAACAATGACAAAAAAAAAAAAATTACAAAAAGTTGTCACTAAATGATATATTGCTCACACAGGCCATGGGCATATGTGGAATTGCACCCCAAAATACATTCAGCTGCTTCTCCTGAGTACAGGGATACCACATGTGAGGGACTTTTTAGGAGCCTAGCCGCGTACGGGGCCCCGAAAACCAATCACCGCCTTCAGGATTTCTAAGGGTGTAAATTTTTGATTTCACTCCTCACTACCTATCACAGTTTTGAAGGCCATAAAATGCCAAGATGGCACAACCCCCCCAAATGACCCCATTTTGGAAAGTAGACACCCCAAGCTATTTGCTGAGAGGCATGGTGAGTATTTTGCAGCTCTCATTTGTTTTTGAAAATGAAGAAAGACAAGAAAATTTTTTTTTTCTTTTTTCAATTTTCAAAACTTTGTGACAAAAAGTGAGGTCTGCAAAATACTCACTATACCTCTCAGCAAATAGCTTGGGGTGTCTACTTTCCAAAATGGGGTCATTTTGGGTTTTTTTTGCCACCTGGGCATTCCATGGCCTCCGAAACTGTGATAGGCAGTGAAGAGCGAAATCAAAAATTTACGCCCTTAGAAAGCCTGAAGGCGGTGCTTGGTTTTCGGGGTCCCGTACGTGGCTAGGCTCCCAAAAGTCCCACACATGTGGTATCCCCATACTCAGGAGAAGCAACAGAATGTATTTTGGGGTGTAATTTAACATATTCCCATGGCATGTTTGAGCAATATATAATTTAATGACAACTTTGTGCAAAAAAAAAATTGTCTCTTTCCCGCAACTTGTGTCACAATATAAAATATTCCATGGACTCGACATGCCTCTCAGCAAATAGCTTGGGGTGTCTACTTTCCAAAATGGGGTCATTTGGGGGGTTTTGAACTGTCCTGGCATTTTATGCACAACATTTAGAAGCTTATGTCACACATCACCCACTCTTCTAACTAGGGTTGTCCCGATACTAGTATCGGTATCAGGACCGATACCAAGCATTTGCGCGAGTACTTGTACTCGCACAAATGCTCCCGATGCCTTATCCGATACCTGGTTGGATAAGGCATCGGCGAAGTCAGCGTGTGGACGTAGAGGGCGGGCGGAGTCAGCTGATGGACGGACAGGGCGGGCGGAGTCAGCTGATGGACGGAGAGGGCGTGCGGAGTCAGCTGATGGACGGACAGGGCGGGCGGAGTCAGCTGATGGACAGACAGGGCGGGCGGAGTCAGCTGATGGACGGACAGGGCGGGCGGAGTCAGCTGATGGACGGACAGGGCGGGCGGAGTCAGCTGATGGACGGACAGGGCGGGCGGAGTCAGCTGGTGGACGGACAGGGCGGGCGGAGTCAGCCTGTGTAATAAGACACATTACAAGGGGGCGTGTGTGAAGGGGGCGTGTCGTCTGCTCCCCTGTACCTCGCTGTGACAGCTTGAAGCTGAGTTTACTTTTTAAATTGTAGTGTAATAATATCAGCACTCAACTACCAATTTGATGAAAAATATATAGTGACAGATGAGAGAAATAAAATATTATAAGATAATGACTGAAAAAACGAGGAAATTAGAACAGAATAACATTATCCCCTAGTATAAATAATAATCACCCATTAGTTTACCAGTCATCTAAATTAGCATAGTGAGGGTTAAACTGAGTAGAATTTATTTCCAGCCTGAACGTCAGCCTGCAATAATTAAAGCCAGCCACTTGTCGGTGCCACCTATCAGTGCCCATAAATGCTGTCTATCAGTGCCATCTATCAGTGCCAGCCACCTGTCAGTGCCACCTATTAGTGCCCATAAGTTCTGTCTATCAGTGCCATCTATCAGTGCCATCTATCAGTGCCCATCAGTCAGTGCTAGCCATAAGTCAGTGCCACCTATCAGTGCCCATCAGTCAGTGCTAGCCATCAGTCAGTGCCACCTATCAGTGCCCATCAGTTAAACTGTCACATGACATTAAAAAAAAAGTATCGGTAATCGGTATCGGCGAGTACTTGAAAAAAAGTATCGGTACTTATACTCGGTCTTAAAAAAGTGGTATCAGGACAACCCTACTTCTAACCACTTGAAGACAAAGCCCTTTCTGACACTTTTTGATTACATAAAAAAAATATTTTTTTTGCAAGAAAATTACTTTGAACCCCCTAACATTATATATTTTTTTAAAGCAAATGCCCTACAGATTAAAATGGTGGGTGTTTCATTTTTTTTTTCACACAGTATTTGCACAGTGATTTTTCAAACGCATTTTTTGGGGAAAAAACACACTTTTTTACATTTTAATGCACTAAAACACACTATATTGCCCAAATGTTTGATGAAATAAAAAAGATGATCTTAGGCCGAGTACATGGATACCAAACATGACATGCTTTAAAATTGTGCACAAACGTGCAGTGGCAACATAATTAATACATTTTTAAAAGCCTTTAAAAGCCTTTACAGGTTATCACTTTAGATTTACAGAGGTGGTCTATTGCTAAAATTACTGCCCTCGATCTGACCTTCGCGGTGATACCTCACATGCATGGCGCAATTGCTGTTTACATTTAACGCCAGACCGACGCTTGCGTTCGCCTTAGCGCGAGAGCAGGGGGTGCAGGGGTGCTTTGTTTTTTTGTTTTTTTTTTCTTTATTATGTTTTTGCTTTTTTATCTTATTTTTAAACTGTTCCTTTCATATTCTTTTTAAATCATTTTTATTGTTATCTCAGGGAATGTAAATATCCCCTATGATAGCAATAGGTAGTGACAGGTACTCTTTTTAAAAAAGTTGGGGTCTATTAGACCCTAGATTTCTCCTCTGTCCTCAAAGCATCTGACCACACCAAGATCGGTGTGATAAAATGCTTTCCCAATTTCCCAATGGCGCTGTTTACATCCGGCGAAATCTAAGTCATAAAATGCTCGTAGCTTCCGGTTTCTTAGGCCATAGAGATGTTTGGAGCCACTCTGGTCTCTGATCAGCTCTATGGTCAGCTGGCTGAATCACCGGCTGCATTCTCAGGTTCCCTGTTGAGACAGGAGGGCCAGAGAAAAACACGGAAGACGGTGGGGGGGCCTTCCCTCCCACTGCTTATAAAAGCAGTCTAGAGGCTAATTAGCCGCTAGGATTGCTTTTACATGAAACCTGCAGGCATCATTCTGGTATAACCACTCAAAGTTGTGAATGGCGTACCTGAAGACAAAAAAAGGTTAACAATAAAACACAGTAAACGGTAAAGTATAAAAAAATTGCATACCTGAAAAGCAAATATGATAAAACATAATAACAATAAAACATTGCAGAATAGAATACAGTAAAAAAGAGCAGAACAATAGAGAGAATAGAGAGAGAGAGAACAATAAAACGACAACTATTTTTTTTTATTTTATATTTTTGTTTGTGTTTTTTTTTTTTTTTTTACACTTTTTTTGTAACTGTAACTTTTATATCTGTAACCGGTTCCAGGTTCGGGTCTCTCAAAATGCGATGGCATCTTGGGAGACCCTGTGAAAGTGTGCCTAGTCTGTGCAATGCTGTACCCTACGCTAATACTCAACTAGTGTATGGTAGCGTTCAAAACATTCACCAATGCAAAGACCAGGATTGTCAGGACAGGAGGGACAATAATAGCGGGTGTCACGTCTATATCCGCGCTTGCTGCAGACACAACATCTTTTTGGGGGGGGTTCATTGGGTAGGGGTACTCGGGAGGACATAAAGAAAATGCCTCTCATGCAGCCGACTGCATTTGGTTGGGGATGTGAATGGGGGAAGTACGGGCGCTGCAGAAGCGGTGGGTTCCCAATTAGGATTGGTGAATGCAGCAGGAAGGGCATTATGGGCACGACGGGAATGTGTTTGTCTTCTTGGTGGCAGCGGGACACTATTTGTGCTTGCCACCTCACCAGCTTGAACTGCACTTATGGGACTCGCCACGTCACCACGTGTTACTGCAGTGCTGGTTTGACTACGACCGGGGTGTACTAGGCCGCTGGTGCTTGCCAGTTCACCAAAACGCTACCAAAAAATCTGTTGGCGATCGCAGGGATCAGGCCTGACTCTGCGAACGCTGCAGTTATGCGTTTAGTGTTTTGTAAGTGTCAGTGATCGATCGATACTGCACCTAGGTGGGCTGGGCTGGGCCGGGCGGAGGGGCAAAACGCAGGTGCTAGCAGGTATCTGGGCTGATCCCGCTAACACTGCATTTTTGGGAACCCTAAACTGCTGGGGACGCTAGTATAGATCTGATCGGATCAGATATTGATCCGTTCAGATACTATACCACTAAGGGAGGTGTACGGTGCGTGCGTGGGTGTTAGCGGTACTGGCGCTAACCTGACGCTGCCTGGGGCTGGTGCTTACCAGTTCACCAAAACACTACCAAAAAAACTGTTAGCGATCGCAGGGATCAGGCCTGACTCTGCGAACGCTGCAGTTATGCGTTTAGTGTTTTGTAAGTGACTGATTGATTGATACTGCACTTGGGTGGGCTGGGCTGGGCGGAGGGGAAAAACGCAGGTGCTAGCAGGTATCTGGGCTGATCCCGCTAACACTGCGTTTTTGGGAACCCTAAACTGCTGGGGACACTAGTATAGATCTAATCGGATCAGATATTGATCCGTTCAGATACTAAACCACTAAGGGAGGCGTATGCTGCGTGCGTGGGTGTTAGCGGTACTGGCGCTAATCTGATGCTGCCTGGGGCGACACATATCACCGCCGGGCGATCAGGGGGCTAAACCTTTATTAGATAATAAACGGCGGGTGCCCTGACACTATAAAAAATAAACGAACTAACCAGCGTCACCTGTAACGGTTATACGGTGATCAGTGGTGAAAGGGTTAACTAGGGGGCAATCAAGGGGTTAAAACATTTATTAGGTAGTATATGGGGGTCCCTGTCGCTATAAAACACTGACTGTGAACCTAAATATTTACGTCCCTAACTAGCGTCACCAGCGACACTAATACAGCGATCAGAAAAATGATCGCTTAGTGACACTGGTGACGGGGGGTGATCAAGGGGTTAAAACTTTTTTAGGGGGGTTAGGGGGGTACCCTAGACCTAAAGGGGGCTAACCCTAACTGTCCTACCACTTCTAACTGTCACAAACTGACACCATGCAGTAATCAGAAAAAAAAAACTGCTTGGTGTCAGTGTGACGGGGGGGGGGGGGGGGGTGATTGGGTTGCGATGGGGGGGGGGATCGGGGGTGTAAAGTATGCCTGGCATGTTCTACTGTGTGTGTGTTTTACACTTACGCAGATGTCTTCTCTCCTCGGCGCCGTAACGGAAACTGCCGAGCCGATTAGAGATGACATCATGGGGATGTTTCTCATTGGCTGGGAGCAATTGCGAGGGGGGCCATGATCGGATGGCCTCCCCCTCACCTCTCAACGCTCCCAGACCAAAGCCGACCACCGCTGGCACCGGGGGGGGGTCCGATAGGACCCCCCATCCGCGGGAAGGCAATCACGTACCAGGTACGTGATTTTGCCTGCCCATGCCATTTTGTTGACGTATATATGCGTTAGGCGGTCGGCAAGTGGTTAAATTACTTTTTTTTCTTTAAAAATGACATTTTGTACAGGGACTGTTCTAAGCACGGGAAACACGCGCCACTTTACAGGCATACTATAGACACCCCCCAGGTATGATATTTAAAGGAATATTTCACTTTTTTTTACTTTAAGCATCATTAAAATCACTGCTCCCGAAAAAACGTCCGTTTTTAAAAGTTTTTTTTGCAATGATACATGTGCCCTGGGGTAGGACCCGGGTCCCCAAACCCTTTTTAGGCAATACCATGCAAATTAGCCTTTAAAATGAGCACTTTTGATTTTGAACGTTCGAGTCCCATAGACGTCAATGGGGTTCTGACGTTCGTGCAAATTTTCGGTCCGTTCGCAGGTTCTGGTACGAATCGAACCGGGGGTGTTCGGCTCATCCCTAACCATAGCCAAGGTGCTTGTAGAGAAGTTTTTCGTACATTATGGACTCCCAGTGCAGATCCATTTGGATCAAGGAAGAGACTTTGAGGGTCAGCTATTACATCAGTTATGTACTTTGTTGGGTATCAAGAAATCCCCCACCACGCCTTATCACACTCAAGATGATCCTCAGCCTGAACATTTTAATAGAACTCTAATGAACATGCTGGGAACATTGACTCCAGACAAGAAGCAGCATTGGGAAAACCACATAGCAGTGTTGATTCATGCCTATAATTGTAGAGAGAGTGATACTACCGGTTACTCCCCTTTCTGTCTTATGTTCGGGAGAGAGGCTAGACTTCCTGCTGATTTGGCCTTTGGCACTTCTCTGAATGATATTCCATTAACATTGCATAAAGGATATGTGAACAGGCTGCGAAAGAATCTGCAACAGGCCTTTGAGAAAGCAGCGGAGCATGCTACTACCAGAAAGTCCCGAAGCAAGAGGAATTTTGATGCAAGGGTAAAAATTCAGGATTTGCAACCAGGTGATCGGGTGTTTTTGAAGAATCTAAGGGTGCCTGGAAAGCACAAACTGGCAGACCGGTGGAGGCCGCAGCCTTATATCATGTGTAAACAGGTTCCTGGTTTACCGGTGTATCAAATTAGACCTAAAGGAGAGACGGGACCGAGGAAGATGTGGCATCGGAATCACTTGCTACCATTGTCAGATGCAGGGAGGGTCCCACCAGTTCCCCAGCTACCTCCTCAAAAGCCAACTCCACCTCATACACATTCACAGAAAGAGATACCAGCTGAAGTTGAAGAGGATGATGAATTTGGAGAAGATTACGGGTATTTCCAAATTCTTAGTCCAATATCTTCGTCAGAGGAGAAGGAGGCGGATCAGGAAGATGATGAATTTGGGGAAGAGTATGCATACTCCCAGGTTCCTAGTGTGGTGCCGTCATCCTCACAGACAAGAAGGAGGGATGAGGAAGATGACCTGGTATCAATGCCTACCTGGTTTTGGACAGAAAAGAGCTCAATAGCCAGCCCTCTGAGAAGAATAAGGGAGAGAAACAAAGAGATGGAAACTCTCATGCCCCATACACACGGTCGGACTTTGTTCAGACATTCCAACAACAAAATCCTAGGATTTTTTCCGACGGATGTTGGCTCAAACTTGTCTTTCATACACACGGTCACACAAAGTTGTCAGAAAGTCTGATCATTCTGAACGCGGTGATGTAAAACACGTACGTCGGGACTATAAACTGGGCAGTGGCCAATAGCTTTCATCTCTTTATTTATTCTGAGCATGCGTGGCACTTTGTCCGTCGGATTTGTGTACACACGATCGAAATTTCCGACAACGGATTTTGTTGTTGGAAAATTTCATAGCCTGCTCTCAAACTTTGTGTGTCGGAAAATCCGATGGAAAATGTGTGATGGAGCCTACACATGGTCGGAATTTCCGACAACAAGGTCCTATCACACATTTTCCATCTGAAAATCCGACCGTGTGTACGGGGCATTAGAACTTTGCCCCCACAGGCGAAAGAATTGGTCAAAATGAAGTCTCAACGGCCCTTGGAGAAGGAGAAGACAGTTCATAGGTCTCTTGGGCCGGAATTTCAGAAGACTTTATTAAGAAAGGATGTGGAAGAAACTGGAGCTGTGATGGTCTTTCACGAAGACAAAACGGGAGATTTAATTGATTTCTCCAGTTGCCAGTGCCTGACCCTGAGGAGTCAATACCTGTTCCTGTACCTGCAACCCAAGATTCTTTTATTGACTTGAGTAATCGAATCGAAGGCAGGGACACAGTCACAGACTTAGCTCAGCCTGCTGGGAGATACTCTTCCATGCGGTTAAAGAGGGACATGCATCCTCCCAAGAGACTTACGTATGACACACTGGGAGAGGGTTCTGAAGAGCAGATCCATACGATTCATAGGTCAGCTCCTGAAGCTACACCTACCCACTGTTAATTGGGTAGGGGGCGAGTCTAACCTCTGGCACCGATGGGTGGGACACTGCAATTGCCCTGGCCTGTTCAAAGATTAATTATGAACTCACTGATGATGTGTATCAGCTGATTCGAAAGAATCCAGTGATGTGTAAATATTTGTCAAGATTGGAATGGGATTAGAATTATAACCTGGTTTTCCTTTCAGCAAGACAAAGTTGAGTTTCTTATCTTTGGGGACCAAAGAGTTTGAGCAGGGGGAATGTGTAGCCATGCTTAGTAATTTCTGTATTATAATAAGTAAAGTTCTTCAGAAAGGAAAGGCTCCCTCTAGTGTCCTTCTCTTTGTATTCATGCTGTTATGACTTTTGTTTGCCCTTTGTAATAGCTTCAATGCATTGGGGGATGTACTGAATGAGGAAGTGACTAATATGTAAATCACCAGTCAAAGAACTACCTACCCACAATGCCTACTTACCTACCCACAAGGCCAAGCCACAGAACTGCTTGCTGTGTAGGGGTATAAAAGAAAGAGGTGTGGCATGTTTTCTCTCTCTCTGGATGCCATTAAAGACCTGCCTGCAGGGAGCTGTGTGTGTGATCAGAAAACTGCGGCCTGTGAGGCGCGGAGTAGAATCGTTTGACTTCTAAGGAGTACCAGGACACAGTGTGCTGGATCAGCATGTGAACAGAGTGGAGAGCTCAAGATAACCCAAAGGTTTCCTGTATTATAGTCACCAGCGATCAGTTGAAATGGTGAGGAGTGACTGCGCCAGCATGGAGCGGGACTGAAATATCAGGAGTAGAGCAGTACAAGCATCTGGGCCCTGTGTGGTGAGCGGGCACTTGCCCAGACTGATCTAATACTTTGTTGCTGTACAGACTCAGTTCCAGAAGGCTAGTGAGACCTGTAGTCCCACAGAAGGGTTTCATTTATTTAGACTGTGTACAGTGAGGCCTCAGAGTTTGTTTTATCATACTGCAAAGTGAACATGGTGTTGCATCCTTCAGTAGGGAAGAAGTTTCACAAGTGCTCTATATAACCAAGCACACAGTTACTTATTCATCATCTTTATTATAACTTACTACTTATATGTTTCCTGGATTACAAATACTGCAGTATAATAAGCTAGCTGAAGAAAGAAGACCAAAGACTTTCCTTTTCTCTATAAATGCTCTTACTTCTTTTATGCACTCTAATGCCCTGTACACACGGTCGGACATCGTCCAAGATGAAGCTACGCTATAGGCAATAGTAAAACGCGTTGACATCATCAACGCTGACTCGTCACGGGCGCTGTGCTTTGGATGTGAGGAATTACGAGGAGGCGGCTGCAGGTGTTAGGTGAATCGAGCCAGCCTGATCCATCTTTCTGACCCGGCACTGAAAGGACTGATTGCCTCCACTTACTTGCTGTGGATTTGTGCCCCATATGGGAAACACCTGAAGCCGGCAGATTCATGTCAGCGGGCGGACGCCACAGCACTGGACTAAGAAGGAGGTAGAGTTTGCGGTGTGCTATTTGTATTTCCCGCTATCCCTCCAGCCATCGATGCAGAACACGGAGCTGCACTAACCACCAACAGCGGTCCTCTCCTCGTGAAGAGGATATCATGAAGAACGGCCAACTCTGATCAGAATCTACAGAATCAACCTCTAATTAAGCAGAGCAACAAATGGTAAAGTTCCTTACCTTCACTAATTAAAGTGTTTACTTCATATTCACTACCTCATTGTAAGTGACTTTTTGCCTGAAATCATCTATGTGGATCACCACTATTAATTGAACTCTGCCAAATAACATCTTTAATCTACCTGATATCACTCTACGGGACAGGTTACAATTTTGTGGACTCCTACTGCTTCCATTCAACTAACTTAGTTACCAAGGTCTCTCTTGCTATAGAATTAGAGTATATATTAGCAGTAGGTAGCTTACCTTAATCCTCCCCCCTCCATCCATCGCCACTCATCCCCAAAGGATCTTTCTTGCTGTCAACTGGTTATTTTGGATCACACGGGACACGAATATCCCACCAACCAAATACATTCAACTCATCAATTATTTTATTACCAGTCGACAATTAGCAAGACACTTAAGCGTCCGGACGTTGATCTTCGTTAAGTGTGTTATTTGTTTTTTGTCTTTTGTATTGTTTTTTGTTTTTCTGTCTGGCTTGTCATCAAATCATGCATGTAGCAATTGGGTCCTATTGGACCTAATTAAATCTAATCTATTTTAATTTTAATCCAAGGTTGTTGCACAATGATGATTAATTGTATTTTAATTATTTAATAAAGAGATTTATATTTTTTGGCAATACAGTTAGCAATTCTTTGGTAAATATATAACAATATTGTTGCCACAGTAACCCCTTACCCGACCACTAGAACCGGGTGCTCCCCCTTTCTTCTATGCAGATTATGGTTACAGCAACAGTCCATATACTTAAACACTACAATTGGTCATTTAATTATTTGACCACTCTTAGGTGTTACTTGTTCCCACTTCCCCTTCCCTTTAGCTTAGCTTATGTGCGATCAGAGCTTGTTGTCAGAAATTCCGACCGTGTGTGGGCTCCATCTGACTTTTTCCATCGGAATTTCCGACACACAAAGTTTGAGAGCAGGCTATAAAATTTTCCGACAACAAAATCCGATCCTTTAAATTCCGATCGTGTGTAGACAAATCTGACGAACAAAGTGCCACGCATGCTCAGAATAAATTAAGAGACAAAAGCTATTGGCTACTGCCCCGTTTATAGTCCCGACGTGTTTTACGTCACCGCATTCAGAACCATTTTCCAACAACTTTGTGTGACAGTGTGTATGCAAGACAAGTTTGAGCCAACATCCGTCTGAAAAAAATCCATGGATTTTGTTGTCGGAATGTCCGATCAATGTCCGATCGTGTGTATGGGGCATAAGAACTGCATTACAACCTAGAGAGAGCCCTTGAGTATAAGTTGTAGATATATATATGTGCTGTATTACATTACTGCATTGTATTTGAAATTGCATTGACAGTTTAATGAGTTTATGCTCTGGGGTTCAGGTGGGAGTGTGCTCAGTGTCAGGACTTTATCACACTGAGAATAAGTCCCGCTTTCTGCCTGTCTGCATATACTTCCCCAGCAACCATTGAGTTTAAAGTATATGTATTGTTACCATTTTCATTTGTGATATCTGAGTTTAAATACTGAATTCACACTGTTACAATTATATTACAGTAAACTCTTTACGTGGTTCAGTAGCTCTGTGTACGCTCTTATTTGTTAGCACTGCATTGCAACATGGAACCGAGCAGCCTAATTCTTGGATGTTGTCACACTCTGTTATCAGCCATGAAATCGTCTTTTCTTGTAACCTTGTTATAATCCGATATTCTATGAAGTCCAATAAGTAGTAATATAGAAATCTGATCTTACTGAAATGGACCAATCAGAGCCTCATATGAGCTTCTTGTCACCTGAGATGACCATCTGCTATTATGTGTCAGGGGATCTCCCCATTACTTCCTATGAGTACAGAGCTCTTATCAGCATAGATAAATAGAATATCAATTAAAAATCATCCCGTCCAATCACTAGCAATGCTGATTCCGGCCTCACACGGTCTGTTGATACCATTCATGCTCCATACACAAGGAGATTATAGTGTATTCTGTGCTCATCCTGTGTATGGCGTTATCACCGTCTCTTCACATGGATGACAATATTGGGGTCTGTAGTCCATTATTTTTTTTTTATATTCACTGGAGTTTTATAAAGTAATCTGATCTGAATGAAAATAAATACAATTCTGTATTACTAGATAAGATAATGAGCAGAGAGGTGGAGAGACCCTTAATTGTTCTGGTCTCGGGGGGAGTTGATGGATCAGTTTTGAAGTTCCATAGAACAGGATCCTTTTATGTTTTTTATTGATTTTAGTCTGTAAAATATTTACAATATCATAAACAGCCATAAGTGTATCAAAACAGATACAAGAAAGTCAGAGTATCAGTATTCAGAAACCAATAGTATGATGTAATGATATGTAAAGTTGAAGTAGTACAGGATGTTATTAGAGTAGTGTATGAGATCTTCTTATCAGGCAATATTAACAATTATAATTTAAGTAAAGAAGAATATGACACGATGTATAAATACTGTATATAAAAGGTGATTATATAAACTGTAACAACCTGTTTACTCTAATCTCTCTGACCTCCATGGCCATGATTTAAAACTAGATGGAACAAGATTGAATTTTTAAACCGTGAAAGGGATTCTTTACTGTTAGAGCAGTGCAAATGAGCAACTCCCTCCCCCAGGTTGTGGTATTAGCTGAGAGGTGAATGAATTTAAAAAAGAGATATTTTCCTCAGTGGGCACAATACAGTCTAATGGAAATTGTTACATTTGATAGGAGGTTGTTGGAGGAATTTTTCTGATCACCAATAAGTAAGGACGTTTTTTTGCCACCTCAGAAAATTATTTGAAAAAATTCCCAGGTAAACGTTTAGCTAAAGACAGGGTGACACTGTAGGTACATCTATAGTAGTGTGCCAACATCCCAATAATGGATTGATAGGACTAGAACAACTAGAAAAATGGACTTTCTAGGCATACAGGTATTTTAACTATAAAAAGTAAAAATGATTTTTATTAAATTACAATCTACAAGAATAAAAACAGATACTGTAAGTAATACATTTCACAAAAAAAAGTTATATATATATTCAAAATTTCCTGCCCTGCGTGCAACTAAGACACCACTTGTTGTAATAAATGTCTGTAATGAAACATAACTTTCCTTTGTGAAATGTATTACTTACAGTATCTGTTTTTATTCTTGTAGATTGTAATTTAATAAAAATCATTTTTACTTTTTATAGTTAAAATACCTGTGTGCCTAGAAAGTCCATTTTTCTAGTTGTTCTAGTCCTATCACCTCAGAAAATTAGATTATTCATGTCGGGCTTTTTGCCTTCCTCTGGATCAAACACATATAACTCACACACAAAGTTTGAACTTCATGGACCTGTGTCTCTTTTCAACCTTGTCTACTATAAAACTTTGAATGTGTAGCCCATTTTCCCAAACGTCATAATGTGTTAAATCCCCATAAGACCCAACGCCATGCAGTAAAAAAATCCACCCTTGCAGGCCCCTCGGTTCAAAAAGCAGAGTGATAGAGGAATATGGAATGATATTTCCCTATTCTACACTCTGACAGGATTCAGAGCTTTCCTTTTCTATTTGATGCTCCAGCTTATGAGTGGTTCCCAGGGCGGACTGATAACTCATGGGGCCCACAGGCAATAGGAGATTATGGGGCCCCCAGGCAATCAGAGATTATGGGGCCACACAGTATATACACACAGTATACATTTACACAGTATACACAGGCAGATGTAAAAAAAACACAGATTTATACATACTGTCCCTGGTTTTACTGAAGCTGATGGGACCCCCTAGTGGCCCAGGGCCCTCGGGCAGTGCCCAAGTGGCTCAATGGTCAGTTCACCGCTGGTGGTTCCTCACCATCCTCACCTACAATGTAGGACCATTAGCTCTGCATTGTACTTTATTACATCATTGTGTGACTGTCTGCCAGAGCCAAATCCATAGCTCTGCTCAAGACTCATCCCTCTTATACAATGACAATGCGGTGCTGGTCCCTATAGTCTGTCTTCACTCTCTGTGGATCCTATCATTGTCAGCAAGTCAGGAGTGGAGAAATGTGTCAAGGAAGGTTGGTTCTCAGGTGGAGACATTGTTCTATGCAGTCGTCATGTTGACAATCAAACATGGCAAGAGGAGCTAAGAGTGGAGTGCGGCTGATACATTCTTTCATATATCTGCCAGAGTGCTTGAGACAAGAGGCTTTGGGGGATCAGTCACACAGATGAAGGGAGCCGGCCAAAGTGAGACATGAGGGAAGTATTATTCCCTTAAAAGAAAACACACCCACATTTTTACATTCGGCTCCATTCACATCTCAGCGATCCAAATCTGGAGCAGAATTCTGCCCGCGAATCAAAATTGCGGCAAATCACAGGATGCTTGTGCGATGCCAATACCTCTTAATGGCACCCCAATCGTGGCACAATTTTGCCGTGATGGTCACACGATAAATCTTGCTGCAATCACAGCAAATTGCAACACGCGATGCTGTTGCTCAAAGGAAGCGCCTGCTTCACGTGCTGCAACTTTCTGCAATTGCA
Organism: Lithobates clamitans; assembly: GCA_037952925.1. Taxonomy (NCBI): domain Eukaryota; kingdom Metazoa; phylum Chordata; class Amphibia; order Anura; family Ranidae; genus Lithobates; species Lithobates clamitans. Next base: position 602,515 of record JBBGZY010001372.1, read on the forward strand.
GCACGATTTATCTTGTGACAAAATTGCACCACGATTGGAGTGCTATTAAGAAGTATTGGCATCACACAAGCGTCCCGTGATTTGCCACAATTTCTAATTGCGGGCAGAATTCTGGTGATTCCGCCCCAGATTTGGATCACTCAAGTGTGGAGCCTTAATGTCCCCCAGTGCGCACTCCACAAAATAACCTGATATAAGATAGAAGATGTATATTTATTATAACACTTTAGGAACCTTCTGTAAAACTGCAGTTAATGAATATAAACACATACCACAATTAGCGATTTGTATAGTTATAGTGCAAAAGTGAAACACCATGTGCAATCCAAAATTCTTCAAAAATCAACAACCACCACTAAGGATATTGTGAACTCTTATAAAACATTTACACCTCATAGTTATAAGAGATCTAGCTGCACTTATGGGTGAGCCCCTCATAAAAGACTCCTGGACTGAAGAGTCCCGGTCTGGGAGCAGAGAGATTGAAGTGTCACCCGAGGAAGAAATACTCTATGAAATACTCTAGGATTAGATCCAGATACTTCAAGTGATGGGTCATACTGCTGACTCCATGGAGGGGCACACCACTTTTTAACAAACTCTTTCTCAAATGGTTACAAGGATGGCAGATTGCTTGGGAGGCACAATGAGCTTGTCAGGATTTTCCATAAAGGAAGACTGCAACCAGAAGATGCACTGGAAAGGCCTTGGTGGTCTTAGGAGCCCCTAAGGAGCCTAGACTGGGGAGGGCACTGGTGGAGGGGACTGGCTGTTCTCCAAGGTTTAAAGTGGTGCTCACCACATCAATAAGACTACTTTCACACTGAGGAGCTTTACAGGTGCTATAGCAAAGCGCCTCTCCTCTCACTCCAGTGAGAAACCCCGAGGGCTCCCACACTGGAGCGGTGCGCTGGCAGGACGCTCCAAAAAGTCCTACAAGCAGCATCTTTGAGGTGCTGTAGGAGCGGTGTATACACTGCCCCTAAAGTGCCCCTGTCAGCTTTTAAGCCCCGATGCCCACTTTTAACCCTTTTTGGGCCGTTAGTGGGGGTTAAAAGCGCCCCGCAATTGGCAGAAAAGTGCCGCAAAAACTACGCCAAAGTGCCGCTAAAAATATCGGTGTTTTACCGCCGACGCCCGCCCCAGTGTAAAGTGCCCTCAGAGGGTTTATGTTGGGAGTAATGGCAGAAGACTGATTCCTCAGGTACAGGTTCATCTCTCATGGGCTTTAGAGACTCGGCATCCAATAGAGTCTAGATAGATGAAAGATGAAAGGCTGCTAATGCTGTGTGCAGATCAGATAGAGATTCTGCAGGGGAAGGTGGGGGAGGAGCTTATGGCCTTTGCTGTCAGAAATCCTCAGTGCTGCATGACTGCATTGAAATCCTTCCTAGATACATCCGAGGAGGAGGACACACGATGGAGATACAAGACATCCAAGTCTTCTTCTTGGGATTAGATATACTTTACATGACAAAAAGAGGAATATAAAATGGTAGAATGGGAAGCTCATGTACTAAATAATTGTATTAATAGTGGATAATTGACTGAAGCCCCCTATCAAAAATAACCCCCTATGAGAATAAAAGGTGACAGCATTGTCTCCCCCCCAGCCTTCCATACAACACCCATCCCCCATACCAGTACTGGTACTATGGTAAAGTAGAAGTGCAGTGTGAGGAAGTCCCCTCTAGTCTCCAGCATTGATTGCTGATAATCCTCCACAGAAGATGGAATTGTTGGTGATAGTTATGACATGTAAATGTGACTGATGATTAGATAATAAGAAGTACAACATGGACAGTGGATGGACTCTGAGATCTCCAAAGCTGGAATGTACAGAGCAGAGGACAGGAAACAGCTCAAGCTTGTAGAGAGAGTTCAGATCAGCAAAGTAATAGAATTCCTGCAGACAGAAGGTGAGAGAGACCAGTCACCGGGGAACACACATCCTTCACACATCTCCAGTCTCATGAGAGAGACCAGTCACCGGGGAACACACATCCTTCACACATCTCCAGTCTCATGAGAGAGACCAGTCACCGGGGAACACACATCCTTCACACATCTCCAGTCTCATGAGAGAGACCAGTCACCGGGGAACACACATCCTTCACACATCTCCAGTCTCATGAGAGAGACCAGTCACCGGGGAACACACATCCTTCACACATCTCCAGTCTCATGAGAGAGACCAGTCACCGGGGAACACACATCCTTCACACATCTCCAGTCTCATGAGAGAGACCAGTCACCGGGGAACACACATCCTTCACACATCTCCAGTCTCATGAGAGAGACCAGACACCGGGGAACACACATCCTTCACACATCTCCAGTCTCATGAGAGAGACCAGTCACCGGGGAACACACATCCTTCACACATCTCCAGTCTCATGAGAGAGACCAGTCACCGGGGAACACACATCCTTCACACATCTCCAGTCTCATGAGAGAGACCAGTCACCGGGGAACACACATCCTTCACACATCTCCAGTCTCATGAGAGAGACCAGTCACCGGGGATCACACATCCTTCACACATCTCCAGTCTCATGGGGAGGAGCCACTTATCTGTATTTATACATCACATCACCAATAATCTACAACAATCTTTATTGAATGGAAGAAAAAAGATGCCAAGAATGTCATATCACAGCTGACCAATCATTAGATGTGGGGGCTGCATTCGTTTTTTTCCTCTATTATCTCCTGGTGGTCTGGCCAGTAAGACATCTCCTGTATTAGTGAGACACAACTCTGGAGGAAGGAGAAAAGGAGGCACAGTAGCATTTTTAGTCGGCTGAATGGTTGTGATAAATGTATTAGCAGATTTAGATACACTAACAAATTGAAGCCAAACTCCAGCTCACACTTTATAGTCAGTTACAACAAACAGTTTTTGGGGGATAAAAGTTTTTCATGAATAAATAAAAGCTGATCATATTAATCACCACTGCCAGTGTTAAATGGTTTGTCTCATCCATGTAAACTGATACATTCTGCTGGAGAATTTGTGCTTTTGAAAAGACCTGCTGGCTGGTTCACCAAATGAAAATAGAAGAAAGACAAAAAAAGGAAATCTTTTACAGCCGTCACATCTAAGAATCGGTGAGCTGCAATATAAGAAATGTTGGCTTTTGGGTTTAATAAAACTTTAAACTTTTCTCATCAGAGTAGAGAAAAGACATCCGTCCTCCGAGGACACCAGCAAAAAACTGAGGCATGCTGGGAGGAGGAGGGATTATCCTGTCCCCGCCCACAATCTTTTCATTTGCCAGTGTCAGATTGTCCTGTAGGTGGCAGTATAACCCAAACTTATCTGAACTGCTGTGTCCCTCATTGGATGAGAAAGAAAGAGAAGTGTGACTGTGATTGGTGGGTTTGGGACATCACAGAACAAATGACCAATGAGGAGGAAGATTTCCTGTTCTATAATCTGATATCTCCCATCATCCTCCATTGTGCAGTGTCACTTCTTAGTTGGTAAAGTCCTACAAGAAGGTGACAGGATGGTGTAAGATCATCACACACAGTACAATCTGACCATACAATCTTTATACAATCAGCTTTATATCTTCCAGAACGATGTCATATGAGGACCGACCTAAACTATCATATCAGTCTCTATACAATCAGACAGATCCTTACTCTACATACTTGTTGGAAGATCAAACAGAGATTGTACAATCAGATTGTAATGTGTGTGGTGAGCTTAATAGATATCCTGGAGGATGCTGGGAAATAGTGGAGAGAATTCTGCTGAGATCTGATGACTCTTTATATCCTCTCTTCTAGAATCAGCGATCGCTTCTTGTCAGAGAAAACAAGAAGAGAACTAAAATATCTGGAAAAGTTCCGACCAGGACTGAGGATTTATATCCAGTGACTCAGGAGGAAGAGACTCGGCTACAGCTGTGAATTGAGGAGGGGGAGGGGACATTGCTGTGAATGGAGGAGGGGGAGGGGACATTGCTGTGAATGGAGGAGGGGGAGGGGACATTGCTGTGAATGGAGGAGGGGGGAGGGGACATTGATGTGAATGAAGGATACGGAGGGGACATTGCTGTGAATGGAGGAGGGGGAGGGGACATTGCTGTGAATGGAGGAGGGGGAGGGGACATTGCTGTGAATGGAGGAGGGGGAGGGGACATTGATGTGAATGAAGGATAGGGAGGGGACATTGCTGTGAATGGAGGAGGGGGAGGGGACATTGCTGTGAATGGAGGAGGGGGAGGGGACATTGCTGTGAATTGAGGAGGGGGAGGGGACATTGCTGTGAATGAAGGAGGGGGAGGGGACATTGCTGTGAATGGAGGAGGGGGAGGGGACATTGCTGTGAATGGAGGAGGGGGGAGGGGACATTGATGTGAATGAAGGATACGGAGGGGACATTGCTGTGAATGGAGGAGGGGGAGGGGACATTGCTGTGAATGGAGGAGGGGGAGGGGACATTGCTGTGAATGGAGGAGGGGGAGGGGACATTGATGTGAATGAAGGATAGGGAGGGGACATTGCTGTGAATGGAGGAGGGGGGGGGCATTGCTGTGAATGGAGGAAGGGGGAGGGGACATTGCTGTGAATGGAGGAGGGGGAGGGGACATTGCTGTGAATGAAGGATGGGGAGGGGACATTGCTGTGAATGGAGGAGGGGGAGGGGACATTGCTGTGAATGGAGGAGGGGGGAGGGGACATTGATGTGAATGAAGGATGGGGAGGGGACATTGCTGTGAATGGAGGAGGGGGGGGACATTGCTGTGAATGGAGGAGGGGGGAGGGGACATTGCTGTGAATGGAGGAGGGGGAGGGGACATTGTTGTTAATGGAGGAGGGGGGAGGGGACATTGATGTGAATGGAGGAGGGGACATTGATGTGAATGGAGGAGGGGGAGGGGACATTGCTGTGAATGGAGGAGGGGGGAGGGGACGTTGATGTGAATGAAGGATGGGGAGGGGACATTGCTGTGAATGGAGGAGGGGGAGGGGATATTGCTGTGAATGGAGGAGGGGGAGGGGACATTGCTGTGAATGGAGGAGGGGGAGGGGACATTGCTGGGAATGGAGGGGGGAGGGGACATTGCTGTGAATGGAGGAGGGGACATTGATGTGAATGGAGGAGGGGGAGGGGACATTGCTGTGAATGGAGGAGGGGAAGGGAACATTGCTGTGAATGGAGGAGGGGACATTGATGTGAATGGAGGAGGGGGAGGGGACATTGCTGTGAATGGAGGAGGGGGGAGGGGACGTTGATGTGAATGAAGGATGGGGAGGGGATATTGCTGTGAATGGAGGAGGGGGAGGGGACATTGCTGTGAATGGAGGAGGGGGGAGGGGACATTGCTGTGAATGGAGGAGGGGGAGGGGACATTGCTGTGAATGGAGGAGGGGACATTGCTGTGAATGGAGGAGGGGGAGGGGACATTGCTGTGAATGGAGGAGGGGGAGGGAACATTGCTGTGAATGGAGGAGGGGACATTGATGTGAATGGAGGAGGGGGAGGGGACATTGCTGTGAATGGAGGAGGGGGAGGGGACATTGCTGTGAATGGAGGAGGGGGAGGGGACATTGCTGTGAATGGAGGAGGGGGAGGGGACATTGCTGTGAATGGAGGGGGGGAGGGGACATTGCTGTGTATGGAGGAGGGGGAGGGGACATTGCTGTGAATGGAGGAGGGGGAGGGGACATTGCTGTGTATGGAGGAGGGGGAGGGGACATTGCTTTGAATGGAGGGGGGGAGGGGACATTGCTGGGAATGGAGGAGGGGACATTGCTGTGAATGGAGGAGGGAGAGGGGACATTGCTGTGAATGGAGGAGGGGACATTGCTGTGAATGGAGGAGGGGGAGGGGACATTGCTGTGAATGGAGGAGGGGGAGGGGACATTGCTGTGAATGGAGGAGGGGGAGGGGACATTGCTGTGAATGGAGGAGGGGACAGGGGACATTGCTGTTAATGTAGGAGGGGAGAGGGGACATTGCTTTGAATGGAGGAGAGGGGAGGGGACATTGCTGTGAATGGAGGAGGGGGAGGGGACATTTCTGTGAATGGAGGAGGGGATATTGCTGTGAATGGAGGAGGACAATACAGGAGGACTCATCAGACGATCGATCAGCCTGGGAGCCCCCAAATCAGGGGGGGAGGAGCCCTTGAAGAGTGCTGGGGGGACCCCAATGGGGGATGGGATGGAAGTTTATGAAAATCTAATGCCCCGTACACATGATCTGAATTTCCTCTCAAGCTTGTCTTGCATACACACGGGTCACACAAATGTTCTCTGAACTTTCGACCGTCAAGAACGCGGTGACGTACAACACTACGAGCAGCCGAAAAAATGAAGTCCAATGCTTCCGAGCATGCGTCTAATTGTTTCCCAGCATGCGTAAGAATTTTGGGCGTCGGAATTGCTACAGACGATCGGCATTTCCGTTAGGAACTTTTTCCGTCGGAAAAATAGAGAACTTGCTCTCAATCTTTTTCTGGTGGAAATTCCGCCAGAGAAAGTCCGATGGAGCGTACACATGGTCGGAATTTACGATCGTGTGTACGGGGCATTACTGTATATCATCAGTCTATGTATTGATCATTACATACACAGCAGGAATTGGGATTTCATTCTCTATAATACTGAGTGACATTCTATATTTTCATGGAATATAAAATAGAGAAGCAGCTATTAGTGCAGTGATATTATTGAGGAACGTTTAATGGAGCGCAGACCATATACTGCAGATCAGATCAGAGGGACATTCAGGGGTTTTCATACAATTTAATGGGAATAAAGTTGTAATAAATAAAATGTCATTTGAACTTTTAGGCCTCTTTCACACGGGGGGGATCCGCTCACTGTGCAGAGACTGACCTGTAATGCCCTGTACACACGGTTGGATTTTCCGATGGAAAATGTCCGATCGGAGCGTGTTGTCGGAAATTCCGACCGTGTGTAGGCTCCATCGGACATTTTCCATCGGATTTTCCGACACACAAAGTTGGAGAGCAGGAGATAAAATTTTCCGACAACAAAATCCGTTGTCGGAAATTCCGATCGTGTGTACATAAATCCGACGGACAAAGTGCCACGCATGCTCAGAATAAATAAAGAGATGAAAGCTATTGGCCACTGCCCCGTTTATAGTCCTGACGTACACTACCGTTCAAAAGTTTGGGGTCACATTGAAATGTCCTTATTTTTGAAGGAAAAGCACTGTACTTTTAAATGAAGCTAACTTTAAACTAGTCCTAACTTTAAACAAATATACTCTATACATTGCTAATGTGGTAAATGACTATTCTAACTGCAAATGTCTAGTTTTTGGTGCAATATCTACATAGGTGTATAGAGGCCCATTTCCAGCAACTATCACTCCAGTGTTCTAATGGTACAATGTGTTTGCTCATTGGCTCAGAAGGCTAATTGATGATTAGCAAACCCTTGTGCAATCATGTTCACACATCTAAAAACAGTCTAGCTCCTTCCAGAAGCTACAAAACTGACCTTCCTGTGAGCAGATTGAGTTTCTGGAGCATCACATTTGTGGGGTCAATTAAACGCTCAAAATGGCCAGAAAAAGAGAACTTTCATCTGAAACTCGACAGTCTATTCTTGTTCTTAGAAATGAAGGCTATTCCATGCGAGAAATTGCAAAGAAATTGAAGATTTCCTACAACGGTGTGTACTACTCCCTTCAGAGGACAGCACAAACAGGCTCTAACCAGAGTAGAAAAAGAAGTGGGAGGCCGCGTTGCACAACTAAGCAAGAAGATAAGCACATTAGAGTCTCTAGTTTGAGAAACAGACGCCTCACAGGTCCCCAACTGGCATCTTCATTAAATAGTACCCGCAAAACACCAGTGTCAACATCTACAGTGAAGAGGCGGCTGCGGGATTTTGGGCTTCAGGGCAGAGTGGCAAAGAAAAAGCCATATCTGAGACTGGCCAATAAAAGAAAAAGATTAAGATGGGCAAAAGAACACAGACATTGGACAGAGGAAGACTGGAAAAAAGTGTTGTGGACGGATGAATCCAAGTTTGAGGTGTTTGGATCACAAAGAAGAACGTTTGTGAGACGCAGAACAAATGAAAAGATGCTGGAAGAATGCCTGACGCCATCTGTTAAGCATGGTGGAGGTAATGTGATGGTCTGGGGTTGCTTTGGTGCTGGTAAGGTGGGAGCTTTGTACAGGGTAAAAGGGATTCTGAATAAGGAAGGCTATCACTCCATTTTGCAATGCCATGCCATACCCAGTGGACAGCGCTTGATTGGAGCCAATTTCATCCTACAACAGGGCAATGACCCTAAACACACCTCCAAATTGTGCAAGAACTATTTACAGCAGAAGCAGGCAACTGGTATTCTATCGGTAATGGAGTGGCTAGCACAGTCACCAGATCTGAACCCCATTGAGCTGTTGTGGGAGCAGCTTGACCGTATGGTACGCCAGAAGTGCCCATCCAACCAATCCAACTTGTGGGAGCTGCTTCTAGAAGCGTGGGGTGCAATTTCTCCAGCTTACCTCAATAAATTAACAGCTAGAATGCCAAAGGTGTGCAATGCTGTAATTGCTGCAAAAGGAGGATTCTTTGATGAAAGCAAAGTTTGATGTAAAAACAATGTTATTTCAAATACAAATTATTATTTCTAACCTTGTCAATGTCTTGACTCTATTTTCTATTCATTTCACAACGTATGGTGGTGAATAAGTGTGACTTTTCATGGAAAACACAAAATTGTTTGGGTGACCCCAAACTTTTGAACGGTAGTGTACGTGTTTTACGTCACTGCGTTCAGAACGATCGGATTTTCCGACAACTTTGTGTGACCGTGTGTATGCAAGACAAGTTTGAGCCAACATCCATCGGAAAAAATCCTAGGATTTTGTTGTTGGAATGTCCGAACAAAGTCCGACCGTGTGTACGCCCTATTAGAGTCCCGCTCTCCTCTATGGGGAGATCCGATGAAAACCGACCGCCTGTCCATTTCCATCCCATCCAACCCACTGGACGGATGGAGAACGTATCTCTATACGTCTGTTTCCAGCAGATCTTGTCGGATCGGATGTCAGGTGGGTGTCAGAGGACACAGATCCACTGACATCCGTCTCACCATAGAAGTCAATGAGTGGCCCGAAAAATGGACAGGTGGATGGGATGGTTGTGATGGTGTGAAAGGGGCCTTACTCCTAAGAACCTGGCTGGTGATACATTGTAAAATAAAGACATTTCTCATCTCCCTGTAATGTGAGGATTACTATGGAGTAGATAAAGCGGCTGAGATGGTCATACATGTAATACAATTATCATGGTGTACTGGGGTGTAATAATTCTTACCAGTTGATTGGCTGATTAGAATTTTGGTGAAGATTTCATATATTTTCTCTTCTTCAAACATTTTATTGAAGAATAGAATAAGTATACATAGGTAAGGAGCAAAAGAGAAAATTGCCATCGATAGAGAGGATAAGACAGGATCTACCATAATGCAATGAGAGGGACGCACCCCTTAACCACTTGCCGCCCCCCCCAACATCAAATGACAGCTGGGCGGTGCGGCTCTCGTTCTGGGTGGGCGTCATATGACGTCCTCCCAAAATGACCGCTCTCGTGCGCCCCGGGGGGCCATGCAGTGCGGCGATCGCGGCTGTGCCATGTTGCTAGGACATGACCCCAAACTGTGTAAAGAGCCGTGGTTCTTTAACCATGTGATCAGCTGTGTCCAATCACAGCTGGTCACATGTAAACATGTAGATGCTGGTAATTGGCGCTCCTCACCTCACACTGCCAGAGTGTGAGGAGAGGAGAGCCGATCAGTGGCATCTCCTCACAGGGGACAGATAGGTATGTAATCAGGGCACTGATCATCAGTTCCCTGATTACAATTAGTGCCCACCAGTGCCAGCAATTATTACCCACCACTGCCAGCAATCAGTGCCAACCAGTGCCCACAATTGCCACCAATCTGTGCCCACAAGTGCCAGCAATCAGTGCCCACAAGTGCCAGCAATCAGTGCCCACAAGTGCCAGAAATCAGTGGCCATTAGTGACGCCAGTCAGTGCCGCCTATCCATGGCTACCAGTGCTGCCTATCTGTGCCTACCAGTGCCACCCATCAGTGCTGCCCATCAGTGCCACATATCAGTGCCCATAAGTGCCACCTCATCCGTGCCCATCAATGCAGCCCAATAGTGCCGCCTCATCAGCACCCATCAGTGAAGGAGAAAAATTACTTATTTACAAAATTTACTAACAGAAATTAAGAAAAACTTTATTTTTTAATTTTTGGTCTTTTTTTTAGGAAAAAAATAAAAAACCCAGGATTGATTAAATACCACCAAAAGAAAGCTCTATTTGTGTGAAGAAAATGATAACAATTTCACATGGTTACAGTGTGGCATGACCGCGTAATTGTCATTCAAAGTGACAGCTCTGAAAGCTGAAAAATGGCCTGGGCAGGAAGGGGGTGTGCCCTGTATTGAGGTGGTTAAAGAAATAAGGTTGGCGTGGGGGGACATTCAGGAGGATCATACAACATCTCATTTCTTACAGATGTAAAAAGCTATAGGTAGCAGAGTAGAATAATTAGATAGGTATGGTAGAAGGATCACTGCGTAACCTCTCACTAATTAAAGCTCAAGAGAGAGCAAGCCAAGTGTGAGGCAACAATGAGGATACTCGGATCTCCGGGGAATAAAACCAGAGAAAAGGGGAGATGATCACCACCCTTAGGTAGGACCATGGGTCTTGTACAGTTGTCACAGATGATATCCTGTCAGATATATACAGTATATACTAGCGAGGCAATGCTAGTGTAGCACCCTCTAGTGTTCTAGAAGTAGAATAGGTTTTTTACTAAACCCACAACAGTACAACCTGTCTGTATATGCAGAACAGCATGCTCGTTATACTCATTGTGGAACTTTAGAGGTTAATCCTCTGCACTGTTAAAAGTCTGTCCTGCGTTCAAATATCCTCCCCTTCTTTCATTGTCTATCTTGGGAAGGCCAGCTGACACATAGGCAGTGGCCAACCTGCACATGCTCAGTTGTGTCTTTTATGCTGAAAATATTTTTTTTTTAGCACTGAGCATGTCATTGGCACAGTGCCAATCAGCGCTGGCTAGATTGCAGGTGAGGGTATACTGATACAGAGGAAGTTTTGTCAGAGGAGAGTGGAATCTTCTCCTACATGAAGACTCTAGAATCCCTGGGACCCTGCAGTTTACCACGATATACAGAAGAAAAGGGAAAAAAAAAAAGGTATATAGCGGCAGTATTTGGATATAAAAAGAAGATTTAGAAGCTGTGTGCATTGTGGGGGGATGATTTGTTTTTATATTGCCGGGTTTAGTAACACTTTAAGTGTAGGTAAATTGGCAGGTTTGGATGACAGCCAAGCCTGTGTTTTGGTTTATCTGGGTCAGGTGAGTGACTCAGGGAGGCTGGTATGACTCGCAGGCAACATCTTTAAGACCTTGCCCTATTTCTAGAAACTAGTGGAAGATTCTAGAAGAATGGGAGTGGAGGGGAGGAGGAGCTGTTTGGAGTATTCATGAGGGCCCTGACCAATCCCCAACAGATGGGTTGGCAGGGGGAAGGCCCCCTCAAATACTCTGGGTCAGATCAGCTGGGGCAGTGTGGAGTTTGGGTGGAAAATGGAGAAGAAATGTTAGGCTGTCGGTGGCCCAGGAGGGGTGCCCCCCAGTCTGGGGGATGACCTTGGGCCTCGGCACAGAAGGAACCTTCTTTACGGTGGATTAGGGTGTCCTGTCCAGAGGCACAGGAGCAAGTGGAAGACAGCAGGAGAACACTGCCAGGCAAATCTCCAGGAAAGAAGACAGCCAAATGGGCTGGTGAGTGTTGCAGCCAAGAGGACTGAGAAGCATTCCATGAGAGGACTGACTGAGAGAAGTCTGGGATAGATGCAGAGTCAGTCTGGGAAGACTGTAAAGTCTTAGTCAGGTGGGCAAGTGGAAGGGGTAACTGCAGTCAGGTGGGCTGGCAGTGCCTGAAGAGGTGATACTGGGATCAGTAGCCACAGGAGGAGGAGGACAGCTGGGCACTAGGACATTTTGCTACACTAATAGAGAGGCCCTTGGTCCCTGCCCATAAAGGGTGGTTGCTACAGATCTAACTGAGCCTTTTTTAGATCATCCAAATGGTGCCAGCTGGTCCTAGGAGTTGTAGTTCTACAAGCATGTGCTGGAGGTAGAAGAAGAAGAATGTGTACAGGCTGTATATAGTTGTGTCCCTGAAGAGTTTTGCTACTACCTTGATCAAGTGGGCATCTTGTAAATACCCTCAATGCTATCCAAGTTCAATACCTCTAATAAAATACAAAAACCAAGCTGCAAGGACTGATTCTTGTCTCCAGTGTGTGTGGAAGATTCTGTGTGTCAAGCCGTGCAGGGTGGGAGATACCTTTATTCACCAGAGGCTCCTGCAGGGGTAGCGCTACATATGGGGGTGTTGTCCAGGATATCTGCCCATGGTTAAACTGCCAGCCGTTGTGCCTGGCAACCAGAGTTTCTCATTGAGCCAGAGAACTATGCCTTGTTCAAAAACCACCAGAGGTATTGAACCAGGAAAGGACTAACAAAAAAAAGGAGATGCCCCCTGAGACTTTATAGGCATAGGTTGGAAACCAGAAAGAAGTGTAATAAAAAGTACAAATTTTATTGATAAAAAACATCTAACAATAGAGGAGAATATCACATTTACTATACATGAATGGTAATCATATATGGATAATATACAGCTGAATTCTATGACACACGGTTAATCTCACAGTAAGAGGCCATAACCACAAAAGAAATCCTAACATGTTTCGGAATATACATTTAAATTCCATCTTCGGGGGATGGTCAGAGAAAGCTGTGACATCTGGTAATATAATAACAGAGTATCAGAAAAAATATGGTATATAGAAAGTAAAAGCAGGCATGACAAATAGCAAACATAACAGCAAAATGGCATTTTTATCTGAAAAATACTCACATGGTGGCTACCATTGACAGATATAAAAACACAACGTGGATCATGAGGTTAAAGCTCTGCAAATTGTCCCGTTGTATCTGAGCTCTGCCAGCAGGAGGGGAAAATGCCCCTAGAGGTAGAGTGGCAGAGTTTAAATCCAAAAAACAGACTCTACAAAAAGTGAAGACAGGCGAGATGAAAAAAAATATATAAAGTATGAATAACATTGCTGTAGCTGTGCAGGCGCTCACAAGGATCATTTGTCTGAGGACGGCCCTGGCATAAAAAATAGACATAATATAGAAAGTGTATTGTTTGGCAGAAAGACAAACAGAAGCTTGAAATAATTCTCTGGATAATTTACTGACAAGCAAGTAGCAGCCAAACATGATGGTAACACGGATTATATGTATGCAATAAATACAGGAATGAAAGAGCGGCAAGCCAAAGATGTTAAAAAATGGTAATCATAGTAACCAAATGCAATGACAGCATTGAAATGTATGTCCTGTCATCAAGGGAGACACTCACAAGTTCCAGGTAGTCTGTCTGTAGTCTGAAACAGACGGCTTTATATGTGTGTAGCAAGGTGTATGAGATACATCCATGTGATTGGTATAACCAATCCAAGGAGCGTGAGGGTGTCAGGTGATCGGGAGCCCATTCAGTGATGTCATCACCGTCAATCAGACAGGCGATCACAAGGATCATTTGTCTGAGGACGGCCCTGGCACAGAAATGACTGTACATGATTTTAAAGTGCTTGTAAGCCCTTACAAAGCACTTTTCACTGCAGGTAAGCCTATAATAAGGATTACCTGTGGCTACCGTGGATATCTCCTAAATCTTCACAGTTTAGGAGATATCTCTTGTATCAGCATGTGTCAACGTCATCGGCACATGTGCATTGAAGCAACGCCTCTTTTGTGCCGTTGCTTCAGCGGACGTGCCGCTACCGGCTGCTCCCGCGCACATGCACGGGAGTGACGTCATTGCGGCTCTGGCCAATGACAGCACCAGAGCCCATGATACTCAGAAATAACTCCGGGAGACATGTCGCTGGGCAGAGCAGTGTGTCGAGACCGCTGCGGGGGCTTTGAGCTAAGGTGAGTATTTCATAATGAGCTAGTATGCTATGTATACTAGCTCATTATGCCTTTTTCTTGCAGGGTTTTTTTTGTTTTGTTTTTTGTGGGTTTGCAACCACTTCAAAGAGGTGTGTTGTTTGTCAAAAAGACAAATAGAGGCTTAAAACAACTTTTTGGATAATTTACTGGCAAGCAAGCAGCAGCAAAACATAGTGGTAACATGGATTATATGCATACAATAAATACATGAATAAAGTAAAGCTGCCATGATTCTGAAGTTCTAAGAATCACTGAACCGTTACATTGAGTATGGCTAAGTATAACAAAGAAGGTGGAAAAAGAGCGGCTAGCCAAAGAAGTTAAAAAATGGTAATAGTAGTAACCAAATGCAGGGACACTTACTTGCAGCACAGCATTAAAAAATGGAAAATTGAATTCAAATACTTACCGTAATTTTTCTTTTCCTGACAAGCTCCATGGCAGCACAGCTGGGTATAGGCTCCGCCCCCTCCATGCCTCCAGGACATAACTCATATACATTGGAGCCCACCTACAGCCTAGGCATTGTGTAACTAGTCCTACCAAGCTGGGTGAGATTTGTGCTGCCATGGAGCTCGTCAGGAAAGGAAAATTACAGTAAGTATTTGAATTCAATGTTCCGTTTTCCTGACGGCTCCATGTCAGCACAGCTGGGAACTAACTAGACAAAACAGGGGAGGGATAATACTACACACTCCTCAATTCTGACTAAAAAACAGAAGCCAGGACGCCTCTGCCAAACTCAACTGTCATTAAGCCATGAATATGAATATTTTGGTGCCCACGTAGCTGCCTTGCAGATAGTTTCAGACACTCGGCCTGCTGCCACTCTCAAGGTGGAGACCCTTCTAGTGAAGAGTGCCGTGATTCTCCTGGTGCAGCCAACCCTTTCAACTTGTAGGCCAAGGAGATGAGCTTTACCAACCAAGAGGCAATAATCTTGCTGAAAGCCGTAAAATCATTATGTGTTCCACCTGGAATGACAAACAGATGCTCTGACTTCCTCATGGCAGAAGTCGCCTTGATTAAACCTTTTAAAGCTTGGCCCACATCCGATGGGCTAATTTCTTGAGTACTCCCCAAAAGGAACGTAGGAGGACAACTTCTTGTGTGATATGGACTCTGAAGGTCAGTTCAGGCACAAATTTGAGTATTGGCATGAGTACCACCCTGTCTGGGAAGTACACGAGTATGGGTTCTTTAAACTCCAAGACCACCAATGCTGACTCTCTTCTGGCTGATGTAATTGTCCCCAGTAAAGCAGTTTTCAGTGAGAGGTACCACAGAGTGATTAAAGGCATCTGATGCAATAACGTTCAACAGCAATAGGAGATCTCATTTTGGAAACAATTCAAGGTTTCAACCAAATTGCATCTTAAAAAACAGTATAAGTAAGTGTTGGATTCCCACTGTATGCTGGTGAAGGCAGAGATAGCTGAAATGTGTGCCTATAGAATACTTACTCATAGACCTAAATCAAGCCATGCCTGCAGACATTTCAGAATAGACTTCTGAAGAGACCAGTGTAAAATCTTGATCAGCAATAATACTTGGAATTTATGCCATATTCTACTATAGGCACGGTTAGCACTGTTCTTTCTTGTTTTCATAACAGTATTCACAATCTTCAAAGAGCATTCAAAATCCATTAACCTCTTCATCTCCAGACCCAGGCCATCATCCTGAGCCTGTCGGATGCTGGATGAATGGGACTTTGGAGAAGATTTGATCTTACTGGGAGAGGGAGTCAATCCTTGACACTCATAAGGATGAGCAGAGGGTACCAAGGCCCCTTCGGCCAATTTGGGGTCATCACCAGAACTGTCTCCTTCCCCCACCACAGCTGGAAGCTAAAAATCAGAGGATACATACTGTCATGCCCATCTGTGTATTCCTCTTATAGAGTCTGAAGAGGGATGTTTTGCTTGGGAAAGCTATGAGACTGCTCATTGCCAGAGAATTTAACCCCTTCACAGGGTAAGTGGAAATGGCCCCTATCAAAACTGCCCCATCAAAGCTGCTCCATCATATTGCCCCCATCAAAACTGCCACATCCTATTGCCCCATCAAAACGTTGCCACCAAAATTGCCCCATCAAAATGCCACCATCAAAATTGTCCCATTAAAACTGCCCCATCCTATTGCCCCATCAAAATTGACCCATCATACTGCCACAATCAAAATTGCCCCATCAAAACTGCCCCATCCTATTGCCCCATCAAAACTGCCCCATCAAAATTGCCTCATCCTATTACCCCCATCAAATTTCCCCAAAAGTGCCCCATCATATTCCTCTATTATAAATGATTAGTAATGGTCTGTCCCCTCCCCCCCGGGCTCTGTATGTAATCAGAGCTGAGATGTTCCAGCCGCCTCCCCCACAGCCCATCACTGTGTATAAGAAGCTTTGGTAACCATGGTAACAAAAGCCTGGTTACCCTTTTTAAAAATGTCACTGGCCACCGCCTTGCATTGCATCATTTCCGGTTTGCAAATAACACTGCTATGCTATGGGCCAGTGATTCCTACTGATGACAAACATCTCCCAGGAGGCATTGCAGAGCGGAAATGACACGCGGGGCTGCGGCCAGGGAGGAGGAAGTGAAAAATGAATACAGCATATATACAGAAGGTGCTGAGAAAAAAAAAATCCAATTTGTTTACAGTGCACAGATTAGTGAGGGATTCTGAGGAGTTGAAAATGTGGGTGGAACTCCACTTTAACATTCACTGTTGTCTTCCTGCTTCTCCTCCCGCACAATCAGCAAGTAGGTCTTAAGACCCTATTGGCCAACAGGACAAGCAGCCATATTGGCCACTGAGGAGGAAGCCACCGAGGAGGAAACACAAGGTGAAGCCTCCGAGGAGGAGAGGCAGGAAGGAGCCGAATCGGCCCGCGGCCTAGATGGGGTAAGTGCAGGGCTGGTGGGCAATCGAACAAGCAAGCGATGGGTGGGGGGGTTTGACTGACCGACCGAATGGGGGATGGTGGCCATTTTGTTTGCTGCCCCTTCTGAAAAAAAATGGAGCACCAGCCACCACTGCCCTCAATCCTATCCAAGTTCAAGACCCCTAATAAAATAAACCAAAGCTGCAAGGACTGATTTCTTGTCTCCAGCATGTGTGGAAGATTCTGTGTCAGGCCGTGTAGGGTGGAGGATACCTTTATTCACCAGCGGCTCCTGTGGGGGGAGCGCTACACTAGAAAGATAGGTCCCTAGTAAATAAAAACTAGTGGGAATAAGAAAGTTGTAAGAGAGAGAGAGGAGTGGGAAACAGGGGATAGGGGGAGAGAAAGGAGAGAAACAGTAAAGAGGGATGGGTTCCCCATGACTAATCTCCGGGGGGGCGGAGTGAAATGCATTGGGGGCGTGGCCTGGTTGGAGTCCAGGCTGAGGTTACCACTCTATTCACTACTCCAGGACACCTAGATGTGCAACTTTTAGGGGCCACCCCATTGTTCTTTAAAGAGGGATTAGGGCCAGTCCTGAGAGGAGGGGTTCATATAATTTTCTCATGGTGATGATTGGGGGATGGTAATACCAGTGAAGTGGGTGATGATGAATGTCAGGTGTTTCCAATGCATGCTGGGATGTCTAATAAGAGAGCCCAGCGCTAGTTTTACATGACTGATGGCTGCAGCTGGATAGATAATCATCTCCATGTTCCCAGAGATACAATCGATTTTACATTCAGCATCTCCAGTGATCCTTCCCTAAATACATAATGTCTGTATCCCGTAAAGTGATATGTGACTGTGAATGATTTAAATCCTGTTAAAATCAATTATCAGAGAATCAAGCTATAATTCCCATGAATTTTTTTAACAAATAGTTTGTTCAAGTTTTTTCAAATGAACAGACATTGGAAGAGTGTTACAAATCTTCACAGATAGAAATTCAGCAACAGGGGTATAAACCAAACAGGTACATATTATAAACAGTAAATGACATAAACAAGTATTCCAGTAGTTGTTGAATTTGTGTTATTACTGTAAAATTAACGATATTTCAGTAATTCATATTGATGTGAAAAGTTCCAAGAAAATCCGTTCAATTCTCGTGTAAAAACTCAAAAATTGATTTAATAATAAAAATAGCAAAATATTACAAAAACAATGTCAAAGTATCAATCATGTGTTATATTCCTAAAATGAAGATTAAATCAGATATGTCTGTGTGTAAAAATATCAGCAATGTCTGGAGATGTATGTGTGTGAGTGTGTCCTCGTGGAGAGCTGGAGTGAATGTCTGCCTTTGTCCCCTGTTACAAGCTTTTCTACTCCTAAAAAAACAACCCCTACCCTTTTCCTATTCAGGCTGCTTTAAAGGTTTGTTTTTTCCTTATAGTCCCACAGAAAAACCGGGAACTTTGAATGAGCAATTTCCCTCCCACCTTTCTAAAAAGGTGGATGTCACTCAATCTAACATTCCTAAGGGTGGGGCTATGAACTATGTGGGAGTAGCTAAAATAAGAATCATTTAACTTATACAATATACACGTTTCCTTTAAACATCTAAAATCCTACTACATATCAGTATATATACATTTAAAATGCAGTGTTCTTATTAATATCCTAATCAAGAAATATAGTAATGTAAAGAAACAGCTTCTATTCTTAACATACTGGAACTTTGTGTCTTTGGAAAAGGATGTAACCTTATCTCTTACGATGGGGGAGGTGAGACTAATTGATACCACATGAGAGTTCTACATAGAACTGTTTATGAAGCTTATAACAAAATATATACTTTCACAAGTATATATAAAGATCTTATATAAAACTCAATTTTTTCTATACATAGAAGAGTAATAAATGATATAAATGTATCCATGTCCATTGTTCTCAAAGACTCAAACATTCATAAATATTGATTTCTAACAGTAGTCTAAATGGGTACAGCGAGTTCAAAGGCACAGTGCTATTTGGGAAGAGAAGGAAGGAGGGGGGTTGCCAACCTCTCATCTCCTGTCTAGCCAGTGACATAAACAATAGGATTAGGTGTCGCTTGGTTCGGGAATATTAAGCGACTCAAGGGGTAATAGGACTCCTAGTTTGTTTATTCAAGGGTCAGATGTTTTGCCTTCACCCATTCTGCCCAGATTTTATCAAATTTCTTTGGGGAGTTTCTACCTAGGTAAGTTCATTTATATAGTGGAAGGGCTGTGTTAACCATTGTCTGTATAAGTTGTCTAGTAGGCGGTTGAGCCTGGTTCCAGTGTAGGAGTATTGCCTTTCTCACATACAGTGTCGTGTAGAAAACAAACATTTTTTTTCCTCTGAGGGGCCTCTAAGAAGTTGCATATGCCCAGAAGGAGGGGGATGGGGCTATATGGAACATTTATTTTTCCTATAGAGTTAATGTCAGCCAAGACTGCCTTCCAGAATTCCACTACACTAGGACAGGACCAGACCAAATGATAAAAATCACCGTTTTCCGAGATACATTTAGGCAGTTAAACGTTCGGTCAGGGTAGATTCTCGCCAAATGTTCCGGGGGGTA
The DNA here is from genome assembly GCA_037952925.1 of Lithobates clamitans. NCBI lineage: Eukaryota > Metazoa > Chordata > Amphibia > Anura > Ranidae > Lithobates > Lithobates clamitans. The sequence goes on from JBBGZY010001372.1 coordinate 622,111, forward strand.
ATAGGCGCGGTGTAAGAATTTCAGCTGGATAAATCTATCTTGTGACGAGATCTTCAGGGGTAGATATTGCTGAATTCCCTCCGCCCAGTCATCGTCCATTAGCTCTGGAACATCCCGTTGCCAGACCAAGAATAATTGAGATACCTTGGATGTGTGGAGAACAGCAAGCTTGTTGTACAAGATAGACAGTGTTCTCACACCATCTGGGGATCGGAGCGTATCCTCCACCTCAGACATCTCCAAACTCACCGGGGAGGGGAATTGGGAGTGAAAAGCATGGCGCAGTTGGATATATCAGAAGAACATCTGATTCGGAAGTCCCCGATCCCGTTTAAGAGCATCAAAAGTAATAAACTGCCCCCGGGACACTATGTCCTCCAAAGTCATGATCCCATATCTGGCCCAAATAATCGGATCCGGGATGGAATGGAAGTGAGGCAGACGGGGGTTTCCCCAGAGTGGAGTATGTGGGGACCAGGCATGGGGTTTCCCAAGTTTCCTAGCAACAGTATCCCACACTCGAAGAATTGTACACATAGGGGGGTCACCCAAGGGTTGGACCTAGGACCCCTATGTATCAGGTTCCTCAATTCGGAATATGAACCAAGTAGTGCCGCCTCTAGGGTAGATGCAGGGTTTTTCTGGCTCCTCAGAGAGCCAACATTTAACAGTGACCAAAACCTCCGCCCAATAATATTTTATAAAAGAGGGTAGTGCCAGGCCACCTAGAGTAATGGGTAGTTGTAGGGTTGTTCTCGCTACTCTAGCAGTCTTGCCGTTCCAAATAAAGGAGGTGATAATACTATCCAAGTTATTAAAGAGGCAGTCCGGCAGGGGTATAGGGGTCTGTCTTCCATGAAATTATTCCTCACTGAAAAAAAATATATAAGTTTCAATAATTGTAGAATGTATGTCCAAAACATTTGTAGGAGCTGAAAAAAGTCTCTGTAATTTTAGGAAAATATCAATGCCTGTGTTGTCAGCTCCATCTAGTGGCCAAAATGCAGTATAGGTTTATGAAAATATTTCAAATGGGAAAACTTTACTGTAAAGCATTTTGGTGACCAGTGTTCATTTTTTACATCAAATTTCTATTTCATTTCAGTTATAGTCTTTTGACTAAAATGTCATTTTTAGTTTTAGTCTTATTTTAGTCATTTGAATTGTTTTAGTCATATTTTAGTCGCCTAAAATTGAATGGGTTTAGTTAAATTTGAATGTATTATTTCAAAAATAAAATATTAACCCTCCAACCCAAATCCCAACACCTGACTCTTACTCCTAACCCTTAACCCTAACCCTTACCCCTAACCCCAATCCTAACCCCTAACCCTGACCCTTAACCCTAATCCTAACCCCCAACCCTAATCCTAATATTAAACCCTAACCCCAACACCTAACTCTTACTCCTAACCCTAATCCTAACCCCCAACCGTAATCCTAATATTGAACCCTAACCCGTAACTCTCATCCCAACATGTAACCATAACTCTAACCCCTTCCCATAACAAAAAATAATAATAAATTAATAATATTTTTAAAAAAATGATAAAATCTATTGGAAAAGCAACAAATCTCAAATATCTGGTTACAAATAATACAACAGATGATAGTTTCCTCTATTGGCTAATAAAAAAAGCTCAAAAACACTTTGAAAACCCCGTACAAAAAAATACAAAAGTGCGACAAAACGCCAGAAAAAAACGCTGAAAACCGCGATGCTCAGGTGCGATCGCCTTAAAGGGATTGTAAAGGTACAATTATTTTCCCTAATACCTTCCTTTACCTCAGTGCCGTCCTCCTTCACTTACCTCTTCCTTCCATTTGTCTTGGAAATGTCCTCATTTCTTCTTAGAAATCCTCACTTCCTGTTCTTCTGGGTGTAACTCCCCCCTGTCATGCGCGGTTTTCTCCCTGGTGTGGAGTGTGGTGGTCGCCCCTCCCTAGGACTGCAGGAGAACGTCAGGACCCTCTCTACGTCAGAGCTGGAGAAAAGAGCTGTGGGTTAGTGGGCGTGTCCTACCACAGCTCCGCCTCCCTTGGCTTAGTTTCAGTTACTAAGCTTCACTGCCCCGCCTGGACTCCGCCCCCTTGCTGCCTGGTGATTGGTGGAAAGGAGAGCAGCAAACTCAAGGTGAGTAAAACCTGAGAGTTGTCTCCACAATGACTGGAAATTGTAAGATTTCTATATAAACTTAGTGATGTCTATTTATATCGCTGTCTTTATTATATGCTATAAAAAGCATTGTGTGACTCCTCCTACAAAATACCAACAACGCCCCTCCCCCACAACATTACTGAATATTATCTTTTCACGGATCTGACCTTCACATTCCTCCCTCTTCTATCCCTCAAACCCATTTCATCTCCATCCATTCATCCCATCCCTCGCTCATCCATCACTATGTCTTATTTCTCCCATCTCCATCCATCCATTCATCCCATCCCTCGCTCACACATCACTATGTCTTATTTCTCCCATCTCCATCCATTCATCCCATCCCTCGCTCATCCATCACTATGTCTTATTTCTCACATCTCCATCCATCCATTCATCCCATCCCTCGCTCACACATCACTATGTCTTATTTCTCCCATCTCCATCCATTCATCCCATCCCTCGCTCATCCATCACTATGTCTTATTTCTCCCATCTCCATCCATTCATCACATCCCTCGCTCATCCATCATTATGTCTTATTTCTCCCATCTCCATCCATCCATTCATCACATCCCTCGCTCATCCATCACTATGTCTTATTTCTCCCATCTCCATCCATTCATCACATCCCTTGCTCATCCATCACTATGTATTATTTCTCCCATCTCCATCCATTCATCACATCCCTCGCTCATCCATCACCATGTCTTATTTCTCCCATCTCCATCCATTCATCTCATCCCTCGCTCATCCATCACTATGTCTTATTTCTCCCATCTCCATCCATCCATTCATCCCATCCCTCGCTCATCCATTACTATGTCTTATTTCTCCCATCTCCATCCATCCATTCATCCCATCCCTCGCTCATCCATCACTATGTCTTATTTCTCCCATCTCCATCCATCCATTCATCCCATCCCTCGCTCATTCATCACTATGTCTTATTTCTCCCATCTCCATCCATCCATTCATCCCATCCCTCGCTCATCCATCACTATGTCTTATTTCTCCCATCTCCATCTATCCATTCATCCCATCCCTCGCTCATCCATCACTATGTCTTATTTCTGCAATCTCCATCCATTCATCCCATCCCTCGCTCATCCATCACTATGTCTTATTTCTCCCATCTCCATCCATCCATTCATCCCATCCCTCGCTCATCCATCACTATGTCTTATTTCTCCCATCTCCATCCATCCATTCATCACATCCCTCGTTCATCCATCACTATGTCTTATTTCTCCCATCTCCATCCATTCATCCCATCCCTCGTTCATCCATCACTATGTCTTATTTCTCCCATTTCCATCCATTCATCCCATCCCTCGCTCATCCATCACTATGTCTTATTTCTCCCATCTCCATCCATCCATTCCTCCCATCCCTCGTTCATCCATCACTATGTCTTATTTCTCCCATCTCCATCCATTCATCACATCCCTCACTCATCCATCACTATGTCTTATTTCTCCTATCTCCATCCATTCATCACATCCCTCGCTCATCCATCACTATGTCTTATTTCTCCCATCTCCATCCATCCATTCATCACATCCCTCGTTCATCCATTACTATGTCTTATTTCTCCCATCTCCATCCATCCATTCATCCCATCCCTCGCTCATCCATTACTATGTCTTATTTCTCCCATCTCCATCCATCCATTCATCCCATCCCTTGCTCATCCATTACTATGTCTTATTTCTCCCATCTCCATCCATCCATTCATCACATCCCTCGTTCATCCATCACTATGTCTTATTTCTCCCATCTCCATCCATTCATCCCATCCCTCGTTCATCCATCACTATGTCTTATTTCTCCCATTTCCATCCATTCATCCCATCCCTCGCTCATCCATCACTATGTCTTATTTCTCCCATCTCCATCCATCCATTCCTCCCATCCCTCGTTCATCCATCACTATGTCTTATTTCTCCCATCTCCATCCATTCATCACATCCCTCACTCATCCATCACTATGTCTTATTTCTCCTATCTCCATCCATTCATCACATCCCTCGCTCATCCATCACTATGTCTTATTTCTCCCATCTCCATCCATCCATTCATCACATCCCTCGTTCATCCATTACTATGTCTTATTTCTCCCATCTCCATCCATCCATTCATCCCATCCCTCGCTCATCCATTACTATGTCTTATTTCTCCCATCTCCATCCATCCATTCATCCCATCCCTTGCTCATCCATTACTATGTCTTATTTCTCCCATCTCCATCCATCCATTCATCCCATCCCTCGCTCATCCATCACTATGTCTTATTTCTCCCATCTCCATCCATTCATCTCACCCCTCGCTCATCCATCACTATGTCTTATTTCTCCCATCTCCATCCATCCATTCATCCCATCCCTTGCTCATCCATCACTATGTCTTATTTCTCCCATCTCCATCCATTCATCCCATCCCTCGCTCACCCATCACTATGTCTTATTTCTCCCATCTCCATCCATCCATTCATCCCATCCCTTGCTCATCCATCACTATGTCTTATTTCTGCAATCTCTATCCATTCATCCCATCCCTCGCTCATCCATCACTATGTCTTATTTCTCCCATCTCCATCCATCCATTCATCCCATCCCTCGCTCATCCATCACTATGTCTTATTTCTGCAATCTCCATCCATTCATCACATCCCTTGCTCATCCATCACTATGTCTTATTTCTCCCATCTCCATCCATCCATCCATTCATCCCATCCCTCGCTCATCCATCACTATGTCTTATTTCTCCCATCTCCATCCATCCATTCATCCCATCCCTCGCTCATCCATCACTATGTCTTATTTCTCCCATCTCCATCCATTCATCCCATCCCTCGCTCATCCATCACTATGTCTTATTTCTCCCATCTCCATCCATCCATTCATCCCATCCCTCGCTCATCCATCACTATGTCTTATTTCTGCAATCTCCATCCATTCATCCCATCCCTCGCTCATCCATCACTATGTCTTATTTCTCCCTTCTCCATCCATTCATCCCATCCCTCGCTCATCCATCACTATGTCTTATTTCTCACATCTCCATCCATTCATCCCATCCCTCGCTCATCCATCACTATGTCTTATTTCTCCCATCTCCATCCATTCATCCCATCCCTCGCTCATCCATCACTATGTCTTATTTCTCCCATCTCCATCCATTCATCCCATCCCTCGCTCATCCATCACTATGTCTTATTTCTCCCATCTCCATCCATTCATCCCATCCCTCGCTCACACATCACTATGTCTTATTTCTCCCATCTCCATCCATTCATCTCATCCCTCGCTCATCCATCACTATGTCTTATTTCTCCCATCTCCATCCATTCATCCCATCCCTCGCTCATCCATCACTATGTCTTATTTCTCACATCTCCATCCATCCATTCATCCCATCCCTCGCTCATCCATCACTATGTCTTATTTCTCCCATCTCCATCCATTCATCCCATCCCTCGCTCACCCATCACTATGTCTTATTTGTGAAGGATCTGGAGGCTCCTCTTCTCCGGCATCTTTTATAATAATAATATGACATATTTTACTATTGTACATATAGAACATCAATATATTTGTATCTTTATTATTGTGATGAATATTCTTGTGAGGTAAATGAATATTCTTTATATGAACCTCTTATATACCAGTAACTTTCACCCTCCCCCACACATGACAATGTTATTCTCTCCGCTCTGTCGCTCTTCAGGTGACAATTGTCAGGTAACACTCCACACAATCCAACATTTCATCATTTATTACCCACAAAGAGATATTTTATGATGGAACTTCATCACCTTCAATGCTTTTATTGTTTGATAAAATTTAAAATTTTTATATTCTTTGGAATAATATTTTTTTTTTATTTGTTAGATATAAATAAAGTTGATTTTGCGTTGAATGACGGTGAATGATGAGGCTTTACTGATGGGCAATGATGAGGCAGCAAAGGATGGACACTGATGAGTCGGCACTGATATGTAGAATTCAGGAGCAATGATAATCTGCACTGATGGGCACCAATAGAACACAATGTTATGCAGCACTGATGGGCACTGATAGGCAACAGAGATGGGCAATGATAGATGGCACTGATAGGCAACAGAGATGGGCAATGAGAGATGGCACTGATGGGCACCAATGATAGATGGCACTGATAGATGGCACTGATGGGCAATGACAGGCGGCTGTGATTGGCAATGACTGGCTGCACTGATGGGAAATGACTGGCTGCACTGATGGGAAATGACTGGCTGCACTGATGGGAAATGACTGGCTGCACTGATGGGAAATGACTGGCTGCACTGATGAGCACGGACTGGCGGCACTGATGGGCACTGACTGGCTGCACTGATGGGCAATGACTGGTGGCTGTGATGGGCAATGACTGGTGGCACTGATGGGCAATGACAGGCGGCACTGATGGGCCCTGACAGGCGGCACTAATGGGCAATGACAGGCGGCACTGATGGGCAATGACAGGCGGCTGTGATGGGCAATGACAGGCGGCACTGATGAGCATGGACTGGTGGCTGTGATGGGCAATGACTGGTGGCACTGATGGGCAATGACTGGTGGCACTGATGGGCCCTGAGAGGCGGCACTGATGGGCAATGACAGGCGGCACTGATGGGCAATGACAGGCGGCTGTGATGGGCAATGACAGGCGGCACTGATGGGCTCTGACAGGTGGCTGTGATGGGCAATGACTGGTGGCACTGATGGGCAATGACAGGCGGCACTGATGAGCAATAACTGGCGGCACTGATGAGCATGGACTGGTGGCTGTGATGGGCAATGACTGGCGGCACTGATGGGTCCTGACAGGCGGCACTGATGAGCAATGACAGGCGGCACTGATGGGCAATGACAGGCGGCACTGATGAGCAAAGACAGGCGGCACTGATGGGCCCTGACAGGCGGCACTGATGAGCAATGACAGGCGGCACTGATGGGCAATGACTGGCGGCACTGATGGGCCCTGACAGGCGGCACTGATGAGCAATGACAGGCGGCACTGATGAGCAATGACTGGCGGCACTGATGGGCAATGACAGGCGGCACTGATGGGCACTGACAGGCGGCACTGAAGGGCACTGACAGGCGGCACTGATGGGCAATGACAGGCGGCACTGATGAGCAATGACGGGCGGCACTGATTGACAGATGGGCGGTACTGACTTACACTGACAGCGATCACTGATGCCCATCACTGATGTTGAAGTCCTGACATGTTTTACTGCAGGGCACTGAGATGGGCAATTCCAGGCACTCTGGTCGGCACTGATTGGCACTTTGATGGTCACTGTTAGCAGTGTTTTGATTGGCTGCTGACTGATAGAAGTGGGTGTGTCACATAGGAGGGGGCTGTGCTGATAGTCAATGTGATGATGATGATCAGAGAACCGCCCTCATATAGGGAGAACATCCGATTGGCTCTCCCTGTCAGTGTGAAAAGATAAATGGCGTATAACGGGACCTCATGGTCCACGAGATGATGAACTGCGCTTTGTCACAGCCAATCAGGTGACAATAAGGCGATGACAGAGGCTTCTTACCACAATCTGAGGAGCGGGATGTCCGACTGACACTCGGCACTCGCTTTGGCCGCGCTGCGTCTCCCTTATGTTATAATGATGGACTAAAATAGACGTCCAATCAGAAGAACAGAACCCATCCCCCGACGTCTTTCTACATACAGCCGGCCAGAAGGGCTTCAAAATAGACATTTTATTATTTGATTTATAATTGTAAACATTTCCAATAAAAGATGAAGCATAAAGATTTTATACATGTTATGTTATTGAAATAAAGGAAAATAGAATACAACATGTTTATTATAAAAACAATATAAAAATGATGATTTTCTCCAATAATAAGACCCCTTTCACACTGAGACCCCCATAGTGTCCTCGGTAAAACTACGCTATTGGCGACGGCTACGTTATTGGCGGATAGGAGGCGCATTTTTGGTCGCCAGCGTGGCGGTTAAATGCCCCCCCGCTAGCGGAGGAGAAAGGGTTTAAAGCGCCCCTGTAATGCGCTGCTGCAGCGGTACATTCCCAGCGGTATAGTCGTACTGTCCCATAGAATTCAATGGGCAGGAGCGGGGGAGGGGTATTAAACACAACGCTCCTTCAACGCTCCAAAAAAATGGTGGCGGCAGGACTGTGAGAAATGGATCGGCTGTTTGAGGGCGTATTGAAGGCGCGATTTATAACGCTATAGCGCCCGCAATACGCCAAGTGCGTAAAAACGGTTTATAAATGATAAAAAAAAAAAAAAAATGTAAGTAAAATCTCCCGATTATCATGAGAATTGAGTCTTTGTGAGGATTTCAGATTCCATGTGGATTTGGTGAAGAAGAATTCTTTTGGTCGGACATCTTTCCTTGGATTCTTCCTTGTTTATTACACATGGAAGTCCAATGTCTGAAGAAAGACTCCACCTCATTCCATGACTGGCAGCATTTCCATTCTTCTGTTGTTGGGCCGACATTCTCCACATAAACACCACCTTGTGTGACCAATCAGAATCTCTCAATCATCTTCCTCTTCTAAACTTTCAATCGTTCTTTTCCTTCTCAGGGGATTTCTAGGGAACGCTGGCGGCTCCTCAGTGCCAGGCTGATGATCTTTCTCTAAGATTAGGAACATCCGAAATTCTAATTATAAAGAGAACATGAATTTCCTAACAAAATAAAAATAATCTCAGTAAATCTTCTTCTTGGAAAACCTGTATTAATAAATGACGATCCGCCTCCAGCGAGGGAAGAAGCGCGGCGTGAAGGAGGCCGGGAGTTCCGTGGTTTCTGGAAGTAAAACTGGGGGCCGGGGGGAGCATTGGATGGATCAAGATGAAAAAACTCCAAGATTTAGAAGACCTTTATTGGTGGGAAAAGATTGGATGATTTGCGGAGCCCACGCACGCGCGGGTTACATCGCGGAGTCATTGGAAGTCAGGCGTTGATAATGCTCTTGATGGTTTTCTCAGCTCTTCATAGATGAAGCTCAGTACAGCCAATGGCTTGTGCTGCAGGGAATCTCCTCCAATGAGTAGAGGGCCGGGGGCGGGGCCGGGGGCGGGGCCGGGGGCGGGGCCGAGTCTTCTAGTGACGTCTGTAGACAAGGAAGGAATAGGGAGCGATCCCCAAAGATACAAAAATAGGGAGATTGTTTACCAGAGGGGATTATCAGAAGAAGAAGAGGAGTCAGATGGTAAAGTGAGCCCAGAAGACGTGGATGGCGGCCCCTCTATGCAATACGAGCTTCAAAGTGGAGATCAGAGCCATCTTTAATGTGTGATAAAAGGGGCGGAGACACAGGCCATGTCACTGATTGGTGCCCCTGTACTGCCCGCCTCTTGAGCCCCTCGCTGCCCGCCAGAGTTCACCCCCCTCTGATAACGGTCACATGCCGGCTGCTCACCAATGTCACTCGGAAATACAGAAGTGCTGCTCCTGACAACGCTCCTCTACCAGCCCCCACTGTGATCTCTCTGGTGTTCACACGCTCTATGAGAGCGGAGGAGGGAGGGGGAGGGGAATCTGCACAGGGAAAGTTCCAAAGAGCGATCGTCTTTTACACAGGAGTCGTATGTGGAAGGAATTTGATGGAATTGTATGAAATGAGCTCAGTGCTGCTCCCTAGTGGTGGAGTCTGGCACTGCGCTGTGACTAATCTTCCCATGAAAGAGATAAAGGGATGAGGACACGCCTCTCGATCGCTCGGCCACACCCCTCCTTCAGACTGGAAGGTGATCTCAGGGAGAGCGTAGAGGAGAGAGGAGAGAGGAGAGAGGAGAGAGGAGAGAGGAGAGAGGAGAGGGGAGAGAGGAGAGGAGAGGAGAGGAGAGGAGAGAGGAGAGGAGAGCGGAGAGGAGAGGAGAGGAGAGGAGAGGAGAGGAGAGGAGAGGAGAGGAGAGGAGAGCGGAGAGGAGAGGGGAGAGGAGGAGAGAGGAGAGGAGAGGAGAGGAGAGTGGAGTGGAGAGGAGAGGAGAGGAGAGGAGAGGAGAGTGGAGTGGAGTGGAGTGGAGAGGAGAGGAGAGGAGAGGAGAGGAGAGGAGAGCGGAGAGGAGAGGAGAGCAGAGAGGAGAGGAGAGGAGAGGAGAGCGGAGAGGAGAGGAGAGGAGAGGAGAGCGGAGAGGAGAGGAGAGGACAGGAGAGGAGAGGAGAGAGGAGAGGAGAGGAGAGCGGAGAGGAGAGGAGAGGAGAGGAGAGCGGAGAGGAGAGCTGAGAGGAGAGGAGAGGAGAGTGGAGAGGAGAGGAGAGTGGAGAGGAGAGGAGAGTGGAGAGGAGAGGAGAGGAGAGGAGAGGAGAGGAGAGGAGAGGAGAGGAGAGCGGAGAGGAGAGGAGAGGAGAGGAGAGGAGAGGAGAGCGGAGAGGAGAGGAGAGGAGAGCGGAGAGGAGAGGAGAGGAGAGGAGAGGAGAGGAGAGGAGAGGAGAGGAGAGGAGAGGAGAGGAGAGGAGAGCGGAGAGGAGAGGAGAGGAGAGGAGAGGAGAGGAGAGCGGAGAGGAGAGGAGAGGAGAGGAGAGGAGAGGAGAGGAGAGCGGAGAGGAGAGGAGAGGAGAGGAGAGGAGAGGAGAGGAGAGGAGAGGAGAGGAGAGGAGAGGAGAGGAGAGGAGAGAGGAGAGAGGAGAGAGGAGAGGAGAGGAGAGAGGAGAGGAGAGAGAGGAGAGAGGAGAGGAGAGGAGAGGAGAGGAGAGGAGAGGAGAGGAGGGGAGAGGAGAGCGGAGAGGAGAGTGGAGAGGAGAGGAGAGGAGAGGAGAGGAGAGAGGAGAGGAGAGAGGAGAGGAGAGGAGAGGAGAGGAGAGGGGAGAGGAGAGGAGAGGAGAGGAGAGGAGAGGAGAGAGGAGAGGAGAGGAGAGGAGAGCGGAGAGGAGAGGAGAGGAGAGCGGAGAGGAGAGCGCCCGGCGTTGGTCTGGTGGGGGAAGGGAAGTCACGTTTTGTATTATTACGTGCGCGGTGTTTGTACAATTTGGTGATAAAATCCGGCAGATCTTGTGACCTGAAAGCGATCGATCTGTGTTCTACTGGGAGGAAAAAAAGAACAATGGAGAATTTGTAACAATTTTCCCATTTAGCACAGTTGTCTGACATGTCCGTTTTATGGGGGAGGGGCCACGCCGCACCGGTGTCTGCCCCACCCACATCGGGCTCCGAGGGGCTTCCCGCTTTGTTTCTATTGGATAATAATAAATCTTTTTAGCGGGTGTTTGATTGAGAGGAAGCATGGACAAAGTCCCGTTATTTCCCCCCTATGTCAGCACATCACACACTTTACAATCGATCTCTTATAGATTTAGTATCAGTTTTGTAGAGCGAGAGATCGTCTGATTGGACAGAAATGTAACATGAAGGCTTCGTTTCCACGAGTGCGACTTGTCATGTGACTTTGGACACCCCGAGTCATGTGACAAGTCACAGCCCTTCGATTTCAATAGAACCCGATCAAATCATCGCCACTTTGAATAGGCGCCGCAATACTTTGATTCCGAGAGCGGAAATTCACATTTTATAATTGTGCGACTTTAGAGTCACATTAGTGGAAACAGATCCGGATTTAGACCAATCCTCACCTTACATGGCGATTGGTAAATCTAAAGATGACCATACACCTTACAATCTGTCCATACAATCAACCTTAGACTCACCAAATCTACACTAGATTACCAAAAGTATTGGGACGCCTGCCTTTCCACACACTATATTACCAAAAGTATTGGGACGCCTGCCTTTCCACACACATGACCTTTAATGACCTCCCAGTCTTAGTCCGGAGGGTTCAATATTGAGTTGGCTCCGCCCTGTGCAGCTATAACAGCCTCATATCTTCTGGGAAGGCCGTACACAAGGTTTAGGAGGGTGTCTGTGGGAAGGTTTGACCATTCTTCCAGAAGAACATTTGTGAGGTCAGGCACTGATGTTGGATGAGAAGGTCTGGCTCACAGTCTCTCTTCCAATTCATCCCAAAGGTGTTCTATGGGGCTGAGGTCAGGACTCTGTGCTCCATACTAGCACATTATCACATTGCCTTGCAGGTTTAAAAAAAAGCCAGTGGTTTACTACCGCTTTAAAAAACTGACCACACTAAGCAGGAGAGCTCACCATGGTCAGTTCTCTAGCTATGCTGGGAGCTCAGTGTGCTCTCCTCCAATGATCAGACTTGTCCTGACACCTCCCCCTGCACAGTCATTCACTTGGAAGACCAGTGTGCTGCTGCTTCTCCTCCCCCAGCTCTTCTGCAGCTGAGAATAGAGGGAATGTGATCACTTATAAAAAGGAATAAAATGTATTTAGAATGTTTTTTTTATCTATACAGAAAATGTTTTGGATTTGATTTGTATAATTGGAATGAATAGTTTTCCAATCACTATAAGCCGTGGTTCACATTGATGTGACTTTCATATTGTGAGATTTCACTGGAAGTCTCCGGATTTCATAGAATCCGCTCAGCACAATTCCCGGTGATACTTGGCTGAGATCTGATCCTCTTCATACACAGATGTCTCTGCAAATCACACCGGAAATCACCACAAATACTGCAGGGACCTTCTTCTTCCAATCAGTGCCGAGGCACAAAGTCACAGAGATTCCATCGCTTCCATTGCTGACAATAGGATGTGACTTGTCATGTGACCTGGAACTGTCTAATCACATGACAAGTCACACCGGTGTGATCGGGGCTCCGCCTCCATTCATATCTATTCATGGCGCTTCTCAGAGTTTCTGCAGTGATTTTTGCTGAGATTTCTGCGTTTTTTTACAGCAATTTGTATTTTTAGTTGTTTATTTTTATTTTTTTTTAATTTGTTGTCGGGCAGATTTAAAAATGCAAATCGTGGCAAAAGGCGGTAAAAACGCACAACACGCTTTTCTGCAGCTTGTCTATTGATAGTAGTAGTATATGTAGTAGTAGGAGTAGCTGTATGAGTAGTAGAACTAGTAGTATAGGTAGTATTAGTAGGAGTAGAAGTAACATGAGCAGGGGTAGTAGTAGTAGCTGTATAAGTAGTAGTAGTAGTAGTATGAGTGGTAGTAGTAGTATAGGTAGTATTAGTAGGAGTAGTAGTAATATGAGCAGGGGTAGTAGTAGTAGTAGTAGTAGTAGCTGTATGAGTAGTAGTTGTAGTAGTGTGAGTGGTAGTAGTAGTATTAGTAGGAATAGGAGTAATATGAGCAGGGATAGTAGTAACAGTAGTAGTAGTATTAGTAGTAGTAATAGTATTAATATGAGCAGGGGTAGTAGTAGTAGGAGGAGTAGCTGTATGAGGAGTAATAGTAGTAGTAGTAGTATTATGAGTGATAGTAGTAGTATAGGTAGTATTAGTAGGAATAGTAGTAGTATTAGTAGGAGTAGTAGTAACATGAGCAGGGGTAGTAGCTGTATGAGTAGTAGTAGTAGTAGTGGTAGTAGTAGTATAGGTAGTATTAGTAGGAGTAGTAGTAACATGAGCAGGGGTAGTAGTAGTAGCTGTATGAGTAGTAGTAGTAGTAGTAGTAGTGTAGGTAGTATTAGTAGGAGTAGTAGTAATATGAGCAGGGGTAGTAGTAGTAGTAGTAGCTGTATGAGTAGTAGTAGGAGTGGTAGTAGTATTAGTAGCAGGAGTAGTAATATGAGCAGGGGTAGTAGTAGCAGGGGTAGTAGTAGTAGCTGTATGAGTAGTAGTAGTAGGAGTATAGGTAGTATTAGTAGGAGGAGTAGTAATATGAGCAGGGGTAGTAGTGGTAGTAGTAGTAGCTGTATGAGTAGTAGTAGTAGTAGTAGGAGTGGTAGTAGTAGTATAGGTAGTATTAGTAGGAGTAGTAGTAATATGAGCAGGGGTAGTAGTAGTAGCTGTATGAATAGTAGTAGTAGTAGTAGTAGTAGTAGTAGTAGTATGAGTTGGTAGTAGTAGTGTAGGTAGTATTAGTAGGAGTAGTAGTAATATGAGCAGGGGTAGTAGTAGTAGCTGTATGAGTAGTAGTAGTAGTATAGGTAGTATTAGTAGGAGGAGTAGTAATATGAGCAGGGGTAGTAGTAGTAGTAGTAGTAGCTGTAGAAGTAGCAGTAGTAGTAGTGGGAGTGGTAGTAGTAGTATAGGTAGTATTAGTAGGAGGAGTAGTAATATGAGCAGGGGTAGCAGTAGTAGCTGTATGAGTAGTAGTAGTATAGGTAGTATTAGTAGGAGGAGTAGTAATATGAGCAGGGGTAGTAGTAGTAGTAGTAGTAGATGTATGAGTAGTAGTAGTAGTAGGAAGAGGAGTGGTAGTAGTAGTATAGGTAGTATTAGTAGGAGTAGTAGTAATATGAGCAGGGGTAGTAGTAGTAGCTGTATGAGTAGTAGTAGGAGTGGTAGTAGTAGTATAGGTAGTATTAGTAGGAGGAGTAATATGAGAAGGGGTAGTAGTAGTAGCTGTATGAGTAGTAGTAGGAGTGGTAGTAGTAGTATAGGTAGTATTAGTAGGAGGAGTAGTAATATGAGCAGGGGTAATAGTAGTAGCTGTATGAGTAGGAGTGGTAGTAGTAATAGTAGGAGTAGTAGTAATATGAGCAGGGGTAGTAGTAGCTGTATGAGTAGTAGTAGGTGTGGTAGTAGTAGTATTAGTAGGAGTAGTAGTAATATGAGCAGGGGTAGTAGTAGTAGCTGTATGAGTAGTAGTAGGAGTGATAGTAGTAGCAGTATTAGTAAGAGGAGTAGTAATATGAGCAGGGGTAGTAGTAGTAGCTGTATGAGTAGTAGGAGTGGTGGTAGTAGTAGGAGGAGGAGGAGGAGGAGTAATATGAGCAGGGGTAGTAGTAGTAGCTGTATGAGTAGTAGTAGTAGGAGTGGTAGTAGTATAGGTAATATTAGTAAGAGGAGCAGTAATATGAGCAGGGGTAGTAGTAGTAGCTGTATGAGTAGTAGGAGTGGTAGTAGTATAGGTAGTATCAGTAGGAGGAGTAGTAATATGAGCAGGGGTAGTAGTAGTAGTAGTAGCTGTATGAGTAGTAGTAGGAGTGGTAGAAGTAGTATTTAGTAGGAGTAGTAATATGAGCAGGGGTAATAGTAGTAGTAGTAGCTGTATGAGTAGTAGTAGTAGTTGGAGTGGTGGTAGTAGTAGTATAGGTAGTATTAGTAGGAGGAGTAGTAATATGAGCAGGGGTAGTAGTAGCTGTATGAATAGTAGTAGTAGTAGGAGTGGTAGTAGTAGTATAGGTAGTATTAGTAGGAGGAATAGTAATATGAGCAGGGATGGTAGTAGTAGTAGTAGCTGTATGAGTAGTAGTAGTAGTATTAGTAGGAGGAGTAGTAATATGAGCAGGGGTAGTAGTAGTAGTAGTAGTAGTAGTAGCTGTATGAGTAGTAGTAGTAGTAGGAGTGGTATTAGTAGTATTAGTAGGAGGAGTAGTAATATGAGCGGGGGTAGTAGTAGTAGCTGTATGAGTAGTAGTAGTAGGAGTGGTATTAGTAGTATTAGTAGGAGGAGGAGTAATATGAGCAGGGGTAGTAGTAGTAGTAGCTGTATGAGTAGTAGTAGGGGTAGTAGTAGTAGTATAGGTAGTATTAGTAGGAGTAGTAATATGAGCAGGGGTAGTAGTAGTAGTAGGAGGAGTGGTAGTAGTAGTATTAGTAGAAGTAGTAGTAATATGAGCAGGGGTAGTAGTAGTTGTAGTAGTAGCAGTGGTAGTAGTAGTATTAGTAGGAGGAGTAGTAATATGAGCAGGGGTAGTAGTAGTAGTAGCTGTATGAGTAGTAGTAGGAGTGGTAGTAGTAGTATTAGTAGGAGGAGTAGTAATATGAGCAGGGATAGTAGTAGTAGTAGTAGTAGCTGTATGAGTAGTAGTAGTAGTAGCTGTAGTAGTAGTAGTAGTAGGAGTGGAAGTAGTAGTATTAGTAGGAGGAGTAGTAATATGAGCAGGGGTAGTAGTAGTAGCTGTAGTAGTAGTAGTAGTAGGAGTGGTAGTAGTAGTATTAGTAGGAGGAGTAGTAATATGAGCAGGGGTTGTAGTAGTAGCAGCTGTATGAGTAGTAGTAGTAGTAGTAGGAGTGGTAGTAGTAGTATTAGTAGGAGGAGTAGTAACATGAGCAGGGGTTGTAGAAGTAGCTGTATGAGCAGTAGCAGTAGTAGGAGTGGTAGTAGTAGTATAGGTAGTATTAGTAGGAGGAGGAGTAATATGAGCAGGGGTAGTAGTAGTAGTAGGAGTGGTAGTATTAGTAGGAGGAGTAGTAGCTGTATGAGTAGTAGTAGTAGTGGTAGTAGTAGTATAGGTAGTATTAGTAGGAGGAGTAGTAATATGAGCAGGGGTAGTAGTAGTAGTAGGAGGAGTGGTAGTAGTAGTATTAGTAGGAGTAGTAGTAATATGAGCAGGGGTAGTAGTAGTAGTAGTAGTAGTAGTAGTAGTAGTAGTAGGGGTGGTAGTAGTAGTATTAGTAGAAGGAGTAGTAATATGAGCAGGGGTAGTAGTAGTTGTAGTAGGGGTGGTAGTAGTAGTATTAGTAGGAGGAGTAGTAATATGAGCAGGGGTAGTAGTAGTAGTAGCTGTATGAGTAGTAGTAGTAGTAGGAGTGGTAGTAGTAGTAGTAGGAGGAGGAGGAGTAATATGAGCAGGGGTAGTAGTAGTAGTAGTAGCTGTATGAGTAGTAGTAGTAGTAGCTGTAGTAGTAGTAGGAGTAGGAGTGGTAGTAGTAGTATTAGTAGGAGTAGTAATATGAGCAGGGGTAGTAGTAGTAGTAGTAGTAGTAGCAGTAGTAGTAGGAGTGATAGTAGTAGTATTAGTAGGAGGAGTAGTAATATGAGCAGGGGTTGTAGTAGTAGTAGTAGGAGTGGTAGTAGTAGTATTAGTAGGAGGAGTATAATATGAGCAGGGGTAGTAGTAGTAGTAGTAGGAGGTGGAGTGGTAGTATTAGTAGGAGGAGTAGTAGCTGTATGAGTAGTAGTAGTAGTGGTAATAGTAGTATAGGTAGTATTAGTAGGAGGAGTAGTAATATGAGCAGGGGTAGTAGCAGTAGCTGTATGAGTAGTAGTAGGAGTGGTAGTAGTAGTATTAGTAGGAGGTGGAGTAATATGAGCAGGGGTAGTAGTAGTAGTAGTAGGAGTGGTAGTATTAGTAGTAGTAGTAGCTGTATGAGTAGTAGTAGTAGTAGTAGTAGGAGTGGTAGTAGTAGTATTAGTAGTAGGAGTGGTAGTAGTAGTATAGGTAGTATTAGTAGGAGGAGTAGTAATATGAGCAGGGGTAGTAGTAGTAGCTGTATGAGTAGTAGTAGTAGTATTAGTAGTAGGAGTGGTAGTAGTAGTATAGGTAGTATTAGTAGGAGGAGTAGTAATATGAGCAGGGGTAGTAGTAGTAGCTGTATGAGTAGTGGTAGTAGTAGTAGTAGTAGTAGTAGTAGTAGTAGTAGTAGTAGTGATAGTAGGAGTGGTAGTAGTATTAGTAGGAGGAGTAGTAATATGAGCAGGAGTAGTAGTAGCTATATGAGTAGTAGTAGGAGTCGTAGTAGTAGTATTAGTAGGAGTGGTAGTAGTAGTAGTAGGAGTGGTAGTAGCAGTATTAGTAGGAGTAGTAGTAATATGAACAGGGGTATTAGTAGTAGTAGCTGTATGAGTAGTAGTAGTAGTAGTAGTAGGAGTGGTAGTAGTAGTATTAGTAGGAGGAGTAGTAATATGAGCAGGGGTAGTAGTATGAGTAGTAGTAGTAGTAGTATTAGTAGTAGTAGTAATATGAGCAGGAGTAGTAGTGGTAGTAGTAGTATAGGTAGTAGTAGTAATATGAGCAGGGTACCCCACACAGTATGTGACATTGGTGTAGTAAACACATGATAAGACGGACTCCTGTAGTATCCTCAGAGTAGATGTGTTCCCTGTACATACCAGGCACACAATCAGACATCTAGAGGGTTGTAGTACATTGTGATATTTCCTGGTCTCTCTCGTAGATAAACAGTTGGATATAAATAGACTCTTCTTCTTCTTAGAGGGACACATTGGGGGTGTGAAGGTTACACTGACCACTGTGAATGCACCAAATACCCACCAAGATATTATTAGAAGTAAAACTTGGAGTAAATTGTGAGAATTTGCGGAGGGGAAAATGATGGTGGGCGGGGGGGATTTTCATACCCCATTGGACCCTCGTGTAGACACATCCTCAGGGTAGGGTGACCAGACGTCCCCGATTTCCGGGGACAGTCCCCGGACTGACCATACAGTCCCCGGAGGAAGTTTGTCCCCGTTTTTGTCCCCGCTTTGCAGGGCTGGGGAAGTCTGGTCACTGACAGTTCAAGAGAACAGACTGCTTTCTCCCGTCCATAGGACAGGAGAATCAGTCTGCATATTAGGGGCCGGTGGCTGCAGCTGAGCGGAGTGTCTCTGACACTTGTCTCACATATAGCTCAATGAGTTCACTCCCCCCTCCCAGCAACTGACAGGAGGTGAGCGATGCATACAGCTCCTCCTCCTGTCCCTGTGTCTGCCCGGTTCCCCGACCACTCTCCTATCCCGACATACAGCTGTGTGCAGGAGAGAGAGGGGAGATGTGCACCGAAGATATGAAGAAAACCAGCTACACATTCCAAGCTGTGTGAAGTATGCCTGAGCCACCAACATCCAGCCTTGTCCCTCCAATGAGTGAGCTCTGCATTTACACTTTGATCAGTGAACTGTCCCTATCTCCCTCCCTTCTCTCCTCTATCTCCCTCCCCCCTTCCAATTTCCATTTAGCACTTTTATGCAGCAAATACTTTGCTTTTTTTTGTGTGTGTGATGTGAAACATTGTGGAATGAATACAACTATCCTTGATGATCACGCTCCATAGACTTTTGAAGGACTCACACTTGTCTTCAGGATCATCCATGTTAGCATTTAAAAGTGTACACGGACTTCGTATTATTATATATGGTTTAGATTGTTCAGTTTTTGATCAATCATTACACAAGCGCTGCCATTAGCTTTTTAGGCTTTTCATTTATGATTTCGCAGTGTTTTTTCTAGTTTTAGAGGCACTATTTGAGGCGGCTGCTGTTGCCATTAATTTTTGGCTGTTGTTATTTACTCTTCTTACTAGATTCACTTTCCCTGAGCGCTCGTTTTTAGATGTGACATTGGGCCTTGTCAGATTTAGCTTTGAAAAAAAATATATATGATCCAATTCCCCCATCTACACATTCTAAGTGGATGGGGGAATCCAGTGGCCAAACAACCAGGGTTGCGGTTCTGCCCCTGTAATAGACAGCGCTGGTCTCTAGTCTCTGTCTCCATGGCAGCACATTAGGACCCAGTGCTGGTTACTTTATGGGGCTGATGGGCACATGTGCAGAAGCACGAGTACAATTGGTTGTAAACAGCTGAGCCTTCCACGGTCGCTTAGCAGCGGTAGCACTGCCTTGCCATCTCTGACATGCTGATCGAGATGCGATCCAAGTGATGCTCCCAGTCGGATCTAATATTAAATAAAATAGTAATTTAATTGATCAGAGCCCCAACTTTACTGGCATGGAGCCCACGTATCTGCTAAACATATTTTTGATATATACAGTATGATTGTACTTTTGATTCCTATAAATACTGTGTTTATTGGATCCGACTGGGAGCATCACCTGGATCACATCTCGATCGGCATGACAATAGTACTGCTTCCAGGTGACCGACGTGGGACTCAGCTGTCTACAACCAATAGTGCCAGCCCTCCCCCACATGCACCCATCAGACCCATTATGTAACCAGACTTCCACCGCTGCCATGGAGAAAGAGAAGTCAGAGCAGCGCTATCATAAGCAGGTGCCCTAATGGCAGCAGAACACCAGGGCCTGATCACAAGTGTGACCTTTGCAACCCTGGTAATTGTGCCACTGCGTTGGACCCTTATATGCACTTCCCTGGTGTGCTGGTGACATATATATTGCTTTCTGTCACCGTAGGGTGGGTCCAAGATGTAGGAAGGGAGCCCACTGCAGAACACATGAAAAGGCACTGCTGTGGGCCATAATAAAAGGGCCCCGCAACAGGAGTAAAGAGCCCCAGGATCAGTGGGAAGGGCCATGGGACCAGAAAAAAGGGCCCCGGGACCAAATAAATTAGGGGGGTCCACTAAGGATTTTTTACACCAGGGCCCTAAAGGTTCTAGTTACACCTCTGGATAACCTTACTCTATATTTATGTTAAGTCCCACTGGGCCCATTGGGGCTTGGGCTGTCTTGGATGGTGAGGGGGGGGTTTCGAGCGCTGCTGGATTATACAGAGTGGGGATCTCCCACTTACTCAACTGTCAGAGGAAGTCCCGCCTCCTGGACTGCCTGCTATGATAGGCAGCACACTGGTGATACCTTTTAAAGAAGGCAGGACATCCTCTGAGAACAGCAGCCACACGGGGTAAACAGGAAATCCCCGCTCTGTATAAATCATCTCTTCTCCTCTAGGTGAGGCTGTATTTATGGGCACTGAACAGGCTGAGCTGATGGCTGCTGAGCTGCTGTGCACTGAACAGGCTGCATTGATGGGCATTAAACAGGCTGCATTGATGGGCACTGAGCAGGCTGAGCTAATGGGCACTGAGCAGGCTGCATTGATGGGCACTGAGCAGGCTGCATTGATGGGCGCTGAGCAGGCTGCATTGATGGGCGCTGAGCAGGCTGCATTAATGGGCGCTGAGCAGGCTGCTTTAATGGGCACTGAGCAGGCGGCATTGATGGGCACTGAGCAGGCTGCATTAATGGGTGCTGAGCAGGCTGCTTTAATGGGCACTGAGCAGGCCGCATTGATGGGCACTGAGCAGGCTTCATTGATGTGCACTGAACAGGCTGGGCTGACGGGCACTGAACAGGTTGCATTGATGAACACTAAACAGGCTGATCTGCTGGGCACTGAACAGGCTGCATTGATGGGCACTGAACAGGCTGAGCTGATGGGCACTGAACAGGCTGAGCTGATGGGCACTGAACATCCTGAGCTGATGGGCACTGAACAGGCTGAGCTGATGGGCACTGAACCGGCTGAGCTGATGGGCACTAAACCGGCTGAGCTGATGGGCACTGAAAAGGCTGGGCTAATGGGCACTGATCACGTGGCATTGATGGGCACTGATCATGTGGCATTGATGAGCACTGATCATGTGGCATTGATGAGCACTGATCAGGCTGCATTGATGGACACTGATCAGGCTGCATTGATGGGCACTGATCAGGCTGCATTGATGGGCAATGATCTGGCTGAGCTAATGGGCACTGAACAGGCTGAGCTGATGGGCACTGGAAAGGCTGGGCTGATGGGCACTGAACAGGCTGCATTGATGGGCAATGATCAGGCTGAGCTAATGGGCACTGAACAGGCTGCACTGATGGGCACTGAACAGGCTGCACTGATGGGCACTGAACAGGCTGAGTTGATGGGTACTGAAAAGGCTGAGGTGATGGGCACTGGTGAGGTTACATTGATTAGCACTGGTGAGGCTGCACTGATTGGCACTGGTGAGGCTGCATTGATTGGCACTGATGAGGCTGCATTGATTGGCACTGGTGAGGCTGCATTGATTAGATTTGGTGAGGCTGCATTGGTTGGCACTGGCGAGGCTGTATTGATGAGCACTGGTGAGGCTGTATTGATGAGCACTGGTGAGGCTGCATTGGTTGGCACTGGCGAGGCTGTATTGATGAGCACTGGTGAGGCTGCGTTGATGGGCACTGATGAGGCCACGCTGATAAGCACTGGTGAGTATAATACACTCTTCAAATGTTCTTTAAAATGCATGGTTTTCCCTTTTATGAACAAGAAAATAATGATGTTATGCGGTTGGGCTGGCATAATAATGCTATAGGGCTGGTATGAAATGATTTCCAGAAACAATTGTATATATCATACAATCATTACATAAACACATACCACATACACTGCATATATAATTTGAGGAAAATATGCTTATAAAATAGTTTACTATTTGCCAATAAAAAAAAAATGTCCCCGGATTTCATTTTAAAAATCTGGTCACCTTACCTCAGGGGTCTCTTCCATTACAAGTGGCACTATGAAGAGTATTGTTTGTAAGGTAGAGGAGATGCAGCTGGTGGATGTACGGCGGGTGTTACACGCAGGAGAGAAAAGATTACACCTTCTTTTCCAACCCGCACCATCGCTCCTCCCGCATAGATCTCTTCCTGGGGCCTCACTATTTATTATCCTCGGTATGTGAAGTGACTATAGGAAACATAACGTGCTCAGATCATGGGCCCCCGTCATGCTCCACATCTCCCTGTCCGGCTCTCCGCTCCCTCCCCGGAGTGGCGCTGGAATGAAAGTTTGCTGCAGAGGCGCATGCACGGAGGCTAGCGGGACGGACATGTCAGGAAGGTGAGGGGAAGAAAGCCGACACACACAGTAATATATAATATATACTATAATAAAGGAAGGCATTTACTCCTGAGAGGTGAGGGGAATATTTTAATACTAAAATGGTGCTGGGGGGGGTGCCAGAAATAAGACAAAACAGACCCCTAATGGCGGCACACAAGCGCAGAATACCACAAAGAAAGCGCCAGTCACCTCAGAGAAGAGTAATAAGCCTAAGATGTCACAGATTATCTCCCCTGGGGACTCTGATTCATGACGTCACTTCCCGTTTACTCGGCTGCCAATGGCGCCGAATTTTAAAAAGTACACAGTATTCATAATCGCCGTTTTTGGTGATCTGAATACTTTGAAGTGTAAAGGAGGGATGGGGGGTCTTTTCGACCCCCCATCCCTCCATAAAGAGTACCTGTCACCACCTATTACTGTCACAAGGGATGTTTACATTCCTTGTGACAGCAATAAAAGTAAAAAAAAAAAATTATTTTTTAAAACACAATTTATAAAGTAAAAAAATAAATAAAATAAATTAAAAAAAAAAAATTTTAAAGCGCCCCCGTCCCCGCGAGCTCGCGCAGCGAAGAAAACACATACGGAAGTCGCCCACGCATATGTAAACCGTGTTCAAATCACACATGTGAGGTATCGCCGCGATCGTCAGAGCGAGAGCAATAATTCTAGCACTAGACCTCCTCTGTAACTCAAACCTAGTAACCGTAAAAAAAATTTGAAAGCGTCGCCTATGGAAATTCATAGGTACCGTAGTTTGTCGCCATTCCACAAGTGCGTGCAATTATAAAGGGTGACATGTTTGGTATCTATTTACTTGGCGTAACATCATCTTTCACATTATATAAAAAAATTGGGGTAACTTTACTGTTTGGATTTTTTAAAATTCATGAAAGTGTCCCTTTTCCAAAAATTTGCGTTTAAAACACCGCTGCACAAATACCGTGTGATAAAAAATATTGCAACAATCGCCATTTTATTCTCTAGATTCTCTGCTAAAAAAATATATATAATGTTTGGGTACTCTAAGTAATTTTCTAGCAAAAAATATGGATTTTAACTTGTAAACACCAAATTTCAATTATTATTCATTATTATGTGGGGACT
This sequence comes from Lithobates clamitans, assembly GCA_037952925.1. Classification (NCBI taxonomy): domain Eukaryota; kingdom Metazoa; phylum Chordata; class Amphibia; order Anura; family Ranidae; genus Lithobates; species Lithobates clamitans. Next base: position 645,700 of record JBBGZY010001372.1, read on the forward strand.
CGAAGAAGGTCCTTTTTCCCCTGATGGGGAGTTTTACCCCTCATCACGGGCAATCTTTGTACTCTTATGTGTTTTTACTATACTAGCATGCTATATAACAATTTACGTTTCTATTTTCTTTTTTAAGTTAGATTATTTTGAACTTTCTTATCCTTTTCTCCCTTTCCTGTCCGCGAAGGTAAGTCCAATTATCACTGAACTAAGTTTATCTCATAAGCTATATTTAGCAGACAGAATCTTCTGACATGGCTCCTTTAAATATATTTTCACTAAATGTCCAAGGTTTCAATGTTCCACACAAGCGAACAAAAGCATTTAGGTCCTTTCAAGCTAAAAAGGCACATATTGTATGTCTCCAAGAAACACATTTTACACAAACTACAACTCCCACCTTTTTCAGTAAATCCTACCCACAAGTGTTTACAGCTTCAGCTAACATCAAAAAACGAGCATTTCATCGTACTACACCATTCACGTTACACTCTGAAATCAAAGATCCAGAAGGACGTTATCTAATACTAACAGGATATTTAATGGACACCCCTATAACAGTGGTTTCTTATTACGCCCCCAACCGTCAACCTCTATCATTTTTATCACATCTTTTTCAAGTTATAATTACACACAAAATGGGTTCCATTTTTGTATGTGGCGATTCCAATCATGTACTACTCCCATTTCTAGACAAAACCCCATATATCACACCAAAATACAAAACTAAATGGTCTCTCTCTCAGCTTCTTTCCAGACACAAATTGATTGATTCCTGGAGAGAATCTAATCCAACAAAAAGAAATTACACATATTTTTCAAATCCGCATAAAACATTTAGCCGTATAGACCATATATTTATATCAATAGGTATGGTACCAGAAATAATTATGTCCAACATCATTCCCATTCCTTGGTCGGATCATAATGCGGTATGTACAACTATTGCTTCTATTATACCTAGAGCACAAGACCCAACTTGGTACCTCCCTGACACACTACTTAAACATCCGACTCACCGCAAAACCATTGAATTAGCATTAAAGGAATATTTAAAGATCCATACCAGTATAGACATATCCTCTCTTACACTATGGGAAGCACATAAGCCGGTCCTTAGAGGTATTTTTCAACAACAATCAGGAATTCTTAAAAGGGAGGGTAAAAATTTGGCAAAACGATTAGAAACGCAATTTAATTCAGCGTATATGTCCTTTCAAAATAATCCCACTCCTTCTGCTAGAACACAATTAGAAAAAACACGACTAGAATATGATCTCTTTCTCACAAACTCCGCTGATAAATCAATTCGTAGAATCAAACATACTTTCTATGTGAAATCTAACAAACATGGTACATTACTAGCTAAGGCATTAAAATCCATTAATAAATCTTTCAAACCTATAAAACTTAAAATGGGTAATAATGTATACACTAGTAATCCACAAAAAATAGTACAGAAATTCAAATCAAATCTAAAAGATCTATATACTGAAACAAATACATTCAACACTGATGAGGCAGATTCTTTCTTCTCCCAAATAAATATCCCTCAATTGACTGATGCACAAAAAACACAATTAGAAAACAATATTACAGTTAAAGATGTTACAGAAGCCATTAGGGACTTAAAAATAAATAAGAGACCGGGTCCTGACGGATATTCAGCATTGTATTATAGAAGTTATAGTGATATTATTTCTCCTATACTCGCAGAAGCGTTCAATGACCTCTTATATAACAAATCATTCCGTCAAGAGTCCTTAATGGCTACTATCTGTATGATCCCGAAGCCACAATCAGATGACTCCCTTAGCATAAACTATCGCCCTACATCTATGATAAACATTGATATTAAGATATTAGCGAAAATTTTAGCAGCTCGGCTAAAAAAGATTATTGGAACACTTATTCATAGAGATCAGGTTGGCTTTATGCCTTCACGTCAGGCTGGTGACAATATACGTAGAGCAGTCCTGTTGGCACACATTGCAAAAACACGCAATATTCCTGCTTGTTTTCTCTCCCTTGATATCAAAAGAGCCTTTGACTCTATCTCCTGGAACTATATGCAATATACATTACAGAAATGGGGTCTTGGCCCAAACTACACTAACTGGATATTTGCACTGTACAACAAACCAAAAGCATACGTCAAATATGCTGGCTATAAAACTGACTCTTTTGATATTGAACGAGGTACTAGACAGGGATGCCCACTCTCTCCTTTACTTTTCGCCCTTCTTATAGAACCACTAGCACAAAAAATTAAAAATGAACCTACAATTACTGGAATTGAAATAGCAGGGTGTCATCATAAACTTTGTTTATTCGCTGATGACATTCTCTTATTTCTTTCCTTGCCACAAGTGTCTGGCCCTAATCTTGTGCCAACTGTCCGGCCCTAATCTTGTGCCAACTGTCCGGCCCTAATCTTGTGCCAACTGTCTGGCCCTAATCTTGTGCCAACTGTCTGGCCCTAATCTTGTGCCAACTGTCTGGCCCTAATCTTGTGCCAATTGTCTGGCCCTAATCTTGTGCCAACTCTCTGGCCCTAATCTTGTGCCAACTGTCCGGCCCTAATCTTGTGCCAACTGTCTGGCCCTAATCTTGTGCCAACTGTCTGGCCCTAATCTTGTGCCAACTGTCTGGCCCTAATCTTGTGCCAACTGTCCGGCCCTAATCTTGTGCCAACTGTCTGGCCCTAATCTTGTGCCAACTGTCTGGCCCTAATCTTGTGCCAACTGTCTGGCCCTAATCTTGTGCCAACTGTCTGGCCCTAATCTTGTGCCAACTGTCTGGCCCTAATCTTGTGCCAACTGTCTGGCCCTAATCTTGTGCCAACTGTCTGGCCCTAATCTTGTGCCAACTGTCTGGCCCTAATCTTGTGCCAACTGTCTGGCCCTAATCTTGTGCCAACTGTCCGGCCTTAATCTTGTGCCAACTGTCTGGCCCTAATCTTGTGCCAACTGTCCGGCCCTAATCTTGTGCCAACTGTCCGGCCCTAATCTTGTGCCAACTGTCTGGCCCTAATCTTGTGCCAACTGTCTGGCCCTAATCTTGTGCCAACTGTCCGGCCCTAATCTTGTGCCAACTGTCCGGCCCTAATCTTGTGCCAACTGTCTGGCCCTAATCTTGTGCCAACTGTCTGGCCCTAATCTTGTGCCAACTCTCAATAATTTTGCTGCAATTTCAGGTCTTTACATTAATCCAAAAAAATGTCTAGCTCTAAACATATCCCTTTCGAATCTGGAACTATCTTCTGCAAAAATTGGACTCCCATTTATATGGAATGACAAATCAATCCCATACCTCGGTGTGCAACTTACTTCATTATTATCTGACTTATTTTCAGCCAACTATCCTCAGGCATTGAAACATTTATCAAATATGATTGATTCTTGGTCTCACCTTCCAATTTCGTGGTTTGGTAGAATAAATGCCATCAAAATGACATTGTTACCTAAATTACTTTATTTCTTTAGAGTTTTACCAATTCCAATCCCAACACATTATCTGAGAATTATACAAAGGAAAACAATGTCATTCATCTGGGGATCTTCCAAACCACGAATTCAGCAAAATACACTTTATTTAACTAAAACAAATGGGGGCTTAGGGTGTCCTAATCTTGCATACTACTACAGGGCTGCTCATTTAGCAAGTATTGCAAAATATCATGCTCAATACGAGGTTCCACTTTGGGTATCTATTGAAGCTGCAGAATGTGATCCTATTTCTATTTCCAACTTACTATGGTTGTCTTCAAAACAGCGCAAAAAAATACGAAACCCGGTTACCAAGCATTTTAGTTCCCTCTGGGATAGATTTAAATATAAAAATCAATTACAATCTTTACATAATCCTTTACTCTCTTTTTTCAAAAATCCTGCTTTTTACCCTGCATGGGTATACCCCAAATCCTTCAAAGAACGGACATCTAGAGATGTAACGCATATGTACAAATTTGTAAATTCTTCATCATTCATTTCTTTTCCGAATTGATGTGAAATGTATAATATACCACAATCCGAGTTGTTCAGATACCTCCAAATCAAAAACTTTTTCGCACCGTTATTAAATACTGTAACTTCTCTAACCCACTTGTCCACTTTTGAAGCTATTTGTAAGAATAACCCACATTCTAGAGGTACTATTTCTGTACTATATGCACACGCACTGGCTCATACTAATCATAATGAACCACAATATATACAGAAATGGGAAAAAGACTTGAATAGAAAACTGGATAGATCTGAATGGAATCAAATATGGTCCTCAACTAAAGCAGCATCACTTAATATATTGGTGCTTGAAGCAAGCTATAAAGTGTTAACAAGATGGTACTTAGTACAAGAAAGAGTGGCAAAATATGTACCAAACTATTCAGCGCAGTGTTTTAGGGGATGCGCTGAATTGGGAACGTTGTTTCACATTTGGTGGTTGTGTCCAAAAGCTCAAATATATTGGAAAGAAATTTTTAATATAGCATCTAAATTATTTGATAAGATCATTCCCTTTGATCCAGCAATAGCACTAATTAATCTGAAACCTGAAAATATAACACATGCCCAATTCAAATTGTTAATGCAACTATTTACAGCGGCGAAACAAACACTAGCAAGAGCATGGAAATCTTCTAATCTAATCGTAAAAGAAGCATTAGATAAAATGAACAATACTATGACCCGTGCTAAAATGATAGCGATTGACATGGACACGATCCCTAAGTTTGAAAGAACGTGGCAACCCTGGATAAACTATTATACACCACAAACCTTTGATAATCAAGTACTATTGCCGTGGTAACTTGAATGAAGAGTTTTAAAATGTATGCTTCTTTAAATAGTAGTAATAGATTATGGTCTTACCTCGCGGACCTCTCCACTCTACCCTCTCTTCTCTACCTCCTTTCCTCTTTCTTTTAAGTTAGTTTTTATTTATTTTTATTTTATGGCATATTTTTTGATTTCATAATACCTTTACTGTCTTATTTATATATTTTTTATTTTCATATTTTTCAATCAACAGTCTCTTTAAAATTGTTAAGATTGTAATAAAAGTCTATTATTAATACAATAATATATAATATCTTGAACAAGGCTTATGTATTACCATTAACATTTTAATTTGTTATAAGACTGAATTATAACTACTATATGCCAATTGTACAATGTTATTTCCATACTACAATATATAATAAAATATTTTGACAAGGAAGTACAAAGGATTGGCCAAAAGTTTACACCCTTCCCACTTCCGGAGGATCCGGCCTTCTTCCATCTCTCACAAATCCCATTACAGACATATAAAAAGTCGGTCTTATGTCATCTGGGTAACGAGGCCAAGGCGTGTATCGCCCGATGCTGGGAAGACCCCAAACCACCATCAATTACAGGATGGGCTGAATAAAGGGAGAAATGTGGGGGCCATAGAAGATCTGCTGTTCTCGGGACAGGATAGAAAAGAGCAATACATTGAAATGTGGACAACATGGAACTTCTTTGTATATTCAGAGGAAGGAAAGAGATTGTTGGGAGATACTACAGGGCAATGAGTCCGCCTGTCTGGGAAGTTTACAATATTATGGAGGTTCCCTTCCCCCCACGAGGAGAGCGGAGTAGGGAAGGATGGGTATAGGAGGGGGAAGGGGGAGGAATGAGTTACACCCTGGTGGCCAGGAGAGGAGGAAAAAGAGAAGAAAAGGAGAAGAGGGTTTATAGGGGAGATAATAGGGGTGCTTAAAGTTTAATATGTAGATTTCCAGAGTCATATGCAGAGAAATATCTCCATTGTATAGATATTGAAAGTTCAACAACTTACAGCATGGAATGGATTATTTACTCCTCCCTTGAGTATAAATAAAGAATATTAAAAAAAAAGTAATATGAGCAGGATAAAGTAGTAGTATAGGTAGTATTAGTAGCAGTAGTAGCTGTAGGAGTAGTAGTAGTATAGGTAGTATTAGTAGGAAAAGTAGAAGTATACGTAGTAGTAGGAGTAGCTGTATGAGTAGCAGTACTAATAGTATAGGTAGTATTAGTAGGAGTAGTAGTAACATAAGCAGGGGTAGTAGTAGTAGCTGTATGAGTAGTAGTAGTAGTAGTATGAGTTGGTAGTAATAGTTTAGGTAGTATTAGTAAGAGTAGTAGTAATATGAGCAGTAGAAGTATAGGTAGTATTAGTAGCAGTAGTAGTAAAATTAGTAGTAGTAGCTGTAGGAGTAGTAATAGTATGAGTGGTAGTAGTAGTATAGGTAGTATTAGTAGGAATAGTAGTAGTATATGTAGTAGTAGTAGTAGCTGTATGAGTAGTAGTACTAACAGTATAGGTAGTATTAGTAGGAGTAGTAGTAATATGAGCAGGGGTAGTAGTAGTAGGAGCAGCTGTAGTAGTAGTAGTAGTAGGGGTATGAGAAGTAGTAGTAGCATCAGTAGCAGTAGTAGTATGAGTAGTAGTAGTATAAGTAGTAGTATGAGGAGAAGTAGAATGAGCAATAGTAGTAGTAGTAGTAGCAGTATTATGAAAGGTGGTAGTAGGATGAGTAGTAGTATGAGTAGCAGTAGTAGTATGAGTAGTAGTATTAGTATGAGTAGTAGTATAAGGACAAGTAGAATGAGCAATAGTAGTATTATGAGAAGTAGTGTGAGTAGTAGTAGGAGAGGTAAGAGTAGCAGTATGAGGAGAAGTAGAATGAGCAATGAGAAGTAGAAGTAGGATGAGTAGTTGTATGGAGTAGCAGTAGTAGTATTAGTATGAATAGTAGTATTAGTAGTATGAGTAGTAGTAGTAGTAGTAGAATGAGTAATAGTAGTAGAATGAGCAATAGTAATAGTATGAGAAGTAGTATGAGTAGCAGTAGTAGTATGAGTAGTAGTATTAGTAGGAGTAGTAGTAGAATAATTAGTAGCATGAGTAGTAATAGAATGAGTAGTAGTATTAGTATGAGTAGTAGTAGTAGAACGATTAGTAGTCTGAGAAGTAGTAGAATTAGTAGAAGTAGTAGTATGAGTAGTAGGAGTAGTATTATTAGTATGAGTAGTAGTAATATCAGTAGTAGTAGTATGAGTGGTAGTAGAATGAGCAATAGTAGTAGTAGGAGTAGCAGTAGTAGTATTAGTATGAGTAGTAGTATTAGAATAATGAGTAGAATGAGTAGTAGTAGCAGAATGAGTAGTAATATGAGTATTAGTAGAATTAGTAGTAGTAGTATGAGTAGAAGTAGTAGGAGTAGCATTATTAGTATGAGCAGTAGTAGTATGAGTGGTAGTAGTAGTATTAGTAGTAGTAATATGAGCAGGGGTAGTAGGAGTAGGAGTAGCTGTATGAGTAGTAGTAGTAGTATGAGTGGTAGTAGTAATATGAGCAGGGGTAGTAGTAGTAGTAGGAGTAGCTGTATGAGTAGTAGTAGTAGTAGTAGTAATATGAGCAGGGTTAGTAGTAGTAGTAGGAGGAGTAGCTGTATGAGTAGTAGTAGTAGTAGTATAAGTGGTAGTAGGCGTAGCTGTATGAGTAGTAGTAGAAGTAGTAGTGGTATTAGTATAGGTAGTATTAGTAGGAGTAGTAGTAATATGAGCAGGGGTAGAGGTAGTAGTGGTAGCAGTATGAGTAGTAGTAGTACTACCCTGTTTCCCCTAAAATAAGACCTAGCGTGATTGTCGGTGATGGCTGCAATATAAGCCCTACCCCCCAAATAAGCCCTACCCTGTTTCCCCGAAAATAAGCCCTACCCTGAAAATAAGACCTACAATGACTTTAACTAGGGCTTATTTGGGGGGTAGGGCTTGTATTGAAGCCATCGCAGACAGTCACGCTAGGTCTTATTTTAGGGGAAACAGGGTAGTAGTATGAGTGGTAGTAGTAGTATAGTTAGAATTAGCAGGGGTAGTAGTAGTATAGGTAGTATTAGTATAAGTAGTAGTATAAGTAGTAGTATGAGTAGCTGTATGAGTAGTAGTATAGGTAGTATTAGTAGCAGTAGTAGTAATATGAGCAGGGGTAGTATTAGTAGTAGAAGTAGTATGAGTGGTAGTAGTAGTAGGAGTAGTACTAGTAGTATGAGTGGTAGTAGTAGTATAGTTAGAATTAGCAGGGGTAGTAGTAGTATAGGTAGTATTAGTATAAGTAGTAGTATAAGTAGTAGTATGAGTAGCTGTATGAGTAGTAGTATAGGTAGTATTAGTAGCAGTAGTAGTAATATGAGCAGGGGTAGTATTAGTAGTAGAAGTAGTATGAGTGGTAGTAGTAGTATGAGTGGTAGTAGTAGTAGTAGTAGTATAAGTAGTATTAGTAGGAGTAGTAGTAGCTGTATGAGTAATATAGGTAGTAGTATTAGTAGTAACATGAGCAGGGGTAGTAGAAGTAGCTGTCTGTCTGAGTAGTACTAGTATAAATGGTAGTAGTAGTATAGGTAGTATTAGTAGGAGTAGTAGTAGAAGTAGCTGTATGAGTAGTAGTAATATGAGCAGGGGTAGTGGTAGTATAGGTAGGAGTAGTAGGAGTAGTATGAGTAGTAGTAGGATAAGTAGTATTAGTAGCAGTAGTAGTAATATTAGTAGTAGTAGCTGTAGGAGTAGTAGTAGTATAGGTAGTATTAGTAGGAGTAGTAGTAGTAATATGAGCAGGGGTAGTAGTAGTAGTAGCTGTATGAGTAGTAGTAGTATGAGTGGTATTAGTAGTATAGGTAGTATTAGTAGGAATAGTAGTAGTATATGTAGTAGTAGGAGTAGCTGTATGAGTAGTAGTAGTATAGGTAGTATTATTAGTAGTATGAGTGGTAGTAGTAGTGTAGATAGTTTTAGTAGTAGTAGTAGTAATATGAGCAGGGGTCATAGTAGTATAGGTAGTATTAGTAGGAATAGTAGTAATATGAGCAGGTGTAGTAGTAGTATTAACACCCTAACAAATCAATAAATACTCCTCACCTTACAATGCTGAGAGCTTTTAATCCCTTGTAATAAATGTGTTGTATGATACACGCTGCACTTAGAGGGCGCTGTCCTCTTTGTCTTGGGCCTTGTTTGGACTCCTGTAGTATAAATGTCCCCTCCCCCTATTATGATGTCATACATCCCATAATAAGAGGGTGTGGCCTTGTTTGGACTCCTGTAGTATAAATGTGACCTCTTCACCCTCCAGGGAGCCCACAGGTGCCGCACACAGCCGCCAATCATCACACAACTACCTGACTAGAAAGATGTGGGGGGAGGAGAAATGTGGGCGCACAGCTGTGGTGACTGAGGTAGTTTAGGCCCAGCCATTGACTTGTATAGGAGTGTGTATAGAGTGTGTGTGGGGGGAGGAGAAATGTGGGCGCACAGCTGTGGTGAGGTAGTTTAGGCCCAGCCATTGACTTGTATAGGAGTGTGTATAGAGCGTGTGTGGGGGGAGGAGAAATGTGGGCGCACAGCTGTGGTGAGGTAGTTTAGGCCCAGCCATTGACTTGTATAGGAGTGTGTATAGAGCGTGTGTGGGGGGAGGAGAAATGTGGGCGCACAGCTGTGGTGAGGTAGTTTAGGCCCAGCCATTGACTTGTATAGGAGTGTGTATAGAGCGTGTGTGGGGGGAGGAGAAATGAGGGCGCACAGCTGTGGTGACTGAGGTAGTTTAGGCCCAGCCATTGACTTGTATAGGAGTGTGTATAGAGCGTGTGTGGGGGGAGGAGAAATGTGGGCGCACAGCTGTGGTGACTGAGGTAGTTTAGGCCCAGCCATTGACTTGTATAGGAGTGTGTATAGAGCGTGTGTGGGGGGAGGAGAAATGTGGGCGCACAGCTGTGGTGACTGAGGTAGTTTAGGCCCAGCCATTGACTTGTATAGGAGTGTGTATAGAGCGTGTGTGGGGGGAGGAGAAATGTGGGCGCACAGCTGTGGTGAGGTAGTTTAGGCCCAGCCATTGACTTGTATAGGAGTGTGTATAGAGCGTGTGTGGGGGGAGGAGAAATGTGGGCGCACAGCTGTGGTGAGGTAGTTTAGGCCCAGCCATCGACTTGTATAGGAGTGTGTATAGAGCGTGTGTGGGGGGAGGAGAAATGAGGGCGCACAGCTGTGGTGACTGAGGTAGTTTAGGCCCAGCCATTGACTTGTATAGGAGTGTGTATAGAGCGTGTGTGGGGGGAGGAGAAATGTGGGCGCACAGCTGTGGTGACTGAGGTAGTTTAGGCCCAGCCATTGACTTGTATAGGAGTGTGTATAGAGCGTGTGTGGGGGGAGGAGAAATGTGGGCGCACAGCTGTGGTGAGGTAGTTTAGGCCCAGCCATTGACTTGTATAGGAGTGTGTATAGAGCGTGTGTGGGGGGAGGAGAAATGTGGGCGCACAGCTGTGGTGAGGTAGTTTAGGCCCAGCCATTGACTTGTATAGGAGTGTGTATAGAGCGTGTGTGGGGGGAGGAGAAATGTGGGTGCACAGCTGTGGTGACTGAGGTAGTTTAGGCCCAGCCATTGACTTGTATAGGAGTGTGTATAGAGCGTGTGTGGGGGGAGGAGAAATGAGGGCGCACAGCTGTGGTGACTGAGGTAGTTTAGGCCCAGCCATTGACTTGTATAGGAGTGTGTATAGAGCGTGTGTGGGGGGAGGAGAAATGTGGGTGCACAGCTGTGGTGAGGTAGTTTAGGCCCAGCCATTGACTTGTATAGGAGTGTGTATAGAGCGTGTGTGGGGGGAGGAGAAATGAGGGCGCACAGCTGTGGTGACTGAGGTAGTTTAGGCCCAGCCATTGACTTGTATAGGAGTGTGTATAGAGCGTGTGTGGGGGGAGGAGAAATGTGGGCGCACAGCTGTGGTGACTGAGGTAGTTTAGGCCCAGCCATTGACTTGTATAGGAGTGTGTATAGAGCGTGTGTGGGGGGAGGAGAAATGAGGGCGCACAGCTGTGGTGAGGTAGTTTAGGCCCAGCCATTGACTTGTATAGGAGTGTGTATAGAGCGTGTGTGGGGGGAGGAGAAATGTGGGCGCACAGCTGTGGTGAGGTAGTTTAGGCCCAGCCATTGATTTGTATAGGAGTGTGTATAGAGTGTGTGTGGGGGGAGGAGAAATGAGGGTGCACAGCTGTGGTGAGGTAGTTTAGGCCCAGCCATTGACTTGTATAGGAGTGTGTATAGAGCGTGTGTGGGGGGAGGAGAAATGTGGGCGCACAGCTGTGGTGAGGTAGTTTAGGCCCAGCCATTGACTTGTATAGGAGTGTGTATAGAGCGTGTGTGGGGGGAGGAGAAATGTGGGCGCACAGCTGTGGTGAGGTAGTTTAGGCCCAGCCATTGACTTGTATAGGAGTGTGTATAGAGCGTGTGTGGGGGGAGGAGAAATGAGGGTGCACAGCTGTGGTGAGGTAGTTTAGGCCCAGCCATTGACTTGTATAGGAGTGTATATAGAGTGTGTGTGGGGGGAGGAGAAATGAGGGCGCACAGCTGTGGTGACTGAGGTAGTTTAGGCCCAGCCATTGACTTGTATAGGAGTGTGTATAGAGCGTGTGTGGGGGGAGGAGAAATGAGGGCGCACAGCTGTGGTGACTGAGGTAGTTTAGGCCCAGCCATTGACTTGTATAGGAGTGTGTATAGAGCGTGTGTGGGGGGAGGAGAAATGAGGGTGCACAGCTGTGGTGACTGAGGTAGTTTAGGCCCAGCCATTGACTTGTATAGGAGTGTGTATAGAGTGTGTGTGGGGGGAGGAGAAATGAGGGCGCACAGCTGTGGTGACTGAGGTAGTTTAGGCCCAGCCATTGACTTGTATAGGAGTGTGTATAGAGCGTGTGTGGGGGGAGGAGAAATGAGGGCGCACAGCTGTGGTGAGGTAGTTTAGGCCCAGCCATTGACTTGTATAGGAGTGTGTATAGAGCGTGTGTGTGGGGGGAGGAGAAATGAGGGCGCACAGCTGTGGTGAGGTAGTTTAGGCCCAGCCATTGACTTGTATAGGAGTGTGTATAGAGCGTGTGTGGGGGGAGGAGAAATGTGGGCGCACAGCTGTGGTGACTGAGGTAGTTTAGGCCCAGCCATTGACTTGTATAGGAGTGTGTATAGAGCGTGTGTGGGGGGAGGAGAAATGTGGGCGCACAGCTGTGGTGAGGTAGTTTAGGCCCAGCCATTGACTTGTATAGGAGTGTGTATAGAGCGTGTGTGGGGGGAGGAGAAATGAGGGCGCACAGCTGTGGTGACTGAGGTAGTTTAGGCCCAGCCATTGACTTGTATAGGAGTGTGCATAGAGCGTGTGTGGGGGGAGGAGAAATGTGGGCGCACAGCTGTGGTGAGGTAGTTTAGGCCCAGCCATTGACTTGTATAGGAGTGTGTATAGAGCGTGTGTGGGGGGAGGAGAAATGAGGGCGCACAGCTGTGGTGAGGTAGTTTAGGCCCAGCCATTGACTTGTATAGGAGTGTGTATAGAGTGTGTGTGGGGGGAGGAGAAATGTGGGCGCACAGCTGTGGTGACTGAGGTAGTTTAGGCCCAGCCATTGACTTGTATAGGAGTGTGTATAGAGCGTGTGTGGGGGGAGGAGAAATGTGGGTGCACAGCTGTGGTGAGGTAGTTTAGGCCCAGCCATTGACTTGTATAGGAGTGTGTATAGAGCGTGTGTGGGGGGAGGAGAAATGTGGGCGCACAGCTGTGGTGACTGAGGTAGTTTAGGCCCAGCCATTGACTTGTATAGGAGTGTGTATAGAGCGTGTGTGGGGGGAGGAGAAATGCGGGTGCACAGCTGTGGTGAGGTAGTTTAGGCCCAGCCATTGACTTGTATAGGAGTGTGTATAGAGCGTGTGTGGGGGGAGGAGAAATGTGGGTGCACAGCTGTGGTGAGGTAGTTTAGGCCCAGCCATTGACTTGTATAGGAGTGTGTATAGAGCGTGTGTGGGGGGAGGAGAAATGAGGGCGCACAGCTGTGGTGAGGTAGTTTAGGCCCAGCCATTGACTTGTATAGGAGTGTGTATAGAGCGTGTGTGGGGGGAGGAGAAATGTGGGCGCACAGCTGTGGTGAGGTAGTTTAGGCCCAGCCATTGACTTGTATAGGAGTGTGTATAGAGCGTGTGTGGGGGGAGGAGAAATGTGGGCGCACAGCTGTGGTGAGGTAGTTTAGGCCCAGCCATTGACTTGTATAGGAGTGTGTATAGAGCGTGTGTGGGGGGAGGAGAAATGAGGGCGCACAGCTGTGGTGACTGAGGTAGTTTAGGCCCAGCCATTGACTTGTATAGGAGTGTGTATAGAGTGTGTGTGGGGGGAGGAGAAATGTGGGCGCACAGCTGTGGTGAGGTAGTTTAGGCCCAGCCATTGACTTGTATAGGAGTGTGTATAGAGCGTGTGTGGGGGGAGGAGAAATGTGGGTGCACAGCTGTGGTGACTGAGGTAGTTTAGGCCCAGCCATTGACTTGTATAGGAGTGTGTATAGAGCGTGTGTGGGGGGAGGAGAAATGTGGGCGCACAGCTGTGGTGACTGAGGTAGTTTAGGCCCAGCCATTGACTTGTATAGGAGTGTGTATAGAGTGTGTGTGGGGGGAGGAGAAATGTGGGCGCACAGCTGTGGTGACTGAGGTAGTTTAGGCCCAGCCATTGACTTGTATAGGAGTGTGTATAGAGTGTGTGTGGGGGGAGGAGAAATGTGGGCGCACAGCTGTGGTGAGGTAGTTTAGGCCCAGCCATTGACTTGTATAGGAGTGTGTATAGAGCGTGTGTGGGGGGAGGAGAAATGTGGGTGCACAGCTGTGGTGACTGAGGTAGTTTAGGCCCAGCCATTGACTTGTATAGGAGTGTGTATAGAGTGTGTGTGGGGGGAGGAGAAATGTGGGCGCACAGCTGTGGTGACTGAGGTAGTTTAGGCCCAGCCATTGACTTGTATAGGAGTGTGTATAGAGTGTGTGTGGGGGGAGGAGAAATGTGGACGCACAGCTGTGGTGAGGTAGTTTAGGCCCAGCCATTGACTTGTATAGGAGTGTGTATAGAGCGTGTGTGGGGGGAGGAGAAATGTGGGCGCACAGCTGTGGTGAGGTAGTTTAGGCCCAGCCATTGACTTGTATAGGAGTGTGTATAGAGCGTGTGTGGGGGGAGGAGAAATGAGGGCGCACAGCTGTGGTGAGGTAGTTTAGGCCCAGCCATTGACTTGTATAGGAGTGTGTATAGAGCGTGTGTGGGGGGAGGAGAAATGTGGGCGCACAGCTGTGGTGACTGAGGTAGTTTAGGCCCAGCCATTGACTTGTATAGGAGTGTGTATAGAGCGTGTGTGGGGGGAGGAGAAATGTGGGCGCACAGCTGTGGTGAGGTAGTTTAGGCCCAGCCATTGACTTGTATAGGAGTGTGTATAGAGCGTGTGTGGGGGGAGGAGAAATGAGGGCGCACAGCTGTGGTGAGGTAGTTTAGGCCCAGTCATTGACTTGTATAGGAGTGTGTATAGAGCGTGTGTGGGGGGAGGAGAAATGTGGGCGCACAGCTGTGGTGACTGAGGTAGTTTAGGCCCAGCCATTGACTTGTATAGGAGTGTGTATAGAGCGTGTGTGGGGGGAGGAGAAATGTGGGCGCACAGCTGTGGTGAGGTAGTTTAGGCCCAGCCATTGACTTGTATAGGAGTGTGTATAGAGCGTGTGTGGGGGGAGGAGAAATGTGGGCGCACAGCTGTGGTGAGGTAGTTTAGGCCCAGCCATTGACTTGTATAGGAGTGTGTATAGAGCGTGTGTGGGGGGAGGAGAAATGTGGGCGCACAGCTGTGGTGAGGTAGTTTAGGCCCAGCCATTGACTTGTATAGGAGTGTGTATAGAGCGTGTGTGGGGGGAGGAGAAATGTGGGTGCACAGCTGTGGTGAGGTAGTTTAGGCCCAGCCATTGACTTGTATAGGAGTGTGTATAGAGCGTGTGTGGGGCTCCCTGACAGGGAATACACCGCAATCTACACTGGACAGTAATAAGAGGAGGGAAGAGGGGGGGACACATTCCACACAACACTAGAAGGGGGAACTCTACTTCCTGCTCTGTGTGTGGGGGGAGGAGAAATGTGGGCGCATGGCTGTGGTGACTGAGGTAGTTTAAGCCCAGCCATTGCATAGTTGCCAACTGTCCCGGATTTCCCGACTTACACTTCATTCCCGAATTTTTGGTGTCCCGGGAAATGTCCCGAGAAATCCGGTTCTCAATTTTCGCCGCCGCTGCCGCTGCAGGTCTCCGCCGGCCCCCATCTTAAAGAAGCTCAGGAAGACGGCTGGGGGGCTAGATGGAGCTCCTCCATCACCGCCCACCCTCCGCCCCGCTCCGCCTCGCCCCGCCTACCCCCGCACCGCTGCAAGTCTGTTATGGAAAGGGGCGGGGTTATAGCCATGCGGCCGGCGGACACACTAGGGCACCTCTGAGGTAGGGGAGGGGGGGCGCACCGCTGTGGGAATTTGTAAGGGGCTCCACTGGGGACACCTGATGTGAGGGGGGGCTCTGCCGGGGACACCTGATGTGAGGGGGGGCTCTGCCGGGGACACCTGATGTGAGGGGGGGCTCTGCCGGGGACACCTGATGTGAGGGGGGGCTCTTCCGGGGACACCTGATGTGAGGGGGGCTCCGCCAGGGACACCTGATGTGAGGGGGGGCTCCGCCGGGGACACCTGATGTGAGGGGGGCTCTGCCTGGGACTCCTGATGTGAGGGGGGCTCTGCCGGGGACACCTGATGTGAGGGGGGCTCTGCCGGGGACACCTGATGTGAGGGGGGCTCTGCCTGGGACTCCTGATGTGAGGGGGGCTCTGCCGGGGACACCTGATGTGAGGGGGGCTCTGCCGGGGACACCTGATGTGAGGGGGGCTCTGCCGGGGACACCTGATGTGAGGGGGCTCTGCCTGGGACTCCTGATGTGAGGGGGGCTCCGCTGGGGACTCCTGGTGTAAGGGGGGCTCTGCTGGGGACACCTGATGTAAGGGGGGCTCCGTTGGGGACATCTGATGTAAGGGGGGCACTTGATGCAAGGACGGACTCTGCTGGTGGCAGGTGACGTGGCAGGTGACACGCTCAGGGATCCCACTGATTCTGCATTATGGTGAGTTGAATGATTTCATTTTATATTACAATGTAATAATAGAAATAATGCACTTCAATCA
The DNA here is from genome assembly GCA_037952925.1 of Lithobates clamitans. Classification (NCBI taxonomy): domain Eukaryota; kingdom Metazoa; phylum Chordata; class Amphibia; order Anura; family Ranidae; genus Lithobates; species Lithobates clamitans. The sequence goes on from JBBGZY010001372.1 coordinate 661,733, forward strand.
TCCTGACACCATAACAACCATGGTGCCGGGATGATTGAAGTGCTAACACCAGGTGTTTGGAGTATCTTTATCTGCTGATTGTTAAACTTTCTAGAATACACAGATTTCTATTGTGTAGGATCTGGGGCTGCTGTCCTGTCATTTCCCTCCCCCCCTCTCCCCCTTTCCCTCCCCCTCTCTCCCTCTCCATCCCTCATTCATCTCAGACTCTAACCACACCCTATTGAGCCACGCCCATTTAAGCCACGCCCATGATGCCGCATAAACCACGCCCATTTTTCCTGTGACGCCACGCGTAGGGACAGGCACCTTCCGCTGTCAGCAGTGTATGAGCTCGCCGCTCGCCTGGTTACATTTTATCCTCGGCCCCCTCGCTGTGTGAGAACCCCTGTTTATTATTTGTGAATAAAGCTCTAATGTTGTAAAATACTGCACTATATGTCCTCCTTGTGTCTCCTTTGGCCGCTGTGCCCCCTGTGGTCCTGAGGTATATTGAATGACAGTCCGGGACCCGGGCCCCACCCCCACAGGAGATACCACAAGAGCTGACTGCCTTATGCTGTATCCTCAGTGTAATGAGGGGCCGTTACCTCCCAATATAGGATTGCTGCATGAAGAGGATTGTTCTACACACTTCACACTCTCCACTTATTTCATCAGTGATGAGAGAATCTCTCTGCTATTGCACCACTCCACTGTTTGCCACCTTTGATGGAGCATTGGAGTTGTTTTCTGCCACACAAGCCACTTTTCCTTGAACTGTAATATTGTTTTCATACAACTGTGAGCCCCTATTGTTGGCACCGGACACTTTATTACATCTGTCACAGACCTTGTGATCTCTCCGGACATCCATTGTAACATTGCACTTTTACAGGTCTAGTTTGTTTGTATGTGATCAATGCTTCAGATATTTATTTATTTTTTGCACTATATGCAAAGTTTTTACACTGCATATTTATAACACGGATGTTGATGTTTTTATATATTAGAATTTTTGTGTAGTCCGGCTACTTCCACTTATTTATCCATTTATTTATTTTATATTGTTTGATTGAGCAGAGCGCGCTTCTACCTTTATTATATACTGAGCACAGCGCGCTTCTACCTTTATTATATACTGAGCAGAGCGCGCTTCTACCTTTATTGTATACTGAGCAGAGCGCGCTTCTACCTTTATTGTATACTGAGCACAGCGCGCTTCTACCTTTATTGTATACTGAGCACAGCGCGCTTCTACCTTTATTGTATACTGAGCACAGCGCGCTTCTACCTTTATTGTCTGCTTAGGTTTATTATATATTGTATACTGAGCACAGCACGCTTCTACCTTTATTGTATACTGAGCAGAGCGCGCTTCTACCTTTATTGTATACTGAGCAGAGCGCGCTTCTACCTTTATTGTATACTGAGCAGAGCGCGCTTCTACCTTTATTGTATACTGAGCACAGCGCGCTTCTACCTTTATTGTCTGCTTAGGATTAATATATATTGTATACTGAGCAGAGCGCGCTTCTACCTTTATTGTCTGCTTAGGATTAATATATATTGTATACTGAGCACAGCGCGCTTCTACCTTTATTGTCTGCTTAGGTATAATATATATTGTATACTGAGCAGAGCGCGCTTCTACCTTTATTGTCTGCTTAGGATTAATATATATTGTATACTGAGCAGAGCGCGCTTCTACCTTTATTGTATACTGAGCACAGCGCGCTTCTACCTTTATTGTATACTGAGCACAGCGCGCTTCTACCTTTATTGTATACTGAGCACAGCGCGCTTCTACCTTTATTGTATACTGAGCACAGCGCACTTCTACCTTTATTGTCTGCTTAGGTTTATTATATATTGTATACTGAGCACAGCACGCTTCTACCTTTATTGTCTGCTTAGGATTAATATATATTGTATACTGAGCAGAGCGTGCTTCTACCTTTATTGTCTGCTTAGGATTATTATATATTGTATACTGAGCACAGCACGCTTCTACCTTTATTGTATACTGAGCAGAGCGCGCTTCTACCTTTATTGTCTGCTTAGGATTAATATATATTGTATACTGAGTGCCGGTGATCAGCTTTCATCCCAGCAATACCCCGGCATGATTGCCCCTGTGCATCGGGGCTTATTTATGGATTAGCGCAGCACCATTCCCACCTGTCAGCTTCTGTCCGCCATAATGTCGCAGTCACCATACAAATCGCTGATCGCCGCCAAAAAAAAATTATTAATAAAAATGCCATAAAACTTTCCCCTATTTTGTAGACAATATAACTTTTGCACAAACCAATCAATAAACACTTATTGCAATTTTTTTTTTTTACCCAAAATACATAGAAGAATACGTATCGGCCTAAACTGAGGGGAAAAATGTTTTTTTATATATTTTTGGGGATATTTATTATAGAAAAAAGTAAAAAATAATGCATTTTTTTAGAATTGACGCTCTTTTTTGTTTATAGCGCAAAAATAAAAAGAGGGGATCAAATACCTCCAAAAGAAAGATCTATTTGTGGGGGGAAAAAGGACGTCGGTTTTGTTTGCGTACAACGTCACACGACCGCGCGGTTGTCAGTTAGAGCGACGCAGCGCCGAATCCCAAAGAAGTGCTGTGGTCTTTGGACAGCCAAATGTTCCGGGGCTGAAGGGGTTACATTGTAATGTATTATTTCATCATTTCTCTACAATTTCCAATCTCATTATATACTGGAGGGAAAAATCCAATCTGTTATTATTGATGGTATGAAGGTCTGAACATGGACTACACACCACTCTTCATTTTCACAACAAAACTCATTTTTTTTCTAGTTTTAGTCTTTTGGCTAAAAGGCCATTTTAGTTTTACTTGTATTTTAGTCTTCTCAATTGTTTTAGTCGTATTTTAGTAGAATAAAATAGTATTCATTTAGCCGACAAAATGAACACCGCAAAACAGACCCGTATAAAGCAACGACTTCACCAAATATCACAATAAAAATCACTTCAAAGTGTAACTAAAGGCAAAACTTTATTTTTTTTTTCATTTTGGATAGTGTAATGGGGTGTTAGAACCCCCATCAGTTTTTATTGTGCCATCTGTGTCCCATTGGGGAGAGTTTCCTTCTGTATTCTGATGTGGGGAATTGCTCTCCCTATGACTGGGAGTGATGAGGAGAAACATTGTGAATAGAGAGAGAGAATCTCCCTAACAGGGCCACAGACAGTAATAAAAACTGACAGGGGTTCTAACCCCTCTCTGCTGTATCCATCCCAGTGGATGTGCTGTCATGTAATAAAATACTGAACAGTTTCATGAGATAAATACGGCAAATGTTGATGGAATTACACGTCTTATTTTACAAGCATTTTTTAGTGAATTGCAGAAAAACCTCTGAAAAGTGCTGAGATATTTTATCGCTGATCCTGACCACTTGGCGCCAGTATAACGTCCTTCCAGTATACTGCGCCAAGGTGGCCCCGCCCCCCTGGATTACATCATCCAACACTTCTGGGTCTGGGGCACACAGCGGGAGCTGATCTGCAGGTACCACAGACTCCATGTCCACCGGCACCCGCCGATCGTTCAGCACAGAGGCCGAATGTGACCTGTCAGTAGAGGAGACATGGATCCTGTGTTCCTGCAAAGTGAGGATCAATGCCTTTCCTTAGTAAAAGCACCTCCCCCCACACTACACACACACCAGATGGGCACACAGTTATACCCCTTGATTGCCTCTGATGTTTAACCCCTTCCCAGCCAGTGTCATTAGTACAGTGACAGTGCATATTTTTAGCACTGATCACTGTATTCGTGTCACTGGTCCCCAAAAAAGTGCCAGCTAGTGTCCGATTGTCCGCCACAATATCACTGTCACTCTACTAGTAAAAATATAGATAGATAGATAGATAGATAGATAGATAGATAGATAGATAGATAGTTTATAACTTTTGCGCAAACCAATCAATATTTGCTTATTGGGTCATTTTTTACCAAAAATATGAAATTAGATTTTTTTTTAATTTGGAACGTTTTTTAGCAGAAAGTAAAATTTTTAGTTTTTTTCAAAATTGTCTTTTTTTTTCTCTATAGTGCAAAAAATAAAAACAGCGATCAAATCCCACCAAAAGAAATCTCTATTTGTGAGAAAAAAAGGCAGAAATGTTTTCTGAGTACAGCGTCACACGACCGCGCAATTGTCAGTTAAAGTAACGCAGTGCTGTATTGCAGAAAACGGCCTGGTCCTGAAGGGGGGGGTAAATCCTTCTGCAGGTGAAGTGGTAAAGCAGTAGATGGCACTTTGTGAATGGAGCCCGCTGTCCCCCAATATAACAAACACGTGGCTCCATTCACATTGGGATAAGGATCTTTCTCTGTCAGGTGTGTAGGGGGTCCGGACCTGACGGCGGGGGGGTCACACACAATCCGGGGGCTGCAGATATCAGGATTGGGTGTAAATCTGACTGGCAGCCTCCTGCCTATCAGGTGAAAGCATTCAAGTGGCAGCGTTCCCGCCCATTCGCTCGCACATCCCCCCCCCGATACTGGCTCCACCCCCCGCGTCACCGTGCCCCGCCCTGCTTTCCAGCCTCTGCTTGCCCATTTGTGGGCCCGGGAGCTACATGGCGGGGGGAGGGGAAGGAGAAGAGCGGAAACACGCCCACTCTCCTCCCCTTCCTGTCCTGACCCAGGAAGTGATGTCTATGATGTCACTTCCGGGTCAGCCTCTCGGTGTCCACGGCTAGCTCAGCCGGTAAGTAATGCGATCTCCATCACAAAACATTCAGAGGAGCCCAGAGGAGACATTGGGGGGACTTCTAGACCCCGCATGTCTCCATAAAGAGAACCTGTCACCTAAAAATCAGCACATTGGGAACTTTTTTGTCTAATGTGATGAGAAAAACATTAAGTCATAAAATGTGGGTTTTTTTCAAAAAAATAAAATGACACCCAAGTATATAAAATCCCCCAAATCTTGCTGCTCCCCCCACATATATGAATGTAAGCTCATGTGTCGGGGGTGTTTATGGAGGAAAATGATGATTATGATACACATGTTACAAATCGCCGCGCATGCCGGAGTGAGAGCAATAATTCTAATACAAGACCTCCTCCATAACACTAAACTGATCACCTATAGGGGGCTTTTTAAGCGTCACCTATAGAAAATATAGGGTACTGAAGTTTGATGGCATTTCACAGGCGCACACAAATTTAAGGTCTGACATGTTGGGTATCTATTCACTCGGTACAACCTTGTCTTTTATATTTTACCAAAAATTTGGGTAGTTTGTTTGCCCTAAAATTGACTTTAGTGTGTTATTTACTGAAATTTATAACCTTTGTGTTAATAACTTGTGACATACAAAATTGGAACTACCACTATTTTATTCTCTAAGGTGTTTGCTTTCAGAAAATATATAATATTTGGGGGTTTTGTGTAATCTTCAGGCCACAAATGATTTTTAAACATGTGTGCAAAAAACACAAAAATGTCTCTGGCAGTGAAAAGGTTAAATAAAACATGCCGGTCTGAGATTTGATGATTACAGTCACATGACACCAATAAAGATTTGTATAGTTAAAGCTGAGCTCCACCCAAATGGGGAAGTTCCACTTTAAGCATTCCTCCCCCACTACTAGGCCACATTTGGAATGTCATTTTTTGGGGGGTTGCAGGTACCTTGTTTTGACAGATACCTGCTCCCACTTCTGCTCAGGCGGCCGCCTAGGTGACTCCTCCTCTCCCCCTCCCTACAATCTTCTGGGTCATGTCACAGGTCCAAGAAGATTGCCCGGCCATTAAGGAGGTGCAGCATGACTGGTGCATGCGTGGTGCAAGCTGTCAGAGACAGGTGCCCACACTTGTGATGCCGGTGCCATATAGAGGAGAGAGAGAACTTGGCAGTGGGTGTCAGGAACTCGACGGTGGGTGTCGGGAACTCGGCGGTGGGTGTCGGGAACTCGGCGGTGGGTGTCGGGAACTCGGCGGTGGGTGTTGGGAACTCGGCAGTGGGTGTCGGGAACTCGGCAGTGGGTGTTGGGAACTCGGCAGTGGGTGTTGGGAACTCAGCGGTGGGTGTCGGGAACTCGGCGGTGGGTGTCTGGAACTCGGCTGTGGGTGTCGGGAACTCGGCGGTGGGTGTGGGGAACTCGGCGGTGGGTGTCTGGAACTCGGCGGTGGGTGTCTGGAACTCGGCGGTGGGTGTCGGGAACTTGGCAGTGGGTGTCGGGAACTTGGCGGTGGGTGTCGGGAACTTGGCGGTGGGTGTCGGGAACTTGGCGGTGGGTGTCGGGAACTTGGCGGTGGGTGTCGGAAACTTGGCGGTGGGTGTCGGGAACTTGGCGGTGGGTTTCGGGAACTCGGCGGTGGGTTTCGGGAACTCGGCGGTGGGTTTCGGGAACTCGGCGGTGGGTGTCGGGAACTCGGCAGGGGGTGTCGGGAACTCGGTGGTGGGTGTCGGGAACTCGGCAGTGGATGTCAGGAACTCGGTGGTGGGTGTTGGGAACTCGGCGTTGGGTATCGGGATCTCGGCGGTGGGTGTCTGGAACTCGGCGGTGGGTGTCTGGAACTCGGTGGTGGGTGTCGGGAACTTGGTGGTGGGTGTTGGGATCTCGCCGGTGGGTGTTGGGAACTCGGCGGTGGGTGTCGGGGACTCGGCGGTGGGTGTCTGGATCTCGCCGGTGGGTGTCGGGAACTCGGCGGTGGGTGTCAGGAACTCGGTGGTAATTCTCTGTAAATTGAATCTGGAGTATTATCCTGACAGATGGGGGAGGGGAGCTCTTCAGCAGACAATTATTGGATATCTGGGGACAATCTGCTGAGTTATTTGGTGTTTTCTGTGTAAAGTGAAAGTGAAACTGTTGCAGTGAATTTCCTTTCCCCTCCCCCCTCCCCACATTCTCCATTTAGTTTTTGTGTTCAGAGATTCCAGATGGTCTCACAGACCGGTGTGACCGGAAAGGGAAGATTACATAGCAGTTGTATGACATGGGGGGGCAGCAGAAATATGCAAAGACTTTATACTACATGGGAAAAGCACCAATATGTATGAAGCCTAAAACTGAGCTGTGGGGGAAGGGAAAAGGATTCATTGTGGGGGGTCTGCCCCCCGAACTGTAAGGGTAAATGCTCATTTAGGGTCTTTGGGGGTCACAAAAATCAGATTTACTGACTTCATCCTCCTCCTGCAATCTCCCTTCAGGCTGTAAATCCCGTCCCTGCAATCTATTTCCCCCGATGTTCTGGTGGTCTCAGGTCCTCTGACATCATCATGTACAATGCAGGTCCCATAGCCTTGTATTGGATGTGAGGACACTGAGGGACAGTCCATTGATGAAGTGTAGGGGAGTAGAAGAGACTTCTATCTGTTGGGGTAGCAGAGGGTTGGAGAAGGAAAACTGATCTTTTTTGCCCCTCTTGACCTAAATGAGAATTGACCCCCTTGCAGTGCGGAGCGATCCCACTACGAGGAAACATTTCTCTGATCACCAGAGATGGGATTTAATCTTCTGATATTAATAGAAATGATTTTCAGTAGATTGAAATACATGTTACTATAAATCGGAGGGGGGGAGAAGTTTAACCACTTTCCACCAAAAGACGTCTACAGCGCGGGCTTCCAGTGCTGGAAGGGGGTCCATAGACGTCCCCCCCGGGATCGATCTGCTCATGCACCCCTTGTACTCTGTGATGGTCAAGTCCTCCGGACTCAGCTGACCACAGATCAGAGGAAAGGGCCAATCACTGGCAATGTTGAAATAAAAAACAATATTTTTTACCTTTTGCTACAATAAATATCCCCAAAAATGTTTTTTAAAAAACAAAGTTCTACATCAGTTTAGGCCAATCGCAATAAGCGTATATTGATTGGTTTGGGCAAAAGTTATATTGTCTACAACCTATGGGTAAGATTTATGGGATTTTTATGGCTTTTTTTACTAGTAATGGCGGTGATCTGTGATTTTTTAGCAGTACTACGACATTGCGGCAGACAGATCGGACACTTTTGACACATTTTTGGGACCACTGACATTTATACAGCGATCAGTGCTATAAAAAGGCACTGATTACTGTATAAATGTCACTGGCAGGGAAGGGGGTCAACACTGGGGGGTGATCAAGGGGTTAAATGGGTTCCCTCATGAGTGATTCTTACTGTGGGGGGGATGGGACTGACTGGAGGAGAAGACAGATCGCTGTTCGTAATGACTACAGACAGCAGATGTGTCTCTTCTCCCGTCAGGACAGGGAATTGTTTGTTTACACCCGTTTCTGGCTCTTGTGCCCGCGATTGTGGGTGGCCCTGGCAGCGATCACACCCGCCAACCATGCACATGGGGTCCCTCGCCGTGCACGCGCACCTACACCTGCTATGGCTCTTCAATGGGCCGACGTTCTAGTGTGTTGTTTTGTGGTAATGAAGCACCTCGATGACGTAAATGTGGGGGAGCCGGTCAGCAACAAGTGGTTCATTTATCCACAACAGTGAAATCAGTCTGTATATGTAGTAAGGCATGCTTGTTATATCACTGGGGAGCCCAGGGGGGAGAGGAATCTATGATTGTTTTTTATTTAAATCAGATTTTTGTTGTATTTTTATCAAATTTATTTTAATAAAATGCTTTTGGCGAAGAAATCTATCTAAAATGAGTTTTCTTTTTAAGATACATTATGAATTTAGTTTATTCAGCATGAAATGGAGCTTAGTTATGTAGCACGAGGCTGTATATTCTGCAAGATTTACATTTGTGGAAAACTCATTCAATGAATCCAAGCTCTGCAAGCTGAGATAACATGCACTGCTGTAACAAGGGGTTCAATTCTGTGTTCCATTTATTCCTAGGTTCATTCATATATTTACCCTTCCAGATATGTGGTCAGTAAATGCAAAGGATTAAAACACACAACACAAAGAATGGAATACAAAGTTTTACTTGGCTTTGATTAAGGATGTATTACAGATGATATTATACGGGATAAATACAGCGTATTCAATTCCAGGGGACCCCTCAACTTCTGAAAGTTCTGGAAGCCGATGGTCTGATCAAAGCCCAGGAACATTCACATCCATGTCCTGGGAGAGGTCCACCGCTCTTCTCTATTGTCTGACCTTCTAAAGGCGAGATGGAAAGTAGAAAAAGCTGGTTTTATCCGGTACTAACAAAAGACTATCCATAATGGTCCGGAGACAATGTGACCATCTGTGAGTGACATCTGGGAGTGACCCTCTGTGAGTGACCCTCTGTGAGTGACCCTCTGTGAGTGACCATCTGTGAGTGACCCTCTGTGAGTGACCATCTGTGAGTGACCATCTATAAGTGACCCTCTGTGAGTGACCCTCTGTGAGTGACCGTCTGTGAGTGACCGTCTGTGAGTGACCGTCTGTGAGTGACCATCTGTGAGTGACCATCTGTGAGTGACCCTCTGTGAGTGACCCTCTGTGAGTGACCCTCTGTGAGTGACCGTCTGTGAGTGACCGTCTGTGAGTGACCGTCTGTGAGTGACCCTCTGTGAGTGACCATCGGTGAGTGACTCTCTGTGAGTGACCCTCTGTGAGTGACCCTCTGTGAGTGACCGTCTGTGAGTGACCCTCTGTGAGTGACCGTCTGTGAGTGACCCTCTGTGAGTGACCCTCTGTGAGTGACCCTCTGTGAGTGACCCTCTGTGAGTGACCGTCTGTGAGTGACCATCTGTGAGTGACCATCTGTGAGTGACCCTCTGTGAGTGACCATCGGTGAGTGACTCTCTGCGAGATCAGAAATATACATTTATATATATAAGTAATCACCTTAAAACCATTACTAAGTCTCTTGTAATTCAATAACTAAAGATATATATGAATATAGACCCCGAACTACAACTGCATGGATGAATTCACATAATTTCACAGTAACCATGAGATAAAAAAAAGTTCAGGAATATTCCTTTATCCCATTGTTTTGCAAATCTATGTGCACTACAAACTGTATGATTGAATCAGATCCAGCAAGAATGAGTCCTTACATTTAAAGAGCACCTGTCATTTCAGATCCATCATGGCAGCGCTCACCGGGAATCCACTCACCTGCTGTCACCACATCCCTCACCTTGTTGTGTCACTGCCCCATCACCGGCTGTCCCATTAACCGGTTCCCAACCGGCTCTTGCAGATCAACTTGTGGCAGAATGGCTCCCCTGGGCCAAATCCCGTACAGGAACGTCATTCTCTTTTTTGGCCATCAGAGGGCGCTCACGTGATGGCGTGCACAAGTGCCAGCACGGGGATTTGTGGTGGAGGGAGATTGGAGAAGTTTCTGGAACAGAGATGAAAGATGTTCATCTGGTTGGCAGTTTGTCTGTCATATCATACCGCAAATTTCTTCTGATAAACATTCAGGAGAGAAGGGACAAAGGAAAAGATTCACATTAATACTTGTAATAGAAGGTTTCTTTTTCTTATGGACAATTTAGTGCTGATGCTGAATCTGAAAGACTTTCCCCACCAATGAGACTTGTGAGACATTTTCCGGAGTCTCTCCTGTCATTTATGAATGTAAAAGTACTGTGAATACAAGTGTAATGGGTTGGAGGTCGGGGAAGGAATAGAACCTATCCAATCCTTCACAACAAGAAATGGAAAATAGGATTTTTTTGTTGGAGGGAGGAATTGAAAGAAGGAAATCATGTTTTTAATGTGGGACATGTATTGACATAACTGAATTAATATGGTGCAGGTACCCAGGAGGTTGGCACTTATGCATAGTAAGGTGTCTGTTGGCCAGACTAGAGGGTGCCAGGTGACACATCAATGGGGTGAACATTTCCTTGTAGGGGTGATGTCTCAATCTTAGCAGTCCTACAGAGAGGTTTTCCATTACTGGACATGGGGGACACCAGAGCTGGATATGGGGGAGATACGTCTGGTTGATGTCTCCCCTGAGAGGTTGGAACCTTGCACAGGTAATGCCAGTGACTACACACAGGAGCTCCATTAGATAAAGGGAACATACGCTGGCTACCAGGGCACAATATACCTTCACCACATGGCGCTTCAACATCTCACAATGGTTGATAAAAACCTGTCACCCTATATGTGCTGAGTCCGATTTTGTCAGATCTCTCCATAGGAATCAGCGGCACTCTGACAGGCCCCTCCCCCGCTCAGTGAGCAGAGAAGGACCTGTCATCTGCCGGCTCATCAGAGATCAATGGATCGATTCCTTGCTGAGCTGGTGAACTCCGCTAAATGGATCCACTTCGTGTGGAAGGGGCCAAACACTCCTCTCCCCCTAGACTGACAATGCTGCTGCCCAAAGATGCCTCCAGTGCTCCTTCATTCAGAGTGGCGGCACTCTAAGTAAAGGTTCACACTTATGTGGTGTGGAAAACACAGAGATCTGTGTGCTTTTCCCACATCTCATGCAAATCGCACAAATCATGAGATCTGCAGAGAGTGTCAATACAAAGTCACCAACACCCCAAACACAGGTCACATAGACACTGCCTTTGCCTGCATTGGATTGCATTGTACAAAACGACGGTGGGGTGTGGTGTGGTGTTATGGGATGGGATGTGATGTAGTGGGGTGAGGGTGTGGTGGGATGGGATGGGATGTGGTGGGGTGGGATGTGATGTGATGTGATGGGATGGGATGGGATGTGATGTGGTTGCGTGTGGCTAAAAAAAGGTGCATGCACTTCTTTGGTGTAATGTGGTGCGATTCACATGCAGTTCGTAGTGTGGATTGAGGCTTTTACAGGAGGAGTGTTACTGGCCAGATCAGGGGAAAACAGAGGGGAGAAAGCCATAAAAAAAAAAAGGAATGCAGCCGCCACATCCAATGATTGGAGCTGCACATAGGTGTGTGCACAGGGTGTGCCAGGTGTGCCTGGGCACACCCTAATCACCCTGTGCTGCACAGATTCCCCTTGCTGCTTGGCTGCAGAGAAAGGGACTGGGAAATCTCTGTCCTCAGTCCCTTTCCCTGTCTCAAATGTGAGACATCGGGGGTCTGTTTAGACGTGTGATATTTCACCAAAGCCCCCCAATGGGACTCGTAAAAAATATAATAAAAAATGATTGTAAAACAAATAATGTAGCAAATAATAAAAAAAGAAAAAAAATATAAATGACTGACATAAACCTACTGACATTGTCCTCTCTGCTCTAGTGACACTGTCCATTGTCCTACTGCTATATATACATGTACATAGATATACACACGCTGCAATATATATATATATATATATATATATATATATATATATATATATATATATATATGTATATATATATGTATATGTGTGTGTGTGTATGTATGTGTATGTATGTAAGGGCTGCTGATGTGGTTATAGCGATCCGCCAATCACCCTGCTGCCAACCTCCCATCCACCATTCTGAAAACAATAAACAGTCATTTTGCTCCGTTTTGTGGCTTTTATTTGCGGGATCAACTTGGATAGAACTGAGAGGAAATATGAGAATCCCCGATACAGCACATTCTTGAGGTTACTTGTGGCCTTGGCCTTGTACCTCTGGTTTTTCTGCTGTGTAACCGTACCGTAACTTCTTTACTAACTGGTGCTTCTTTACTTTGTGCAAATCCTTTACTGCATAGTTATTGAGTTGCTTCCCTTCCAATGGAACAAGAGGAATCTCTCGGAATAATCCCTACATGTAGACTAGAATGATATTGTCTCTTTCACTCGTTGAACCAAAGGTGCACACAGCTTCCTTCTCCAGCTTCTATGATTTGGACAGTCACTCAGTCTTTGGAAGTTATCACCAATGTGCTAACCAGGCCGGAGACGACACGGCATCTCTCCCCGTTGACCTGACACATGGCAATATACGGACTCCTACTTTCAGCCAGTCCATTCTCAATAATGCTGTGCTCCCCGGCCACACAGCACTCTACACTGCTCTGACCAGTTTCTTGTTTCTTTAACGTTACACTGACCTGCTCCTTTGTATCAAAGTCCTGTGTTCCTTGGTCACAGAAATCCGATGTGCTGAACTACTTCCGCCGCTTTACTTCTCCTTTTTCCACTTGATCTTCTTTACATCCGAATCCTGTGTTCCCCGGTCACAGAAGCTTGATGTACCCCACAGGGATGAAGATTCTCATCTTTAACTCCTTCCCCGTGGTTCCTCCATTCCTCCTCCACGCACAGCACATCCCCTGCATGGAGATGCACGGTACAGCACCTCAGCACTCCATGCTGTCTTTCCTGTACTTCAGAACTCCCGAACTCCTTGGAAGCATGTGACCCCAGCTTATATGAGAGGCCTGCCCCCTGCCAATGCAAGTTAATGATTGGTCAGGGCTCCCCACATGAGCTGCCTGCCACTCAGGTCTCAGGCCCAACTCCCTTACAGAACAATCCATCTGAAAGCAGAGAAGGCATCTATGAGCCAAAGCACAGGTGGCCACACCCCCCACTATACTGACACACCCACTCCCAGATCAAAACAACCAGGCCTGTAAGGAAAACACAGTCCTGGCTAAATTTACCAGCATCTGAGCCCTACAACTAGAAAAATACTAATCTATCACCTACCTGTAAGTAGAGGGTGCTACATATATATCTGTGTATATATAAAACACACACACGTTTGATCATTAGGGTGCACACCAATGGAGCTGCAATATATGACATTTCTGGTGTTGGGTTTATTACAGCTTTGAATAAAACATGACAGTCTGAGATGTGACAGTTCAGCTACATTCACACCTTTCCAAGTTGTGCGTTTTTAGCTGATTAGGATGGTCAGTTTAGGCAGGGAATCAAGGGACGTTTGGGGCAGGTAGGAATGAGCCAATGAGAGTGGATGGAACTCTCTGGAAGCAGTGGAAGCAGTGGGGCTCATTATATAAAGGGCCTACTGTCCCAGTAGTTTTGCTGACAGGCTGAAGGTTTGGTAAAGAAGAGATTCATCACCTACCTCAGGACATGGAGACGGTCTTCAGGCAGCTTTTGGAGAAGGTGGCAGCCAGCGGTGGAGAGGAATGGCTGAAGCGTTGTCTGGAAGAAACAACAGGAGAAGTGCAGCAGGTTGCTATCACAGAAGAGGTCGGCATGCCTGTATCTACTCCACAGCTGGCCAGGCGACAGAGGAGAGAGGCGGTGGCATCAGCAGGGGGATCTTGGCAGTCTACTAGGCTGCAGCGTAGCCGGACCCTGGAGCGTGTGAATGCTTTGGGTCCTGTGGCAGTGGCAGCAGTGGCAGCAGATGATGCGGAGGAGCAGAGCCATTGGTGTGGAAGAGATTGGCACGGTCAACGCTGTAGTACGTGGCATGGTCAGAAGACACAGAAGACACGGCTGCTGGGACAAGAGGATGAGGCGGGCCTTTTTTTCCATCTCCTATCCGAAGTGACGGAGGCATGGCCGGGGTGAGTGACTCTTTCAGAACACCAGGACCTGCCCCCTGCAACCAAAGGTGATCCGGCCCCTCCGAGGAACCGAACGGGGAGGCGCCAGGTGCCTGAAGATTGTGATGGATGGGTAGCCACTCCCCCTGATTACTCTATGGGAAGTCAGTATCAGCAGAATCCCAATGCTGCTTTGGCACCACCTGCTGAAGTTCCTGGTGAGTTGTATATGCACATTATTATCGTTATTTTCTAATATAGCTAAAATTTGTGTGTCAGATAATGGGAATGTTGCTGCTCCTACTTCTGTATGGTCTCCAGCAGCTGCAGCAGTTAACCCTTTGGCATCTGTGGGTCTCTCAGTAATGTCAACGGGTTCACTGAAAATACCTTCTCTTGTTAATTCTTTTTTGAATGTACAGAATTCTAGTCATGTTGCTGAATCTCTTTCACATGTAGTGGTTAACCCTGCGGTTCCAGAAACCTGTTTTAAGGAGGCGTTGCCCTGCAATTTATCTTTCCTCAACTGTGAAAGAAAAAATATGGAAAGGTGAATTTTTGGATATGCTGTCCCTTTTACCTTCCTCTAAGGAAATTCCAACAAAAACAGATAGACAAGCCGAAGAGGAAGGGGATGCAGCCCCCATTACAAGGTCAGTTAATAATTGGTTGCATAATGTATTTTTTCTAGCATTGTAGGGTAAAAAGATCCAGATAAATGTAGTGGGTTGTTCCAGCATTTGGAGAATGTGTTGGAAGCTTACAGGAGTTTTGCGGGGAATGGTTGGTATCAATATGATGAGTTGTTTAGGCAAAAAATGTCCATTTATCCCAATCTAAAATGGGGCATGAAAGACGTAGGCCTCTGTCTGGACTTGATTGTGCCCCAGAAGTCCCCCTTTTCTAAACAGCAGCATTCCATTAGTAATGTTTCCCAATACAGCAAAGGTGTATGCTATGCATTTAATGAGAAGCAGTGCAAGTGGGGTGCATCGTGTAAATATAGGCATGAGTGTTCCTTTGCTTGGGTCCTCACTCAGTTTTGAAATGCTTCAAAAGGACCGGTCAGTCAGGGCAACAGGATAGTTTTCAAGCCAAAAGCGTTCATATCACTGAGGCTAGCAAACATAATCCCATGGTTGGAACCTTAACCAGATCGGAGTATGGCGCAGTTCTTAATTGAGGGGTTTACGTACGGGTTTTTACTGCCTTTGTTTTCAGGAATGGTCCACCTCTTGGTGTAAGAGGGGGGTTGATCGTGTATCATTGAGTGTTGTAGTTTGTAGATGGTGGAGAGCAGGTATCTGGGTGATTCTGAGAGAGCACAGCTGTTCGTAACCCGTTAGGGGTCTGTGGATTTGGGAAGAGGGAATAGGTCTGAGCAAAAGGAGGATATACGCAGGGCTGTGAGCCAGTTGCCCTGGTCTCTCAGTACAACAGGTGTACCTGAGGTTGGGTTAAAAATTGAGCTTGCTATAAGCCATGTTGAGCGGAGATATGGGCCTACTTTGCTGGATCCCATACCCTGAGGGAGAGCAGGGTGGTCAAATAACGATGTGAGTGTCGAGGGATCCATGGACAGCAACCATGACAGTCCATTTTAGTACCATAGGTGTAGTGCAGCGGTTGTTAGCGGCGAGGAAGTGGATAGGAGGTGCAGCTTCTGCCCATAGCCCCACAGTAATGCCCGGAGGTCAAGGGTGGAGAGATCTTGTTCCACCATGGTGGATGCTTTGGGGAAGGGTCGGGGGAACCATTCCAAGATCCTAGGCAACAGTGCTGCCCTGTGGTATAGTTCAAAATCTGGGAGGCCCACCCCACCTTGAGTTTTGGGGTATGTGAGTAGAGTGTGATGGATAAGGGATAGTCCCTGGTGCCAGATGAAGTGTATGGAAATGGATCGTAGGGAGTTGAAGAAGTGTATGGGAACGGTAATAGGCACTGTCTGGAATAGAGTCGTTTAGGGAGGGTGTCTATTTTAAGTGTGTTAATGTGACCAAACCAGGGCAGCGGGGATCATTTCCACGTGTCTAGTTCCTTCCCAAGATGGTTCAGTAAAGGGAGATAGTTGAGGGTATAATAGTCTGAAAGGTTGGATGGAATCGTTATCCCCAGATAGGAGATGCCTATGGAATCCCATTGGAATGGGAAGTTGGCCTGCACTTGGGCAAGGTGGTGGGTGGTAGGGAGATATTAAGGGCTTCTGTCTTGGACATGTTTAGTTTAAAATTGCTAAATTCTCTGAATCTGTGAAATTCATGCATCAGGGAGGGTAGGGATGTGTTAGGTTGCTGAATGTAGACTAGGAGATCATCCGCATAGAGTGAGAGTTTGTAGTCAGAGGAGTGTTTATAGATCCTCACTATAGTTTTGTTCTGTCTGATGGCCCTGCTAGGTGTTCTATCACTAGGACAAAAAGTAGGGGAGATAGGGGGCATCCCTGGTGGGTACCATTAGAGATGTGAAATGGAGAAGATGAGGAGCCATTGACTAAGATGGATGCTGAGGGATGGGAGTATAATGCCAAAACCTTGGACACAAAGGTGGGACCAAGGCCTATCTATTCTAGGGAAAGGTGTAAGAACTGCCAGTTGACCCGGTTGAACGCCTTTTTGGCATCAAAAGATAGGAGACATGACTTCAGGTTGTGTCATCTGATGTAGGAAATGAGGTGGATGGTTTTAGAGGTTGTGACCCTGGCCTCTCATCCTGGGACAAACCCCACCTGGTCTCTGTGAATAACTGAAGGTTTAAGAGGTGACCAGGACTTTTGTGAAAAGTTTACCGTCCAGGTTAAGAAGGGAAATCGGTCGCTAACTAATGCACTGAGAGGGGTCTTTGCCTGAATTGGGTATGACTGAAATGTTGGCGGATAAGAGGTCTTTAGAGGGTAGGTGGGAGTTGCCTATGTGGTTGAACGCTGCGGTGAGTAGCAGGGCGAGGGGCTGGGCGAACGATTTGTATAACCTAAGGAAAAACCCATCCGGGCCTGGGCATTTACCAGACTTCAATCCCTTAATAGCGGATAAGAATTCAGATACCGTTGAGGGGTTGTCTAGGTCTGCAGACTCATTGGGATCTATTTGTGGTAGTGCTGTCTCTGAAATGTAGTCTCACATGTTGGAGAGGTGTGGGTCTCCCTCAGGGGTTTGTCTAGTCCGTGGAGGCAGGTTGTATAATTGGGAGTAATATCGTTGGAAGGCGCCTGCAATACCTTGAGAATTGCTGATCTTTTGTTGGTTGGGGGTGCAAATGTGTGGGATGGGTCGGCATGGGGGGCAAGGATGGAGGACCCTCGCAAGGTGTTGCCAACATTTGTTGGCTAAGATGTAGTGCCGGTTAAGTCCCCATCCCTAACTATGAGGGAGTGGGCATCTAAGTAGCTCTCTATGGGCGTTAGAGAGGTCAACATAGGTTGCGGGATCTGGGTCTTGTTTATGAGCGAGTTCTAGTGTATGTATAGTGGACAATAGTCGGGTTATGTCAGCGGATCTGGCCTTTTTTTAGGCGGGAGCCATGTTGTATGAACGTCCTCCGGAGTACGCATTTTAGGGCTTCCCATTTAGTGAGGGGATTGGTTTAGTCAGTTTGGTGGTGTTATGACTAATTTCTGATTGGAACTTTAAAACAAAAGTTAATACTGCAGCTGCAGGAACAGATTCACAGGACGCAATGACTGTGTTTAAAATGTCTGTTCAGTGTCAAAATGTAGTATTACGTGTTGTTTTATACATAGATAAGAAAGGGGTGGTGTGAGATGTTATTAAAAACTAACAAATAGAAATATATTATTAAAAGCTAGCGAATAGAACAATTGTAAAAGTAAAACCTTGAGAGGGGAGGGGGAGGGGGAGTAGAGAGCTTGTAGCAGAAGATGTGTCTGTGTGTTAGGTGAAGGTTACAGAACACATTTCAACAGTGAGAACAAAATGGAGTCTCTTGTGCTTAAATGAACAGTACAGTGAATGTACATGTCATTTCCCACCTTTTGTTTATTTGACACCATTCTTCTCCACTAGGGATGAGCCGAACACCCCCCTGTTCGGTTTGCACCAGAACATGCGAACAGGAAAAAAGTTTGTTCGAACACGCGAACACCGTTAAAGTCTATGGGACACGAACATGAGTAATCAAAACTGCTAATTTTAAAGGCTTATATGCAAGTTATTGTCATAAAAAGTGGGGACCCGGGTCCTGCCCCAGGGGACATGGATCAATGCAAAAAAAGTTTTAAAAATGGCCGTTTTTTCAGGAGCAGTGATTTTAATAATGCTTAAAGTCAAACAATAAAAGTGTAATATCCCTTTAAATGTTGTAGCTGGGGGGGTGTCTATAGTATGCCTGTAAAGGGGCGCATGTTTCCTGTGTTTAGAACAGTCTGACAGCAAAATGACATTTCGAAGGAAAAACCCATTTAAAACTACTCGCGGCTATTGCATTGCCGTCCAACAATACACATAGAAGTTCATTGATAAAAACGGCATTGGAATTCCCCACAGGGCAACCCCGAACCAAAATTTAAAAAAAAAATGACGTGGGGGTCCCCCTAAATTCCATACCACTCCCTTCAGGTCTGGTATGGATATTAAGGGGAACCCCGGCTAAAATTTAAAAAAAAAATGACGTGGGGGTCCCCCTAAATTCCATACCAGACCTGAATTTTAAGGGGAACCCCGCGCCAAAAAAAAAAAACGACGTGGGGTCCCCCCAAAAATCCATACCAGACCCTTAAAAGAGGGGGGACGAGTGTGCGTCCCCCCTCCTGAACCGTACCAGGCCACATGCCCTCAACATTGGGAGGGTTCTTTGGGGTAGCCCGCCAAAACACCTTGTCCCCATGTTGATGAGGACAGGGGCCTCATCCCCACAACCCTGGCCGGTGGTTGTGGGGGTCTGCGGGCGGGGGGCTTATCAGAATCTGGAAGCCCCCTTTAACAAGGGGACCCCCAGATCCTGGCCCCCCGTGTGAAATGGTAAGGGGGTACTTACCCCTACCATTTCACTAAAAAACTGTCAAAAATGTTAAAAATGACAAGAGACAGTTTTTGACAATTCCTTTATTTAAATGCTTCTTCTTTCTTCTATCTTCCTTCATCTTCTTCTTCTTCTGGTTCTTCTTCCGGCGTTCTCGTCCAGCATCTCCTCCGCTGCGTCTTCTATCTTCTTGTCCTCGGGCCGCTCCGCACCCATGACATGGGGGAGGCTCCCGCTCCCGCTGTTTGGATTCTGTGAATACCTGAAACAGAATCTGGGTCAGGCATAGATTTATTAACACCTTTAATGTATTTTATTCAATGTTCTTAGCAAAATCTGAACATATTATAACAGACTAGAGTGAGAAGCCTGCAGCTGTTGGGCAAAATATAGCCCTGTTTTGGGTGGCCCTCCAAATTAAATCTCATAGGGGGACAGCCCATGTGGTTGTTTTTAAGGGTAGTTCGTACAGAATATAGGGCTCAATTATAATGTTAATGGCTCTTAAATCATGCACCATCCGGTATGTCACCTGCCCACCCTTCTTGTCTGGCTTCTTTGCACTTGAGAACAGGGGTGTATTGACTTGGGACTTAATTGGTACAACAACCCGTGCTGCTTTCAGTTGAGTGATTTGATCCTTTATCCCCTCAGTCTGAGCAATACTCAGTGGGTACTGTTTAATTTGTGGGAGATGGGCTCCTGGTTTAATTTTTATCATGACTGGGGTGCAATCCAGCAGACCTACTTCATATTTGCTGGTGGCCCATAATTCAGCGGGAATCACTTTGAATTCTGGTGGAAATGGCGGAGTGGAGCCTTGGATTAAAAGTACTCCACAGGCAGAATTTAAAACTTCTCCTGACAGACTACTGACCACTTGGACTCCTGTAGGAGTGTAGTCTATGTTTGCTAAAATTTGGTTCAAAATGTCAGCTCCCAAAAGATTGGTAGGAACTGTGTCTGAAATTAACACTTTAGTGACAATTTCTGTTTGCTGTCCTAGCCTGAGTTTAAGTGGCTTGGACTCAACCAAATTAGTAGAGGTCCCGGTTAGGCCAAGACCAGAGATAACATTTGTAGATAATAATCCTGGAGGTAAGTCCTCTATATTAAAAACACTTTGGCTTGCACCAGTATCGATTAAACAGGTTAATTCTGTTTCTCCTCCAGGATAGGGGAGTTCTTGTAAAAATACTTTTACTCTGGCCTCTGGACCATTGTCTCCTCTATTTAACATGATTGATACTGGCATGCCATTTTCCTATGCCTTATCCACTGCTTTTGGCAGAGAGCTGGGATCAGCATGAGGTGCCTCTAAGCTCTTTTCCAATCTACGGTCAGGAAGATGGCAGAATTTGGCTACGTGTCCTTCCCCATTACAATTGTAGCATATAATTGGTCCACTATTGCCATGATTTCTGAAATAGCCTTTGCCTCTTACTCTTCCTCTTCCTCTCTGCTTCCTCATGTACATAACCTTGGGTTTGCTGTCTTTTTGGTTAATCCTGTTTTCTATGGATAACAGGATAGGCAGAACGTCTCAAATAGACATATTACCTGCCTCAGGCATTGCTGTGAACAACTTTTTTTTCAACTGTGGTATTAAACTATCAAGAAACCTTTGTTTCACCAGTTGTGTAGATGGACTTGCAGTTTCTCTTGCCTTCTCTTCCTCTATTTTAAGGCCTGCTTCCTCAGCCATATCACTTAACTGCCTCCAATAAGCCCCTGCTGCTTCCTCTTTCCCTTGCTTAGCATTCATAAATTCAGCATGTCTGGTTTGTCCATATATTCCTTCAATTTCTCACAAACCTCCGTCCACTAACCATCTTACCTAGATTTTTTACGTCTACACCACATTCTTTAAGTATATAGCCAGATATGTTGCTTCCCACTGCTTTAATAGGAATCTGATGAATGTCAGTAGCAGAAGCCTCATATGCTTCCTGTGCAGTGCTAAGTTTGTTTGCAAACCCAATTGGATTCTTTCTAGGATCTCCCAATCCCTCTAATATGGCTCTAATATGGCTCTAATATGGCTCTCATATCTTGGGGACTAAAAGGTACATGCCATTTAATTTGATACTTACTGTCAACAGCATTACCTTCAAAAACGAATTGGGTTCTGACAGGAT
This sequence comes from Lithobates clamitans, assembly GCA_037952925.1. NCBI lineage: Eukaryota > Metazoa > Chordata > Amphibia > Anura > Ranidae > Lithobates > Lithobates clamitans. The sequence goes on from JBBGZY010001372.1 coordinate 683,182, forward strand.
AAACAGATTTCTCTGTGCCAGGGGCAGAAGGGGTGGCGTCTCCCTTCCTTCTCTCTTCATCTTGCTGCCACAATTTGGAAATTATGGTTTGCTCCGGAAGTTCAGACTCTATCCCTCTTTCTCTGGCCAAAGCCTTAATTTCAGAGAGATCTAATTTTGCATATGTGCCTTTTGATTTATACCAATCATCTGTTTCTAGGATACAAGCCAAATCCCTCTTTGTAGGTTGATATGGAGCTGTTAAGGTCCTTGTGTTCTAATGTTTCAGGGATACCATAGATTCTGATATTGTTCCTTCAGTTATGGTTCTCAATATCATCTTGGTGGTACATGAGCTGCTGCAGTAGGACAGTGTGGGAGTTCAGGGTCCCTTATAGGGATTGCAAGGTGTTGAATATACCATCGGTGGTGCCCTCTATGTCCTCCATACGGACCCCTAAGTCTTTCTTGAGCTCAGTTATCTCCTGCCTGTATGTCTTCTTTATGCGGGAGACATAATGCTTAAAATCAGATTTTGTAGGCAGGGATCGCATGTATGTGTGTAAGGATCGCATCTGCGATTCCATGTCCCATCCATCTCCGGAGTAAAGGGAGGCCTATGAGTGGCTATGGGGGCTGTGCATGGAGGGCTCAAGGCCAGCAATGGAGGTTGAGCGGCACCTGGAGCGTACCTGTATGGCGTCTGCTGGCTCGGAGTGGGCCAGAGATGGAGGTGCCGGCGCCATCTTGGATTTTCCCTGTGACATGTAGGCCACAGAAGCCTGAGTCAGGAATCATTCTAAATCGCCCTGTATCCGATTGCAGGTGGGCTTGGGCTGCTCCTTGGGCTTTTCCTTGCCCATCGGTATGATTTGGGGATGTTGTGGGTGGACTGTGGTGGAGGAGATAGAGCCCCATGGAAACCATCAGGATCAGGAGCTGCCGCAATCCTACAGCTCCATGTGCTAGGCCATGCCCCCATCGTCCACTATTTAGATGATTTCTTGATAATAGGGCCGGAAGATTCATCAGTTTGTTTTTACTCCTTGAAACTTTTTTCGCTCCTTATGAGCCATTTTTAAAGTTCCCATGACGCAGGAAAAGACTGTTTTTCCTTCCACTTCATTGCAATTTTTAGGAATTCACATATACACAAAGTTGTCAGTTTTTAGTTTGCCCATAGAAAAGATAGAGGATGCAAAAAATGTTTTGATTAGGAAACGGAAAGTCCTACTAAAAGAGCTTCAGTCGTTGTTGGGGGTCCTTGGTTTTGCGTGTCGCATTATGCCAGTCGGAAGAATTTTTTCTTGGAGGCTTTATTTAGCGACATTGGGTTTAAAATCCCCTTTTTCTCATGTATGGTTGAATAATGACCTTAAAGCGGATTTGCTGATTTGGTCATGGTTTTTGGATACATAAAATGGAAGGTTTTTCTTTCAGGAGGAATTCATAAATGCAGTGGATTTTGAATTGTTTACGGATGCGGCAGGTTCCAGAGGATTTGCTGCAGTTTGGTGCAGCCATTGGTGCTGCAGCAGGTGGCCGCCCTCTTGGATACTCAGTAAAGCTGTTAAGAACATTCTGCTTCTGGAACTCTTTCCAGTCATTGTGGCAATAGAAATCTGGGGGGAGTCTTTCAGTAATAAACGCATCGCCATTCAATCTGACAATAAAGTGGTAGTTTTTGCAGTTAATTGCTTGTCGTAAAAATCCCCGCCGGTTATTAAACCCCTGCGTTATTTTGTGTCTTTATGTTTGCGTTTAAACATTTGGGTTAGAGGTACCCACCTTGAATTTATGGAAATCGTTGATCAACTCAGCAGTGCCACTATACAAAGCGGCTTATCTCGCTAGATGCTGCCCATCCAAGTTTGACAAAATTTGGCAAGTGTGGTTAGATTCAGACATCTCAAACGCGACACAATAAGATCTAGATCCCTTTGTTTGTTCACTTTGACCAAATGCCTTGTAGAGTTGATGTCCTAATTTTGCTGATATGATGGTACGTCTAGGTGCATTTCTGCCAGCCTAAGCACCCCTCCCGGAAGTGGTCACCTACAGTACATGACCCACTATCCTTCCAATATCCCTTCAAATTGATAGCACAAGCAGTTTAAGTTGTAGTAGTTACATTAGATATATTAGAACCTATAGGGCTGTTATATTGTGTGTTGTTTAAGCTGGGGAATGCCCAAAGGCTTTATTCTGTAATTTCTTAATTTTTTTTTCTTTTTGTTTTTGTTTTTCTCTTTCTTTTTCTTTTTCTTTTCTTTCCACAAAAACAAAATAAAAAAGTATTAAAAAAAAAACATTTTGATTAAAGTGAGTTATGTACCTGGGACACATAATCTTATCGCGGATGCTCTGTCTCGGTTCCAGATGGTCTGTTTTGGCACCTTACTTCTGGAGGCAGATCCAGCTGGCTTTCCTTGTCTGGACCATCTGTGGACTTTGATTTGAGCCCCATTAGTATAGCTGTTCGGAATTCTGTCAACCCAAAGACATGGGCTGAATATTCAGCTGCATGGCGGTGATGGAAATTTTTCAACAATACTACGGGTTTTTGTTATACGGTACCTTCAGAGAGAACTATTTTAGCATTTGTATGTAGTTTGTTTGAGGAAGCTTTATCGCACAGCCAGATATCTAAAATATTGGCAGGTATTTCTTTTTTCTTTAAAATCATGCAATTTCCAGCATGCAGCACTTTCTTTCTGGTACGGCAGGCCATTAAGAGGTAAAGATGTTCGCACATGGTTCCTGATGACCATAGGCCCATTACTTTTGAGATGTTAAAAAACCTGACCTCAGTGGTGTCAGTAGTCTGCTATTCATCCTATGAAGCTGTTTAGCATGTATAATAGCATTTTTGGGGCTTTATGGCTATCAGAAATGGTACCCAGTAATAAGAAAGGATGTTCAGGCTTGTTGTCCCATCATGTGGTGGTCAGGGATTCCTCGATTAAAAATACTTATTGGCAAATCCAAAACTGACTGTTTGGATTACACTGTTTTCGTGTTCGAATCCAGCTATTTGACCAGTAAGGATAATTCATCAAATTTTCACCTGTAGGCCCGATAGATCGGGTCAATTCTTCATTCATGCTGATGGTTCCCCGGTGACCAAATTTCAATTTGTTGCAGTATTCAGGAAATATATTCAGAGTTTAGGTTTGCAGGAATTCCGTTTCACGCCCCATTCCTTTCGTATTGGGCAGCAAGAGAAGTGGCCAGGCTTGGGCTCGATGAGGCTTTGATTAGGAGGTTGGGAAGATGAGAGTCTAAGCGTTATAGTAGTTATGTCCGCCCTAACCTTTTGCTTTGAATTTTAGGTCAGAAAAAATGTGTTCGGATAATCGGGCATTCTTACATTTTCTGGGTGCATAAACGGGCATCTCATCATTGTTATATGGCTAATTTTAATATCAACTCCAAAACTTACACTATTCTGTGGAAAGGAGTAAGAGGATTGTGTTGGTTGAATTTATTTATTATATTTCTGAACTGTATTTACTGTGGCCATCACCTGATGATTCTTCACCTGGGTGGGAATGATGTGGGTCATACGAAGACTTAAGATTTGATCGACAGGATCAAGCATGACCTGCACCATTTGGGTATGTCATCTCCAAACACAACTATTGTTTTTTCTGATATCATTCCCAGACTACTATGGTTATCACATCCAGAGTTAAAGAAATTTGAGAAAATTAGGAAGAGGGTGAATCCCTCTGTTGAGAAATGTATGCCTCTTATCGGGGGATTATCGTTTCAACATATCAAATTTGAGTGTGGTACTTCAGGCCTGTATTGGGAGAATTGTGTGCATCTCTCCAAGGTGGGCTTGGACATTTTTAACTGGGGTCTGCAGGGCATGATTGAAATGGCCACGGGCTTGGGGTAGGTCGGTGCTTTGGCCATTGATGGGCAAAGCCCTGACTTTGTGGGAACTGGTTATTATAAAGTTGATGAAATATAATTTGCTTGAGTCATCAAGGCTAAGCAATATTGAGAATGATAATTTGATTAGAGTTAGAATTGGGATATGGTTATGAAAAGTGATCAATTTATCTGTAAACCAATAAAGGTGTCGCGGACAATTTATGCCAATATTTGAGTTTTGCGTCCATTATTTATTGAGTGTGTTTGGAGATGGGGAAAAGGGTACAGAGTGCAATCCCATGTAATAGTAGGGCACAATTATTTGGGCACACCTGCATGGGGTTTAATCTGCCTTCCCCCCAGGTTTTAGCTGATTAGGATAATCAGATTAGGCAGGTAATCAAGGGATGTTTGGTCCTCCCTGCTCACCTGGGGCAGGTAGGAATGGGCCAATTAGAGTGGATGTAACACTCTGGAAGCAGTGGGGCTCATTATAAAAAAGGGCCCACTGTCCCAGTAGTTTTTCTGGAAGGCTGAAGGTTTGGTAAAGAAGAGAATAATCATGTGCACTCTATGTGGTATGTCACCTTACATATAAGGGGGACTGGTTATTATAAAGTTGATGAAATATAATTTGCTTGAGTCATCAAGGCTAAGAAATATTGAGAATTATATTTTGATTAGAGTTCGAATTGTGATATGTTTATGAAAAGTGATGAATTTATTTGTAAACCAATAAAGGTGCCAATTTATGCCAATATTTGAGTGTCGTGTCCATTATTTACTGTGTGTGTTTGGAGATGGGGGTAAAGAGTGCAGAGTGCAATCCCATGTTCTTCGAGCTTGGGCCAGTTCACACCAGATGCAATCAGTTCCAGTCAGTTTCTGGTCAGTTTCTGCACTGGAAACTAACTGGAACTGACTGCATGGTGTGAACTAGAGCCATTGGAATACATGGAAAACACTGTGCATGCATTTTTAGTGCCAGTTCAGACCAGATGCAGTTCCATGGACTTTTTTCTGCACAAAATGCATGCACAGTGTATTCCATGTATTCCAATGGCTCTAGTTCACACCATGCAGTCAGTTTCCGGTCAGTTTCTGCACCGGAAACTGACTGCATGGTGTGAACTAGAGCCATTTGAATACATTGAAAACACTGTGCATGCATTTTTTGTGCAGAAAAAAAGCTCATGGAACTGTACAGAACTGTATCTGGTGTGAACTGGACCTTGGTTCAGAAAAAAAGTGCATGGAACTGCATCTGGTGTGAACTGGGCCTAAGGCGTTTTTCAAGCGTTTTGCTTCAGGTGACAAAATGCTAAGATGTGAACAGGTGCCATTGAAATGAATGGGATTATGCTTTTTGATTATTTTATGAGCGCTTTATGAGCTGAAAATGCGAATGCGAATGCGAATGTGAATGCAGCCTTACACCCCCCAGGGTAAAATATCTGTAGATGGGAGGATCTCGGTGAAAATTGAAAAATGTGAAACTTCTTCAGCCACATTTCTTTCTCTCCCACACCCAAAAGTCTCCATTTTGTTGTTTGTGTTCAGAGCTTCCAGATCAACTCTTCACAGAACGGTGTGACCAGAAAGGTAAGATTACATAGAACCCGATCTAATATACTGAGTTATGCTGAGTGATAATACTGAGTGTTAGGATGGGGAATGGAGGGTGCAGTTGTGTGATGAACGATTGTATGGAGGACGATCAGTCACTCTGTGTTCATGTCTGTTATTAATAAACTTCCATCAGATACTTTTCTTATGCTTTGTATTCCTCATCTAATCTCACCTTAAGACCCCTTTCACACTGGAGGCGTTTTTCAGGCGCTACAGCACTAAAAATAGCGACTGCATAGCGCCTGAAAAAAGCCTCAGTTGCAAACCCAGTGTGAAAGCCGGAGTGCTCTCACACTGGGGCGCTGTGCTGGCAGGGTGTCGCAAAAAGTCCTGCCAGCAGCTTCTTTGCAGTGGTGTAGGAGCGGTGAATACACTGTTCCTACACCGCTCCTCCACTGCTCCTGCCCATTGAAAACAATGGGGCAGCGCCGACATACCGCCGGCAAAGCGCCACTGCAGCGGCATTTTGAGGGTGGATTTAACCCCTTTTTGGCTACTAGCGGGACCGCCCCACCAGTGGCTGAATTGCACTGATTTACCGATGATGCCCGAGGCGGCTCAGTGTGAAAGGGGTCTTAGGCCTCATGCACATCGGATGTTTTTGAAAATTTTTACAGCGGCTGTTTTTAGCTTCAGATGTTTTTTTTTCTACAGTCAATAAACTCCATCATGTTATTATATGTGTCCATGTTATCCTGTGTGTCCATGTTATCCTATGTGTCCATGTTATCCTGTGTGTCCATGTTATCCTGTGTGTCCATGATATCCTATGTGTCCCATATCATCCTATGTGTCCATGATATCCTATGTGTCCATGATATCCTATGTGTCCATGATATGCTATGTGTCCATGTTATCCTGTGTGTTCATGATTTCCTATGTGTCCATGATATTATATGTGTCGATGATATCCTATGTGTCCATGTTATCCTGTGTGTTCCATGTTATCCTATGTGTCCAATGTTATCCTATATGTCCCATGTTATCCTATGTGTCCCATGTTATCCTATGTGTCCATGTTATCCTATGTGTCCATGCACACATAGTCTGTTATCAACTGTTTTTGGCTGTAAAAAAAACTCCAAAAGCTAATGGGTTCTGAGAGGAGTTTTTCAGCTGTAAAAACGCTCTAACATCAAAAAACTGACTGAGGCAGTTTTCACACTAGAAATAGCGCCTGTAAAGTGCCTGAAAACAACCTCCCCTTCATTTCAGTGTGACTTTTCACACCGGGGCGGTGCATTTGTGGGACGTTGGGAAAAGACCTGCAAGCAGCATCTTTGGGGCGGGTTGGGAGCGATGTATTTAGCATTCTCAAAATGCCCTGCCCATTGGAATGAATGGGCAGCGCTTTTGAAATAACTTCTACAATAAATATATTCCGAGGGTGGTTACGGATTCCCTCTATGTATTGCATATATGTATTGACTTGTCTATTCCTATAGTTAGCTAGTCTATTAAAACTCTAATAATGTCACTGTTGATAAGCATAATGATATAAGGTTAGCTATGAAAACAAACACACTGCTCAGTAAAACAATGTCTTATTTATTTCCCAAGAAAATAGGAAAATGTTAACATGAAAACACTAAAGGAAGATATTACAAAGCATATAACAATAGAACATCAAGGATACTTATCGCAAGGCTGCCCCCCTAGACACAGTCTCATCATCTAGGCTCAGGATGGTAACAGAGAGCCATAAGGCTCAGAGAACCATCAGGCAAGAGCCAAGAGCGAAAAGGGACGACTTCCCATATGTGTGCCCTGGTAGCCAGTGTATGTTCCCTTGATCTAATGGAGCTCCTGTGTGTAGTCACTGGCATTACGTGTGCAAGGTTCCAACCTCTCAGGGGAGACATCAACCAGACGTACCTCCCCATATATACCTCTGGTGTCCCACATGTCCAGTAATGGAGAACCTCTCTGTAGGACTGCTAAGATTGAGACATCACCCCTACAAGGAAATATTCACCCCATTGATGTGTCACCTGGCCAACAGTCATCTTACTTATGTGTAAGTGCCAGTCTCCTGTGTATCTGCACCATATTAATTCAGTTATGTCAATACATGTCACACATTAAAAACATGATTTCCTTCTTTCAATTCCTCCCTCCAACAAAAAACCTATTTTACACTTCTTGTTGTGAAGGATTGGATAGGTTATTTTCCTTCCCCAACCTCCAACCCATTGCACTTGTATTCACAATACTTTTGCGTTCATAAATGACAGGAGAGACTCCGGAAAATGTCTCACAAGTCTCATTGATGGGCAAAGTCTTTCAGATTCAGCATTAGCACTAAATTGTCCATAAGAAAAAGAAACCTTATATTACAAGTATTAATGTGAATCTTTTCCTTTGTCCCTTCTCTCCTGAATGTTTATCAGAACAAATTTGCGGTGTGATGTGGCAGGAGGATTTTAGGGGTGTTACTGGCCAGATCAGGGGAAAACAGAGGGGAAAAAGCCATAAAAAGAAAAGGAATGCAGCTGCCACATCCAATGATTAGAGCTGCACATAGGCATGCCCACAGGGTGTGCCAGGTGTGCCTGGGCACACCCTAATCACCCTGTGCTGCCCAGATTCCCCTTGCTGCTTGGCTGCAGAGAAAGGGACTGGGAAATCTCTGTCCTCAGTCCCTTTATCTGTCTCAAATGTGAGACATCGGGGGTCTATTTAGACGCAATATATTTCACCAAAGCACCCAAAGGGGCTCGTAAAAAAATTGTAAAAAACTATAATAAAAAAATATTGTAAAACAAATAATGTAGCAAAAAATAATAAAGAATAAAAATATAAATGACTGACACAAACCTACTGACATTGTCCCCTGCTCTAGTGACACTGTCCATTGTCCTATTGTTATATATGTAGGAAGGCCAGAATGGTGGCCTGAATTTATGGGAGGAGCCCGGGGGGTATTTAACCAGCCCGCTCGCCTGTGGTCTTTGTCGGTTTCCTGTGCGCGGTACGTTACATTACTAGGCCAACTCTTCCAACTCGTTGGCGTTCGTATGTTGCGTGTTTGAAATTTCAGCGGCTTTCAGTTCCCGTTCGCAGTTTCTGAGAGGCTTCCGTTCCAGTTCGTAGTTTTCATACAAATGTGTCTGGCTCAGCTGTCGCAGGTAGGGTTTCATTAACATTTTATCATTTCATGTATCACCATTTGTTAGATACCGTGTGTCGCTCAAACCCAGATACGTAACTTACGAGTCATTCGTTAAGAAACCCTGCACGTAGCTGTAGCACTCAGCCACTGATTTGTGCCTCTATCATTTCTAAAACATTTTTCATTCATTTTACGTACCTCATTTTGATTCTAATCCAGTTGCGTCCGCTTCGCACCTGTTTGTCCAGCCGTGTCTCACTTGTTCTTGTCTCATGTTTTATACCATGCTCCACAGTCCAATTACGGCACACAGATTCGTGCCTCTGTCATGGCTTATCATTTCAATCATTTCACTCATTTCACTCATTTCACCATCATGTACCGTGCTCCAATTCGAATCTAGTCACATCTATGATGCACCGATTCATCCCGGTGTGCCCCAGTTGTTATTTGGCCTCATTTCAGTACATGCTTCAGAGTCCGGTCGTTGTCAGTAACAGTTTGCGGCTCACCGATTCGTGCCTCTGTCATGGGAAATCATTTCACTGTCACGTATCACGTTCTGATTTGAATCCAGCCGCATCTGTGATGCACCGATTCATTCCGGCGTGCCCCAGTTATTTTTCAGCCTCATTTCAGTGAATGGAAAAACAAAAAAAAACTGCGCTATAAAGTGAAAATGCAAAGAGTAAATATATGCAGTAAAATCAATATATGCAATGAACACACACATATGCATCCAACTGACATCATCTGGGGAACGGGCGACTCTCTGACACATCGCACTAAAAAGCAAAGGAAGCCACGCCCCATTGTGACATCTCAGAGGCATCAAACATAGACAGCCAGTCAGCTGCCGGGATGAAACAACCAGACCACTTATTCAGTACCCAGGTTGGAAACAACCATAGGTAAAATGACTGGAGTCATAAAAACCACTTTCTCACCTGATTTCTCACCTGATTTCCACGGAGAACTACCAGGGTATTCCTCTTACCTCTTTTATATCTATGGACTTTACTACCATTTTTTTACACTAATGATCTGATGTCATTGGATGCATATGTGTGTGTTCATTGCATATATTGATTTTACTGCATATATTTACTCTTTGCATTTTCACTTTATAGCGCAGTTTTTTTTTTTGTTTTTCCTATTTGTTGTGATTTGTTCACAGTTGAACTGCTGCTTCTTTGGTATTTTTTTATGATAGCGCAGGGATTTTCTTGTTTTTTCTGTTTGTTTTTTGAATGTTATCACCGCAGCCTTCTTCTCTACATGGTATTGTAGCTGCATAGGATACTGATCACTCCAGATTGTTCACTTCACAAGTTTAGTCACGGAGTTTAGTCACTATCTATAATTTTTTCCATATTGTATTTACTATGGACATTTTTGAATACAGGGCTTCCAGGGTGGTCAACACTGATGGAGTGTTTGAAATGTATAAAGGTGATGAGGGAGATCTAAATGGCCTCTTTTTGAGGCTAAGAAATTTGACCACCTCGGAACTCCACACCCAGTGGGACATTGCCTATCTGGAGACTTATATTAAGACTAAGATGGTCCCACAGAGTCTTAGATGGGAGGTTAGTCCCCAGAAAGGGGACATTCTCCTTGAGGACTGGTTTGCCCATTTTAACACCGCAGGGATTGACTTCCTCAAGTTTCTTGTAGGAAGGAAAAATGTGAAACTTGCCCGTTTAGACAAGGAAATTAAACTTATTAAAGAGAAACTGAACCCGTTTAAAGAGGGGGCTGAATATCAAGATAAATCATCCTCACTTCTGAAGATTTTAGAAAAAGAGGACAGGGAGCAAAAAATTAAGAAGAAAAAAAAGTATAACAGGGACTTGGCAGACTACCACGGTGGGGTGGTCTTTGAGTGGCAGAAAAAGTTGCTAGCTGAGCAAGCCAGCACTGCAAATGATATGGAGGTGGGGCCCTCTGCAATTGAGAGTTCAGGCCCCCCCATGCCACCTGGTTCCAAAGTTATAACTAACCCTATGTGACCCCCTGGGGGCTACCCTGGACCCCCCATAGGGGGAGACAAGGTTCCAATCAATCTCCCTTCAGACAGGGGGCTGGGGGTAGGAGTGGGATGCCTTCCCACCATGTGCCCTCACAGTGGCCCAGGGGTGCTAGGGGCCCCCTTGGTCGCGGCCGTGGTGGGGGCTATGGAAATTTGGGTCACAATCAGAACTATCCCCCCTTATGCTGTCCAAGAACGCCAAGGTTATCACTACAATAATGGCGGTGCTTTTCCATACTCCCGTGATACTGGGTATGGGGCTAACTCTCATTATGTATATGACATGCAATACAAATCCAGACCTGATCATCAAAATAGATATGGAACTCAATTTCGGCATTTTGATTCTAACAAGCTCTACGAAAGGCTTTAATATAAGTACATCCAATAGCTTCTACCCATTACGGGATTTAGAAGGTCCCTATGAAAATCCCGTTAGTAAAGCAGGCCCGATCAACCCATCCCAGTATTTCAAATCTGTTACAAGTGACAATGTTGCTAGCCCTGGTCCCTCCGGTCTAAAACAGCATTGGGTTTTTCAGAGACCTACTCAGGGCACAAAAAGGCAAATAGATCCAATAGAGGGTGTCGGGGAGGGAGAAAATTACTAGCTAAAAAGGAAAAAGCCATAACAGATGGTGGAATATTCAATTTGAGCACTGTTTCCCTAACGTATACCAAAAAACTTGTGTTGAATAAAGGTTTAAAATTTCCCCCCCCCCCACATAGGCTGAATAAATTTCAGACCTACATTGATATACATAAGTTTATTAGAAAGCTCAGTTTTAAGCGGTATATGATCGCCAATCCTATTTTAGGTTGTCAGACCTTTTTCAATACCTTTAAACATTCAGGGCTCGCTAATGCTTCCCTTTTCAACCCCCCGGGGCTTTGGCTCCTTCCCTGAAGGTTTTCAGGGATGTGGTTCTCAGAGACTTGGACCAAGTGTCGGTCAATAGGGTGAAAACTGACAGGGAGTTTGTTGCCGGCCTTGATTCCCTGTGTGAGAAGAAGGATTTGGTGATCAGACTGGCTGATAAGGGGGGTGGGATCATCATTCTTGATAAAAAGGACTACCTCACTGAAATGTACAGAATATTGGCAGATAGGGACACCTACAATCTCCTTGGTTTTGATCCAAAAATTTGATATAAGAAGGAATTAGAAGTCCTCATTCAAAAGGGCTTTGAACTGGGTATTCTCAACGAAAAGGAAAGGTCCCACTTGATACCAAGGGCACTGTGGACACTGGTGATTTATTATCTGCCCAAGGTCCACAAATATCCTACTTGCCCCCCGGGTCGTCCCATTGTTAGTGGCATTGATTCTGTTATGTCCTGGGTGGGCAAGTATATTGATTTCTTTCTCCAGCCAATAGTCACTAGGATGCCCGCCTACTTAAAAGACTCACGCCATGTGATTAACCTATTGGCGGCTCAGACCCCTAGATCAGCTTTGTGGATGGTGATAGCTGATGTCACATCCCTCTACACTGTCATTCCACATAGCCTGGGTTTCTTTGTGGTCGAGTATTTCCTTAGGCGTGACTGTTTTTTTTGACGAGCAAATATCCTACATAATGGAATTGCTCCAATTCGTTGCATCTCGAAACTATTTTTGGTTCGGAGGCCAATTTTATAAGCAAGACAGAGGAGTCGCCACGCGGGCTAAATATGCCCCCAGCTTGGCAAACCTATTTATGGCCCTGTGGGAGGAGGATGTCGTCTATGCCCAACTGAATCCCCAGGTGGTTCTGTGGGCTAGGTATATAGTCGACATCCTCCTCCTATGGGATGGAGATAAGTCTGCCCTGGATTCCTTTCTTGGAGGACTTAATATCAATAATAGGGGCATTTTTTTGAATTACTAAGCCAGCCAACATGAGATTCATTTCTTGGACCTCACTATTCGGATCAAAGAGGGACGATTTTCCACTGATACTTACTTTAAAGACACAGACCGTAATTCAAATATCCCCACTAACAGCTGCCACCATGAGGCTTGGATTAGGTAGGTGCCAAAAAGTCAGTATATCCGCCTGAGATGTAACTGTTCAGATAGAGGTGAGTTTCTTCTGCAGGCGGATGTCCAGACCAAGCGCTTTTTTAAGAGAAGGGTTATCCTGACACCCTCCTTAGAGATACTCTTGAGGAGGTATTACGTATTGATAGGAGTGAATTGCTTATAGAGAAGACACCCAATACCAACAGGGCGCCTTCCACTCCTTTTATTACTGCATATTCCATCCAACATAGGATGGTTAGCCGATTGATTAAAAAACATTGGCACATTCTTACAAGTGACCCTACTCTCAACACTATTCTCCCAGTTAAACCTCAGGTGGTTTATAGGGGGCACCCTCCCTCAGAAATACTATTGCCAATAATATCATTGACCCCCCACCTTTAAGAAAGGGTTTTTTGATAGCCTTACAGGATTTTAAATGTAGAAGATGCAGAATTTGTTCGCTGAATGGTTGCACTCATAAGAGAACTCATTCTTTTAGATCTAATAGTACCCAGGTCGAGTTCGAGATCAAGCCCTTTATCACATGCTCTACCAAGGGGGTCATGTACCTGCTCCCGTGCCCATGCGGGCTACAATATGTGGGCAGGACTAAGCGACCCCTGATGGTTAGGCTTAATGAACATGTGACAAACATTATTAATGGCTTTCTGAAGCATCCTGTGTCCAGGCATTATCTGGAAGTTCATAATAAAAATACAGATAAAACTATATTTTTGGGGATAGACAAGGTCACCTGTCCCTGGAGGGGTGGTTCTTTAGTTCGAGGTATCTCGCGCCTTGAAATGGCCTTTATATATCGAATTAAGTGTTACACACCATTTGGGTTGAACGTAGAGGTAGACCTAAATATGTTTATTGATAATGCTTAGGAATGCTGTTTTCTATATTATATGTATCTTTCAAGCTTTTCTGTCAATACTACTCGGTATATCTTAATATACTTGGCTTAATATCTCAGGATTTATGCCTAATGTTGCTGGTTTTCATATTTGGGTACTATTGGAATTTATATGTCGATACTACTCTGTATGCCTTTATGAACTTGTTGTGACATCTCGGAGACATAACAGGCTTGGATGTATACATGTGTTTGTGCATAGTAATTCTCTATAATGGCATCCGTTTTAATTTGTGTATTCCTCTTTTTGGGTTCTCGACATTATATATATATATATATATATATATATATATATATATAATCATCCTCAAATCCTGTGGGAAGTCCATAATGTCAATACTTATTGCTATAGTACATACACGTATCTATTTACTCAATTAATATACTGTATTATTGTTGTTGGGTGGTAGCCCTTTATGCACTTATTTAGTAATGTGGAGTTGTCTTCCATATGCTCTACATCTAGGAGTATGCCATTGGAAGTTCAGGCCCATATATTAAATGAAGATATGGTCATATTTAGGTTTATTCATTTTCAGATTACACAATTTTTCACTGATACCTTGGTTTTGGGTGACATTTTCTTTCCCCTCACAAAATGCTGTTATTTAATATATTTATAGGTACTTCTTTATTCTATGCTTGCAACTGATATTTTTTTGGGTGGGATTTTCTTTTCTTCCACAAGATGGCGTTATGCCGTGATTCAATATATTCTATAGTTACCTTTCTTATCAGACTGACTTAGTCACCTTTTACTGTAATTAGGTTGGCATGATCCCATATTATTGTGAGTTTCTACCCACACATGTAATATCCGTGTGGTCTATTTGATTTTTTTGTTCGATATGTAGGGTTTCACTACATGGGTTTTATGACTCCAGTCGTTTTACCTATGGTTGTTTCCAACCTGGGCATCGGAATAAGTGGCCTGGTTACTTCCGGGTTTCATCCTGGCAGCTGACTGGCTGTCTATGTTTGACGCCTCTGAGATGTCAAATGGGTGTGGCTTCCTTTGCTTTTTAGTGCGATGTGTCAGAGCGTCACCCGTTCCCCAGACAATGTCAGTGACAGACGAAACATACGTCGGGAGGTTGACGCTCTGAAGTCATCGCACTTAATTACGAACAGGCGCTCGCTTGCCGGCCGGTGAATGCTCCTTTTTACTACTATTTTGTAAGTGTTTTACCTTGTTTTAAATAAAATACCTATCGGTCTTACGCTATGGTTGCCTTTCTTCTACTCTTATGTGGTTAATTTGAGTTGTTGTATGGTTGGAGCCACGCTGTACAGAGGGATATCGGAGATAGGATACCGGGACCCATTTACACGCTTACCATCCATAGCTGTATCTGGAGGAGTGGTTTATTGCTTAACAGCTTGACCTGGATACAGTCCTGAGACATGCCTTATTTTGGTTTCCATCTGGTAAGCGCATATGTTTGATGGTGGAGGATCACTGTGTAGGGTGTGTTTGTTTTCCACTTTCTCACATGATTTCCATGGAGAACTACCAGGGGATTCCTCTTACCTCTTTTATATCTATGGTCTTTACTACCATTTTTTACACTAATGATCTGATGTCATTGGATGCAAATGTGTGTGTTCATTGCATATATTGATTTTACTGCATACATTTTTTCTTTACATTTTCACTTTTTTTTGTTTTTCCTATTTGTTGTGATTTGTTCACAGTTGAACTGCTGCTTCTTTGGGGGTTTTTTATGATAGTGCGGGGATTTTCTTGTTTTTTTTTTTCAGTACGTGCTCCAGAGTCGGAAAAAATAAAAAAATAAATAAATAAAAATAAATAAATTAATAAATAAAATGTTTCGGCCTTATCCAGCACCTGCACCAGAGCTTGGTTCGCTGTCAGTCGCAGTCACGGCATGACCGATTTGTGCCTCTGTCAGGGCAAACATTTCATTCATTTCACTGTTACATACCGCACTCTGATTCAAATCCAGTCGCATCCGTGATGCACCGATTCATTCCGGTATGCACTAGTGTTTTTCCTTTTTGCCTCATTTCAGTATAATGCTCCAGAGTCCGGTTCGCTGTCAGTCGCAGCTGCGGCACGACCGATTCGTGCCTCTGTCATGGCATAAACATTTCACTCATTTTATTTAATTTCATGCACCTGTCACTTAAACACATTACAAGTCACTTTTCAAGTCAGGTAGTCAAACCCTTCACTGGTTGTTATCTGTCATTTTCCTCCAGGTCAGTCAAGTTAAAAAAAAAAAAAGCCACACCCTGTCTTCCTTTGAAGTTCAGTCATGGTCCTGATTCATTCGTTAAAACCTTCGCCTCACTACTATCCCCCCTTATAGTCGCACAATCTGATTCATGTTGGTTTCATTTCATACACTTTACAAACCAATTCGTATCAGGATTCATTGTACATTGTATACAACATACGAATGATTCGTATCGGTTTAATTTCATACATGCTACAGTTCGATTCAAATCTAGTGGCGTCGGTGGCACAACGATTCATATCGGATCCATATCCATACTCTCCACTGTCCGATTTTATATTGGATTATTTTTCATACACTCTACAATCGGTTTGTATCAGATTAATTTCATACAACCGATTCGTATCGGATTCATTTCATACACTTTACAACCTATTCATATCGGATTAAATTTCATACACATTCAAGCACAACTTCTTGCAATCATTGCAAACACGCATCGAATGACAACTTCTTGCAATCGTTGCAAGCATGCATCCAAGCACAACTTCCTGCAGCCATTGCAAGCAAGCATCCAAGCATAAACTTCTTGCATTCGTTGCAAGCACACATCGAAACATAACTTCTTGTAATCGTTGCAAGTATGCATCCAAACATAACTTCTTGCAATCGTTGCAAGCACACCCAAGCACAATTTCTTGCAATCATTGCAGGCATGCATTCAAGCATAACTTCTTGCAATCATTGCAAGTAAGCATCCAATTACAACTTCTTGCAATCGTTGAAAGCACACATCCAAGCATAACTCTTGCAGTCTTTGCAAGCACATGCAGTAATACAAACTTCTCACAGTCACCACAAACACATCTCCAGCGACATAAACTCCTTTGCAATCGTTGCAAGCACACATTTAAGCACAACTCTTACAATCATTACAAGGCACGGATCTTAGCATAACTTCTTGCAATCGTTGCAAGCACGCATCCAGTCACAATTTCTTGCAATTGTTGCAGACACGCATCCAAGCATAACTCCTTGCAATTGTTGCAAACACGCATCCAAGCATAACTCCTTGCAGTCCGTGCAAGCACATGCAGTAATACAGACTTCTCACAGTCACTGCAAATACATCTAGATTGACACAAACTCCCTTGCAATCATTGCAAGCACGTATTTAAACACAACTCTTGCAATCATTGCAGGGCTCGCATCTTAGCATGACTTATAGCAATCATTACAAAAACACTCTTCTGTAGCACTTAATCGGCCAATTGTCTCCAGTGGCATCTTCATACGAGCCACTCACCATTTTCTGTATCATTTCTCGCTTAGGTCATTTGAGTTCAGGTTCCATCCCGCACCAGGTATCGTATTGCCACACACAGCTGGCTCCTTCTCATAACACTATCAGGCTATTCCTAGCCAGCATCCATCATTTCCTGTCCTTACAGGACCCCAGAGAGCCGTCTGTGTTTACGGCCCATACAGTAAGATCCCTTCTACGTGGCATCCAGAAGCATCAGCCTATAGCTAACGGAAAACGCTTGCCCATCACAACTGCCATCTTTAGGGACATGTCAAAAATCCTCACACGTTCCTGAGTCTTGTCATCCAAGCAGCCATCTACCTGGCCCTCTGCGGTTTTCTACGGCCTAACAAATTCACTTTTAGTGGCACTGGCAGCCAGGTACTATGTAGACACCACTTGACTTACTGATAAAACCATTACGTCCTTCAGCTTGCGGTCTCCAAAACTCAACAATCCGGAACTGAGGTCTACAATAACCTCTTTCGAACTAACAACTCCACGCAGGCCAGCCCCCCATTGACAAGCTGACCCGCATCAGGCCAGTTCCCCAAGACTTCACCCATACAGGATCCCTTTCAGATCCTTAATTTAGATGCCGCAGCGGTAGCGGACCTATCAATGTCGGAAGGTTCCGTACTACGTGGACCGGTATATCAATGTTTATACCATCAATGTCGCCCTTATCACCACAGGTAGTGACAGATGCCACAGCCTCCACAGGCTTCGCTGCAATTTTTGGCCATGGTTTACAAGAAAATGGCCTCCAGAGATACTGCTAAACCCCGGGTTTACCCGGACTTCCTCCCTCTTCAAGCTATACCCAGTCATGGCAGCCGCTCAACTCTAGGGTCATATCTGGACAGGACAGGCCGTGGCTTTCGCCACTGACAACCGGTCCGAGGCCGATCTTGTTGATGAAGCCAGATCCGCATCACTCTGTTATGTCCTTCCTGTGCAGGCTGGTGCAATTATCTTGGCAACACCAGTTTAATGTCCACTGTACGTTCATTCCAGGCTGCCATCTTCTGGGACATGTCTACTATCTTTAATAGTTCGCCATTTGGCCTTCTCCCCAGTTTGCTCATACAAGCAGCCATTTACTTAGCCTACTACGGGTTCTGGTGGCCCAGAGAGTTCACGCGCAGCAATCCCGCAGGCCAAGTTCTGTGTAGTTGGCTTGTTACCAACACCATTTCATCCTCCACCTTGCAGTGTCTAAAACCCAGCAATTAAGCTCCAGGATAGACATCACTCTCTATAAAATAAATAACGTCCGGTGTCCAGTAACCATACTTGACCGCCTACTGTCATTCCTACCAGAACACTTAAACTCTAGTCCCCTATTACCTTTTTGGGCAAACCCTTGAGTGCCTGCCAGTTCATTAAACACCTGGGGGTTCTTCTACGCAGCCTACACCTCGACCCCAGTCAGTACTCCGGTCACTCTTTAGTATTGGGGCAGCCTTGGCAGCATTTCAGCATGGGTTCCAGACCACATCATTAAGAGATTTAGCAGGTGAAACTCTGCCTACCTCGCTCAGTACATCCCCACTCCTCAGGTGGAAATGGCAGAAGCATTCACCAAACTTGCTCAATAAATAAAGCTAAAACTAATAAAACTACACCCCTACCTGAATGTTTTTACCCCCTTACTTTGGAATACCGACCATCAGACCAGGGCACACTTCAGGTCCATTTAATGTTGTAAGTCTTATGGTAAGTCTAATTGTTCATATCCGTATCGGCCATAGGGCTTCGATCATATATATATATATATATATATATATATATATATATATATATATATATATATATATATATATACACACACACACTCTCACACTGTATATATATACACAGTGTGAAAGTGTGTGTATATATATATATATATATATATATATATATATATATATATATATATATATATATATATATATATGTGTGTGTGTGTGTATGTATATATATATATGTGTGTGTGTGTGTATATATAAGACACACACATGTTTGATCTTTAGGGTGTACACCTATGGAGCTGCAATATATGACATTTCTGGCGTTGGGTTTATTACGGCTTTGAATAAAACATGATAGTCTGAGATGCGACAGTTAGGCTGTATTTACACCTGAGCGTTTCCAAGTCATGCGTTTTTACTGAAATTTTTGCCACGATAATTACCACATTTTTGTACAAGTCAAAATGTCACCAATGTAAAAAGCAGAAAAACGCCTGTAATCTGCCCCAAAGAAGGTCATGTTCTTTGAGCTTGGGCCAGTTCACACCAGATGAAGTCAGTTCAAGTCAGTTTCTGGTCAGTTTCTTCCCTGGAAACTGACTGCATGGTGTGAACTAGAGCCATTGGAATACATGGAAATCACTGTGCATGCATTTTTTGTGCAGAAAAAAAGCGCATGGAACTGCATCTGGTGTGAACTGGCCCTAAGCCGTTTTTCAGGCATTTTGCTTCAGGTGACAAAACACTCAGATGTGAAGAGGTGCCATTGAGATGAAGGGGATTTTTCTTGTTGGGTGTTTTATGAACTGAAAATGCCCAGGTGTGAATGCAGCCTTACACTCACAGGGTAAAATATCTGTAGATGGGAGGATCTTGGTGAAAACAGAAAAAGTAAAACTTCCTCAGTCACATTTCTTTCTCTCCCACACCCAAAATTCTTCATTTTGTTGTTTGTGTTCAGAACTTCCCGATCGTCTCTTCACAGACCGGTGTGACCGGAAAGGTAAGATTACATAGAACCAGATCTAATATACTGAGTGATGCCGAGTGATAATACTGAGTGTTAGGATGGGGGATGGAGGGTGCAGATGTGTGATGAACGATTGTATGGAGGACGATCAGTCACTCTGTGTTCATGTCTGTTATTAATAAACTTCCATCAGATACTTTTCTTATACTTTGTATTCCTCATCTAATCTCCCCTTTAGGCCTCATGCACACTGGACGTTTTTTGACGTTTTTACAGCGTCTGTTTTTGGCTTCAAACGTTTTTTTCTACAGTCAATAAACTCCCCATCATGTTATCCTATGTCCATGTTATCCTATGTGTCCATGTTATCCTGTGTGTCCATGTTATCCTATGTGTCCATGTTATCCTATGTGTCCATGTTATCCCATGTGTCCCTGTTATCCCATGTGTCCATGTTATCCCATGTGTCCATGTTATCCCATGTGTCCATGTTATCCTATGTTTCCATGTTATCCTATGTGTCCATGTTATCCTGTGTGTCCATGTTATCCTGTGTGTCCATGTTATCCTGTGTGTCCGCATTTCATTTATAGGCATTTTTCATTTTTGACTTAAAAAAAGAAAAACTTCTAAACGCAAATGCGGCTAATCACAGCATGTATACGTGGCAAAACTGATGTTTTTTTTTTAACCGCTTACTGACCAGTGCACGACAATATACGTCGGCACAATGGCACGGCTGCGCAAATGGATGTACATGTACTTCCCCTTTAAGACGCGGCATTGTGGGCATGCACACGCCTGCCTCGTACTCCGTGACCGTGCCCACCGGACTTGCAGCCTCAATGTCCGCCGGTGTCCAGCAATCGTGTCACAGAGGGCCAGAACGGGGAAATGCCTTTGTAAACAAGGCATTTCCCTGTTCTGCCTAGTGACATGACAGGGATCTACTACTACCTGTCATTGGGAGCAGTGATCGCAGTCATGTCAGTGGTAGCCCATCCCCCCACAGTTTGAACACCTCCCTAGGACACACTTAACCCCTTGATCGCCCCTAGTGTTTAACCCCTTCCCTGCCAGTGTCATTTACACAGTAATCAGTACATTTTTATAGCACTGATCACTGTATAAATTACAATGGTCTCAAAATAGTGTCAAAAGTGTACGATGTGTCCGCCATAATGTCACAGTCACAATAAAAATCTCAGATCGCCGCCATTACTAATAAAATTAAAATTATTAATAAAAATGCCATAAAACTATCCCCTATTTTGTAGACGCGATAACTTTTGCACAAACCAATCAATGTACACTTAGACCCCTTTCACACTGGGGCGCATTGCAGGCACTAACGCACTAAAAATAGCACCTGCAAAGCACCCTGAAAGAGCCGCTCCTGTCTCTACAGTGTGAAAGCCTGAGGGCTTTCACACTGGAGCGGTGCGCTGACAGGATGGTAAAAAAAGTCCTGCTAGCAGCATCTTTGGATCGGTGAAGGAGCGGTGTGTATATTGCTTCTCCACCGCTCATGCCCATTGAAATCAATGGGGCAGTGCGGCTATACCGCCAGCATAGCACTGCTGCAGCAGCGCTTTGCGGTGGTTTTAACCCTTTCTCGGCTGCTAGTGGGGGGTAAAAGCACCCCTCTAGTGCCCGAATACCTCTGCAAATATGATGGTAAAGCGCCGCTAAAAATACCGCCGACGCTACCCCTGCCCCAGTGTGAAAGGGGCCTTATTGTAATTTTTTACCAAAAATATGTATTAGAAAACATATCGCCTAAACTGAGAAAGTAATATTTTTATATATTTTTTGGGATAGTTATTAAAGAAAAAATTAAAAAATATTGCTTTTTTTCAAAATTATTGCTTTGTTTTGTTTATAGCGCAAAAAATAAAAACCACAGAGGTGATCAAATACCACCAAAAGAAAGCTCTATTTGTGGGAAATAAAAGGATGTCAATTTTGTTTGGGTGCAATGTCGAACGACCGAGCAATTATCAGGTAAAGCGACGCAGTGCCGCATCGCAAAAAGTGCTCTGGTCAGGAAGGGGGTAAATCCTTCCGGGACTGAAGTGGTTAAACATTGGTTACTATTTGTTAAGTTAAATCATTCAGGAGAGGTTTTAAAGCGTTCTGTGTACATTAAAGCTGGATACACACTATCCAATTTTCTGTAGATATTTTTCTTCAGATTTACTGAAACCATATAATATGAGGTTAAACCTTAGGAGTTTCAATTTGTGTGCAATCAGGCCGGCCCCTGCACTACATGGTTTTGGTAAATCTAAAGGAAATCTGACAACAAAAGTTGTATAGTGTATATAAGCCTTAGACTCATTTCACACTGAGGCAGTTTTCACTCTAGAAATAGTGCCTGAAAACCTTGTCCCCTTTATTTCAGTGTGACTTTTCACACCGAGGTGGCATCTTTGGGGCAGGTTGGGAGCGCTGTATTTAGCACTCTCAAAATGCCCATTGGAATGAATGGGCAGCACTTCTGAAATAACTTCTACAATAAATATATTCCGAAGGTGGTTACGGATTCCCTCTATTTATTGAATATAAGTATTGACTTGTCTATGCCTATAGTTAGCTAGTCTATTAAAACTCTAATAATGTCACTGTTGTTGATAAGCATAATGATATAAGGTTAGCTATGAAAACAAACACACTGCTTAGTAAAACAATGTCTTATTTATTTCCCAAGAAAATAGGAAAATGTTAACATGAAAGGAACAGGAAAACACAAGGAAGATATTACAAAGCATATAACAAAAGAGCATCAAAGATACTTATTGCAAGACTACCCCCTAGATACGGTCTCATCAGCTGTGCTCAGGATGGTAACAGAGAGCCATGAGGCTCAGAGAACCATCAGGCAAGAGCCAAGAGCGAAAAGGGATTACTTTATTAAACTTCATCCATACACCATCCAGACCCAACCCCATTGCCTGGCCATTTAGGTTTCTAACAAATGAAAGTAGTTCTGGGGCAGTCCTTCTCAATATATTATATTTCTGTCCCTCCTGCTGTATTAGCCTCTAGGGGCAGAATTCATCCATGTATTATCGCTATGTGATCTAGGTCCTTCAGTCTTAGCTGGCCCTTTTATCTTCTGTAGCAGGACATTCATCAATCATCTTGTCAGCCATGGTCCTCTTTGAAGCTTGCTTGCATAATGTTATCACAACAGTCGATCAGGAGCCAAGCTTTTATTCTACAAAGTTTTGATGTGCAACTTGTTGCATTCCAACTTGGTTGTATCAACCAGAAAGAAACTCCAGAAATATGATACTAAACCATGTTGCCTAAAGGGCGCATATCACCCTTCTTCAGACACGGCTCCTATGGAACAGTCCATAACTGTCTTAACGCTTTGCGCTTCCCAACATGCGTTTCCAAACCAATTCCTATGCAACAGCCCATAACTGTCTTAACGTGTTGTGCTTCTCAACATGTGCTTCAGAAGCAGCTCCTATGGAACAGTCCATAACGGTCTTAACGTGTTACGCTTCCCAACATGTGCTTCAGAAACAGCTCCTATGGAACAGTCCATAATGGACTTAACGTATTGTGCTTCCCAACATGTGCCGCTTTGCCACTGAGTGACACACCAACATCATTCTTCAGCGAAAGCTTCCATGTCACTATTCTGTGTCTTCTCTTTTCCAGTATCTTCATGACGGGGTGCAATACAGGCAAGTGTGTCCATTCCCTCACCATTCACCAGCACACATTTAGAGCAACATATTAACCAGCTTTCAGAAACAGAGTCTCCAGGAGGGCCTTAACCTAAAACCACATATATCACACTATACCATAACATAAATCAACCCATTACCATAGTATATGCATATATATGTGATCCATCAAATTACGCATCCTGCTCCCACCTCCTATAACCCTTTACTGTAAATACGGGTCGGGATTAGGCAGGCTGGCTCACAATGGCCTTTCCTAGTGCAATTTTGGCACGACAGCTGTATTTCAGGGATCTGAATTGGCAGCAAAGCCTCTAACTGGTACGAAGAGACCCTACCGTCAATTTGTCCCTCAACTTGCATAGATTAATGGGAGATCCTTCTATATAAATGTTGAGTCCAACAACACATAACAACTTGAAACAATGACAAACCCACAAATTTCCATCTCTGTGCCTGGATTCCAGAGACCATGCCCAGGGTATACCATGCACCTCTACCTACTGTTAGATTCAAAGAACACCCTAGTTCCATGACTAACGTTACATCTGTATCTTTTAGGACAAAGAAACAAACTCGTCTATGTCCCAAATAATACCCAGATGCTTCCTTCCCAGCAATGATCTCTCCATCCAGAACCCAGAGTGAAATTACTTTCCAACATTTCTCGACCTGGCACACAAAGGACATCATGGTCATGCTTCCGACAGAGGGAAATATCAACCTGTCTCCAGCTTCCATCCTCTCTGATCACATGTGGGTAATTTAGCCTCAGATGCAACAAGGTAGAATCTCTAGTCAGTAAGCCCATTGATACCACCAAATACACAGACTGAGTCTGCACTTCTGTATATGGGATAAATGAGAAAGCATAACATCTCTCATAATCCAAAGTAGCACAGCCCATCCAGGCATTCGACTACCACCTTGGATTAGTGTAAGAGATGTGTTTTGGCAAAATCTTACTGAGCTGTGATGCTAACTCATAAGGCCACTGCCCCTCATACAGAGACTGTACATTCAGCTTGAAGTTGGTTGATACCTCCACCTGCCCCTGTGTGCATGCCAGAGCCCCAGACAGATTTCTGTCCTGTACCATCACATTCTCTACCAACCTTTCACCATGGTTGACAAAATCCGGAGCCACTTTAACCTGGGTATTTAAGTGACTTTGTTGAATGTTATTAAGGTTGCCACCAATCTCTCTGAGTAACAAAGTATGGTTGTTACAACCTCTCAGGTGAGACATCAACCAGGCGTATCTCCCCCATATCCAGCTCTGGTGTCCCACATGTCCAGTAACCGAGAACCTCTATGTAGGACTGCTAAGATTGACACACAACCCCTACAAGGCAAATTTTCACCCCATTGATGTGTCACCTGGCCAACAGACATCTTACTTATGCATAAGTGCCAGTCTCCTTGGTACCTGCACCATATTAATTTAGTTATGTTAATATATGTCACACAATAAAAACCTTTCCTTCTTTCAATTCCTCCCTCCATAAAAAAACATATTTTACATTTCTTGTTCTGAAGGATTGGATACCTTATATTCCTTCCCCAACCTCCAACCCATTACACTTGTATTCACAGTACATTTGGATTCATAAATGACAGGAGAGACTCCGGTAAAATGTTTCACAAGCCTCGTTGCTGGGCAAAGCTTTTCAGATTCAGCATTAGCGCTAAATTGTCCATAAGAAAAAGAAACCTTATATTGCAAGTATTAATTTGAATATTTTTGTTTGTCCCCTCTCCCCTGAATGTTTATCAGAACAAATTTGCGGTGTGATATGGCAGACAAAATGCCAACCAGATGAAAATCTTTCATCTCTGTTCCAAAGACCTCTCCGATCTCGCTCCACCAGGACTCTGGAAGTGAAAAACAAGAGCAGAATCAAATTCTTATCCACAATATATGCTTGCTTACTATGTTTACTTATAGTTCCCTCCTTATTACCCAGGAACCTAATATTCCTGGCTTCTGCCACTCTGAACAAATTATCGAACACCCATGATATCTTTATGGTGAACCCACTCTAAAATGGATCCCCAGGGTAAGAGCAAAAAAATAAAAAATGAACGTGAATGTTGCTTCTCACAAATCTCCAATTTAAAAACAAAAAAAACTGCATTTATCTGTACCTTAAGACCTATGCACTAACTCCCCTTTCAGGTGGACCAAGCCTAAACCTTTTTATCTTTTTCCACCTGAATGAAAATAAAAACAAAGAAAAAAAAACTACAATAACTCCAGCGGCTAGAATGGCTTCCTACCAACTCTTGTCTTAAACAAAATGTATTCAGCTGCTAATTGAGGACATAGCCAATGAACCCCCTTTCAGGTGGACTAAACCCAACATTTTTTCCACCTGAACAAAACAAAAATGAAATAAATGAATAAACAATTAAAAACAATGACAAAATAATAAAAAAAAAATAAGAGGGGAAAAAAACATAATAATCATAACAGAAAAAAATAAAAATTATAACAATCCAGAGGCTTATCCTTGAAAATACTAAAAATATATCAAGTTTCTCTATAATTTTCCAAACATGAAGGGCAAATCTTTGAAACGCACATCTAAGCCTTATTCATAGCAAAGAAACATTAACCAGAACATTCTTACCATCCATGCAACTTTCTAAGGGCTGCTAACATTGTTTCCCCCAGTGCTATATTTGAATGAACATACGGCTACCTCCATTTCGGGTTTATGCAACTGTTCTACATAGCGATGCCTTTCCTGTCTTAATTGACTATTTTCAGTTTGTAGTCTCGAATTTGGGTCTTAAAAAGGGACACAGGTTTGATTACTATGGCCTCTATGCCTTGGATTGCTACCACATCTCACAGAATAAAATTCATAACACCTTGGTGTAGTTTTTGGGTAGTGCGACCTCCTTTGCATATCATTATTAGACATCAAACAATACCTAGCTATGTGACCCCCCTTTTTACAAACAAAGCACTTGAGAACTGATCTCCCTGCATAGGCCCTTCTCTGAGCATATGGTGATGGAGACTCACATCACTGCATAACATTACTATGATTGGAATGAACAGATTTTACACTTTCATTGTCTGAGTATTCACTAGCAATGGACTCATCAAAAGTCTCCACTGTTTCAACTCCTGAATCAATTTCAAGCGTGGTTACCACCCTTTTTTTTTAATATTCCTCATTCAGATCTCCAACATTGATTCCCACCATAGCAACATCACTTACAGCAACACTAGCATTTGGCTTTTCTACATGTTGTTCCAGAGCCTCTATCTTTGCTAAGCACTGAGCATGTGTGGAGTAGGGATGAGCTTCGAGTTCGAGTCGAACTCATGTTCGACTCGAACATTGGCTGTTCGCAAGTTTGCCGAACAGCGAACAATTTGGGGTGTTCTCGGCAAATTCGAATGCCGCGGAACACCCTTTAAAAGTCTATGGGAGAAATCAAAAGTGCTAATTTTAAAGGCTTATATGCAAGTTATTGTCATAAAAAGTGTTTGGGGACCTGGGTCCTGCCCCAGGGGACATGGATCAATGCAAAAAAAGTTTTAAAAATGGCCGTTTTTTAAAAATTAGCACTTTTGATTATTCATGTTCGTGTCCCATAGACTTTAACGGTGTTCGTGTGTTCGAGCAAACTTTTTTCCTGTTCGCATGTTCTGGTGCAAACCGAACAGGGGGGTGTTCGGCTAATCCCTAGTGTGAAGGATAACTCCATAATGGCAGACTGGGCTTCGTGTAATTCCTTCCTAAGGAGTATTATAATATGTTCATTCTCAGCCTCTCTCTGATTTAAAGAGGCAATGCAACTTTCTCTTTGTTTACACGTTTCCTCTAATTCATTAATTTTCTGTTCCAATACACATTTCTCAGTCACTAATTGTTCAATGTGTTCCAATACACATTTCTCAGTCACTAATTGTTCAATGTGATCACAAACATTTGCATCTGCCTTTGCAAACATTGTTAATATATTCTTATATACACTTTGTACCTGCTCCAATAATTGCTTTCTCTCAGTACACCATTGGCCTTCTTTTGCTATAGCAATGTCTTTAATTTTCAATAACATTCATACAGCATTGGCCATCCTTGCTTTCCTGCCTTTTTTCAAAGATGTCTTTTGTTTTATAAGATCATTATGAACATCACATTGTCTCCATAACTCATTAAATTGCTGCGTTAAAGCGTTTCTGGCATAGTGTTGAATTTAACACAGGCATGTTTTTTAAGAAAATCTTCAATGACCTCCATTGATATGCTAATTAGTATACACTGAGGTTTCTCAACCAGTCTATACACAGCAGCTGCTTAGACAATGCACACAGACAACGCACACAGATAAAAGCTGTTTAACCACTTGCTGACCGCCTAACGTATATATACGTCGGCAGAATGGCACGGGCAGGCAGAATCACGTACCTGTACGTGATCTGCCTCCCGCGGGCGGGGGGTCCGATCGGACCCCCCCCGGTGCCAGCGGCGGTCGGCATTTGACTGGGAGCGTCGGGAGGCGAGGGGGAGACCATCCGATCGTGGCCCCCCCTCGCGATCGCTCCCAGCCAATCGGAATCCTCCCCTGCCTGTGTGTAGTTTCACACAGGCAGAGGATGTGATGTCATCTCTCCTCGGCTCGACAGTTTCCGTTCCAGCGCCGAGGAGAGAAGACATGTAAGTGCACACAACACAAACACACACAGTAGAACATGCCAGGCATACTTTACACCCCCGATCCCCCCCCGATTGCCCCCCGATCCCCCCCCAATCACCCCCCCCCTGTCACAAACTGACAGCAAGCAGTATTTATTTTTTTTTTTTTTCTGATTACTGCATGGTGTCAGTTTGTGACAGTTACAGTGTTAGGGCAGTGAATATTACCCCCCTTTAGGTCTAGGATACCCCCCTAACCCCCCCTAATAAAGTTTTAACCCCTTGATCACCCCCTGTCACCAGTGTCACTAAGCGATCATTTTTCTGATCGCTGTATTAGTGTCGCTGGTGATGCTAGTTAGGAACGTAAATATTTAGGTTCACCGTCAGCGTTTTATAGTGACAGGGACCCCCATATACTACCTAATAAATGTTTTAACCCCTTGATTGCCCCCTAGTTAACCCTTTCACCACTGATCACCGTATAACCGTTACGGGTGACGCTGGTTAGTTCGTTTATTTTTTATAGTGTCAGGGGACCCGCCGTTTATTACCTAATAAAGGTTTAGCCCCCTGATCGCCCGGCGGTGATATGTGTCGCCCCAGGCAGCGTCAGATTAGCGCCAGTACCGTTAACCCCCACGCACGCAGCATACGCCTCCCTTAGTGGTATAGTATCTGTACGGATCAATATCTGATCCGATCAGATCTATACTAGTGTCCCCAGCAGTTTAGGGTTCCCAAAAACGCAGTGTTAGCGGGATCAGCCCAGATACCCGCTAGCACCTGTGTTCTTCCCCTCCGCCCGGCCCAGCCCAAGTGCAGTATCGATCGATCACTGTCACTTACAAAACACTAAATGCATAAATGCAGCGTTCACAGAGTCAGGCCTGATCCCTGCGATCGCTAACAGTTTTCTTGGTAGCGTTTTGGTGAACTGGCAAGCACCAGCCCCAGGCAGCGTCAGGTTAGCGCCAGTACCGCTAACACCCACGCACGCACCGTACACCTCCCTTAGTGGTATAGTATCTGATCGGATCAATATCTGATCTGATCAGATCTATACTAGCGTCCCCAGCAGTTTAGGGTTCCCACAAACGCAGTGTTAGCGGGATCAGCCCAGATACCTGCTAGCACCTGCGTTTTGCCCCTCCGCCCGGCCCAGCCCACCCAAGTGCAGTATCGATCGATCACTGACACTTACAAAACACTAAACGCATAACTGCAGCGTTCCCAGAGTCAGGCCTGATCCCTGCGATCGCTAACAGTTTTTTTGGTAGCGTTTTGGTGAACTGGCAAGCGCCAGCCCCAGGCAGCATCAGGTTAGCGCCAGTACCGCTAACACCCACGCACACACCGTACACCTCCCTTAGTGGTATAGTATCTGAACGGATCAATATCTGATCTGATCAGATCTATACTAGCGTCCCCAGCAGTTTAGGGTTCCCACAAACGCAGTGTTAGCGGGATCAGCCCAGATACCTGCTAGCACCTGCGTTTTGCCCCTCTGCCCGGCCCAGCCCAGCCCAGCCCACCCAAGTGCAGTATCGATCGATCACTGACACTTACAAAACACTAAACGCATAACTGCAGCGTTTGCAGAGTCAGGCCTGATCCCTGCAATCTCTAACAGTTTTTTTGGTAGCGTTTTGGTGAACTGGCAAGCACCAGCAGCCTAGTACACCCCGGTCGTAGTCAAACCAGCACTGCAGTAACACTTGGTGACGTGGCGAGTCCCATAAATGCAGTTCAAGCTGGTGAGGTGGCAAGCACAAGTAGTGTCCCGCTGCCACCAAGAAGACAAACACAGGCCCGTCGTGTCCATAGTGCCCTTCCTGCTGCATTCGCCAATCCTAATTGGGAACCCACCGCTTCTGCAGCGCCCGTACTTCCCCCATTCACATCCCCAACCAAATGCAGTCGGCTGCATGAGAGGCATTTTCTTTATGTCCTCCCGAGTACCCCTACCCAACGAACACCCCCAAAAAAGATGTTGTGTCTGCAGCAAGCGCAGATATAGGCGTGACACCCTCTATTATTGTCCCTCCTGTCCTGACAATCCTGGTCTTTGCATTGGTGAATGTTTTGAACGCTACCATGCACTAGTTGAGTATTAGCGTAGGGTACAGCATTGCACAGACTAGGCACACTTTCACAGGGTCTCCCAAGATGCCATTGCATTTTGAGAGACCCAAACCTGGAACCGGTTACAGTTATAAAAGTTACAGTTACAAAAAAAAAGTGTAAAAAAAAAAAAAAACCACAAACAAAAATATAAAATAAAAAAAAAATAGTTGTCGTTTTATTGTTCTCTCTCTCTATTCTCTCTCTATTATTCTGCTCTTTTTTACTGTATTCTATTCTGCAATGTTTTATTGTTGTTATGTTTTATCATGTTTGCTTTTCAGATATGCAATTTTTTATACCTTACCGTTTACTGTGCTTTATTGTTAACCATTTTTTTGTCTTCAGGTACGCCATTCACGACTTTGAGTGGTTATACCAGAATGATGCCTGCAGGTTTAGGTATCATCTTGGTATCATTCTTTTCAGCCAGCGATTGGCTTTCATGTAAAAGCAATCCTAGCAGCTAATTAGCCTCTAGACTGCTTTTACAAGCAGTGGGAGGGAATGCCCCCCCCCCACGTCTTCCGTGTTTTTCTCTGGCTCTCCTGTCTCAACAGGGAACCTGAGAATGCAGCCGGTGATTCAGCCAGCTGACCATAGAGCTGATCAGAGACCAGAGTGGCTCCAAACATCTCTATGGCCTAAGAAACCGGAAGCTACGACTTTTATGACTTAGATTTCGCCAGATGTAAACAGCGCCATTGGGAAATTGGGAAAGCATTTTATCACACCGATCTTGATGTGGTCAGATGCTTTGAGGGCAGAGGAGAAATCTAGGGTCTAATAGACCCCAATTTTTGCAAAAAAGAGTACCTGTCACTACCTATTGCTATGATAGGGGATATTTACATTTCCTGAGATAACAATAAAAATGATTTAAAAAAAAAAAATGAAAGGAACAGTTTAAAAATAAGATAAAAAAATAATAATAATAAAGAAAAAAAAAAAAAAAAAAAAAAAAAGCACCCCTGTCCCCCCTGCTCTCGCGCTAAGGCGAACGCAAGCGTCGGTCTGGCGTCAAATGTAAACAGCAATTGCACCATGCATGTGAGGTATCACCGCGAACGTCAGATCGAGGGCAGTAATTTTAGCAGTAGACCTCCTCTGTAAATCTAAAGTGGTAACCTGTAAAGGCTTTTAAAGGCTTTTAAAAATGTATTTAGTTTGTCGCCACTGCACGTTTGTGCGCAATTTTAAAGCATGTCATGTTTGGTATCCATGTACTCGGCCTAAGATCATCTTTTTTATTTCATCAAACATTTGGGCAATATAGTGTGTTTTAGTGCATTAAAATTTAAAAAAGTGTGTTTTTTCCCCAAAAAATGCGTTTGAAAAATCGCTGCGCAAATACTGTGTGAAAAAAAAAAATGAAACACCCACCATTTTAATCTGTAGGGCATTTGCTTTAAAAAAATTTATAATGTTTGGGGGTTCAAAGTAATTTTCTTGCAAAAAAAAATTATTTTTTTATGTAATCAAAAAGTGTCAGAAAGGGCTTTGTCTTCAAGTGGTTAGAAGAGTGTGTGATGTGTGACATAAGCTTCTAGATGTTGTGCATAAAATGCCAGGACAGTTCAAAACCCTCCCAAATTACCCCATTTTGGAAAGTAGACACCCCAAGCTATTTGCTGAGAGGCATGTCAAGTCCATGGAATATTTTATATTGTGACACAAGTTGCGGGAAAGAGACAATTTTTTTTTTTTTTTTTTTTTTTTTTTGCGCAAAGTTGTCACTAAATGATATATTGCTCAAACATGCCATGGGAATATGTAAAATTACACCCCAAAATACATTCTGTTGCTTCTCCTGAGTACGGGGATACCACATGTGTGAGACTTTTTGGGAGCCTAGCCGCGTACGGGACCCCGAAAACCAAGCACCGCCTTCAGGCTTTCTAAGGCCGTAAATTTTTGATTTCACTCTTCACTGCCTATCACAGTCTCGGAGGCCATGGAATGCCCAGGTGGCAAAAAACCCCCCCAAATGACCCCATTTTGGAAAGTAGACACCCCAAGCTATTTGATGAGAGGTATAGTGAGTATTTTGCAGACCTGACTTTTTGTCACAAAGTTTTGAAAATTGAAAAAAGAAAAAAAATTTTTTTTTTTCTCGTCTTTCTTTAATTTTCAAAAACAAATGAGAGCTGCAAAATACTCACCATGCCTCTCAGCAAATAGCTTGGGGTGTCTACTTTCCAAAATGGGGTCATTTGGGGGGGGTTTGTGCCACCTGGGCATTCCATGGCCTCCGAAACTGTGATAGGTAGTGAGGAGTAAAATCAAAAATGTACGCCCTTAGAAATCCTGAAGGCACTGATTGGTTTTCAGGGCCCCGTACGCGGCTAGGCTCCCAAAAAGTCCCACACATGTGGTATCCCCATACTCAGGAGAAGCAGCTAAATGTATTTTGGGGTACAATTCCACATATGCCCATGGCCTGTGTGAGCAATATTTCATTTAGTGACAACTTTGTGCAAAAAAAAAAAAAAAAATTTGTCACTTTCCCGCAACTTGTGTCAAAATATAAAACATTCCATGGACTCAACATGCCTCAAAGCAAATAGCTTGGGGTGTCTACTTTCCAAAATGGGGTCATTTGGGGGGGGGTTATGCCATCTGGGCATTTTATGGCCTTCAAAACTGTGATAGGTAGTGAGGAGTAAAATCAAAAATGTACGCCCTTAGAAATCCTGAAGGCAGGCCCCGTACGCGGCTAGGCTCCCAAAAAGTCCCACACATGTGGTATCCCCATACTCAGGAGAAGCAGCTTAATGTATTTTGGGGTGCAATTCCACATATGCCCATGGCCTGTGTGAGCAATATATCATTTAGTGACAACTTTTTGTAAATTTTTTTTTTTGTCATTATTCAATCACTTGGGACAAAAAAAATGAATATTCAATGGGCTCAACATGCCTCTCAGCAAATTCCTTGGGGTGTCTACTTTCCAAAATGGGGTCATTTGTGGGGGTTTTGTACTGCCCTGCCATTTTAGCACCTCAAGAAACGACATAGGCAGTCATAAATTAAAGGCTGTGTAAATTCCAGAAAATGTACCCTAGTTTGTAGGCGCTATAACTTTTGCGCAAACCAATAAATATACACTTATTGACATTTTTTCTACCAAAGACATGTGGCCGAATACATTTTGGCCTAAATGTATGACTAAAATTGAGTTTATTGGATTTTTTTTAGAACAAAAAGTAGAAAATATCATTTTTTTTCAAAATTTTCGGTCTTTTTCCGTGTATAGCGCAAAAAATAAAAACGGCAGAGGTGATCAAATACCATCAAAAGAAAGCTCTATTTGTGGGAAGAAAAGGATGCAAATTTCGTTTGGGTACAGCATTGCATGACCGCGCAATTAGCAGTTAAAGCGACGCAGTGCCGAATTGTAAAAAGTGCTCTGGTCAGGAAGGGGGTAAAACCTTCCGGGGCTGAAGTGGTTAAAAGCTAACTTTTACTTAGTTACTAGTTACTAAAACAGCTTTTAGTTCTACATCACACAAAGCAGGGCACACTCCTAATCAATGCTCTACAATTACCACTGACTTTAGCCCCCTTAGATTGCAGGCCACATTGAACTTCATTTGGAACAGAGAGCCATTTCACTCTCACGTTGGGAATAAAAAATAAAAATAATTAAAAAATAGAAAATCATTAGCATTAGCAATACAATAAGCGTTAACACATACACATATACCAGCCAAAAATCTCACTAGGTTTTGCGTGTCTGCACACTGATTAAATATTTCATAGAAGTTTCAGGACCTCTCACGCAGGACTTGAGAATTCACGAACCAGTGCAAATCTTGTCCACAGTAGAGAAGGCTTTCAGTCCTGGGTGTAGTTGAAGACTCATTAGCTTATAGGGACTCAAGACAAAAATACATTAGGGTTTTGGTTCTGTGCAGAAATAAATTCCACACACCCTCTGGGGTGCCAATTTAAATAAAATGCTAACATTGAAATAAATTCTAAAACAATTATTATTCAAGGGTGGTTATGGTATTTTTGTGTTCACTGGAGGGGTATTAAAAGTCCTATCACTTATTCTGTTTTGCTATATACTTTTCTGGGGACAACCGAAAATTTGTGATTTTCTTTCACTTTCAATAATACTGGAAAACGGGACAAATAGAGAGGCCAGTGAATCTTCCTAACAGCGACTAAGACCACAATAAAAACCTGACAGGGGTTCTAATCCATCTCCACTCTATCCAAAACTATGAAAAAGTTTTGCCTTTAGTTATAATTGAAGTAAATCAGCCCCAATGATTCTGTGTTTTCCCGTATTTAGGTTTCTATGCATTACTGTTGAGAGAACTCATCCAAAAATTTGGAGACTCCTCCAAATTGGTTATTATATTTTTACATTCCTTACCACTTCAGTCTCGGAAGGTTTTACCCCCTTCATGACCAGGCCATTTTTTGTGATACGGCACTGCGTTGCTTTAACTGACAATTGCGCAGCCATGCGATGTTGTACCCAACTAAAATTGATGTCCTTTTTTTCCCCACAAATAGAACTTTTTTTGCTGGTATTTGATCAACTCTGCAGTTTTAATTTTTTGCGCTAAAAACAAAAAAGACAGACAATTTAAAAAAAAAACAGTATTTTTTACTTTCTGCTATAATATACATTCAATAAAAATATGTACAAAATCTAATTTCTTAATCAATTTAGGCCAATATGTATTCTGCTACATATTTTTGGTTAAAACAATCCCAATAAGTGTATATTGATTGGTTTGCGCAAAAGATATAGCGTCTACAAATAATGGCATTTTTATTTTTATGTTTACTAATAATGGCGGCAATCAGCGATTTTTAGCAGGACTGCGATATTGCGGCGGACAAATCAGACATTAAATGACACTTTTTGGGGACCAGTGACACTAACACAGAGATCAGTGCTAAAAAAAATGCACTGTGACTGTACTAATGACACTGGCAGGGAAGGGGTTAAGATCAGGGGCAATCAAAGGGTTAAGTGTGCTCCTAGGGAGTGATTACCAACTGTGGGGGAAGTGCTTAGCTGGAGGAAGAGAGAGATCACTGTTTCTGCTTAGCAGAAAAACAAGAGCTCTCTTCCTCTGACAAAACGATGATCTGCCTTGTTTACATAGGCAGACAGCCATTCTGCCTTTCCTGTTAACGATCGACAGGTCCCGGTGGACATTGCATCTGGTGAAAAACGCTGATTGGCTCCCGCTGTGTCCACGTTGTTTAGCGCAGTCGGGTCACCCTGATGCAGTATGTGTGGTGGGCAGTCCAGAAGTGGTTAAATACCACATGCCTGGACCATTACTTAATTACCGCATGCATTTATGTATTTCCTTCTGTGAATGGATGTTAACACACTTTTTATGGAGGTATTTACTGAGTGGTTTTGGTTTGTGAAGTAAATAAGTCATAAGGTGATAGTGAATTGACATTTTCAGCATGAGATAATTGGGAAAAATGTGTCACGTGATTCAATTATCTCATGAGATATTCTTTAGTGAATGGAGCCCCTGTCACTAGTCATAGAACCCCTTTGCAGTAAGGAGAATTTGGGGTGGATTTACTAAATGCAGAGAGACTGTGTACTTTGCAAATGCAGTTGCACTAATTTTCTTTAGTAAATGTAAATGTGGTAAAGCTTCACTTTAAGAATATTCAATCAGGTGCAAGAAAAATAAAAAACTGCATTTTTTAAAATATAATTTGGATGATGGAAATCAGTAGAGCTTCACCACATTCACTGAGCTCTGGGGAAGGTGAGTGCAACTGCACTTGCAGAGTACACAGCAATGGTGGCTGGTGCTCAAATTTCTTGGGGAGGCAGTCCCCCCCAGCCAGCCGTCTGACCACCAATAACCCCTCAAACCCCCCCATCGCTTGATCGATCACCGCTATCCTCCCACCACCCATCTCATCAATTGCAGCTTCACTCCCTTGCCCGTTGCCCACCGCCAGCCAGGTCCCCCACCTGCCCCACACCTATTTTCATCCTTGCGTCTCTCTCCCCGAGTTGCGGCGGTCTCTTACCAGCCAATCAGGGGTCCTGAAATCTGGCCAATGGGGTCTTAGGACTCCCGGCCAATCGGGTCTCAGGACCCACTTCTTGATTGGCTGGGAGGAGGAACAGGATGACATTAGTGAATATTAACCACTTCACTACCCAGCCATAGTCATATGACGTCCTGGGATGGGATCTCCCATCCTGGGTGCCCGCCGGGCACCCGCGATTGCCCGTTAACCGGGCCGGACCGTGGATCTGTGTGTGTAAACACACAGATCCACAGCCTGTCAGCTCTGATTAGAGCGATCTGTGTTCCCAGAACGGAGGAACACTGATCGGTCTCCTCCCCTTGTGCGTCCCCTCCCCCTACAGTTAGAATCATTCCCTAGGAAACATATTAACCCCTCCCCGCCCCCTAGTGGTTAACCCCTTCACTGCCTGTCACATTTACACAGTAATCAATGCAATTTTATAGCATTGATCGCTGTATAAATGTGAATGGTCCCAAAAATGTGTCAAAAGTGTCCGATGTGTCCGCCATAATGTCGCAGTCGCGAAAAAAAAATTGCGATCACCGCTAAAAAAAAAAAAAATATATATTTTTTTTAAAAATGCCATAAATCTATCCCGTATTTTGTAGACGCTATAACTTTTGCGCAAACCAATCAATATACGCTTATTGCCATTTTTTTTACCAAAAATATGTAGAAGAATACGTATCGGCCGAAACTGAGGAAAAAATTTGTTTTTTAAAAAAAAAATTGGGATATTTATTATAGCAAAAAGTAAAAAATATTGTGTTTTTTTCAAAATTGTCGCTCTTCTTTTGTTTATAGCGCAAAAAATAAAAACCGCTGAGGCGATCAAATACCACCAAAAGAAAGCTCTATTTGTGGGGAAAAAAGGACGTCAATTTTTTTTGGGTACAACGTTGCACGACCGCGCAATTGACATTTAAAGTGCGACAGCGCTGAAAACTAAAAATTGGCCTGGGAAGGAAGGGGGTGAAATTGCCCTGTATTGAACCGGTTAATTAAACTAATGTCACTCAACTGGGTGGGCTCCCCAGCTCTGTGCCCCAAGCCCACCCTTTTTGAAGCCTATTAGAGCCTCGGGCTGTAATAATCTCAGAGTGTCTGCTGAGCTAAGGACTGACAAGATAGCAGTTTGTATTTCTGCAATAAATCCCCCACATTCAGTTTGAAGAAGTTTGTATTAGAGGTAGTCCTTTCATTGTTAGATCTTTTGATTTCACACATGCTTAAAAACACATTTTAGGCCTGAAGATTAGATAAAATCCCCAAAATATAATATATTTTATGAAAATGGAGACCCTGGAGAATAACATGGTGGTCGTTCTAGTTTTTATAATGATAGGTTACTTCCACATTTTACATTGTAAAGGTGGCTTCTCCTAGGTTTTATAATCTTCATATTGTCTTGTTGATTTATCAGGATGTTTGCTCCCCCAACATTGCAGCAATATGCTGATCACCATTTGTCATTATACAGCTCCATCATACAGATTCCACTACACGTGGAGGATATATACATGCAGCATAAGGAGAGGTACCTGATTATGGTGTCCATGTTTGCATGCTCACGTGTGATCCTTTCACTGAATATCTAGGATTCCGCTTCTATGGATGCATACAATCTATGAAAATATTGTGTATAAAATGCCAGTGATCCATTGTGATTGGTCCTTTTCCTATGGGGTCCAAAAAAGCGAAATATTCCAGTATACCTGTATACCCCACCGGTTGGGGATGGAAGCAGTCCACCATTATTTGAGTCAAGAATTGTCTCTTACTGATTTCCAGAGGATTTATATTATCAAACTTTTAGAATTTGCCACTAAACAAAACTACTTCTGGTTCGATAATCGCTTTTATCTTCAGCAGAGAGGCATAGCAATGGGAGCTAAATTTGCCCCCAGCCTCACCAATTTGTTTATGGCCAAATGGGAGGAGGATGTTGTCTATGCCCAAGACACACCATCCTTGGTTTTATGGGCCAGGTACATCAATGACTTCCTCCTCCTATGGCATGGCAGTGCCGACTCTTTGAAACAGTCTCTTTGAACTCAAATAATAGAGGTATTTCCCTGTCTTACGAGTCCAGTCAAAGTAAAACTTTTTGGATCTCGAAACTGAAATTAAGGACCGACAGTTCAAATTTAAAACTTACTTTAAACCCACTGATCGTAATGGCTTTATCCCCTTCAATAGTTGTCATCACAGATCTTGGCTTCGCTCTGTTCCATTAGGCAGAAACTGTACTGAAACAGAGACCTTCAAAATGCATGGTCCTTAGACAGAGGTTTCTTGATAAAGGTTATGATTCAGTTGAAATAGACTCTGAGTTACAGAATATCTTAGATGTTGAGAGGGGTTCTTTATTGTTTTGCAAAACCTCGATGCGAGCCAGATGATAATTATAAATGGTCTATGGTGACCTCAAACAATTATGAATAAACTTTGGAATATTCTTAAAAGTGACCATGATCTTAGTACAACATTGCCCGACCAGGCTAGGGTTATTTTTAGGGGTGCTCCTTCTCTACAGAGTAGAATAACACCCAATATTATTAATCCACCAGTCCGTACATCCTTTTTTCATAATTTGTTTGTTTTTTCCCATGTAAAAAAATGTGATGTTTGTCAATACAATATATTGGGAAGGCGCAAAACTGTTGAGTTTAAATCTTCCATAACTAATCGCGTGTATCCCATCAAAACGGAAAATTGTATACTCACCTTTCCGTAATTTTCCTTTCCTGACGCCTTTCCATGGCAGCACACGCTGGGTTGTGACTCCACCCCCACAACCTGACAGGATTGGTTAGCTATAAGTTTGAAGGGGAGACACCCCGCTGCATTCTCTGTAAATTATCACCATAAAACGGGGTGGGAATCTGTGTGCTGCCATGGAAAGGCGTCAGGAAAGGAAAATTACGGAAAGGTGAGTATATAATTTTCCATTTTCCTGACGCCTCCATGGCAGCACACGCTGGGAAATAACTCGCCAGTCGGGTGGGTGCAAGAAAATAATATTTATTCCTTATAATGCGGAAGAATTGGCTCTAACAACGGATCTACCGAAGTCTGCCATAGCCAAATGAGCAGAATCTACTCTATAGTGAGAAATAAAAGTATGTCTGGAGCACCAAGTTGCTGCTTTGCAAATAGTCTCCAGTGAAACCCTGCAATACGCTGCCCAGGAGGTAGCCACTGCCCTGGTCGAGTGAGCCCTGATGCCTTCAGGAATTGCCATATGCCGCATGGAGTATGCCTTCTTGATGGACTTGACTAACCAGGAGGCGATAGTACGTGAAGTAGCCGCTTGACCTCGTCTGTTTCCATGTGGGATGACCATGAGGGTATCCGTCTTTCTAAAAGAATTTGTAGCCGTCAGGTAACTAATGATGGTAGTTTTAACATCCAGGGGATGAGGTTCACCCTGATCATTAGTGAAGGATGGTAAGACAATATCTTGGTTGTAATGTAAGGAAGTTGCTACCTTCGGGATGAAGTGGTCTGAAGGTCTTAGTACTACCTTATCAGGAAAGAATACCAAGTAAGGTTCTGATGCCATCAGTGCTTGGATCTCAGACACCCTCTTTGCTGATGTGATTGCAATGAGAAAGGATAGTTTTAGAGTCAGATCCCATAGAGATATTGATTCAGATGGAGTAAAAGGAGGATTGGTGAAGGCTTCAAGAACTATTGAGAGATCCCATGATGGAAAAACTGGTTTCTTAGGAGGTTTGATTTTCAGGCAGGCTCTCAGGAATTGGATAACCAGCGGATGTAATGCCCATCTGGTGCCTGTTTTGGCCGACAAGGCAGATACTTGTACCTTAAGGGTACTTGAACTTAGACCTTTGTTGATTCCTGATTGGAGGAATTCTAGGATTTGAGAAGGTTCTGGAGCAATAGGATCCCATCCCTTCTGCTGCGCCATTCTAAAGAATTGGTTCCAAATTCTTGTATAGGTGGTGTTGGTGGTGCTCTTCCTGGCTTGCATCAAAGTCGATATTACTTCCTGTGAGCAGCCTTGTTCCCTTAACCTAACCCTTTCAACTTCCATGCTGTCAGATGTAGTTTGTCTGGAGCTGGATGTAGGAATTGGCCTTGAAATAGCAAATCCGGAGTTACCGGAAGGAGGATTGGAGGTTGAAGGCTGAGCTGCAATAGGGTCGTGAACCATGGTCTTCTCGGCCAAAGAGGGATTATCGCGATTACCGTGGCTGAAGATCTCCGAAGCCTGGACAGGAATCTCCCAATTAGCGGAGTTGGCGGGAATATGTACCCCAACTTGAAGTTCCAGGGGTGAATTAGACAATCTATCCCTTCGGCTGAAGGGAAAGATGCTCTGGACAGAAACCTCCGACACTTCGTATTCGCAGGAGTAGCTGCTAAGTCGATCTCTGGTACTCCCCATGTCTCCGTAAGAAGAGAAAAGGCCTGGAGACTCAGGGACCATTCGTTGTTCGAAAGAGTTTCTCGACTCAGGTAATCGGCTAACATGTTCTGTGCCGCAGGAACATATATTGCTTTTAAATCTGCTAGGTGTGCCTGTGCCCATTCCAAGATAGGGTGGACTTCCTCCATCAATGTGAGACTCTTGGTACCCCCTTGCCTCTGGATGTAGGACACTGCCACCTTGTTGTCCATCCGAATAAGCACGTTCTTCCCTCTGAGGACTGGTGCAAATGCCATGAGGGCCTGGAAGGCTGCTCTGTGTTCCAGTATATTCGATACTAAATCCTGGCCCCGAAACTGCCATCGGCCCTGCGCTGCTT
Organism: Lithobates clamitans; assembly: GCA_037952925.1. Classification (NCBI taxonomy): domain Eukaryota; kingdom Metazoa; phylum Chordata; class Amphibia; order Anura; family Ranidae; genus Lithobates; species Lithobates clamitans. The sequence continues at coordinate 724,258 of JBBGZY010001372.1, forward strand.
GATCTTGACAGTGAGCTCCCCAGCCGCTCTGACAGGTGACTATTATCGGATCTGGGGGAACTATCAGTTTGTATTTCCTGAGGTTGGTCAAGTGTGTCCACCACCACACTGATTGCTTCATTGGTCTGGAGATCGTAATGGTCTGACGCATCGATACTCCATCCCACTGCCTCAGAAAGGAGTTTTGGAGGATTCTCATGTGCCATTGTGACCATTGCACCATGGGCAGGGTTGCAGCCATAGACCCTAGTACACTTAAGCAGATTCTGGCTGGAAGATGCCTTGCTGATAGTAATCTCCACATCTTCTGTACTAGAGGCTGAATCTTCTCCTGAGGAAGTTGTACCATGTTCAATTTGGTGTTCAGATCTGCTCCCAAGAATACCATGTTTTGAGTGGGTTGTAAGCTGCTCTTTTTCCAGTTGACTAGCCAGCCGAAGTCTTGGAGAGTCGTGAGTAAGATCTCCTGATGGCATAGCAAGGTTTCTTGATCCTCTGCCAAGAGCAGGATGTCGTCCAAATAATGGTGGACTCGCAGACCCTTCTCCCTGAGGAATGCAACCAAGTGTAGAAGGACCTTGGTAAATGTCCTGGGAGCTGACGAGATGCCGAAAGGAAGGCACTGAAATTGGAAGTGGCTTTTGTTGATGGCAAATCGGAGGAATTTTTGAAAGGCGGGATGAATTGGAATATGTAGATAAGCGTCTGATAAATCTACTGAGAGCATCCAGTCGCCCAGGTTCACTGCCAGAAGTATAGACTGCAGACTCTCCATTTTGAAGGCCTCTGTTTTTATGTTCCTGTTGAGATTTTTTAAATCCAATACAGGACGTAAGTCTCCGGTCTTCTTCTTTACCAAAAATAGTGGGGAATAGAACCCCCTCCCCTTTTGATCTGACGGAACTTCCAGTATTGCCCCTTTCTCCTTCAATTCCACTATATATTTTAATAGTAACTTTCTTTTGACTAGTGAAGATGGCAGTCTTGTTGATTGGAAGTGATTTTTTGGAATTTTGCCCATAAACTTCCACTTGTGTCCAAATTTGATCGTGGAAAGAGTCCACTGGTCCTCTATATGGCTTGACCAAATCTGTGCGAAGTCCTTGAGCCTGGCGCCCACCTGTACTGAGTGGGCAGGCGAACCTTCAAAAAGACTTCTGCTGCTCCCCTGCCGGGGAAGGCTTGGACTTCTGCATCCTTAGGAAGGAAGGTCTTGTGTTCTTCCAGTCCCTTCTAAACTCCCTACCAGGACGGTAGGATCTAGCTTCCCTATATTTCTCAGGAAGGTTGCGCCTGAAGAAGGAACCCTTTTGGGCTTTGGGTCTTCTATCTGAGGGAATTAATCCCGACTTCCCTCCTGTTACCTTCGAAATAGCGGTGTCCAATTTAGACCCGAACAGGTTTGAGCCATCATATGGAATTCTGCACCAGTTTGTTTTGGATGCAGTATCAGCCATCCATGGTTTCAGCCACAAGGCCCTTCTTGCCGTGACTGAGGCTAGCATTGATCTCGCCGAGGATCTTATAATATCCACTGAAGCTTCTGCCACGAAGTCACCTGCCAACTTGATCTCCTGAAGAGAAGATATTATTTTGTCTATTTCAGTACCGTCTTGCAGATCTTTCTCCACCTTGGTTGCCCAACCTGATATGGCTTTGGCCACTGCTGCTGTGGTAATTGCTGGTCTGCATGCGCCCCCAGCAGTGGAGTATGCTTTCTTCAATTCTAGATCCAATTTCCGATCCAGAACATCCCGAAAGGAAACTGCGTCTTCAATAGGCAGAGTGACATGCTGTGCAAGACGCATCAAGGAGGAGTCGACTACTGGAGCGTTCATCAATGATTTGACTTTTGACTCCTTCAGAGGATACATTTTTGTCAGTCTGTTGGTGAGACTGGACCGCTTATCAGATCTTTCCCACTCATCTTTAATTAGATCCTCCAGTTCACCTATAAAAGGGAAATTCTCTGGTTCTTTCCTTAAATTTGGGAAATATTTCCAGACTTTCTGCGGTTCCTCTTTATCTTCTTCCCAGCCTATCGCTTCTTTGACTGACTTTGCGAAAGGCTGTACCAGGGAAAAATCAAAACCTGCTGACATGTCCTGGTCCTCATCTCCTGAGGAGGGTTCTGATGCCTGGGGTTGGCGGTCATCCGCCACCGATGTGCTAGGCGTAGGCCTATCGATTAGTGGTGCTGTTGTCTCCCTTATGGATTCCCGCACAGATTCTCTTATGAGCTCCGTAACCATTGTCTAGCTCTTTGTCCTTTGCTGCTTCATTGAAGCAGGATCTGCAGACTAGCTTATCTGGCAAGGCTGGTGCGCCGCATACCCAGCAAGCGTTTGCTGCAGGACGGGTGTGGCGGCTTTGGCGGTGCGATGAAGGTGACCGTCTGCGGTGTGACCGACTGTGACGGGAGCGGCTGCATCTTGAGCGGCTGTGACGTGAGCGGCTATGTCTTCGGTGGTGAGAAGAGGATCTTGAGCGGCTTCTGCGAGACTTCTTGCTTGACCCATGACTTGATCTCCTCTCACGCCTGGAACTTGCGGCTCTTGACCTGGTGGGGCTGCCAAAAACGCAGCGTTAGTGGTTGGCTCTCTTTTTTCTCTCCCCTTCTTCAATACTTACCAATGACGAATGGCCTCTTACCTCGTTTGCTGATGGTGGTCTGCGCGGGCAGTGGTCTCCATAGTGATAGTAAGACAGTGTAGACTGAAGGAAAATAAGAGAAAAGGAAAATTTTTTTTTTTTTTTTTTTAAATCTTACTCTTTCTTTTATTTTTTTTTTATTTTTTTTTTTTTAAAAGGCTAAATCGAATAAATTGACTTACCTGGTCTTGCTGAGTCTTTTTCTGGCAAAGCAGTTGAACGCCGGTGAACATTCAGGTATTTGTGATACTGCTCAGCAACAAACACAGAAATGCCTGTGTTTTTAAATCTGCCGCCGCCATCGCGGCAAAATGATGCTCCCGCGCATGCGCAGAGCGTCCCGAGCATCTCGGCGCCATCTTGGAGAAGGGCATTAACTTCCCAAGGCAGAACTAGGCCCTGAGGCCAATTGCAGAGTGGAAGAGGCAGCCTCGGTGGCCATGACGGTTCCTACAGCGGTGGACAGCAAGTGCCAGCAAGCCCCCTAAGCAGAAGAAACACCATAAGCAAGCTACAGGCAAAGTACAGGGAAAAAGGAAAAGGAGACCACTGCAAAAATATGAAGCTTCTTTAAAGCTTACTGTGCCAGATGTCCAGACGCCCCCTGAGACCACCAGACCGGGGGTTCCCTCCATAGAAGCTCCTTTAGAGACTGTACAGGAGGGACTTCCAAACAGGAGAGGCTTGAACCTGCTGGGGCGAGTGCGGTAAGAGGCTTTTTCTTTATCTTGACAACAGGAGCAAGCTGCTTATTCCAATCTGTCAGGTGAGGATAAAAAAGAGAATGCAGCGGGGTGTCTCCCCTTCAAACTTATAGCTAACCAATCCTGTCAGGTTGTGGGGGCGGAGTCACAACCCAGCGTGTGCTGCCATGGAGGCGTCAGGAAACATTTTTTTACCTGTGTGACTAAACATGTTGTCTATTTGATCACTTGCTCTTGTGGCAAACAATATGTTGGCCGAACAATTTGAACATTTTCTATCAGAGTTAATGAACATATTGCCTTAATTAAAAGTGGGGACACCAAACATAGTGTGCCTAGACACTATAGACAGTGTCATAACTAGGGATGAGCCTTATTTTCGAGTCGAGCGTAAGTTTGACTCGAACATTGGGTGTTCACCTGTTCGCCGAACAGTGAACTATATGCGGTGTTCGCGGCAAATTTGAAAGCTGCGGATGTTAAAGTCTATAGGACACTAACATGAGAAATCAAAAGTGATAATTTTAAAGGCTTATATGCAAGTTATTGTCATAAAAAGGGTTTGGGGACCTGGGTCCTGCCCCAGGGGACATGGATCAATGCAAACATTTTTTTTTAAAAACGGCCATTTTTTCGGGAGCAGTGATTTTTTTAATGCTTAAAGTGATACAATAAAAATGAAATATTCCTTTAACCACTTACCAACCGGCCCATAGCCGAATGACGGCTGCAGGGTGGTTGGATAACTCTGGGAGGGCGTACTATGACGTCCTCCCAGAATTCCCCTCTCGTGCGCCCCCTGGGGCGCGCACCCGAACACATCCGTGACCGCCGGGTCACGGATCCCGGTAAATGGCCGCTAATCGCGGCCGTTTACCATGTGATCGCGCCGTCTAATGACGACGTGATCACATGTAAACAGACCGGCGTCATCTGATGACGCCGGTTCCTCTCCTCCCCTCCTGTGTACCGATCGGTACACAGTGAGCGGGGAGGGGGATGGATGGATGTCTGCAGCGCTGTGGGCTGTATGTGTAGTGCCCACAGCGCTGCACAGAGACATCCAGCCATCCATCCATGCTCAGCCATCCCTCACTACTCTGCAATGCTGTGCAATACTCTGCAATACCCCCACAGTACTCTGCAATGCTGTGCAATACTCTGCAACACCCCCACAATACTCTGCAATGCTGTGCAATACTCTGCAATACCCCCACAATACTCTGCAATGCCCCCACAATACTCTGCAATGCCCCCACAATACTCTGCAATGCTGTGCAATACTCTGCAATGCTGTGCAATACTCTGCAATGCCCCCACAATACTCTGCAATACTGTGCAATACTCTGCAATACCCCCACAATACTCTGCAATGCCCCCACAATACTCTGCAATGCCCCCACAATACTCTGCAATGCCCCCGCCATACTCTGCAATGCCCCCGCCATACTCTGCAATGCCCCCGCCATACTCTGCAATGCCCCCGCCATACTCTGCCATGCCCCCGCCATAGTCTGCAATGCCCCCGCCATACTCTGCCATGCCCCCGCCATAGTCTGCCATGCCCCCGCCATAGTCTGCCATGCCCCCGCCATACTCTGCCATACTCTGCCATACCCCGCCATACCCCGCCATACTCCGCAATACCCCGCCATACTCTGCAATACCCCGCAATACTCCGCCATACCCCGCCATACTCCGCCATACCCCGCAATACCCCGCCATACCCCGCCATACCCCGCAATACCCCGCCATACCCTGCCATGCTGAGCCATGCTCAGCTGTACTCGCCCTCTGTATGTGGCCAGGCTGTGGAAGTCTCACACATGTGGTATCGCCGTACTCAGGAGGAGCAGGAGAATCTATTTTGGGGTGTCATTTTTGGTATGTACATGTTATGTGGTAGAAATATTGTATAAATGGACAACTTTGTGTTAAAAAAAAAGCGTTTTAACCACTTCCCGCCCGCCGGCCGTCATACGACGTCCTTGACTTTGTGCGCGGATATCTGAATGATGGGTGCAGCTACAGGCATCATTCAGATATCAGCTTTTTCAGCCGGCAATTCCCTACACCATAAGAATGATCATAGCAGCTGTTCCACTGCTTGATCGTTCTTACGGGAGGTGAGAGGGGATGTCCCGTGCTTCTACCGACTCACCGCTACGATCGAAGCCAGGATGGTTTTTTTTTTTTTTATTTTAGGCTTCCCAGCCTAGAGGTGAGATGTGGGGTCTTATTGACCCCATATCTCACTGTAAAGAGGACCTGTCATGCCATATTCCTATTACAAGGATGTTTATATTCCTTGTAATAGGAATAAAAGTGGTCAAAATTTTTTTTTTTTTTTGGAAAAAAGCATCAAACTAAAATAAATAAAGTAAAATGAACAATAAAAAAAAAAAAAAAAAAATTTAAAGCCCCCCTGTCCCTGCGTGCTCGCATGCAGAAGCGAACGCATACGTAAGTCCCGCCCACATATGAAAACGGTTTTCAAACCACACATGTGAGGTATTGCTGCGATCGGTAGAGCGAGAGTAATAATTTTGACCCTAGACCTCCTCTGTAACTCAAAACATGTAACCAGTAAAAAATTTTAAAGTGTCGCCTATGGGGATTTTTGAGTAGAAAAGTTTGGCGCCATTCCACAAGCGCGTGCAATTTTGAAAGGTGACATGTTGGGTATCTATTTACTCGGCGTAACTTCATCTTTCACATTATGCAAAAACATTAGGCTAACTTTACTGTTTTGGTTTTTGTAAAGCACAAAACAGTTTTTTTTCCAAAAAAAACACGTTAAAAAAATTGCTGCGCAAATACCGTGTGAGATAAAAAGTTGCAACGACCGCCATTGTATTTTCTAGGGTCTTTGCTAAAAAAACATATATAATGTTTTGGGGTTCTATGTAATTTTCTAGCTAATAAATGATGATTTTTACATATAGGAGAGAAATGTCAGAATTGGCCTGGGTGCTCCAGAACACCTGAAGGTGCTCCCTGCATGTTGGGCCTCTGTATGTGGCCACGCTGTGTAAAAGTCTCACACATGTGGTATCGCCATACTCGGGAGTAACAGCAGAATGTGTTTTGGGGTGTAATTTGTGGTATGCATATGCGGTGTGTGAGAAATAACCTGCTAACATGACAATTTTGTGGGAAAAAAAAAAGTAAAAAAAAAAACCTTGATTTTGCAAAGAATTGTGGGAAAAAATGACAACTTCAAAAAACTCACCATGCATCTTTCTAAATACCTTGGAATGTCTTCTTTCCAAAAAGGGGTCATTTTGGGGGTATTTGTACTTTTCTGGAATGTTAGGGTCTCAAGAAATTAGATAGGCCGTCAGTACTTCAGGTGTGATCAATTTTCAGATATTGGCACCGTAGATTTTGGACTCTATAACTTTCACAAAGACCAAATAATATCCACCGATTTGGGTTAATTTTACCAAAGATATGTAGCGGTATAAATTTTGGCCAAAATATATGAAGAAAAATTACTAATTTGCAAAATATTATAACAGAAATGAAGAAAAATGTATTTTTTTACAGATTTTTCGGTCTTTTTTCTTTTACAGCGCAAAAAATAAAGAACCCAGCGGTGATTAAATACCACCAAAAGAAAGCTCCATTTGTGTGAAAAAAAAGGACAAAAATTTCATATAGATACAGTGTTGCATGACTGAGTAATTGTCATTCAAAATGTGAGAGCACCAAAAGCTGAAAATTGGTCTGGTTAGGAAGGGGGTTTAAGTGCCCAGTTGTCAAGTGGTTAAATATTGTGCCTGGGGGGTGTCTATAGTATGCCTGTAAGGTGGCACATTTTTCCCGTGTTTATAACAGTACCACAGCAAAATGACATTTCTAAAGGAAAAATTGTCATTTAAAACTGATCGCGGCTGTGATAAATTGTCGGGTCTCAGCAATATAGATACAGATAATTGAAAAAAGAGCATGGGATCCCCCCATCCATTACCAGGCCCTTTGGGTCTGGTATGAATATTAAGGGGAACCCTGAATCTAAATTAAAAAAAAAATTGCATGGGGGTCCCATAAAATCCATAAAATCCATAACAGGCCCTTATCCAAGCACGCAACCTGGCAGGCAGCAGGAAAAGAGGGGGGACAAGAGAGTGCCCCCCCTCCTGAACTGTACCAAGCCACATGCCCTCAACATGGGGAGGGTGCTCAACATGTTGATGGGGACAAAGGCCTCATGCCCACAACCCTTGCCTGGTTGTTGTGAGGGTCTGTGGGTGGGGGGCTTATCAAAATCTGGAAGCTCCCTTTAACAAGGGGACCCCGAGATCCCGGCCCCACCCTTGTGTGAAATGGTAACTAGGTACAAGTACCCCTACCATTTCACAAAAAAGGTGTCAAAATGATAAAAAAAACAAGAGACAGCTTGGGACAAGTCCTTTATTAAAAAATAAAAAAGTAAAAATGTCCCACCAAGTAAGTTCACGCCGCCCGACAGACCAAAAAAAAGCCGCAACTAATCTGCCTCTATGGGAGGCTCCCGCTGACTGACGTGTCTTCGCTGTGACATCTCTTATATAACTGAGGGTGGGGCCACCCGGTGATGTAACTGGGTGACCCCACCCCCTCTGACGCCACGGGGAAGGACCTGTCATGCTGTATTGTTATCACAAGGAATGCTTACATTTTTTGTGACAGCAATAAATGGATCACTTTTTTTAAAGAACAGTGTAAAAGTAATAAAATAAAAAAATTATTCAAAAAAATGTAAAAAGCCCTCGCTCCCCCGTGCTCACATGCAGTGGTGAACACATATGTAGGTCACACACAGATATGTGACCATTGATCACACTACTCATGTGAGGTATCACCGCAAACAAGTGCAATAATTCTAGCACTAGACCTCTTCTGTAAGGCTAAACTAGTAACCTGTAGAGAATTTTAAAGTGTCGCCTATGGAGATTTTTAAGTACCATAGTTTGGCGCCACAAGCAATTTTAAAGCATGACATGTTAGGTATTTACTCGCTGTAACATCATCTTTCATATTTTGCAAAAAAAGGGGTATACATTGTGTTTTGTTTTTTTTAGTTCATTAAAGTGTACTATTTCCCAAAAATTGCTTTTGAAATACCGTATTTATTGGCATATAACACGCACTTTTTTCCCCTTAAAATCAGGGGAAAATCGTGGATGCGTGTTTATAGGCCGATCCCCGCCAATTTTGTTCTGATCTGCCGCGATCGCCGCCGACATACACAGCCGTGTGTAAAGTCAAATATGGCGCCGAGAATGCAGGGACTTGTCGGAGCCGAGATACACATACCTGAGTATCTTCGGCTTTTCTCGGTACCGCTCACAGTCACGCCCAGTCCCGCCATTGGACCTGTGTTATGTCCATCATAGGGCGGGACTGGGCGTGACTGTGAGCGGCGCCGAGAAAAGCCGAGGATACTCAGGTATGTGTATCTCGGCTCCAACGAGTCCCTGCAGTCTCAGCGCCATATTTGAATTTACACACGGCTGTGTATGTCGGCGGCGATCGCGGCAATCACACAAGGCTGCACTGGGGCAAAGCTGCACTGGGGCAAAACTGCATTGACATGGCTGTACTGACAAGGCTGCACTGGGGCATAGCTGCACTGACAAGGCTGCACTGGGGCAAAGCTGCACTGACAAGGCTGCAGATGGACACCGATAACGCTGCAATGACGGGCATTTTAATATAAGTTTTTCTTCCTTAAACTTTACTCCTAAAAGTTTTTTTCCTTAAAATTCCCTCCTAAACTTGGGGTGCGTGTTATACGCCGGCGCGTGTTATACGCTGATAAATACGGTATTTCTGCACAAAAACCGTGTGACATAAAAAAATGAATGACCGCTATTTTATTCCTAGGGCCTCTGTAAAAAATATATATATATATATAATGTTTTGGGGTCCTAAAGTCATTTTCCAGCATAAAATACTGATTTTTACTTGTAAACAAAGCATATCAGAAAAAGGTCGGGTCTTTCAGTAGAATCAGGCTGTAGTATCATTTGAATCATTTTGCTGCTAGAGCAACACTTTTTTGTACACAGGTTTAAAAATATTTAGGCCTGATTACTTAAAACCAGTAAAACTGATATTTACAAAAAGGAGAGACCCTGGAGAATAAAATGGTGGTAATTTCAATTTATTATGTAACACATTATCAGCACAAACTCTTTATCAAGCACAAAATTTCAGTAGAAAACACACTAAAGTTCATTTTAGGGTACAGAAATGCAATATATTACCCGTATGTTGGTACAATATAAAAGATGAGATTGTGCCGAGTAAATGGACACCCAATGGGGTTGATTTACTAAAACTGGAGAGTGCAAAAACTAGTGCAGCTCTGCATGGCAGCCAATCAGCATCTAATTGATCCATAATGTCAAGTTCTAAAACTTCAACAAACTTCCGTACTGTAAATTTTCCATAGGCAATGCTTTACAATTCCCTCCAGGTCATCAGTTTAGAGTTCACCGTTATTATTGATCTGATAATGATTGTTCTCTCCGGTGTGTGTGGTGATATCTGTAGAACATCACCGGCTTTTACAGAATGACTCTTTCTATGGTGTAGATCTGGTGATAGAAAGTCCAGATATAAAAGGAGTGTAGAAATACAAGAAGCACACCAGGGATGTATATTCTAGCAGAGCATTGAAATGGTTAATGTGAAAAAGAACAAGATGGCGGGGGCAGGGAACCTAAGAGGGAGACCATGTTCAGACCGGTCCCAAACCTCCCTTATTAAATTACAAGAGAGTATCGCCTACAGTGGCAGTAAGGTGTCCTTACTGGGTTCCCGGAATACGTTCAGTAAAGGTGGCAGCGGGAGGGGAGACCTCCTTCCCCTGCCTGTAAAAGTAATCCAGCGACTCTATAGCCACTTGGATTACTTTTTACAATGTGCAAAATCGTTGGCTAGAAAAAATGATATTGCAGGTGCAACAATGACTGAGATATCACCCTTCCCATCCAAGGATGTACAGGTATGTCCTATGGGCAGGGAATGGTTAATTCTACTCATCATTTATTCCCAGGAAAAGTGATTATTTTCCAGTTAGTTTTTGTGGGGTGCAATGATGTGAGTATAGATATATACCTGTATATTTTCATATAAAAATGCCTGTGACTGGACAGTGAAAGGAGAAGCAGCAGTGATAAACTCATCTCTCTGTCACTCTGCTCTCTCCTCCTATCAGCATGCTCCTTGTCAGCACATTAACAGATTGGCTTCTTCTGCAGGAGAATAATACCAGGTCAGATTAATCACTTCACCCCCTTAATGACCAGGCCTTTTTTTGTGATACGACACTGCGATGTTGTATACAAACAAAATTGATGTCCTTTTTTCTCACAAATAGAGCTTTCTTTTCGTGGTATTTGATCACCTTTGTGTTTTTTATTTCTTGTGCTATAAACAAAGAGCGACAATTTAGAAAAAATTAAAATTATTACATTTTGCTATAATACATATCCAAAAAAAAACCCAAACTAATTTATTTATCAGTTTAGGCCAATATATATTTTTCTACATATTTTTGGTAGGAAAAATTCACAATAGGCGTATATTGGTTGGTTTGCGCAAAAGTTATCGAGTTTACAAACTATGGGATAGAATTAGGGACTTTTATTTTTTTATTGTTTTTACTAGTATTATCAGCGATCTGCAATTTTTAGCGGGACTGCGACATTACGGCCAACAAATCTGACCCCAAATGACACTTTTTGTGGAATAGTGACATTATTACATTGATCAGTCCTATAAAAATGCACTGATCAATGTAAAAATGACACTGGCAGGGAAGGGGTTAACACTAGGAGGCCATCAATGGGTTAACTGTGTTCCCTGGGTGTTTTCTAACTGTGTGGAGGATGGGCTGGCAGGGACATGACAGATCGCTGTTCCTGATGACTGGGGACAGAAGATCTGTCATGTCATCTGTCAGAATGGGGAACCGCCTTGTTTACAAAGACAGATCCCCATCCTGCCTCTGTGCTAGGCGATTGCGGGTCACCGGCGGACATCGAGTCTGCCGACCCACGGGCACACTCTCGCAGCTTGCAATGAGCGCCCTCCCGCTATCATGCCTGCGTGCGCCACCATACAGCCACGGCGATTTGTGCAGGAGAGCCGACCTGCCGCCGTATAATAACAGTGGCTGGTCAGCAAGAGCTTACAATACTTCTTCCATATAAAATACATTTAATAATATATTAATGATGACAGACTTGTATTCATTTATCTCTGCATGGATTGAGAACAAGCAGTTTATTTGTCTCTGGATTTTAGTTTTGGAAATATTATTATAAAAAATAAAGTTCCACAAAGATTTCAGTCTGCGGCAGGAAATGAATCCTCAGAGATATTACATCCGAGGGATCTGGACAATATAGTAACCATTAGTGACAATGTATCTCTGTGTCTAGGTGTTCCGTGACATGACTGGGATTCAGATGTAGAAGAACTAAGACCGAGCAAAGAGATGGCGGAGAGATTGTCAAAATCCTTCAAAGGATTGTTTAAGAGAAAGAGAAGGAAAGAGAAAGAGGAAGAGGAAGAGGAAGAGGAAGAAAGGATCCCCGGTAATCACTTTTTGTCTTTTATTTCTCTGATCAGTTTTAATGAATTATGACACATTATATGGAGCATCAAATACTGAATACTTCTACTAATCCATTTAATGTGTTGATATTTGATGGAAGGTCATCTATATTTTCTAATTGCTATGTATCGGTTTTTTCCAATCAGGGTATGTTCAGGTTTCTTCAGGGGGTGCCTTGGCAAAATGCCAAAAAATTATATACAAGCCAGCGGATGTTTCAAGTCTAATGATCAGTGTTGCCGGCTATAGCTCTAAATACATCTATTAAAATGTATTTATTACAGTCCTTGATACAAAAAATATTTTATCTCTTCTCTCTTCTCCCTCAGCCAGACCCCTCTTATGATTGATAAGACTTCTCCATCACATCTCCATCTTACGTTTACAGCTGATCAGACATCAACTTCGTTTCACTTCCGCTCTGCAAAATACATACTTAATATCTAATCAGCTTTTATCCATACAATTCCTAGTATATATACAGATATAATGGTTTATCGAGCACAATATGTCAGTAAAAAGACACTAAAGTTAACCATTTCTGGACCGCCCATCGCATATATACTGCGGCAGGGCGGCCCAGCTTCCCAAAAACATGTACAGGTATGTGATTTTGGGCATGAGATCCAGGGGGCACGCACCACCAGAGCGTCACTCCCACTGTGATTGGACACAGTGCAGATTATTTAGAAGAAAGGGAGAAGAGCGATCTGCCTATGTAAACAAGGCAGTCCTCTGTTCTGTCAGAGTGTAAAAGAGAGATCTTGTGTTTCAGCTTAGCTGAGACGCAGATCTCTTTTCCTCAAGTGCATCCATCCCCCCACAGTTAGAAAGCATGCCCTAGGAGTACACTTAACCTGATTGCCCCTGGTATTACCTCCTTCCTGCCAGTGCATTTTTTTAGCACTGATCACTGTATTGGTGTCACTGGTCACCAAAAAGTGTCACTTTTTGTCAGATTTGTCCACTGCAATGTCGCAGTCCCACAAAAAAAAATCGCTGATCGCCGCCATTACTAGTAAAAACAATAAAAGAAAGTCCATAAATCTATCCCATAGTTTGTAGACGCTAGAACTTTTGCGCAAACCAATCAATATACACTTATTGGGATTTTTTTACCAAAAATATGTAGCAGAATACACATTGGTCCAAACCGATGAAGAAATTAGATTTTTTTATTGGAAATGTTTTATAGCAGAAAGTAAAAAACTGTTTTTTCAAAATTGTAGGTCTTTTTTTGTTTCTAGCACAAATAATAAAAAATGCAGAGGTAATCAAATACCACCAAAAGAAAGCTCTATTTGTGGGAAAAAAAGGATGCAAATTTTATTTGAGTACAGTGTCGCACGACCGCACAATTGTCAGTTAAAGTGATGCAGTGCCGTATCACAAAAAATAGCCTGGTCATGAATTGGGGTAAACCTTCCGGGGCTGAAGTGGTTAATGTTGGGGCAAAACAAATCCCTGTCCTGATGAGATCCCGGGGAATGCTGAGTACTCCAAATCTCATGAGGAGATGACTCCACACAGTGCAGGATTGTCTTCTCAGGAGATTCAGGCATACCTTGGGATCTCACCAGACAGACAGTGAAATCATCCTCACCTAGATGATGTGGAAGTTAGCTAGGGATGAGGAAAAGATGTATAAAGTGTATGTAAGCACTGAGGTAGGGTGACCAGACATCCCCGGTTTCTGGGGACAGTCCCCGGATTGAGGACACTGTCCCCGGACCAAGTCTGTCCCCAGTTTTGTCCCCAGATTGGATTTGAACAGGGGCTGGGGCAATTTCAAAGACAGCCCGTGCAGAATTAAAAGTGAATTGCAACCCCCCCTCCTCTGCCGCTCCTACTAGCCTATGGGTTTTTTTTTTCCATTATCTGTGCAGCTTTCTGATGATCATGTGCTGGTCGGAGCGGAAGGACTATTTCTTCAGTTTCGGGCGCATGCCCATTCAGCTCCACTCGCATGATCTTCTGCCTTGGCTCAAGTCCCGGGCAGGCGCCTGCCTGCTTATCTCCTTGCCTTCCCTGGCGGAGTAATCTTCCTCTGCTCTCCACGCAGTAGTAGCCGGGGCCCGAAGAGTAAAGCCCCATACACACTATCAGATTTTCTGCTGATTTTTGTCTTCAGATTTACCAAAACCATGTAGTGCAAGGGCCTGCCTGATTGCATACAAATTGAAACTCCTAAGGTTTGACCTCATATTATATAGTTTTGGTAAAGGAAAAAATCAGCAGAAAATCTGATAGTGTGTATGGGGCTTTAGACTTAACAGGCTGTGAGGTGGGAGGTGGCGGTGGAGACGGGCAAAGAGTCGTCGATTGCTGCCATTACTAGTAAAAAAAAAAAAAATATGTCCCTGGATTTCATTTTAAAAATCTGGTCACCTTACACTGAGGGCACTTTCACACTGGGGCATTGGGGGTAAAACTGCTATTTTTAACCCCCCGCTAGCGGATGAAAAACAGTTAAAAGCACCCGCAAAGCACGACTTTGCTGAAGCTTTGGTGGCAATGCCCATTGATTTCAATGGGCAGGGGAGCTTTAGGAGCGGTGTGTACACCACTCCTAAACCTCCTTTAACAATGCTGCTTGCAGGACTTTTTTTAGCGTCCTGCCAGCGCACCACTCCAGTGTGAGAGCCCTCTGGACTTCACACTGGAGTGACAGGACAGGCGCTTTAGCACCTGTATTTAGCGCTATAGCACCTGTAAAGCACCTGAATGTGAAAGTAGCCTAACAATGAATTTACCTTATTTGCACTCATTTCCTCTCTTAAATGTATAATTGAAAGTTTTCTGTTATATCTGTTCAATTAGTGCAAAAAACTTGTTGATCCTTCCAGAAATGCAACTCTGCCGGGTTAGCCCCATATCAAAATTTTTGAAAAAATCTTATGCAGTTTGTTCGATCTTTGTTAGATCAGGTTAGATCAAACGTTGTTTGCGTTAGATCTCACACAGAAGAAGCAATATTAACAGTTATTTGCTGGGGGGGCTAACCCGTCATCAGCCCCCCCTTATTAAAAAATTGACTTAACAGTTAGCTATTTTGAAAGCTATTTGTTAGATCCGGTAAGATCAAGTGGTTTTAACGTTAGATCTCACATATTTAAAGACTTATTAAGTGATTAATGAGGGGGGTTGGCCCCCCTTATCAAATTTTCTTCCCAAAAATCATTCAGGCTAATAGATATTCATTAGATCCGGTAAGATCAAGTGGTTTTAACGTTAGATCTCACATAATTTCAGAGATATTCCTCATCAAAATAGAGATATTAGGTGGTACATATGGACAGGTTAGCCCTCCTTATCAAATTTTCTGGCCAAAAATCATTCAGGCTAATAGATATTCATTAGATCTGGTAAGATCAGGTGGTTTTAAGGTTAGAGCTCACATCATTTCAGAGATATTTCACATCAAAATAGTGATATTAGGTGGTACATATGGATGGGTTAGCCCCCCTTATCAAATTTTCTGGCCAAAAATCATTCAGGCTAATAGACAATTTTTCTCTTCATCCTTGCTGTTTTCATCTTCAGCAAGGGGTACAGAGTGAGATCTAGTCACTGGCCGGGATCTTTGAGAGGCCATGGGTGTGGACTGTAAATCTGGATGTGGTGGTACATGAACTGCTTCTGACAGAGGCAATAGATGATTGCAATGCCAAGTCTTCAGCGGGCCTGTGCTTCCCTCTGGCCTGATTTGATATACTGGATGTCCTGGCAGATGCTTGCAAATGACATAGGGCTGTGACTTCCAGTGGTCAGTCAACCTTTGCTTTCCAGGGACACCCAGGTTTCTCAGCAGTACCTTGTCATCCGGCTGTAGGTCCTGCACTCGTACTGTGAGGTCAAAGTTTATTTTGTTTCTCTGTCCTCTGGCATATGAGGCAGCTTGAGCATTATCATAGGCAATTTTCAGACGTCTCTGCAGGCGATCCACATACCCTCTGTGGGAAGTTGCTGAGGTATGGTCGAGGGATGTGCCGAAGGCCAAGTCTACTGGCAGCCAGGCCTATGGTCCGAACATCAAACTATAGGGAGTGTAACCTGTGGCATCATTGGCGGTGCTGTTATAAGCATGCACAACAGCCACTATATGCTTGCTCCATTGCTGCTTTTGTTCTGAACTTAGAGTTCCGAGCATATCCAGGAGGGTTTGGTTGAATCTCTCTGGTTGAGTATCTCCTTGAGGATGATACAGGATGGTTTTAGACTTCCTGATGCCCAACAGATCTAAAAGTCTCTTGATGAGTCTACTCTCAAAATCTCTCCCTTGATCAGAGTGGATGCATTGGGACAGACCATAGTGCACAAAGAATTTCTCAGCAAAGATCTTGGCCACCGTGGATGCTTGTTGGTCCCTCGTGGAAAACGCCTGGGCATATGGAGGGGAATGGTAAGTCACTACCAGGATATTTCCCTGCCCGCTCAGATCAGGCTCCAAGCACAGAATGTCAATGCACACCAGCTCCATGGGTCCCTGACTCTGAAGATGGCTCATTGGGGCAGCTCGGTGAGGCAAAGTCTTCCTTTGGATACATCTGATACAGGAGTGGCAATAGTCCTCAACTTCAGCCTGCATGCAGGGCCAGTCGAACCGGTCCCTCACCAAGTGAAAAGTCCTCTTGGGCCCTAGGTGGCCATGGTTGTTGTGTAGGGCAGTTAATACTGTCTCCCTATGTTTTTCAGGTAGGAATAGCTCCCATTTTTCTTCAGAATCGTCAGAGGGGCCCCTTCAGTAGACCAACCCTCTGTGCACCTGAAACTGATGCCACTCTTGGTGCAGCAGATGGGTTTCCTTCGGGGAGTCAGTGAGGAGCAAGTCAGGGCGTTGGCTCTCCAAGGCCTTCAATGCCAAGCTACAGGGAGGGTTCTCCAACTGGTCCCTCCGCAGGTCTTTCTTTGACAGCTTGGGCAGAACTTCATCCCTGACTTGGGTGACATTGCAATAACATTTGGGGACACCAGCGGCTGACACTCCAACCTCTTCGGTCCTGGATCCTACTCCAGGTTGATGTTCTGCTTCTTGACATAAGGCTCGTACCCCTTTAGGTGTCAGCTGGGCCTATTCTTATGGAGGGTCCCTGGAACAATCTGGCCTTCTTGACAAAGCATCCACGTCTTGTTTCCCGACCCCGGTTGATAATTCAGGCTGAAAATAAACCCTGATAGAGCAGCCAACCATCTGTGACCCGTGGCATCCAACTTGGTGGTAGTGAGGATGTAGGTGAGAGGATTGTTGTCGGTCTTGATCACGAACTCCGCTCCATACAGGTAATCCCTCAGCTTATCCATCACTGCCCACTTCAAGGCCAGGAACTCAAGTTTGTGCATGGGGTAGTTCTCGGCGGGGGAAAAGTTCCGACTCACGTAGGCAACAGGCCGTAGATGGCCGTCATGCTCTTGATATAGCACCCCACCCAACCCATTCCGACTGGCATCAAAGTGTAGCTCGTATGGCTTGATTGGATCTGCATAGGCCACGACTGGAGCGGTTGTTAGGCTTCACTTCAGCTGCCTAAAACCTCTTCACACTTTGGAGTCCATTGTTCCTGAATGGACTCTCTGGGTTTTCTGGGCCCTCCAGCTGGTCTGACAGGCTCCGCCAGATCAGGGTCAGTGTCTTAGCGAAGTCCTTGACAAATCTCCTGTAATAAGAGCAGAATCCCAGAAATGACCTAAGCTCAGTCACGTTGGTAGGCCTCGGCTAGGAGTTGACAGTTTCCAGCTTCTGAAGGTCGGTGGCCATTTCGTCAGCAGACACAATATGGCCAAGGTAGTTGACTGAGGGTTGATAAAACTGGCACTTTTCCAGACACAGCTTCAACCCCCTCATCATGGAGTCTCTTCAGGACCTTCTGCAGACACTCTTCGTGCTCTTCCAGGGTCTTGCCGAAAACGATGATGTCGTCTAAGTACACCAACACCTCGATCAGTTTCATGTCACCCAAGGTCTTCTCCATTAGCCTTTGGAAGGTGGCTGGGGCACCAGACAGGCCTTTATGCATATGGTCAAATCCAAAGATCCCCTCCAGAGTAATGAAAATGGTCTTCTCCCAATCCTCAGGGTGCATGGGAATTTGGTAATACCCACTCTTCAAATCCAGCATGCTGAACCACTTTGCTCCTGACAGGCTCTGCAAGGCATCTTCTATCCTTGGGGTGCTATATTGGTCGGGAATGGTCCTTCGGTTCAGCATCCGGTAGTTAATACCCAGCCTCAGTGACCCATTCTTCTACTGTACCACCACTATTGGGGAGGTGCATAGACTCTGGGACTCTCGGATGATACCTGCCCTCTTCAACTCTGCCAGTTGTTCACGCAGATCCTGCAAGTGCCCTAAAGGAATCAAACCCTGAACGACTTATGCACTTGAAGAGATGGATCCGGTATTGGGCACTTTTTGCACAACCCACATCAAATTCACTCTTGGAGAATGCAGCCTGCCATCTCAGGAGCTGAGTCTTGGCCCTTTTTTCCATTCAGGAAAAGGGGAGTATTCTTCAGATAGAACTCCTCCACAGAGATCCCATCCTTTGCTCCCCCCACCAAATCAGACTGGGGTGGCCAGATTCACTTCACCCTGCAACATCTGAGCCGGCATCTTCACTGGCAAGGCCGTTATGTTGCGGACACTAACCAAGATCTTCCCGTGACTTCTTTGCAACCCGTTGGTTGAAACCACCTCGGGAATTATCTCCACTCCCATGTCTTCTCTCTGTCCGTCCAATTCAAGGACAATGAAAGGGCCTGGTTGCTTCCAATTTAGCTTGACAGATGCTCATGAATAGGCCACTTTACCAGGCTGTAACACCTCTCACACTGGTCCAAGCACCAGATCTTTCCCACTCCTTCAGCTGGAGCCTTCTGTTTCTGTACCAGGTGCTGGTAGGCTTGTCTCAGCGTGGGGTGCACACTTGTAGTTGAAGCGCTTGGTTCCAGAACAAGAGGTGTCAACAGCCTTCTGACAAGATCAGTATTTGTCCCTATGATGAGAGAACTCTTACTGGCCGCTGGTGGGCGAGGACAGACCACTGCCTGAGTGTCAAAAGTCTCGGCTTTCCCAGCCATGGAGAGATCGAAGGTCAGCTTGACTGGTAGATAGCCATCATAGGGGAAGTTCTGACGCACAATGCCCCATATCTGCAGCTCTTCCAACTTCTGCAAAGGCAGGTGCTTGAGGTGCCTGTCATAGAAGTCTCTGTAGATAAGGGTCACTTAAGCTCCAGTATCCAGAAGGGCCTTGGTGTAGACTCCCTTACTTGGATGGGAACAACAGGAGAAGGTCCCACCAGCTTGTCATGGAGCATAGAGGAAGTGGTGGCCCTGGCCGGTTCGGTGGTTTGTATCCACGCTCCTGTCTGCAGAGATTCTGATCGGGCTTAAGTCTGCACTAAGTTCTGGGAGTCTGGTGTGCATTAACTCTCCGACACCAGGCAGCATGTGTCAAAGGAAACGGGACACTGGGT
Source organism: Lithobates clamitans (assembly GCA_037952925.1). Taxonomy (NCBI): domain Eukaryota; kingdom Metazoa; phylum Chordata; class Amphibia; order Anura; family Ranidae; genus Lithobates; species Lithobates clamitans. Next base: position 743,704 of record JBBGZY010001372.1, read on the forward strand.
TGCTTGGAGGCAACAATGGGGGCCCTCTGCAAGGGTTTGGACTTTCGCTGCTGTCTCTTTGTGTCATTGGTTTTGAGTCAGCTACCGTAGATGGGCACCTGGTTGGCTCCTTTACAAGAGCCCTCCAAAGTTTCCCTCTGGCTTCTGGCACTGTGCTTCAGGCTTCACTGGGCTTGGACACACCTGTCGATTAATGTCCCACATAATTTCAGCATACCTCGGTATGCTCAATGGCACTCCTCACTGGTACACGTGAAAATGCTCATTATCGGCTCTGATATAGACACTAGTATGGATATCCATGCATCGCTACCAAATATCCATAATATCCCTGTAATTATGGATAATCAAACATTAAAATCACTTGATCTTACCGGATCTAATGAATATCATTTAGCCGGGGTGATTTTTTGGCAAGAAAATTTAATAAGAGGGGGTCAGCCCCCCTCATTAATCACTTAATAAGTCTCTAATTATGTGAGATCTATTCTCATCCTTATGTATAACCACCTAATATCTCTAACGTTAAAACCACTTGATCTTACCGGATCTAAGGAATATCTATTAGCCTAAATGATTTTTGGCCAGAAAATTGCATGTGGGGGGCTAACCCATCCATATATACCACCTAATATCTCTATTTTGATGTGTAATATCTCTGAAATGATGTGAGTTCTAACGTTAAAACCACTTGATTGTACCGGATCTAATGAATATCTATTAGCCTGAATGATTTTTGGCCAGAAAATTTGATAAGGGGGGCTAACCCTTCCATATGTACCACCTAATATCTCTATTTTGATGTGGAATATCTCGGAAATGATGTGAGATCTAACGTTAAAACCATTTGATCTTACCGGCTCTAACGAATATTTAATAGCCTGAATAATTTTTGGCCAGAAAATTTGATAAGGGGGGCTAACCCATCCATATGTACCACCTAATATCTCTATTTTGAGGTGGAATATCTCTGAAATGATGTGAGATCTAACGTTAAAACCACTTGATCTTAACAGATCTAATGAATATCTATTAGCCTGAATAATTTTTGGCCAGAAAATTTGATAAGGGGGGCTAACTTGTCCTTATGTACCACCTAATATCTCTATTTTGATATGAAATATCTCTGAAATGATGTGGGATCTAACGTTAAAACCACTTGATCTTACTGGATCTAATGAATATCTATAAGCCTGAATGATTTTTGGCCAGAAAATTGCATGTGGGGGGGCTAACCCATCAATATGTACCACCTAATCTCTCTATTTTGATGTGGAATATCTCTGAAATGATGTGAGATCTAATGTTAAAACCACTTGATCTTACCAGATCTAACGAAGATCTATTAGCCTGAATGATTTTTGGCAAGAAAATTTGATAAGGGGGGGCTAACCCGTCCATATGTACCACCTAATATCTCTATTTTGATGTGGAATATCTCTGAAACAATGTGAGATCTAACGTTAAAACCACTTGATCTTAACAGATCTAATGAATATCTATTAGCCTGAATAATTTTTGGCCAGAAAATTTGATAAAGTTGATAATGATGTGAGATCTAACGTTAAAACCTTTTCATCTTACAATATCTAACGAATGTCTATTAGCCTGAATGATTTTTGGCTAAAAAATGTGATAAGGGGGGCTAACCCGTCCATATGTACCACCAAATATCTCTATTTTGATGTGGAATATCTCTGTAACTATGTGAGATCTAACTTTAAAACCACTTGATCTTACCGGATCTATCGAATATCTATTAGCCTGAATGACTTTTGGCCAGAAAATTTGATAAGGGGGGGCTAACCCGTCCTTATGTACCACCTAATATCTCTATTTTGATGTGGAATATCTCTGAAATTATGTGAGCTCTAACGTTAAAACCACTTGATGCTTCCAATAACACTTCCACAAGCATACCTCAGAAGTATACACACTATGTTCCTAAGATTCACTTGGAGAGGAAAAAACCTTGTTTAAAATTCACACAATTGATTAAAGATAAGGGTAAGGGGGGATGGGGAGCACCAGACATTCGTAAGTATTACTAGGCTATAGCCTTGGCACAGGTAATAGATTGGGTTAAAAATAATGTAGAAAAACACTGGGTAAAAATGGAAAATAGAATTAGTGAAACAAAATTTAACAAAATTGTATGGATCCCACCTCACTTAAGAAAATGCAGTGCTGAAACACAAGACATTACAAGACATGCACTCAAAATTTGGGACATATTGCACAAAAGAGAGCACTCGGGGTTCCATTTACCCCTAATTCCACTTAGGGACTCAGAATATTTTGCACCGGGGAAAGAGGAGTGGTTTGGAAGGTGGATCTTGGAGGAAAATGCCCAATTAAAAGATGTAATGTGCCAGGATAAAATATGTACATTTCAGGAACTTAAAGTAAGGGAAAATCTGTTAGTCATTGACCCATGGCGGTACAACCAACTGAGTCACTTCATCGACTCTCTCTCACAGCCAATTAGATCGGCAGACAACCTACTCCCATTGGAGAAAATTTGTATGGAAAACAACAAGAGGGGGGGTTCTCTAAGACCTATAAAGTACTAATAGAGTTGGGGAACACGGACGTCCCAGCATACATTAGGAGGTGGGAGAAGGAATTGGAAAGTAAGCTTACAGACCCAGAGGCATGGCAGATACTGAGGAGAGCAAACGCCACCTCGGTTAACTGCAAAATATTGGAATTGAACTATCAGTGTTTGGCGAGAATGTACATGACCCCTGATCGTGTGCATAAATGCCAGAAGGAAACTTCGCAACTTTGCTGGAAGGGTTGCAAAGAGATAGGGTCAATGGCCCATATTTGGTGGTCTTGCCCAGAAGTTAAAAAATTCTGGGGGGAGGTAAGGGAAATTATCAAAGAAATAACCAGTATAGACATCTCTGATGACCCTTGGGAATGTTTATTTCATAAGAGCGAAATGCCCATAAAAACTTACCTGAAAACGCTACTACCACAGCTTACCGATGCAGCTAAAAGTCTTATTCCCAGGTATTGGCAAAAGATAGGAAGACCCACAATGAGTGAATGGTTCAATAAAATCAACAAAATCCAAAGCCTAGAATATCTTAGGTTCAGTGAAGGGACGAAAATGGCAGTCTTTGAGACAAAGTGGAGGGCATGGGTGGAGTTTAGGGACTCACTAAGAGCCGCTGAGGTATGGGTTAACTAGCTCAGGGGTCTGGACATCGAATGACAGTAAATAATAGGTTAACAAGTGGATTCCAGGGAAGACAAGAGGAGAAAAAAGCGGGAGTGGGAGCGGGGGGTGAAATAAGTGAGGGGTGGTTTGGGGGTTGGGAGGTGGGGGGGAGGGGGGGTGGGCTATAGGTTGGATTTAACGAGGATATTATAGTGTAATTAATGTATTCTAGTGACATACCCGTTTTGTTAAAATGCTGATAAAAATTGCCACTGTGATGTGATGAAATGAAGGGACGAGTTTGAATTTTAAATAAAACATCAAGCTGATGTGGCAAAAAAAAAGGGGGGGGCTAACCCGTCCATATGTACCACCTAATATCTCTATTTTGATGTGGAATATCTCTGAAACTATGTGAGATCTAACGATAAACCACTTGATCTTACCGGATCTAACAAATATCTATTAGCCTGAATGATTTTTGACCAGAAAATTTGATAAGGGGGGGCTAACCCATCATTATGTACCACCTAATATCTCTATTTTGATGTGGAATATCTATGAAATGATGTGAGATCTAACGTTAAAACCTCTTGATCTTACCGGATCTAATGAATAACTATTAGTCTGAATGATTTTTGGCCAGAAAATTTGATAAGGGGGTCCAGCCTCCCTCATTAATCACCTAATAAGTCTGTAATTATGTGAGATCTAACGTTAAAACCACTTGATCTTACTGGATCTAACAAATTGCTTCCAAAATAGCTGTTTTGTCAATTTTTTGATAAGGGGGGCTGATAATGGGTTAGCCCCCCAGCAAATAACTGTTAATATTGCTTCTTCTGTGTGAGATCTAACGTAAACAACTTTTGATCTAACCTGATCTAACAAAGATCTAACATAAGATTTTTTCAAAAATTTTGATATGGGGGCTAACCCGGCAGAGGTCATATTTGCCATCCTGGATACAACCTGGCATTTTTACCTGCCTGCTGTCACATATTGTACTAGTATGCATTATGACATTATTCTGTAGGAGCTCATTTTTTGTGGTTTACTACCACGTTAGGACCTAATTAACCAGTCAGAGCATGGGAATAAAGACGAGGGAGAACTTTGAAAGTCATTGTCAGGACTACAAGTGATGTATCCTGTAAAGCAGACATGACTAGATATGTATGGATCTGCACAGAGAACACCAGGCTCAACACTAAATGGAAGTAAATGTGGTTTATTAGGGAAACAAGACAAGTGATGAGCACAATAAGTACACCGAGTACAAAACCCAGTGAATCTATTCAGTGAAAGTGATCGCAACTAAGCAAAGCTATCTAAATTTAATCTGTCCATAGAGGGTTTGAAATATGTTTGGTTCAGCAGGAACCGGCAGACATTTGATCCATCTATGGGCAGGCTGGTTGTATTGTATTCATTTATTGATTAAGTTCACTACAACCAGCTTGTTGGGTTTTCTTGTCCAATCATGGCTATAGCCACCAGCAGTGATCATTGTATTCTGCCAGTGGGGAAGGTTGCCCTTGTTCCCTACCAGCCCAACACAATAGCACTGTGGGATGGATTCCCCATCTACACTGACTGTGTTGATGGAGGAATTGAGCAATTTTCTTTCTTGCAACCTGTGGTATGGCCTGCCTAGCAAACTAAGTTATGTACAGATGGCAGGATAAATCGGGCAGAGAAGTAACAGGAACAGGATTACAGGTTACAGGAAGCAGAGCACATGGGGCACAGAGGCAAAGCACTGAGGCACTGTAGAATACTAGCAGAGAAGCTAAATAACCCTCCCAGCAACCAGCATCAGGTGGAGGCGAACGGCTTTATCTGTTGGTTACAAAAATACACCCACTGGTGGGCACCAGTATAGCACCCTTCAGATCTGTAAACCACAGTGCCACCAGCAGGTGATCCAGTTAATGACAGTCACATTCCAACTAAAACCTTTCCTCTTTAGCTATAGATTAAACAACGAATACCAGAGCCTCTGTCATGTTTTTAATAGGGAAATAGGGACACAGAGAGCAATGACCAGACAGTGATAAAACCCTGACAGAAGTACTAACTCTCCTTAGTTGTTGGGGTTGCAATGTGTGTGGCAATGCTGGGCCAGTATGTGGTTTGGTATTACTGGAGCGGATCTGGTATGTGTTGTCCTTAAAGAGGGTATTCAGCCAATGGAAGATATTATGTAGGTGGGCCTTGTTAGGGTCTCTGCTGCTGCCTGTCTGGTAGCAATGGAAAGCTATTCCACAAGAGAGATTCAGACAGCTGTAGAGGCATGCTCAATATATAAAATTACCATTTATAATCACCAGCACACCACAGATCCTCAAAACCTTTCCAAAGGCTTTATTTAAAGTGATCAAATCACAGTGAAGAAATGCGACATTTTGGGGCTGCACTGGACCTCTTCATCAATCACGTGATCAAATGACTGATGAAGGGGTCCTGTGCATTCCTAAAACATTGAACTCTTCCTCTGTGATGTGATCACTTTGAATAAAACCTTTTGAAAGTTTTTGAAGATCCGTGGTGTGCTGACAGACATGTGCATTCATCTGGGAAGTTTCCAGTACTCAGCTGCTTCTATCTTTAAGCCTGATCCATGATTATGTTTGACAGGAATATTGACATCGATATAGAAGATTGTCACACTTGAGGTTATTATTAAAGAAGAAGTAATCACTGCCTCTTTTTTTTTTTGGTGACCTGCAAAGTAAAGGCATAATGTGCTAGTATGCATTGCATACTAGCACATCATGTGAAACGTACCTGAAAATGAAACCCTCGTCCCTGCTGGAGGCCGCATCTATCTTCACCCATCCTCCTTCTGGGTCCGCGGACTCTGGCTGCGTGACTGGCTGGAGCCACATGATGTCACTCCCGCACGGGCATGCGGGAGCTGCTGGTTATAGCATAGGGCTCTGAAGAAATGGCACAGGCGGCCGTTCCTTCAGATCGCATGCACCAATGACAACACCGGCGGCATATACAGTAAATATCTCCTGAATGGTGCATGTTTATGAGATATTTACAGTACCTATAATTAAGCCTTATTATAGGATTACCTATAGGTACAATATATGCATGGGAGTTTACATCCTCTTTGAGGATGTTTATTGGAAATCACAGTCCACAGGTGATTAGTAAAGCCAACATGTTTTCGGTAAGTGCTCCCCTTTGTCAGGGCTGTGATGGTGGGTGTGGTCATCGCTGACCTGGAACTGAAGGTCAATTATGATAAAGCTTATACTTTAATGCAGGCCATATATAGAGTTATTTGCAAGAAAGAAATTTGCTTGATATCCCATTACAGTGTTGCCAACCACCCATTAACCCCTTGCCGACCAGCCACCGTCTTTTTACTTGCGCAGGTCAACACAATCCCCCAAGCCATCGTAGCTATACAACTGCTCACAGGATCTGGATAGCAGGCACGCACGCTGCACAGCGGGGGTGCCGATGCTCGTGGCCTATAGTCGCGATGACTGCTGACCACGAGCGATCGTGGGCATGAGAGGCAGAACAGGGAAGTGTAAAAACACAAATCCCTGTTCTGTGAGGTGACAGATCGTGAGTTTCTATTAGCTAGGAACCACGATCTGTCACTTCCTCTAGGTCAGTCCCCTCCCCCTACAATTAGAAACACATCTAGGGAACACTGTTAATCCCTTGATTGCCCCCTAGTGTTAACCCCTTCCCAGTGACATTTTTACAGTAATCAGTGCATTTTTATAACACTAATCGCTGTATAAATGCCAATGGTCCCAAAAATGCATCAAAAGTGTCCGATGTGTCCGCCATAATGTCGCAGTCCCGATAAAAATCGCAGATCGCCGCCATTACAAGTGTAGCCCCTCCCCCCGAAGGAGCTGCTGGTATTCGATTGGGCTTACCTTTCCTCTACTGTTTCACCATATCCGTCATAGGGGTCCCATTAATGCTATAAATCTATCCCCTATTTTGTAGACGCTATAACTTTTGCGCAAACCAATCAATATACGCTTATTGCAATTTTTTTTACCAAAAATATATAGAAGAATACATATCGGCTTAAACTGAGAATAAAATAGCTTTTTAAAAAAAAATGGGGATATTTATTATAGCAAAAAGTACAAAATATTGCGTTTTTTTCACAATTGTCGCTCTTTTTTGTTTATAGCGCAAAAAATAAAAACCGCAGAGGCGATCAAATACCACCAAAAGAAAGCTCTATTTATGGGAAAAAAAGGACGTCATCTTTGTTTGAGTGCAATGTTGCTTGACCGCGCAATTGTCAGTTAAAGTGACGCAGTGCCAAATCACAAAAAATGGCGGGTCATTCAGCAGCCAAATCTTCCAGGGCTCCAGGGACAGCCCGTAAATTTCACCCCATTTTCGGGATGCCTGTAAATGTCCGTTACGGGCAACGCTGTCGAAAAAAAGTTGGCTGCAGGCCGACCATGCAACTGCGCATGCGCTATTCTGGGAAAGATAGTACAGGCTCGGCCGGGTGGCGCATGCGCAGTAACATAATGGCGCCGCCTGGTGCCATGTTTAATGGCATTTGTTCTCTGCAGTGCCAACACTGAAAAGAGGTAGTGGTTGGGGATGGGGTAAGGTTGTTGGTAAGGAGCAAGCTGAAGGAGGGGACTTTAGTGCTGGAGGAGGGCAGCTTTCGGATTATGTGCTGTTATTGACAGGAGATGAAGCAGGAGGAATGTAGGGCATGCATGGATGGGATGGATGGAGCAGGGCAGAAATAGGCAATGGGGGATGTGCTATTAAGTGCTGGTAATGGGAAGAGGTGAGCTGGATGGTAGTTGGTGACAGTAGGAACAATATACCAGGAATGTGGAGCTGTAGTAGGAGAGGGGGAGGAGGGGGAGCTGTCAGATCAATTGCTACATAGTTACATAGTTAGTCAGGTTGAAAAGACACAAATCCATCCAGTTCAACTATAAAAAAAAAATAAAAAATTGTACAATCCAATATACCCAATACTATACCCACAGTTGATCCAGAGGAAGGCAAAAAACCCCAGCAGAGCATGCTCCAATTTGCTACAGCAGGGGAAAAAATTCCTTCCTGATCCCCCAAGAGGCAATCAGATTTTCCCTGGATCAACTTTACCTATAAATGTCAGTACCCAGTTATATTCTGTACATTTAGGAAAGTATCCAGGCCTTTCTTAAAGCAATCTACTGAGCTGGCCAGAACCACCTCTGGAGGGAGTCTATTCCACATTTTCACAGCTCTTACTGTGAAGAAACCTTTCCGTATTTGGAGACTAAATCTCTTTTCCTTCAGTCGTAAAGAGCGCCTCCTTGTCCTCTGTGTTGACCGTAAAGTGAATAACTCAACACCAAGTTCACTATATGGACCCCTTATATGTTTGAACATGTTGATCATATCCCCCCTTATTCTCCTCTTCTCAAGAGTGAACAAATTCAGTTCCTCTAATCTCTCCTCATAGCTGAGCTCCTCCATGCCTCTTATCAGTTTGGTTGCCCTTCTCTGCACTTTCTCCAGTTCCCCGATATCCTTTTTGAGAACTGGTGCCCAAAACTGAACTGCATATTCCAGATGAGGTCTTACTAATGATTTGTACAGGGGCAAAATTATCTCTCTCTCTGGAGTCCATACCTCTCTTAATACAAGAAAGAACTTTGCTCGCTTTGGAAACCGCAGCTTGGCATTGCATGCTATTATTGAGCTTATGATCTACTAAAACCCTCAGATCCTTCTCCACCATGCATTCCCCCAGTTGTACTCCCCCTAGCATGTATGATGCATGCATATTCTTAGCCCCCAAGTGCATAACTTTACATTTATCAGCATTAAACCTCATCTGCCACATAGTCGCCCAATTAGACAGAGCATTGAGGTCGGCTTGTAAATTGGAGACATCCTGTAAGGACGTTATTCCACTGCATAGCTTGGTGTCATCTGCAAAGACAGAAATGTTACTTTTGATCCCAGACCCAATATCATTTATAAAGATATTAAAGAGTAAGGGTCCCAGCACTGAACCTTGGGGTACACCACTGATAACCTTAGACCATTCAGAGTAAGAATCATTACCACTACTCTCTGAATTCTGTCTTTTAGCCAGTTTTCTATCCATTTACAAACTGATATTTCCATGCCTGTAGACTTTAACTCACACATTAACCGTGTGTGCGGAACTGTATCGAACGCTTTTGCAAAATCCAAGTATACCACGTCCACAGCCACCCCTCTGTCCAAGGTTTTACTTACCTCTTCATAAAAAGAAATCAGGTTTGTCTGACAACTTCTGTCTTTCATGAACCCATGCTGTCTGTTGCTTAAAATGTTTTTTTCTAGCAAGAACTCATCTATGTGGTCTTTTATTAAATGCTCCAGTATCCTCCCGCCTATAGAAGTTAAACTAACAGGTCTATAGTTACTTGGTAAAGACTTTGATCCCTTTTTAAATATAGGCACCACGTTCGCCCTGCGCCAATCCAGTGGTACTATTCCTGTCATTAATGAGTCCCTAAAAATTTGATACAATGGCTTTGAAATTACAGAGCTCAATTCTTTTAGGATCCGTGGGTGGAAGCCATCAGGTCCAGGTGCTTTATCCACCTTTATTCTGTCTAAATATTTCTGGACCATATCCCTTTTGAGCCATTGTGGATCATTAGGGGCAGTATCAATACCACCCCCATTATGGACATGAGCTCCCCCATGCTCTTTTGTATACACAGAGCTGAAGAAAGTATTTAATAAATTAGCCTTCTCCTTGTCCCCAGTCACCCACTCTAGATTATTTTGTAAAGGGCCTACATGCTCAGACCTGACCTTTTTACTATTAATATATTTGAAAAAATTTTTGGGGTTTGTCCTACTATTTTTTGCGATCTGTCGTTCATTTTGAATTTTTGCACCCTTGATTTCCTTTTTACATATTCTGTTAAATTCTTTGTAGCATTTAAACAACACTAGTGTTCCTTCATTTTTATATTTTTTAAAAGCTCTTTTCTTATTGTTTATAGCTTTTCTAACTTTGACCGTGAGCCACGTAGGTTTTATTTTTAGCCTTTTAAACTTATTGCCCATGGGAATATACTTTGCAGTGAGGTCCCAAACAGTCTTTTTGAAGAATTCCCATTTCTGTTCAGTGTTTATCGCTGCCAATATTCCCTCCCAGTCTGAGTCCTGGAGAGCAGCCCTCATCCTTGGAAAATTTGCTCTCTTGATGTTAAAGTGGTGTTTCACCAAAAAAAAAAAATTTGGTGTCAGCAGCTGCAAATACTGCAGCTGCTGACTTTTAAAATAAGGACACTTACCTGTCCCGGGGTCCAGCGATGTCGGCACCCGAGACCGAGCCGTCCCTCGATCCTCGGGTGCTGCCGCCGCCATTCACACTGAGGGAATCAGGAAGCGAAGCGTTGCCGCTTCACTGCCCGGTTCCCTACTGCGCATGCGCGAGTCGCGCTGCGCGTCTTCACTGGTCCCCGTTGTGTTGTGGGAACTGTGTATTTCCCACAACACAACGGGGGTGGGCGGGGAGTCTGCGGCTAGCTGTACCCGGAAGTGGGTGCAGATACCTGTATTATACAGGTATCTGCACCCCCCTCCCCCCTGAAAGGTGCCAATTGTGACACCGGAGGGGGGGAGGAATCCGATGAGCGGAAGTTCCACTTTAGGGTGGAACTCCGCTTTAAGTGTTTTTATCTTTCCCGTATGTATTTCTTGTTTACAGCTAACACCAAATGAAATCATGTTATGGTCACTGCTACCCAGGTGTTCCTTTATCTGAACATTAGTAATAAGCTCTGCATGGTTTGAGATTACCAGGTCCAACAGAGCTTCATTCCTAGTTGGGGCCTCAATAAACTGGACCATAAAATTGTCCTGTACTAGGTTTATAAATTTTTGCCCTTTAACCACTTCAGCCCCGGAAGGTTTTACCCCCTTCCTGACCAGAGCACTTTTTACAATTCGGCACTGCGTCGCTTTAACTGCTAATTGCGCGGTCATGCAATGCTGTACCCAAACGAAATTTGCGTCCTTTTCTTCCCACAAATAGAGCTTTCTTTTGATGGTATTTGATCACCTCTGCCGTTTTTATTTTTTGCGCTATACACGGAAAAAGACCGAAAATTTTGAAAAAAAATGATATTTTCTACTTTTTGTTCTAAAAAAAATCCAATAAACTCAATTTTAGTCATACATTTAGGCCAAAATGTATTCGGCCACATGTCTTTGGTAAAAAAAATGTCAATAAGTGTATATTTATTGGTTTGCGCAAAAGTTATAGCGTCTACAAACTAGGGTACATTTTCTGGAATTTACACAGCCTTTAATTTATGACTGCCTATGTCGTTTCTTGAGGTGCTAAAATGGCAGGGCAGTACAAAACCCCCACAAATGACCCCATTTTGGAAAGTAGACACCCCAAGGAATTTGCTGAGAGGCATGTTGAGCCCATTGAATATTCATTTTTTTTGTCCCAAGTGATTGAATAATGACAAAAAAAAAAAAAAAAAAAATTACAAAAAGTTGTCACTAAATGATATATTGCTCACACAGGCCATGGGCATATGTGGAATTGCACCCCAAAATACATTTAGCTGCTTCTCCTGAGTACGGGGATACCACATGTGTGGGACTTTTTGGGAGCCTAGCCGCGTACGGGGCCCCGAAAACCAAGCAACGCCTTCAGGATTTCTAAGGGCGTACATTTTTGATTTTACTCCTCACTACCTATCACAGTTTTGAAGGCCATAAAATGCCCAGATGACACAAAACCCCCCCAAATGACCCCATTTTGGAAAGTAGACACCCCAAGCTATTTGCTTTGAGGCATGTTGAGTCCATGGAATGTTTTATATTTTGACACAAGTTGCGGGAAAGTGACAATTTTTTTTTTTTTTTTTTTTGCACAAAGTTGTCACTAAATGATATATTGCTCACACAGGCCATGGGCATATGTGGAATTGCACCCCAAAATACATTTAGCTGCTTCTCCTGAGTACGGGGATACCACATGTGTGGGACTTTTTAGGAGCCTAGCCGCGTACGGGACCCCGAAAACCAAGCACCGCCTTCAGGATTTCTAAGGGCGTACATTTTTGATTTTACTCCTCACTGCCTATCACAGTTTCGGAGGCCATGGAATGCCCAGGTGGCACAAACCCCCCCCAAATGACCCCATTTTGGAAAGTAGACACCCCAAGCTATTTGCTGAGAGGCATGGTGAGTATTTTGCAGCTCTCATTTGTTTTTGAAAATAAAGAAAGACGAGAAAAAAAAATTTTTTTTTTCTTTTTTCAATTTTCAAAACTTTGTGACAAAAAGTGAGGTCTGCAAAATACTCACTATACCTCTCATCAAATAGCTTGGGGTGTCTACTTTCCAAAATGGGGTCATTTGGGGGGGTTTTGTGCCACCTGGGCATTCCATGGCCTCCGAAACTGTGATAGGCAGTGAAGAGTGAAATCAAAAATTTACGGCCTTAGAAAGCCTGAAGGCGGTGCTTGGTTTTCGGGGTCCCGTACGCGGCTAGGCTCCCAAAAAGTCTCACACATGTGGTATCCCCGTACTCAGGAGAAGCAACAGAATGTATTTTGGGGTGTAATTTCACATATTCCCATGGCATGTTTGAGCAATATATCATTTAGTGACAACTTTGCGCAAAAAAAAATAAAAAATTGTCTCTTTCCCGCAACTTGTGTCACAATATAAATTATTCCATGGACTCAACATGCCTCTCAGCAAATAGCTTGGGGTGTCTACTTTCCAAAATGGGGTCATTTGGGGGGGTTTTGAACTGTCCTGGCATTTTATGCACAACATCTAGAAGCTTATGTCACACATCACCCACTCTTCTAAGCACTTGAAGACATAGCCCTTTCTGACACTTATTGTTTACATAAAAAAATAATTTTTTTTTGCAAGAAAATTACTTTGAACCCCCAAACATTATATATTTTTTTTAAAGCAAATGCCCTACAGATTAAAATGGTGGGTGTTTCATTTTTTTTTTTCACACAGTATTTGCGCAGCGATTTTTCAAACGCATTTTTTGGGGAAAAAACACACTTTTTTACATTTTAATGCACTAAAACACACTATATTGCCCAAATGTTTGATGAAATAAAAAAGATGATCTTAGGCCGAGTACATGGATACCAAACATGACATGCTTTAAAATTGCGCACAAACGTGCAGTGGCGACAAACTAAATACATTTTTAAAAGCCTTTAAAAGCCTTTACAGGTTACCACTTTAGATTTACAGAGGAGGTCTACTGCTAAACTTACTGCCCTAGATCTGACCTTCGCGGCGATACCTCACATGCATGGTGCAATTGCTGTTTACATTTGACGCCAGACCAACGCTTGCGTTCACCTTAGCGCGAGAGCAGGGGGGACAGGGGTGCTTTTTTTTTTTTTTTTTTTTTTTCTCTTTATTATTATTATTTTTTTATCTTATTTTTAAACTGTTCCTTTCATTTTTTTTTTTTTTAAATCATTTTTATTGTTATCTCAGGGAATGTAAATATCCCCTATGATAGCAATAGGTAGTGACAGGTACTCTTTTTTGCAAAAATTGGGGTCTATTAGACCCTAGATTTCTCCTCTGCCCTCAAAGCATCTGATCACACCAAGATCGGTGTGATAAAATGCTTTCCCAATTTCCCAATGGCGCTGTTTACATCCGGCGAAATCTACGTCATAAAATGCTCGTAGCTTCCGGTTTCTTAGGTCATAGAGATGTTTGGAGCCACTCTGGTCTCTGATCAGCTCTATGGTCAGCTGGCTGAATCACCGGCTGCATTTTCAGGTTCCCTGTTGAGACAGGAGAGCCAGAGAAAAACACGGAAGATGTTGGGGGGGGGGGGCATTCCCTCCCACTGCTTGTAAAAGCAGTCTAGAGGCTAATTAGCCACTAGGATTGCTTTTACATGAAAGCCGACCGCTGGCTGAAAAGAATGATACCAAGATGATACCTAAACCTGCAGGCATCATTCTGGTATAACCACTCAAAGTCGTGAATGGCGTACCTGAAGACAAAAAAATGGTTAACAATAAAGCACAGTAAACGGTAAAGTATAAATAATTACATACCTGAAAAGCAAACGTGATAAAACATAACAACAATAAAACATTGCAGAATAGAATACAGTAAAAAAGAGCAGAACAATAGAGAGAGAATAGAGAGAGAGAGAACAATAAAACGACAACTATTTTTATTTTATATTTTTGTTTGTGTTTTTTTTTTTTTTTACACTTTTTTTTGTAACTAACTTTTATAACTGTAACCGGTTCCAGGTTCGGGTCTCTCAAAATGCGATGGCATCTCGGGAGACCCTGTGAAAGTGTGCCTAGTCTGTGCAATGCTGTACCCTACGCTAATACTCAACTAGTGCATGGTAGCGTTCAAAACATTCACCAATGCAAAGACCAGGATTATCAGGACAGGAGGGACAATAATAGCGGGTGTCACGCCTATATCCGCGCTTTCTGCAGACACGACATCTTTTTTGGGGGGGTTCGTTGGGTAGGGGTACTCGGGAGGACATAAAAATGCCTCTCATGCAGCCGACTGCATTTGGTTGGGGATGTGAATGGGGGAAGTACGGGCGCTGCAGAAGCGGTGGGTTCCCAATTAGGATTGGCGAATGCAGCAGGAAGGGCATTATGGGCACGACGGGCCTGTGTTTGTCTTTTTGGTGGCAGCGGGACACTACTTGTGCTTGCCACCTCACCAGCTTGAACTGCACTTATGGGACTCGCCACGTCACCAAGTGTTACTGCAGTGCTGGTTTGACTACGACCGGGGTGTACTAGGCCGCTGGCGCTTGCCAGTTCACCAAAACGCTACCAAAAAAACTGTTAGCGATCGCAGGGATCAGGCCTGACTCTGCGAACGCTGCAGTTATGCGTTTAGTGTTCTGTAAGTGACAGTGATCGATCGATACTGCACTTGGGTGGGCTGGGCTGGGCCGGGCGGAGGGGCAAAACGCAGGTGCTAGCAGGTATCTGGGCTGATCCCGCTAACACTGCGTTTTTGGGAACCCTAAACTGCTGGGGACGCTAGTATAGATTTGATCGGATCAGATATTGATCCGATCAGATACTATACCACTAAGGGAGGTATACGGTGCGTGCGTGGGTGTTAGCGGTACTGGCGCTAACCTGACGCTGCCTGGGGCTGGTGCTTGCCAGTTCACCAAAACGCTACCAAAAAAACTGTTAGCGATCGCAGGGATCAGGCCTGACTCTGCGAACGCTGCAGTTATGCGTTTAGTGTTTTGTAAGTGACAGTGATCGATCGATACTGCACTTGGGTGGGCTGGGCCGGGCCGGGTGGAGGGGCAAAACGCAGGTGCTAGCGGGTATCTGGGCTGATCCCGCTAACACTGCGTTTTCGGGAACCCTAAACTGCTGGGGACGCTAGTATAGATTTGATCGGATCAGATATTGATCCGATCAGATACTATACCACTAAGGGAGGCATATGCTGCGTGCGTGGGTGTTCGCGGTACTGGCGCTAATCTGACGCTGCCTGGGGCGACGCATATCACCGCCGGGCGATCAGGGGGCTAAACCTTTATTCGGTAATAAACGGCGGGTGCCCTGACACTATAAAAAATAAACGAACTAACCAGCGTCACCCGTAACAGTTATACAGTGATCAGTGGTGAAAGGGTTAACTAGGGGGCAATCAAGGGGTTAAAACATTTATTAGGTAGTATATGGGGGTCCCTGTCGCTATAAAACACTGACGGCGAACCTAAATATTTACGTTCCTAACTAGCGTCACCAGCGACACTAATACAGCGATCAGAAAAATGATCGCTTAGCGACACTGGTGACAGGGGGTGATCAAGGGGTTAAAACTTTATTAGGGGGGGTTAGGGGGGTATCCTAGACCTAAAGGGGGGTAATACTCACTGCCCTAACACTAACTGTCACAAACTGACACTATGCAGTAATCAGAAAAAAAAAAAAAAAAAAATACTGCTAATGTCAGTTTGTGACAGGGGGGGGGGTGATTGGGGGGGGATCGGGGGGCGATCGGGGGGGGATCGGGGGTGTAAAGTATGCCTGGCATGTTCTACTGTGTGTGTGTGTGTTTTGTGCACTCACTTGTCTTCTCTCCTCGGCGCTGGAACGGAAACTGCCAGACCGAGGAGAGATGACATCACATCCTCTGCCTGTGTGAAACGACACACAGGCAGAGGAGGATTCCCATTGGCTGGGAGCGATCGCGAGGGGGGGGCCACGATCGGATGGTCTCCCCCTCGCCTCCCAACGCTCCCAGTCAGATGCCGACCGCCGATGGCACCGGGGGGGGGTCCGATCGGACCCCCCGCCCGCGGGAGGCAGATCACGTACGGGTACGTGATTTTGCCTGCCCGTGCCATTCTGCCGCAGTATATATGCGGTAGGCGGTCGGCAAGTGGTTAACTGTCCCAGCAGTGCCATTACTCCAGTCAATTTCTGGGTAGTTAAAATCCCCCATTATTATCACTGTCCCAGCCCTTGCAGCCCTTTCCATCTGTGCAAGGAGCTGAGTCTCCACCTCCTCGTTAACATTGGGTGGTCTATAACAAACTCCAATGATTAACTTTGAACTACTCACATCTATATGTAGTTCCACTCATAATGCTTCAGACTCATCACACTCTCCATCAATCAGGTCCTCTTTCACACTTGCTTTGAGATCACTTCTCACATAGAGACAGACCCCGCCACCTTTCCTTTTTACCCTGTCCCTCCGAAAGAGTGCATAGCCAGGATTATTAATAGCCCAGTCATGTGAGGATTGAAGCCAAGTTTCAGCAATACCGATTACATCATAGTTCACCTCATGCACCAGAGCTTCCAACTCACCTATTTTGCTTGGCAGACTTCTGGCATTGGTGAACAAACACTTTAATGCATTATTACATTTTGGTCTGGTGTTTTTCATATAATTATTAGTAGTACAAATGGCACTACAGTTTCCAATGGCTGTTTGCAACATGGGAAATTTCTTGTCACCTGCCATAACCCTCCCCCATCTATCCCCATTCCACCCTCCATTAATGTCTGACCCCTAACTGACCTGTCTTCTCGATGTAATTCTAGTTCACCCTCCCTCAATCCTAGTTTAAATACTCCTCCAGCCTTGTGTGTGAACACAAATGGACTGAAGGCAGAACTGAGTGTGAGGTTGGGGAGAGGGATGTATTTGGTAGTGACGGCTGAGGGTAGGATAGAGGAGAAGGCTGTTTGTTATTAAAATGGTGAGAAAGGAGAACATTGTGTGTGAGAAGTACTATTTGGTAAACATGAATTGCTGATCATTCTGGTTGTACATGAATGATGGGACTGGGGTAGAGCAAGATATTGGCTGGTGTGGGGGAGAAGGGGAAATGGAAGCATTTTTATGGATAAGCTAATCCAGTGGTGACAGAGAAAGGTAAGAAAAAGCGGCATAGCCAACAGGACTCAGGAGGACATTACTGGGTGATGAAGCCGGCCCGGCAGAGGAGAACACTGATGTTCACAGTTTCAGTGCCTGACTGGAGAGGTGAAAGGGACACTGTCATGCCTTCGGCCTATAAAGAAAAAACAATATCTTCTGGACTTGCAATACCAACATTGTCCACTAGATGCCACTCTAACAAAACACTACTAATGGGCAGTGTTCTATGGTTATTACTAGGATTGAGCCGAACACCCCCCCGGTTCGGTATGCACCGGACCAAAAATTTGCACGAACGTTAGAACCTTTATTGAAGTCTATGGGACTCAAACGTTCGAAATCAAAAGTGCTTATTTTAAAGGCTAATTTGCATGTTATTGTCCTAAAAAGGGTTTGGGGACCCGGGTCCTGCCCCAGGGAACATGTATCAATGCAAAAAAAAGTTTTAAAAACGGACGTTTTTTCAGGAGCAGTGATTTTAAAGAAACTCCCGGAGCCACAATACAAAAAGAAATGGGCATAGGGACGGCATGACAGTGCTGGACAGCACAGCGCCGCTTTAAGGCTAGTTTCCCCTTTTAGAAAGGGGGTGGGGCTGGGTAGGTCAGATGACCATAGTGTAGAGAGAAAAGAGAAGGAGGAAGTGACGTCAGTCCGGAGCAGAGGAGGAAGAGATTGCACGCTACCCTCACTGCTCTGCATCTCTTCCCTGGGCACATGGCGGCGATGGAGGGGTTCATGGGGCTACTTAGAGTGGTGGTCGCCGCTTAGGGCGCAGACTGGCTGCGGGAGCAGCTGGATGCCATAGCAAGGGATGACAGTACAGGCACCAGCGGGGGGATGGCTACACCATGTGCGCAGCAGTCCCGGCCACCGCAAAGATTCAGCCCAGACACAGGCCCTAGTACTTCTCAGAGGAGGAGACCGCAGGACACGGGGGGGGGATCCCCGGCCCTCCAGCGACCTGGATGATCGGTCAGGGGGTGGTGAGTAGATCCCGGCATGGAGGCAGAGGCACAGGGGAAAGAGAGCCCAGCATAGATCACAGCTCTTCCTCCCCCGCCTGCCGCAGATGTACAGAGCATGAGGAGGGGTCTGCGGGGGAGGAACAGAACGGACAGAGTGCACAGGAGCAGGGTCCATAGCAGAATGAGGCAGCCATAACAGCAGGGTCGGCCAGCGGTATAGCACCATCCAGGAGAGGACAGGGTGACAGCGCTGGGCCAGGGGCCAGTTTAGGAAGGAGGCAGCATATCCTAGCTCCGCAGAGACACAGACGCAGGAGCCTGTCAAGAGGGGCACTGAGCGGGTCTGGCGGTCGGGCGGAGAGAGCAGGACGGACTCAACAACACCGACCCACAGCAGCCAGGGAAAGGACATCTGGAGGTGAACCGGTGGTCAACAGGGAGGCAATCAGCAAAGAGAGATTGGAAGGCGAACTGTCTGGATCGGATGGGAGTGAGGATCGGGGACATCCAGCAGCGGTGGTTCCAGGAGTGGCGGCTGGTGGGCCCAGTCCTGGGCAGCCCGGTGAGTGCAATTCTTCTATTGTTTTTTCTACTTTCTTACATAGCTTGTTAGGTCAGAGTAAACAACCTGGGCAGGCTGGTTTGGGGGTTGAAACAAGTGTAGTGGGGGCAGTGTCGCATACAGCAACATCACCGGTAACGTCCCTTAGGACAGGGCACAAGGGTTTCACGGCATTATTGACAGGGCTAAAGGAACTGATACATGCATGGAGTCAGGGACAGCAGCAGGCCCGGAGCGGGCTTGGGTAACTGGGAAGACTGCTCCTCTGGAAGTGGGCACTACACAAGCCGCGGGTGATGTGCCAGTGTCTATTTCTGCAACGGACGCGGCCAACGAGTCTGCCAGTGCCACAGTTGGTGCTGCTACTCCTGCGGACCAATTGGAGGTAGGAGATAAGAAAGCTGAGTCGGCTAGGTTAGCGTACTCTGCCAGAAGCGAAGTTTATGTCTGCTTTGAGGGACCTTTGGGGGCCCACTTGAAGACAGAAGTCAGAGAAAAAATTTGCAAATTGGAATACGTGGAGATTTTCACGCTATTGCTTTTGGAAAAATTCAACCTGGACAGGCTGAAGCCAGTGGAAGGCAAGAAGGAAGATTAAGAAAAAAGAAGATACCGTTTAATTCCGCTTACTTTTTCCAATTGGCTGTAGGCCTTTGCCATTTTGGCAAGCGTGGTAGGGGAAAAGGCCCCCTAACACTGCTCATCGTTGTTCGTGTACCTGGAAGCTATTAACGAGGCCCACAGGACTTATGGAGGCAGGGCTTGGCTGCGGTACGATGAACAGTTCAGACAACAGATGGCTGTACGTCAGGCTATACGCTGGGATCATAAGGACATAAGCCTATGGATGAAGTTGATGACTGCGGTGCGGGCCCCGAATCAGTTTTTCCAAGGCAGGGGTAAGGGGTTTGTCAGCTCCAGGACAACTGACCGACAAAGATGGGGCTTTTGTTGGCAGTTCAATGAGGGCACATGCAAGTTTGGGTCCAATTGTCGATTCAAGCATTTGTGTTCCGGCTGCGGCGGATCCCATGCACTGTCAAAGTGCTTCAAAAAAGGAAAAGGACGTGCCGAAGATTCTGCGGGTAAGAGGGATGACACTGGTGCGGGAAAGGATGCTTCCTTTTCTCAGTAGGTACCCTGACAGGGCAGCGGTGAACATATTGGAAAATGGCTTTACTAGTGGCTTCAGAATACCTTGTTCTTTAGCTACAGTCCCACCTGAGGTGAAGAATTTAAGGTCAGCACTGCTGCACCCAGCGGTGGTTTCGGAAAAGTTGGGTAAAGAGGTTACGTTGGGGAGCATGGCAGACCCTTTTAAAGAGTCACCTCTTGCAGACTTGGTGGTCTCTCCATTGGGTGTAGTGCCCAAGAAAGACCCCAACAAGTTCAGACTTATCCACCACCTTTCATTTCCGAAGAGTGGTTTGGTCAACGATTCCATTGCCCCTGAAGAGTGTGCGGTGACGTACACCTCCTTTGATGTGGCGGTGTCTTGGGTTAGGAGATGTGGGCAGGGGGCCTTGATGGCTAAGGCAGATATTGAGTCAACTTTCAGGCTATTGCCGGTACACCCAGAAAGCTTTCGGCTGCTGGGTTGTACGTAGAATGGGGCCTACTATGTGGATCGTTGCTTGCCTATAGGATGCTCCATCTCATGCGCCCTCTTTGAAACATTCAGCTTATTTTTGGAATGGGCAGTTCTGGATGTTTTGGGGATTAACTCAGTCATTCATTATTTGGATGATTTTCTATGTGTCGGCCCGGAGGGTTCCAATAGATGTGTGGTCTTGTTAGGGACGCTACAACATCTGGCAGACCATTTTGGGGTGAAAAGACGGAAGGTCCAACTGCTACGATTACGTTCCTGGGAATTGAAATTGACTCGACGAGGATGGAGTGCCGACTGCCGACGGACAAGCTGGAAAAATTGAAGGAGGAGGTGCGTGGGACCATTGGAGTACGCAAATTGCAGTTACGCTAACTGCAATCTTTGCTGGGAAAGCTGAATTTTGCTTGCCGCATAATCCCGATGGGTAGGATCTTTTGCCGTTGGTTGGCAGCAGCCACCGCGGGGGTCCAGGTACCTACACACTTTGTGAGTCTAGGCAGGGAACACAGGGAGGATGTGAGAGTGTGGCAGAAGTTCCTAGAAACGTTTAAGGGGCGGGCTCTTTGGATGTCAGGTCCCATCAGTAACTGGGACTTGGAGCTGTTTACGGGTGCAGCGGGTTCCACGGGCTTTGGGGCATTTTGCAAGGGACAATGGTGTGCCGCCAGATGGCCTTTAGCTTGGCAAGAGGCAGGGTTTCTGGGGAATCTGGTGCTATTGGAATTGTTTCCAATTGTGGTGGCCTTGGAAATTTGGGGGGAATCTTTTCGCAACCTGAAGGTGCGTTTTCATTGCAATAACATGGGCGTGGTACAGGTGGTTAATCGGCTGACATCGGCATCAGTGCCGGTGGTCAGGCTTTTGCGACATCTTGTCCTGCGCTCCCTACAAGTGAATGCATTCACATATGCTGTGCACTTACCTGGGATTGACAACACTTTGGCTGACGCTTTGTCTTGTTTTCAGTGGGACAAGTTCCGGAAGGTGGCACCAGAACCGGAAGAACATGGGGTTGCCTGTCCCGAGTGGATGTGGAAAATTGCTTTGGGACTGCAGCAAAGTGGATTAAGCAATCAGTGAGTAAAGCTACGTGGAATGCCTACTCAAAGGTATGGAGGGATTGGTTTGCCTGCTTGAGAGAGCTGGGCATACCCTCAGAGGGTCTGGAAGTTGCACAGGCGGTACTCTTTTTTGTTACTCTGGGAATTGACAGGGGTATCCCGGCAGCTGCCATCGATCATGAGTTGGCAGGTTTGGTCTTTCTTTTTAAGTGGCAGGGGCAAAAGGATCACATGAAAGAGTTTTGGCTGAGACAGGCAGTTAAAGGGTACAGGAAGGCGCACAAGAAGAGGGATGGTAGGCGCCTGGTCTCCTTTGAGATGCTATATGTTTTGTATGATAGTTTGGAGAGAGTCTGCATATCATCCTATGAATGTTTGTTATTTCAGGCTGCATTCGCGCTGGCCTTCTTTGGGGCTTTGCTTGTAGGGGAGCTGGTCAGTCCATCTAAGAAGGTACAAGGGGGGGTTTTGTGTGGGGATGTGGAAAATTTGCAGAATTGTATCAGGCTCTGGATCAGACGATCTAAAACTGATCAGGTCGGTAAGGGCCGGCAGCTCGAGTTCCACAGGATAGCGGAGTCCCACATCTGCCTGGTTAGGGCAGTGGCGGCATACTTGGCTGTGCGACCAGGAGTCGCGGGGTCCTTTCTCATTCATGAGGACGGTATGTTCCAATCAAAATTCCAGTTTGTGGCGGTTTTTTAAAAATGTGTGGCTATCGAGGGGTACGATCCGGGCAGTTTTTCTTCTCACTCCTTTCGTATAGGGGCGGCCACAGAGGCGGCTAGGGTGGGTCTGAGTCAGGAGGTAATAAGGCGGATTGGTCGATGGGATTCAGACAGATTTAAGTTGTACGTTCGCCCACAAATGATTTAATAACAAGTTTTGTATATTGTTGGTGTGGGTTTATGGCACTGATTTTGGAATTTATATGTTTTGTGTGTTTGTCTTCTTGTCCACAGGTTATGACAGGGGACTAGTATGGATTCTCGGCCACTCTTACGTTTATTGGGGGGCCACGAGAGGTGATGTGCGGCCGAATGGCAGGCAGCTTTGCATCCCCAGACAGGAGGCTCAAATCAGGTGGATTGGGATCCCGGCTATGCAGTGGAACAGGGTGTTGGGGGAAGTGTACAGGTTTTCCCACTTGGAAAGGGCACCAGGTGTGTTGCTATTACATGTGGGGGGGAATGATATGGGAATGAGATCCATGAGGGACCTTATCAGGGATGTAAAATGTGATTTTTTTACGGCTACGCGTGGCCTATCTGGGTATGGTAATAGTGTGGTCAGATATGGTGGGTAGTTTGTCATGGCGGTGGGCCTGGTCGGCCAAGAAGGTAGACAGGGCTAGAATTAAGGTCAACAAAGAAGTTAGCAGGTTTGTGATAAAGAATGGGGGCTTAGCCATTCGCCACAGGGAGCTCGAGGTGGATACTTGGAGGTATTTGCGGAGTGATGGGGTTCGTCTTAATGAGGTGGGGAAGGATTTGTGGTCCCTGGGTCTACAGGATGGAATACAGCGAGGGCTGCGGGTATAGAGGTGCTCGCAAGGGTAAGGGGTTACCCCTTGCATGCTGTGGCAGTGTTGTGTTGCTGGAATTAAGTAATTATTAGGTGCAGGTATGGAAAAGGTGGTACCCATCCATGGGATGGGGGTTGTTTGATGGTACACATCCACGGGATGGGGGTTGTTTGATGGTACCCATCCATGGGATGGGAGTTGTTTGGTACCCATCCATGGAAGGATGGGGGTTGATTTAAGTACTTCCAGGTCACGAGGGGGTAACCTGGAAGGGGTTAAAATGTTAGGTCATTGCGAATGTGGGGGTACCGCCTCCGAGTCAGGGGTTAACGACTGGAGGCCTTTAAAGTTCTAAGGATGTTGTTCGCAGTGATCTGTGTTATGTTGATTTCTTATACTACCTCAAAAGTTTTATAAAGAATTTATGGTTATAATGTTTTATGTAATTTATAAGTTGTTAATAAACAGGCCGTGAAGGCCATTTACTCCAACGGGGTCGAGTGGTTTATGTGAGTAAGGAGGGGGGAAAAAATTTTGGGGTAAAACGAGTGTCAATATTACACTGGGCTTAAGTCCTGCAAATGTCATGATGCTTAAAGTGAAAAAAAAAGTGAAATATTCCTTTAAATATAATACCTGGGGGGTGTCTATCGTATGCCTGTAAAGTGGCGCATGTTTCCCGTGCTTAGAACAGTCCCTGCAAAAAATGACATTTTTAAAGGAATAAAAGTCATTTAAAACTGCTTACAGCTTTAATGTAATGGTCCAGTCCCGGTAATATGGATGAAAATCAGTGAGACAAATGGCATGGGTACCCCCCCGGTCCATTACCAGGTCCTTTGGGTCTTGTATGGATATTAAGGGGAACCCCGCACCCAAATTAAAAAAAGGAAAGGCGTGGGGCCCCAGGCCCTCTGAACAGCAGTATACAGGCGGTGCAAACAAGACAGGGACTGTAGGTTTGTTGTTAAGTAGAATCTGTTTGTAATTTTGAACTGGTACATTTTTAAAGTGTAGCTCCAGCCAAAAAATCTATTTATAAGCTTTTTGGAAAACATAGGGAAGGGTCATCACCCCTGTGACATTTGTTTTGCTGTCTGTGCACCTCTTCAGAAGATTTTACCTCACTTTCTGTCCCAATGACAAATGTTTTTTTGACAATTTGGGTTTTTTAGTGAAACAAGGATTGGTGATAAAGCATCAGTGGAAAGGAGACAGGTTTTTCCCATATTAACTCGTACGGGAGAGAATTTCCCTTCCTAGGGGTAGATTTTATCTCACTTCCTGTTGTCTCCTTCCGTTTGCAAGTAGGAGTCGTTTGTAAGTTGGATGTTTGAAAGTAGGGGCCTGCCCTATATACTCTGCAGAAATTGGGGCCTTAGGTGTTGGTGTTGCCACAACACTGTAAGCCCTCATAGTTACTCTTTGTGGGCGCAAGAATGGGCTCTGCTGTGAAATATTAGATCAAGAATTGTAATTACATGCCCCCGTTGAACAGGGGCAGAAAAAATGGGCCTTTGGTGGTGGTGGTGGTGTTGCCACAACACTGTAAGTCCTCACAGTTACTCTTGGTGGGCGCAGAAACGGGCCCTGCTGTGAGATATTAGATCAAGAATTGTAATTACATGTCGCTGTTGAACAGGGGCAGAAAAATTGGGCCTAAGGCACTGGTGCCACAACACTGCCACCCCTCACAGATGCTCTAGTTGGAGCACAGGAATGAGCCCTCCTGTAAAATATTGCATCAAAAATTGTAATTACACGCTCCTGCTAACCAGGGGCTAAAAAATTGGGCCTTAGGCACTGGTGCTAAAACACTGCAATCCCTCACAGATACTCCAGTTGGAGCGCAGGAATGAGCCCTGCTGCAAAGTATTGCATCAAAAATTGTAATTACACGCCCCTGTTAAACAGGGGCCGAAAAATTGGGCCTTAGGCACTGGTGCTGGTGCCACAACACTGCAACCCCTCACAAATACTCTAGTTGAGTGCAGCAACGAACCCTCCTTGCAAAATATTGCATCAAAAATTGTAATTACACGCCCCTGTTAAACAGGGGCCTCAAAAATTGGGCCTTAGGCACTGGTGCTGGTGCCACAACACTGCAATCCCTCACAGATACTCTAGTTGGAGCGCAGGAACGAGCCCTGCTGCAAAGTATTGCATCAAAAATTGTAATTACACGCCCCTGTTAAACAGGGGCTGAAAAAAAATTGGGCCTTAGGCACTGGTGCTGGTGCCACAACACTGCAATCCCTCACAGATACTCTATTTGGAGTGCAGCAATGAACCTTCCTTGCAAAATATTACATCAAAAATTGTAATTACACGCCCCTGTTAAACAGGGGCTGAAAAATTGGGCCTTAGCCACTGGTGGCGGAGCCCAGAACCAAAAATATTCTTACAAGCTATCAGCATGATCATTGAGGAGGAAGAGGATAGTCACTAAGCATAACAGGATAGTCACTCAGCATCAGCATAGGCAGTCTTGAAGGGATCTGACATTTCAAAAAAAATTATTCAGTTACATCAGCATCAGGTGCTTGGTAGCTGGTGGTGATCCAAGACTGATTCATTTTTATGAAGGTCAGTCGATCGACTGAGTCGGTGGGCAGGCGCACCCTGTGATCGGTTACAAAACCTCAAGCAGCACTGAATGTGCGTTCCAAAAGAACGCTGGATGCAGGACAGGCCAGTAGCTCAATTGCATACTGTGCAAGCTCTGGCCAGTGATCCATCCTCAAGACCCAGTAACCCAGAGGATTTTCAGTGGGAAAGGTGTCCAAGTCAGATCTTGCCCCTAGGTATTCCTGCACCATGTAAAACAGACGCTGGCGATGGTTGCTGGAACCGATCATACCTTGGGGCTGCGGACTAAAAAATTGTCTAAAAGCATCGGTCAGACAGCCACCTTCTCCACCGCCCCTTCTTTGACTGACCAAAGCCTCAGCAACGCGTTGTCCAGGAAGAGGAGTTTGTAACCTCCCAGTCTCTGGGAACGCGTTGCACAAACCTTTCTGCAAGGCCTCCCGAAGATTTTTCATCCTCTGCTCTCTCTGCGACGGCAAGATAAGGTCCGCAACCTTACCCTTGTAACGTGGATCAAGGAGGGTTGCCAGCCAGTATTGATCCCTCTCCTTGATACCATGAATACGAGGATCCTTCCGCAGGCTTTGCAGGATCAGGGAGTCCATACAGCGTAGGTTTGCTGAGGCATTCGGTCCGGAGTCATCTGGGTCACTAAGGACTACATGATCCGCAGCCACATCCTCCCAGCCACGTACAAGTCCATGGGTTTCTTGGGACTGTAAATGATCCCTTAAAGACTGCTGCTGATGCTGAGTGCCAGGCTCCACCTCCATGCTGACACAATCCTCCTTTTCCCCCTCCTCCTCATCCTCTTCCTGTGTGATCGGCAGGCATGCAGGAACACTGTCTGGATAAAGGGGGCCTTGAGAGCTAAGGAAGTCTGCCTCTTCCTGCCTCTGTTCTGCCTCAAGTGCCCTGTCCATTATTCCACGCAGCGTTTGCTCCAACAGGTGGCCAAGGGGGACAGTGTCACTGATGCATGCACTGTCACTGCTCACTATCCTCGTGGCCTCCTCAAATGGTGACAGGACAGTGCATGCATCCCTGATCATGGCCCACTGGTGTGGGGAAAAAAACAAGCTCCCCTGACCCTGTCCTGGTGCCATAGTTGCACAGGTACTCATTGATGGCCCTCTGCTGCGTGTGCAGCCACTGCAGCATGGCCAAGGTTGAGTTCCACCCGGTGGGCATGTCACAGATTAGGTGGTTCTTGGGCAGGTTAAATTCCTTTTTGGAGGTCGGCCAGCTGAGCACTGGCATTATATGACCGGCGGAAATGCACACAGACTTTCCTGGCCTGCCTCAGGACATTCTGTAAGCCTGCCCAAGAACCGCTGCACCACCAAGTTAAGGACGTGAGCCAAACAGGGCACATGGGTTAATTGTCCCTGTTGGAGGGCGGAGAGGAGGTTGATGCCATTGTCGCAAACCACCATTCCTGCCTTAAGTTGATGTGGCATCAACCACCTCTGATCCTGCCCCTGCAGAGCTGACAGAACCTCTGCCCCAGTGTGGCTCCTGTCCCCCAAGAACACCAGCTCAAGCACCGCATGGCATCTTTTGGCCTGCATACTTGCGTAGCCCCTTTAACGCCTATGGAGCACTGCTGGTTCAGAGGAAAAGGAAAAAGGAAGAGGCCATGGAGGAAGAAGAAGAAGAGGAGGGGGTGGAGGAGAGAGGTGTGTCAGAATCACCAGTAGTAGCATTTTGGAGGCATGGTGGCGGAACAACCTCTAACACTACTGCACCTTGTCCTGCATCCTTCCCATCTGCCAGCAGAGTCGCCCAATGCACTGTGAAACTTAGGTAACATCCCTGTCCATGCCTGCTGGACCATGAATCAGCAGTCAGGTCTCAGAGAGGACTGAAGGTATAGTGGGGTTGGAGATCTCAGCTGATGAGGAACAAGGAGAGGTCCTCTTTGTTCTTTGGTGTGGGTCTTTTAGGTACGCTTGCCAACGAACTGCATGGCAGGTCAACATATGTCTGGTCAAGCATGTGGTGCCCAAGCGGGAGATGTTTTGGCCACGCGAGATACGCTGGAGACATATGTTGCAAATAGCAGCAGTGCGATCTGATGCACTCGTCTCCAAAAAGGCCCACACCAAAGAACTTTTGGAATAACGCGCAGAGACAGCAGCGCCCTGCACATGTGGAGCTTTGCGGTGTGATGCAGTGTGCTGCCCTTAAGCTGGCCCCTGGAGTGTATCCTGCCTCGTTGGTGATGTGCCTCCTCCTCCTCCTCTCTCCTATCAGGCACCCACGTGGAGTCAGAGACCTCATCATCCCCTCCCTCCTCATCACTGGAGCAAACCTGGCAGTATGCTGCAGCAGTGGCAACATGACTGCCAGATTGCTGTCCTTCTTGGGCACCCCCTCTGTCTGGGCTCATGTTACTGCCTTCCTCTAGCTGAGTACCATCATCAGAGCCTTCAAAACGCTGGGCATCCTCCTGGAGCATGTACCCAACACTGTGGTCAAACAGTTCGGGGGACTCCTCAGGAGGACATGGTGGGGCTACGGAAGGAGTGACTGATTCCATTGAGCCGAGGGAAGAGGCCGGGTTGGCAGCTGCTTTGCCAGACAAACTCATCTGAGCATGGGTGAGAGAGGATGAGGAGGATGAAGACGGCTTGGTCATCCACTTGACCAAGTCTTCCGTATGTTGCGGCTCAACACGGCCAGCTGCCGAAAAAAAGGCCAAGCGTGTCCCACGGCCACGTGCTGATGAGGATGCACCGTGTCCATAACCAGCACTGTTGCCTCTAGACACAGAGCCTGCTTGCCCTCTTTTATTGGCTTGTGACTGTTTGCCTCTCCTTGTTGGCCTTCCAGACATACTAATGGCCTGCAGTGAGATGTAGCTGCACTAAGCTGGGATAGATTATATATATATTTATATATACTACTAGATACTGCAGCTAGTAAAATCAACTGCCTGCATGTAGTATTATTAGTATGAGAACACCACCAATCTTCTACAGGTAGCTTTAGCTGAACACTGTGCAGAGGTCGCACTACACTAACTTGTAGCTTTAGCTGAGCACTGTGCAGAGGTCGCACTACACTAACTTGTAGCTTTAGCTGAACACTGTGCAGAGGTCGCACGACACTAACTTGTAGCTTTAGCTGAACACTGTGCAGAGGTCGCACTACACTAACTTGTAGCTTTAGCTGAACACTGTGCAGAGGTCGCACTACACTAACTTGTAGCTTTAGCTGAACACTGTGCAGAGGTCGCACTACACTAACTTGTGGCTTTAGCTGAAAACTGTGCAGAGATCGCAATACACTAAATTGTAGCTTTAGCTCAACACTGTGCAGAGGTCACACTACACTAACTTGTAGCTTTAGCTGAACACTGTGCAGAGGTCGCACTACACTAACTTGTAGCTTTAGCTGAACACTGTACAGAGGTCGCACTACACTAACTTGTAGCTTTAGCTGAACACTGTGCAGAGGTCGCACTACATTGACTTGTAGTTTTAGCTGAGCACTGTGCAGAGGTGGCACTACACTAACTTGTAGCTTTAGCTGAACACTGTGCCGAGGTTGCACTACACTAACGTGTAAATAATGTAGCTGCCTGCGGTAGTGATAGGATCAAAAAAACACCACAAATCTTCTACAGGTAGCTTTAGCTGAACACTGTGCAGAGGTCGCACTACACTAACTTGTAACTTTAGCTGAGCACTGGGCAGAGATTGCACTACACTAACTTGTAGCTTTAGCTGAACACTGTGCAGAGGTCGCACTACACTAACTTGTAGCTTTAGCTGAGCACTGTGCAGAGATTGCACTACACTAACTTGTAGCTTTAGCTGAAAACTGTGCAGAGGTCGCACTACACTAACTTGTAGCTTTAGCTGAACACTGTGCAGAGGTCGCACGACACTAACTTGTAGCTTTAGCTGAACACTGTGCAGAGGTCGCACTACACTAACTTGTAGCTTTAGCTGAACACTGTGCAGAGGTCGCACTACACTAACTTGTAGCTTTAGCTGAACACTGTGCAGAGGTCGCACTACACTAACTTGTAGCTTTAGGTGAACACTGTGCAGAGGTCGCACTACACTAATGTGTAAATAATGTAGCTGCCTGCGGTAGTGATAGGATCAGAAAAAACACCACCAATCTTCTACAGGTAGCTTTAGCTGAACACTGTGCAGAGGTTGCACTACACTAACTTGTAGCTTTAGCTGAGCACTGTCCAGAGGTCGCACTACACTAACTTGTAGCTTTAGCTGAACACTGTGCAGAGGTCGCACTACACTAACTTGTAGCTTTAGCTGAACACTGTGCAGAGGTCGCACTACACTAACTTGTAGCTTTAGCTGAACACTGTGCAGAGGTCGCACTACATTGACTTGTAGTTTTAGCTGAGCACTGTGCAGAGGTGGCACTACACTAACTTGTAGCTTTAGCTGAACACTGTGCCGAGGTTGCACTACACTAACGTGTAAATAATGTAGCTGCCTGCGGTAGTGATAGGATCAAAAAAACACCACAAATCTTCTACAGGTAGCTTTAGCTGAACACTGTGCAGAGGTCGCACTACACTAACTTGTAACTTTAGCTGAGCACTGGGCAGAGATTGCACTACACTAACTTGTAGCTTTAGCTGAACACTGTGCAGAGGTCGCACTACACTAACTTGTAGCTTTAGCTGAGCACTGTGCAGAGATTGCACTACACTAACTTGTAGCTTTAGCTGAAAACTGTGCAGAGGTCGCACTACACTAACTTGCAGCTTTAGCTCAACACTGTGCAGAGGTCGCACTACACTAACTTGTGGCTTTAGCTGAAAACTGTGCTGAGGTCGCAATACACTAACTTGTTCGCTTTAGCTCAACACTGTGCAGAGGTCACACTACACTAACTTGTAGCTTTAGCTGAACACTGTGCCGAGGTCGCACTACACTAACTTGTAGCTTTAGGTGAACACTGTGCAGAGGTCGCACTACACTAATGTGTAAATAATGTAGCTGCCTGCGGTAGTGATAGGATCAGAAAAAACACCACCAATCTTCTACAGGTAGCTTTAGCTGAACACTGTGCAGAGGTTGCACTACACTAACTTGTAGCTTTAGCTGAGCACTGTCCAGAGGTCGCACTACACTAACTTGTAGCTTTAGCTGAAAACTGTGCAGAGGTCGCACTACACTAACTTGTAGCTTTAGCTGAACACTGTGCAGAGGTCGCACTACACTAACTTGTAGCTTTAGCTGAACACTGTGCAGAGGTCGCACTACATTGACTTGTAGTTTTAGCTGAGCACTGTGCAGAGGTGGCACTACACTAACTTGTAGCTTTAGCTGAACACTGTGCCGAGGTTGCACTACACTAACGTGTAAATAATGTAGCTGCCTGCGGTAGTGATAGGATCAGAAAAACACCACCAATCTTCTACTGGTAGCTTCAGCTGAACACTGTGCAGAGGTCGCACTACACTAACTTGTAACTTTAGCTGAGCACTGTGCAGAGATTGCACTACACTAACTTGTAGCTTTAGCTGAACACTGTGCAGAGGTCGCACTACACTAACTTGTAGCTTTAGCTGAACACTGTGCAGAGGTCGCACTACACTAACTTGTGGCTTTAGCTGAAAACTGTGCAGAGGTCGCAATACACTAACTTGTAGCTTTAGCTCAACACTGTGCAGAGGTCGAACTACACTAACTTGTGGCTTTAGCTGAAAACTGTGCAGAGGTCGCAATACACTAACTTGTAGCTTTAGCTCAACACTGTGCAGAGGTCACACTACACTAACTTGTAGCTTTAGCTGAACACTGTGCCGAGGTCGCACTACACTAACTTGTAGCTTTAGCTAAACACTGTGCAGAGGTCGCACTACACTAATGTGTAAATAATGTAGCTGCCTGCGGTAGTGATAGGATCAGAAAAAACACCACCAATCTTCTACAGGTAGCTTTAGCTGAACACTGTGCAGAGGTTGCACTACACTAACTTGTAGCTTTAGCTGAACACTGTGCAGAGGTCGCACTACACTAATGTGTAAATAATGTAGCTGCCTGCGGTAGTGATAAGATCAGAAAAAACACCACCAATCTTCTACAGGTAGCTTTAGCTGAACACTGTGCAGAGGTCGCACTACACTAACTTGTAGCTTTAGCTGAACACTGTGCAGAGGTCGCACTACACTAACTTGTAGCTTTAGCTGAACACTGTGCAGAGGTCGCACTACACTAACTTGTAGTTTTAGCTGAGCACTGTGCAGAGGTGGCACTACATTGACTTGTAGTTTTAGCTGAGCACTGTGCAGAGGTGGCACTACACTAACTTGTAGCTTTAGCTGAACACTGTGCCGAGGTTGCACTACACTAACGTGTAAATAATGTAGCTGCCTGCGGTAGTGATAGGATCAGAAAAACACCACCAATCTTCTACTGGTAGCTTCAGCTGAACACTGTGCAGAGGTCGCACTACACTAACTTGTAACTTTAGCTGAGCACTGTGCAGAGATTGCACTACACTAACTTGTAGCTTTAGCTGAACACTGTGCAGAGGTCGCACTACACTAACTTGTAGCTTTAGCTGAACACTGTGCAGAGGTCGCACTACACTAACTTGTGGCTTTAGCTGAAAACTGTGCAGAGGTCGCAATACACTAACTTGTAGCTTTAGCTCAACACTGTGCAGAGGTCGCACTACACTAACTTGTGGCTTTAGCTGAAAACTGTGCAGAGGTCGCAATACACTAACTTGTAGCTTTAGCTCAACACTGTGCAGAGGTCACACTACACTAACTTGTAGCTTTAGCTGAACACTGTGCCGAGGTCGCACTACACTAACTTGTAGCTTTAGCTGAACACTGTGCAGAGGTCGCACTACACTAATGTGTAAATAATGTAGCTGCCTGCGGTAGTGATAGGATCAGAAAAAACACCACCAATCTTCTACAGGTAGCTTTAGCTGAACACTGTGCAGAGGTTGCACTACACTAACTTGTAGCTTTAGCTGAGCACTGTCCAGAGGTCGCACTACACTAACTTGTGGCTTTAGCTGAAAACTGTGCAGAGGTCGCAATACACTAACTTGTAGCTTTAGCTCAACACTGTGCAGAGGTCACACTACACTAACTTGTAGCTTTAGCTGAACACTGTGCCGAGGTCGCACTACACTAACTTGTAGCTTTAGCTGAACACTGTGCAGAGGTCGCACTACACTAATGTGTAAATAATGTAGCTGCCTGCGGTAGTGATAAGATCAGAAAAAACACCACCAATCTTCTACAGGTAGCTTTAGCTGAACACTGTGCAGAGGTCGCACTACACTAACTTGTAGCTTTAGCTGAACACTGTGCAGAGGTCGCACTACACTAACTTGTAGCTTTAGCTGAACACTGTGCAGAGGTCGCACTACACTAACTTGTAGTTTTAGCTGAGCACTGTGCAGAGGTGGCACTACACTAACTTGTAGCTTTAGCTGAACACTGTGCCGAGGTTGCACTACACTAACGTGTAAATAATGTAGCTGCCTGCGGTAGTGATAGGATCAGAAAAACACCACCAATCTTCTACAGGTAGCTTTAGCTGAACACTGTGCAGAGGTCGCACTACACTAACTTGTAACTTTAGCTGAGCACTGTGCAGAGATTGCACTACACTAACTTGTAGCTTTAGCTGAACACTGTGCAGAGGTCGCACTACACTAACTTGTAGCTTTAGCTGAACACTGTGCAGAGGTCGCACTACACTAACTTGTAGCTTTAGCTGAACACTGTGCAGAGGTCGCACTACACTAACTTGTGTCTTTAGCTGAAAACTGTGCAGAGGTCGCAATACACTAACTTGTAGCTTTAGCTCAACACTGTGCAGAGGTCGCACTACACTAACTTGTGGCTTTAGCTGAAAACTGTGCAGAGGTCACAATAGACTAACTTGTAGCTTTAGATCAACACTGTGCACAGGTCACACTACACTAACTTGTAGCTTTAGCTGAACACTGTGCCGAGGTCGCACTACACTAACTTGTAGCTTTAGCTGAACACTGTGCAGAGGTCACACTACACTAATGTGTAAATAATGTAGCTGCCTGCGGTAGTGATAGGATCAGAAAAAACACCACCAATCTTCTACAGGTAGCTTTCGCTGAACACTGTGCAGAGGTTGCACTACACTAACTTGTAGCTTTAGCTGAGATCTGTCCAGAGGTCGAACTACACTAACTTGTAGCTTTAGCTTAACACTGTGCAGAGGTAGCACTACACTAACTTGTAGCTTTAGCTGAACACTGTGCAGAGGTCGCACTACATTGACTTGTAGTTTTAGCTGAGCACTGTGCAGAGGTGGCACTACACTAACTTGTAGCTTTAGCTGAACACTGTGCCGAGGTTGCACTACACTAACGTGTAAATAATGTAGCTGCCTGCGGTAGTGATAGGATCAGAAAAACACCACCAATCTTCTACAGGTAGTTTTAGCTGAACACTGTGCAGAGGTCGCACTACACTAACTTGTAACTTTAGCTGAGCACTGTGCAGAGATTGCACTACACTAACTTGTAGCTTTAGCTGAACACTGTGCAGAGGTCGCACTACACTAACTTGTAGCTTTAGCTGAACACTGTGCAGAGGTCGCACTACACTAACTTGTGGCTTTAGCTGAAAACTGTTCAGAGGTCGCAATACACTAACTTGTAGCTTTAGCTCAACACTGTGCAGAGGTCACACTACACTAACTTGTAGCTTGAGCTGAACACTGTGCCGAGGTCACACTACACTAACTTGTAGCTTTAGCTGAACACTGTGCAGAGGTCGCACTACACTAATGTGTAAATAATGTAGCTGCCTGCGGTAGTGATAGGATCAGAAAAAACACCACCAATCTTCTACAGGTAGCTTTAGCTGAACACTGTGCAGAGGTCGCACTACACTAACTTGTAGCTTTAGCTGAACACTGTGCAGAGGTCGCACTACACTAACTTGTAGCTTTAGCTGAACACTGTGCAGGGGTCGCACTACATTGACTTGTAGTTTTAGCTGAGCACTGTGCAGAGGTGGCACTACACTAACTTGTAGCTTTAGCTGAACACTGTGCCGAGGTTGCACTACACTAACGTGTAAATAATGTAGCTGCCTGCAGTAGTGATAGGATCAGAAAAACACCACCAATCTTCTACAGGTAGCTTTAGCTGAACACTGTGCAGAGGTCGCACTACACTAACTTGTAGCTTTAGCTCAACACTGTGCAGAGGTCACACTACACTAACTTGTAGCTTTAGCTGAACACTGTGCAGAGGTCACACTACACTAACTTGTAGCTTTAGCTGAACACTGTGCAGAGGTCGCACTACACTAACTTGTGGCTTTAGCTGAAAACTGTGCAGAGGTCGCAATACACTAACTTGTAGCTTTAGCTCAACACTGTGCAGAGGTCACACTACACTAACTTGTAGCTTTAGCTGAACACTGTGCCGAGGTCGCACTACACTAACTTGTAGCTTTAGCTGAACACTGTGCAGAGGTCACACTACACTAATGTGTAAATAATTGTAGCTGCCTGCGGTAGTGATAGGATCAGAAAAAACACCACCAATCTTCTACAGGTAGCTTTAGCTGAACACTGTGCAGAGGTTGCACTACACTAACTTGTAGCTTTAGCTGAGAACTGTCCAGAGGTCGCACTACACTAACTTGTAGCTTTAGCTTAACACTGTGCAGAGGTCGCACTACACTAACTTGTAGCTTTAGCTGAACACTGTGCAGAGGTCGCACTACATTGACTTGTAGTTTTAGCTGAGCACTGTGCAGAGGTGGCACTACACTAAATTGTAGCTTTAGCTGAACACTGTGCCGAGGTTGCACTACACTAACGTGTAAATAATGTAGCTGCCTGCGGTAGTGATAGGATCAGAAAAACACCACCAATCTTCTACAGGTAGTTTTAGCTGAACACTGTGCAGAGGTCGCACTACACTAACTTGTAACTTTAGCTGAGCACTGTGCAGAGATTGCACTACACTAACTTGTAGCTTTAGCTGAACACTGTGCAGAGGTCGCACTACACTAACTTGTAGCTTTAGCTGAACACTGTGCAGAGGTCGCACTACACTAACTTGTGGCTTTAGCTGAAAACTGTTCAGAGGTCGCAATACACTAACTTGTAGCTTTAGCTTAACACTGTGCAGAGGTAGCACTACACTAACTTGTAGCTTTAGCTGAACACTGTGCAGAGGTCGCACTACATTGACTTGTAGTTTTAGCTGAGCACTGTGCAGAGGTGGCACTACACTAACTTGTAGCTTTAGCTGAACACTGTGCCGAGGTTGCACTACACTAACGTGTAAATAATGTAGCTGCCTGCGGTAGTGATAGGATCAGAAAAACACCACCAATCTTCTACAGGTAGTTTTAGCTGAACACTGTGCAGAGGTCGCACTACACTAACTTGTAACTTTAGCTGAGCACTGTGCAGAGATTGCACTACACTAACTTGTAGCTTTAGCTGAACACTGTGCAGAGGTCGCACTACACTAACTTGTAGCTTTAGCTGAACACTGTGCAGAGGTCGCACTACACTAACTTGTGGCTTTAGCTGAAAACTGTTCAGAGGTCGCAATACACTAACTTGTAGCTTTAGCTCAACACTGTGCAGAGGTCACACTACACTAACTTGTAGCTTGAGCTGAACACTGTGCCGAGGTCACACTACACTAACTTGTAGCTTTAGCTGAACACTGTGCAGAGGTCGCACTACACTAATGTGTAAATAATGTAGCTGCCTGCGGTAGTGATAGGATCAGAAAAAACACCACCAATCTTCTACAGGTAGCTTTAGCTGAACACTGTGCAGAGGTCGCACTACACTAACTTGTAGCTTTAGCTGAACACTGTGCAGAGGTCGCACTACACTAACTTGTAGCTTTAGCTGAACACTGTGCAGGGGTCGCACTACATTGACTTGTAGTTTTAGCTGAGCACTGTGCAGAGGTGGCACTACACTAACTTGTAGCTTTAGCTGAACACTGTGCCGAGGTTGCACTACACTAACGTGTAAATAATGTAGCTGCCTGCAGTAGTGATAGGATCAGAAAAACACCACCAATCTTCTACAGGTAGCTTTAGCTGAACACTGTGCAGAGGTCGCACTACACTAACTTGTAGCTTTAGCTCAACACTGTGCAGAGGTCACACTACACTAACTTGTAGCTTTAGCTGAACACTGTGCAGAGGTCACACTACACTAACTTGTAGCTTTAGCTGAACACTGTGCAGAGGTCGCACTACACTAACTTGTGGCTTTAGCTGAAAACTGTGCAGAGGTCGCAATACACTAACTTGTAGCTTTAGCTCAACACTGTGCAGAGGTCACACTACACTAACTTGTAGCTTTAGCTGAACACTGTGCCGAGGTCGCACTACACTAACTTGTAGCTTTAGCTGAACACTGTGCAGAGGTCACACTACACTAATGTGTAAATAATGTAGCTGCCTGCGGTAGTGATAGGATCAGAAAAAACACCACCAATCTTCTACAGGTAGCTTTAGCTGAACACTGTGCAGAGGTTGCACTACACTAACTTGTAGCTTTAGCTGAGAACTGTCCAGAGGTCGCACTACACTAACTTGTAGCTTTAGCTTAACACTGTGCAGAGGTCGCACTACACTAACTTGTAGCTTTAGCTGAACACTGTGCAGAGGTCGCACTACATTGACTTGTAGTTTTAGCTGAGCACTGTGCAGAGGTGGCACTACACTAAATTGTAGCTTTAGCTGAACACTGTGCCGAGGTTGCACTACACTAACGTGTAAATAATGTAGCTGCCTGCGGTAGTGATAGGATCAGAAAAACACCACCAATCTTCTACAGGTAGTTTTAGCTGAACACTGTGCAGAGGTCGCACTACACTAACTTGTAACTTTAGCTGAGCACTGTGCAGAGATTGCACTACACTAACTTGTAGCTTTAGCTGAACACTGTGCAGAGGTCGCACTACACTAACTTGTAGCTTTAGCTGAACACTGTGCAGAGGTCGCACTACACTAACTTGTGGCTTTAGCTGAAAACTGTTCAGAGGTCGCAATACACTAACTTGTAGCTTTAGCTCAACACTGTGCAGAGGTCACACTACACTAACTTGTAGCTTTAGCTGAACACTGTGCCGAGGTCACACTACACTAACTTGTAGCTTTAGCTGAACACTGTGCAGAGGTCGCACTACACTAATGTGTAAATAATGTAGCTGCCTGCGGTAGTGATAGGATCAGAAAAAACACCACCAATCTTCTACAGGTAGCTTTAGCTGAACACTGTGCAGAGGTCGCACTACACTAACTTGTAGCTTTAGCTGAACACTGTGCAGAGGTCGCACTACACTAACTTGTAGCTTTAGCTGAACACTGTGCAGGGGTCGCACTACATTGACTTGTAGTTTTAGCTGAGCACTGTGCAGAGGTGGCACTACACTAACTTGTAGCTTTAGTTGAACACTGTGCCGAGGTTGCACTACACTAACGTGTAAATAATGTAGCTGCCTGCAGTAGTGATAGGATCAGAAAAACACCACCAATCTTCTACAGGTAGCTTTAGCTGAACACTGTGCAGAGGTCGCACTACACTAACTTGTAGCTTTAGCTCAACACTGTGCAGAGGTCACACTACACTAACTTGTAGCTTTAGCTGAACACTGTGCAGAGGTCACACTACACTAACTTGTAGCTTTAGCTGAACACTGTGCAGAGGTCGCACTACACTAACTTGTGGCTTTAGCTGAAAACTGTGCAGAGGTCGCACTACACTAACTTGTGGCTTTAGCTGAAAACTTTGCAGAGGTCGCAATACACTAACTTGTAGCTTTAGCTCAACACTGTGCAGAGGTCACACTACACTAACTTGTAGCTTTAGCTGAACACTGTGCCGAGGTCGCACCACACTAACTTGTAGCTTTATCTGAACACTGTGCAGAGGTCGCACTACACTAATGTGTAAATAATGTAGCTGTCTGCGGTAGTGATAGGATCAGAAAAAACACCACCAATCTTCTACAGGTAGCTTTAGCTGAACACTGTGCAGAGGTTGCACTACTCTAACTTGTAGCTTTAGCTGAGCACTGTCCAGAGGTCGCACTACACTAACTTGTAGCTTTAGCTGAACACTGTGCAGAGGTCGCACTACACTAACTTGTAGTTTTAGCTGAACACTGTGCAGAGGTCGCACTACATTGACTTGTAGTTTTAGCTGAGCACTGTGCAGAGGTGGCACTACACTAACTTGTAGCTTTAGCTGAACACTGTGCCGAGGTTGCACTACACTAACGTGTAAATAATGTAGCTGCCTGCGGTAGTGATAGGATCAGAAAAACACCACCAATCTTCTACAGGTAGTTTTAGCTGAACACTGTGCAGAGGTCGCACTACACTAACTTGTAACTTTAGCTGAGCACTGTGCAGAGATTGCACTACACTAACTTGTAGCTTTAGCTGAACACTGTGCAGAGGTCGCACTACACTAACTTGTAGCTTTAGCTGAACACTGTGCAGAGGTCGCACTACACTAACTTGTGGCTTTAGCTGAAAACTGTTCAGAGGTCGCAATACACTAACTTGTAGCTTTAGCTCAACACTGTGCAGAGGTCACACTACACTAACTTGTAGCTTTAGCTGAACACTGTGCCGAGGTCACACTACACTAACTTGTAGCTTTAGCTGAACACTGTGCAGAGGTCGCACTACACTAATGTGTAAATAATGTAGCTGCCTGCGGTAGTGATAGGATCAGAAAAAACACCACCAATCTTCTACAGGTAGCTTTAGCTGAACACTGTGCAGAGGTCGCACTACACTAACTTGTAGCTTTAGCTGAACACTGTGCAGAGGTCGCACTACACTAACTTGTAGCTTTAGCTGAACACTGTGCAGGGGTCGCACTACATTGACTTGTAGTTTTAGCTGAGCACTGTGCAGAGGTGGCACTACACTAACTTGTAGCTTTAGCTGAACACTGTGCCGAGGTTGCACTACACTAACGTGTAAATAATGTAGCTGCCTGCAGTAGTGATAGGATCAGAAAAACACCACCAATCTTCTACAGGTAGCTTTAGCTGAACACTGTGCAGAGGTCGCACTACACTAACTTGTAGCTTTAGCTCAACACTGTGCAGAGGTCACACTACACTAACTTGTAGCTTTAGCTGAACACTGTGCAGAGGTCACACTACACTAACTTGTAGCTTTAGCTGAACACTGTGCAGAGGTCGCACTACACTAACTTGTGGCTTTAGCTGAAAACTGTGCAGAGGTCGCAATACACTAACTTGTAGCTTTAGCTCAACACTGTGCAGAGGTCACACTACACTAACTTGTAGCTTTAGCTGAACACTGTGCCGAGGTCGCACTACACTAACTTGTAGCTTTATCTGAACACTGTGCAGAGGTCGCACTACACTAATGTGTAAATAATGTAGCTGTCTGCGGTAGTGATAGGATCAGAAAAAACACAACCTATCTTCTACAGGTAGCTTTAGCTGAACACTGTGCAGAGGTCGCACTACACTAACTTGTAACTTTAGCTGAACACTGTGCAGAGGTCGCACTACACTAACTTGTAGTTTTAGCTGAACACTGTGCAGAGGTCGCACTACATTGACTTGTAGTTTTAGCTGAGCACTGTGCAGAGGTGGCACTACACTAACTTGTAGTTTTAGCTGAACACTGTGCAGAGGTCGCACTACATTGACTTGTAGTTTTAGCTGAGCACTGTGCAGAGGTGGCACTACACTAACTTGTAGCTTTAGCTGAACACTGTGCCGAGGTTGCACTACACTAACGTGTAAATAATGTAGCTGCCTGCGGTAGTGATAGGATCAGAAAAACACCACCAATCTTCTACAGGTAGCTTTAGCTGAACACTGTGCAGAGGTCGCACTACACTAACTTGTAACTTTAGCTGAGCACTGTGCAGAGATTGCACTACACTAACTTGTAGCTTTAGCTGAACACTGTGCAGAGGTCGCACTACACTAACTTGTAGCTTTAGCTGAACACTGTGCAGAGGTTGCACTGCACTAACTTGTAGCTTTAGCTGAGCACTGTGCAGAGGTCGCACTACACTAACTTGTAGCTTTAGCTGAACAATGTGCAGAGGTTGCACTGCACTAACTTGTAGCTTTAGCTGAGCACTGTGCTGAGGTTGCACTACACTAACTTGTAGCTTTAGCTGAACACTGTGCCGAGGTCGCACTACACTAACGTGTAAATAATGTAGCTGCCTGCGGTAGTGATAGGATCAGAAAAAACACCACCAATCTTCTACAGGTAGCTTTAGCTGAACACTTTGCAGAGGTTGCACTACACTAACTTGTAGCTTTTGCTGAGCACTGTCCAGAGGTCGCACTACACTAACTTGTAGCTTTAGCTGAACACTGTGCAGAGGTCGCACTACACTAACTTGTAGTTTTAGCTGAACACTGTGCAGAGGTCACACTACACTAACTTGTAGCTTTAGCTGAACACTGTGCCGAGGTCGCACCACACTAACTTGTAGCTTTATCTGAACACTGTGCAGAGGTCGCACTACACTAATGTGTAAATAATGTAGCTGTCTGCGGTAGTGATAGGATCAGAAAAAACACCACCAATCTTCTACAGGTAGCTTTAGCTGAACACTGTGCAGAGGTTGCACTACTCTAACTTGTAGCTTTAGCTGAGCACTGTCCAGAGGTCGCACTACACTAACTTGTAGCTTTAGCTGAACACTGTGCAGAGGTCGCACTACACTAACTTGTAGTTTTAGCTGAACACTGTGCAGAGGTCGCACTACATTGACTTGTAGTTTTAGCTGAGCACTGTGCAGAGGTGGCACTACACTAACTTGTAGCTTTAGCTGAACACTGTGCCGAGGTTGCACTACACTAACGTGTAAATAATGTAGCTGCCTGCGGTAGTGATAGGATCAGAAAAACACCACCAATCTTCTACAGGTAGTTTTAGCTGAACACTGTGCAGAGGTCGCACTACACTAACTTGTAACTTTAGCTGAGCACTGTGCAGAGATTGCACTACACTAACTTGTAGCTTTAGCTGAACACTGTGCAGAGGTCGCACTACACTAACTTGTAGCTTTAGCTGAACACTGTGCAGAGGTCGCACTACACTAACTTGTGGCTTTAG
This sequence comes from Lithobates clamitans, assembly GCA_037952925.1. NCBI lineage: Eukaryota > Metazoa > Chordata > Amphibia > Anura > Ranidae > Lithobates > Lithobates clamitans. The sequence goes on from JBBGZY010001372.1 coordinate 785,767, forward strand.
CTGAAAACTGTTCAGAGGTCGCAATACACTAACTTGTAGCTTTAGCTCAACACTGTGCAGAGGTCACACTACACTAACTTGTAGCTTTAGCTGAACACTGTGCCGAGGTCACACTACACTAACTTGTAGCTTTAGCTGAACACTGTGCAGAGGTCGCACTACACTAATGTGTAAATAATGTAGCTGCCTGCGGTAGTGATAGGATCAGAAAAAACACCACCAATCTTCTACAGGTAGCTTTAGCTGAACACTGTGCAGAGGTCGCACTACACTAACTTGTAGCTTTAGCTGAACACTGTGCAGAGGTCGCACTACACTAACTTGTAGCTTTAGCTGAACACTGTGCAGGGGTCGCACTACATTGACTTGTAGTTTTAGCTGAGCACTGTGCAGAGGTGGCACTACACTAACTTGTAGCTTTAGCTGAACACTGTGCCGAGGTTGCACTACACTAACGTGTAAATAATGTAGCTGCCTGCAGTAGTGATAGGATCAGAAAAACACCACCAATCTTCTACAGGTAGCTTTAGCTGAACACTGTGCAGAGGTCGCACTACACTAACTTGTAGCTTTAGCTCAACACTGTGCAGAGGTCACACTACACTAACTTGTAGCTTTAGCTGAACACTGTGCAGAGGTCACACTACACTAACTTGTAGCTTTAGCTGAACACTGTGCAGAGGTCGCACTACACTAACTTGTGGCTTTAGCTGAAAACTGTGCAGAGGTCGCAATACACTAACTTGTAGCTTTAGCTCAACACTGTGCAGAGGTCACACTACACTAACTTGTAGCTTTAGCTGAACACTGTGCCGAGGTCGCACTACACTAACTTGTAGCTTTATCTGAACACTGTGCAGAGGTCGCACTACACTAATGTGTAAATAATGTAGCTGTCTGCGGTAGTGATAGGATCAGAAAAAACACAACCTATCTTCTACAGGTAGCTTTAGCTGAACACTGTGCAGAGGTCGCACTACACTAACTTGTAACTTTAGCTGAACACTGTGCAGAGGTCGCACTACACTAACTTGTAGTTTTAGCTGAACACTGTGCAGAGGTCGCACTACATTGACTTGTAGTTTTAGCTGAGCACTGTGCAGAGGTGGCACTACACTAACTTGTAGCTTTAGCTGAACACTGTGCCGAGGTTGCACTACACTAACGTGTAAATAATGTAGCTGCCTGCGGTAGTGATAGGATCAGAAAAACACCACCAATCTTCTACAGGTAGCTTTAGCTGAACACTGTGCAGAGGTCGCACTACACTAACTTGTAACTTTAGCTGAGCACTGTGCAGAGATTGCACTACACTAACTTGTAGCTTTAGCTGAACACTGTGCAGAGGTCGCACTACACTAACTTGTAGCTTTAGCTGAACACTGTGCAGAGGTTGCACTGCACTAACTTGTAGCTTTAGCTGAGCACTGTGCAGAGGTCGCACTACACTAACTTGTAGCTTTAGCTGAACAATGTGCAGAGGTTGCACTGCACTAACTTGTAGCTTTAGCTGAGCACTGTGCTGAGGTTGCACTACACTAACTTGTAGCTTTAGCTGAACACTGTGCCGAGGTCGCACTACACTAACGTGTAAATAATGTAGCTGCCTGCGGTAGTGATAGGATCAGAAAAAACACCACCAATCTTCTACAGGTAGTTTTAGCTGAACACTGTGCAGAGGTCGCACTACACTAACTTGTAACTTTAGCTGAGCACTGTGCAGAGATTGCACTACACTAACTTGTAGCTTTAGCTGAACACTGTGCAGAGGTCACACTACACTAACTTGTTGCTTTAGCTGAACACTGTGCAGAGGTCGCACTACATTGACTTGTAGTTTTAGCTGAGCACTGTGCAGAGGTGGCACTACACTAACTTGTAGCTTTAGCTGAACACTGTGCCGAGGTTGCACTACACTAACGTGTAAATAATGTAGCTGCCTGCGGTAGTGATAGGATCAAAAAAACACCACCAATCTTCTACAGGTAGCTTTAGCTGAACACTGTGCAGAGGTCGCACTACACTAACTTGTAACTTTAGCTGAGCACTGTGCAGAGATTGCACTACACTAACTTGTCACTTTAGCTGAACACTGTGCCGAGGTCGCACTACACTAACGTGTAAATAATGTAGCTGCCTGCGGTAGTGATAGGATCAGAAAAACACCACCAATCTTCTACAGGTAGCTTTAGCGGAACACTGTGCAGAGGTTGCACTACACTAACTTGTAGCTTTAGCTGAGAACTGTCCAGAGGTCGCACTACACTAACTTGTAGCTTTAGCTTAACACTGTGCAGAGGTCGCACTACACTAACTTGTAGCTTTAGCTGAACACTGTGCAGAGGTCGCACTACATTGACTTGTAGTTTTAGCTGAGCACTGTGCAGAGGTGGCACTACACTAACTTGTAGCTTTAGCTGAACACTGTGCCGAGGTTGCACTACACTAACGTGTAAATAATGTAGCTGCCTGCGGTAGTGATAGGATCAGAAAAACACCACCAATCTTCTACAGGTAGCTTTAGCTGAACACTGTGCAGAGGTCGCACTACACTAACTTGTAGCTTTAGCTGAACACTGTGGCGAGGTCACACTACACTAACTTGTAGCTTTAGCTGAACACTGTGCAGAGGTCGCACTACACTAATGTGTAAATAATGTAGCTGCCTGCGGTAGTGATAGGATCAGAAAAAACACCACCAATCTTCTACAGGTAGCTTTAGCTGAACACTGTGCAGAGGTCGCACTACACTAACTTGTAGCTTTAGCTGAACACTGTGCAGAGGTCGCACTACACTAACTTGTAGCTTTAGCTGAACACTGTGCAGGGGTCGCACTACATTGACTTGTAGTTTTAGCTGAGCACTGTGCAGAGATGGCACTACACTAACTTGTAGCTTTAGCTGAACACTGTGCCGAGGTTGCACTACACTAACGTGTAAATAATGTAGCTGCCTGCGGTAGTGATACGATCAGAAAAACACCACCAATCTTCTACAGGTAGCTTTAGCTGAACACTGTGCAGAGGTCGCACTACACTAACTTGTAACTTTAGCTGAGCACTGTGCAGAGATTGCACTACACTAACTTGTAGCTTTAGCTGAACACTGTGCAGAGGTCGCACTACACTAACTTGTAGCTTTAGCTGAACACTGTGCAGAGGTCGCACTACACTAACTTGTGGCTTTAGCTGAAAACTGTGCAGAGGTCGCAATACACTAACTTGTAGCTTTAGCTCAACACTGTGCAGAGGTCACACTACACTAACTTGTAGCTTTAGCTGAACACTGTGCCGAGGTTGCACTACACTAACGTGTAAATAATGTAGCTGCCTGCGGTAGTGATAGGATCAGAAAAACACCACCAATCTTCTACAGGTAGCTTTAGCTGAACACTGTGCAGAGGTCGCACTATACTAACTTGTAACTTTAGCTGAGCACTGTGCAGAGATTGCACTACACTAACTTGTAGCTTTAGCTGAACACTGTGCAGAGGTCGCACTACACTAACTTGTAGCTTTAGCTGAACACTGTGCAGAGGTCGCACTACACTAACTTGTGGCTTTAGCTGAAAACTGTTCAGAGGTCGCAATACACTAACTTGTAGCTTTAGCTCAACACTGTGCAGAGGTCACACTACACTAACTTGTAGCTTTAGCTGAACACTGTGCCGAGGTCGCACTACACTAACTTGTAGCTTTAGCTGAACACTGTGCAGAGGTCGCACTACACTAATGTGTAAATAATGTAGCTGTCTGCGGTAGTGATAGGATCAGAAAAAACACCACCAATCTTCTACAGGTAGCTTCAGGCTGAACACTGTGCAGAGGTTGCACTACACTAACTTGTAGCTTTAGCTGAGCACTGTCCAGAGGTCGCACTACACTAACTTGTGGCTTTAGCTGAAAACTGTGCAGAGGTCGCAATACACTAACTTGTAGCTTTAGCTCAACACTGTGCAGAGGTCACACTACACTAACTTGTAGCTTTAGCTGAACACTGTGCCGAGGTCGCACTACACTAACTTGTAGCTTTAGCTGAACACTGTGCAGAGGTCGCACTACACTAATGTGTAAATAATGTAGCTGCCTGCGGTAGTGTTAAGATCAGAAAAAACACCACCAATCTTCTACAGGTAGCTTTAGCTGAACACTGTGCAGAGGTCGCACTACACTAACTTGTAGCTTTAGCTGAACACTGTGCAGAGGTCGCACTACACTAACTTGTAGCTTTAGCTGAACACTGTGCAGAGGTCGCACTACACTAACTTGTAGTTTTAGCTGAGCACTGTGCAGAGGTGGCACTACACTAACTTGTAGCTTTAGCTGAACACTGTGCAGAGGTCGCACTACACTAACTTGTAACTTTAGCTGAGCACTGTGCAGAGATTGCACTACACTAACTTGTAGCTTTAGCTGAACACTGTGCAGAGGTCGCACTACACTAACTTGTAGCTTTAGCTGAACACTGTGCAGAGGTCGCACTACACTAACTTGTGGCTTTAGCTGAAAACTGTGCAGAGGTCGCAATACACTAACTTGTAGCTTTAGCTCAACACTGTGCAGAGGTCGCACTACACTAACTTGTGCCTTTAGCTGAAAACTGTGCAGAGGTCGCAATAGACTAACTTGTAGCTTTAGCTCAACACTGTGCAGAGGTCACACTACACTAACTTGTAGCTTTAGCTGAACACTGTGCCGAGGTCGCACTACACTAACTTGTAGCTTTAGCTGAACACTGTGCAGAGGTCGCACTACACTAATGTGTAAATAATGTAGCTGCCTGCGGTAGTGACAGGATCAGAAAAAACACCACCAATCTTCTACAGGTAGCTTTAGCTGAACACTGTGCAGAGGTTGCACTACACTAACTTGTAGCTTTAGCTGAGAACTGTCCAGAGGTCGCACTACACTAACTTGTAGCTTTAGCTTAACACTGTGCAGAGGTCGCACTACACTAACTTGTAGCTTTAGCTGAACACTGTGCAGAGGTCGCACTACATTGACTTGTAGTTTTAGCTGAGCACTGTGCAGAGGTGGCACTACACTAACTTGTAGCTTTAGCTGAACACTGTGCCGAGGTTGCACTACACTAACGTGTAAATAATGTAGCTGCCTGCGGTAGTGATAGGATCAGAAAAACACCACCAATCTTCTACAGGTAGCTTTAGCTGAACACTGTGCAGAGGTCGCACTACACTAACTTGTAACTTTTGCTGAGCACTGTGCAGAGATTGCACTACACTAACTTGTAGCTTTAGCTGAACACTGTGCAGAGGTCGCACTACACTAACTTGTAGCTTTAGCTGAACATTGTGCAGAGGTCGCACTACACTAACTTGTGGCTTTAGCTGAAAACTGTTCAGAGGTCGCAATACACTAACTTGTAGCTTTAGCTCAACACTGTGCAGAGGTCACACTACACTAACTTGTAGCTTTAGCTGAACACTGTGCCGAGGTCACACTACACTAACTTGTAGCTTTAGCTGAACACTGTGCAGAGGTCGCACTACACTAATGTGTAAATAATGTAGCTGCCTGCGGTAGTGATAGGATCAGAAAAAACACCACCAATCTTCTACAGGTAGCTTTAGCTGAACACTGTGCAGAGGTCGCACTACACTAACTTGTAGCTTTAGCTGAACACTGTGCAGAGGTCGCACTACACTAACTTGTAGCTTTAGCTGAACACTGTGCAGGGGTCGCACTACATTGACTTGTAGTTTTAGCTGAGCACTGTGCAGAGGTGGCACTACACTAACTTGTAGCTTTAGCTGAACACTGTGCCGAGGTTGCACTACACTAACGTGTAAACAATGTAGCTGCCTGCGGTAGTGATAGGATCAGAAAAACACCACCAATCTTCTACAGGTAGCTTTAGCTGAACACTGTGCAGAGGTCGCACTACACTAACTTGTAACTTTAGCTGAGCACTGTGCAGAGATTGCACTACACTAACTTGTAGCTTTAGCTGAACACTGTGCAGAGGTCGCACTACACTAACTTGTAGCTTTAGCTGAACACTGTGCAGAGGTCGCACTACACTAACTTGTGGCTTTAGCTGAAAACTGTGCAGAGGTCGCAATACACTAACTTGTAGCTTTAGCTCAACACTGTGCAGAGGTCACACTACACTAACTTGTAGCTTTAGCTGAACACTGTGCCGAGGTCGCACTACACTAACTTGTAGCTTTAGCTGAACACTGTGCAGAGGTCGCACTACACTAATGTGTAAATAATGTAGCTGTCTGCGGTAGTGATAGGATCAGAAAAAACACAACCAATCTTCTACAGGTAGCTTTAGCTGAACACTGTGCAGAGGTTGCACTACTCTAACTTGTAGCTTTAGCTGAGCACTGTCCAGAGGTCGCACTACACTAACTTGTAGCTTTAGCTGAACACTGTGCAGAGGTCGCACTACACTAACTTGTAGCTTTAGCTGAACACTATGCAGAGGTCGCACTACATTGACTTGTAGTTTTAGCTGAGCACTGTGCAGAGGTGGCACTACACTAACTTGTAGCTTTAGCTGAACACTGTGCCGAGGTTTCACTACACTAACGTGTAAATAATGTAGCTGCCTGCGGTAGTGATAGGATCAGAAAAACACCACCAATCTTCTACAGGTAGCTTTAGCTGAACACTGTGCAGAGGTCGCACTACACTAACTTGTAACATTAGCTGAGCACTGTGCAGAGATTGCACTACACTAACTTGTAGCTTTAGCTGAACACTGTGCAGAGCTCACACTACACTAACTTGTAGCTTTAGCTGAACACTGTGCAGAGGTCGCACTACACTAACTTGTGGCTTTAGCTGAAAACTGTGCAGAGGTCGCAATACACTAACTTGTAGCTTTAGCTCAACACTGTGCAGAGGTCACACTACACTAACTTGTAGCTTTAGCTGAACACTGTGCCGATGTCGCACTACACTAACTTGTAGCTTTATCTGAACACTGTGCAGAGGTCGCACTACACTAATGTGTAAATAATGTAGCTGTCTGCGGTAGTGATAGGATCAGAAAAAACACAACCAATCTTCTACAGGTAGCTTTAGCTGAACACTGTGCAGAGGTTGCACTACTCTAACTTGTAGCTTTAGCTGAGCACTGTCCAGAGGTCGCACTACACTAACTTGTAGCTTTAGCTGAACACTGTGCAGAGGTCGCACTACACTAACTTGTAGCTTTAGCTGAACACTGTGCAGAGGTCGCACTACATTGACTTGTAGTTTTAGCTGAGCACTGTGCAGAGGTGGCACTACACTAACTTGTAGCTTTAGCTGAACACTGTGCCGAGGTTGCACTACACTAACGTGTAAATAATGTAGCTGCCTGCGGTAGTGATAGGATCAGAAAAACACCACCAATCTTCTACAGGTAGCTTTAGCTGAACACTGTGCAGAGGTTGCACTACACTAACTTGTAACTTTAGCTGAGCACTGTGCAGAGATTGCACTACACTAACTTGTAGCTTTAGCTGAACACTGTGCCGAGGTTGCACTACACTAACGTGTAAATAATGTAGCTGCCTGCGGTAGTGATAGGATCAGAAAAACACCACCAATCTTCTACAGGTAGCTTTAGGTGAACACTGTGCAGAGGTCGCACTACACTAACTTGTTGCTTTAGCTGAGCACTGTGCAGAGGTCGCACTACACTAACTTGTAGCTTTAGCTGAACACTGTGCAGAGGTTGCACTACACTAACTAGTAGCTTTAGCTGAACACTGTGCAGATGTCGCACTACACTAACTTGTAGCTTTAGCTGAACACTGTGCAGAGGTTGCACTGCACTAACTTGTAGCTTTAGCTGAGCACTGTGCAGAGGTCGCACTACACTAACTTGTAGCTTTAGCTGAACACTGTGCAGAGGTTGCACTACATTAACTAGTAGCTTTAGCTGAACACTGTGCCGAGGTCACACTACACTAACGTGTAGCTTTAGCTGAACACTGTGCAGAGGTTGCACTGCACTAACTTGTAGCTTTAGCTGAGCACTGTGCTGAGGTTGCACTACACTAACTTGTAGCTTTAGCTGAACACTGTGCCGAGGTCGCACTACACTAACGTGTAAATAATGTAACTGCCTGCGGTAGTGATAGGATCAGAAAAAACACCACCAATCTTCTACAGGTAGCTTTAGCTGAACACTTTGCAGAGGTTGCACTACACTAACTTGTAGCTTTTGCTGAGCACTGTCCAGAGGTCGCACTACACTAACTTGTAGCTTTAGCTGAACACTGTGCAGAGGTCGCAATACACTAACTTGTAGCTTTAGCTGAACACTGTGCAGAGGTCGCACTACATTGACTTGTAGTTTTAGCTGAGCACTGTGCAGAGGTGGTACTACACTAACTTGTAGCTTTAGCTGAACACTGTGCCGAGGTTGCACTACACTAATGTGTAAATAATGTAGCTGCCTGCGGTAGTGATAGGATCAAAAAAACACCACCAATCTTCTACAGGTAGCTTTAGCTGAACACTGTGCAGAGGTCGCACTACACTAACTTGTAACTTTAGCTGAGCACTGTGCAGAGATTGCACTACACTAACTTGTCACTTTAGCTGAACACTGTGCCGAGGTCGCACTACACTAACGTGTAAATAATGTAGCTGCCTGCGGTAGTGATAGGATCAGAAAAACACCACCAATCTTCTACAGGTAGCTTTAGCTGAACACTGTGCAGAGGTTGCACTACACTAACTTGTAGCTTTAGCTGAGAACTGTCCAGAGGTCGCACTACACTAACTTGTAGCTTTAGCTTTACACTGTGCAGAGGTCGCACTACACTAACTTGTAGCTTTAGCTGAAGACTGTGCAGAGGTCGCACTACATTGACTTGTAGTTTTAGCTGAGCACTGTGCAGGTGTGGCACTACACTAACTTGTAGCTTTAGCTGAACACTGTGCCGAGGTTGCACTACACTAACGTGTAAATAATGTAGCTGCCTGCGGTAGTGATAGGATCAGAAAAACACCACCAATCTTCTACAGGTAGCTTTAGCTGAACACTGTGCAGAGGTCGCACTACACTAACTTGTAACTTTAGCTGAGCACTGTGCAGAGATTGCACCACACTAACTTGTAGCTTTAGCTGAACACTGTGCAGAGGTCGCACTACACTAACTTGTAGCTTTAGCTGAACACTGTGCCGAGGTCACACTACACTAACTTGTAGCTTTAGCTGAACACTGTGCAGAGGTCGCACTACACTAATGTGTAAATAATGTAGCTGCCTGCGGTAGTGATAGGATCAGAAAAAACACCACCAATCTTCTACAGGTAGCTTTAGCTGAACACTGTGCAGAGGTCGCACTACACTAACTTGTAGCTTTAGCTGAACACTGTGCAGAGGTCGCACTACACTAACTTGTAGCTTTACTGAAAACACTGTGCAGGGGTCGCACTACATTGACGTGTAGTTTTAGCTGAGCACTGTGCAGAGATGGCACTACACTAACTTGTAGCTTTAGCTGAACACTGTGCCGAGGTTGCACTACACTAACGTGTAAATAATGTTGCTTCCTGCGGTAGTGATAGGATCAGAAAAACACCACCAATCTTCTACAGGTAGCTTTAGCTGAACACTGTGCAGAGGTCGCACTACACTAACTTGTAACTTTAGCTGAGCACTGTGCAGAGATTGCACTACACTAACTTGTAGCTTTAGCTGAACACTGTGCAGAGGTCGCACTACACTAACTTGTAGCTTTAGCTGAACACTGTGCATAGGTCGCACTACACTAACTTGTGGCTTTAGCTGAAAACTGTGCAGAGGTCGCAATACACTAACTTGTAGCTTTAGCTGAACACTGTGCAGAGGTCGCACTACACTAACTTGTAGCTTTAGCTGAACACTGTGCATAGGTCGCACTACACTAACTTGTGGCTTTAGCTGAAAACTGTGCAGAGGTCGCAATACACTAACTTGTAGCTTTAGCTCAACACTGTGCAGAGGTCACACTACACTAACTTGTAGCTTTAGCTGAACACTGTGCCGAGGTTGCACTACACTAACGTGTAAATAATGTAGCTGCCTGCGGTAGTGATAGGATCAGAAAAACACCACCAATCTTCTACAGGTAGCTTTAGCTGAACACTGTGCAGAGGTCGCACTATACTAACTTGTAACTTTAGCTGAGCACTGTGCAGAGATTGCACTACACTAACTTGTAGCTTTAGCTGAACACTGTGCAGAGGTCGCACTACACTAACTTGTAGCTTTAGCTGAAAACTGTGCAGAGTTCGCACTACACTAACTTGTGGCTTTAGCTGAAAACTGTGCAGAGGTCGCAATACACTAACTTGTAGCTTTAGCTCAACACTGTGCAGAGGTCACACTACACTAACTTGTAGCTTTAGCTGAACACTGTGCCGAGGTCGCACTACACTAACTTGTAGCTTTAGCTGAACACTGTGCAGAGGTCGCACTACACTAATGTGTAAATAATGTAGCTGTCTGCGGTAGTGATAGGATCAGAAAAAACACCACCAATCTTCTACAGGTAGCTTTAGCTGAACACTGTGCAGAGGTCGCACTACACTAACTTGTAGCTTTAGCTGAACACTGTGCAGAGGTCGCACTACACTAACTTGTAGCTTTAGCTGAACACTGTGCAGAGGTCGCACTACACTAACTTGTAGTTTTAGCTGAGCACTGTGCAGAGGTGGCACTACACTAACTTGTAGCTTTAGCTGAACACTGTGCCGAGGTTGCACTACACTAACGTGTAAATAATGTAGCTGCCTGCGGTAGTGATAGGATCAGAAAAACACCACCAATCTTCTACAGGTAGCTTTAGCTGAACACTGTGCAGAGGTCGCACTACACTAACTTGTAACTTTAGCTGAGCACTGTGCAGAGATTGCACTACACTAACTTGTAGCTTTAGCTGAACACTGTGCAGAGGTCGCACTACACTAACTTGTAGCTTTAGCTGAACACTGTGCATAGGTCGCACTACACTAACTTGTGGCTTTAGCTGAAAACTGTGCAGAGGTCGCAATACACTAACTTGTAGCTTTAGCTCAACACTGTGCAGAGGTCACACTACACTAACTTGTAGCTTTAGCTGAACACTGTGCCGAGGTTGCACTACACTAACGTGTAAATAATGTAGCTGCCTGCGGTAGTGATAGGATCAGAAAAACACCACCAATCTTCTACAGGTAGCTTTAGCTGAACACTGTGCAGAGGTCGCACTATACTAACTTGTAACTTTAGCTGAGCACTGTGCAGAGATTGCACTACACTAACTTGTAGCTTTAGCTGAACACTGTGCAGAGGTCGCACTACACTAACTTGTAGCTTTAGCTGAAAACTGTGCAGAGTTCGCACTACACTAACTTGTGGCTTTAGCTGAAAACTGTGCAGAGGTCGCAATACACTAACTTGTAGCTTTAGCTCAACACTGTGCAGAGGTCACACTACACTAACTTGTAGCTTTAGCTGAACACTGTGCCGAGGTCGCACTACACTAACTTGTAGCTTTAGCTGAACACTGTGCAGAGGTCGCACTACACTAATGTGTAAATAATGTAGCTGTCTGCGGTAGTGATAGGATCAGAAAAAACACCACCAATCTTCTACAGGTAGCTTTAGCTGAACACTGTGCAGAGGTCGCACTACACTAACTTGTAGCTTTAGCTGAACACTGTGCAGAGGTCGCACTACACTAACTTGTAGCTTTAGCTGAACACTGTGCAGAGGTCGCACTACACTAACTTGTAGTTTTAGCTGAGCACTGTGCAGAGGTGGCACTACACTAACTTGTAGCTTTAGCTGAACACTGTGCCGAGGTTGCACTACACTAACGTGTAAATAATGTAGCTGCCTGCGGTTGTGATAGGATCAGAAAAACACCACCAATCTTCTACAGGTAGCTTTAGCTGAACACTGTGCAGAGGTCGCACTACACTAACTTGTAACTTTAGCTGAGCACTGTGCAGAGATTGCACTACACTAACTTGTAGCTTTAGCTGAACACTGTGCAGAGGTCGCACTACACTAACTTGTAGCTTTAGCTGAACACTGTGCAGAGGTCGCACTACACTAACTTGTGGCTTTAGCTGAAAACTGTGCAGAGGTCGCAATACACTAACTTGTAGCTTTAGCTCAACACTGTGCAGAGGTCGCACTACACTAACTTGTGGCTTTAGCTGAAAACTGTGCAGAGGTCGCAATAGACTAACTTGTAGCTTTAGCTCAACACTGTGCAGAGGTCACACTACACTAACTTGTAGCTTTAGCTGAACACTGTGCCGAGGTCGCACTACACTAACTTGTAGCTTTAGCTGAACACTGTGCAGAGGTTGCACTACACTAATGTGTAAATAATGTAGCTGCCTGCTGTAGTGATAGGATCAGAAAAAACACCACCAATCTTCTACAGGTAGCTTTAGCTGAACACTGTGCAGAGGTTGCACTACACTAACTTGTAGCTTTAGCTGAGAACTGTCCAGAGGTCGCACTACACTAACTTGTAGCTTTAGCTTAACACTGTGCAGAGCTTGCACTACACTAACTTGTAGCTTTAGCTGAACACTGTGCAGAGGTCGCACTACATTGACTTGTAGTTTTAGCTGAGCACTGTGCAGAGGTGGCACTACACTAACTTGTAGCTTTAGCTGAACACTGTGCCGAGGTTGCACTACACTAACGTGTAAATAATGTAGCTGCCTGCGGTAGTGATAGGATCAGAAAAACACCACCAATCTTCTACAGGTAGCTTTAGCTAAACACTGTGCAGAGGTCGCACTACACTAACTTGTAACTTTAGCTGAGCACTGTGCAGAGATTGCACTACACTAACTTGTAGCTTTAGCTGAACACTGTGCAGAGGTCGCACTACACTAACTTGTAGCTTTAGCTGAACACTGTGCAGAGGTCGCACTACACTAATGTGTAAATAATGTAGCTGCCTGCGGTAGTGATAGGATCAAAAAAACACCACCAATCTTCTACAGGTAGCTTTAGCTGAACACTGTGCAGAGGTCGCACTACACTAACTTGTAACTTTAGCTGAGCACTGTGCAGAGATTGCACTACACTAACTTGTCACTTTAGCTGAACACTGTGCCGAGGTCGCACTACACTAACGTGTAAATAATGTAGCTGCCTGCGGTAGTGATAGGATCAGAAAAACACCACCAATCTTCTACAGGTAGCTTTAGCTGAACACTGTGCAGAGGTTGCACTACAATAACTTGTAGCTTTAGCTGAGAACTGTCCAGAGGTCGCACTACACTAACTTGTAGCTTTAGCTTTACACTGTGCAGAGGTCGCACTACACTAACTTGTAGCTTTAGCTGAAGACTGTGCAGAGGTCGCACTACATTGACTTGTAGTTTTAGCTGAGCACTGTGCAGGTGTGGCACTACACTAACTTGTAGCTTTAGCTGAACACTGTGCCGAGGTTGCACTACACTAACGTGTAAATAATGTAGCTGCCTGCGGTAGTGATAGGATCAGAAAAACACCACCAATCTTCTACAGGTAGCTTTAGCTGAACACTGTGCAGAGGTCGCACTACACTAACTTGTAACTTTAGCTGAGCACTGTGCAGAGATTGCACCACACTAACTTGTAGCTTTAGCTGAACACTGTGCAGAGGTCGCACTACACTAACTTGTAGCTTTAGCTGAACACTGTGCCGAGGTCACACTACACTAACTTGTAGCTTTAGCTGAACACTGTGCAGAGGTCGCACTACACTAATGTGTAAATAATGTAGCTGCCTGCGGTAGTGATAGGATCAGAAAAAACACCACCAATCTTCTACAGGTAGCTTTAGCTGAACACTGTGCAGAGGTCGCACTACACTAACTTGTAGCTTTAGCTGAACACTGTGCAGAGGTCGCACTACACTAACTTGTAGCTTTAGCTGAACACTGTGCAGGGGTCGCACTACATTGACGTGTAGTTTTAGCTGAGCACTGTGCAGAGATGGCACTACACTAACTTGTAGCTTTAGCTGAACACTGTGCCGAGGTTGCACTACACTAACGTGTAAATAATGTTGCTTCCTGCGGTAGTGATAGGATCAGAAAAACACCACCAATCTTCTACAGGTAGCTTTAGCTGAACACTGTGCAGAGGTCGCACTACACTAACTTGTAACTTTAGCTGAGCACTGTGCAGAGATTGCACTACACTAACTTGTAGCTTTAGCTGAACACTGTGCATAGGTCGCACTACACTAACTTGTGGCTTTAGCTGAAAACTGTGCAGAGGTCGCAATACACTAACTTGTAGCTTTAGCTGAACACTGTGCAGAGGTCGCACTACACTAATGTGTAAATAATGTAGCTGCCTGCGGTAGTGATAGGATCAGAAAAAACACCACCAATCTTCTACAGGTAGCTTTAGCTGAACACTGTGCAGAGGTCGCACTACACTAACTTGTAGCTTTAGCTGAACACTGTGCAGAGGTCGCACTACACTAACTTGTAGCTTTAGCTGAACACTGTGCAGGGGTCGCACTACATTGACTTGTAGTTTTAGCTGAGCACTGTGCAGAGATGGCACTACACTAACTTGTAGCTTTAGCTGAACACTGTGCCGAGGTTGCACTACACTAACGTGTAAATAATGTAGCTGCCTGCGGTAGTGATAGGATCAGAAAAACACCACCAATCTTCTACAGGTAGCTTTAGCTGAACACTGTGCAGAGGTCGCACTACACTAACTTGTAACTTTAGCTGAGCACTGTGCAGAGATTGCACTACACTAACTTGTAGCTTTAGCTGAACACTGTGCAGAGGTCGCACTACACTAACTTGTAGCTTTAGCTGAACACTGTGCATAGGTCGCACTACACTAACTTGTGGCTTTAGCTGAAAACTGTGCAGAGGTCGCAATACACTAACTTGTAGCTTTAGCTCAACACTGTGCAGAGGTCACACTACACTAACTTGTAGCTTTAGCTGAACACTGTGCCGAGGTTGCACTACACTAACGTGTAAATAATGTAGCTGCCTGCGGTAGTGATAGGATCAGAAAAACACCACCAATCTTCTACAGGTAGCTTTAGCTGAACACTGTGCAGAGGTCGCACTATACTAACTTGTAACTTTAGCTGAGCACTATGCAGAGATTGCACTACACTAACTTGTAGCTTTAGCTGAACACTGTGCAGAGGTTGCACTACACTAACTTGTAGCTTTAGCTGAACACTGTGCAGATTTCGCACTACACTAACTTGTGGCTTTAGCTGAAAACTGTGCAGAGGTCGCAATACACTAACTTGTAGCTTTAGCTCAACACTGTGCAGAGGTCACACTACACTAACTTGTAGCTTTAGCTGAACACTGTGCCGAGGTCGCACTACACTAACTTGTAGCTTTAGCTGAACACTGTGCAGAGGTCGCACTACACTAATGTGTAAATAATGTAGCTGTCTGCGGTAGTGATAGGATCAGAAAAAACACCACCAATCTTCTACAGGTAGCTTTAGCTGAACACTGTGCAGAGGTCGCACTACACTAACTTGTAGCTTTAGCTGAACACTGTGCAGAGGTCGCACTACACTAACTTGTAGCTTTAGCTGAACACTGTGCAGAGGTCGCACTACACTAACTTGTAGTTTTAGCTGAGCACTGTGCAGAGGTGGCACTACACTAACTTGTAGCTTTAGCTGAACACTGTGCCGAGGTTGCACTACACTAACGTGTAAATAATGTAGCTGCCTGCGGTAGTGATAGGATCAGAAAAACACCACCAATCTTCTACAGGTAGCTTTAGCTGAACACTGTGCAGAGGTCGCACTACACTAACTTGTAACTTTAGCTGAGCACTGTGCAGAGATTGCACTACACTAACTTGTAGCTTTAGCTGAACACTGTGCAGAGGTCGCACTACACTAACTTGTAGCTTTAGCTGAACACTGTGCAGAGGTCGCACTACACTAACTTGTGGCTTTAGCTGAAAACTGTGCAGAGGTCGCAATAGACTAACTTGTAGCTTTAGCTCAACACTGTGCAGAGGTCACACTACACTAACTTGTAGCTTTAGCTGAACACTGTGCCGAGGTCGCACTACACTAACTTGTAGCTTTAGCTGAACACTGTGCAGAGGTTGCACTACACTAATGTGTAAATAATGTAGCTGCCTGCTGTAGTGATAGGATCAGAAAAAACACCACCAATCTTCTACAGGTAGCTTTAGCTGAACACTGTGCAGAGGTTGCACTACACTAACTTGTAGCTTTAGCTGAGAACTGTCCAGAGGTCGCACTACACTAACTTGTAGCTTTAGCTTAACACTGTGCAGAGGTCGCACTACACTAACTTGTAGCTTTAGCTGAACACTGTGCAGAGGTCGCACTACATTGACTTGTAGTTTTAGCTGAGCACTGTGCAGAGGTGGCACTACACTAACTTGTAGCTTTAGCTGAACACTGTGCCGAGGTTGCACTACACTAACGTGTAAATAATGTAGCTGCCTGCGGTAGTGATAGGATCAGAAAAACACCACCAATCTTCTACAGGTAGCTTTAGCTAAACACTGTGCAGAGGTCGCACTACACTAACTTGTAACTTTAGCTGAGCACTGTGCAGAGATTGCACTACACTAACTTGTAGCTTTAGCTGAACACTGTGCAGAGGTCGCACTACACTAACTTGTAGCTTTAGCTGAACACTGTGCAGAGGTCGCACTACACTAACTTGTGGCTTTAGCTGAAAACTGTTCAGAGGTCGCAATACACTAACTTGTAGCTTTAGCTCAACACTGTGCAGAGGTCACACTACACTAACTTGTAGCTTTAGCTGAACACTGTGCCGAGGTCACACTACACTAACTTGTAGCTTTAGCTGAACACTGTGCAGAGGTCGCACTACACTAATGTGTAAATAATGTAGCTGCCTGCGGTAGTGATAGGATCAGAAAAAACACCACCAATCTTCTACAGGTAGCTTTAGCTGAACACTGTGCAGAGGTCGCACTACACTAACTTGTAGCTTTAGCTGAACACTGTGCAGAGGTCGCACTACACTAACTTGTAGCTTTAGCTGAACACTGTGCAGGGGTCGCACTACATTGACTTGTAGTTTTAGCTGAGCACTGTGCAGAGGTGGCACTACACTAACTTGTAGCTTTAGCTGAACACTGTGCCGAGGTTGCACTACACTAACGTGTAAATAATGTAGCTGCCTGCGGTAGTGATAGGATCAGAAAAACACCACCAATCTTCTACAGGTAGCTTTAGCTGAACACTGTGCAGAGGTCGCACTACACTAACTTGTAGCTTTAGCTCAACACTGTGCAGAGGTCACACTACACTAACTTGTAGCTTTAGCTGAACACTGTGCCGAGGTCGCACTACACTAACTTGTAGCTTTAGCTGAACACTGTGCAGAGGTCGCACTACACTAATGTGTAAATAATGTAGCTGTCTGCGGTAGTGATAGGATCAGAAAAAACACAACCAATCTTCTACAGGTAGCTTTAGCTGAACACTGTGCAGAGGTCGCACTACACTAACTTGTAACTTTAGCTGAGCACTGTGCAGAGATTGCACTACACTAACTTGTAGCTTTAGCTGAACACTGTGCCGAGGTCGCACTACACTAACGTGTAAATAATGTAGCTGCCTGCGGTAGTGATAGGATCAGAAAAACACCACCAATCTTCTACAGGTAGCTTTAGGTGAACACTGTGCAGAGGTCGCACTACACTAACTTGTTGCTTTAGCTGAGCACTGTGCAGAGGTCGCACTACACTAACTTGTAGCTTTAGCTTAACACTGTGCAGAGGTTGCACTACACTAACTAGTAGCTTTAGCTGAACACTGTGCAGATGTCGCACTACACTAACTTGTAGCTTTAGCTGAACACTGTGCAGAGGTTGCACTGCACTAACTTGTAGCTTTAGCTGAGCACTGTGCAGAGGTCGCACTACACTAACTTGTAGCTTTAGCTGAACACTGTGCAGAGGTTGCACTACATTAACTAGTAGCTTTAGCTGAACACTGTGCCGAGGTCACACTACACTAACGTGTAGCTTTAGCTGAACACTGTGCAGAGGTTGCACTGCACTAACTTGTAGCTTTAGCTGAGCACTGTGCTGAGGTCGCACTACACTAACTTGTAGCTTTAGCTGAACACTGTGCCGAGGTCGCACTACACTAACGTGTAAATAATGTAGCTGCCTGCGGTAGTGATAGGATCAGAAAAAACACCACCAATCTTCTACAGGTAGCTTTAGCTGAACACTGTGCAGAGGTTGCACTAAACTAACTTGTAGCTTTTGCTGAGCACTGTCCAGAGGTCGCACTACACTAACTTGTAGCTTTAGCTGAACACTGTGCAGAGGTCGCACTACACTAACTTGTTGCTTTAGCTGAACACTGTGCAGAGGTCGCACTACATTGACTTGTAGTTTTAGCTGAGCACTGTGCAGAGGTGGCACTACACTAACTTGTAGCTTTAGCTGAACACTATGCCGAGGTTGCACTACACTAACGTGTAAATAATGTAGCTGCCTGCGGTAGTGATAGGTTCAAAAAAACACCACCAATCTTCTACAGGTAGCTTTAGCTGAACACTGTGCAGAGGTCGCACTACACTAACTTGTAACTTTAGCTGAGCACTGTGCAGAGATTGCACTACACTAACATGTAGCTTTAGCTGAACACTGTGCCGAGGTCGCACTACACTAACGTGTAAATAATGTAGCTGCCTGCGGTAGTGATAGGATCAGAAAAACACCACCAATCTTCTACAGGTAGCTTTAGGTGAACACTGTGCAGAGGTCGCACTACACTAACTTGTTGCTTTAGCTGAGCACTGTGCAGAGGTCGCACTACACTAACTTGTAGCTTTAGCTGAACACTGTGCAGAGGTTGCACTCCACTAACTAGTAGCTTTAGCTGAACACTGTGCAGATGTCGCACTACACTAACTTGTAGCTTTAGCTGAACACTGTGCAGAGGTTGCACTGCACTAACTTGTAGCTTTAGCTGAGCACTGTGCAGAGGTCACACTACACTAACTTGTAGCTTTAGCTGAACACTGTGCAGAGGTTGCACTACATTAACTAGTAGCTTTAGCTGAACACTGTGCCGAGGTCACACTACACTAACGTGTAGCTTTAGCTGAACACTGTGCCGAGGTCACACTACACTAACTTGTTGCTTTAGCTGAACACTGTGCAGAGGTCGCACTAGATTGACTTGTAGGTTTAGCTGAGCACTGTGCAGAGGTGGCACTACACTAACTTGTAGCTTTAGCTGAACACTGTGCCGAGGTTGCACTACACTAACGTGTAAATAATGTAGCTGCCTGCGGTAGTGATAGGATCAGAAAAACACCACCAATCTTCTACAGGTAGCTTTAGCTGAACACTGTGCAGAGGTCGCACTACACTAACTTGTAACTTTAGCTGAGCACTGTGCAGAGATTGCACTACACTAACTTGTAGCTTTAGCTGAACACTGTGCAGAGGTCGCACTACACTAACTTGTAGCTTTAGCTGAACACTGTGCAGAGGTCGCACTACACTAACTTGTGGCTTTAGCTGAAAACTGTGCAGAGGTCGCAATACACTAACTTGTAGCTTTAGCTCAACACTGTGCAGAGGTCGCACTACACTAACTTGTGGCTTTAGCTGAAAACTGTGCAGAGGTCGCAATAGACTAACTTGTAGCTTTAGCTCAACACTGTGCAGAGGTCACACTACACTAACTTGTAGCTTTAGCTGAACACTGTGCCGAGGTCGCACTACACTAACTTGTAGCTTTAGCTGAACACTGTGCAGAGGTTGCACTACACTAATGTGTAAATAATGTAGCTGCCTGCTGTAGTGATAGGATCAGAAAAAACACCACCAATCTTCTACAGGTAGCTTTAGCTGAACACTGTGCAGAGGTTGCACTACACTAACTTGTAGCTTTAGCTGAGAACTGTCCAGAGGTCGCACTACACTAACTTGTAGCTTTAGCTTAACACTGTGCAGAGGTCGCACTACACTAACTTGTAGCTTTAGCTGAACACTGTGCAGAGGTCGCACTACATTGACTTGTAGTTTTAGCTGAGCACTGTGCAGAGGTGGCACTACACTAACTTGTAGCTTTAGCTGAACACTGTGCCGAGGTTGCACTACACTTACGTGTAAATAATGTAGCTGCCTGCAGTAGTGATAGGATCAGAAAAACACCACCAATCTTCTACAGGTAGCTTTAGCTAAACACTGCAGAGGTCGCACTACACTAACTTGTAACTTTAGCTGAGCACTGTGCAGAGATTGCACTACACTAACTTGTAGCTTTAGCTGAACACTGTGCAGAGGTCGCACTACACTAACTTGTAGCTTTAGCTGAACACTGTGCAGAGGTCGCACTACACTAACTTGTGGCTTTAGCTGAAAACTGTTCAGAGGTCGCAATACACTAACTTGTAGCTTTAGCTCAACACTGTGCAGAGGTCACACTACACTAACTTGTAGCTTTAGCTGAACACTGTGCCGAGGTCACACTACACTAACTTGTAGCTTTAGCTGAACACTGTGCAGAGGTCGCACTACACTAATGTGTAAATAATGTAGCTGCCTGCGGTAGTGATAGGATCAGAAAAAACACCACCAATCTTCTACAGGTAGCTTTAGCTGAACACTGTGCAGAGGTCGCACTACACTAACTTGTAGCTTTAGCTGAACACTGTGCAGAGGTCGCACTACACTAACTTGTAGCTTTAGCTGAACACTGTGCAGGGGTCGCACTACATTGACTTGTAGTTTTAGCTGAGCACTGTGCAGAGGTGGCACTACACTAACTTGTAGCTTTAGCTGAACACTGTGCCGAGGTTGCACTACACTAACGTGTAAATAATGTAGCTGCCTGCGGTAGTGATAGGATCAGAAAAACACCACCAATCTTCTACAG
Source organism: Lithobates clamitans (assembly GCA_037952925.1). Lineage (NCBI taxonomy): Eukaryota > Metazoa > Chordata > Amphibia > Anura > Ranidae > Lithobates > Lithobates clamitans. Next base: position 806,646 of record JBBGZY010001372.1, read on the forward strand.
GTAGCTTTAGCTGAACACTGTGCAGAGGTCGCACTACACTAACTTGTAGCTTTAGCTCAACACTGTGCAGAGGTCACACTACACTAACTTGTAGCTTTAGCTGAACACTGTGCCGAGGTCGCACTACACTAACTTGTAGCTTTAGCTGAACACTGTGCAGAGGTCGCACTACACTAATGTGTAAATAATGTAGCTGTCTGCGGTAGTGATAGGATCAGAAAAAACACAACCAATCTTCTACAGGTAGCTTTAGCTGAACACTGTGCAGAGGTCGCACTACACTAACTTGTAACTTTAGCTGAGCACTGTGCAGAGATTGCACTACACTAACTTGTAGCTTTAGCTGAACACTGTGCCGAGGTCGCACTACACTAACGTGTAAATAATGTAGCTGCCTGCGGTAGTGATAGGATCAGAAAAACACCACCAATCTTCTACAGGTAGCTTTAGGTGAACACTGTGCAGAGGTCGCACTACACTAACTTGTTGCTTTAGCTGAGCACTGTGCAGAGGTCGCACTACACTAACTTGTAGCTTTAGCTGAACACTGTGCAGAGGTTGCACTACACTAACTAGTAGCTTTAGCTGAACACTGTGCAGATGTCGCACTACACTAACTTGTAGCTTTAGCTGAACACTGTGCAGAGGTTGCACTGCACTAACTTGTAGCTATAGCTGAGCACTGTGCAGAGGTCGCACTACACTAACTTGTAGCTTTAGCTGAACACTGTGCAGAGGTTGCACTACATTAACTAGTAGCTTTAGCTGAACACTGTGCCGAGGTCACACTACACTAACGTGTAGCTTTAGCTGAACACTGTGCAGAGGTTGCACTGCACTAACTTGTAGCTTTAGCTGAGCACTGTACTGAGGTCGCACTACACTAACTTGTAGCTTTAGCTGAACACTGTGCCGAGGTCGCACTACACTAACGTGTAAATAATGTAGCTGCCTGCGGTAGTGATAGGATCAGAAAAAACACCACCAATCTTCTACAGGTAGCTTTAGCTGAACACTGTGCAGAGGTTGCACTACACTAACTTGTAGCTTTTGCTGAGCACTGTCCAGAGGTCGCACTACACTAACTTGTAGTTTTAGCTGAACACTGTGCAGAGGTCGCACTACACTAACTTGTTGCTTTAGCTGAACACTGTGCAGAGGTCGCACTACATTGACTTGTAGTTTTAGCTGAGCACTGTGCAGAGGTGGCACTACACTAACTTGTAGCTTTAGCTGAACACTATGCCGAGGTTGCACTACACTAACGTGTAAATAATGTAGCTGCCTGCGGTAGTGATAGGTTCAAAAAAACACCACCAATCTTCTACAGGTAGCTTTAGCTGAACACTGTGCAGAGGTCGCACTACACTAACTTGTAACTTTAGCTGAGCACTGTGCAGAGATTGCACTACACTAACATGTAGCTTTAGCTGAACACTGTGCCGAGGTCGCACTACACTAACGTGTAAATAATGTAGCTGCCTGCTGTAGTGATAGGATCAGAAAAACACCACCAATCTTCTACAGGTAGCTTTAGGTGAACACTGTGCAGAGGTCGCACTACACTAACTTGTTGCTTTAGCTGAGCACTGTGCAGAGGTCACACTACACTAACTTGTAGCTTTAGCTGAACACTGTGCAGAGGTTGCACTCCACTAACTAGTAGCTTTAGCTGAACACTGTGCAGATGTCGCACTACACTAACTTGTAGCTTTAGCTGAACACTGTGCAGAGGTTGCACTGCACTAACTTGTAGCTTTAGCTGAGCACTGTGCAGAGGTCACACTACACTAACTTGTAGCTTTAGCTGAACACTGTGGAGAGGTTGCACTACACTAACGTGTAGCTTTAGCTGAACACTGTGCCGAGGTCACACTACACTAACTTGTTGCTTTAGCTGAACACTGTGCAGAGGTCGCACTAGATTGACTTGTAGTTTTAGCTGAGCACTGTGCAGAGGTGGCACTACACTAACTTGTAGCTTTAGCTGAACACTATGCCGAGGTTGCACTACACTAACGTGTAAATAATGTAGCTGCCTGCGGTAGTGATAGGATCAAAAAAACACCACCAATCTTCTACAGGTAGCTTTAGCTGAACACTGTGCAGAGGTCGCACTACACTAACTTGTAACTTTAGCTGAGCACTGTGCAGAGATTGCACTACACTAACATGTAGCTTTAGCTGAACACTGTGCCGAGGTCGCACTACACTAACGTGTAAATAATGTAGCTGCCTGCGGTAGTGATAGGATCAGAAAAACACCACCAATCTTCTACAGGTAGCTTTAGGTGAACACTGTGCAGAGGTCGCACTACACTAACTTGTTGCTTTAGCTGAGCACTGTGCAGAGGTCGCACTACACTAACTTGTAGCTTTAGCTGAACACTGTGCAGAGGTTGCACTCCACTAACTAGTAGCTTTAGCTGAACACTGTGCAGATGTCGCACTACACTAACTTGTAGCTTTAGCTGAACACTGTGCAGAGGTTGCACTGCACAAACTTGTAGCTTTAGCTGAGCACTGTGCAGAGGTCACACTACACTAACTTGTAGCTTTAGCTGAACACTGTGCAGAGGTTGCACTACATTAACTAGTAGCTTTAGCTGAACACTGTGCCGAGGTCACACTACACTAACGTGTAGCTTTAGCTGAACACTGTGCAGAGGTTGCACTGCACTAACTTGTAGCTTTAGCTGAGCACTGTGCTGAGGTCGTACTACACTAACTTGTAGCTTTAGCTGAACACTGTGCCGAGGTCGCACTACACTAACGTGTAAATAATGTAGCTGCCTGTGGTAGTGATAGGATCAGAAAAACACCACCAATCTTCTACAGGTAGCTTTAGCTGAACACTGTGCAGAGGTCGCACTACACTAACTTGTAGCTTTAGCTGAACACTGTGCAGAGGTCGCACTACACTAACTTGTAGCTTAAGCTGAACACTGTGCAGAGGTTGCACTACACTAGAGGTCGCACTACACTAACTTGTAGCTTTAGCTGAACACTGTGCAGGAATAACAGGAATGGATCTAGCTAAAGTGAATACAGTGTATATACATATATACATACAATACCTGGGATGCATATATATACACAATACACTGTAAGTGCAGCTAACTGACTGACTGTCCTGCCTAATCTATCTAACTTAAATCAAACAGCACTGTCTCTCTGTCTCTGTCTCTCAACACCAGAACACACTACACAGGGCCGACGGGCAGGCAGCCTTATATACTGTGGGGCGTGTACTAAACCCCCTGAGCCATAATTGGCCAAAGCCACCCTGGGAAAGGAGGAAAATCCTGGTCCTTCTAAGGCAGCATCGCTGGTATGCTAAAAGATTGTTTAACTGTATACCCAGTGGACATTTGCTTATGTTCATGTAATTATTAGGGATGAGCTGAACACCCCCCAATTCGGTTCGCAGCAGAACATGCGAACAGGCAAAAAATTTGGCAGAACATACGAACACCGTTAAAGTCTATGGGACACGAACATGAATAATCAAAAGTGCTAATTTTAAAGGCTTATTTGCAAGTTATTTTCATAAAAAGTGTTTGGGGACCTGGGTTCTGCCCCATGGGACATGTATCAATGCAAAATTTTTTTCACAAAACTGACGTTTTTTCGGGCGCAGTGATTTTTTTTAATGCTTAAAGTTAAACAATAAAAATTAAATATTCCTTTAAATATCATGCCTGGGGGTGTCTATAGTATGCCTGCAAAGTGGTGCATTTTTCCCACGTTTAGAACAGTACCACAGCAAAATTACATTACTAAAGGAAAAAAAGTCATTTAAAACTGATCGCGGCTGTAATGAATTGTCAGGTCTCGGCAATATAGATAGAACTCATTGAAAAAAAGAGCATGGTTTCCCCCCTGTCCATTACCGGCCCTTTGGGTCTGGTATGAATATTACCAACATTTTTTTAAAAATTGCGTGGGGTTCCCCCTAAAATCCATACCAGGTCCTTCAGTACTGATATGGAAATTAAGGGGAACCCTGTGCCAAAATTTTAAAAAAATGTTGTAGGGATCCCACCTAGTAATTATTATATGTTCATATTATCTGTTTATTTCTAGTTTCACCGCATTTACATCCTATTCTTATATGGCCACCACCTGTTCATTGTAATAAAGATCCAAAGTTACAGACAGTCTGGTTATTTTAGGATTCAAGGTTTAAGCTGTATGTTGAGCTACATACATGCCAGGGGCAAATGTGTAGCGAGAACAGAACAGACACAGTGACAGAAGGTGGACACTGATGTGGAGACAGGTATGGTATTATGAAGGGGGACAGAGGAGGAAACTACCATGTCCGCAGCCCCTAACCATCCGTTACTGTATCCTGTCTGCAGCCTCTAACCATCTGTTACTATATCCTGTCCGCAGCCTCTAACTATCTATCTGTTACTGTATCCTGACCGCAGCCTCTAACCATCTTTTACTGTATCCTGTCCACAGCTTCTAACCATCTGTTACTGTATCCTGACCGCAGCCTCTAACCATCTGTTACTGTATCCTGTCCGCAGCCTCTAACCATCTGTTACTGTATCCTGACTGCAGCCTCTAACCATCTGTTACTGTATCCTGTCCGCATCTTCTAACCATCTGTTACTGTATCCTGTCCACAGCGTCGTCGGGATGGGAGTCACGGGAGGAGTCAGTGTGTGGACCCTGGAGAGGAGACTATAGGATAAAACCAGAGCTGCCAAGCTGGAGCCGTTTGACTGAGCCCTGCACGGTGCACCTGAGAGGTCATCAGTGACAGCACCGCCAGACCAGTCAGGGGGGGTTGCTGATAAAAGGGGGAGTGAATACAATAATGTAAGGGGACAATGATATATAGGTCCTCCCCTATATTAGTAACACCTCCTTACCTTAGTGTATTCACTCTGCAGAAGGTGATCTCTGGTCACTAGAGTGCCCCCAACATCAGAGTTCCTAGTGTTCCCCTTTACATCAGAGTCTGCAGGATTCCCCCTTACAGTGCAAGGGGGAACTCAGTCTGCAGACTCTGATGTAAGTGGTAACTCTGATGTAAAGGAAATGCAGTGGGCTCTGATATAAGGTGGTCTCTGGTCACCAGAGCCTCCCCTCACATCAGAGCGTCCCCCTTAGATCATGATCTGCAGCATTCCCCCTTACATAAGAGTTCCCTTTCACTGTAAGAAGGAATCCTGCAGACTCTGATGTAAGGGGGAACTCTGTGCTGGCTGGGTTATAGTAACCTGACCTTCATTGTCAACGGAGAAATATAGTTTTTGACTTTTGTTTAACTTAAACACATTGCTAATAGCACTAGCTATATGTTTATAGTTTAAATATTGATATGTGTACTGTTTAGCACTGAAAACAGTCATTTTCAGTATTTTTTTGCATTGCCAGTAAAAAATGTGGCTCTGCCAGTAAATGTCATGATTTTTGCCAGTAAAAAAAAAATTGGTGCAGTTTGTAAATGTTGGTGTCCTGCCAGTAAATTTCACTTCAGGGGGTTGGCAACACTGCCCCATTAACACACACAGTGTTGACAGGGGAATCCCTGCTGCCAAGCCATTGCATTCTCCCTGTGGGGGTAGGGGAAGCTGTTCCCACTGGGAGAAGACAGTGATTATTGCTAGGGGCTATACCAGCCACTAGTGATAATCATATGTAAAATCTGACAGGCTGGTTGTACCCAAGTTGATTGATCGATCAACTTGGTACATTCAGCCTGCCTATACATGGTTTGAATCTCAGCCAGTTTCTTCTGAACTGGCAGATATTTGAACCATCTATGACCAGCCTTTGGTGTTGTGGGTGATGAATACGTGGTCAGATGACAGAGAAGCAGCATGTATGATCCTCTATCATGTGACATCTTATCCATCACCCACACACCTAATGGGCTTTATTGTAATTGAATCTTTGGTTCCTGACCACACCCACCATCACATTCCTAATGAAGGGGGAGGCACTTTCCCAAAAACACATTGCCTTTGCTTGCCACCTGTGAACTGTGATTTTTGATAAATATTCTACATAATAACTTCAAGTGTGAAAATCTTCTATACTGAGCGTGCCTCTACACCCATGTGGGATGAATATTAGGGCAACTATCCCCAGCAGGGCACTTTTAACCCTTTTTCTAACACATTCTGGCAGTTAGGAATGCCCCGCTAGCAGCACCAAAGTGCCACTATTACAGGGGTAAAGCGCCGCTAAAACTATCAAAACTTTACCACCAATGCCCGCACCTCCCCAGTGTGAAAGGGGTCTAAATCTCCCCCTAGAGGCTCTACTTACAAAGCAAACACAGAAGGATAAGACTTATTTTAAAAGGTGGCAGTTATCATAAGTCCATAGCTATAAATGGGAGCCTTATCCTTGTTTTAGTACTTTGTGAATTGAGTCTAATGCATGATAAAAATCTTGACAGAGGATATAACCCTCTCTCTATAAAAAAAATAGGGTTATATTTTAACTCTTGATATGAGGCCTGCATGGAAAGCAATGTTAGAGAAAAAATTATCATTGAAACTTTTACATAATATTTTTCGGCAATTAACATGCACAGGCGTATAACACACATCTTAATTTTAAGAGGGAAGTTTCAGGGAAAAAATAATTTTAAATAAAGAACTTCAAAGCAAAATAAGGGTCAGTGCCCATCAATGCAGCCTTATCAGTGCACATCTGCAGCCTCACCATTGCCCATTAATGCAGCCTGATCAGTGCCCATTAACTACTTGCTGCCCAGCCGTCGTTGTTATACGGCGGCAGGCTGGCTCCCCTGCACGAATCGCCATAGCTGTACAGTGGGAGTTTTAAATGGTATAGGGGGTGCGCACACCCACCATGTGATGTCGGAGCTGATGTGCATGGCCGGCTGCCACGATGTCCGCTGATGACCCGCAATCACTCCTGAGAGAGACAGAACAGGGATCTGTCAATGTAAACAGACAGATTCTCAGTCTGTCAGGGAAGTAGTGATGTCCAGAAAGTATGATACAGCGCTGCACTAAAAAAAAAAAACAAAGGAAGCAGCCAACACACCCGTAGACTCAGGGAAAAAAATAACAACAGCAGATTCACAGTGTGGCGCTATTGAGTGTGTACAGTATGAAAAAACTAAACATTAAATACCATCAAATCATACATAATAAACAAGGAGAATCTCACGTGAGCACTTGTGACAGTGACTGGTGAAAAAATAAAATAGTACATATATATGTTTAGATAAATTAAACATCAAAAAACAAAATCAGATATAGAGTCCATAACACCAAGAAAAAAAGTCTGTGATAACAGTGTATAAATAGTAATATGCAGGTGTTTTCTTGTACGTGCAGGAAGATCAATTAAACCCGGTAGCCTGGTATATGAATGGACCATAAAAGACCAGAGGTGCACAGAAGTTTGAAAATGGTGCCAGGACCATCACCAGAAGATATGGAGGCTTACCAGAAGTAGTGGCCTGAAATAGCATATGCCAAAACAGGTCAAAAAGGCTTGGTGACCACCTGGTCTAGATGTATTGTCTGGTCAGATGTCATCACCGCACCAACGGAGGGAAGGGGGGGGAAGTGATCAGCACGACCATAGACAACAACCTATGCGTAGACTACACCTGACCCTTAGACTGCACCTTGTATAAGGCGCAGTCTAAGGGTCAGGTGTAGTCTACGCATAGGTTGTTGTCTATGGTCGTGCTGATCACTTCCCCCCCCTTCCCTCCGTTGGTGCGGTGATGACATCTGACCAGACAATACATCTAGACCAGGTGGTCACCAAGCCTTTTTGACCTGTTTTGGCATATGCTATTTCAGGCCACTACTTCTACTAAGCCTCCATATCTTCTGGTGATGGTCCTGGCACCGTTTTCAAACTTCTGTGCACCTCTGGTCTTTTATGGTCCATTCATCTACCAGGCTACCGGGTTTAATTGATCTTCCTGCACGTACAAGAAAACACCTGCATATTACTATTTATACACTGTTATCACAGACTTTTTTTCTTGGTGTTATGGAGTCTATATCTGATTTTGTTTTTTGATGTTTAATTTATCTAAACATATTTATGTACTATTTTATTTTTTCACCAGTCACTGTCACAAGTGCTCACGTGAGATTCTCCTTGTTTATTATGTATGATTTGATGGTATTTAATGTTTAGTTTTTTCATACTGTACACACTCAATAGCACCACACTGTGAATCTTAAGTAGTGATGTCCAGTTCATGAACGAATCGTTCTTTTGAATCGATTCTTTTCAGTGAACTGGATGAATTAATTCATCTGAGTGAACTGATCTGTTTGAAACAGTTCACTATGCACTCAATACTAGCATAGCAGAGCAGGCCTGGTAATATGATCCTAGAGCGAGAGAGCTCCGCCCCTCCCTGCAACCAATCAGCGTGCTCAAGGCACAGTGACACTCAGGAACTGGATACAAACTTAAGAGTCAGGAGTACACGGTACACCAAGTTAAAGAATCATACAGGTTACCGAGTTAAAGAATCATAGGAGTTGTTAGAACATAGTACACTGAAAGAACCATGAGTCGCCACCAGTAGAACAATACACACAATGATCAGGTAGCAGCAGTACACTACAGACTGCTTTAAAGACAGAGAGGACAAAGTCAAGATAACAAGCCTCTATGTGATAGTTTGTTGAAGTGACAGGTTCTCTTTATTGCATCTTGGGTCTGTTATATGATCACATGAGTATAGGATTGTGCTCAGTAACCTGGGTAGCAGGTGTTCTGTCAGATCAAGCAATCTATAGGAGTAGCCAATATTGCCACTTACGTGATGCACAAACAGCTGTGTAAATGAAAAGCGGGTTTTTGTGCATGTAAACTGCATTCTGATGGGCCAACTTCACAGTTAAGATTGCTAGCCATCAGATTTGTCCGTAGTCTTTACAGTGCATAATGAGGCCCCTTTCACACTTGTGTGACTTGTCCTGCGACTTGGGACTACAAATTCGCATGACAAGTGGTACCCTATGATTTCCAATGAGTACCGTTCATATCTGTGCGTTTTCAGGTCACAGCGACTTCAAAGTAGTCACTGCATTACTTTGGTCCTATTTTGATGCGACTTGAGGCAGAGACCTCAAGATTACATAGGTAATTCTTCAAGTCGCATCAAAGTCACGGTAAAAATCGTGGCAAAAATTGCACGACTTTCAAATGGCACAAGTGTGAAAGGAAAGTGCTGCGTAAACTGTTGGCGCTATATAAATAGTTTATAATAATATAATAATTGCAATTTTTTTACCAAAAATATGTAGAAGAATACATATTGGCCTAAACTGATGAAGCCTTTTTTGGGGGATATTTATTATAGCAAAAAGTTAAAAAATATTTTTTTTTCAAAATTGTCAGTCTTTCTTTGTTTATAGGACAAAAAATAAAAACTGCAAAGGTGACTTCCGGTTCCGGCGCCACATGAGGAGGAGGTAGATAGCCCCAGCTCCCGCAGTGCTCCTCACAAATCAGCTTGTTAACCCGGCTACTGCTCTGGGGAGACCCCCCTCGCATTGCTGCATTACTGTGAGCTCCCATGGATCGCTTTGTGGAGCGATCGTATGCTCGGGCGGTATCATCCACGATATCCCCCGGAGGGGAGACAGCGGCTGACACAGCCAAGATGGCGGCCGCCCCAGGCATGACGGAGCTGCTACAGACACAGCCACAGCTGCCCTCAGCTCCAGAACTGACAGGTATGGATCCTGCCTCCCCTGCTGGCATCGCACAAGCAGTAGTAACACTGCTGGGCCCTACCCTGACAGCCACTGTGGATGCTGCAGTTCATAGAGGGCTGGAGCAGCTTCATATAGATATCCAAGCACAGGCACAGACAGGCCCAGATTTACTCCCTTTGCCGCCCCAAGGCCGGGCCCTTCAATGACCCCCCCCCACATACACACTCACACACACCACCAGAAAGAGCCCCCCAGACATAATACGGTCAAAGACTGCAGACATGATACAAGAGATGGTCAGAGACTGCAATCATAGTACAGGAGATGGTCAGAGACTGCAGACATGATACAGGAGACGGTCAGAGACTGCAGACATGATACAGGAGATGGTCAGAGACTGCAGTTCCTATGGACATTAGTAGATAATGGCCGATCGGCCCTCTCACCTGACCCAGCGATACAGCAACGGTTCCTCTGATCAGGAGTCAGCTCACTCTGAATTGCCCGTGGTGACTCCGCTGGGTAGCACCCAGATCTGTATTCCTGCAATGACTCCATTCCTTTCTCCGCCAGGGATAGCACCAGGCTGTGTGGCTTTCCCTCTGGTGGCGCAGGGCAGCGGGGTTCTCTCTCTGATAGTTTTCCCTTAGCAGTGTCCTCTCCCTCTGAAGCCCTGGGTGTACTTTCCTGGGTGTAGACCCCCCCAGGACAAACCACCCCCCTCCATTAGTACAGACCCCCCCAGGACAAACCCCCATCCATTAGTACAGACCCCCCCAGGACAAACCCCCCTCCCTTCATTAGTACAGACCCCCCCAGGACAAACGCCCCTCCCTTCATTAGTACAGACCCCCCAGGACAAACCCCCCTCCCTTCATTAGTACAGACCCCCCCAGGACAAACCCCCCTCCCTTCATTAGTACAGACCCCCCCAGGACAAACCCCCCTCCATTAGTACAGACCCCCCCAGGACAAACCCCCCTCCATTAGTACAGACCCCCCAGGACAAACGCCCCTCCATTAGTACAAACCCCCCCAGGACAACCCCCCTCCATTAGTACAAACCCCCCAGGACAACCCCCCTCCATTAGTACAAACCCCCCAGGACAACCCCCCTCCATTAGTACAAACCCCCCCCAGCGCAACCCCCCCTCCATTAGTACATACCCCCCCCAGAACAACCCCCCCTCCATTAGTACAAACCCCCCAGGTCAACCCCTCCTCCATTAGTACAAACCCCCCCGGACAACTCCCCCTCCATTAGTACAACCCCCCAGGACAACCCCCTCCATTAGTACAAACCCCCCCAGGTCAACCCCCTCCATTAGCACAGACCCCCCCAGGACAAACCACCCCTCCCTTCATTAGTACAGACCCCCCCAGGACAAACCCCCCTTCATTAGTACAGACATCCCAGGACAAACCCCCCCTTCACTAGTACAGACCCCCCAGGACAACCCCCCCTCCCAGGACAACCTCCCCTCCATTAGTACAGACCCCCCAGGACAACCCCCCCTCCATAATTGTACAGATGGAGACAGGCTTGGGCGGGAGTGAGAGACACAGGAGGACACGCGCCGCCCCCACCCCCCCTCCCCCGCACAGAGACCAGCCGCTCCAATCTCCGGCGGCTGCTCTCCTTCTCTGACAGGAGGAGGGAGGGGGGACAGGCTTGAGCCTCGAAAAAACCAGCAGCGGCAGTGACCTGCGGAGGAAGCCGCCTCAGTCTGGACACAGAGAGGAGGAGGAAGAGGGAGAAGAGCACTCTAGTGCTTCAGCGCCCCCACCTCTCTGGCGCCCGGGTGCGCTGCATCACATGCTGCTATGTTAGTGTGGGGGGCGGCCGAGAATTCGTTGCAGGAGCGGCGCCGCCCCTGTAGCACTGCCGCCCCGAGGCCTGGCCTCGGTGGCCTTGTGGGAAATCCGGCCCTGGGCACAGAGAATCACTCATGTGGAAGAGAGGATATCTTCCCTGGAAGATGAACTCACAGCTTCATCTGCAGTGGTTGCACGCATAACTGCTACTAACAGGGACATTTGGGACAAACTCGACAATTTGGAAAATCATTCGAGAAGAAACAATTTACGCATAATTGGATTGCCAGAATCGGTATCCGCAGCCCAGCTAACAAATATCTGCGCAAAAATCATCCCCGAGCAACTGGGTCTCCGAAAACCCTGTAATATTGAGCATGCACACCGCATGGGTCAATTTTCAGAAACCCGCGCCAAACCCCGTCACGTTATCGTCAAGTACCTTAACTACGCGGACAAGAATGCTATAAAGCAAAAATTTCGCCTTTCGCGCTCTTTAACGGTCGATGGTGCAAAACTCCTACTTTTCGCAGATTATTCCATGGAGGTGATGAAACAACGTAAAGTGTTTTCACCGATTTGCTCAACCCTACATCACAACCAAATCCGGTTCTCCTTAGCATACCCAGCTATCCTCCGCATCCAAATGCATGAAAGAGAACACCTCACCTTCACCACACCTGAGGAGGCGGAAAATTACATAGCTACTCGAGGCACCGAGATGGAACACAGCAACACTGCAGAGGATTCACCATGGCCATCACCATAGGCATCAAAGGCACCGCCTAAACATCAACGCAGCCCCACCAAACCTCCATACAAACGCAGCCGCTTCACCAACCAGGAGGACCGCTCTGATAATCGCTGAAGGACTTCAGGAACTCTCTATCGCCAATCGTGCCTGCACAGATGGGTAATATTACCCCCCTTATCTCTATTCTGTTATCTTTTTCTTTACTTTTATTATTTATATTGATATCCACTGTTGGTGTCAGCCTGTTGCTCAATGTTTTTGTTTTGTTGCTTTCCAGCCTGTACTACAGTCTCCCCCGAGACCGCATGCTGCATGTTTAATGGGTCACTCTAGGGGCCCATGTAATCACCACAGCCACCGCCCCTTTCACAGCTTAGACCTCTGGACTGAGCCCTCCCTCATCTGAGCCTACCCCATGGCACAGATGCAAGAAGCCCTTTCCCTGACCCTCTCTCCTCTGCCAACCCCTACCTATCCCCCTCTTTCCCCCCTCCCCTCTTTCCCATCCTTTCCTATCTCCCTCCGCTCCCCATAGCCTAGATCTTGCCCCTATGTGAGGGGCTAGCGGCCTGCTGGGAGATGTTATGGGTAGTTGAACCTCATGTGGAAAAAAGTGAAGTCCACTGTTTGTACTTTGTTTTTCTTTAACCGAAATTCTGCTTTGTTACCGTTCAATTTTTATTGCTTAGAAGATTTGCAATTCACATTTACCTTTTTAGTACCTATCTTCTTGGGTGACCTACAACACTCTGGTGACTCCTATATGGTTGACACTGTACCTACCAGGAGGCTCCATGGCAAGCCTCTCACACAATACATTGTTTATCTCCAGTCATGTCTTCTTCAACCGATGGGAGTCACCTGAAGTTTATTTTGTGGAATGTTAAGGGGCTTCGCTCTCCAAATAAATGTATGTCTATTCTTAGACACTTACGGCGCCTCCGGGCAGATGTGGCTTTGCTACAGGAGACACACCTGTCTGCAGACGATTTAACACGCCTTCAAAAAATGTGGGTAGGCTCTGTATATGGTTCTCCAGCAGTAGGCTGTAAAGCGGGCGTAGCTATTCTGGTGCACAAAAACCTACGCCATTCTGTCAGAGATGTCAGGGCTGACTCCATAGGCTGCAAACTAACTCTACATATGACCATAGACGACAAAGCAGTTGCTGTCACCAACATATATGCTCCCAACTCGCCAGACACTTCTTTTTTTCAAGACATGGTACAGTGGGTTCTCACTGCTCCCGAGATGCTGCATCTAGTGGGCGGGGACTTTAACTCGGTCATGTCTACACTGGCAGATCGTACATATCGCCCAACACACAAGTCACGTAATGCTACCCCTCATATGCCAGACTCTACTCCCTTAGCACAATCTATTGACTCTATGCAGTTTGTCGACATTTGGCGCTTAATGCACCCAACAGATCGAGAGTATACATTTTTTTCGCCCCCACATAATACCTTTTCTCGCATAGACTACTTCTTTGCCTCCCCAGCCTTATTCTCTGCAATCATTGCCGCAGACATTAATGACGCCAGAATTTCGGATCACAGCCCTATTGCGGTTCACATAACTCAGGCCAAATCCTCAACTCCTTCCCCTACCTGGCGCTTCCCTTCGTACCTGGCAGATAGTGAAGACTTCTGACTCATACTATATCAAGCCTGGGAGGAATATATCTCCACAAACGGAGCCCACATTTCTGACCCAAACCTCTTTTGGGAAGCTGGCAAAGCCTTCCTATGGGGTAAAATCATCTCGTACACCGTCCACTTCAAGAAACGCACCCGATAACAATATAGGCATCAATCTACCTGGGAGAGGAGCACCATCTAGTGGTAAAAAAGGAAATACTGCAGGGGTGTATTTAAAAAAAAAAATTATTATTATTTTTATTATTATACAGGATTTATATAGCGCCAACACTTTGCGCAGTGCTTTACAACATGAAGGCAGACAGTACAGTTACAATATATATAAGAGATACTGACTATTGCGCAAAAACCACAATGAGAAGTAGAATGGACAAGGAGCCGCCAACATAAATGGTATACTCACATAACCTTGCTCAACATATGATAAAAGTGTATGTAGCGCTACCTTAGTCTCAACGTGAAAGAATATTACTTAGTACGCCCAAAGCTAAAATGAACACAAATAGGTAAGGCTCAGTGTAGTAATGTGTAACATATAAAGTGCAAAGTGAAACACAAAAAAATATTTTTTCAAACTCACACCTAAACAAAATGGAAAATCCAACCGCAAAGTGTAATAAATGAATCATATATGATGTCTCAAAAAGTATCCAATCAATCAATAATAAGCATCTGACATAAATAAAACCACCAAAAAAAGGTACTAATAGCAATAATGTTCACAGGCATGCAATTCACAGATGTGATAAAGCCATGCGACTTTCCACAATTTAACAAAGTGCAGTGTGCGTGATCAAGAATAATAACTAAGGGACCACACTTCACAACTGCAACTCCACAAGCAAAAAAATATATATAAATTGCAACATAAAATGTGCATATAACTGAAAATAATTAATTTCAGAAATTTGCGATTCACAGATGCGATAATAAATGCGACTGACAGAATAAATAATTTCTAACAAGGTGCAATGTGCATATAATAATATTGAAATTCATACAAAATGGAATGTGCATAATACTCAAAATTCCACAAGCATGCAATTCACACATGTGATAATTAAATACATCAAAAATATATAATTTTCTAACAAAGTGCAATGTGCAAAATATATAAATTAATCAGTGAGAATTAATAATTAAACTATCCAATTGACTGTGAATTTGTATCTCAAGGTGAGGTGATGTAGAGTAAAAAATATATTCAGGTACAGTCCAGACACATATAAGTGCGACTTCTAATAGCGCTCAAAATGTGGAAAAACAAATATCTTCTAAAAATGAGAAAAGTGCTGGTGCAGTAATAGAAACAAATGTCTATAAATAATTCACCCAATCCTGTTCCAAAGTGTGATGTGCGGTGACCGCGGTGGCAGTTTCCCCCAGCCTCTCACCTGTAGTGGAGGCCCCCAAATATGCTGAGTCACGCTTACACCCACAGGTGGGTAGGGATATCAGCACTGGAACGGCTACCCAGAATAGAACTCCTAATCTCGATACCAGCTCCCTTGGGAGTAGGGTTGGAGCAGGACGGGATGGTTTTCGCCCTCACTTGGTCGGTATTCTCAGATGGACGTGAAAAAGAAGAAGAATGGGCTCCATAGTTTAGTATGTCAAAATAAATTTTAATATATTGATATTGTCACTTACATATAATTTTAACAGCAATCAGCAGCAGAGATAAAAAGCTTCCGGGTTCGGCCGTACCTTAGGAAGTGACGGCACCTGGCTCCTCCTTTCCCTGACGCGTTGCGTCACACCACGTGACTTTATCAAAGGGATGCGAGGCCAGATGCCATGCAGCCAGTATAAGTAGCGGCCTTTGTTCTAATGGCAGCGAATCAACTACAGCCTGAATACATCATGAGTAATTACGGACATCTCATTATAATAAATATCATGCATATTAAAAACAAAAGATTAAAAAACGAGAAGAGTATGATGATATAAAAATAAAACCAAAAACCTGAAATAGATTAATACACTTATCTATTAAGGAATAACTAACAAAGAATATACATAATCTAAAAGGCCTAATACAAGTTCGCCATCTGGTGGTAGAAAACCATCACTACAGGAGAAGAAGGATATATAGCTAAATAAGGCAAACAACAGGAATCAATCTAATAAGGAGTAGTCGACAACAGGATAGACATAAAAAGCCTAATGCCTATGCGCCATCAGATGGTGAGAGAATGTTACTACAAGAGGAGACACATATAAATCTAAATAGACAATATGCAGGGAATCAATCCAACATGTCAAATGATGACTATATATCAATACAAAGATTATTCTGAATCCTTAATTCAATGATGACAGCTGATGAGGACAAGAGTTATCTTCTAAAATATGTCCCCCGGACACAATAGGAATTTTTTAAACACACTTTAATAATAAAACATATGATAAAAATATTAGAACATTCAGGCCTCCTCTAACTATACCATAGGCGCATGCAAAGAGGAAATCTATTTATGTGGATATACAAACTACTAATACCACATACTACTAATTTACATACTGTTTTTTTAATCCTTTGTTTTTAATATGCATAATATTTATTATAATGAGATGTCCGTAATTACTCATGATGTATTCAGGCTGTAGTTGATTCGCTGCCGTTACAACAACGGCCACTACTTATACTGGCTGTATGGCATCTGGCCTTGCATCCCTTTGATAAAGTCACGTGGTGTGACGCAACGCGTCAGGGAAGGAGGAGCCAGGTGCCGTCGCTTCCTAGGGTACGGCCGAACCTGGAAGCTTTTTATCTCTGCTGCTGATTGCTGTTAAAATTATATGTAAGTGACGATATCGATATATTAAAATGTATTTTTACATACTATACTATGGAGCCCATTCTTCTTCTTTTTCACGTCCATCTGAGAATACCGACCAAGTGAGGGCGAAAACCATCCCGTCCTGCTCCAACCCTACTCCCAAGGGAGCTGGTATCGAGATTAGGAGTTCTATTCTGGGTAGCCGTTCCAGTGCTGATATCCCTACCCACCTGTGGGTGTAAGCGTGACTTGGCCCATTTGGGGGCCGCCACTACAGGTGAGAGGCTGGGGGAAACTGCCACCGCAGTCACCGCACATTTGGAACAGGATTGGGTGAATTATTTATAGACATTTGTTTCTATTACTGCACCAGCACTTTTCTCATCTTTAGAAGATATTTGTTTTTCCACAATTTGAGCGCTATTAGAAGTCGCACTTATATGTGTCTGGACTGTACCTGAAGATATTTTTTTCTCTACATCACCTCACCTTGAGATACAAATTCACAGTCAATTGGATAGTTTAATTATTAATTCTCACTGATTAATTTATATATTTTGCACATTGCACTTTGTTAGAAAATTATATATTTTTGATGTATTTAATTATCACATGTGTGAATTGTATGCTTGTGGAATTTTGAGTATTATGCACATTCCATTTTGTATGAATTTCAATATTATTATATGCACATTGCACCTTGTTAGCAATTATTTATTCTGTCAGTCGCATTTATCATCGCATCTGTGAATCGCAAATTTGTGAAATTAATTATTTTCAGTTATATGCACATTTCATGTTACAATTTATATATATTTTTTTTGCTTGTGGAGTTGCAGTTGTGAAGTGTGGTCCCCTAGTTATTATTCTTGATCACGCACACTGCACTTTGTTAAATTGTGTAAAGTCGCATGGCTTTATCACATCTGTTATTTGCATGCCTTACACATTAATGCTATTAGTACCTTTTACTAACTCCGAGACTCTTGGCTAAAGCCAAGAGTCTCGGAGTTATTTTTGATTTAGAAATGTTGATGGATGCACAAATAGGATCAGTAGTCAGCGGATCTCACCACCCCTCCGCCTGCTATGTAGACTCATCGCATTCGTGCCAGAAGAGGACAAAGCAGCAGTAGTTGGAACTATCATCAATTCCAGACTCGACTACGCAAACTCCCTCTACATAGGACTACCCCAATATCAGCTTGCGTGCTTACAACTCATTCAAAACACGGCGGCAAGACCGTTAACAGGAAAAAAAACCCGGGATTCCATCTCCCCTTCCCTGAGGAGCCTACATTGGCTAACCGTAAAGAATCGGATAACTTTCAAGACCCTCTGCCTCACCCACAAATGCATAAACGGAAACGCTCCTCACTACCTATGCGAGAAAATAAAACGCTAAACACCGAATCGCAGTCTTCGATCTTCTAGCCATAACCTCCTCCTCATTCCAAAAACCCGCTACAAAACAAAGGGAGAACGAAGATTCGCAGTCCAAGGACCACGGCTATGGAACGCGCTACCTACTCACATTCGCATGGAAGAAAACCATCAGGCCTTCAGAAAGAAACTCAAGACCTACCTCTTCTGAGAAGCTTGACAACACAGGCCGGATCCAGCGCCTTGAGGCGATTCAGTTCGCAAATGCAGCGCTATACAAATCATTCATTCATTCATTCATTTTAGTTTTTGGTGGTTTTATTTATGTCAGATGCTTATTATTGATTGATTGGATACTTTTTGAGACATCATATATGATTCATTTATTACACTTTGAGGTTGGATTTTCCATTTTATTTAGGTGTGAGTTTGAAAAAATATTTTTTTGTGTTTCACTTTGCACTTTATATGTTACACATTGCTACACTGAGCCTTACCTATTTGTGTTCACTTTAGCTTTGGGCCTACTAAGTATTATTTTTTCTCGTTGAGACTAAGGTAGTGCTACATATACTTTTATCATAAGTACAGTTACAATACAATTCAATACAGGAGGAATCAGAGGGCCCTGCTAGTTAGAGCTTACAATCTAGAAAAATATACATTATATATATATATATATATATATATATATATATATATATATATATATAACTTTACTTTTTTATTAATCTGTAGTTAGGCTTTAAATAGTTAAAGCTCAAAGTTCTCAGTGAAGATTTAAAGCTAGTTAGCTTGGGTGTGCAAAAATAATTCCCCAATTGCAGAGCAATTAATGTATTGATCCTTATAGTGATTCTCACCTCCAATGCTCCTTTTCTCAATTGCAGAGATCTCCAGTGAGATAAAATTCATGCTGGAGAATAATTTGCATCATTTATAAATCAGAAAATATATTTCTTTTTTTTCTAGAGGACATCGGGGGGTTCCACCTTCAGCTGTCTTCATACGATGATCCAACACTGAGGAGGATATATGAGTATTATAGAGATGATCTGATCTACATCCTGGAGAACATGGATCCTCGTGCTGTCCTCAAAGAACTAAAATCTCGTAATGTCCTAAACACAGAGGTAAGAAAAATATATTTCTAAATTACCTACAGCAATATTTGATAAGTAAAGGGGAACTCTGATTCATAGTTGCAAACATAGAGTCCTTTATAATTGTACACCTTATCACTCCATAGTGATCATAAACAGCTGAACATAGAAGTCCTCCCAATAAACATGACCATATCAAAACTTCATTACATCCCGCAAAAAATATATTGAAACCATTTACACAACTGCTCCCACCAGAATGTAATAATGCACTTTACTAAAGGCAAATAGACTGTACACTTTGGAAGTACAGTTTCAATCATTTTCCCCAGAGCTTAGCAAATGTGGTGAAGCTTCATTTTGCAAAGAATACCCAATCAGATCAAAGGAAAATAAACATTATTCTTGCATATGATTGGATGATGGAAATCAGCAGAGCTACACCACATTCACTAAGCTCTGGGGAAAATACTTTCAAAGTGCACAATCTATTTGCCTTTAGTAAATCCACCCCAATTGCCTTTAAAATTGCTTCTATCAATGTATCCAATTGTATCTACAGTATATTATAATCATCTTCTTTTATATCCTTTCATTGCTAAAAATACTTTTCACATCACAGTAGTAAATGAATGTTCTCATAATACAAATCAGAGATTTCTTACTCCTAGTAAAGTGTGCCATTCCATGAATGACTTTGAATTTAGACAGTGTGTTCTATGTAAGTGTATGTGTGCTATGGGGTGGCTTACTGTATTGTATATAGTGTTATAATAAGGCTTCAGAAACATGACTGAGGGGTGAGTGTGTAACATTATGACTTCACCATAGTTTTCTATGATATGGCACCATATAGTCTTCACAATCATGGAATATATTTACTTTTTACACAAATATTTAAATGTCCATTTGGAATACAATATACTGTATGAGGTCCGGTAATATGACAATGTTAGCACAGAAATAATGCCTGTATAAGTACATCATCCCCAATGTTACATTGCAGCTTTCACATCACACTCTCCCATCCATAACTCCATATACATATCAGATATGATACCGTCTTCCTATAGCTGCATGTCATCTGGGGATAAGCAGAACTTTTTCACCAACTTGGTTTTGTAGTGAAATTGACAAAATTTGTCTTAAAATTAGTTTTAAAGCATTT
The DNA here is from genome assembly GCA_037952925.1 of Lithobates clamitans. Lineage (NCBI taxonomy): Eukaryota > Metazoa > Chordata > Amphibia > Anura > Ranidae > Lithobates > Lithobates clamitans. The sequence goes on from JBBGZY010001372.1 coordinate 827,011, forward strand.
TCTTTTGAAAGTTAAGAGTATAAATCTACAGGGCCTTGAAAAAGTATTTATACCCCTTAATTTTCCACATTTTGTCATGTTACAACCAAAAATGTAAATGTATTTTATTGGGATTTTATGTGATAGTCCAACACAAAGTGGCACAAAATTGTGAAATGGAAGGAAAATGATAAATGTTTTTCATTTTTTTAAATAAATACATATGTGAAAAGTGTGGTGTGCATTTGTATTCAGTCCCCTTTACTCTGATACCTCTAACTAAAATCTAGTGGAACCAATTGCCTTCAGAAAGCACCTAATTAGTAAATAGAGTCCACCTGTGTGTAATTTAGTCACAGTAACAAATACAGCTGTTCTGTGAAGCCCTCAGAGGTTTGTTAGAGAACCTTAGTGAACAAACAGCACCATGAAGGCCAAGGAACACACCAGACAGGTCAGGGATAAAGTTGTGGAGAAGTATAAAGCAGGGTTGGGTTATGAAGGAATCTCCCAAGCTTTGAACATCTCACGGAGCTCTGTTCAATCCACCACCCGGAAATGGAAAGAGCATGGTACAACTGCAAACCTACCAAGACATGGCCGTCCACCTAAACTGACCAGCCGGGCAAGGAGAGCATTCATTAGAGAAGAGCCAAGAGGCCCATGGTAACTATTGAGGAGCTGCAGAGATCCACAGCTCAGGTGGGAGAATCTGTCCACAGGACAACTATTAGTCGTGCACTCCATAAATCTGCCCTTTATGGAAGAGTGACAAGAAGAAAGCCATTGTTGAAAGAAAGTCATAATAAGTTCCATTTGCAGTTTGCGAGAAGCCATGTGGGGGACACAGCAAACATGTGAAAGAAGGTGCTCTGGTCAGATTAGACCAAAATGGACTTTTTTGGCCTAAGATCAAAACGCTATGTGTGGCAGAAAACTAACACTGCAAATCACCCTTAACACACCATCCCCACTGTGAAACATGGTGGTGGCAGCATCATGTGCTAAAGCTTTTCTTTAGCTGGGACAGGGAAGCTGGTCAGAGTTGACGGGGAGATGGATGGAACCAAATACAGGGAAATCTTAGAAGAAAACCTGTTAGAGTCTGGAAAAGACTTGAGACTGGAGTGGTGGTTCACCTTCCAGCAGGACAACGACCCTAAACATACAGCCAGAGCTACAATGGAATGGTTTAGATCAAAGAATATGCATGTGTTACAATGGCCCAGTTACAGTCCAGACCTAAATCCAATTGAGAATCTGTGGCAGGACTTGAAAATTGATGTTCACAGACGCTCTTCATCCAATCTGACTGAGCTTTTTTTCTGAAAATAATTTTTATTTAGGTTTAGTCAACATAACACCTGACTAACGAAAAACAGTCCAACTTTAACTCTCCCTTCCCCTTCCCCCTTTGTCACAGCTCCACCAAGGCTTCTGCAGTATCCCCTTATATTTGGTTATATAATATAAAGCATTACACTTAGTCACAACATGTATGCATTAGCAATGGAACAGCAACTGCTACTATCTCGATTTCTAAGGTACAGACTTCCAAGGTAAGTGGTCGTTTAGATCCTGAGTGAACTCATCTCCAGGAATGGAGCAAATCCTGCCATTAATATATTTAGGTATTATATCCACTAATTTAGCCTACTGGCTATATAGGTAGCCTTATATTAAGGCATCATGGAATTCACCAAGCCCTTCCAGAATACCATGTCAGGAGCCCTCAGCTTCTTCCAATTTAGAAATATGGCCTTCCTCCCATAGAGAATAATATAGTACTAAGAGCCCTAGAGGGCGCTACCTCATCCACTAGGCCCAAGGCACAGTCATAGGTATCGGTATTACCAAAAGATCCGATATACGGGATGTGACCTCGGACCAAAACTGCTGTATTTGTGGACACTTCCAGAAAATATGATCCACATTGGCAGGCGAAAAGGAACATCTCCAGCACTCAGCTGAACCGGAGTGAAAAATCTTGGCCAACCTAGCTGGGGTAAAGTAGCTCCTATGTAAAAACTTGAATTGAATCAATTTATTCCTGGCAGATACAAGGTGTTTAAAGGGTTGTGTCCACATCATCCCAGTCCTCCCCCTGTATGTCAGGTACAGTAGGTAACCGTGATATTGTGTCACTCGCCACATTTATCGGTGAGATTTGACACCTGCGAGCCCCGTCGCGGGAGCCAGCGCCGAGATGGCTCACACATCGGGAAAGGAAAACTTTTTTTTCCTTTCGTGATGAGCGACCCACAGTGCTGACAGCTGTCTGATATGAATCATGAGGGGGAACGCCGCACCAAATTTTAAATGAAAAAAACAGCGTGGGTTCTCCCCAGGGACATACCGGGCCCTTAGGTCTGGTATGGATTGTAAGGGGAACCCCCTATGCCGAAAAATCGGCATGGGGGTCCCCCCAAAATCCATACCAGACCCATATCCGAGCACGCAGCCCGGCCGGTCAGGAAAGGGGATGGGGACGAGTTAGCGCCCCCCCTCCTGAAATGTACCAGGTCGCATGCCCTCAACATGGTAGGGTGGGTGCTTTGGGGGAGGGGGGCACCCTGCAGGCCCCCCCAAAGCACCTTGTCCCCATATTGATTGAGGACAAGGGCCTCTTCCCGACAACCCTGGCCGTTGGTTGTAGGGGTCTGCGGGCAGAACATCGGAAGAAGAAGCCGGAGAGAGCGGAGAAGTCGGAAGAAGACCCCCAAAGTCAGAAGACCCCCGGAGCAGCCTAATAAATTACTCTTAAAACCTGTGTAGTGTTTTTTTGTATTGACACTTTTCCCTAGGTGAATGGGTAGGGGTACCATGTACCCCATACTCATTCACATAGGGTGGGGGGCCGGGATCTGGGGGCCCCCTTATTAAAGGGGGCTCCCGGATTCCGATAAGCCCTCCACCCGCAGACCCTGACAACCAATGGCCAGGATTGTCGGGAAGAGGCCCTTGTCCTCATCAACATGGGGACAAGGTGCTTTGGGGTGGGGCGGCACTTTACCATCAGTTTTTGGCCACTAGCGGGGCAGTTTTACCCCCCCCCGCTAGCGGCCAAGAAAGGGTTAAAAACCACCGCAAAGCGCCTCTGCAGAGGCGCTTTGCCAGCGGTACAGCCGCGCTGTCCCATTGATTTCAATGGGCAGGAACAGTGAAGGAGCGGTATACTCTCCGCTCCTTTACCGCTCCAAAGATGCTGCTAGCAGGACTTTTTTTGAGAAAACAGGGGAGTAAAAAAGAACCAAAAGGCTCTGCTTAACTATATTGTGACAGCGGGCAGAGGTTCAGTAATATCTGTGCCTGTGTATAATATTGGTAATTGCTGACACCCATGGCACTGAGCCTATACTGGGGGTGCGCTGCCCTGAATTAATTGTACATATCAAAGAAAGGGGGAGAAGAGATGGAATTGTGAACCAATTCCAAACGAAAGCAATTCGTCAAAGAGGAGCAGGCAATTAACAAAAAATATGAATAAAGTTTATTAATAACTCACTTGCACACCAATCAAATATAAATAATTAAAAACAGGTACCACCACCAATACATAAAATAGACAACATTGTCTTGGACGAACACAGATGGCCACCACACACAGAAACCATGTATACCTCCTATCAAATAAATACAAATTGATGAGACCTATTGGGTCATCTAGTAGGAAACTACTAAGTGTCAGCGTCCAGGCTGATTGTGAATGAAAGGAGGGTGGATGGTAAGTGCAACCTGCATGGGATCGACGTCCAGTATGCAAAATGTCAATGAGGGGAACTGACAATGACCAACTTGGCGTCAATGCATTAAGAATTACAGTCCTAATATGCAGAGTTCACCATTAACGTATATTGCCGTGGATAACAGATTGCAAGGGAGGAAGATCTTTATGTAAGTGACCGTGGGTGCTGGAGGAATGGAGCAGGCTTAAATGGACAACTGTGTCAGATAAATCATCAGTGCATTTAGGGGAAAACTGGATATAAACAATCAGTCCCTATAATGAGGGTGTAAAGGTACGATCTCACCCAATTGTAGGCACTGGAATGTTACACCGGTCAGATGTGGAAGCCGTATCTCACTCGAGCCGTCCCCTGGTATCCGTTCAAACTATCTTCCATTCAGGTCCAGAGTATTGCCTGTGAAGTCCAGCTGGTGATGAGCGGGGAGCAAGGTACTTGACAAGTGGGCTGCAGTGAGCAGTGTGATGCATGCACTCATCTAGTTCCCAGGCTCATATGGATGACCTCACGGAGGTGCAGACGGAGTCCCCTGGGCAGGTGGGTGGGTCTGTGGATGTGCTAGGGAGAGCGTGATGGCGTCATGCTGACGTCACTTGGATTTCTTCAGAGCATGCGCCGTAGCAGGAACATTCACCTTAAGTAGCCCAAACGAAAATCACGTAGATACGTTGGCTTCTGGTTGTCCCGGCAACAGTGCAACTAATTGACAGCCATACGTATGTAAAGAACAATACATAAACAGCGGGCCAGTCTATGGGTACAGAGAAATCCACAGAGAAAAAGCAAAGCAGGCGCTAGCAGGACTTTTTTTCCCGTCCTGCTAGCGCAACGCTCCAGTGTGAAAGCCCTCGGGGATTTCACGCTGGAGAGACAGCAGCGGCTGTATCGGGTCGGTTTGCAGGCACTATTATTAGCGCAATAGCACCTGCAAACTGCCCCAGTGTGAAAGGGCCCTTAGTGAGAAGTGGGTGGGTATCAGCACTAAAATCAGTAGAACATGGAAAAGGATGATATAGCAGCCAGCACAGTTTGTTGATCACCAAACCCAATAAAATGCAGCGCTTATTCAAATAAAAGTTAATTCATTGAAGATGTAAAATGTGTGATAGTAAGAAGAGCCTTTCACCGCTTCCAGTGTGTGAAGAAAGAATCACACAACACCCAGGTGTGTCAAATCTGCTTACCAGATGACAATTAAAGGTGAGCATCATATCATTATTCCATGGAAATATAGGTGTCACTCTCCAACGGATACAATGAATCCTCCCAAGAATCAATCAAAATAGCCAACATTTTAAAACAGCTTCTCAGGACAGGAACAGGAGCAGTGGAACTTCAAGCATCAGCAATCCAGCAATTACACATGACATGCAAGGCAAGAGCAAGGCAACAAAAAACAGTGAAGCTCGTAGGGTGAAAAGGCACAAATTTATTGTAGTACACTTACAGTTATGAAGTCACAAACGAACATCAAGAAAGGTATAAAATCTGCGATCATCAGCGTGCTTGCATCAGCCAGCCTGACATGTTTCATCCGAAGGGGATATCATCAGAGGCGTGGCTAAGTGATGCAAGCACGCTTTCTATATAATGATCCAAATACAAAATGTCAGGTGTTGTAATTTGTCTGAAGAATTGGAAGCTGTATGCAATACATGTTACAATGGGCATCCGCGCATGCGCAGTGTGGCTGTCTGTCACTAATTAAACCCAAAAGAAACATCCAGGAGTGACCAGGAAGTAATACTGGCCGTCATTGAAAGGTATGCAGCAGAACTAACTGTACTGAGAACCACCAATTTACATCTCCAACGAGAGGTGACTGGTGATCGCTTCCGGGAGGTGGACTCGCCGACCGGAAAAGGTTATTGGATCGCAACCTACAGCACTGCGCTCCACAATGTGCATGCACACATTTGATAAGCGTCCTAGTACTAAACGGACCTGTGACAGCTTCCGGGAGACTAGTTGATGGACTTAATCAACCGCAAGCGATGCCACTGTAGCGCAAGCAATAGCATTTGCTCTCCAGTGAAAGGAAAAGCTTCAAGACATGTCAGAATAACATGATAAATAAAATTTCAATGCAAGAAAAAATCTTGTGAAGCCTACAGGAATTAAGTATCCCAGAAGTCCATTTATCAAAACAGAAACTAAACACAACAAAATATAGAATAAAAAATATAAAAAAAAATATTTTAACCACTTGACCACTAGGCACTTAAACCCCCTTAATAATCAGACCAATAATTCAGCTTTCGGTGCTCTCACATTTTGACAGACAATTACTCAGTCATGTAACACTGTACCTATATGAAATTTTTGTCCTTTTTTTCACACAAATAGAGCTTTCTTTTGGTGGTATTTAATCACCGCTGGGTTCTTTATTTTTTGCGCTATAAAAGAAAAAAGACTGAAAATTTGGTAAATAAATGCATTTTTTTTTGTTTCTGTTATAAAATTTTGCAAATTAGTAATTTTTCTTCATATATTGTGGCCAAAATTTATACCGCTACATATCTTTGGTAAAAATAACCCAAATCAGTGTATATTATTTGGTCTTTGTGAAAGTTATAGAGTCCAAAAGCTATGGTGCCAATATCTGAAAATTAATAACACACCTGAAGTACTGACAGCCTATCTAAATTCTTGAGACCCTAACATGCCAGAAAAGTACAAATACCCCCCAAATGACGCCTTTTTGGAAATAAAACATTCCAAGGTATTTAGAAAGATGCATGAGTTTTTTGAAGTTGTCATTTTTTCCCACAATTCTTTGCAAAATCAAGATTTTTTTTTTTTTTACACAAAATTGTCATATTAGCAGGTTATTTCTCACACACAGTATATGCATACCACAAATTACACCCCAAAACACATTCTACTATAACTCCCGAGTACGGCGATACCACATGTGTGAGACTTCTACACAGCATGGCCACATACAGAGGCCCAACATGCAGGGGAGCACCTTCTGGAGTGCCCAGGCCAATTCTGACATTTCTCTTCTACATGTAAAAATCATCATTTATTTGCTAGAAAATTACATAGAACCCCAAAACATGATATATGTTTTTTTAGCAAAGACCCTAGAGAATACAATGGCGGTTGTTGCAACTTTTTATCTCGCACAGTATTTGCGCAGCAATTTTTTGAACGCAATTAAAAAAAAAAAAAAAACAGTAAAGTCAGCCCAATGTTTTTGCATAAAGTGAAAGATGCAGTTTTGCCAAGTAAATAGATACCTAACATGTCACCATTCAAAATTGCACATGCTCGTGGAATGGCGCCAAACTTCACTACTTAAAAATCCCCATAGGCGACGCTTTAACATTTTTTACTGGTTACATGTTTTGAGTTACAGAGGAGGTCTAGGGCCAAATTTATTGCTCTCACTCTACCGATCTCAGCGATACCTCACATGTGTGGTTTGAACACCGTTCTCATATGTGGGCAAGGCTTATGTATGTGTTCGCTTCTGAATGCGAGCACACGGGGACACAGGGAAAAACATTTTTTTCTTTTTTTTTATTGTTCATTTTACTTTATTTATATTAGTTTGATGCTTTTGTCCAAAAAAATGAATTTTTGATCACTTTTATTCCTATTACAAGGAATGTAAACATTCTTGTAATAGGAATGTGGCATGACAGGTCCTCTTTACAGTGAGATATGGGGTCAATAAGACCCCACATCTCACCTCTAGACCTCTAGGCTGGGAAGCCTGAAATAAAAAAAAAAAAAAACAATCCTGGCTTCGATCGTAGCAGTGAGTCGGTAAAAGCACCTGAGGGCGTCGGGAGGTGTCTCGCCTCCCGAAAGAACGATCAAGCAGTGGAACAGCCGCTATGATTGTTCTTTTGGTATAGGCAATTGCCGGATGAAAAAGCTGATATCTGAATGATGCCTGTAGCTGCACCCATCATTCAGATATCCCCGCAAGTCAAGGACGTCGTATGACGGCCGGCGGGCGGGAAGTGGTTAAAACGCATTTTTTTTTAACACAAAGTTGTCCATTTATACAATATTTCTAACACATAACATGTACATACCAAAAATGACACCCCAAAATAGATTTTCCTACTCCCCCTGAGTAGGGATGAGCCGAACACCCCCCTGTTCGGTTCGCACCAGAACATGCGAACAGGAAAAAAGTTCGCTCGAACACGCGAACACCGTTAAAGTCTATGGGACACGAACATGAATAATCAAAAGTGCTAATTTTAAAGGCTAATATGCAAGTTATTGTCATAAAAAGTGTTTGGGGACCTGGGTCCTGCCCCAGGGGACATGTATCAATGCAAAAAAAAGTTTTAAAAACGTCAGTTTTTTCAGGAGCAGTTATTTTAATAATGCTTAAAGTCAAACAATAAAAGTGTAATATCCCTTTAAATTTTGTACCTGGGGGGTGCCTATAGTATGCCTGTAAAGGGGCGCATGTTTCCCGTGTTTAGAACAGTCCGACAGCAAAATGACATTTTGAAGGAAAAAACTCATTTAAAACTACCGCGGCTATTGCATTGCCGACAATACACATAGAAGTTCATTGATAAAAACGGCATGGGAATTCCCCACAGGGAAACCCCGAACCAAAATTAAAAAAAAAAAATGACGTGGGAGTTTAACAAGGGGATCCCCAGATCCCGCCCCCCCCCCCGTGTGAAATGGTAAGGGGGTACTTACCCCTACCATTTCACTAAAAAACTGTCAAAAATTTTAAAAATGACAAGAGACAGTTTTTGACAATTCCTTTATTTAAATGCTTCTTCCTTTATCTTCTTCTTCTTCTGGTTCTTGTAGCTCTTCTGGTTCTTCCTCCGGCGTTCTCGTCCAGCATCTCCTCTGCGGCGTCTTCTATCTTCTTTTCCTCGGGCCGCTCCGCAGCCATGGCATGAGGGGAGGCTCCCGCTCTTCTCTTCATCTTCTTCTTCATCCTCTTCTCTTCTTCCTTCTTCTCTTCTTCTCTTCTTCATTTTCTTCTCCGGGCCACTTCGCAGCCATGCTGGCATGGAGGGAGGCTCCCGCTGTGTGACGGCGTCTCTTCGTCTGACGGTTCTTAAATACCGGGGGCGGGGCCACCCGGTGACCCCGCCCCCCTCTGACGCACAGTGACTTGACGGGACTTCCCTGTGATGTCACAGGGAATGCCACAGGGAAGTCCCGTCATGTCCCGTGCGTCAGAGGGGGCGGGGTCACCGGGTGGCCCTGCCCCCTGTTATTTAAGTACCGTCAGACGAAGAGACGCCGTCACACAGCGGGAGCCGTCAGAAGATAGAAGATGCCGCGGAGGAGATGCTGGACAAGAACGCCGGAGGAAGAACCAGAAGAGCCAGAAGAACCAGAAGAAGATGAAGGAAGAAAGAAGAAGCATTTAAATAAAACCAGGTTGGTAACTGGCTAAAAGATATATCATAAAGTACAGATAAGCAAGGAAGTAAAATCAATTACATGAAGGTAATGCATATCTAACATAGAAAATAAATATAATAAGTATACCGAGGGCTGAATCTATAGAAGTTGGTAATAAAATACCTCTATTCTTTATATATTTTAAAAGGATGTTTTATAACAAAAATGTTAATCCTAGCTGTTGTTGATAAAACAATTCACGTCCCAATCAACGTTCATTCCAGAGGGAGTGTAACATTTCAAATTGTAGATCCAACGAGTTTCCAATATGGAAATTTCTCTTTTAGCCAAACTGCCTCGCCAGTGGGGGCTAAATCTGTCTATAGCAACAAAACTGGTACCAAATGGAATTTTCTTGTGACATCCAAGATAGTGTCGTGAAATACTATGTTTCAGAAACCCCTTTTTAATGTTGTTAATATCTTCATTAACTCTGACATTCATCGCTCGTATGGTGCGACCCACATATTGTAGGCGGCATGGACAAGTCAAAAGATAGACTACATTCAATGAAGTACAAGTAATGAATGTGTTGATGTCATAAGTCCTACCAGTTTCGTTAGACTTAAAATGACAGATTTTTCTCTCCTTGATTTTATTAAAATGGCAGACCCTACAATTGTGACATGGATAAAATCCTTTGGACCTCTGAAAAAAAGAAACCCTATTGGGAGCATCCAAGATATTAGGTGCCACCTGAAGTTTAAGAGGAGGTACCCCTTTAAAGATGACCTGCGGATGATCAGGAAGAATGGGTCACAGAATCATATCATTCTTTAACACTCCCCAGTGTTTGGCCATAATCTTCTTGACATTAAAATGTTGTTGTGAGTAGGTTGTAACCATTGCAAAGTTAAAATTATTTTCCCTGGAGAGCACCTTATCCTTAGTTTTGAACATAGAGAGTCTATCCATGTTACTGACAGAATTAATTATTGAATCCAAGTCAGTGGTTAAATACCCCTTATCAACAAGTGGTGGCCTGCTCAAATAAATCTTTTTTAAAAGTACAATTTTGCCGTAGGCGTATAAACTGGCTTTTGGGTACAGATTTTAACCATTGGGGTGATGATAGCTGCCCTGCCCAATGTAACCATTTCTATCAGTACTTTTGAAATAGGTGGATGTAACAAACGTACCACCCCTGATCTCAATATTAAGATCCAAAAAATGGATCTTGTTGGTACTGATCTCGAATTGCAATGATATACCCAGGATATTATCATTAAGCTGTTGTATAAAGAGAGACAATGACATCATGTCGCCATTCCAGAGGAGGAGGATGTCATCTATATATCTACCCCAGAAAACCAACTCTGGTCTTCTATATATAGCCAACATCCTCCCCCCATTTGGCCATGAATAGGTTTGCCATGCTTGGTGCGAACTTAGCACCCATGGCAACACCACGGCTCTGGACATAATGTGTTCCACTGAACCAAAAATAGTTGTGTGACATGGCAAATCACAGCAGATCCAGAATGAAACTCCTTTGGGAATGTAACAGGCTGACATCTCTTTGTAAGAACATATTGACAGCGCTTAAACCATCAGAGTGCAAGATGATGGTATAAAGGGAGGCCACATCTGCTGTGGCCATAATTAAACCATCCGTCACCTCAAAATCATCAAGTAATTGAATCACTTGAGAAGAATCCTTGATGTAGGAAGGAGCTTCGGCGACAAGAGGTTGCAAATAGCCATCCACATATTTCCCGATGTGTGATGTGATAGAGTCCAACCCACTAATGATCAGTCTTCCGGGTGGATTTACAGGGTCTTTATGCACTTTTGGTAAAAAATACATAACAGGTTTCTTAGGGGCCAAAGCTATTAAGTAGGCTTTCTCTTTTTTATTAAGGAGTTTATTATCAAAACCTTGATTGATAATTTTCTTAAGTTCATTAGTGTATTTATAAATAGGATCATGATTGAGTGGGACATATGTAACAGTATCAGAAAGAATGTTATTCATTTCTGTGATGTAGGCAGTTTTTTCAAGCACCACTATTCCTCCCCCCTTGTCGGTTGGACGAATAATAATATAATTTCTCTTTTTGAGGGAGTCTAAACCATCGTGGAATCAAAAACTGTTACGACCCTTTTTCACTTTCAGTTTGTCAATATCCATCAGAACCAACTCTTTAAATACTGAAACCGAAGGGGCAACAAACCCAGGCGGGTTGAAAAGTGAAGCATTGGCCAACCCTGAATGTCTAATTCCCTCATTATTATCACTAATGGGCAAACTAGGCTGGGATAAAAATTGTCTTTAAAGTTAACCTTCCTAATAAATTTTTGCACATCAATAAACATTCCAAACTTGCTCAGAGGTTTATCTGGAGCAAACTTAAGACCATGTGAAAGAACAGATTTTTTGTTGTCAGTGAGGATACTATTACTAAAATGAAATATACCAGCATCAATTACACTCTGTGTGTTTTTCGGTCAATTCCTCCTCCCCCCTCTGGTGCCTCTCTTGGATCCCCATCTTTTTTGTTTATTAAGGGAAAAAAAGATGATGTGGAGGGAGAAAAATGGGAAGGGGGCCCTCATTATGATATTGACCCCTCCTGGGAGGATGATACCCTGGACTATCCAACCCCGACTGTCTGTAGCCAGGATATGAATTTCAAGGAGAAGGAGCAGATGGATGCTGAACAATGTAATGATTATCATAATCATATCCATTATAATTGTCGTCATGGCTCCCAGCCAAAGAGCCATAGATTGTACAATGGAACATTATTAGGGTAAGACTGCGGGGGATAATTAGTATATCCACCGTGTTGTTGTCCCACATGATTATTATGAAAATCTGTTTTAACCTGAGGGTGTTTCAGTTGTGCTGGTTTTTTAAAACCAACCCTCCTCCAACTTCATTAGGTTTTTTTATTGGCATTGAAAATACGTGCACAGAAAGGGGGCACTCATTTAGTGCATTATATTATGTTGTACAAATAAAAATATAAAGATATACCAATGTGCAATCTTTAAATTTCACCTTTGAAAATACAAAACATTCCCAGTACAACCTTTGTAATAGGAGACTAAATAATAATAAATATCAAAGAATGCAAAAAAAGTGAAAAAAATGGTCCCAATAATAAGTGCTTAGTTCAACTAAAGCAAATGAAATATGTGTTGCTAAATTCGTGCTTGATAGTGGCTCTCCTTCACCAAATCAGTAGCAAATCACCCAACGTGAGCAGATGTAAAGGCTGCTTACCAGATGTATTTGACTTCTTTAGTTAAAAAGAAAGTCAAGTACCGCTTTGGCAGGATAATGCCTGCTTACATATGGATATGGCTGGAGATGTGCAGTAACCTCTTCCTCAGAATGGTGGGGCAGGATATGCAAAGATAATCAAGAAAATTAAAACTGGGGCTGCTGGCTTGTCTCGACCGACATGTAGCTGGATGAGCTGGACCTGTTACACCTACCACACTTCCGGGTTCCAAGTTTTTGGCTGTAGATGGTGGAACGCACGCCATTCCGAGAGGAAGACGCGGGTGCAGTACAGGTCCAGCTCATCCAGCTATTTGTCGGTCGAGACAAGCCAGCAGCCCCAGTGCCGAGTAGGCACATTTTAATTTTCTTGATTATCGGGATTATTTTTTTTACTTTTTTTGCATTCTTTGATATATATTATTATTTAGTCTCCTATTACAAAGATCTTACTGGGAATGATTTGTATTTTCAAAGGTGAAATTTAAAGATTGCACATTGGTATATCTTTATATTTTTATTTGTACACCATTATATAATGCACTAAATGAGCGCCCCTTTCTGTGCACGTATTTTCAATTTAGGAGTGGTTTTCCACTTTTTCGAGGGGAGCAGCCTAACACTTTTATTATATTTTAATTTATTTCACTTTGGCGTGGAGGATCTTTTATATTTATAATTGTTTTATTGGCATTATCATCCCTATCGCGCAGATGGGATACTGAAGCATTGGGTTTTGGATGTGGGCCTGGGCCTGAGGGAAGCTCCCTTAATAAACAAAAAAAATGGGGATCCAAGAGAGGGACCAGAGGGGGGCGGAGGAACCAACCGAAAAAGACACAGAGTGTAATTGATGCTGGTATTTTTAATTTGAGTAATAGTATCCTCACTGACAACAAAAAATGTATTCTTTCACATAGTCTTAAGTTTGCTCCCGATAACCCTCTGAGCAAGTTTGGAACATTTATTGATGTGCAAAAATGTATTAGGAAGGTTAACATTAAAAGACATTTTTTATCCCAGCCTAGTATGCCCATTAATGATAATAATGAGGGAATTAGACATTCAGGGTTGACCAATGCTTCACTTTTCAACCCGCCTGGGTTTGTGGCCCCTTCGGTTTCAGTATTTAAAGAGTTGGTTCTGATGGATATTGACAAACTGAAAGTGAAAAAGGGTCGTAAAAGTCTTCAATTCCGCGATGGTTTAGACTCCCTCAAAAAGAGAAACAATATTATTATTCGTCCAGCCGACAAGAGGGGAGGAATAGTGGTGCTTGACAAAACTGCCTACATCACAGAAATGAATAACATTCTTTCTGATACTGTTACATATGTCCCACTCAATCATGATCCTATTTATAAATACACTAATGAACTTAAGAAAATTATCAATCAAGGTTTTGATAATAAACTCCTTAATAAAAAGAGAAAGCCTACTTAATACCTTTGGCCCCTAAGAAACCTGTTATGTATTTTTTTACCAAAAGTACATAAAGACCCTGTGAATCCACCCAGAAGACTGATCATTAGTGGGTTGGACTCTATCACATCACACATTGGGAAATATGTGGATGGCTATTTGCAACCTCTTGTCCTGCGGACTTTTCGACGGACTTTACGAATGAACGGACTTGCCCACACACGATCAACCAAAGTCTGATGGATTCGTACGTGATGACGTACGACCGGACTAAAACAAGGAAGTTTATAGCCAGTAGCCAATAGCTGCTCTAGCGTCAGTTTTTGTCCGTTGGACTAGCATACAGATGAGCGGACTTTTCGACCCGACTCGAGTCCGTCGGACAGATTTGAAACATGTTTCATTTCTAGGTCCGTCAAACTTTTGAGAAAAAAAAGTCCGCTGGAGCCCACACATGATCGAATTGTCCAACGGACTCAGGTTCACCAGACCAAGTATGCCGTAAAGTCCGGTCGTGTGTACGCGGCATAAGTGTACTACAATAAATTTGTGCCTTTTCACCCCACGGGCTTCACTATTTTTTGTTGCCTTGCTCTTGCCTTGCATGTCATGTGTAATTGCTGTATTGCTGATGCTTGAAGTTCCACTGCTCCTGTTCCTGAGAAGCTGTTTTAAAATGCCGGCTATTTTGATTAATTCTTGGGAGGATTCATTGTATCCATTGAAGAGTGACACCTATATTTCCATGGAAAAATGATATGATGCTCACCTTTAATTGTCATCTGGTAAGCAGAGTTGACACACCTAGGTGTTGTGTGCTTCTTTCTTCACACACTGGAAAAAGTGAAAGGCTCTTCTTACTATCACACATTTTACATCTTCAATTAATGAACTTTTATTTGAATAAGCACTGCATTTTTGGACTATATTATAACCTTTAGTGGTTTTATTCCTTTGATCGCCCAGACCATAGGGTCTGGTATGTTATAGAAATGGGAAAGTGTAGGGTTCATCCACAATGGGGCAGAGGTGGAGACTCCCTGGTAACTTGGGCATGCGAGTTTAACCGCAGATTCCCAGGCTTTAATAGTGTCCCTCATTGTTAAAGTGAGTGGGAGGTCCGATTTAATTCTGCTATAAAGAGCATTCTCAGGCTTTCATAAGACCCCAGATGGGCTGCTTCTAGAACAGTGTCCCCATCGTCCGCTAGCAGCCATCGATGGGCAAAAACCATCTGGCCAGCCAGATAGTATTTCTGCCACATTCGACAGACACCATTAGCCTTCAATGACAGATTCGACCTTAATTTGGCTTTTCGGGCGAATGCAATTTTTAACGAAAACCGAAATAAATAAAAATGAATTTCGGGAGTAACTAAATAAATGTATTTTTCGGAAGAAAACGAAATTCCGAAACAAAATATTTCAGTGTGCACATGTCTACTGTCTGAACTACCTCCCAAAAATTTACAAATTATCCAATCCCAAATGAAGCGGTGTTTTTAATATTACGCATATCAACAATATCCACTAGAGTCTATAGAAAATCCATTCTGCAACACTTATTAAATGCCGCTAAGTCATGCATTCCCTTGTTCTGGAAGCAACAAAACCCCCATATGCAAGTGTAGGTGCAAAAACTGAAAAAGAGCTGTAAAACAACCCTTATTCCATACGTTAAATAAAAGGAACAAGTCAATTACTGTAAACATAAAACCTATAAAAATTATTATTATAAAAACCATCTCAGGTAATAAAATATTCCAAAACAATGGCACAAGACGGTCATGATGATAAATGTATATATATGTATAACAAAAAAACACGTATATACAGGAAAGTCCAAACCAGGACAGAGAGTCCACATGTAGGGCTGCCTTCAATGGGAACTGAAACTGGGTTCCAAATCCTGAGGAGAAACACAAAAGAGAGAGAGGCGCCTCTGGGTGTAGACTTTAAAAAAACAGTTTATTGAATAATCTTGTATCAATCACACTCACGTTTGGAAGATCATAAAAAGGCATTTATATGTTGAGTATCCATCAAGGGAGGTATCATCAGGTCGGTCAGAAACCTTGTCTACTGGCTGCTCTGCCTGCGTATGGAGGGATATTGCTTGAGATGTTAAAGCCGGCTGCAATACCGATAAAAATCCAAAACGAGGCTCGGATCGCAGATGGAAGATGGGCAAGGAAAAATGACATCACTGGCAAGCGACGCGTTATCCGGGCGTACGGGCTGCGATGACGTGACAGCCGCGCCCCTTCATCAGGCTATGGATGGATGCAACTGGAGGCAATAAGAAGGAAAAAGAGGAGGAGTGAGCGAATTGAGCAGTACCGTGATTGGTCCGAATGGAACTAGATGACAAACAGGAAGGGGGAGTGGCCGCAATAGTACTAAAGGAAAGGGAAACAATGTGTGGCAAAAAGTGTCAGCAAGGGGGGTATAAGCAATAAATACATAATATAGCAATGAATGGTCAGCAGCGGTTATTAGCAGATCGTGAATGAAGGAATAATAAAGAAATAATATGGATGTGTATATGAACAGGTATAGGAACCCGGGGGAGGGAGGGGGGGGGGAGTCTAATAATGAGGGATTACTGGGAAATAATATGAAATAGAATACCCTAGCTAAAGAGGGGGGAGGGGGGGAGAAGGGAGCCTAAACTAAATGAGATAAAACAAAAAAAAAAACAAAAAAAAAAAGGGGAAGAGAGAAAAAAGAAAATAATAATAAATAATAATAATAAATGAAAAATAATAATAATAATAATAATAATAATAATTGAAAAATAATAAAATAAAAGAAAAATAATAATAAAAGTAAATGAATAAAAATAAAAGTAATAATAATAATAAAATAAAATAAAAGAAAATAGATCTATTTTATTTTATTTTATTATTATTATTATTATTATTATTATTACTTTTATTTTTATTCATTTACTGTTATTATTATTTTTCTTTTATTTTATTATTTTTCAATTATTATTATTATTATTTTTCATTTATTATTATTATTTATTATTATTTTCTTTTTTCTCTCTTCCCCTTTTTTTTTTTTTAATCTCATTTAGTTTAGGCTCCCTTCTTCCCCCCCTCCCCCTCCCCCCTCTTTAGCTAGGGTATTCTATTTCATATTATTTCTCAGTAATCCCTCATTATTATACTTTTCCCCCCTCCCTCCCCCGGGTTCCTATACCTATTCATATACACATCCATATTATTTCTTTATTATTCCTTCATCCACGATCTGCTAAAAACCGCTGCTGACCATTCATTGCTATATTATGTATTTATTGCTTATACCCCCCTTGCTGACACTTTTTGCCACACATCGTTTCCCTTTCCTTTAGTACTATTGAGGCCACCCCCCCTTCCTGTTTGTCATCTAGTTCCATTCGGACCAATCACGGTACTGCTCAATTCGCTCACTCCTCCTCTTTTCCCTTCTTATTGCCTCCAGTTGCATCCATCCATAGCCTGATGAAGGGGCACGGCTGTCACGTCATCACAGTCCGTACGCCCGGATAACGCGTCGCTTGCCAGTGATGTAATTTTTCCTTGCCCATCTTCCATCTGCGCTCCGAGCCTCATTTTGGATTTTTATCGGTATTGCAGCCGGCTTTAACATCTCAAGCAATATCCCTCCACACGCAGGCAGAGCAGCCAGTAGACAAGGTTTCTGACCGACCTGATGATACCTCCCTTGATGGATACTCAACATATATATGCCTTTTTATAATCTTCCAAATGTGAGTGTGATTGACACAAGATTATTCAATAAAATGTTTTTTAAAGTCTACACCCAGAGGCGCCTCTCTCTCTTTTGTGTTTCCCCAACAAAACCCCCCGACCACTGTGATTTGGCTAAGGAACGTGGAAGAGATACAGTCGTATGCAAAAGTTTAGGAACCCCTGACAATTTCCATGATAGTCATTTATAAATATTTGGGTGTTTGGATCAGCAATTTCATTTTGATCTATCAAATAACTGAAGGACACAGTAATATTTCAGTAGTGAAATGAGGTTTATTGGATTAACAGAAAATCCGCAATATGCATCAAAATGAAATTAGACAGGTGCATAAATTTGGGCATCCTTGTAATTTTGTTGATTTGAATACCTGTAACTACTTAGCACTGATTAATTGGAACACACAATTGGTTTGGTGAGCTCATTAAGCCTTGAACTTCATAGACAGGTGCATCCAATCATGAGAAAAGGTATTTAAGGTGGCCAATTGCAAGTTGTTGTTCTCTTTGACTCTCCTCTGAAGAGTGGCAACATGGGGGCTAGAAACAACTCTCAAATGACCTGAAAACAAAGATTGTTCCACATTATGGTTTAGGGGAAGGCTACAAAAATGTATCGCAGAGATATAAGCTGTCAGTGTACACTGTGAGGAACATAGTGAGGAAATGGAAGACCACAGGCATAGTTCTTGTTAAGGCCAGAAGTGGCAGGCCACATAAATTATTGAAGAGGCAAAGGCGAAGGATGGTGAGAACGGTCAAAAACAGCCCACGGACCACTTCCAAAGACCTACGACATCAACTTGCTGCAGATGGTGTCACTGTGCATCCTTCAACAATTCAGTGCACTTTGCACAGGGAGAAGTTGTATAGGAGAGTGATATGAAAGAAGCCTTTTCTGCACACACGCCACAAACGGAGTCGCTTGAGGTATGCAAACGCACATTTGGACAAGCCAGCTTCATTTTGGAATAAGGTGCTGTGGACTGATGAAACAAAGATTGAGTTATTTGGTCATAACAAGGGGCGTTATGCATGGTGGCAAAAGAACACAGCATTCCAAGAAAAACACTTGCTACCCACAGTAAAATTTGGTAGAGGTTCCATCATGCTGTGGGGCTGTGTGGCCAGTGCCGGTACTGGGAATCTGGTTAAAGTTGAGGTTCGCATGGATTCCGCTCAATATCAGCAGATTCTTGAAAATAATCATGAGGAATCGGTTACAAAGTTATAGTTACACCGGGGCTGGATATTTCAACAAGACAACGACCCAAAACACTGCTCAAAATCTACTCCGACATTTATGGCAGAGGAACAAGTACAATGTTCTGGAATGGCCATCCCAGTCCTCAGACCTGAATATCATTGAACATCTGTGGGTGATTTGAAGAGGGCTGTCAATGCTCAGAAACCATCAAACCTAACTGAACTGGAGATGTTTTGAAAGGAGAAATGGTCCAAAATACACTCATTCAGAATCCAGACACTCATTACAGGCTATAGGAAGCATCTAGAGGCTGTTATTTCTGCTAAATGAGGCTCTACTAAATATTGATGTGATTTTTCTGTTGGGGTGCCCAAATTTATGCACCTGTCTAAGTTTCGTTTTGATGCATATTGCACATTTTTTGTTAATCCAATAAACCTCATTTCACTATTGAAATATTTCTGTGTCCTTCAGTTATTTGATAGATCAAAGTAAAATTGCTAATCCAAACACCCAAATATTTATAAATGACAATCATGGAAATTGTAAGGGGTTCCTAAACTTTTGCATACGACTGTATATTAATTATAGAGGAAATAACCTTTGCTAGCCTGGTCGCTAATACTTTAGTTAAAATGTTAATAAAAGGATCATATATGCATCCAGCATGGAACCCGGCAGAGTGTCATTTGCAAGGCAATATTCCAGGAGTAATCCAAGTCTGGGGGCTAACTGTGTAACATATGACTTATAAAAATCAGCCATCAGGTCCAGGGGCTTTATGGGGGGAAAGCAAAAATTGCTGTTTCAATCTCCTTAGTGATAATTTTGGCATCTAAAGCATTTCTATCTTCCTCTGACAACATTGGGAGTGATAGGCCTTCCAATAAGGTATCTAGAGCAGACACATCATAAGGTGCTATAGGGGAGTATAGAGCTGAGAAGAAGTCAATAAATTCCTTCAATATGGTCTGTGGCTCAGAGACCAAGTCACTCCCCTATTTCTGATGACTGGAATATGTGTGATTGGGTGATAGTCTGCAACTAACATAGCTAACAATTTCCCATTTTTATCCCCTTTGGCAAATATTGTGTGAGCCCTTCACTGTGCTTCTGAATGCGCCAGGTTCGTAAAATGTAGGAACAGAAGACGCATTGCCTCAAACAGAGACTCGAATGAGGTCCTTGTGGGCTAACCCACATGGGCCAACCCACGTGGGCCTCTGCACACTCCCTCTCCCTAGTCTGTAGAGTTTGAAATCCCTCATTGTTGTTTACACGGGCTGTCTTAAATGCAGAGATAAATTCTCCCCTAGCCACAGCCTTGAATGCATCCCACACTATAGGTGGACCTGCTGATTCAGCATTAGAAGTCCAGTATAATGTAATCGATTCCTCTAGTTGGGCAGACACCTGCACATTATGTAATCAGCTGGGTGACATCCTCCCCCTTTTGCCCCCTTTGGAAAGGTCAGGGTAATAGAAAGAGAGTTATGGTCAGATAAACCCCCCACCAAATATTCTATTTCGGTCAGGAATGGCAACAAAAGCCCATTGCCAAAAGCTAGATCTATCTTGGCTGAGGATCTATGGGCTGTGGATACATGGGAGAAGCACCTGACTGCTGGATGCTTCCAACGCCATAATTCTGATAGCCCCACTACATTTGCCCAGTTGACCAAATCAGAGTTACCCATTTTGTTCGGATTGGAAGTGTCCAATGCCGCGTCTAACACAGCATTAAAATCACCCATCAAAACAATAGGTAGGTTAGAAAATTGGGCCACTTTAGCCAGTAGATCATAAAGTATCTGGACCTTAAAGGGAGGAGGAAAATAGACATTTACCAATAATAATTTGCAATTACAAACATCCAGAAACACCGCCACATATCAACCCCCCTGGGTCCGAGATCACCCGGTAGATTGTGCACAGGGTAGCCTTGGTAATTAGAATGGGGACACCCCTAGCAAATGTTGAATAAGTCGAGTGCAGGGCTCTCTGGATCCATGGACTACACAAAGCTAGGATATGATTGCCATCCAGGTGAGTCTCCTGCAGAAAAATGATATGCAGCTTGGTCTGTTTTAAATATTGGAAAATAAAAGCCCTTTTGTATTTGTTATGCAAGCCCCTGATATTCCAGAACAGAAATGTAACCTTATCAGCCATGACTGCTATAACCCATTAATGCATCCCAGCAAGATAATAACAACAGATCTATGGCTATGTAGTGACCACAAAAAAAGCAGAGCCAATCCATTTTGGAATGGGATCAAATGCTAAGGCACATTGGGGAACTGTGACAAACAAAATTGCCCCCTCTATTATATCAGATACCCAAGTAAAAAAACGAAAACAAAAACCTCCAGTATGTAGTTTAGTCCCAAAAAAACAATGGTGAGGTCCATAGGAAGCAAACAAAAGTTTGGCAGCTCCATTGGTGATTCTGCAGCTCCTCTGGACACTCCATTTGATAGGATCGTGGAGCAAAAGGAACAAAGTAAGGTGTAATGACAAGAAAGTAGGAAACAATATTGGGACTATGGCACCCTCCAGTGGTGTGTGATGTTATGTTCCCAGTATGCAGGACAGTAGGGATGAGCTTCGAGTTCGAGTCGAACTCATGTTCTACTCGAACAATGGCTGTTCGCAAGTTCGCCGAACAGCGAACAATTTGGGGTGTTCGCGGCAAATTCGAATGCCGCGGAACACCCTTTAAAAGTCTATGGGAGAAATCAAAAGTGCTAATTTTAAAGGCTTATATGCAAGTTATTGTCATAAAAAGTGTTTGGGGACCCGGGTCCTGCCCCAGGGGACATGGATCAATGCAAAAAAAAGTTTTAAAAACTGACGTTTTTTCAGGAACAGTGATTTTATTAATGCTTAAAGTCAAACAATAAAAGTGTAATATCCCTTTAAATTTCGTACCTGGGGGGTGTCTATAGTATGCCTGTAAAGGGGCGCATGTTTCCTGTGTTTAGAACAGTCTGACAGCAAAATGACATTTGGAAGGAAAAAACTCATTTAAAACTACCCGCGGCTATTGCATTGCCGACAATACACATAGAAGTTCATTGATAAAAATGGCATGGGAATTCCCCACAGGGCAACCCCGAACCAAAAAAAAAAAAAAAAATGATGTGGGGGTCCCCATAAATTCCATACAAGGCCCTTCAGGTCTGGTATGGATATTAAGGGGAACCCCAGCCAAAATTAAAAAAAAAATTGACGTGGGGTTCCCCCTAAATTCCATACCAGACCCTTCAGGTCTGGTATGGATTTTAAGGGGAACCCCGTGCCAAAAAAAAAAAAAAACGGCGTGGGGTCCCCCTAAAAATCCATACCAGACCCTTATCCGAGCACGCAACCTGGCAGGCCGCAGGAAAAGAGGGGGGGACGAGAGTGCGCCCCCCCCCTCCTGAACCGTACCAGGCCACATGCCCTCAACATTGGGAGGGTGCTTTGGGGTAGCCCCCCAAAACACCTTGTCCCCATGTTGATGAAGACAAGGGCCTCATCCCCACAACCCTGGCCGGTGGTTGTGGGGGTCTGCGGGCGGGGGGCTTATCGGAATCTGGAAGCCCCCTTTAACAAGGGGACCCCCAGATCCCGGCCCCCCCCCTGTGTGAAATGGTAAGGGGGTACTTACCCCTACCATTTCACTAAAAAACTGTCAAAAATGTTAAAAATGACAAGAGACAGTTTTTGACAATTCCTTTATTTAAATGCTTCTTCTTTCTCCTTCATCTTCTTCTGGTTCTTCTGGCTCTTTTGGTTCTTCCTCCGGCGTTCTCGTCCAGCATCTCCTCCGCGGCGTCTTCTATCTTCTTCTCCTCGGGGTGCTCCGCACCCATGGCATGGGGGGGAGGCTCCCGCTCTTCTCTTCATCTTCTTCTCTTCTTCATCTTCTTCTTCATCTTCTTCTTCTTCTTCTTCTCTTCTTCCTTCTTCTCTTCTTCATTTCTTCTCCGGGCCGCTCCGCAGCCATGCTGGCATGGTGGGAGGCTCCCGCTGTGTGACGGCGTCTCTTCGTCTGACGGTTCTTAAATAACGGGGGGCAGGGCCACCCGGTGACCCCGCCCCCCTCTGGCGCACGGTGACTTGACGGGACTTCCCTGTGACGTCACGGGGAATGCCACAGGGAAGTCCCGTCATGTCCCGTGCGTCAGAGGGGGGCGGGGTCACCGGGTGGCCCGGCCCCCCGTTATTTAAGAACCGTCAGACGAAGAGACGCCGTCACACAGCGGGAGCCTCCCACCATGCCAGCATGGCTGCGGAGCGGCCCGGAGAAGAAATGAAGAAGAGAAGAAGGAAGAAGAGAAGAAGAAGAAGAAGATGAAGAAGAAGATGAAGAAGAGAAGAAGATGAAGAGAAGAGCGGGAGCCTCCCCCCCCATGCCATGGGTGCGGAGCGGCCCAAGGAGAAGAAGATAGAAGACGCCGCGGAGGAGATGCTGGACGAGAACGCCAGAGGAAGAACCAGAAGAGCCAGAAGAACCAGAAGAAGAAGAAGATGAAGGAAGAAAGAAGAAGCATTTAAATAAAGGAATTGTCAAAAACTGTCTCTTGTCATTTTTATTATTTTTGACAGTTTTTTAGTGAAATGGTAGGGGTAAGTACCCCCTTACCATTTCACACAGGGGGGGGCCGGGATCTGGGGGTCCCCTTGTTAAAGGGGGCTTCCAGATTCCGATAAGCCCCCCGCCCGCAGACCCCCACAACCACCGGCCAGGGTTGTGGGGATGAGGCCCTTGTCTTCATCAACATGGGGACAAGGTGTTTTGGGGGGCTACCCCTAAGCACCCTCCCAATGTTGAGGGCATGTGGCCTGGTACGGTTCAGGAGGGGGGGGCCGCACTCTCGTCCCCCCCTCTTTTCCTGCGGCCTGCCAGGTTGCGTGCTCGGATAAGGGTCTGGTATGGATTTTTAGGGGGACCCCACGCCGTTTTTTTTTTTTTTTTTTGGCGCGGGGTTCCCCTTAAAATCCATACCAGACCTGAAGGGTCTGGTATGGAATTTAGGGCGAACCCCACGTCAATTTTTAAAAAAAATTTTGGCTGGGGTTCCCCTTAATATCCATACCAGACCTGAAGGGCCTTGTATGGAATTTAGGGGGACTCCCACATCATTTTTTTTTTTTAATTTTGGTTCGGGGTTGCCCTGTGGGGAATTCCCATGCCGTTTTTATCAATGAACTTCTATGTGTATTGTCGGCAATGCAATAGCCGCGGTAGTTTTAAATGTGTTTTTTCCTTCAAAATGTCATTTTGCTGTCAGACTGTTCTAAACACGGGAAACATGCGCCCCTTTACAGGCATACTATAGACACCCCCCAGGTATGAAATTTAAAGGGATATTACACTTTTATTGTTTGACTTTAAGCATTATTAAAATCACTGCTCCTGAAAAAACGGCCGTTTTTACAACTTTTTTTTGCATTGATTCATGTCCCCTGGGGCAGGACCCAGGTCCCCAAACACTTTTATTGACAATAACTTGCATATTAGCCTTTAAAATTAGCACTTTTGATTATTCATGTTCGTGTCCCATAGACTTTAACGGTGTTCGCGTGTTCGAACAAATTTTTTTCCTGTTCGCATGTTCTGGTGCGAACCGAACAGGGGGGTGTTCGGCTCATCCCTACAGGACAGCATAGTCAGCTATGTGTGAATAGGAGGGAATGGAGTAGTTACAATTTTACCCTCAATTGCCTCAGTGATCACTTATAGTAACTGCAATTTCATTGGCCTAGTTTAGAGTAGAAAGGTGAATGTGATCAGCACTAATATTGCAGCTCATTCTCCAGTCATTCCCGCGGCTCCAATAGGTAATCCACACTTTCACTGCTGCTTCATGATATACAGGTAGCCGGCATACATATGGCAGGTCATAATGGATTTCCTTACCTTTCCCACGAGTATGGAGTAATACAGACCAAAAAAAGTGCAGTAGAAAAAAAGGGGAAGAACTATACAAGGAAGTTGGCTCCATCTAGTGGTACGATGAGGAATGTTCCCATAATAAAATCAGTGCAGACTTTAACATTTAACCAGAAGGAAATAGAGTATATTTAACAGGGCACCGTGGGTGCAACAGTGTGCATTTGCAAATGATAGGCAGTCTGGTGCAATCCAACAAAAAGAGGGAACAAGTAATATAGCAGCAACTACTTGTAGTTCTTTATCCAGCCAATCATTCGCCTCCACTGAGTTATTTAAAGAACTTCACAGCCCCTTTGTATTGGATTTGTAGCTTGCTAGGGTAAAGCATACTATATTGTATCTCCCTTACTCTGAGCCATTAACGAACTTCGTTAAATGAGCGGCGTTTTCTCTGGGTTTCAGCCGAAAAATCAGGGAGCAACATCACTCGGGTGTTCTCAAAACGCAGATCCTGATGCTTCCTGGAATGTGCTAGAATCATGTTGCGATCCCTTTAGTTCAAAAAACTAACCAGGAAGGGCCTTGGGAAAGCACCAGGGGAACGGATACCTGTGGGGACCCTGTGCGCTCTTTCCACTACATAGATAGGGGTAGATCTTGCTGGAAAAGAAACTGCTTGAAGAACTGCTCAGCAAAAGTAACAGGTGTAGCCCCCTCTGATCCCTCAGGGAAACCCGCTACCCGTATATTATTCCTTCTCTGCCTGTTCTCTGCATCATCCGCCCTGTGTTGGAGGGATCAGTGGCATCACTAGGGTTGGTATCACATGGTGTGCTCCCACACACTTAGTAGGCTAGTGCGTCGGGATGGAATCGGGGGATGGATGGAGCCGGGATGGGATCGGGGAATGGATGAAGCTGGGATGGTATGGGGGGATGGATGGAGCTGGGATCGGGGGGGAATTGATGGAGCTGGGATGGGATTGGAGTGGGGTGGATGGAGCTGGGACGGGATCAAGATTGGGGTGGGGTGGATGGAGTCGGGATGGGATTGGGGTGAGGTGGATGGAGCCAGGATGGGATTGGTGGGATGGATTCAGCTGGGAAAGGATCTGGGGGGATGGATGGAGCTGGGATGGGATCGGGGGTGGATGGAGCAGGATGGGATTGAGGGGATGGATGAAGCCGGGATGGTATGGGGGGATGGATGGAACCAGGGATTGGGGTGAGGTGGATGGAGCCAGGATGGAATGGGGGTAATGGATGGAGCCAGGATGGGATTGGTGGGATGGATTCAGCTGGGAAAGGATCTGGGGGGATGGATGTAGCTGCGATGGGATCGGGGGTGGATGGAGCAGGATGGGATCGGAGGGGTGGATGGAGCAGGATGGGAACTCCGCTTTAAGGAGGTGGGGGTGGAGAAACATCAGGACACTGATCTTCCGAGTAAACTGCTATGAGGGGGAATCAGCACAAGTCTTGACCATTGGAGGACAGGCAGGCTGTTCTTCCAGCACAGCTAGAACAAAGCTGGGAAAATGTGCTCTAATGTCTAAAGTTGTCAGTTCGAAATAGTAAACAGGGGGACTGGCAGGATCACTTGGTATTCCACACAAAAAAAGCAATACAAAGAATGAGATACTGTTTAACACAATTACCTGGTACAGCAGGCACATATCAGAAATAGGAAATGTTGAAATAACATTCTTTAACCACTTCAATATTGGGCACTTTCACCCCCTTCCTGCCCAGGCCAATTTTCAGCTTTCAGCTCTCTCACACTTTGAATGACGATTGCACTGTCATTCAACACTAACCATACAAATTTTTATCTTTTTTTCCCCACACAGAGCTTTCTTTTGGTGGTATTTGATCACCACTGGCAGTTTTATTTTTTGCGCTACAAATAAAAAAATACCCCAAATTTTGAAAAAATAAAATGTTTTTCTTTGTTTTTTTTTATAAAATTTTGTAAATAAATAAGTTTTCTCCTTCACTGATTGGCACTGATGAGACAGCAATGATGAAAATTTATGAGGCAGCACAGATGAGGTAGCGCTGATGAGGAGGCACTAATACACAGCACTGATGGGCACGAATAGGCAGCACTGATATGTAGCACTGATGGGCTCTGATAGGTGACACTTATGGGCACTGATGGGCAGCAATGATGGGCACTGATGGGCAGCAATGATGGGCACTGATGGGTGGTACTGTTTAGCTACACTGATTGATGGCACTGATAGGCAGCACTGATGAGGAGGCACTGACTGGCATTACTGATGGGAACTGATTAACATCCCTGATTGGCATTACTGGCAGGCATTACTGGTGGACATCACTGATTGGTCTGCACTGATAATCAATGCGCTGGTTATCATCGTAGACCCCCCTGTCAGGAGAGCCGCTGATCGGCTCTCGTCTACTCACACCTGTCAACGCAAATAGAAGAAAGCGAATAAACAGCACTTCCTGGTTACCATGTGATCAGCTGTGATCGGGCACAACTGATCATGTGGTAAAGAGCCTACCTCATAGGCTCTTTACCTAGATCAGAGAAGCGGTGTGTCAAACCGACACACCGCACCACCGATCGCTGTGCTGCACACCCCCGAGGTCACGCACGAGCGGCATATCCTGCTGGGCATCATATCACACCTAGTCAGGACAGCTGATCCCCACTGTGGCCATCATTTTTCTATTGGCCGGGCAGGATTTGTTTTAAATATATGTTTTTAATCCCATTATCACCCCCTGTAGTAAATGTTATCAATCTGATCTCTTGTCTCTCTTGCCTGTGTTTCGTCAGCTATGGCGACCCATCAGATTTTGTAACAGGAGTGACGTTCCTTCGCCACCATCTTGGTACACCCCACACTCGTCCACAGTAAGGATACAGTGAGAAAACGGCAAGCGGACATCTTGTTACACCCTCCGGAGTCTTGCATTTTACACTTATTTTTACCAGTAAACTCAGCTTAGTCAAATTGAGTATTTTGAAATCCATCAGACTGTTTTGATGTTGATTTTTCTAATCAGCGGTGTTCTATCATATTAGCAAACATGTGAGATCACCAGGCTCACTGCTGCTTTTAAAATTCAATATGTAAACATTCAGACGGATTTCAAAATACTTAATTTGACTACCGTATTTATCGGCATATAACACGCACCGGCGTATAACACGCACCCCAATTTAGGAGGGAATTTTAAGGAAAAAAAACTTTTAGGAGGGAAGTTGAAGGGAAAAAAACTTACATTTAAATGCCCTTCATTGCAGCCTTGTCAGTGCAGCCTTGTCAGTGCAGCCTTCCCCAGTGCAGCCTTGTCAGTGCAGCCTTGCCCCAGTGCAGCCATGTCAGTGCAGCCTTGTCAATGGGGCCATGTCAGTGCAGCATTGTCAGTGCAGCCATGTCAGTGCAGCCTTGTCAGTGCAGCCATGTCAGTGCAGCCATGTCAGTGCAGCCATGTCAGTGCAGCCTTCCCCAGTGCAGCCTTCCCCAGTGCAGCCATCCCCAGTGCAGCCTTGTCAGCCTTGTCAGTGCAGCCTTCCCCAGTGCAGCCTTCCCCAGTGCAGCCATCCCCAGTGCAGCCTTGTCAGCCTTGTCAGTGCAGCCTTGTCAGTGTAGCCTTCCCCAGTGCAGCCTTCGTCAGTGCAGCCATCCCCAGTGCAGCCATCCCCAGTGCAGCCTTCCCCAGTGCAGCTTTGCATCCCCTGTCCCTGCCATCCTGGGCTTCAAAATCGCGGTCCGCGATTTGAAAATGGCGCCGCCGGCGCCGAAGTACACAGAGCCGGTCCTCGGCTCTTTCCGGCGGCTCTCGTTTACTTTCGGTTTCACTCGTAGTCCGGAGCGGAGCTATCCGAGTAGGTTCGGATAGCTCCGCTCGGGACTACTAGTGGAGCCGAAAGTAAACGAGAGCCGCCGGAAAGAGCCGAGGACCGGCTCTGTGTACTTCGGCTCCGGCGGCGCCATTTTCAAAATCGCGGACCGCGATTTTGACATTAACAGATCGGGATCGGCGGGGATCGGCGTATAACACGCACCTGCGACTTTCCCCTGATTTTAAGGGGAAAAAAGTGCGTGTTATACGCCGATAAATACGGTATATAAGCTGAAAAAGCTATAAGCTTTTTTAAGTTAAAAGCTTATAAGCTATATAAGCTTGCCACCTTCTCACTGTACTCTTACTATGGAGGAGTGCGGGGTGTAGCAAGATGGCCGCGACAAAATGTCACTTCCATTACTAAATCTGACGGGTCACCATATCTGACGGAACACTTGCAGCTCTGGTAGAGTTCTATTGCGTCCAATTGTAATGGGAGAAATGCAAAAGCACACAAAGGCCTGGAAGTGTTCAGGCATGTGTCAGCGGTACCCAGTATAACTTTCTTGTAATAAGATGTTCTTTTCTGAATGAAGTGTTCAAAGCACCCAGAATCATTTTATGTATTTATCCAAAAAAAATGAAGTTACATTTTACATGCAGATATGAAACAATAATAAGTTATATTTTCCAGAAATACCGATCAATGGAAAAAGACCCGTCTTCCTTCTCTCACATCTTCTCTCACACCTTGTTACAAGATATTCGGGATCAGGGAAGAGAAGCTGTGATTGGACTCTGGGAATGTCTCTATGCGCTGAAGAAAGATCATCCTCATCCTAATTTATTGACCGTTCTGGATGAGATCACACAGACAGGTAACAGGACTTTGTGTTTTCAGACCACAATGTGATAAAATATAATGATTGACACTAATTATCCCAAAATAATGATTTATACTAATTATCCCAAAATAATGATTGATACTAATTATCCCAAAATAATGATTATTACTAATTATGACAAAATAATGATTGATACTAATTATCCCAAGTGTACCTCCATTGTCAATGATAAACACAGTACACATACACCGCACTCCTCACCATTATCCTTGTTCTTTTCTTTTCTCTTTGGCAGATTTGCTCTTGTTCCAAATTTTCAAACAAATCCTCCCTGTCAGATCAGAATTTGTATTTTTTTTAACAGTATAGATAGGATTTCTAATAATGTCTTTTTTATGGACTGTAAACCATGTGACCACATTACTCCTCCCCCTTTATCTGGAACACCATGTCCAGTCTCCTAACTACTACTAATTATTTCTAATAAAATGCTGCGCTATCCAAATGTTATCGTGTGACCATCACATTCAATATCTCTTAATAAAATAGTATTATTATTATTATTATATTGTTGCAATCCTATGCGGTTAAATTGTATCCGAATATTGCAATCCTATGTGATAACTCTAGTGACAAACTGTGTATATGTACATAACTCTATATAAAGTGAATCCACATTGCTTTTCTATGCGATTGTAAACTGCAGTCCTATGCGATAATTCTAGTGACAAACTCAGTACATGTACATAGCTCTAAAGTGCATCCACATTGGACAACCAATTTTATTGTGCTGAATATTATACAAATAAATCATGCATTAATGTGCCTTTCATGGACCGTAACATAAAAAGTCCATCCCTGTTTAATCAATTCTTCTATTTCTTATTACAGATGATAAAACAACAAGTGCTCGTGTCCACTCCTGTGTTCCCCTTTGGCGTATGCGCTCACCTTACCGCGTGTGACCTCGCACCTAAGCTTGGTCAAAACACGCTTTTAAACCATCTGGGTTTACTGTCTGTATTCAGATCCTTGGCTGGTTGCTTGCACATATATCCATATAAAAAACAGAGGAAACTAGATAGTGTATTACCGTTTTCATATATTTATTAAAAGATAACATGGAAAAGATTTGAGATAGAATATACTGGTGTGCAGGGACTGCCATCATCCTAAATAATACTAGAGGAGATGTATGCAACAAAGTGCATATGGGGGACGCCCCTTTGGATTTTAAAGGCAGCAGAAGAGTAAGAAAAGTAGATAATGGTAAAAGGCAAAAACAATGCCAACTTTATTATTGTACAAATATGGATAAAAGTGTCTAAGAGACAGGGCAAACATAAACAAAAAGGATTCAATATCTTTACAAATACTTAAATGTAAACCATACAGAGCATTAGTTAATAACATCACCCGGTGCCATCGACCCCAAGAGACCAACCCAGTCAGAGTGGGTATAGTGGGGGTAGGTGGCTAGAAAATATATCCCGACATGTTTCGGAGAAGACCGTAGTCAAACTTGTATATTCCTTCTTCAGGGGAATTATTTTACATACAGGTGGGTGAAAAATGTTTCTTGTCTCTGGAACATAAGTGTATACATACAGTGGCTTGCGAAAGTATTCAGCCCCCTTGAACTTTTCAACCTTTTGCCACATTTCAGGCTTCAAACATAAAGATATAAAATTGTAATTTTTTGTGAAGAATCACCAACAAGTGGGACACAATTGTGAAGTGGAACGAAATCTATTGGATATTTTAAACTTTTCTAGCAATTAAAAAACTGAAAAGTGGTGCGTGCAAAATTATTCGGCCCCTTTACTTTCAGTGCAGCAAACTCACTTCAGAAGTTCAGCGAGGATCTCTGAATGATCCAATGTTGTCCTAAATGACTGATGGTGATAAATAGAATCCACCTGTGTGTAATCAAGTCTCTGTATAAATGCACCTGCTCTGTGATAGTCTCAGGGTTCTGTTGAAAGCGCAGAGAGCATCATGAAGACCAAGGAACACACCAGGCAGGTCCGTAATACTGTTGTGGAGAAGTTTAAAGCCGGATTTGGATACAAAAAGATTTCCCAAGCTTTAAACATCCCAAGGAGCACTGTGCAAGGGATCATTTTGAAATGGAAGGAGTATCAGACCACTGCAAATCTACCAAGACCTGGCTGTCCCTCTAAACTTTCAGCTCAGACAAGGAGAAGACTGATCAGAGATGCAGCCAAGAGGCCCATGATCACTCTGGATGAACTGCAGAGAACTACAGCTGAGGTGGGAGAGTCTGTCCATAGGACAACAATCAGTCGTACACTGCACAAATCTGGCCTTTATGGAAGAGTGGCAAGAAGAAAGACATTTCTCAAAGATATCCATAAAAAGTCTCGTCTAAAGTTTGCCACAAGCCACCTGGGAGACACACCAAACATGTGGAAGAAGGTGCTCTGGTCCGATGAAACCAAAATCGAACTTTTTGGCCACAATGCAAAACGATATGTTTGGCGTAAAAGCAACACAGCTCATCACACTCAACACACCATCCCCACTGTCAAACATGGTAGTGGCAGCATCATGGTTTGGGCCTGCTTTTCTTCAGCAGGGACAGGGAAGATGGTTAAAATTGAGGGGAAGATGGATGCAGCCAAATACAGGACCATTCTGGATGAAAACCTGTTGGAGTCTGCAAAAGACCTGAAACTGGGACGGAGATTTATCTTCCAACAAGACAATGATCCCAAACATACAGCAAAATCTACAAAGGAATGGTTCGCAAATAAACATATCCAGGTGTTAGAATGGCCAAGTCAAAGTCCAGACCTGAATCCAATCGAGAATCTGTGGAAAGAGCTGAAAACTGCTGTTCACAAACGCTCTCCATCCAACCTCACTGAGCTTGAGCTGTTTTGCAAGGAAGAATGGGCAAGAATTTCAGTCTCTCGATGTGCAAAACTGATAGAGACATACCCCAAGCGACTTGCAGCTGTAATCGCAGCAAAAGGTGGCTCTACAAAGTATTAACGCAAGGGGGCCGAATAATTTTGCACGCCCCACTTTTCATTTTTTTATTAGTTAAAAAAGTTTCAAAAATCCAAAAGATTTCGTTCCACTTCACAATTGTGTCCCACTTGTTGGTGATTCTTCACAAAAAATAAAAATTTTATATCTTTATGTTTGAAGCCTGAAATGTAGCAAAAGGTTGAAAAGTTCAAGGGGGCCGAATACTTTCGCAAGCCACTGTAAATGAATAACATAGCAAGAAAAGACTATAAAATGGTCTATTCACAGGCCATTATTTATGGAGAGTAGGCAAAATCACAGTACTTACATGGTTAAGCTCATGTCATAAATAAGAATCAGATAAAGGAATCATATGCTGGCTGTGGGGGTCCACCGGTGGCAAAGGAGGGGAACCCGCGGTGACACACAGAGCCGCAGGGGCACTTTCACAAGGGACGCCCAATCCTCCCTGTAGCAAACAATGTCACCATTAGGGGGAAAGATTGCACATGGGGAAAGGCAAGAAGGTGTATATCAGAGCTATAAAGTATGTGGTAGCTAGCCATATGAAATACCAGGTCCCTGCAGAGCAAGGTTCCTACCTTAGTTGTAAACCAAAGCCATCTGTTGCCGGATGCAGACAAAGAGGTTATCCCTGCCGCCGCATCGACACATGTGGCGTACGTGGATGTACCTCAAGGGGCGTACCTCAGGCATGGAGGCGCGCGGCGCAACCACGCCCACAAGAGGCATGATGGCGTCACATGCTGGTGTGCCACCAGCGGGAGGGCTTCACCAGTCGTCATGGAGACGACGGTGAGATCGTAAGAACGCTCCACTTTGCGCCGCCAGTCAGAGACAGGAGAGGAGATCCCCAACCGACTCAGGCTGCACAAAGGAAGCCCGCCCGCCGGGTGTCAGCGCACAAGCGGCATCATGGAAAACCAGGGGGACCCAACCCCGCCATGTAGTGGATAGGTGGAAGAAGACAACCAGGATATGAAACAAAGAAAAACACAACAATAATACATAATGAAAAGTAAAAATGAAAATAAATATAAAATATACAAAATAAAAGGAAAAAATTATAATGAATAATGAATGGAATACAAATACAAACAACAATAAGGATGACAAAAAGAAAGAAATTGTTATCAACAGTGTATATCAAGGAATGTCCATAACATATGTTGAAAATAATTCAAGAGATATACCAAAGTTAATAGTATTTAGAAAGAAGACCAATTATTCACATATTAAGTTTGCAGACCCCAGGGGAAAAGCCTGTGAGAAAAGGTCTGAAGTTAAAGGCCTCATTTAGTCCTGGTGGCATGGTGGCTCATAAACTATGGATCCATCTGAGTTCGCATTGCAGAAGCTTTTTATTAAAGTCTCCACCCCTAGAATTGAAGTGTATACGATCAAGTCCCAAAAAATAAATTTTGGGGATCGAAGTGGGATGTGCAAGGGTCATATGTCGGCCAATGGTTACATCGGGATCACGTTTGGAAATTGTTGAGACATGTTGGTATTTTCTCTTCCATAGAGGATTGATGGTCTTTCCAATGTAATAGCGTCCACATTCGCAAGTAAGTAAGTACACTACACCCGGGGTCTTACAGTTAATAAAGTGTTTTGGGTGGAATGGCCATCTATTAGGCAGGTGGATGTCTCTACATCGGTCCATATACTGACAGTAGGGGCATCCACCGCATGAAAAGGTACCTAAGGTTTTACAAGTGTCTCCTCTATGTGATTTTTACTCACTTTGGACTATTCGGTCACCGACAGACGGAGCTCTCCTATAGGTCACAGATGGCATGTCTGTGACAAAAGGAGACAGTAATGGATCCATTTTCAGCAAGTGCCAATACCTATTTAGGATTCACTTTAATTGTCGGTGCTGTATGGTGTAGGTGGTAATGATTCTAGTGGTGTTGTCGTTACAAGCTTGTTTCGGTGTGTCTAGTAGACACCCGGCGGGCGTGCTTCCTTTGTGCAGCCTGAGTCGGTTGGGGATCTCCTCCCCCGTCTCTGACTAGCGGCGCAAAGTGGAGCGTTCTTACGTTCTCACCGTCGTCTCCATGATGACTGGTGAAGCCCTCCCGCCGGTGGCGCGCCGGCGCGTGATGCCATCACGCCTCTTGTGGGCGTGGTTGCGCTGCGCACCTCCACGCCTGAGGTGCGCCCCTTGAGGTACATCCATGTACGCCGCATGTGTCGATGCGGTGGCAGGGATGACCTCTTTGTCTGCATCCAGATTGGCCGCCCATGACACACCCTCCCACCAGCTGTTTGAACACAGCTGTGAACAATACAATTATTCATACTAATTTGGCTCTTTGCCCCTATATATAGGTACTCCATTGCTCTCACCCGGATGTCCTTTGCCATTCTCCAGGCGGACACCGGACTGTCAGCAACAGACGGCTTTGGTTTACAACTAAGGTAGGAACCTTGCTCTGCAGGGACCTGGTATTCCATATGGCTAGCTACCACATACTTTATAGCTCTGATATACACCTCCTTGCCTTTCCCCCCTCCTGAGCCGTACCAGGCCGCATGCCCTCAACATGGGGGGTGGGTGCCTTGGGGGAGGGGGGCGCCCTGCGGAGCCCCCCCACCCCAAAGCACCTTGTCCCCATGTTGATGAGGACAAGGGCCTCTTCCCGACAACCCTGGCCGTTGGTTGTCGGGGTCTGCGGGCGGGGGGCTTATCGGAATCCGGGAGCCCCCTTTAAGAAGGGGGCCCCCAGATCCCAGCCCCCCACCCTGTGTGAATGAGTTTGGGGTACATGGTACCCCTACCCATTCACCTAGGGAAAAGTGTCAATATAAAAAAAAAAACACAGTACACAGGTTTTGGGAGTAATTTATTAGTCAGCTCCGGGGTCTTCTTCCAACTTCGGGGGGTCTCTTTCCGCCTTCTCCCGGTGTTCGGCCTCTTCTCCGGGCCCCGCCGCTATCTTCTTCCAGCTCTATTGCCAGCGAGGGGCCCGGTCTCTGCTGCCGCTGTCTTGTCGCAGCTGTCTTGTCGCTGCCGCTGTCTCGCCGCCGCTGTCTCGCCACCGCTGTCTCTCCTTCTCTTCTTCCCCGGTGTTGACACGACGCTCTCTCCGGCTCGAATGCTGTGTGCGAGCTGCAGAGCCATTTATATAGGCGGTGACCCCGCCCCCTTACGACGTCATGGTCCCAGCATGCGCAGGGACTCTAGCGTCATAAGGGGGCGTGACCCCAGAGTCCCTGCGCATGCTGGGACCATGACGTCGTAAGGGGGCGGGGTCACCGCCTATATAAATGGCTCCGCAGCTCGCACACAGCATTCAAGCCGGAGAGAGCGTCGCGTCAACATCGGGGAAGAAGAGAAGGAGAGACAGCGGCGGCGAGACAGCGACAAGACAGCTGCGACAAGACAGCGGCAGCAGAGACCGGGCCCCTCGCTGGCAATAGAGCTGGAAGAAGATAGCGGCGGGGCCCGGAGAAGAGGCCGAACACCGGGAGAAGAGGCTGAACACCGGGAGAAGGCAGAAAGAGACCCCCGAAGTTGGAAGAAGACCCCGGAGCTGACTAATAAATTACTCCCAAAACCTGTGTACTGTGTTTTTTTTTTTTATATTGACACTTTTCCCTAGGTGAATGGGTAGGGGTACCATGTACCCCAAACTCGTTCACACAGGGTGGGGGGCCGGGATCTGGGGGCCCCCTTATTAAAGGGTCTGGTATGGATTTTGGGGGGACCCCCACACCAATTTTTTTGGCGTAGGGGGTTCCCCTTACAATCCATGCCAGACCTAAGGGCCTGGTATGCCCCTGGGGGGGAACCCACGCCGTTTTTTTCATTTAAAATTTGGCGCGGTGTTCCCGCCTCAGGATTCATACTAGACAGCTGTCAGCACTGCCTGTCACTCATCGCGGAAGGAAAACAAAGTTTTCCTTTCCCGATGAGTGAAGCATCTCGGCGCTGGCTCCTGCGACGGGGCTCGCAGGTGTCAAATCTCCCTGAGAAATGCGGCGAGATTGACACAATCTCGCGGTCACCTACTGTATGTAAAATAATTCCCCTAAAGAAGGAATATACAAGTTTGACTACGGTCTTCTCCGAAACATGTCGGGATATATTTTCTAGCCACCTACCCCCACTATACCCACTCTGACTGGGTTGGTCTCTTGGGGTCGATGGCACCGGGTGATGTTATTAACTAATGCTCTGTATGGTTTACATTCAAGTATTTGTAAAGATATTGAATCCTTTTTGTTTATGTTTGCCCTGTCTCTTAGACACTTTTATCCATATTTGTACAATAATAAAGTTGGCATTGTTTTTGCCTTTTACCATTATCTACTTTTCTTACTCTTCTGCTGCCTTTAAAATCCAAAGGGGCGTCCCCCATATGCACTTTGTTGCATACATCTCCTCTAGTATTATTTAGGATGATGGCAGTCCCTGCACACCAGTATATTCTATCTCAAATCTTTTCCATGTTATCTTTTAATAAATATATGAAAACGGTAATACACTATCTAGTTTCCTCTGTTTTTTATATGGATATATGTGCAAGCAACCAGCCAAGGATCTGAATACAGGCAGTAAACCCAGAGGTGGTTTAAAAGCGCGTTTTGACCAAGCTGAGGTGTGAGGTCACATGCGCTAAGGTGAGCGCATACACCAAAGGGGAGCACAGGAGTGGACACGAGCACTTGTTGTTTTATCATCTGTAATAAGCAATAGAACAATTGATTAAACAGGGATGGACTTTTTATGTTACGGTCCATGAAAGGCACATTAATGCATGATTTATTTGTATAATACTCAGCACAATAAAATTGGTTATCCAATGTGGATGCACTTTAGAGCTATGTACATGTACTGAGTTTGTCACTAGAATTATCGCATAGGACTGCAGTTTATAATCGCATAGAAAAGCAATGTGGATTCACTTTATATAGAGTTATGTACATATACACAGTTTGTCACTAGAGTTATCACATAGGATTGCAATATTCGGATACAATTTAACCGCATAGGATTGCAACAATATAATAATAATAATAATACTATTTTATTAAGAGATATTGAATGTGATGGTCACAAGATAACATTTGCAAATGGGGGAATTGCCCTGGGCCCAATCTTTGTTGAGGCGCCCGCGCTACCCGTGAATTGGGGCCCTGATGACAGCTTTGTAGAGCGCAGAGAGTACACGGGAGGATGTATTCCCGTGCTAGCCAGCTGAGAGGGGGTGGGGCCGGGAACTCCACTGACGCTCTGACCTTGCTTACGTGCAGCCTGTATACTCGGAACAGAGCGTCTGTAGTTAGAGCCAGTGATCGGAGTGGGAGCATCAATGGAGCTCACGGCCCCACCCCCTCTATACTGGCTGGTGAATACAGAGGTCCGGAAGTGGGGCCGGGAGCTCCACTGACACTCCCACTCCGATCACTGGCTCTCACTACAGTCGCTCTGTTCCGAGTATACAGGCTGCATGTGGGCGGGGTCAAAGCATCAGTGGAGCTCCTGGCCCTGCCCCCCTCAGCTGGCTAGCGCAGGAATACATCCTCCCGTGTCCTCTGTGCACTCTGCAAAGCTGTCATCAGGGCTCCAATTCATGGGTGATGTGGACCCCCCCAACAAAGCGTCAGTGGAGCTCCCAGCTGTTGTAGTGAGAGCAGAGTGTGAAAGCCCCGCCCACAGACCTAAATGTATGTAGTGAGTTTGGCTGGCCAGGTATGTCCTTACACCCATAAAACACCTGACTGCTTAAACCCTGAGCTGTGTTATAGGGCGTACACACGGTTGGACTTTGTTCGGACATTCCGACAACAAAATCCTAGGATTTTTTCAGACGGATGTTGGCTCAAACTTGTTTTGTCTACACACGGTCGCACAAAGTTTTCGGAAAATCCGATCGTTCTAAACACGGTGACGTAAAACACGTACGTCGGGACTATAAACAGGGCAGTGGCCAATAGCTTTCATCTCTTTATTTATTCTGAGCATGCGTGCCACTTTGTCCGTCGGATTTGTGTACACACGATTGGAATTTCCGACAATGGATTTTGTTGTCAGAAAATTTTATCTCCTGCTCTCCAACTTTGTGTGTCAGAAAATCCGATGGAAAATGTCCGATGGAGCCCACACACGGTCGGAGTTTCCGACAACACGCTCCGATCGGACATTTTCCATCGGAAAATCCGACCGTGTGTACGGGGCATTATTTAACTGTAAAGCTGTGCATTGCTGAAAGTTCTCTGACCATCACCTGTATAATGTCTGCAGTCTCTGATTGTCTCCGGCAGTATGTCTGCAGTCTCTAGTAATCTCCTGCAGTCTCTAGTAATCTCCTGCAGTATGTCCGCAGTTTCTGGTAATCTCCTGCAGTATATCCGCAGTCTCTGGTAATCTCCTGCAGTATGTCCGCAGTTCCTGGTAACCTCCTGCAGTATGTCCGCAGTCTCTGGTAATCTCCTGCAGTATGTCCGCAGTTTCTAGTAATCTTCTGCAGTATGTCCGCAGTCTCTGGTATTCTCCTGCAGTATGTCCGCAGTCTCTGGTAATCTCCTGCAGTATGTCCACAGTCTCTGGTATTCTCCTGAAGTATGTCCGCAGTCTCTAGTAATCTCCTGCAGTATGTCTGTAGTCTCTAGTAATCTCCTGCAGTATGTCCGCAGTCTCTAGTAATCTCCTGCAGTATGTCCACAGTCTCTAGTAATCTCCTGCAGTATGTCTGTAGTCTCTGATAATCTCCTGCAGTGTGTCTGCAGTCTCTAGTAATCTCCTGCAGTATGTCCGCAGTCTCTGGTAATCTCCTGCAGTATGCCCGCATTTCCTGGTAATCTCCTGCAGTATGTCCGCAGTCTCCTGTGATCTCCTGCAGTATGTCCGCAGTCTCTAGTAATCTCCTGCAGTATGTCCACAGTCTCTAGTAATCTCCTGCAGTATGTCTGCAGTCTCTGGTAATCTCCTGCAGTATGTCCGCAGTTCCTGGTAATCTCCTGCAGTATGCCCGCATTTCCTGGTAATCTCCTGCAGTATGCCCGCATTTCCTGGTAATCTCCTGCAGTATGTCCGCAGTCTCCCGTCATCTCCTGCAGTATGTCCGCAGACTCTAGTAATCTCCTGCAGTATGTCCACAGTCTCTAGTAATCTCCTGCAGTATGTCTGCAATCTCTGGTAATCTCCTGCAGTATGTCCGCAGTCTCTAGTAATCTCCTGCAGTATGTCCAGTCTCTAGTAATCTCCTGCAGTATGTCTGCAGTCTCTGGTAATCTCCTGCAGTATGTCCGCAGTCTCTAGTAATCTCCTGCAGTATGTCCACAGTCTCTAGTAATCTCCTGCAGTATGTCTGCAGTCTCTGGTAATCTCCTGCAGTATGTCCGCAGTTCCTGGTAATCTCCTGCAGTATGTCCGCAGTTCCTGGTAATCTCCTGCAGTATGTCCGCAGTTCCTGGTAATCTCCTGCATTATGTCCGCAGTTCCTCGTAATCTCCTGTATTATGTCCGCAGTTCCTGGTAATCTCCTGCAGTATGTCCGCAGTCTATGGTAATCTTCTGCAGTATGTCCGCAGTCTCTGGTAATCTCCTGCAGTATGTCCGCAGTCTCTGATTGTCTCCTGCAGTATGTCCGCAGTCTCTGATTGTCTCCTGCAGTATGTCCGCA
Organism: Lithobates clamitans; assembly: GCA_037952925.1. Classification (NCBI taxonomy): domain Eukaryota; kingdom Metazoa; phylum Chordata; class Amphibia; order Anura; family Ranidae; genus Lithobates; species Lithobates clamitans. Next base: position 866,971 of record JBBGZY010001372.1, read on the forward strand.
GTCTCTGATTGTCCCCTGCAGTATGTCCGCAGTCTCTGATTGTCTACCTACAGTATGTCCGCAGTCTCTGGTAATCTCCTGCAGTATGTCCGCAGTCTCTGATTGTCTCCTGCAGTATGTCCGCAGTCTCTGAACCTCTCCTGTAGTATGTCTGCACTCTCTGACACTCTCCTGTAGTATGTGCATTAATGTGCCCCTTTACTTGCTCAATTATTTGGGATTGCTCCACTGCTCAGTAAGAGGTAATGATGTGCATTAACCTGTAGCAACCAATCAGCGAACAGTAGTGATCTGCTTTAATCTCTAGCAACCAATCAGTAAGTGGTAATGATGTGCTGTAACCCCTAGCAATCAATTAGTGAGCGCTAATAATGTACATTAACCTCTAGCAACCAATCAGCAAGCAGAAATTATGTGTTATAACCTCTAGAAAGCAGCCAGTGAGCAGTAAGGATAGGCTGTAACCTCTGGCAAACAATTGCAATCGCTGCGTGATCTGCTAAAGTCAACTGATTTTAAATCTACCTGCTATTTTTTGTATGTCTCAGAATGGAGGGGGGAGCCCCAAGAAAATGTTTTCCCAGGGCCAATCAAAATTAATGACGGCTTTGGCTACAGTGCACAATTCTATACAAGCCAGAAATAGTAAAAACGCTGAACTGATGTGTCCCTCCTGTGCTGAGACACCTCCATCCCACACACTGTCCTATAGGCTTGGCTACTGAATTACTGAATTGAATCAGTGAATCAACTCACTACAGAGTTTGAATGAATCAAATCATGAAAGTGAATCTGATTCAATTTATTGTCAAAGATCCTCCCCTTTTAGGATGAGTAGAGAGAGAAAAAAACAGCAGCCTCAGCTCATGATTTGTAAAATTAGCTAGAACATGATTAGCTCTGAGTCACCAAGACTTCAAGTTTCTGAATAAATCACAGAGTACACAAGATTTTCTTTTGTATGATGTCTGTGTGTGAGGCAGGCAGCAGCTAGTCAAGTCCAGTCTGTGAACGACTCACTCAGAAAGAGCACACAAGAATCAACATTATGTTTTGTAATAGGGATGAGCTTCGAGTTCGAGTCAAACTCATGTTCGACTCGAACATTGGCTGTTCGCAAGTTTGCTGAACAGCAAATAATTTGGGGTGTTGGCGGCAAATTCGAATGCCGCAGAACACCCTTTAAAAGTCTATGGGAGAAATCAAAAGTGCTAATTTTAAAGGCTTATATGCAAGTTATTGTCATAAAAAGTAATAGGGGAATAGAAGCGGGACTTTGCATGAGGCATGTGGGTGAGTATATTGGACTGAATGGGGCCTGTAGTGATGTAAATAATGAAAAATATAAATAGATATAATCTCAACCAATAGTAGTGTAGAGTAATCATGGTATAAAAAGTTTTAATGGTATAAAAGGTTTTAATTACATAGGTACTTGAACCAGATACAATCATAAAAGTACATATTTGAGACCATAGTAAAACATGTTGACAACAGTATATAAACAGGCAAGGTTCATGTATAGATTATACAGTTACAAGAAAACATATGCATTGTGCAGTATAAAGATGCATCAATAGATCTAAACTCAACGCGTTTCTTGGCTTAAAACCAATTGTCAGGAGTCTGATGCTATGTAACTGTGTGAAAACAATTGGATATCTGTTAGTGTATGAGCAGATGTTTGTGAGAAAGATATACTGAAAATGTGATTTTCTGTATACTCACAAGTTATGCAGTTATAAGCGATGATCTCAATATTACAGTACGGTATTGGTCTGGGTCCATAGAGTCTCCCCCGGGGTTGAGGCAGAGAGCACACCCCATAGAACCGTCAGCCACGGCAGCCCAAGTGACACAGGCACCCATGAATGTCAGCAGGCAGGGACATCTGGTGAGGCATGTGGATGTGAGTGAGCTGGGGAGAAAAAATATATGTGTGGAAAATGTGTGAGCTGATCAATGAGGAGTGATAAGAATGGAGTGGGTGGAAAAACATAACGTAGCCTGAGTGTGTAGAGAAAAACAAGGACAGGACAGGTATAAGAGTGATGAGTGGAACAGGGTATGTGTGCAGCAGTGGGGCCATAGCTGTGATGGATGAACCAGTGTGATGGAATGTGAGGAAGTACCTGTATGGTGAGTGCCAAGCCGGACCAGATGTCACACGTGCATGACGGGATCACAGGTAGGCTGGTCACAGACTGCCTTATATTGCCGCGGGTCAGAGGCGCGCTCCTGCCAACGTCGTATGCGGGCGTGATGACGCGGTGAGGGGAGGGAGGGATAGCCAATCAATGCGGCCACCCGTCAGCCCGTACTACGCCTGAGCCGGAGATGGAGAACCACTTAGCGTCCCGTATGCGGCGGCATGGATGCCGCGAACGGGACGTGGGAGGCATGACGCCGATGCGCCGAGGCCAGGGCCCACCCACATCATGGATCTGAGGGTGATGGATCCTGGGCTGGGCGTGTCGCAACCCCGGGGAGTAAACAGGACAGGTCCCAGCGTCACAAGTGTATGGAAAGTAAATAAATGGCACTTGTAGAGATGAGAGAGAAAGGGAGAACCAAAACAGCTCAAGAATGAGTGCAGAGGCAAAGGCAACAGCAGGCCTTTATTTGCCTAGAATAGAGTCAGTATAACAAGGAAAGCAATGAAGTAACATATACAATCATTGCACAGGATACAACTGCTGTGCAAGGAAGTATAAAATATAAACAACTTTAGCCCTGAATTAAATCAGTGTTTGTCTGACTAAAGGGAAGCAACAAAATTATATAAATAATTACGAATAAAGAACTTTAGCCCTGAATTAAATCAGTTATTTGTCTGGCTAAAGAAAAAACAAAAAAACAAAAAACAAAATTAACAAAAACTTTAGCCCTGAATTGAATCAGTAGTTTTCTGACTAAAGGAAAACAAAATAAATAAAAAAATATAAAAGAAATAAAATTGAAAAAATAAAGAAGAGAGCAGACGCTGGATTGGTCCTAGGTGTCAATAGGGGAAATAGCAGGACCAAATGGGGGGAAAAAAAGTTTGCAAGTAGTAGACATATATGTAACGATTAAGGGAGTATGAATGTAGCAAAGGGGAAAAACAAAGTAATGTTGTACTGTATTGCAACAGTATATTGTAAGAAAAGAGGAGGGAAGATATAGGACAATGAATAGGGCAGAGACTAATGCTAATGATAGGTACTTTATAAAATCGATACGCAGATGCAGTTATAAAGAATCAGAATATATACAAAGGATTATATATTAATAAGACTCTTGCATTGAGATCAGTCAATGAACAAGAGGAGGACCATGGGTCTCAATAGAATCATTTAAGGTATAGCAAGATGGGGAAAAGAAAGAGAGAAGGAGGCAAAAGAAGAGGGGAAAAAAAATTTTTTGGCAGTATGAATGGTAAACAAAGGAAGGAAGTGGGACAAAATGACAAGGCAAAAACAAGGAGTAAATAATGTTGAGTGTGTGTGGACATGGATAGGTGGAATAATCAGGTCACAAAAAGTGGGTGTCTACCACCCTGGTTATCATACATCAAAAAGGGGGGTTGTGACCTATCCACATAATTTGTTGCAGAGAGCACCAACATGCCTCCATCCCAATAGATACAAAGAAATAGGGGAATAGAAGCGGGACTTTGCATGAGGCATGTGGGTGAGTATATTGGACTGAATGGGGCGTGTAGTGATGTAAATAATGAAAAATATAAATAGATATAATCTCAACCAATAGTAGTGTAGAGTAATCATGGTATAAAAAGTTTTAATGGTATAAAAAGTTTTAATTACATAGGTACTTGAACCAGATACAATCATAAAAGTACATATTTGAGACCATAGTAAAACATGTTGACAACAGTATATAAACAGGAAAGGTTCATGTATAGATTATACAGTTACAAGAAAACATATGCATTGTGCAGTATAAAGATGCATCAATAGATCTAAACTCAACGCGTTTCTTGGCTTAAAACCAATCGTCAGCAGTCTGATGCTATGTAACTGTGTGAAAACAATTGGATATCTGTTAGTGTATGAGCAGATGTTTGTGAGAAAGATATACTGAAAATGTGATTTTCTGTATACTCACAAGTTATGCAGTTATAAGCGATGATCTCAATATTACAGTACGGTATTGGTCTGGGTCCATAGAGTCTCCCCCGGGGTTGAGGCAGAGAGCACACCCCATAGAACCGTCAGCCACGGCAGCCCAAGTGACACAGGCACCCATGAATGTCAGCAGGCAGGGACATCTGGTGAGGCATGTGGATGTGAGTGAGCTGGGGAGAAAAAATATATGTGTGGAAAATGTGTGAGCTGATCAATGAGGAGTGATAAGAATGGAGTGGGTATGTTGGTGCTCTCTGCAACAAATTATGTGGATAGGTCACAACCCCCCTTTTTGATGTGTCATAAAAAGTGTTTGGGGACCTGGGTCCTGCCCCAGGGGACATGGATCAATGCAAAAAAAAGTTTTAAAAACAGACGTTTTTTCAGGAGCAGTGATTTTAATAATGCTTAAAGTCAAACAATAAAAGTGTAATATCCCTTTAAATTTCGTACCTGGGGGGTGTCTATAGTATGCCTGTAAAGAGGCGCATGTTTCCCGTGTTTAGAACAGTCTGACAGCAAAATGACATTTCAAAGGAAAAAAACCCATTTAAAACTACCATTGCATTGCCGACAATACACATAGAAGTTCATTGATAAAAACGGCATGGGAATTCCCCACAGGGGAACCCCGAACCAAAAAAAAAAAAAAAAAAAAATGACGTGGGAGTCCCCCTAAATTCCATACCAGGCCCTTCGGGTCTGGTATGGATATTAAGGGGAACCCCGGCCAAAATGTTAAAAAAAATTACGTGGGGTTCCCCCTAAATTCCATACCAGACCCTTCAGGTCTGGTATGGATTTTAAGGGGAACCCCGGCCAAAATTTTTTAAAAAAATTACGTGAGGTCTCCCCAAAAATTCCTATATCTGAGCACGCAACCTGGCAGGCCGCAGGAAAAGAGGGGGGGTGAGAGTGTGCCCCCCCCTCCTGAACCGTATCAGGCCACATGCCCTCAACTTTGGGAGGGTGCTTTGGGGTAGCTCCCCAAAACACCTTGTCCCCATGTTGATGAGGACAAGGGCCTCATCCCCACAACCCTGACCGGTGGTTGTGGGGGTCTGCGTGGGGGCTTATCGGAATCTGGAAGCCCCCTTTAACAAGGGGACCCCCAGATCCCGGCCCCCCCTGTGTGAAATGGTAAGGGGGTACTTACCCCTACCATTTCACTAAAAAACTGTCAAAAATGGTAAAAATGACAAGAGACAGTTTTTGACAATTCCTTTATTTAAATGCTTCTTCTTTCTTCTATCTTCCTTCATCTTCTTCTTCTGGTTCTTCTGGCTCTTCTGGTTCTTCTGGTTCTTCCTCCGGCGTTCTCGTCCAGCATCTCCTCCGCGGCGTCTTCTATCTTCTTCTCCTCGGGCCGCTCCGCACCCATGGCATGGAGGGAGGCTCCCGCTCTTTTCTTCATCTTCTTCTTCATCCTCTTCTCTTCTTCCTTCTTCTCTTCTTCATTTTCTTCTCCGGGCCGCTCCGCATCCATGCTGGCATGGAGGGAGGCTCCCGCTGTGTGACGGCGTCTCCGCATCTGACGGTTCTTAAATAACGGGGGCAGGGCCACCCAGTGACCCCGCCCCCTCTGATGCACGGGACATGATGGGACTTCCCTGTGGCATTTCCTGTGACATCACAGGGAAGTCCTGTCAAGTCACCGTGCGTCAGAGGGGGCGGGGTCACCGGGTGGCCCCGCCCCCATTATTTAAGAACCGTCAAATGAGGAGATGCCGTCACACAGCGGGAGCCTCCCTCCATGCCAGCATGGGTTCGGAGCGGCCCGGAGAAGAAAATGAAGAAGAGAAGAAGGAAGAAGAGAAGAGGATGAAGAAGAAGATGAAGAGAAGAGCGGGAGCCTCCCCCCATGCCATGGGTGCGGAGCGGCCCGAGGAGAAGAAGATAGAAGACGCCGCGGAGGAGATGCTGGACGAGAACGCTGGAGGAAGAACCAGAAGAGCCAGAAGAACCAGAAGAAGATGAAGGAAGATAGAAGAAAGAAGAAGCATTTAAATAAAGGAATTGTCAAAAACTGTCTCTTGTCATTTTTAACATTTTTGACAGTTTTTTAGTGAAATGGTAGGGGTAAGTACCCCCTTACCATTTCACACAGTGGGGGCGGGATCTGGGGGTCCCCTTGTTAAAGGGGGCTTCCAGATTCCGATAAGCCCCCCGCCCGCAGACCCCCACAACCACCGGCCAGGGTTGTGGGGATGAGGCCCTTGTCCTCATCAACATGGGGACAAGGTGTTTTGGGGGGCTACCCCAAAGCACCCTCCCAATGTTGAGGGCATGTGGCCTGGTATGGTTCAGGAGGGGGGGGGGCGCACTCTCGTCCCTCCCTCTTTTCCTGCGGCCTGCCAGGTTGCGTGCTCAGATAAGGGTCTGGTATGGATTTTTGGGGTTTTTTTGGCGCGGGGTTCCCCTTAAAATCCATACCAGACCCTGGAATTTAGGGGGAACCCCACGTCATTTTTTAAAAAAAATTTTGGCCGGGGTTCCCCTTAATATCCATACCAGACCTGAAGGTCCTGGTATGGAATTTAGGGGGACTCCCACGTCATTTTTTTTAAATTTTGGTTCGGGGTTTCCCTGTGGGGAATTCCCATGCCGTTTTTATCAATGAACTTCTATGTGTATTGTCGGCAATGCAATAGCCACGGGTAGTTTTAAATGAGTTTTTTTCCTTCGAAATGTCATTTTGCTGTCAGACTGTTCTAAACACGGGAAACATGCGCCCCTTTACAGGCATAGTATAGACACCCCCCAGGTACGAAATTTAAAGGGATATTACACTTTTATTGTTTGACTTTAAGCATTATTAAAATCACTGCTCCTGAAAAAATGGCTGTTTTTAAAACTTTTTTTGCATTGATACATGTCCCCTGGGGCAGGACCCGGGTCCCCAAACACTTTTTATGACAATAACTTGCATATAAGCCTTTAAAATTAGCACTTTTGACTATTCATGTTCGTGTCCCATTGACTTTAACGGTGTTCGTGTGTTTGAGCGAACTTTTTTCCTGTTCGCATGTTCTGGTGCGAACCGAACAGGGGGGTGTTCGGCTAATCCCTATTTTGTAAAATGAGCTATGTGTGAGACAGAAGAATGACTCCTGAATCTATGAGTGACTCATCAGAGCACATTAGGTTCATGAGTTGTATGAGCCACCAGAGCGGAATGATTCCTGAATAGGGATGAGCCGAACACCCCCCGGTTCGGTTTGCACCAGAACTTGCGAACAGACCAAAACTTTGCACGAACGTTAGAACCCCATTGAAGTCTATAGGACTCGAACGTTCGAAATCAAAAGTGCTCATTTTAAAGGCTAATTTGCATGGTATTGTCCTAAAAAGGGGACATGTATCAATGCAAAAAAAGTTATAAAAACGTCCGTTTTTTCGGGAGCAGTGATTTTAAAAATGATTAAAGTGAAACAATAAAAGTGTAATATTCCTTTAAATTTCGTACCTGGGGGGTGTCTATAGTATGCCTGTAAAGGGGCGCATGTTTCTTGTGTTTAGAACAGTCTAAAAGCAAAATGACATTTCAAAGGAAAAAAGTAATTTAAAACTGCTTGCGGCTATGAATGAATTGGCGGTCCGACAATACACATAAAAGTTCATTGATAAAAACTGCATGCCTAAATTAAAAAAAAAATTGGCGTGGGGTCCCCCCAAAAATCCATACCAGACCCTTATCCGAGCAAACTGGCAGGCCGCAGGAAAAGAGGGGGGGGGCGAGAGAGTGCCCCCCCTCCTAAACTGTACCAGGCCACATGCCCTCAACTTTGGGAGGGTGCTTTGGGGTAGCGGCCAAAGCACCTTAAAAATTATATTGCGGCGCTAAAAAACAGTTCAAAAGAAGTCTGAAGAGTGGAAAGAGTCAAATCGCCAGATACAGTGTAGATGTAGAAAAGTCACTCGTCACCACGTGATAATGTAGTCTGCTTACCAGAAGGTAATAAGGATTAGGCATGAAGAATTAATTCTCAATGGCATCCAGAAAATCCAGCCCACTGGAACCCCTCATCAGACAACAACCTCCGTGTAACTACCTTCATATATATACACCTCCCAATGATCGCATCAGAATTGGGGCTTTCCAGCATGTAGTCAGCATATACCCGGAAAGAAAAATGAAGGACCCATAGTGAAGCCTGTAATGATATATAAAAGAAAACTTTAATGTAGTAACTTACAATTGAAGCTCAAAACAACATGCATCAGAGAAAGGACAGTCGGCTGCAGCAATCAGCGTACGGATATCAACCTGCCTGACATGTTTCTTCCTAATGGATGTCTTCAGAGGCGTGGCTTCAACTACAACCGCACGCTATATATATATATATATATATATATATATATATATATATATATATATATATATATATATATATATATATATAAGAATTAGTGGGTGGATCAGAGGGGATATGATCCATCTAACCACTAACAGCTGGGCAGAGTGTGTGTCTATCGTGCAGTGCACCATGCGCACGAGACACAAACAATGACATGTAACGTGAGGAGATAACATTAAGTTACCCCGCACGTAGCTGGAAAGTAAACAGCCTACTGCACATGTCTACTTCCGAAAAGAGCTAACAGATGACGTGACAGCGCGCGGCCAAACGAAAAAAAGGGGGCAGAGAAACTAGATGAGAATAGCAACAGATGAGGCAGTACCGCATCATTGGCCAACCTATCATCCAGTAAAAACAATGGTCTAAAAACGTCAGATGAGCACGGACAAGCGGCGAATAAACATCTACCATGCGGTACGGCTCAGGGGCATAATGAGAAGGCTAAATGACTTTAGATCAATCAAATCATGTACCTAGTGACATGTAATTTAATACAAATTCACATGTATATTATGAAACATTTAAAAATATTTAAAAAAAAATTTAAAAAAATGAACGCCCGCATGGACAATTATATAATTATAATTATACAGTTAATCATGGTCAGATATCTATAATGTCCATTTTTATAAGTTCAGGCATATGTACCTGGGGTTATGAGGCTTCTGTCAGCTGGTGTGATCATGATTTGTTTATTGGATTGGTATATAGCCTGTTCACATGGGAAGGGTGATAGATGAAGAGAAGAAGACGCAGCGGAGGAAGATGCCGGACGAGAACACCGGAGAAAGAACCAGAGGATCGGAGGAAGAAGAAGATGGAGGAAGAAACCGAAGGAAGATAGAAGAAAGAAGATAGAAGATGGAAAAAAGAAGACTTTAAATAAAGGAATTGTCAAAAACTGTCTCTTGTCATTTTTAACATTTTTGACAGTTTTTTTGTGAAATGGTAGGGGTACTTTTGTACCCTCTTACCATTTCACAAGGGGGGGGCGGGATCTGGGGGTCCCCTTGTTAAAGGGGGCTTCCAGATTCCGATAAGCTCTCCCGCCCATAGACCCCCACAACCACCGGCCAAGGGTTGTGGGGATGAGGCCCTTGTCCTCAACATGGGGACAAGGTGCTTTGGGGCAAAAAACAAGAAAAATTTGCGCTGAACTTAAAGAAGCAAGCGGCCAGCAAAGTTCGTTGATATCAAACAAAAAGTCACATTAAAAATTATATTGCGGGGCTAAAAAACAGTTCAAAAGAAGTCTTAAGAGTGGGAGGAGTCAAATCACCAGATACAGTGTAGATGTAGAAAAGTCACTCGTCACCACGTGATAATGTAGTCTGCTTACCAGAAGGTAATAAGGATTAGGCATGAATGATTAATTCTCAATGGCATCCAGCAAATCCAGCCCACTGGAACCCCTCATCAGACAACAACCTCCATGTAACTTCCTTCATATATATACACCTCTCAATGATCGCATCAGCTTTCCAGCATGTAGTCATCATATACCCGGGAAGAGAAATGAAGGACCCATAGTGAAGCCCGTAATGATATATAAAAAACTTTAATGTAGTAACTTACAATTGAAGCTCAAAACAGCATGCATCAGAGAAAGGACAATCGACTGCAGCAAACGACAATCGACAATCGACAATCAATTCCGACCGTGTGTGGGCTCCATCGGACATTTTCCATCGGATTTTCCGACATACAAAGTTGGACAGCAGGAGATAAAATTTTCCGACAACAAAATCCGATCGCGTCAATTCTGACCGTGTGTGGCCTGTTCCGACGCACAAAGTGCCACGCATGCTCAGAAGAAATTCCGACACGGGACAGCTCGTTCTGGTAAACTTAGCGTTCGCAATGGATACAGCACTTTCGTCACGCTGCAATGTTCAAAATGGTTTAATACAGCGCACTCTCTTCTTCTTTATAATGTGACAAGAATTAAGTAGTTTTGATGCTCATATTCACACACACTTCTCACAAACTTCTTTCGTTCCTATTTATCGGGATTCCCTCAATATATTTTGATTTCTCACATCTGACAACATATTTTTTTTTTTTTTTTTGGACTTTAACCACTTGAGCCCCGGACCATTATGCTGCCTAAGGACCAGAGGTCTTTTTCCAATTTGGCACTGCATCGCTTTAACTGCTAATTGCGCAGTCATGCAATGCTGTACCCAAACGAAATTTGCGTCCTTTTCTTCCCACAAATAGAGCTTTCTTTTGATGGTATTTGATCACCTCTGCGGTTTTTATTTTTTGCGCTATAAACGGAAAAAGACCGAAAATTTTGAAAAAAAATGATATTTTCTACTTTTTGCTATAAAAAAAATCCAATAAACTCAATTTTAGTCATACATTTAGGCCAAAATGTATTCGGCCACATGTCTTTTGTAAAAAACATGTTAAAAAGCGTATATTTATTGGTTTGCGCAAAAGTTATAGCGTCTACAAACTAGGGTACATTTTCTGTAATTTACACAGCTTTTAGTTTATGACTGCCTATGTCATTTCTTGAGGTGCTAAAATGGCAGGGCAGTACAAACCCCCCCCAAATGACCCCATTTTGGAAAGTAGACACCCCAAGGAAATTGCTGAGAGGCATGTTGAACCCATTGAATATTTATTTTTTTTGTCCCAAGTGATTGAATGACAAAACAAAAAAAAATATTTACAAAAAGTTGTCACTAAATGATATATTGCTCACACAGGCCATGGGCCTATGTGGAATTGCACCCCAAAATACATTCTGCTGCTTCTCCTGAGTATGGGGATACCACATGTGTGGGACTTTTTGGGAGCCTAGCCGCGTACGGGGCCCCGAAAACCAATCACCGCCTTCAGGAGTTCTAAGGGTGTAAATTTATGATTTCACTCTTCACTGCCTATCACAGTTTCGGAGGCCATGGAATGCCCAGGTGGCACAAAACCCCCCCAAATGACCCCATTTTGGATTGTAGACACCCCAAGCTATTTGCTGAGAGGCATATTGAGTCCATGGAATATTTTACATTTTGACACAAGTTGCGGGAAAGTGACACATTTTTATTTATTTTATTTTTTTTGCACAAAGTTGTCACTAAATGATATATTGCTCACACAGGCCATGGGCATATGTGGAATTGCACCCCAAAATACATTTAGCTGCTTCTCCTGAGTATGGGGATACCACACGTGTGGGACTTTTTGGGAGCCTAGCCGTGCACGGGACCCCGAAAACCAATCACCGCCTTCAGGATTTCTAAGGGTGAAAATTTTTGATTTCACTCTTCACTGCCTATCACAGTTTCGGAGGCCATGGAATGCCCAGGTGGCACAAACCCCCCCCAAATGACACCATTTTGGAAAGTAGACACCCCAAGCTATTTGCTGAGAGGCATGGTGAGTATTTTGCAGCTCTCATTTGTTTTTGAAAATGAAGAAAGACAAGAAAAAACATTTTTTTTTTTTTTTCAATTTTCAAAACTTTGTGACAAAAAGTGAGGTCTGCAAAATACTCACTATACCGCTCAGCAAATAGCTTGGGGTGTCTACTTTCCAAAATGGGGTCATTTGGGGGGGTTTCGGAGGCATTCCATGGCCTCCGAAACTGTGATAGGCAGTGAAGAGTGAAATCAAAAATTCACGCCCTTAGAAAGCCTGAAGGCGGTGCTTGGTTTTCGGAGTCCCGTGCGCGGCTAGGCTCCCAAAAAGTCCCACACATGTGGTATCCCCGTACTCAGGAGAAGCAGCAGAATGTATTTTGGGGTGTAATTTCACATATTCCCATGGCATATTTGAGCAATATATCATTTAGTGACAATTTTGTGCAAAAAAAAAAAAATGTCTCTTTCCCGCAACTTGTGTCGCAATATAAAATATTCCATGGACTCGACATGCCTCTCAGCAAATAGCTTGGGGTGTCTACTTTCCAAAATGGGGTCATTTGGGGGGGGGTTTGAACTGTCCTGGCATTTTATGCACAACATTTAGAAGCTTATGTCACACATCACCCACTCTTCTAACCACTTGAAGACAAAGCCCTTTCTGACACTTTTTGTTTACATGAAAAAGTTATTTTTTTTTGCAAGAAAATTACTTTGAACCCCCAAACATTATATATTTTTTTAAAGCAAATGCCCTACAGATTAAAATGGTGGGTGTTTCATTTTTTTTTTCACACAGTATTTGCGCAGCGATTTTTCAAACGCATTTTTTGGGGAAAAAACACACTTTTTAAAATTTTAATGCACTAAAACACACTATATTGCCCAAATGTTTGATGAAATAAAAAAAGACGATCTTAGGCCGAGTACATGGATACCAAACATGACATGCTTTACAATTGCACACAAACGTGCAGTGGCAACAAAATAAATACATTTTTAAAAGCCTTTAAAAGCCTTTACAGGTTACCACTTTAGATTTACAGAGGAGGTCTACTGCAAAAATTACTGCACTCAATCCGACCTTCGCGGTGATACCTCACATGAATGGTGCAATTGCTGTTTACATTTGACGACAGACCGCCGCTTGCGTTCGCATTAGCGCGAGAGCAGGGGCGACAGGGGTGCTTTTTTTTTTTTTTTTTTTCTTTATTATTTTTTTGCTTTTTTATCATATTTTTTAAACTGTTCCTTACATTTTTTTTTTTAAATAATTTTTATTGTTATCTCGGGGAATGTAAATATCCCCTATGATAGCAATAGGTAGTGACAGGTACTCTTTTTTGAAAAAATTGGACTCTATTAGACCCTAGATCTCTCCTCTGGCCTCAAAGCATCTGACCACACCAAGATCGGTGTGATAAAATGCTTCCCTAATTTCCCAATGGCGCTATTTACATCCGGCGAAATCTAAGTCATAAAATGCTCATAGCTTCCGGTTTCTTAGGCCATAGAGATGTTTGGAGCCACTCTGGTCTCTGATCAGCTCTATGGTCAGCTGGCTGAATCACCGGCTGCATTTTCAGGTTCCCTGTTGAGACAGGAGAGCCAGAGAAAAACACGGAAGATGGTGGGGGGGGCATTCCCTCCCACGGCTTGTAAAAGCAGTCTAGAGGCTAATTAGCCGCTAGGATTGCTTTTACATGAAAGCCGACCGCTGGCTGAAAAGAATGATACCAAGATGATACCTAAACCTGCAGGCATCATTCTGGTATAACCACTCGAATTTGTGAATGGCGTACCTGAAGACAAAAAAAAATGGTTAACAATAAAGCACAGTAAACGGTAAAGTATAAAAAAATTGCATACCTGAAAAGCAAACATGATAAAACATAACAACAATAAAACATTGCAGAATAGAATACAGTAAAAAAGAGCAGAACAATAGAGAGAATAGAGAGAGAGAGAACAATAAAACGACAACTATTTTTTTTTATTTTATATATATATATTTTTTTTTTTACACTTTTTTTGTAACTAACTTTTATAACTGTAACCGGTTCCAGGTTCGGGTCTCTCAAAATGCGATGGCATCTTGGGAGACCCTGTGAAAGTGTGCCTAGTCTGTGGAATGCTGTACTCTACGCTAATACTCAACTAGTGAATGGTAGCGTTCAAAACATTCACCAATGCAAAGACCAGATTTGTCAGGACAGGAGGGACAATAATAGCGGGTGTCACGCCTATATCCGCGCTTGCTGCAGACACATCTTTTTTGGGGGGTTTGTTGGGTAGGGGTACTCGGGAGGACATAAAGAAAATGCCTCTCATGCAGCCGACTGCATTTGGTTGGGGATGTGAATGGGGGAAGTACGGGCGCTGCAGAAGTGGTGGGTTCCCAATTAGGATTGGCGAATGCAGCAGGAAGGGCATTATGGGCACGACAGGCCTGTGTTTGTCTTTTTGGTGGCAGCGGGACACTACTTGAGCTTGCCACCTCACCAGCTTGAACTGCACTTATGGGACTCGCCACGTCACCAAATGTTACTGCAGTGCTGGTTTGACTACGACCGGGGTGTACTAGGCCGCTGGTGCTTGCCAGTTCACCAAAACGCTACAAAAAAACTGTTAGCGATCGCAGGGATCAGGCCTGACTCTGCGAACACTGCAGTTATGCGTTTAGTCTTTTGTAAGTGACAGTGATCGATCGATACTGCACTTGGGTGGGCTGGGCTGGGCTGGGCTGGGCGGAGGGGCAAAACTCAGGTGCTAGCAGGTATCTGTGCTGATCCCGCTAACACTGCGTTTTTGGGAACCCTAAACTGCTGGGGATGCTAGTATAGATCTGATCGGATCAGATATTGATCCGTTCAGATACTATACCACTAAGGGAGGTGTGCGGTGCGTGCGTGGGTGTTAGCGGTACTGGCGCTAACCTGACGCTGCCTGGGGCTGGTGCTTGCCAGTTCACCAAAATACTACCAAAAAAACTGTTAGCGATCGCAGGGATCAGGCCTGACTCTGCAAACGCTGCAGTTATGCATTTAGTATTTTGTAAGTGACAGTGATCGATCGATACTGCACTTGGGTGGGCTGGGCGGAGGGGTAAAACGCAGGTGCTAGCAGGTATCTGGGCTGATCCCGCTAACACTGCGTTTTTGGGAACCCTAAACTGCTGGGGACGCTAGTATAGATCTGATCGGATCAGATATTGATCCGTTCAGATACTATACCACTAAGGGAGGCGTATGCTGCGTGCGTGGGTGTTAGCGGTACTGGCGCTAATCTGACGCTGCCTGGGGCGACGCATATCACCGCCGGGCGATCAGGGGGCTAAACCTTTATTCGGTAATAAACGGCGGGTGCCCTGACACTATAAAAAATAAACAAACTAACCAGCGTCACCCGTAGCGGTTATACGGTGATCAGTGGTGAAAGGGTTAACTAGGGGAACATCAAGGGGTTAAAACATTTATTCAGTAGTATATGGGGGTCCCTGTCGCTGTAAAACGCTGACGGCGAACCTAAATATTTACGTCCCTAACTAGCGTCACCAGCGACACTAATACAGCGATCAGAAAAATGATCGCTTAGTGACACTGGTGACAGGGGGTGATCAAGGGGTTAAAACTTTATTAGGGGGGGTTAGGGGGGTATCCTAGACCTACAGGGGGATAATACTAACTGTAACTGTCACAAACTGACACCAATGCAGAAATCAGAAAAAAAAAAAAAACTGCTGGTGTCAGTTTGTGACGGGGGGGGGGGGGGAATCGGGGTGTTTTGTGTGCCTGGCATGTTCTACTGTGTGTGTGTAGTGTTGTGCACTCACATACCTGTCTTCTCTCCTCGGGCCGGAATGGAAATTACCGAGCCGAGGAGAGATGACATCATTTCCTTTGCTGCTGTTTAGCATACAGCAGCAAAGGAATGACTCGATTGGCCGGCGGCGATCGCGAGGGGGGGGCCACGAACGGATGGCCCCCCCCTCACCTCCGATCGCCGTGGGACAAAAGACGACCGCCTCGGGCACCGGGGGGGGGTCCGATCGGACCCCCCACCCGCAGAAGGCAAATCACATACATGTACGTGATTTTGCCTGTCCGTGCCACCTTGCCGACGTACATCGGCGTGAGGCAGTCGTCAAGTGGTTAATGTAGATTCTTTTTTTGCGTTTCTCTTTTTTATTTTTTTTTTTTGGTGATTTTGATTTGTACTCCTGAAAATGTTTGTGTGTTTTTTGTGAAAAGTTCCCACAACACCATTAATATGTTGTTCTATTTAATCTGTAGGAGATTGTTTCGTGTTGTTGTCCCTTGTTAATTTCACATTTTATGTTTTTAGAAATGTACCTGAATCGTCACCAACAAATGGTCCTTTTTGGATGAAAACACACACAGGAGAGTAGAATTTACCGAAAAAATTTTTATTAAGGGGGTCACAACTATAAAAAAAAACAAAGAGGGAGGCAACGCTGGAGAAACTGCAGAAATTGGCGAAGCCTGGGACCCCCAGGGCAGACATCAATTATTTAAAAGCAAAATTGGTGGCCTGAGGAGTCCATATCTTAGGGAGGGCAGTCTGGTCCAGAAGTCCCAGAGATCCGGAAAGCAGCAGATGACATCTGTGTCCCCAGGCTGTGGTCATACGAGAGACTGCATCTTCTGTCAGACCAGACTGAACCCAGGGCAATCACTCTTTGGTCTTCCTTCCACGCTTCCTTCCAGGCTTTGGCTGTGGTGGTGGAGTTGTGGCAGCAGGAGGAGGAGGATCGTCCATCTCCACGACATCTGTCTTGTGTGTCAGTTCCCCACTCTCCCCCTTACGAAGGACTTTATAAATCAGGTCCTCAGAGATCTTGTGTTGGCCCTCCTGCATGCCCAGCAATTTGGTGGCAGCCATGCAGGCAAAGGCCTCTTCAGGACTGGGGAAGGCCGCCGAAGTCTCCTGGATCAGCCTGTATGCTGAATCCTGCACAGGACTGGGAGTGGCCTTCCTGGCTCGTTTATGTGGCAGGCGGAGGGGAGGAACCTGAGACTCAGTCAGGCTGCGACTTGTCCCAGGCTTCTCTTGGCTGACACTTAGCCCCGCCTCCTCCTGGCTGCCACTAATAATCCCCGCCTCCTCCTGACTTCCACATTCCACAACCTCCTCCTGGCTGAGGTCTTCCTGTGTATGAAAAAGGGACATAGTTTTAGTATTTTTTCTTCATCAATCACACACAATTTTCACCTCCTGACTGCTGCAAATTGAATGTTAACAAATATAACAGACTATCCTTCTGAGCCCAGCATTTTGCATTCTTGTCCCAATTTTGGGTGCCCACTACTGTCTATTGATATGTAAAACACTTTATTAAATCAGCAATTAGTGATCAATAATAACATCTAGTAAACATCATTTATTTATTGCCCAGAAATCTGTGGAAGAATGCTATACCTGACTCCAGCTGGGCTCCTCCACTTCTTCCTAGCTGGAAGGCCCAGGTTGGACATCGGAAGCCTCAGCTGGGGTGGAAGGAAGCGTGGAAGGTAGAGTAGAGAGGGATTCCCTGACTTCAGTGTGGTCTGACAGAAATCGCAGTCTCTCATAGTACCACAGCCTGGGGACATAAACGTCATCTGCTGCAGCTCTGGACCTCTGGGAATCTGTAAACCTTCTTGCGCTCCCTAAGATATGTGCTCCTCAGGCCACCAATTTTAGCTTTTAAATAGGTGATGGTTGCTGTGGGGACCACCGGCTTTACCAACTCCAGCAGGTTCTCCAGCGCTGCCTGCCTCTTCTGTTTGTGGTTATAGTGGGGGTGTCTCACTTGCCACAGACAGGGCAGCTCCCTGTACTTGTCTATGAACAGGGGCAGGAAATTGTGGTCGTTGAACCCATCCATTTTCTCTGCGAGACACAACACAAGACAAACCCTAATGTCAGGCCAAACTCCCCTAATCTTGTTACAATCTAGGCTTCCATTTCGAAGCAGTATAGGCCCAAGTTTAGATCCTACCTTCGTTAGCACGATCGGCGTCTCCGATGCTCCTTCCTCCGCTCACAGATCGTACGTAAGACGCGCGTGTGTTACGATTTATACACACTGCGCATGCGTATAACTCCGCCCGCCCCTGACGTTCGTCTATTCCCCGCCCCTTTTCGTTCGGCGCAGTGGAGGAAGAGCACATGGTGGATAGATAGCAGGATCGTGCTAATTACAGCAACCAGGAGGAGGAGAAGGAGGAGGTAAGGCCGGAGCCTGAAACGTCCCGATCCAGAAGGAGATTAAAGGACTCAAATATGTCCTTTGGGGAGATGTTGGAGATGGTGGACATCCTGAAGAAGGCCGACTATGATGGAAAGTATGGGCCTTACCCCAACCACAATGTCCGAAAGGCCAAGATCATGGCGAAAGTGGTCAGGAGTCTGCACAGGAAATTCGGGGTACGACGATCGAAAGATCAGCTCAGGAAGCGGTGGTCGGACCTGAAATTACGAGAACATGAGCAGTACAGAAAGATCCGGAGAGTGCTGCTAAAAAGTAAGTAGTTGTGCTGTGTTCCTATTCTTTTTGTGTTTATTACGTTTGTGCTGCTCCATGTGCTTTTAGGAACTGTTGTACAGTTTAAAATGACAACTTTCATGTTCATGGGCACATTATTCGTTCGAATCACACATTTTTTTTCGGACGATAAAATACCATTGTTTAGCCCATACGCATTTGGCCACCATTTTGACGCCCTATACTTGTCTTCAAAGAATTGGGTTGTGTAGATGGCTTTGTTACTAGAATGAAATGCAAACTAGATTGTGTGTAAGGAGAGGACACTCAGCAGCTGTTTTCACATCTGGACACTGGAGCACTAGTGTGGGACCCCAGAACACCATTTTTTTTTAGGGGGGGGGACACAGGTGCTCCAGTGTAAACTATAGGGGGGTCTCCATCTGGGAAGCTTGCACAAAACAGGTAAAGTATTGCAGGTTGACAAAGGACACTAAAAAAGCTACATCTTGGAACTCTGCTAAAATAGATAATTGTACCCCACTTCCAAGCAATGTTTCATCTTTATAGTTCTGCCATCAAATATCTGTGTGCTAATTATACCATTTTTGTTTGACATAGGGGAGAAAAGACTCGGAGGACACCCCTCATCCGAGGAGACCAGAGCCCCCCCCTCTGGAAGAAGGGGAAATCCCCCCAACACAAGATGAGCAGGAGGATGAAGACGTGGTAGAACTAGTCACCACAACAGGTGAGTGTCTGCAACCACAGGCTCAGATAAGAGAAGGTGGCGTAATTTTTTTAGACCTAATTTATTTTGGGTTTCCTCTCTTTTTAGGTGATCGTGAGGTTGTGGATGAAGATCCTTTCACATCCGAAAGTGCCCAGATCCTGATCGGGGAGATCATGGGGTGTAATTTACAATTGGAAATCATCAAGCAAAACATCAATGATATTATTCCAAAATATAAAAACATCATTGATGTTTTGGGGCGAGTTTAAAGCCCCTCCAAATCACTTTCTTCTTTTGTGTGCTACAATGTGCTAAATGTTTTTGTGATTTTTCCCAAATCCAAATTTGGAGGATGCACAGTGTGTCAACATGTGCTATCTGCTATCACGGGAGATCAATGGACGCGTTTTGGGGGTGCAACCCCTTCCTCAATAATAAAGTAGCGGTGAGGAAGGGCTTTCTCCCCCAAAACACGTCCCTTGATCCCCCGTGATGGCAACTAGCACATGTTGACATTGTGAAATTTGTGTGCATCTTCCAAATTTGGCTTTTCCAGGGGTGACTTCCCCCCATCTGAACGCAATATCAAACCCAGTTCCTAAATACTCATGTCTGATATTGCCTTCAAGTTCTACCAAATGTGAACTTTGTAAGATCAAGATCTGTGTCTTTTCTTGTTGGTTTTACACAGGCCTGTTTTCTATAAAATGCACATTTTGATTTTGGATAATGACACCACAAAAATTGTTATACAACAAACATGTCGGTTTGTCAGAAAAACCTTTGGTAAATGCACATGTGATTGTGCAGGTATTAAAAAGATTGTTAATCAAGAATGTGTGGATTATTGCCTCAATGCTACAACACTTTTGGGGTGATGTAATTGTTGTTTTATGAGAAAATGGGGGTAATTTCCTAAGGGCAAATCCTCTTTGTAGTACAAGTGCTGTTTCAGTGCAGTTGCAAGTGCACTTGTAGTGAAATGTGTCTTTGCATTTAGGAAATAACAGCCAACAGTGCTTGGTATAAGGTTACACAATCAGGACATTTTCTAGACTCCACACATTTCTGTCAGGGTCAGCTAAAACAAACACAAGCTGTAAATGTCCACAAAGAAGAGCCTGGGGGGAGATGCCTGTTGAGAACTTCAAGTCCTGCAGACTTCTCCCTGTGGCCAAATACCGCAAGGTAGCGACCAACCTCTGCTTCGGAGTGATGGCTTGCCTCATGCAGGTATCCTGCCTGCTGATATAGGGGGTCAGCAAAGCCAGCAGACGGTGAAATACGGGGTCCATCATCCTGAGAAAGTTCCTGAAATCATCAGGATTATTCTCACGGATCTCACGGAGCAAAGGCATATGACAGAACTGGTCACGCTGAAGCAACCAATTCTTGGTCCATGAACTCCTCCCCACCCTGTTCATGGACTGGACTTGTGTCAAGGTCAGGACCCCAACACTAAGCCCCCCACACAGCACGAACTGTATGAGGAGTACGCATACGAAACATGGCTAGAAAACGGTCGGCTGCTCAGAACGAAGTAACAGAACGCACTGAAGAACAGCAAGGCCTGTGAAGAGCGACCTGAAAACCAGTAACGAACGAACAAGAATACAATGACTACCTAAAGTCACGCGGAACTTGCTTGCACACACTGAAGAGCAGATACAAACCCACAAGCACAAACTGAACGGCAGAAAACGATCTGAAAGCCACGAGTCAGAAAAAGCGCGAATCGTCTCTCACCAAACTTTTACTAACACAAGATTAGCAAAAGGAGCCCAAAGGGTGCCGCGCTTGGTTCTGAACCGGCCTTTTCTAGTCTCGTCGTACGTGGTGTACGTGACCGCGTGGTTGTCGATCGGAAATTCCGACAACTTTGTGCGACCGTGTGTAGGCAAAACAAGTTTGAGCCAACATCCGTCGGAAAAAATCCTAGGATTTTGTTGTCGGAATGTCCGAACAAAGTCCGACCGTGTGTACGGGGCATAATTCTGATAAATGTAAAGTTCTGCACTGAATAAGTAACTAAGTAACTAAGAATATGTATGCATCATACATACTAGGGGAGTAAAACTGGGGGAATCAATGGTGGAGAAGGATCTGCGGATTTTGGTAGATCATAACCCTAAAAATAGCATGCAATGCCAAGCTGCAGTTTCCAAAGTGAGCAAAGTCCTTTCTTGTATTAAGAGAGGTATGGACCCCAGAAAGAGCGATATCATTTTGCCCCTGTACAAATCATTAGTAAGACCTCATCTGGAATATGCAGTTCAGTTTTGGGCACCAGTTCTCAAAAAAGATATTGGGGAACTGGAGAAAGTGCAGAGAAGGGCAGCCAAACTGATAAGAGGCATGGAGGAGCTCAGCTATGAGGAAAGATTAGAGGAACTGAATTTATTCTCTTGAGAAGAGGAGATTAAGGGGGATATGATCAACATGTGTAAATACATAAGTGGTCCATATAGTGAACTTAGTGTTGAGTTATTCACTTTAAGGTCAGCACAGAGGACAAGGGGGCATTCTTTTCGTTTAGAGGAAAAAGGATTGAATCTCCAAATACGGAAAGGTTTCTTCACAGTAAAGAAAAGAAAAAAACGGAACACCGCTTGTAGAGAGGTAGAAAATCCACTGACTCACCTGTGTGCTGTGGTTGTGCTTTTAATGGTTAGCAAAAATTAAATTGAGATAGTGAAGCCGCACTATCAAAAAGAAAAGCACCATAAACCAAGCAGTTTGATTCAAATAATTTATTAGTTGAAATCTGTATCAATGACAGACTACCTTTATATTTTTAGAAAACATAAAACATATAACATATACAAAACATTGTTAAAAAGACAATCCGGATTATCAACCCACATGCTGGAAATTCTATAATAAAGATAATTATCTCAGATATCAAAAAATGATGAGAATTCCCATTTGCACACTGAGCAGAGGTAGCAATTGCCAAAATTATATTGAAGACAAAAGGATATCTTTTAGGCCTCATGCACACGGATGTTTTTACAGCCGCTTTTTTGAGTGTTTTTTGCAACTTAAAAAGGCCTGTCTATGTTAGTCTATGGCTTCATGCCCACCTAGGCGTTTTTGAGCTGCAAATGGCATAGGCGTTTTTAAGCTGTAAAAAAAAAAAAAAAATAAAATAAACAGTACCAGTGGGTTCTGAGAGACGTTTTTCAGCTGTAAAAATGCTCTAACGCTGATAAACGCACAAAAAACGTCATTCACCAACGTTTTTTACCGTTTTTTAACTATTGAAAAAAAGAAAAAAAATTATTAAAAAAACCCGCTAAAAAGCGCTAACGCAGAAAAACGCTAAAAAAACGCTATTGCAAAAACATTGAAAAAAGTTTAAAAAAATCACTGCAAAGATACTGGCGTTTTCATAATGTTATTTTAACATCCCGTGTGCATGAGGCCTAAAACCCCGGTAGGTAGAGTAAATCTAGTAGAGATGGTCTTCCTCCCAAAATTTTTGTACCTTTTTAGAAATAGTCCACTCTTAATCCCGGTGTCCTACTTCAATAAATTGAAATCCATAGTCTCCTCCTTTTTATGGTTGGGCAGGGTGCCAAAACAGGCATTGTCCACACTGCAATTGTCAGTGGGAAAGGGCGGGCTGGCTCTTCCCAACTTCCAGCAATACTACTGGGCTGATGCTAAGGCACGCCTTTCAGCATCAGTTTCCTGGTGGTGTTAACCTCAAGTCGGACCCAGTGGAGCGGTTGCTAACCACCAAGGTCCTCATGGCACCCCTGTCAGCAATATATTTCCACATATCAGCCTCCATACCCACTAAATTAACCAAAGTATATGCAAGATGGAAAATGGATTTGCCTTCCCTTGAGGAGGAGGACTGGGAGACCTGTGTCTCCTCATATGTCTGGATCATGATTTCAGCTAGGGACCACTTCCTACAGTTAAAGTTCTTACACAGAGCCTTTTACAGACCTCGGAGGTTGGCTGCTATTTACCCGGACAGGTCCCCAAAATGCCCTAGATGTGGAGATACAGAGGCCTCCTTTATACATATGACATGATCATGTCCCTTGTTACAGGGGTTCTGGGAACAGGTCATGGCAGATGTTAATCAGGCAGCAGAAACCTCTATCCCACTGCAACCAGAAACTATGTTGTTAAATGTGATTAATGATCCTAGTGTGGGAGAATACAAGAAGTTGTTCATGGCATATGCCACCTACTATGGTCGAAGGGAGATTTTTTTTTAGATGGAAATCTGAGCTGCCGCCCACCATCACCACCTAGAGGAATACCCTATATAACATAAATCAATAGAAACTGTCTGAGTAAGTTTGACAAGATATGGTCCTCCTGGATAGACTCCTGGGGATCCTTGCCACTGGAGAAAGCTCTTCCTAGTGCAGATGCAGACCCTTAGTCTGGTAGGGCGGATTACAAACTAGGTACAATTGGCACTAAGGATGAGCCCTGACGTGTTTGCAAGCTGCACGTGCCGAGCCTGCCAGGAAGTCAGCAATGTGCTGCGCTAATCACAGCAGTGAGTCATTTCCCGATCTCTGCAGCCGCACATCAGGAAATGTCTCACTGCTTGTGATTAGCGCTGTGCAGTGCCGAGTTCCTGGTGGGCAAACATGCCAGAGCTCAGCCTTAATTGGCACATGTCCTCCCTCCCCTCTCCCTCACGTCTCTCCCCTCCCATTTATCCTGTTTTCCTCCCCCCCTTCCATCCTGGGAAACCCCTCTCCCTTTTTATACTGCACTTATTCAGGATTTACTGATTCGGGTGAGGGGGTCCTCTTGGTAAAGACTTACTAACCCCCATTTTTCTTTTTATGTTGCACACTTGTCAGCTATTGATATTATAATTACTTGGGAATAACATTTTGTACTCATACCAATACTTCAATCTCATTTGCAATGTACTGTAAACTGATTTGTACAGTATATACTGACTTTGAATAAAGTTCACCTTTTGTTAAAAAAAGAAGGATATCTTTAATCACCAAGACCAAGCTCATAAATGGCCAAAGAATGGAGTCAAAACTATACACTGATTATATCAAATCTTGATGGAGGTAACTTTCCATATATAACAGAGTAATATCTCCTTATAGTCATGTGATATATTACTCTAGCCACTGTGAAGTTGATACGTCTACAGACATTTGGGCTGTTTTACGAAGCATTTGTGCCATGACTTGCGGTGCACGCCGATGCGCAAATTACATTTTCGTATTTACAAAACATTTGCACCGGTAACGCAGCGCGATCCCCCATTTACTATACTCTTCCCAGTGCACGGGAAGTAGGTGATCGGTACGCCACTATAGACATGGCACACGGAATCTTTAACTTAAAATTTAAACAAGCTGGAAGTGCCAATATTATGGGGTGATGTGGGGAAGTGTAGTACTAACTGCCCAAGTCACAAATATGGCCAAAATAGAATGATAACGTAACTCTCTCTGAACAAGCTGGCAGCGCCGGCAAATACATTTATTCTGCGGGAGGTGAATTTATACACTGCGCATGCTCAAACAGCATTTGCGTTTGTTCAAATGCTTTGGTTCACTGCGCCGGCAAAATGTCAAGTAAATGTCAAGCAACGTAAATGCATTTGCATAGGTTGAACGGGCGCACCTCTAGACTTTTTTTTTTAACGCTGGTTCACTTCGCGTGGTTGAACGGGCGCACCTCTAGACTTTTTTTTTTAACGCTGGTTCACTTCGCGTGGCTATAATGATATGGATATTAAGGGGAACCCTGCGCCAACATTTTTTTAAAAAATGCCGTGGGGTCCCCCTAAAAATCCATACCAGACCCTTATCCAAACACGCAATCTGGCAGGCAGCAGGAAAAGAGGGGGGCGGGAGAGCGCCCCCGCTCCTGAACCATACCAGGCCACATGCCCTCAACATTGGGTGGGTGCTTTGGGGTAGCCCAAAGCACCTTGTCCCTGTGTTGATGAGGACGAGGGCCTCATCCCCACAACCCTTGCCTGGTGGTTGTGGGGGTCTGTGGGCGGGGGAGCTTATCAGAATCTGGAAGCCCCCTTTAACAAGGGGACCCCCAGATCCCGCCCCCCCGTGTGAAATGGTAAGGGAGTACTTACCCCTACCATTTCACAAAAAAAGTGTCAAAAATGTTAAAAATGACAAGAGACAGTTTTTGACAATTCCTTTATTTAAAGCCTTCTTCTTTCCATCTTCTTCGGGTCTTCTTCCTTCTTCCTTCCTTCATCCTTCGGTTTCTTCCTCCATCTTCTTCTTCCTCTGCTTCTTCCTCCGATCCTCGGCTTCTTGCTCCGGTGTTCTCGTCCGGCATCTTCCTCCGTGGCATCCTCTTCCCTTCTTTGTTCTCGGGCTGCTCCGCATCCATGATGGGAGGCTCCCGCTGTGTGACGCTTCTCGTCTTCTGACACTTCTTATATGAGGGAAGGCAGGGCCACCCGGTGACCCTGACCCCCTCTGACGCACGGGGACTTGACAGGGACTTCCCTATGGGTTTCCCCGTGATGTCAGAGGGGGCGGGGTCAACGGATGGCCCCGCCCTCCCACATATAAGAAGTGTCAGAAAAAGAGGAAGAAGAAGATGGAGGAAGAAACCGAAGTATGAAGGAAGGAAGAAGGAAGAAGACCGGAAGAAGATGGAAAGAAGAAGGCTTTAAATAAAGGAATTGTCAAACACTGTCTCTTGTCATTTTTAACATTTTTCACACTTTTTTTGTGAAATGGTAGGGGTACCATTTCACACAGGGGGGGCAGGATCTTGGGGTTCCCTTGTTAAAGGGGGCTTTCAAATTCGGATAAGCCCCCCTGCCTGCAAACCCCCACAACCAGGGCATGTGGCCTGGTATGGTTCAGAGGGGGCGCTCTCTCGTCCCCCCTCTTTTCCTGTGGCCTGCCAGGTTATGTGCTCAGATAGGGGTCTGGTATGGAATTTTAGGGGGACCACACACCAATTTTTTTTTAAATTTTGGCACAGGGTTCCCCTTAAAATCTATACCAGACCTGAAGGGCCTGGTATGGATTTTGAGGGGGACCCCCACTCCATTTTTTTATTTTGGTGCGGAGTTTCCCTTAATATCCATACCAGACCTGAAGGGCCTGGTATGATATTTCTGGGGAACCCCACACATTTTTCTTTTCTTAATTTTGTTTTTTTTCTTAATGCTGATTTTATCAATTAACCTTTATGTGTATTGCCGGACCGACATTTCATTATAGCTGCAAGTAGTTTTAAAGAACTTTTATTCCTTAAGGGCCAGTTCACACCACATGCAGTGCAGTGCGTTTTTTTTCTGCATCAAAAATGCACGGAAAACGGAAAATTGTATACTCACCTTTCCGTAATTTTCCTTTCCTGTCGTATCTTCATGGCAGCATACACTTTGGGTTGTGACTCCGCCCCTCACAATCTGATAGGACCACATAGCTATAAGTTGTAAAGATGGCCTCCGCCCCAGTATTCTTCGTATATATATCACCTTAGACGGGTGGGAAATTGTATGCTGCCATGAAGATACGACAGGAAAGGAAAATTACGGAAAGGTGAGTATACAATTTTCCGTTTTCCTGTCGCATCATGGCAGCATACACTTTGGGGAGTAACTCGCAAAGACTGGGTGGGGATTCAAACTAAGTTTATTAATCAGAGAACAGAAGAATTGGCCTGGATAACGGCTCTTCCGAAATCCACTGTGGATAAACAGGCGGAATCCACTTTGTAATGGGTCATAAAGGTGTTCCTGGAAGACCAGGTAGCCGCTCTGCAAATTGTCTCCGCCGAGACTCTACAATATGCCGCCCAGGAGGTTGCCACTGCCCTGGTGGAATGTGCCCTTAAGCCCTCAGGTACTTGCTGACTGCTCAATGAATAGGCCTTTTTTATGGTCTTCACCAGCCATGACGCAATGGTGCGCGAGGATGCCGCTTGACCTCTCCTGAATCCATGCGGAAAAATTAGGAGACTTTCCATTTTCCTGATGGATCTGGTAGCTGAGAGGTACTCCAGGACATTACCCTTGACGTCCAGTGGGTGAGGATCGCCCTGTTCCGTGGTGAGTGCCAGAAGGTTAATCTCTTGGTTGAAGTGAAAGGATGAGGATACCTTGGGTATGAACCGGTCTGAAGGTTTTAAGACTAATCTGTCTGGCAATACTACCAGATATGGATCACTAACCATTAAGGCCTGCATCTCTGACACCCGCTTAGCCGATGTTATGGCTATCAGGAATGAGACTTTTAGCGTCAGATCCCATAAGGATATATTCTCATTCGGAAAGAAGGGTTCCTTAGATAGAGCTTCCAGTACAACTGAGAGGTCCCAGACTGGGAAGGAAGGTTTCCTAGGAGGTCTCAGCTTTAGACAGGCCCGTTGGAACTGAACCACAAGGGGATCTTGTGCCCATCTGACTCCTGTCAGGGCGGACAAGGCCGAGACTTGGACCTTTAGAGTACGTGATCTAAGACCCTTCTCTAGGCCTAGTTGAAGGAACTCCAGGACCTGTGACACCGATGGTGAGGATGAATCCCAACCTTGCTGTTGAGCGAAGGCGGTAAACTTCTCCCAGACTCGCCTGTAAGTAATATTCGTGGTAGGTCTCCTGGCCTGGAGTAGGGTATCCACCACTCTCTGGGAGCATCCTTGCTCTAGGTACCTAGCCCTTTCAGCCTCCAGGCCATCAAATGTAGCTTCTCCGGGTTCGGGTGAAGAAGATGACCCTGGGAGAGTAGGTCTGGTGACAACGTAAGGGGCAGGGGATCTGCCGTATTCAGCTGTATCAGAGTGGTAAACCATGGCCTCCTCGGCCAGAAGGGAATTACTGCCACCACCAGTGCCGATGACTCCTTGAGTCTCAGGAGAAACCTCGTTATGAGTGGAGTTGGAGGAAAGATGTATCCTAGATGGAAATTCCAGGGGTGCAGGAGACAATCCGTCCCCTCCGCCGAAGGGAATGGTATTCTCGATAGAAATCTCCGACATTTTGCATTCTCTGGGGTTGCCGCCAGGTCTATCTCTGGAGGACCCCAAGTCCTGGATATGAGGGCGTAGGCCTGTGGGTTCAGAGACCACTCGTGATTGGAGGTGAAATTCCTGCTCAGCGAGTCGGCCAGCACATTCTGGACTCCCGGAACATAGACTGCCCTTAAGCTTAACAGGTTCAGTTGTGCCCACTCTAGAACAGGATGGACCCCCTGCATCATGGACCTGCTTCTGGTGCCCCCCTGCCTGTTGATATAGGCAACCGCGACCTTGTTGTCCATTCTTAGAAGAACATGTTTCCCTCTCAAAAGCGAGCCGAAGGACAGGAGCGCTTGGAATGCTGCTCTCATGTCTAACACATTCGACACTGTGTCCTGTGCCCTGAATGGCCAGCGGCCTTGGGCCGCAAAGTGCTGATGGTGGGCTCCCCACCCCTGCAGACTGGCATCTGAGGTCACAGTCTCCTGGTAAGGGGTGATTATGTGCTTGCACCTTCCTAGGTTGCGAGGCCACAGCAATGACTGCTTCACCTCTTGAGGGATGTGAATCGACTGTGACATCGAAACACTGTTCCACTGGCGCAGGAAGGAAATCTGGAAAGGCCTTGGAGTTCCATTGCGCCCACTGAACCATCGGAATGGTGGATGCCAAGGAGCCCAGGATACAGAGGCATGTTCTGGCTGGTAATCTCCTGGCCGAGATGGCCTTCTTCACTTTCTGAATCAGGGGGGAAATCTTCTCCTCTGGAAGTTCCACCGTGTTCTCTCTCGTATCCAGCTCGGCCCCTAGAAAGACCATCCTCTGAGTGGGATGAATACTGCTCTTCTTCCAGTTTATCAGCCACCCTAGAGACTGTAAAGTGGAGACCAGGATTCCCCGATGCTGGATGAGAGACTCCTTGTTGTTCGAGAGAAGCAGGATGTCGTCCAGGTAATGGTGGACTCTCAATCCCCTCTCTCTCAAGTGGGCTATCACGGGCAATAGGACCTTCGTGAATGTCCTGGGTGCGGTGGAGATCCCGAACGGAAGACTTCGGAATTGGAAGTGCCAGCTGTTTATCGTGAAGCGGAGGAATCTCTGGAACTCTGAGTGGATCGGGATATGCAAGTATGCGTCTTGCAGATCGATCGAGAGCATCCAGTCCCCCCGATTTATTGCTTGAAGGATCGACTGGAGGCTTTCCATCCTGAATGTTTCTACCCGGATTGACCGGTTGAGTTTCTTTAGGTCCATAACAGGACAGAATTCCCCTGACTTTTTTCGTACTAGAAAGAGTGGGGAATAGAAACCCTGACCTCTTTGGGATGGTGCGACTTCCACGATTGCCTGTTTCCTTAACAGATCCTGGATGTACTGGACCAAAGACAACCTTTTCTCCCTGGAAGGAGGAAGCCTGGTTGCGCAGAAGTGACCCCTTGGGGGGCGGTTCTTGAATGACCACCTGTGTCCGACCCGGATGGTGGATACTGTCCATGGGTCCTTTATCAATTCCGCCCAAACCAACCCGAATCTTGTGAGCCTGGCACCTCCTACCGCTGGTTGGGCGGAAGTACCTTCAAAAAAGTTTCTGTTCATTGGAAGCAGGCGTTTTGGTTTTCTGAAATTTGAGGAAGGACGTCTGAGGGTTCTTCCAAGTTCTCCTGTACTCCTTCCCAGGCCTATAGGACTTTGCATCCCTGTATCTCTCTGGGAGATTGCGCTTGAAGGGAGGTGCTCTTTGTTGTTTTGGCCTTCTGTCTGAGGGAATAAGACCAGACTTCCCGCCTGTCACTTTGGATATTGCTGTATCCAGCTTTGCACCAAAGAGGTTAACTCCATCATATGGAATCCTGCACCAGTTGGACTTTGAGGCCGGGTCGGCCGACCAGGGCTTAAGCCATAACGCCCTCCTGGACATTACCGTTGCTAGCATAGACCTTGAAGCGGACCTAATGGTGTCCACAGAGGCTTCCGCCACAAAGTCTCCTGCGAGACTGAGTTCCTGTAGGGCTTTAATGATCTGGTCCTGATCTGCACCTTCAGCAACGAGCTTCGCGGTGTTCAAAGACCACCCGGAAATAGCTTTCCCGACTGCGGCCAAAGCCACTGCTGGTCTGCAGGCACCTCCTGCAAAAACGTAAGCCCTTTTAAGGTCCGTGTCCACCTTCCTGTCCAGGACATCCCTGAACATCACTGCGTCTTCAATGGGAAGCGTCACATGCCTGGCTAGGCGCATCAAAGAGGTGTCCACCACTGGAGGGGAGACCAGGGGGGCTACTCTGGGCTCTTTCAGAGGATATAGCTTAGTAAGTCTGTTAGAAAGACTAACCTTCTTCTCTGGATTCTGCCATTCTTCCTTAATAAGCTCATCCAGTTCCTCTATAAATGGGAAGGCTTCAGGTACCTTCTTGAGATTCGGGAAATACTTCCTTTGCTTCTGCTGTACCTCCTCAGGTTCCTCCCAGTTAATCGCTTCCTTGACCGATTTTGCAAAGGGTCCTATGAGCGAGAAATCAAAGCCTGCTGCCGCTTCCAGTTCTTCCCCGTCTGATGGAAACTATTGTTCCCTAGATGTACTAGGATGGGATGGTGAGGCGCTCAGGGCTGTAGCCTCCACATCTGGGGTTGAGATATGCGTAGCAGGGACCCCGGTAGGTTCCACAGTGACTAGCTCCTTCTCCCTGGTGGCTTCCTCCATACACCTGCGGCAGGCCAGCCTGTCTGGTAGAGCTCTGGCCCCGCATACCCAGCAAGCATTCCCCGCTGGACGGGGAGGATGTGCAGGAGACTGGCGTCTGCGTGCAGGGGATCTTCTGTAAGGGGAATGTCTATGCCTGGAGTAGAAACGGCTCCTCCTACGGCTTCCCCTGTGGGCTGTGCGACTTCTGCTGCGTGAGCGGCTTTGCCTATGGCTGGAGCGGCTTCTCCTGCGTGAGGTCTCTCTTCGCCTTGACTTAGACAATCTTGATGACCTGGTAGGGCTGACCGATTAGGCAGCATTAGTACGATCCTGCTCTCTTTTTCAATCTTCACTACTTACCATGAACATCCCCCCTTACCTATTGGGCTGATGGTGATCTGCTGGGGCAGCGGTCTCCATAGAAAGGATAACTGTGATATCCTGGAGGGATACAGGCAGGTGTAAACATGCAAGCAAACAAACAGAGGAACCAGGGGGAGAGAGAAACACTTACCCCAAGGAGGGAGCATCAGAGGTGAGGCAGAGTTGATAGCAGCGTCAGATATGCTCAGGAAGCTGGAGGCATCAGAAATGACATCTCTGAGATTTTTAAATAAACCGTCATGGCCGCCGGGGTCATGAACCGGCCGCACATGTGCAGTAGCACCGAGCCGCTCTCGGCGCCATCTTGGAACCTGGCAAATGTGCCAGGACGCCCTAAAAACATTTACTGAGCATGTGCGGAAGCGCTGAGACATCCGAGGACACAGGGGAGAGACAGAGGAGAACCACAGAGCCCAGCAAGCTGCATCAAGAGATGGAAAGACAGATGGAGACCGCTGCACACAACTAAGCCTGTTTAAGGCTTATACTGGAGCCGCACATACCCCTGAGACCACCAGAGTGGGGTTCCTTCCATCTAGCTCATTTAGAGGCTGTACAGGCAAGGACTTCCACCCAGGAGAGGCTAGAACCTGGCTGGGGCGAGTTCGGTAAGGGGGTGCTTCTGACATCTTCAGTCCTTCTCAGGTGAGGAAAAATAAGAGAATACTGGGGCGGGGGGCCATCTTTACAACTTATAGCTATGTGGTCCTATCAGGTTGTGAGGGGCGGAGTCACAACCCAAAGTGTATGCTGCCATGATGCGACAGGAAAGTAGGTTATATGGTTTTCAATGGCATAGTTCACACACAGTGCTTGCAGTTCCAGTGCGTTTCCAGTCCCCGAAAAAAAGTAGAACATGCTGCATTTTTTATGCACTGGACTGTACTGGAACGCTGTAAAATGCATCAAAAATGCATTGGAACACACCTAAATGCACCAAAAATGCACTGCAACACACTTGTTCTTAATTAAGGTTAAGAAAAAAGAGGGGAGAAAAAAAACACTGAACTGCATCAAAAACGCACCAAAAACGAACTGGAAAGCATCAAAAACGTGCATGCAGAAAAGCACCTGGAACGCGTCCGGACTGCGTTTCTATGGTGTGATCTTGCCCTTAGAGCCCTTAGGCCCAGTTCACACCATAGAAACACAGTCCAGACGCGTTCCAGTGCGTTTTTGGTGCGTTTTTGATGCAGCCCAGTGCTTTCCCCCCCTCATTTTTCTTAAACTTAAATAAGGACAAGCGCATTCCAGTGCGTTTTTGATGCGTTTTACAGCTTTCCAGTACAGTCCAGTGCAGAAAAAATGCAGCATGTTCTACTTTTTTCTGGAACTGGAATGCACTGGAACTGCAAGCACTGGTGTGAACTATGCCATTGAAAACCATATAACCACATTTCCATGCATTTTTGATGCATACAATATGCACTGGACTGCATTGGTGTGAACTGGCCCTTAAGCAATTTGGCATATTTAAAGGCATTTCTCCTTGTTTCGTTTTTGGGGTTGTCCAAATGGTGATATATGTCCCTTAGGGTGGGACCTGGGCCCCATACCCATTTTAAGGCCAATAACTAGAAGATAAGCCAGCCAAGTGGGGACTAGTAAAATTGCCAAGTCAGTTCCCTTAGACTGCAATGGTATTTGTTGTATAACTTTTGCACATGTTAGGCTCTTTAGTTGCCCCCCTGGACTGGGGGGTGTTTTGTCCCATCTGTAATTTTGCTGCATGCTGGATGATGTGCTAAATTTTGGACGGTGGGGGGCCTTTTTTTGTGCTAGCTGCATTTGGGTTGTTCTGGGCATGCTCAGGGACTTTGTTTTTTTCCTGTGCCTTTTGGTGTGTGAAATGCATTTGGGTTGGTCTGGGCATGCTCAGGGACTTTATTTTTTTTTTGGTGGTGCTTTTTGTGTGTGAACAGCACTTGGATGTTTCTGGGCATGCTCAGAGTGTGTTTTTTGGGTTAGAAATTTAAGGACATCCTTAATAGGTGTACCCACTTTGAAGTTCTCTCTACATTGGGTGAACTTGCATTTTGTGTATTTCATGGACTGTCCATGTGTTTGCAATTGCCTCATTAGCACACAAACCTATGTTATATAAGCCCTCATTCACACAAGGCAGACTCCGTTTCCACAGAGCCCGCCTCGGTCCGCCGGCTCAGCGGGAGATCAGTCCGTTGATCTCCACTAAGCCGGCAGATGACAGGTCCCTCTCTGCTCACTGAGCGGGGAGGGGCTTGTCAGGCACCACTGCTGCCTATGGAGGGATCGGATGAAAACGGACAGCATGTCCGTTTTCATCAGATCTCACCCAATCCGATCCGCCAGCGACGGATCGGGACGTAGGGCCATCCGTCTGCTTTTAGCGGATCGGATGGGTTTGGAGGTCAGTGGACATGTCTTCGCTGACATCCGTGGCTCCATAGGCTAACATGGAATGCCCGTTCAGGTCCGCCGTCAAAACTGACAGGCGGACCTCAACGGTCCGATCATGTGAAAGGGGCCTTAAGCTTGCAGATAGCATTCTTTACTTTGCCCTGAAAAGAGCCAAGATTGTGTATGTGGGGGGGCCGGAAAGAGAGTACATTTGGGTGTCCTTATTGAGTTTCTAACACATGAATTTTCCATTTGTATTTTGTGTGTTATGTTGTTGCAAAACAGATGTGTTTTTATGCAATTTATTTGTTACTTTGGTTTGTTGTATTTTTTTGGGTGGTGGTTATTTTACCATGAAATCTTTTTTTCTGACGCCACCATACTAGTGATAGGCTCTGCCTTTCTCCCCTCCCTCAGGACCAATGAAATAGCATAAATTAAAGGCCAGTTAGGCCCCACCCCATTCTTCTTTTTGTCCTCATACCTCCACGCACCAGAGAAGAGTAAGCAGTACTATGTTACCCCCTCTGCCTCCAGGGTTAAGCCTCTCCCAGTAGGAAGTCCCAGTATCAGGATACTAAAAGCGTCAGAGTAGCTTTGGAGCGCCTTCTGTGGGTCTCGATGGAGCTGAGCAGTTTTTCCTTTTTTAGGAATGAAATCTGCCTTTAAGGTTGGTGTCTGCAACGCTTGTTGGGTTTGGGGAGGCCAGCTATGCATCTTTCTTACCTTTGTTGGCAATTTGTTGTTTTTAAGTTGTTCACTTTGATTTAACTGTCTGTGCTGCATTGTTTTTAAAATTCTTTCTCAAGATGTTGTGCATAATCTTGTTTTAATCCCTAATAGATGTCCATTTGTGGGTGCACTCCTTTTAACTCTTGTTCATTTACACTGCAAAAGGGTCAAACCTCAAACATATTCTGTTAGTGTCTCAAATTAACATACATGTGTGTATTTTGCTTTCCTTGCTTATTTACCAAGTCCTGTTTTTTTTTTTTTTTTGGACCCATAAAATTGTTTCAAATTTTTTATGTTTTGTGTGTTCTTTTCATGCAACGGATTTCCCAGCTGCAGCTTAACTAGGCTGATTGGCATGTCTTAGACAGATCCCTTTTTTATTTATTTTTTTTAGTTTTAAGTTACTTTCCTGGTGCCTTCATGGTAGCACATGCATGGATTATGCGTATGCTGCCATGGATAGTGACCAGGGAAGTAACATTTCAGAGTGGTAAGTATTCAATTTTCTTTTTGAGCTGTGGTTTTCAGCCTCAGTCCTCAAGTACCCCCCCCTCGACAGGACATGTTTAGGAAATGTATCTTCTCTAAAATACAGTAGGTGACCCTGATATTGTGTCAATCTCGCCACATTTCTCGGCGAGATTTGACACCTGCGAGCCCCGTCGCGGGAGCCAGCGCCGAGATGGCTCACTCATCGGGAAAGGAAAATGTTGTTTTCCTTTCCCGATGAGTGACAGGCAGTGCTGACAGCTGTCTGGTATGAATTCTGAGGGGGAACGCCGTGCCAAATTTTAAATAAAAAAATCGGCATGGGTTCCCCCACGGGGGCATACCAGGTCTGGTATGGATTGTAAGGGGAACCCCCTATGCCAAAAAATTGGCGTGGGGGTCCCCCCCAAAATCCATACCAGACCCTTATCCGAGCACCCAGCCCGGCCGGCCAGGAAAGGGGGTGGGGACGAGTGAGCGCCCCCCCTTCTGAGCCATACCAGGCCACATGCCTTCAACATGGGGGGTGGGTGCCTTGGGGGAAAGCACCTTGTCCCCATGTTGATGAGGACAAGGGCCTCTTCTCCTCAACCCTGGCCATTGGTTGTCGGGGTCTGTGGGCGGGGGGCTTATCGGAATCCGTGAGCCCCCTTTAATAAGGGAGCCCCCAGATCCCAGGCCCCCACCCTGTGTGAATGAGTATGGGGTACATGGTACCCCTACCCATTCACCTAGGGAAAAGTGTCAATAAAAAAAAAACACAGCACACAGGTTAAGAGTAATTTATTAGGCAGCTCCAGGCTCTTCTTCTGACTTCGGGGGTGGGGGGTGTTTTCTTCCGACTTCTCCTGGTGTTCCACCTCTTCTCCCGGGCCCCTCCGCTATCTTCTTCCAGCTCTTTTGCCAGCGAGGGGCCCGGTCTGCTGCCGCTGTCTCGTCGCTTCTTCTCTTCTTCCAATGTTGAGACGACGCTCTCTCCGGCTGGAATGCTTTGTGCGAGCTGCGGAGCCATTTATTTAGGTGGTGACCCCGCCCCCTTGTGATGTCATGGTCCCAGCATGCGCAGGGACTCTGGGGTCACGCCCCCTTATGACACCAGAGTCCCTGCGCATGCTGGGACTGTGTCGTCACAAGGGGGCGGGGTCACACCTATATAAATGGCTCCGCAGCTCGCACAAAGCATTCCAGCCAGAGAGAGCATCGTCTCAATATCGGAAGAAGAGAAGAGGAGAAGAAGCGACGAGACAGCGGCGGCAAGACAGCGGCAGTAGACCGGGCCCCTCACTGGCAAAAGAGCTGGAAGAAGATAGCAGAGGGGCCCAGGAGAAGAGGCGGAACACTGGGAGAAGTCGGAAGAAAACACCCCCACCCCCGAAGTCGGAAGAAGAGCCCAGAGCTGCCTAATAAATTACTCTTAAAACCT
This sequence comes from Lithobates clamitans, assembly GCA_037952925.1. Taxonomy (NCBI): domain Eukaryota; kingdom Metazoa; phylum Chordata; class Amphibia; order Anura; family Ranidae; genus Lithobates; species Lithobates clamitans. The sequence continues at coordinate 903,092 of JBBGZY010001372.1, forward strand.
GTGTGATGTGTTTTTTTTATTGACACTTTTCCCTAGGTGAATGGGTATGGGTACCATGTACCCCATACTCATTCACACAGGGTGGGGGGCCGGGATCTGGGGGCCCCCTTATTAAAGGGGGCTCCCGGATTCCGATAAGCCCCACCCATGCAGACCCCGACAACCAACTTCCAGGGTTGTCGGGAAGAGACCCTTGTCCTCATCAACATGGGGACAAGGTGCTTTGGGGTGGGGGGGCCTGCAGGGTGCCCCCCCTTCCCCCAAGGCACCCACCCCCCATGTTAAGGGCATGCGTCCTGGTACGGCTCAGGAGGGGAGGCGCTCGCTCGTCCCCATCCCCTTTCCTGGCCAGCCGGGCTGCATGCTCAGATAAGGGTCTGGTATGGATTTTGGGGGGACCCCCACGCCGATTTTTTTTTTGGTATAGGGGGTTCCCCTTACAATCCATACCGGACCTAAGGGCCTGGTATGCCCCTGGGGGGGAACCCATGCCGATTTTTTCATTTAAAATGTGGTGCGGCATTCCCCCTCAGGATTCATACCAGACAGCTGTCAGCACTGCCCGTCACTCAGCGGGAAAGGAAAACAAAGTTTTCCTTTCACGATGAGTGAGCCAGCACGACATGCACACTACCCTGTCGCCGAGAACCAGCGCGATGGTATCGCACTGGAAACACAATCTTGTGGTCAGGTACTGTAGCTGTCCAAAATACAAAGCTATTGACTTTGATTTAAAGCACCTGTGCAAGATGAAGGAAAACCTGCAAACATGGCCTGTTAGGGGTTACTTGAGGACAGGGTTGAGAAGCACTGAACTAAAATCAAGCTGAAGACAATCCTATTCTAATTGTGAACATTTAAGGGAAATCAAGATTTTTTTTTTTTTAAGATTGGGCTTTGTGTCCCTTTTCTTAAAATTGGCTTTGCTTCCTGTCACATAGCCAAACAGGAAGTGTAGTAAGGAGTAAAACCCTAATATTTTTTCCTTGGGACTACACAGGTCAATCTAACTAGTGCCCCCATTATGCAAATTGCACTCTAGCACTTTGTTGTGGACACCCCAAATTATTAGGTATTTTGGGGTTTATTAAAGGCAAATCCTTTCTGCAATACAAGTGTAGTTAATGAAAATCAGAGGGGAAGCACTAGTAATTTTATCATCCAATCATGTAGAGGCAAAGATGCTGTTTTTTTTTTTTTTTTCTTTTCCTTGCATGTCCCCCTCGGATCTCCAGCAACTGGACTTCTAAGTGCACTTGTAGTGCAAAGTGGATTTACCTTTTAGTAAATTAACCCCAAGAAATATAATAATTTGGGATGTGCATGGCAAAATGCTAGAGTGCAATTTCCCGAATGGGGAAACTATTTAGATTGACCTGTGTGTCCCCAAGGACATACATTGATAGGGTTTTACCCTCATGTCCTGTTTGGCTATGTGACAGGAAGTGAATAATTTTGAATGAGACATTGGCAAAATTTGGGAGGTGTCTTCACCCTATCAGGGGTGTAGACACCCCTCAAAACTTCTATTCCCTCTGCAGTCTATCCCCAAGCAAAAATAAGAAAGGATTTTCTCAAGTCGTCTTCCAGGACGGCACCCTGAGAGATGACTGGTCCACCTGACAGGAAACACAATCAAGAAAGAGGTTAAAAACCCCGCCCCTCCCTGCACTCCTCAGTTTTTGATTGTGTTTCCCCACAGCGAAACAGTTTGTTTTTTTCTTATAGACCTAAGGCCGTGGGCTGGAAGTCTCCCCCTGGGAACCAGACTGCAGGTTTTTGGAAAACCTTTGGGTCTGGTAGGGCTTACCCTTCCCGGGGGGTTCGTTTCCCCTATTTTCTCAGGGGGGCAATGAAGAGCTCCCCATGAGAACTGGAGGACCCTGGGCACTGTGAGTCTCCAGAACTCCAGGGACCATTTTCCTGCTCCCCCCTCTCCTTACCTGTCGGTTTTTGGAGAGGATTTGCCAGCTCTGCCGTTTGCTGCAAGATGCAGGTGTTTGCTGAGTGTCCTGGCCGCCTCAGCGCCGGCGGCTGTGTGTGTGTCCGGCGCCATTTTGCGGTGGATCTTTCCAGAGGAAATGACGTCACGGCGGCCCGGACACTAGAGCGCGATTGCTCAAGACCTCGGCAAGATGGCGGCGGCGTTCGGAGCGCCATGAGGAGCCTGAAGCAGCACAGGGACTACAGGTACCAGCTGGGCAGGACCCTTTGTATATAAAGGGGGGTAGTTCCGGGCGGCAGAGGCAGCAGCACAACAGGCAAGGAGCAGGCGTCCATGACTCACTGACTGCAATGGAGCAGGAGGAGTCTGCAGCTATTGTGGAGGCCACCGGGGGTGAGTCTACCAGGCTGGAGGAGATAAGGGAGAGGGTGGCCCTCTAGCCTTTAACCTCATAAGGGATCTCTGTTTTATTGTTACTAGCTAAACGGGCTTCTTGTTTTTTGCAGACACAGAAACCCAGAGTGTTGCCAGTAGACCGAGACCCAAAAATCCTTCCCGAACTAAGAGGTGTGGGTACTGCAATGACAAACTAGCTGCAGAGCACACCAAGCCGTTCTGTTACAAATGCATCCACAAATTGTCAGGGAAGGAGACTTCAGAAGTTATGAGGGATTTTCTCTCAGTACAATCTGAAATGCTGTCCACACTTAAAGCCTTTCAGGCTAGCCTCAATTCTAGGCAGGATAGCAGAGAAGGCTCATCCTCCCAGGATAGTGCCTTTTCTAGTGTGAGACAGGTAGGCACCATTCCGCAGAAACCGCCATCTTCTCAGGATTCGGAGGAGGAGGCGGATGAGGTGAAGGGCCCCTGCCGTAGTCTCCTTGAAGAAGGGGAAGACGCAGAGGATAGCCAGGAGGAAGGGGAACACTCCAGGCCAGGCAGACATATCTTCTCAACAGATGATATGGAGGGCCTCCTAGGGGCTATTTATGCTTCTGAGGAGATCCAGGAGCCGGAGGCTCAAACTTCTGTACAAGATAGGTTGTATCAGGGGTTGTCTAAGGCTCAGTCTAAAGTGTTACCTATCCACCAGTCTCTAAAAGACATTGTTTTAAGAGAATGGAAGGAGCCAGAGAATAAACTTCAGAAGTTTAAAACCTGGAAACGCAGGTGTCCGTTTAAGGAAGAGGAGCAGGAGAAGTTTTTTAAACTTCCCAAACTAGATGCATCTTTGGCCCAGGTGTCTAAACAATCTGACCTGTCTTTTGAAGACGCAGGTAACATCCGGGACCAAATGGACCGTAGGTCAGAGACCCTTTTACGCAGGGCCTGGGAGGCCAATGCGGCTACTCTAAGTCCGGCTTTAGCTTCAGCTTGTATAGCCAGGAATACTAACATGTGGCTGAATAAGCTGACTGACCATGTGGCGAGTTCTTCCAAGTCCAAGGATCTTTTGGATTCCTTGGAAGTAATTGGTAAGGCAGTTGCCTTTCTTGCGGATGCGGCAGTGGAGTCGGTGCGGACTTCAGCTAAGACAGCAGCGCTTCTCAATTCTGCCAGAAGAGCCATATGGGTTAAGACCTGGGATGGGGATCATACCTCTAAGACCAGGTTATGCGGTCTTCCTTTTGAAGGATCTCTCCTGTTTGGTACAGGGTTGGACCAGACCCTCTCCAGATCTACGGAGAAGGGAAAGAAGTTTCCGGTTAAACCTAAAAAGGCCAAAAAATTTTTTCGAGGCCCCCAGGTCAACAACCGGTTTAAAGACCGTAAGGAAGGAAAGAAGTGGGGTGTTGGTAAAGCCAAACAGAAGGGAACTCTCCTTTTCTCCGGCCCTAAGGTCGCAGACAAGGATCCTAAGTGACGCCAGCACCAAGGTGGGAGGGAGGCTGGCACAATTTATCCCACAGTGGGAGCGGGTAGCCCAGAGCCCTCTGGTCCTTCAGTGGATAAGAGAGGGCTATGGGCTAGAGTTTGCTTCCAGGCCTCCTCAGACTTTTCTACTGACCTTTTTACCCAGAGAAAGGCCAAAAGCCATAGGACTCATGGAAAATATCGAGCAGTTGGCGAGTCAGAGAGTCATTTTCCCAGTTCCGGCGGATCAACAGGGAAGGGGTTTTTATTCCCACGTCTTTGTTGTTCCAAAACCGTCCGGGAAATTCAGGTTAATCCTGAATCTAAAGAAATTAAATACCTTCCTGCGATACAAAAGGTTTCGCATGGAATCGGTCTATACGGTCAGAAAACTTCTGTTAAAAGAGGTCTTCATGGCTACCATAGACCTGAAGGATGCATATCTGCATATTCCCATTCTACCACAGCACCAGGTGTTCCTTCGCTTTGCTATCCGCACGGATCTGGGTACACAGCACTGGCAGTTCCAGGCCCTACCATTTGGACTGGGTGCCAGTCCAAGGGTGTTTACAAAGATACTTGCAGAGGTCATCTCCTACCTGCACCTTCAGGGGATTTCCCTGATACCATATTTAGACGATCTGTTGGTCTACAACCTTTCCAGAGAATCCCTTCTCCGGGATCTGGACAGGGTAATATCCACCTTGGAGTCCCTGGGGTGGTTGATAAGTCAGGAGAAATCCTCTCTGATTCCTTCCCAGACCAAACTCTACCTGGGTCTGTGGGTGGACTCGGTAAGGCAGAAACTGATCCTTCCGCAGGAGAAGATAGAAGCACTGATTACTTCAGTGTCTTCAATCCGGCACCAGAAGGTAGTATCCAGAAGAGTGATCATGAGGATTCTGGGTCTTATGACCTCATGTATCCCAGCAGTACCTTGGGCCCAGTTTCATTCAAGACCCCTGCAAAACTTCCTTCTATCCTCATGGGATGGAAAGAAGGAATCCCTAGATACTCTGGTGACCATCCCTCTAAGAATAAGAGATTCCTTACTTTGGTGGCTCAACCCCCAAAGGTTGGGGACAGGCCATCTTTGGTTCCAGCTTCAGCCGGTCAGAATAACGACCGATGCGAGCTCGTGGGGATGGGGGGCCCATCTAGAAGAACTGCAAGCTCAGGGTGTGTGGGACACACGACAGAGAATTGCGTCTTCCAACTTCCGGGAATTGTTAGCTGTCAGGGAGGCTCTAATAGCCTTCGAGGACAGGATCAAGGGGAAGGAAGTTCAGATCCTCTCCGACAATTCCACGACAGTGGCCTTTCTGAACCGTCAGGGGGGCACACGGTCGCTTCCCCTAATGAGTCTGACACAGGAGATTCTAGAATGGGCGGAGCAGAGAATTCCGTCCATTTCTGCGGTACACATAAGGGGAGTTTTCAATATAAAGGCAGACTTCCTCAGTCGTCAGACAGTACAGCAGGGAGAATGGGAACTAAACCCCGAAATTTTCACCATGGTCTGTCAACAGCTGGGTACACCGGAGATAGATCTCTTTGCCCGCAGGGAAAACAGGAGAGTCAAGAGATACTTTTCCCTCTGCAGGGAACGAGGGTCCGAGGGGGTGGATGCATTGGCTCAGGAATGGGATTTCAGTCTGGCTTATGCGTTTCCTCCCTTACCTCTGATTCCAAGAATCCTTCAAAGACTGAGTCGGGCCAGGGGCAATTTGATCCTGATTGCCCCCTGGTGGCCCAAAAGGTCCTGGTTTCCCACGTTGTGGAACTGGGCGATGGTGCCTCCGGTTCAGCTCCCAGAACGTCAGGATCTTCTGCTTCAAGGCCCTCTTTACCATCCGAACCCCGGGTTCTTCAGGTTGACAGCCTGGCTGTTGAAAGGGAGTGCCTGCGCAACAAGGGTGTTCAGAGAAGGTGATTGACACCCTGTTACTGAGTAGAAAGCCGGTAACTAGACGCATTTATGCTAGGGTCTGGGGGGCTTTTTCCCGTTGGTGTGAAGCGAGAAAAGTTCCCCAGAAGCAAATACCTGTTATTTTAGACTTCCTACAAGAGGGAGTAGACCGAGGTTTAGCCACCAAAACTCTGAAGGTTCAGGTGGCGGCCCTGTCTAGTTTTCTGGATGTCAGATTAGCCCTAGATCCTTTAATTAAGAGATTCTTGTCGGCTAGAGAGAGACTTTCCCCGGTGCAAATGAAGGAATTTCCACCGTGGGATTTATCTTTAGTCTTGGAAGCCCTGACCAGGGCACCTTTTGAGCCGTTGGCTCAATCTTCAGTCAGAGTGATTTCTTTTAAAACCGCCTTCCTTCTGGCTGTTACTACAGCCAGAAGGGTGGGCGATTTATATGCTCTTTCTATGAAGGAGCCTTTTTTCCGCCTGTTAGAAGACCGAATTATTCTCAGGCAGGACCCTTTGTACCTTCCCAAGGTGGCTTCACGCTTCCATAGGTCACAGGAGATTATTTTACCCTCCTTCTGTCTCAATCCACAGAACGAGAAGGAAAGAGCCTTCCATACGTTGGATGTCAGGAGGTGTCTGTTGCTCTACCTAGATAAGGTTAAAGAGTTTAGGAAATCTCAACATTTGTTGGTTAGTTTTTGTGGAGTTCGAAGAGGCGAACAGGCCTCTAGAACGACCATTGCTAGATGGATTAGACAGGCTATTACCATAGCTTATGAGCATTCAGGTCAGACGGCTCCAACTAATCTTAAAGCTCATTCTACAAGGTCTCTGGCAACCTCTTGGGCAGAAAGAGCCGGAGCATCGGTAGATCAAATCTGTAAGGCAGCAACGTGGTCAAGCCAGAACACGTTCCTGAGACATTACAGAGTGGAACTGCTGTCACCCCAGGATCTGGCCTTCAGCAGAAAGGTCCTGCAAGCGGTGGTCCCGCCCTAAGGTAGGCCTGAGCTACTTGCTCCTCTCTCAGGGTGCCGTCCTGGAAGACGACTTGAGAAAATGACCAGTTACACTTACCGGTAACAGTGTTTCTGGGAAGTCTTCCAGGACGGCAGGCCTACTTCCCACCCGGTTTGTATTTTTTATATAGTGGTACATTGGAGGTGTTTTTGTTTCACTTTCATGCACTGGTGTGGGTCAATACTTTTGCACAACTGAGGAGTGCAGGGAGGGGCGGGGTTTTTAACCTCTTTCTTGATTGTGTTTCCTGTCAGGTGGACCAGTCATCTCTCAGGGTGCCGTCCTGGAAGACTTCCCAGAAACACTGTTACCGGTAAGTGTAACTGGTCATTTTAATGAGTTTAACTTTGCAAAGACACATTCCTAAGTTCAATTGTGATGCATGTTAATGGCCCATTTAGACCTTTAATAGAAAGTCATCAGTTGCCTTTGACTCTAAACATTATTTTTGGCCAGTCCTAGAAATCTGCATCTGTTTTTCTATTAACCACTTGGTGTCTGTGCTATAGCCAAACGACGGCCACAGCGTGGACCTGAATTTATGGGAGGCTGTCATAGGATGGGCTCTCCGTGTGCTCCCTGCTGCGTGCGCACTGAGTCACTGAGACTCGGGTGATCACAGATCCGAGTAAGGGACCCATCCCGGCCCCTTATCACGCGATTAGCTCTCAGCCAATGATGATCACATGATGTAAACTAAAGCTCGGTAATTGTTCATTTTTTCTCCTCACGCTGACAACATGAGGATAAAAATAAAAGCTGATCACCGGCTTAGGTGCAAGGGACATTGGTCCCGAAGAGGCAATTCTGCCTCATCTGTGCCCACCAGTACCACATGCCAGGGCCACCTATCAATGCCCACCAGTGGTCCCAAGCAGTGCTGCCTATCAGTGTAACCAATCAGTGCCGCCTCATCAGCGTACATCAGTGAAGGAGAAAAATTACCTGTTTGCAAAATTTAATATCAAAATATCCAAAATTATTTATAAAAATCTGTCTTTTCTTTTTTTTGAACAAAAGAAAAAAAACACAGAGGTGATCAAATACCACCAAAAGAATGCTCTATTTGTGGGAACTTAAAAAAAAAAACATTTGGCTAAGTATGACCGCGCAATTGTCATTCAAAGTGCATCAGCACTGAAAATTGGTCTGGACAGCAGGGGGGTTTAAGTGACCAGTAAGCAAGTGGTTAATTTACATGCCAAATATGGATTTCTGTAATAAAGATGTGTGCCCGCTGTGTATATGGCATGTGCGCATGGGAAAAAGCAAGTCGCACACATATGAACGGTACCCATTGTAAATCATGGGGTACAACTTGTGATGCAACTTTTCAGTCCCAAGTGGCCCTAGGCTCTCTTTCCACTACTGCGAGTTGTTGTGCGACTTGACACGTGAAGTCGCAGGACAAGTCAAAACACATGTATTTCAATGTTCCCCCAGTCTAATTGGTGCAACTCCAAAAAAAGTTCTTGCACTACTTTGTTCCAACTTCAGCGCAACTTTTTCTCAGATGTTTTGAATTAGTCGCATGACATGGCGTTAGGGCTTGGTTTCCACTATTGCAAGCCCAAAGTTGCATGTTTTTTGCCGCAAGTTTCCCGCAACTTTTTACCAAAACTTGAAGCAATGCCTGTGTATTTTTGAGGTCTATGGACCTCAAGTTGCATGAAAGTGGGACCAAAGTAGTGCAGGGACTACTTTGAAGTTGCTGCGACTTAAAGTCACAGACATATGAACGGTACTCATTGTAATCATGGGGTAGAACTTGTGATGCAACTTTTCAGTTCCTAGGGGCATGACAAGTTGCAATAGTGGAAAACAAGCCGAAAAAAGGCATTGTAAATCACGCAACTTTGGGGTTGAAATAGTGGAAAGAGAGCATTAGGCTAAAGTGGTAATAGGAAGATGCACTGTAAGAATTACTTCTAATTGTAGAAAACCAAACCGGCTCTTGCACTGAATCTAATTTATGGAAGGTCTAACTGATTGGCCAGTGTATGGTGACCTTTAAAGATATAAAAACTTGAATTTCTGGTGTTTAAGCCTCATACAACCGATGGGACTTTGTAGAAACTTTTCTGTGGATTTTTGTACAAAGGGCGTTGGCCTTAGGGTTCTTTCACATGGACGTGTCCGTGTACGGAGCCCACTCTGCTCAGCGGGGGATCGCTCGTCAATCCCCGCTGAGCAGGCAGATGACAGATCTGTCTCTGCACACTGTGCAGGGACGGACCTGTCAGAGTGCCGCTCTCCTCTATGGGGGATCGGATGATGACAGACCGTAGAGTTTGTCGTCACCCAATCCGATCCGCAGACATGTCACTACTGACATCTGACCCTCCATAGAGGTCTATGTAGTGTCCGTTCAGGTCCGCAGGTCTGAGGCGGGCCTTAGGCCCCTTTCACACTGGGGCGGTGCGGGCGGCAGCGGTAAAACAACGCTATTTTTAGCACCGCTTTACCAGCGGTATATGGCCGCTAGCGGTTTTAACCCCCATTAGCACCCCAAAAGGGGTTAAATCCGCCCGCAAAATGCCGTTTTGCCGGCGGTATAGCCGCGCTGTCCCATTAATTTCAATGTGAAGGAGGGGTTTATGCACCGCTCCAAAGGTGCTGCTAGCAGGACTTTTTTTTGTCCCCTTTCACACTGGGGTGTTTTTAGGTGCTACAGCACTAAAAATAGCGCCTGAAAAACGCCCTAAAGAAGTGGCTCTATTCACTCCAGTGAGGGCTTTCACACTGGAGCGGTGCGCTGGCAGGGCGTCACAAAAAGTCCTGCCAGCAGCTTCTTTGTAGCGGTGAACTCACTGCTCCTCCCCATTGAAATCAATGGGGCAGCACTGTGATACCGCCGACAAAATGCCGCTCCAGCGGCATTTTACGGGCGGATTTAACACCTGTCGGCTGCTAGCAGGGGGGTTAAAACCGTCCCGCTAGCAGCCGAATAACGCCGCTAAAACGACAGTAAAGCGGCGCTAAAAATAGCGCTGCTTTACCGCGGACACCGCCCCAGTGTGAAAGGGGCCTTACTGTCCTGCTAGCGCACTAGAATGGAGCCACTTCTTTAGGGCGTTTTTCAGGCGCTATTTTTAGCGCTAAAGAGCCTTAAAAAAAGCCTAAGGCCCCTTTCACACGGAGGGATAGAATTGTGCTTTTAGCTGCGTTTTCTACTACAGCTAAACGCACACAATGCTTTCCCATGGCCCCATTCACACACTGTGTTTAGCTGCGTTTTGATTATATGCAGTTTGGTGCGGATAGAAAAAATAAAATTTACTGACTCCAGGAGTGATTAACGCAGCTATCTGTACATAACCGCAGGTAATCACAGTGCACTGTGTCAGCTGCATATAGTAGCGCTGAGCTGGCTCGCTCATTGGGAAAGGAAAAAATGTTTTTTCCTTTCCTAATGAGTGACAAGCATGGGGCCAGGCACTGTGGTATGAATCTTGAGGGAGAACTCCACGGCAAATTTTACATAAAAAAACGGCAGTGGTTCCCCTCCGGGTGCATACCAGGCCCTTCGGTCTGGTATGGATTTTAAGGGGAACCTCCTACGCCGAAAAAACAGCGTGGGGGTCCCCCCAAATCCATACCAGACCCTTATCTGACCACGCAGCCCGGCCGGTTAGGAAAGGGGGTGGGGACAAGCGAGCACCCCCCTCCTGAACCGTACCAGGCTGCATGCCCTCAACATGGGGGGTGGGTGCTTTGGGGGAGGGGAGAGCCCTGTGGCCCCCACCACAAAACACCTTGTTCCCATGTTGATGAGGACAAGGGACTCTTCCCGACAACCCTGGCCATTGGTTGTCGGGGGCGGGGGGCTTATCAGAATCCAGGAGCCCCCTTTAATAAGGGGCCCCCCAAATCCAGGCTCCCCACCCTATGTGAATGAGTATGGGGTACATGGTACCCCTACCCATTCACCTGGGGGAAAAAGTGTCAAGAAAAAAACACACTAGACAGGTTTTTAAAGTAATTTATTAGGCAGCTCCGGGGTCTTCTTCCGACTTCGGGGGTCTCTTCCGCTTTCTCCGGCCTCTTCTCTGCGCTCTCCGGATCTTCTCCCGGTCTTCTCCGCGCTCTCTGGTTCTTCTGCCGGGCTCCCCCGCTATCTTCTGCTCTTTTGCCGCCTTTTTGCTAGCGGTGGCCTGGTCTTCTCCCGCTGTCCGGTTCTTCTGTCGCTGTCCGGTTCTTCTGTCGCTGTCCGGTTCTTCTGTCGGGCTCCCCCGCTATCTTCTTCCAGCTCTTTTGCTAGCGGTGGCCCGGTCTTCTTCGTCGTTGACTTCTCCCCTCTCCCCGCCCATTATGACAGAACAGTCCCGGGGCATGTTGGGACTGTGCCGTCATAATGGGTGGGGTCACCCGGTGACATCACATGGTGACCACACCCCATGCCTATATAAGTTGCCGCACACCTTGCAGACGGCATTACAGCGGGAGAGAGCGTTGTGTCAACATCAGAAGGAGAGAAGAGGGGAGAAGTCGACGAAGAAGAAGAAGACTAGGCCACCGCTAGCAAAAGAACTGGAAGAAGATAGCAGGGGAGCCCGGCAGAAGATACCGGACAGCGACAGAAGAACCGGACAGCGGGAGAAGACCGGGCCACCGCTAGCAAAAGAGCTGGAAGAAGATAGCGGGGGAGCCCGGCAGAAGATACCGGACAGTGACAGAAGAACCGGACAGAGGCAAAAGAGCGGCAAAAGAGCAGAAGATAGTGGAGGAGCACGGCAGAAGAACCAGAGAGCACGGAGAAGAACCGGAGACCGGGAGAAAATCCGGAGAGCGCAGAAGAGACCCCCGAAGTCAGAAGAAGACCCCCGGAGCTGCCTAATAAATTACTTTAAAAACCTGTCTAGTGTGTGTTTTTTCTTGACACTTTTTTCCCCCAGGTGAATGGGTAGGGGTACCATGTACCCCATACTCATTCACATAGGGTGGGGGGCCGGGATCTGGGGGCCCCCTTATTAAAGGGGGCTCCCGTATTCTGATAAGCCCCCTCCTGCAGACCCCGACAACCAATGGCCAGGGTTGTCAGGAAAAGGCCCTTGTCCTCATCAACATGGGGACAAGGTGCTTTGGGGTTGGGGGGGGGGCTGCAGTGTGCCCCCCCTTCCCCAAAGCACCTATCCCCCATGTTAAGGGCATGTGGCCTGGTACGGTTCAGGGGGGGTGCTCCCTTGTCCGCACCCCCTTTCCTGACCGGCCAGGCTAAGGGCCTGGTATGGATTTTGGGTGGGCCCCCACGCCGTTTTTGTGGCGTAGAGGGATTCCCCTAAAATCCATACCAGACAGAAGGGCCTAGCATGCACCCGGAGGGGGAACCCATGCCGGTTTTTCTCACTCTGCTTTGATAGGAAGATATGTATTTCCTATTGCAGTGAGCGCGAGATGTACCTCGCTGAGAACCAGCACTATGCCATTGTGCTGTAAACATTCTTGCGTGTAGGTACTGCTGTGTGTGCGCCGGTTCACACGCTCAATTAGGAATTTAACCAGCGCACAAATTAAGGTCTGAACCAGTGCAGTGCATTCATCTTAGTAAATGACCCCCATTGTGACATGTATCTAATAAAACTTAGAAATCTGCTGTCTTGAAAATCAAATCAAGATTCCACATCGGCTGTTCTTAATCCTTTCTAATTAAGGATCTAGTATTTACTGCTACCTTCACTGTGAAATCCATAATGAATGGTTTGTATTCCATATCTGCAACATTCTTTGATCAGCATTTATTGTGGTTTGCCACAACCATTTCATATCTATATTGAGGAAATATTTGCTGCTTTAAATCAATGACCAATTACAATACACATTACTATAAGGAGATATTACTCTGTTATACACGGAAAGTTACCTCAATCAAGATTTGATATAATCAGTGTCTAGTTTTGACTCCATTCTTTGACCATTTTATGAGCTTGATCTTGGTGATTAAAGATATTATTTTGTCTTCAATACAATTTTGGCAATTGCTACCTCTGCTCAGTGTGCACTTTATTACAAATGGGAATTCCCATAGTTTTTTGATATCTGAGATAATTAGCTTTATTAAAGAAATTCCAGCATGTGGGTTGATAATCCGGATTGTATTTTTAACAATGTTTTTTACATGTTATAAGTTTTCTAAAAAAAAAGGCGTCCTATTTAGGAATTCTTTCATTGATACAGGTTTCAGCTAATAAATTATTCAAATCAAACTGCTTGGTTTATGGTGCTTTTCTTTTTGATAGTGCAGTTCCACTATCTCAATTAATTTTTTTCTTCACAGTAAGAGATGTGAAAATGTGGAATAGACTCCCTCCAGAGGTGGTTCTGGCCAGCTAAGTAGATTGCTTTAAAAAGGCCTGGATTCTTTCCTAAATGTACATAATATAACCGGGTAATGACATTTATTGGTAAAGTTGATGCAGGGTAAATCGGATTGCCTCTCAAGGGATCAGGAAGGAATTTTTTCCCCTGCTGGAGCAAATAGGATCATGCTTTGCTGTTTTTTTTTCCTTCCTCTGCATCAACTGTGGGTGTAGGGTTATGTATATGGGATAGTATGTTTTTTTGGGGTTGAACTGGATGGACCTTGTGTCTTTTTTCAACCTGACTAACTATGTAAAAATGTAATATACTGTAGTAAACATACACGAACACATCTCAATATACTGCAGTAAACATGAATAATGCACCCCTGAAACACTAAACTATAAAAATGAATGGTCGCACTACACTCACACTGCACTATCACAATTTTTACTCTACACTGTAGCACACTATAGCACACTAACTTGCTAGTAGCAATGAACAGAGCCCTTTTCTATCTCTCTCCACTCCAATATCACAACTCCAACTCTATTCCATACTCATATTCAGAACACAATCTTAATCAGATCACTTCTGTATATTTATATATGGCCAGAATATGGAGAACTTTACTCTGACATGTTACATGTAACACATGATTCATTATATTTTGCTGCTTGGACATAATTGTAATGTGTAGCTTGGTGTATGTGAAAGGTCAGCTTCAATCATACATGACTCAGAGCCATCATCTTATATTCCTCTCTATAGGTGAGGGTCTGCCGGAGCAGATTCTGCTGGATGAACTCGGACATTCTCTGACTCCGGAGCTGAAAGGTAAATAAAACCCGTAGTGTATCTATCACAGGAATCACTTTGTGTAAGGTGCGGAGATGGTATTGGAATAATTACACTTCTTTTGTACCTTCTACTCCACTGAGGACTTCTAGATCTGAATCTTTAGAAATTATGATGATCTATGTACACCAATTATACTGGATCTGGGGTCTGTCTTCTGTTACCAGGTTCATAGTTCTTGAACACTAAATTGAATTCCATTTTATTCCATGGCCAGAAGCTCATTGCAGGAAATGGATCTATAAAACGCGTTCTCACCAATGGACTACTGTATTTCCCTTTAAAAACTGTAGCCTGCTAACTTCAGATGTCAGAATGCTTCTATCTGAGTGAGGTATTGTGACATCATAACCCAACAGCTGTGTTTGTGAATAATACTATATGATCACCATGTCAGAGATTTCATAGTGATCACAGGACTGGGAATCATGATGATTTTGTTCCTGAATGATAGAGATTTAATAATCAGAAACATACAAAGATGTATATATTCCTAGTTCTCATATGTAATATCAATTAAAGTGGTTCTAAAGGCTGAAGATTTTGTTTACCTTCTTGCATTCTATGAAGATAAAGGAAGATTTATCTTATGTTCATTGACCGACATAGCCTTTTCTCTTCTACAGGCCTCCAGTCATTGTGCCTAGTGCCAGGAGTAAGGATGGGCTCAGGCGTGTTCACACACTCCACGTGCAGAGCCAGCCAGGAAGTCGGCACGGTGCTGCACTAATCACAGACAGAGAGATATTTTCCTGATGTGCGGCTACAGAGATCGAGTAATGTCTCACTGCCTGTGATTAGTGCAGCGCCGTGCCGACTTCCTGGCTGGCTCTGCACGTGGAGTGTGCGAACACGCCTGAGCCCATCCCATTTTCGGTCCTAAACTTGAAGCCGTACTAGATAGAACGGCAGATAAGAAGGCGGCCTTCCTAATAAAGAAGGTGCTCCCTCAAGGCAAACATTTTCATACTTTTTACCAAGCCCAGGACATAAAAGAGACAGGTTACAAGAAAGGCTGGAGGTCCCAAAGAGGGAGGGGCAAGTCAGGGGTACTGTTTCGCCCCTTACCCAAAACACAAAAAAATTAGTGACAGTCCTCCGACTGTGGAAGGAAGGCTGCAAGCTTTTTTTCCACAGTGGAAGACAATGACCAGTCCGTACATTCTCAAAATAATACCAGAGGGTTACATACTGGAGTTCTCTCAACCACCACCCACTCGGTTTTACATAACCCAGGCTCCCCGAGACCTAGAAAAATCTCTAGCAATGTCATCTATCTTACAAGAACTGATTCAACAAAAAGTGGTCATAACTGTTCCCCCCAAAGAGTAAGGACGGGGGTTCCATTTGCACGTATTCCTAGTAAGGAAACCATCAGGGAAGTTCAGATTAATTCTAAACCTAAAGATACTTAACAGATCAATCAGGTACAAGAAGTTCAGGATGGACACAATCTTTTCAGTGAAAAGTCTTCTGATCCCCAGCCTGTTTTTGGCATCCATAAATTTGAGGGATGCGTATCTTCCAGTTCCTATAGCACCAGCATCACAGAAATACCTACGGTTAGAGGTCAAGATGCAAGGGTCAATCTCACATCTTAAGTTCAGAGTCTTTCTTTTCAGGCTGTCCTCCTTACGAGGATATTCACAAAAATAGCTTTAGCTCCCCACAGAATAAAGGGAATATCGATCGTACCATATCTGGACGACCACTTGCTATTTGCCAAAACAGGGGATCTATTAGAGAAAGATCTGAAGAAGACAAAGAGACACTTGGAAAGTCTTGGTTGGATCATAAAAAAAAAGAAAAATCAAATATGATCCCATCTCAAACAATAGATTTCTGGGTATACCATCAATTCAATATGGGAGAGAATTTTTCTCCCAGAGGAAAAAATAGAGAAGGTCCAAAATGCTGCAAAAAGACCCAAACAAACCTGCCAATTTCTATCAGGGCAACCATGTCAGTGCTCCTCACAGCATCAATACCAGCAGTGCAATGGGCACATCTTCATGCAAGGGATCTCCAGCAGGCAGTTCTGAGGAATTGGTTCTATGGGGAGTCTCTGGAGAGGTTGATCAAAATGACCCCTCAGGTTCAGAGAAAGATGCGATGGTGGGGGAGACAGTCAAACCTGGACAAGGGCCTACTCTTGTGTTTTCCTGTAGAAAGAAGGTGGACAACAGATGCAAGTTCTTGGGGTTGGGGCGCCCATCTGAAAGGACAGTTGGCCCAGGGAACATGGTCAAACAAAGAAGCCAAGAGATCCCCCAATTGGAGGGAATTAAGGGCTATTCTTCTAGAACTATGGGCCTTCAAGGATCAAGTGCACGGTCACCATATTCAGGTCTTGTCCAACAATGCCACAGCTGTGGCCTATATAACAAGACAGGGAGGCATGAGAAGCAGAGTGTTACTGTCCTCAGCCCTTCAGATTCTGTCCTAGGCAGAAAGCTACTTAACATCCCTGATGGCGGTGCACCTAAAGGGAGATCTGAATCTAGTAGCAGATTTTCTGAGCAAGGAAAGGATACTAGAATCAGAATGGAGTCTGAATTCAGAGGTATTCCAGAGGCTAATAGAAAGATGGAGAGCTCCCCCAGATCGATCTGTTCGCATCCCAGGCCAATGCAAAGGTGGAGGCTTTTTTCTCCCTGAACAGGTGAGATCAAGCGGATGGACTGGACGCGCTAGCACAGCTGTGGACCTTCCGCTTGTGCTACGCCTTACCCTTTTTCAAATGATCCCGTTGGTACTAAAGAAGCTGCAAAGGGAGGCTACAAGCATAATTCTAGTGGATCCATTTTGGCCCAAGAGGGATGGTTTTCAACCGTGCAGAAGATGATAGTGGAACCTCACTGGGTTCTTCCATTACGGAGAGACCTTCTAACTCAGGGGCCCCTTCAACAACCCAATATCGAGCATTTCAGACTGACAGCCTGGTTACTATGAAGCAGATTCTAAAAAGAAAAGGTTTGTCTGATAAACTATTCTCAACCCTATTAACCACTTAAAGACCGAGTTTCTTTCTGAGATTTGTTGTTTACAAGTTAAAAACAGTTTTTTTTGCTAGAAAATTACTTAGAACACCAAACATTATACATTTTTTTCCAACACCCTAGAGAAAAAATTGGTGGTCATTGCCATACTTTCCGTCACACCGTATTTGCGCAGCGGCCTTACAAGCGCACTTTTTTGGAAAAAAATACACTTTTTTTGAATTAAAAAATAAGACAGCAGTAAAGTTAGCCCAATTTTTTTTATATTGTGAACGATAATGTTACGCCGAGTAAATTGATACCCATGTCACGCTTCAAAATTGTGCACGCTCGTGGAATGGCGACAAACTTTTACCCTTAAAAATCTCCATAGGCGACGTTTAAAAAATTCTACAGGTTGCATGTTTTAAGTTACAGAGGAGGTCTGGGGCTAGAATTATTGCTTTCGCTTTACCAATTGCAGCAATACCTCACATGTGTGGTTTGAGCACCGTTTTTATGCGCGGGCGCTAGTCACCTATGCGTTTGCTTCTGCACGCGAGCTCATCAGGACGGAGTGCGTTTAATTTTTTTTCTCTTATTTATTTTACCTTTTTTTAACATTTTTACACTGTTTTTTTTTTTAAATTGTGTCACTTTCATTCCTATTACAAGGAATGTAAATATCCCTTGTAATAGAATAAAGCATGACAGGACCTCTTAAATATGAGATCTGGGGTCAAAAAGACCTCAGATCTCATATTTACATTAAAATGCAATAAAAAAAAATTGGCATTTAAAAAAATGAAAAAAAAAAATGGCCCTTTAGGAGCTATGGGCGGAAATTATGTTTTGACGTCGCTTCCGCCCTGCAGCGATATGGTGACGGGTGGGGACCATCTTCCCCCTCACTCGTCTCCATACCCAGGAAGGGGACAGACACGATCGCCTCTGCCGCTGCTGACTGTTCCGGTAAGCGGCGGAGGGCACTGGATCGTGGTGGGAGGGCCCCTCTCCCCCGCCGATAAAAGTGATCTCGTGGCAAATCCGCCGCAGAGACCACTTTTATCTTGTAGCGGACCGCCCGCTGAAAAAAAGGATACTGGAGTTATGGCAGCTAGCTGCTGCCATAACAACGATATCCCCCTTCAAAGTCATCACGTAAAACTACGGTGGGCGGTCTGGAAGTGATTAAATAGCCGAAAAAATGTTACCAAGGCAATTTACTTTAAAACATGGAAATGTTTCAATTCCTGGTGTGCGACTAAAGTTTTTCAACCACCACTAGAATTCCTCCATGAGGGAATGGAGAGGGTGTTGGCGGCTAGTATTTTAAAGGTCCAAGTGGCCGCTCTATCGGTATTCGTGGAGAGACAGCTATCTCAGGATTCGCTTATTATAAGGTTTTTTTAAGGCACTGGCCAGAGCTAGGCCAGTACCTTTTACGTTTTTTTTTTACGAAATGGGACCTATCAGTGGTATTATAGGTTTGGACGAAAAAATCCTTTGAACCTCTGGAGGAAGCGACAATCAGATTTTGGTCGCTCAATTAACACTTTTAGTGGCGGTTACATCAGCTAGGTGGGTGAGCAAACTGCAAGCCCTGTCTATCATTGAACCATTTTGTTATATATTTCCAGACCGGGTAGTGCTAAAAACTGACCCGGGTTTTCTACCAAAGGTTTCAACAGTATTTCATAGGGCACAGGAAATAATTCTCCCAACCTTTTGCCCTACACCATCCAGCACTAGGGAGAGAACCTTCCATAGCCTGGATGTGTAAAGGTGTATACTGCATCTAGAAGTCACAAGAGGATTCAGAAAATCAAATTCACTGTTTATATTGTTCTCAGGCCCATGTAAAGGGTACAGTGCTTCTAAAAGCACCATAGGAAGATGGCTATGAATGACCATCAATGAAGCCTACAAAGCTTCAGGGGTAGATCCTCCCACAGGGGTAGTGGCCCATTCAACATGGGAAGTAGCAACATCCTGGGCGGAATGAGCAGGGGCTTCTCTGGGTTGGATCTGTAAAGCAGCTACATGGACAAGCTTTTTCACCTTTACCTGCCACTACAGGTCGGATTTTCTTTCAGCATCGGAGCAATCATTTGGCAGGAAAGTCCTGCAGGCGGTGGTCCCACCCTAAAGTAAGTACTCTCTTATCATCACCAGGTGCTGCCCTGAAAGATGAAGGAAGAAAACCTTAGTAAGAATTACTGGTAATGGTATTTCTATAAGTCTTTCAGGATATTGTGCCTATGACTCACCCTAATTGTGTTATAAAATGTGGTGTTATTGCTATGTTCTGCTTATCTAATTTCAGCATGGCTAGAGGTACTCTATGAACAACTGAGGCCATGGTGGAAGTGTCTGGTCTATAAAGAAAACTGACTGCAGTGTTTCCTGGGAACTGTGGGTGGAGCTGTGCTCTCTCCAGGTGCTGTCCTGAAAGACTCGTAGAAATACCGTTACTGGTAAGCCTAAGGTTTTTGGCCAGCAGTTATTTTTCCGGAGCCACAGTCCCCATTTTACCTTCACTTTTGGAGACATCCTGCATTTGCCATGCTCAGTGGCCATTTTCCCTAAGACCAAGTGCCAGTATGGGCTGAGAGAGCTGGCTCAGGGTGGTCATGAATTGCCATTTTCTTGTAGCCCACAGCAGCAGCCTTCCCTTGGCTTCTGAGGGTCAGAGGATGTGGGAGTGGTCCCTAGCACCAGGTGGTGCAGTCCTGAGTGGTACACAGTGGCAGAGACACATTGCTGACTTCTGGTAGCATATGGCAGCCTGTGGTGAGTCCTCCCCTGGTATCCCTCTATCTCCTTCTCTGCTGGGCAGCCTGGGGGTGGTCTCTTTTCTTTACCTTGGGGTCCCTAGTTGCAGCAACACCTGTCAGGTAGTGCTGTCGCTATGGAGTCTCAGGAGCTTGCTACCCCCTGGACCCCCTCCTGAAGGTGGCAGTCCTGTTCCTGTAGACGTGCTGATGGATAATCTCACTTGTGGATGTGGCTGTCGCATACCTTGTGTCAGAGCCTGACATGTAGGGGGAGGCCTCTCATACAGCCCCAGCTCTAAGCATACTGATGTTGCTACAGTGCCCATGATAGCTAAGGGGAAACCTCCCTTCCCTGTTACGGTGCTCTCCGCCAGGGTGGTTAGCGGCTCCTAAGCATTCCAACATCAGGCATCTGTTTCTCAAGTTTTTTTGTAAACCACTGTAAAATCCCTTTATCTGAGTTCAACACAGCACCCACCTCTCTATGAAGTTTTCTCATTGACACTGCTTGTGACTGACTGGAGGCCTATAGCAGAGAGGGAGTTTTATACCCAGAGAGGACTGCCCATAGGAGGTGCCAAAGTTTTTTTCTACCAAGTGTCCTACTCCTGTAGGTGGGGCTATAAAACCCTGTATGGTCATGGATAATGAAGAAGATGCTGTGTCCATCAATGAACTCAGAAAAAAGGATTTTATGGTGAGTAACAAAAAATCTAAATTTTTGCATACTTCATGATATTTGTGCATCAAATAGTAACGGATTTGTTTTTTTGTCTATGCATTGAACCTGCATTGATGAAAGCAATTCAACACAGCTCACCTGTTATGATGTGAATGAGCCCCAGTGTTCATAGTCTGGGTACAGGTGCACTTTAAAGTGGTTGTAAACCTCTAAAATGAAAAAATAACAAAGGATATCCCTCTATAGTGTGTACTTGCTTCAATCCAAAGCATTTAGCGTGATTTCTGTCTGCTGCCTCAGGCTGGGTTCACATATGAGCCGCATGCGGCTCACAGCAGAGGTCAGGTTTGTCCTTCCTGGTTCACCATTTCAGGTCTGATTTCAGCCCAAATTTTGGGCTAATTTCGGACCTGAAATGGACAAAAAGACACACAGCGTTCTTCTGCAAATCGCACCAGACCCTCTGTGGAGATATATGAACCAGCTCTAAAGAGATCCGGTCACAATCTCCTGCTAATGCAAATTCTCCACATCCAATTCACAATGGTGTGAACTGAGCCTCATTCCTCTTCTATCTGCATCAATCACTTCTGACAGTCTCTAACTTGATACCACAGAATCCCAGGAGATGACCCCACCCCCATAACACACCTCAGCTGTTTATGTGTCCCTATGTGTTTGTGGAGAGGGGTGCTTACTCTATCCACTCAGGTCTCAAATTGCAGTCAGCTATTCTTTCTATGCTGTGTCATGCTGTGACATCAGATTCCTACCCCCTTCCTGCTGGAACTGAGAAAAAGCATTTGTTCTGTGTGCTTTAGAATGCTGTAGAGAAAAGAGTGTAGAAGATAAACAGGTACAACTTATATAGGAAGATTTGTTTAATATCTGTGTATATTTAAGAGTTTACAACCACTTTAAGCTTATATTTATCTTTATAAAGGTGTCTTATTTGATTCAACGAGAGAGAGGGAGAGATTTAAGTAGAATCTGCTAAATGAACAAAAACATATTGCTTAACTACTTCACTACCCGCGTATAGTCAAATGACGTCCACAGATGGGATCTCCCATCCTGGGTGGACGTCATATGACGTCCTGGGCTTCCCGGCCATCTAGGGGACGCGTTGCTTGGGACCCGGTGCGTGTGCCCGGCGGGCGCGATGTCCGCCGGGCACCCGCAATTGCTCGTTACCGGGCCGGACCTGTCCTGTCAGTTGAGAGGAGACCGATCTGTGTTCCCAGTACAGAGGAACACTGATCGGTCTCCACCCCTTGTACATCCCCTACAGTTAGAATCATTTCCTAGGAAACATATTTAACCCCTCGTCTCCACCTAGTGGTTAACCCCTTCCCTGCCTGTCACATTTATACAGTAATCAATGCAATTTTATAGCATTGATCGCTGTATAAATGTGTATGGTCCCAAAAATGTGTCAAAAGTGTCCGATGTGCCTGCCATAATGTCGCAGTGACGAAAAAAATATTGCGATCGCCGCTATTACTAGTAAAAAAAAATATTTTTTTTAAAAAAATGCCATAAATCTATCCCGTATTTGTAGACGCTATAACTTTTGCGCAAACCAATCAATATACGCTTATTGTGATTTTTTTTTTTTACCAAAAATATGTAGAAGAATACATATCGGCCGAAACTGAGGAAAAAATTTGTTTTTTCAAAAAAAAAATTGGGATATTTATTATAACAAAAAGTAAAAAATATTGTGTTTTTTTCAAAATTGTCGCTCTTTTGTTTATAGTGCAAAAAATAAAAACTGCAGAGGCGATCAAGTACCACCAAAAGAAAGCTCTATTTGTGGGGAAAAAAGGACGTCAATTTTGTTTGGGTACAACGTTGCACGACCGCGCAATTGTCATTTAAAGTGCGACAGCGCTGAAAACTAAAAATTGGCCTGGGAAGGAAGGGGGTGAAAATGCCCTGTATTGAACCGGTTAAAGGAGAAGTAAGGGAATACAAAAATAGGTAGTACAAGTTACCCTCATACCTGCATTGCATTTCTTTCTTTCCCCAGTCCTTTAGTTTTTGCAGTACAGTCTTTTGAAGAGTCCAGAATCAGCCTCTAACGTTCTCTCTCAGTTCAAAAATTTCCAGGGGGTGGATACTGCTCCTCAATCCAGCCCTTCCTTCAGTCCCTCATTCTCTTGGATGTGTTGGTGTGTTTGGTGAAGAGGTGAACACCCAAGCTGCTATCTAGAGCAAGCACGTTCTTCACATGCCTCTGTTTCCATTACAGCATGTCCCCAGCTAAAACCTGGAAGCAGAGGCAGCGTGACACAAGCAGTGAAGTGTTCTCACCTCCCAGCAGCAAGCCTCCAACACCTCCTTCAGTGGGCTTTGATGTTCCTGTGTCCTACAAATTCCCTCCCCCCTTCCACTCACTCTGGGGAGATCAAAGTCTGTGTCAGTGTCTCCTCCATATGATGGGGGGAAGAGAGTCACTGAACACTTCTCATGTCCAGTACATAGGAGGTGTGCAGGGGAGAGGGACCACTCCCCCACATCTAAAGTGAAATATTTCTGTTTAGACCCCAGATATGTCCCTAGAGTCTCCTTTAGCCTAGGTTCACATTGGAACGGTTTGGCATGCGATTTGACATGTCAAATTGCATGCCAAATCGGTGGCAATGGCACCGTCTGAATTTCTGATCACCAAAAGTAGTTTCTGTACTACTTTTGGAGACTTCAGGTGCGATTTCCATTGACATTTGTGCAGCAACCCACACAGATGTCTCCGAAGTCAGGACTGACATGCGGGAATGAAATTGTGTGAGTTCAGCTGAACTTGTATGATTTCATTCCGGCTATTAGTTTCAACCTATGCTTATTGTACATAAAAAATCATCCCTCTGCCACTGATCCCATCCCCCCCACTGCCATCTCTCAGCCACTGATCCCATCCCCCACTGCCATCCCTCTGCCACTGATTTCATCCCTCTGCCACTGATGTCATCCCTCTGCCACTGATGTCATCCCCATCCCACAGTCACCTCCAGTAGGGGTCTTTATTATGTATATATATTTATATATATATATATGTCATCCCCCACCACCATCCCTCTGCTACTGATGTCATCCCTATCCCTCAGTCACCACTGCCACTGATATCATCCATTTTCCCCTCACCATGGCCACTGATGTCATCCCTTTCCCCCTTCACCACCGTCACTGATTTCATCCCTATCCCCCCGTCACCAACACCACTGATGTCATCCCTATCCCCATTCACCAATGCCACTGATGTCATCCCTATCCCTCAGTCGCCACCTCCCCTGATATCATCCCTTTCCCCCTCACCATGGCCACCGATGTCATCCCTTTCCCCATCACCACCGCCACTGATTTCATCCCTATCCCTGTCACCACCGCCACTGATGTCATCCCTA
Source organism: Lithobates clamitans (assembly GCA_037952925.1). Taxonomy (NCBI): domain Eukaryota; kingdom Metazoa; phylum Chordata; class Amphibia; order Anura; family Ranidae; genus Lithobates; species Lithobates clamitans. Next base: position 926,824 of record JBBGZY010001372.1, read on the forward strand.
TCCACTGTCACCACTGCCACTGATGTCATCCCTATCCCCCCATCATTGCCACTGATGTCATCCCTATCCTCCATTACCACCGCCACTGATGTCATCCCTATCCCCTGTCACCACCACCACTAATGTCATCCCTATTCCCCCATCATTGCCACTGATGTCATCCCTATCCTCCATTACCACCGCCACTGATTTCATCCCTATCCCCGTCACCACCCCCATTGATGTCATCCCTATCCCCCCGTCACCACTGATGTCATCCCTATCCCCCATCACCACTGATGTCATCCCTATCCCCCCATCACCGCCACCACTGATGTCATCTCTATCCCCCTGTCACCCCCACCACTGATGTAAACCCTATCCCCCTTCACCACCACCATTGATCTCATCCCTATCCCCCCATCACCACCACTGATCTCATCCCTATCCCCCCATCACCGCCACTAATTTCATCCCTATACCCCGTCACCACCACTGATGTCATCCCTATCCCCCATCACCACCACTGATGTCATCCCTATCCCCATCACCACCACCACCACTGATGTCATTCCTATCCCCCGTCACCACCACTGATGTCTCCCCTATCCCCCGTCACCACTGCCACTGATGTCATTCCTATCCTCTGTTGCCACTGATGTCATCCCTGTACCCCGTCACCACCACCACTGATGTTATCCCTATCCCCCTGTGACCACCACCACTGATGTCCTCCCTATCCCCCCGTCACCACCACCACTGATGTCATCCCTATCCCCTGTCACCACCACCACTGCTGTCATTCCCCACCACCATCCCACTGCCACTGAGGTCATCCCTTTCCCCCAGTCACCACCACCGCTGATGTTATCCCTATTCCCCACCTCCACCACCACTGATGTCAACCTTATCCCCCATCATCACCGTCACTGATGTCATACCAATCATCCTTCACCATCGCTGCTGATGTCATCCCTATCCCCATCACCATCACTGATGTCATCCCTATCCCCATCACCACCACCACCACTGATGTCATTCCTATCCCCCGCCACCACCACTGATGTCTCCCCTATCCCCCGTCACCACTGCCACTGATGTCATTCCTATCCTCTGTTGCCACTGATGTCATCCCTGTCCCCCGTCACCACCACCACTGATGTTATCCCTATCCCCCTGTGACCACCACCACTGATGTCCTCCCTATCCCCCCGTCACCACCACCACTGATGTCATCCCTATCCCCTGTCACCACCACCACTGCTGTCATTCCCCACCACCATCCCACTGCCACTGAGGTCATCCCTTTCCCCCAGTCACCACCACCGCTGATGTTATCCCTATTCCCCACCTCCACCACCACTGATGTCAACCTTATCCCCCATCATCACCGCCACTGATGTCATACCAATCATCCTTCACCATCGCTGCTGATGTCATCCCTATCCCCATCACCATCACCATCACTGATGTCATCCCTATCCCCATCACCACCACCACCACTGATGTCATCCCTATCCCCCCATCACCACCACTGATGTCATCCCTATTCCCGGCCCAAAAACCACCACCATTGATGTCATCCCTATCCTCCCATCACCACCGCCACTGATTTCATCCCTATCCCCCCATCACCACCACCACTGCTGTCATTCCCCACCACCATCCCACTGCCACTGAGGTCATCCCTTTCCCCCAGTCACCACCACCACTGATGTTATCCCTATTCCCCACCTCCACCACCACTGATGTCATCCTTATCCCCCATCATCACCGCCACTGATGTCATACCTATCATCCTTCACCATCGCCGCTGATGTCATCCCTATCCCCATCCCCATCACCACCACCACTGATGTCATCCCTATCCCCATCACCACCACCACTGATGTCATCCCTATCCCCCATCACCACCACTGATGTCATCCCTATCCCCCCATCACCACCACTGATGTCATCCCTATTCCCAGCCCAAAAACCACTACCATTGATGTCATCCCTATCCTCTCGTCACCACCGCCACTGATTTCATCCCTATCCCCCGTCATCACCGCCACTGATGTCATCCCTATCCCTCAGTCGCCACTGCCAGTAATATCATCCCTTTCCCCCTCACCATGGCCACTGATGTCATCCCTTTCCCCATCACCACCGCCACTGATTTCATCCCTATCCCCCGTCACCACCTCCACTGATGTCATCCCTATCCCTGTCACCACTGCCACTGATGTCATCCCTATCCCTATCACCACCGCCACTGATTTCATCCCTATCCCCTGTCACCACCGCCACTAATGTCATCCCTATCCCCCATCATTGCCACTGATGTCATCCCTATCCTCCATTACCACAGCCACTGATTTCATCCCTATCCCCGTCACCACCCCCATTGATGTCATCCCTATCCCCCATCACCACTGATACCATCCCTATCCCCATCACCACTGATGTCATCCCTATCCCCCATCACCGCCACCACTGATGTCATCCCTATCCCCCTCTAACCGCCACCACTGATGTAAACCCTATCCCCCTTCACCACCACTGATGTCATTCCTATCCCCCATCATCACCACTGATGTCATCCCTATCCCCCATCACCACCACCACCACTGATGTCATCCCTATCCCCCCATCACCACCACTGATGTCATCCCTATTCCCGGCCCAAAAACCACTACCATTGATGTCATCCCAATCCCCCGTCACCACCGCCACTGATGTCATCCCTATCCCTCAGTCGCCACTGCCAGTGATATCATCCCTTTCCCCCTCACCATGGCCACTGATGTCATCCCTTTCCCCATCACCACTGCCACTGATTTCATCCCTATCCCCCGTCACCACCTCCACTGATGTCATCCCTATCCCTGTCACCACTGCCACTGATGTCATCCCTATCCCTATCCCCTGTCACCACTGCCACTAATGTCATCCCTATCCCCCATCATTGCCACTGATGTCATCCCTATCCTCCATTACCACAGCCACTGATTTCATCCCTATCCCCGTCACCACCCACATTGATGTCATCCCTATCCCCCATCACCACTAATACCATCCCTATCCCCACCACCATTGATGTCATCCCTATCCCCCATCACCACCACCACTGATGTCATCCCGATCCTCCCCTTACCACCGCCACTGATGTCATCCCTATCCCCCATCACCACCACTGATGTCATCCCTATCCCTCATCACCACCGCCACTGATGAATCCCTATCCCCATCACCACCACTGAGGTCATCCCTATTCCCCCATCACCACTGCCACTGATGTCATCCCTATCCCCCGTCACCACCACCACTGATGTCATCCCTATCCCCCCATCACCACCACTGATGTCATCCCTATCCCCCGTCACCACCACCACTGATGTCATCCCTATCCCCTCATCACCACCACTGCTGTCATCCCTATCCCCCATCCCCACCACTGATGTCATCCATATCCCCCGTCACCACCACCACCACTGATGTCATCCCTATCCTCCCCTCACCACTGCCACTGTTGTCATCCCTTTCTTCCCTCACCACCACCATTGATGTCATCCCTATCCCCCATCATCACCACCACTGAAGTCATCCTTATCCTCCCCTCACCACAACCACTGATGTCTTCCCTATTCCCCATCACCACCACCACTGATGTCTTCCCTATCCACCCCGTCACCACCACCACTGATGTCCTGCCTATCTCCTATACAGTCCCATCATCCCCATCCCCTGTACTGCTATACAGTCCCATCATCCCCATCCCCTGTACTCCTATACAGTCCCGTCATCCTCTATACTCTTATACAGTCCCGTCATCCCCAATACTCCTATATAGGCCCATCATCCCCATCCCCTGTACTTCCATACAGTCCCATCATCCCCGTCCCTTGTACTCCTATACAGTCCCATGATCCCCATCCCCATGGTGTCACCCCCCTCCACCAACTATAGTCCCCCTTCAGTACAGACCACCCTCCCTCAGTACAGACCCCCCTCTATTAAGTACAGACCCCCTTTCCTCAGTATAACCCCTCATTAAGTATAGACACCCCCACTAAGTACAGAGCATAGATCTCCCTCAGTGCAGACCCCCCTCTATCAGCATAGACCCCCTCAGTGCAGACTCCCCTCCATCAGCATAGACCACCTCAGTGCAGACGCCCCTCTATAAGCATAGATCCCCCTCAGGGCAGACCCCCCTCCATAAGCATAGACCCCCCTCAGCGCAGACCCCCCTCCATCAGCATAGACCCCCCTCTCCACTTGTGCTAGTAGTCCCCTCTCTCCCCTCCCATAGCACCCCCAGGCTATGTGTGTGTGTGTGTGTGTATATATATATATATATATATATATATATATATATATATATATATATATATATATATATATATATATATATATATATATATATATAAAATATAGCTGTGTCCAGCTCCCAACCCCCCTCCCTCGGTTATCAGACCAGCACAGGCCACTCCTCCCAGTCCCACACTAGCTCTCAGGTGTAACTGGGTGGCATGCCAACACCATGGCAACCCCCACCTCAACTTGGGCTGGTGGCAGTTACCCCCTCAATGCAAGCTGGCACCCTCCCACCCATTACAGCACCAGCTCAGGGCCAGGGCAAGGCAGGCGGCTAGTTAAACTGTAGTACATCCGTCCCAGTCGGCAGCTGGAGTGGAGAGAACAGTGTGCAGCTGCTCCACCAAGGTGGAGATAGTGACACATGTGACAGGCTCAGCAGCAGGGAAGTAGGAGGAAGGACACATACCAGGGCAGTGCGGCTGCGGCGCTGGAGATGTTCCAGCCGGGACATAAAAAAAAACAAGGCTTTACTCACCCTCGGGAAAGTTGGGATGGTGTCACCCCTCTAGCGGTGTCACCCGGGTGTGGACTGCACCCCCGCACCCCCTAGCAACGCCACTGAGCCATGGCAGTGGGGGGTTTACACAAACTCCAGTGGATGCAGCCCCCGGGAGTGTGTGTAAATCTGACAATCCAGCTGTTATTGGTCAGATGGAAGTGATCTGATGACTGTGTGGCTGCCCAATCATTTCCACACACCCCAATAAGTGCCAATGACCCCCGCACATACCCCTGCCATGCTTTTACTTTTAAGCCTTGTACACACAGTACGATTGTTGGCCAACCGAGTATCTGATTTTTGTCAAAAGGGTGTGTGCCAGGATCTTGTCTTGCATACTAATAACTACACAATTGTTGTGCCACAAACATGAACGTAATGACGTATTACAAGGAATTTCAGCTCTTGAGCGACACCCTTTGGGCCCCTTCTGCAAATTTCTCCTGCTGAAAATTTACTAGCCTGTCATCCAACATTTGTTGGCCGAAAATTATTAAACAATTGTCTAAAGGAGCGTACTAATGGTAAGAATTTAGGACAACAGTCTGTCAACAGACGATCCCCTTCCAACAATGGAACCGTGTGTACAAATCTTAAAGGGGTTGTAAAGGTAAATTAAAAAAAAAAAAATAACAAACATGTTATACTTACCTTCACTGTGCAGCTCGTTCTGCACAGAGTGGCCCTGAACCTGGTCTTCTGGGGTCCCTCGGCGGCTGTTTCAGCTCCTCCCCGCAAGAACTAACCACCTTAATGCGAGCTCCCTCGCATGGTGGTTAGTTATTGCGGGCGCGCTCCCGTGATACAGCCCGCGGCTATAGCCGCTCACTGTATCACTCTGCCCCGCCGCCCAGCGCGCTGCGTCATTGGATGTGATTGACAGCAGCGCGAGCCAATGGCTGCTCTGCTTCCAATCCATCCACTGTAGCCAATCAGCGGCCAGCCTGAGCGGAGGAATAGATGTCGGGAGCGAGCAGCTGTTTTTCGAGGGGTCAGGTAAGTAAAACGGGGGGGCTGGGGGCGGCGGTATTGTCAGAAGTTTTTTCACCTTAATGCATAGAATGCATTAAGGTGAAAAAATGTTTACCTTTACAACCCCTTTAAGGAACTGTGACACAGAGAGACCTTGGATGAGGTATTAAGGATGAGCACTTTTATAGTGAATTATGGTGTTTCTGTCATTAGGATTTGTGGAAAGTCAGCTGTTCAGTTTTTGATCATTTACTCCAAGAAAGGTAATACTGTGTGTGAAATGTCAGGGCTGAATACGGCGTCATTGAAAATACCATTCAATAAGGTTACACGTTCATAGAGCAATGACAAACACATCATCTACATATATAGTATACCCACATATAGACAATGATGGAAACAGAGCAGAAGAACAGATTAAGCCCCCATTCACACCTATGCAAATTAGATGTGGCTTACACTGCATCCAATTTGCAGGACATTTTAAAATACATTCATATGAATGCATCTGGTTCACATATGTGCGTTGCATTCGCACTGCGTTGCACAAAAAATGTGTGTGTTTTCTGGGCATTGCGGTGCGAAATACAAGCCCATTATCTTCTATGGGAACGCATCTGATTCGCAGATGCATTGCGTTCTGAACATGGATTTCCTCCTTCTCTAAATGACACCCCCCTCCCCCCTCCCTGCTCACTGATCCGCAGCTAAAACGCAGGTGAACCTCTGAACAACTGATTTTTATCTTCCCAGTGAAACCTCAGCTTCAATTCGCACCGCACATGTGTGAACCCAGGCTAAATGTTCTTATATAAACCCCACAAATAAATGAATAAACGCTTATACAGCAGCACCGCCCATAGCTGTGCCTTTAACCATTTCCAGTCCTGGCCAATTATGATATTTCTCTCCTACATGAAAAAAAATCATAATTTATTGCTAAAAAATTACTTAGAACCTCCAAACATTATATATTTTTTTTAAGCAGAGGCCCTAGAGAATAAAATGGTGGGTGTTGCATGTTTTCATGTCACACAATATTTGTGCAGCCGTTTTTCAATTATGTTTTTTTGGATAAAATACATTTTAATGAATTTCAATGTGCAAAAACAAAATATAATACCCAATTGCTTGGTAAAGTATAACATTTTCTCTCTAAAAGTATAAAATATGATGTTACGCTGCGTAAATAGATACCAAACATGTCACACTTTAAAATTGCGTTCACCCGTCGAATAACGCCAAACTACGGTACCTAAAAATCTTCATAGGTGACACTTTAAAAGCCTTTACAGGTTACTAGTTTCATAGGAGGTCTGGTGTTAGAGTTATGGATCTCACTCTGACGTTGGTGGCAATACCTCACATGTGTGTGAAATTGATATTTACATATATGTGTGCGGGAAAGAGGGTCCCGGAGCAGAGAGAAGCAGGGGATCAGTGCAGGGACAGCATGACTTGTGTGGACTGCACAGTCATGCTGTATACGCTGATTTGTTTCCCCTTTAAGAAAGGGGGAGGGGCTGGAGCAGGGGAGGATGCCGGAGAGAAGTGTAGAAGGGAAGAAGGGGGAAGTGACGTCAGTGGAGAGCGACGGGGAAGAAGATTGAACACGCTCCCACATCGCTCCACTGTAATCCTCCATGGCAGCATTAACGGCAGCGGCAATGCTCAAACAGCTACGAGCGGTGGCCGCAGCACAAGGAGCAGACTGGCTGCAGGCTCATGTTGCATCCATTATGCAGGAAGACAGAGGAGCACCGAGCGGGGGGGGCCCTGAGGCTCCACGTGCGCGCCGTTCCAGGCCGCCAGAACACTTCAGCCCTGACTCTGCTCCTGGGAGTCTAAGGCCCAGAGAAGGATCGAGCCAGCCATCCCCCAGTGCACAGCAAGCTCGGGGAGCCAGAAGAGGTGACGGACAGCGGTCACAGCGCAGAGGTCGAAGTGCAGGGATGGGGGAGACCAGTGCAACCCTCGGTTCCCTCCCCTCAGCGCATCGCAGGTGTCAGGAACAGCCAGATGGTGAGTCGCGGGGGTCCGCGAGTGGTCAGTCGGACCAGCGGGCAGTGTTAGTCGATCGGGGGGCTGGTCAGGTGGTCCAGGCGGCCAGCAGCCCTATGCCAGCTAGAGGAAGAACCGTGAGAAGCGCCGTTTCGGTGGGGAACAGAGGCAGAGGGAGAACAGCTGAGGCCCAGTACGGTCAGAGGAACAGAAGTTCATGTACGAGGCCAGGACACGGGTCTGGTGTTGCGGCGCAGCGTGCAGGGAAAGAGCAACAGCGGAGACCCCCGGCAGCCAGAGAGGGAACCTCTGGAGTGCAGTCAGCGGTCGTTCGTCAGGAGGAAGTCAGCGACAGATCAGAGGGAGAACTGTCCAGGTCAGAGAGGGACAAGGACCAGGGACATTCGGCAGCGGTGGATTCTGGAATGGCGGCTGTTTGGCCCAATCCTGGGCAGCCCGGTGAGTGCAGCTCCACTTTTGCTATTTCGTCTTTGTTAGAAAATTATTAGAGCAGGGCAGAAAAGGGGCTCCCTCCGGGGGGGGGGGGGGGTGGTTCCGGGGGGGTGAGTGTGGTTAGGTCACCGGCAGCACAACCTAGGGAGGCAAGTAAGGGGGCGAGCAGTAGGGGCTTGCAGGATTTATTGGCAGGTTTGCGTGATTTAGTACAACGTTTTGATCCACCCACGGGGGACAGATCGTCACCGGCGCGGGCGTGGGCCACAACTCAGGAAAAGGAGACGGCTGTGGTAAGTACGCCGGTGCCGGCGGTCGAGGTTAGTGGAGGTTCTGAGACAACGGCTGTAGGTGCGGGGTCGGCGGTTGTTGAGTTGCCTGGAACGTCAAGCGGCGTTTCGGTCACGAACAGCCAGGAAAAAACAGGGGAAAAGAAGGCGGAGTCAGTCAGATTGGCTGATGCTGCAAAAAGTGAAGTGTATGTCTGCTTTGAAGGCCCATTGGGAGCACATCTTAAAGCAGAAGTAAAGGAAAAAATTTGGAAAGGGGAATATGTGGAGATATTTACATTATTGCCTTTAGAGAAATTCAATCTGGATAGATTGAAACCAGAAGAATGCAAAAAAGAGGATGAAGAAAAATGCAGTTAACGGTTGATTCCGCGTACTTTTTCCAATTGGCTGCAGGCGTTTGCTATCCTGGCGAGTGTGGTTGGGGAAAAGGCCCCCGAGCACTACTCGGCCTTGTTTGTGTACTTAGATGCTATTAGCGAGGCACACCGGACATACGGCGGAGTGGCGTGGCTGCGGTACGACGAGCAGTTTAGGCAACGGATGGCCGTCCGACCATCACTACGCTGGGGTCATAAGGACATCAGCCTGTGGATGAAGCTTATAACTGTGGCGAGGGCTCCGAACCAGTTTTTTCAGGCAGGGGTCGGAGGTAACACAGCTCCAGGACAACCGACCGACAAAAAATGGGGCTTCTGTTGGCAGTTTAATGAAGGCACCTGTAAGTTTGGTGCAACCTGCTGGTTCAAGCACACATGCTCTGGTTGCGGGGGATCTCATGCCCTGTCCAAGTGCTTCAGACTTGGAAAAGGGCGTGGTGGAGAGCCTGCGAACAAAAGGGACGACTCCAGTGCTGGTGGAAAGGATGCGTCCTTTTCTCAGTAGATATCCCGACCGAGAGGCAGCACAGTTATTAGACTCAGGTTTTGAGAGTGGTTTTAAAATACCGTGTTCCTTGGATGCGGCACCCCCCTTAGCAAAAAATCTACGGTCGGCCCTCATGCATCCATCGGTGGTTGCTGATAAATTGAAAAAAGAGGTACAATTGGGGCACATGGTTGGTCCTTTTACCTTGGCCCCACTGCCGGGATTGGTGGTTTCCCTTTTGGGAGTAGTCCCTAAGAAGGAGCCAAATAAATTCAGGTTGATTCATCACCTTTCCTTTCCGAAGGGTGTGTCAGTCAACGATTCAATTGCGCCAGAAATATGTGCGGTGACGTATACTTCCTTTGATGCAGCGGTATCATGGGTGCGGCGCTATGGGCGGGGGGCACTGCTGGCGAAAGCGGATATTGAATCTGCTCCATCCGGATAGTTTCCGTTTGCTTGGCTGCACATGGAATGGGGCGTACTACGTGGATTGCTGCCTTCCAATTGGATGTTCTATCTCATGCGCTTTCTTCGAAAAGTTTAGCTCATTTCTTGAATGGGTGGTTAGGGACGTGTCGGGGATCCAATCGGTAATCCATTACCTTGACGATTTCCTTTGTGTTGGCCCGGCGGGTTCCAACGTTTGTGCTGTCCTCTTAGGAACCTTGCAGCACATAGCGGAACGTTTTGGGGTCCCGTTAGCACCGGAAAAGACGGAGGGCCCTACGTCCACCATTGTTTTTCTGGGTATTGAGGTAGATTCCATGGGGATGGAGTGTCGATTACTGGCGGACAAGCTTGAAAATCTCAAGGCAGAAGTGCATGGGACCATTGGCAAGCGCAAGGTGTAATTGCGGCAGCTCCAATCATTATTGGGCAAGCTAAATTTTTTGCCGGCGGTTGTCAGCAGCGATCGCGGGGGTCACGGCCCCCACTCACTTTGTGATGCTCAACAGGGAGCACAGAGAGGACTTATGGGTATGGCATGAGTTCCTAGAATCCTTTAATGGGCGGGTCTTGTGGATGTCAGATCCCATCAGTAATTGGGATCTCGAACTATTTACTGATGCGGCAGGTTCTACGGGCTACGGGGCCATTTTCCAAAGAACTTGGAGCGCAGCCCGCTGGCCCCCAACATGGGTGGAGGCTGGGTTCTTGAAGAACCTGGTCCTGCTGGAATTGTTTCCAATTGTGGTGGCAATGGAAATATGGGGAGAGTCTTTTCGGAACTTGACAACCTAGGTGTTGTACAGGTGATTAATTGTTTGTCGGCCAAGTCTTTGCCAGTGGTTAGGTTGCTGAGGCATTTAGTATTGCGCTGTTTGAAACTGAATGTTTTCATCTATGCTGTACACTTACCTGAAGTGGACAACACCTTAGCTGACGCACTGTCTCGTTTTCAGTGGGACAGGTTTCGGGAATTGGCACCAGACGCGGAGCAGCAGGGGGTTACCTGCCCGGACTGGATGTGGACCGCTGCCTTGTGAGCGCGGCAAGGTGGATTCAAAACTCCGTGAGTAAGGCCACTTGGGAAGCTTACTCCAAGGTATGGCAAGAATGGCTGGCATGCTTAACTAGGTTAAAAATCGACCCTGGGAGCCGGGAGGTACCTCAGGCGATGCTATACTTTATTAATTTGGGATTTGAGCGGGGCATCTCGGCAGCCGCCGTCGATAAAAAAATGGCAGGTTTGGCCTTTCTTTTTAAGTTGCAGGGGCTGCGATATCACACAAGATTTTTGGGTGAGGCAGGCAGTGAAAGGTTACAGGAAAGGGCACAAGAGGAGAGATGGGCGACGCCCGGTGTCTTTTGACATGTTGCACGGACTATTTAGACAGATAGAAGGCATTTACAGTTCAAAGTTTGAAAGCGCTTTATTTTGGGCGGCGTTTGCATTAGCGTTCTTTGGGGCGCTGCGGGTGAGCGAACTGGTTAGCCCGTCTAAGCATGCAAATGGGGGACTGCAATGGGATGATCTAGAGTGTTCAAATGATTCAGTTAGGATTTATATTAAATGGTCAAAAACTGATCAGGCAGGGAAGGGAGTACAACTGGAGGTTTTCCGGATTGCGGGATCACAGATATGTCCGGTAGCAGCTGTGGCAATGTTTAGAAATTTGCGCCCGCGATGTCCGGGCTCATTTCTGATTCATGCGGACGGGTCGTCCTTGTCAAAATTTCAATTTATAGCCGTGTTCAAAAAGTGTTTATCGGCAGCCGGCTATGACCCCACTAGCTACTCGTCCCATTCTTTTCGTATTGGGGCGGCTACGGAAGCTGCCGGGGCGGGTCTTGGTTCCGAGGCAGTGAAGCGTATTGGCAGGTGGGACTCAGATAGATTCAAGCTTTATATCCGCCCACATTTATTACAGGCTTGTTGAATGGGGGGTGGTTTTTCTTTCATTTTGGGAATTTAGGGTTAAGGTTGGGTGATTTATTGTTGTGTTCTGTCAATCTTGTTTTACAGGTGACCCGGTGGCTCTGGTGTAGATACTGGGCCACTCATTAGTTTTCTGGGGGGCCAAGCGGGCCGATGTTTGGCCGAATGGTAGGCAGCTGGGTATACCAAGGCAGGAGGCACGGGTAAGGTGGATTGGGTTATCGGGGATGCTGTGGAACAGGGTAAGGTCAGAGGTTCACAAGTTTGCTCGGTGGGACAGGGCTCCAGATGTCTTAGTTCTGCATGTGGGGGGGAACGACATGGGGGTTAGGTCCATGAGGGATCTTATCCGAGATATAAAATGTGATGTTTTACGCTTACAGGTGGCATTTCCTGGGGATAGTATGGTTGAACATGGTGGGGAGGAGGTCATGGCGCAGGGTTTTGTCAGATAAAAAGGTTGATAGGGCCCGTGTAAAAGTAAACAAGGAGGTCAGCAGGTTTGTTATGAAGAATGGGGGAGTGACCATACAGCATAGGGAGTTGGAGGTGGATACCTGGAGGTACCTTAGGAGCAATGGGGTGCATCTTAATGATGTGGGCACTGATCTTTGGGCGCTTGGTTTGCAGGAGGGGGTACAGCAAGCTTTGAAGGTGTGGAGGTGCGCGCAAGGGTAAGGTTTTACCTCTTGCGTGCGGTGGCAGTGGTTTGGGTCTGTGAGGAGGAGGAGATTGATGGTATGGAGAGATAACATGGTTGGTACCCATATATAATATGGGCTGTTTTATGTAACTTCCGGTTACGAGGGGTTAACCAGGAAGGGGAAAAGTTAGGTCACTGAGAAGGTTGGGTACTGTCTCACAGTCTGGGGTTAGCAACTAGAGGCCTTAAAAAGTTTACGAGTTTTTATGCAGTGACCTGTGGGTGTGTTCCCCTCCTTGACTCCAATAAGTTCTGAGAAGTTATTATTAAAAGTTATTTAAAAAATTATTTATAAATGTTATTTATTGATTTTATATTTTATTAATAAAAGGCCGGCAAGGCCATTTACTCCACCACCTAGTCATGTCATTTGTGGGAGTATTTAGAGGGTAATTGTGATAAGGGGTAGCTCTTAGGACTGAAGTTAGGTCCTTCACAGGTCATGTGTGCACATGTGTGCCTTTACATGTGAGCATAGGGGGATGGGGTTCTTTAGAAACTATTTATTATATTTGATTATATATTTTATTTCATTTTTTAACACTGTACTTACAAAAAAATGTATCAACCTTATTGCTTTCACAAGTGATGAACAACATACCTTGTGATAGCGTGGGCCATGGCAGGTTTTCTTTATGGAGAGATCTATTAGACCCCATATCTCTTCTCTGGCCTCCAATGCAGGTAATCAGACACAGATTGGTCTGAACGGCTGCTTCACTGGCTGGTAACCAACCAGGAAAAACAGAACTGAAACTGGAAGTGACAAAATCCTCATTGCTTCTGGATTCTGATGTCCCACTCCTCTCTCTGTGTGCTCGGAGCTGTATGCCGCTGGTCGCATCCTTATCGGATTCCCTGATCAGAGCCCGGTAAAGGTGGTGACAGGAGGGAGACCCCCTTCCACCACCTGTAAAAGTAATTCAGCAGCTGTATAGCCATTCCAATTACTTTTACTAAAAAGACAATCGCCAGTTGAAAAAAAATGATGCTGGGATGTAACACGGTATACCCACTTCAATGTAGGCCATTTATAAAAGGCCAAAGGACATGAAGTGGTTACTTTGTTTTAACAACCTGTATTCAAAATGAAAGTATTTATTATTGATAGTCCCAGGCCTCCAGAATATATACACTGGGTAATGGATCATCTGTTTTTGTTTCTGCAGAAAGTGTTCCACCACCTTGATCCGGACTCAGTTGGTATTGAGGTATATAAGGAAAATATATTCAATGTGGCAAGGAGCCAGTCTGGTTCAAAGTCAACTACTTGTGATCATTTGTATAGAAAGTCTTTGGTCCACCAGCCCATCATATCTCATTAGCCCTGGATTGGTATGAAATGCCCCTTGCACAGTCCCACCCTGCGGCAGTCTACAGGGACAATTTCTCTTTACCCATCTGACAGTGTGTAAAGGTAGAAATCCTCTCTTTTTTGCAGAAAACATGCATTATCTGATTCAGCTAAGCACAAGGTCACTTTAACCCTTTCACTGCCAGGCCCTGTGCTCCATTTTATACACTCAGGTGACCAGACCATTTTTGCACTTTTTCCTTTGCTTTTTTTTTCACTTATAGCTTTCAGAATTTGTGAAAGACCCCCCAAACCATATATTTTCTGAAAGCACATGATCAGTAGAATAAAAATAAGGTGCTAGTGATTGTTTAGACCTCGCGGTATTTGTGCAAATGTTTATCGAAGCAATATATTTGCAAAAAATACACTAAAACCATTATTAGCAGATAAAAAACACAGCACATTTTACAAAATTCCTACTGAATATAAAAGCTTAACCTGTATTGAGTTAATAAATAACAAAATTTTAAATTGCGCCTTTTTGTGAAATGGTGAAAATTGAACAGACACAAAAGTGTAAATATCCAAATTTCTCCAAAAATCTGAAGGCTCTCATTTTTCCCTTACAACTTTCAGAATTTGTGAGAGACCCCCAAAACCATATTTTCTGAAAGCATATGACCTCTAGAATAAAAAGAAGGTACTACTGATTTCTTTTCTAGACCCAGCGGTATTTGCGCAAATGTTTATAAAACCAATTTATTGGCAAAAAATACACTAAAACCAATTGGCAGATAAAAACACAGCAAATTTTACAAAAATTCCTACTAAATATCAAAGCTTAACCTGTATGTAGTTAAAGTGGTGTTCCACCCTAAAAAAAAAAAAATCCATGACTGTGCCTAAAAAAAATAAATAAAAAAAACATTTGGAAATTTTTTTTTACTTACCTCTAAATGCCTGTTGCTAGGGGGTCCCTCGTAGTCTGCCTCTTTCAGTGCCTGGGCTGGTGACATCACTTCCCCCTCGGCACAGAAAGGACTCAGCTCTGCTCCCTCCCTCCTGTTAATCATCTGGGACCCATTACAGGTCCCAGGTGACTGAGCGGCCAATCACGATGCGTGGCGCCGCTCGCGCATGCACAGTGGGTGCCAGGCTGTGAAGCCACAGCCTGGCGCCCACAGTTGCAATGCCGCCGGCGCCGCTGTACGGAGGGGGAGACAAGTGGGGCTTCGATCCCCCGCATCGCTGGACCCTGGGACAGGTAAGTGTCCAATTAAAAGTCAGCAGCTGCAGTATTTGTAGCTGCTGACTTTTATTTTTTTTTTATGGGCCCTCCTCTTTAGTAAATAACAAATATTTGTAACTTTTAAATTGCACCTTTTTGCAAAAAATGCAAAATGGTGAAAATCGAACGCACCCAAAAATTTCTCAAAAATCCTGGAGGTCCATTTTTCACTTACAGCTTTCAGAATTTGAAAAGAACCCTCACACTAGACATTTTCTAAAAGCACATGACCTGTAGAATAAAAAAAGTGCTACAGATTTTTTTGGGCCCCGCAATAATTGCGCAAATGTTCTTCATATCGCTATTTTCACTAAAAATACACTAAAATCATTAATATTGCACATAAACACAACGTAACTTACAAAATCCCTGCTAAATTAGTACTAAAACATTGTTCAAATGTGGCATACTAAAGTATATGCCCATGGGGGGCCATGTGTACCCACACAAGGATGCACAGGTGTTCCATGCATCCCTGTACAGGCAGTCCCATTTATGTCAATTGGGATGCAATGACTGCACAGGCATAGCTGCTGTTCCCAATCTGACATCCGTGTGGGTACACGACCCCGAATGCAGGCAGTGTGAGCTCAGGGACATGCATGTGGATCTACATGGATGTAAAATTGGGAGCAATGGTTCTGTTGGTGCACTTGCTACATCCCAAATGACATCAATGGGACTGCCTGCACAGAGAGGCACGGAACATCTGTTCATCCCTGTAAAGGTACGCTGTGTATGCCCTGTGTGAACAAGGCCTTAGGCTGGATTCACACCTATGCATTTTTAGTGCTTTTTGCATTTTGCAGATTTGCACTACAGAACGTGTTCCATAGGAAACCATGTGAAATAGATTGTAGTGCAAATCTGCAAAATGCAAAAAGCACTAAAAATGCATAGGTGTGAATCCAGCCTCAGGCCCCTTTCACACAATCACACTGGGTCTGCCTGTCCGTTTTTCAGGTGGCCCAAATCAGACCACCCATTGTTCTCTATGGAGAGACTGATGTAAATAGACATGTGTCTGTTTATACCCACCTGCATCCGATCCAGTCCACTAAAAACTGACAGATGAGGATTCCATTCCCCATCCATCTAGCAGATCAGATCGGATGGCATCCAATGGAAATGGACAGACCTCCCCATAGAGAGCAGAGGGCTGTGTCCGTGTACGCTCTGCATCAGCGGAGTAGACACGGACCTGCTCAGCGGGAATCAGCTGGTAGGTCCCCCGATGAGCAGGCGGATCTGCTTGACAGAGTCCGCTCCATGTCCAGGAGCAGCCAAGCCATTGGTGGCGCAGGGGCAACAATTGTATATGTTTTTTTTTTCAAGTCACATGATTAGAGCCTGAGGCTCTAATTGGCTTGAAAAAGGTTGGGCTCGGGGCACAAAGCATTGCACTCCAAACCCACCCACTCGTCTTCCGGCTTCTCCTCCTGGCTAATCAGGACGGATCGGGGTGGCCAGGAGGAGAAGCTGAGGTATCTGTGGAGGGATGAGTGCGGGGGAGGGGGACCATCACTGTGGAGGGGTGAGTGTGGGGGAGGGGGACTGTCACCATGGAGGGGTGAGTGCGGGTGGACCTGAGGGGTCTTACTGTGTTTGTTTTGTTTTAAACATTTTTACCTTTTTTACATTTTTTTTTTAGTCATTTTATATATATATTTGAGGGGGTCTTTGGTGAGATAGCAGAGGTCTAAACAGACCCCCATATCTCTTTTTTTGAGACAGATAAAGGGATTGAACAAATTCCTTTTCTCTGTATCACTTTACTGGAATGAATGGAATCTGTATAGAGATTCCATTCATTCATAACCTGACAGTCTGATACATAGTAACTCTCGCTGTTACTATTATCAGATGTCAGTGGGCATATAGAAGCAATTACAGCGATCTCTGCATTCGCCCAGGGTGCCACATTTAGGGGGTTGAAGGGGAGAGGAGAGTGGGGGGAGTAGTTTTAGGTGGAAGGGAGGTGCGGGAGGTAGAGAGGCTGGGGACAGGGAAGCGGTGGCATGGAGAGGGGGGTGTCACATTAGGGGTTAATAACTCTGATCAGCGGGTTGTAATCCACTGATTAGAGTTATAGAATTGTTCAGTAGAGTCTTCTGAACAATTCTGATATAAGCTTATGGTCATTGAAGTGCCCATAGGCTTATAGGAGAGGGAGAAAAGAGCTCCGTATGTCGTACCGACCTGGCCACCTGCAGGCCCCTTTGTAGGTCCGTATGGCAGATGGACTTAGCAGTGAAAGGGTTAAAGTGTACATAATACTGTACTTAAAACCACTTCAATACCGGGCACTTAGACACCTTCCTGCCCAAGTCAATTTTCAGCTTTTAGTGCTGTCGCAATTTGAATGACAATTGTGCGGTCATGCTACACTGTACACAAACTCATTTTTATCATTTTGTTCCCACAAATAGATAAAAATAAATTTTGGTGGTATTTGATCACCTCTCCAATTTTTATTTTTTGCGCAACAAATAAAGAAAGACCGAAAATTTTGAAAAAAAACAAGTTTTTCTTTGTTTCTGTTACATTTTTTGTAAATAAGTATGTTTTCTTCTTCAATGATGGGCACTGATATGGCTGCACTGATGGACACTGATAAGGCGGCACTAATGGGCACCGATGAGGTGGCACTGACGGGCACTGATGATGGGCACAGATAGGCGGCACTGATGGGCACTGATAGGTGGCACTGGTATGTGGCACTGATGGGCACTCATAGGCAGCACTGATGGGCACTGATAGGTGGCACTGGTATGCAGCACTGATGGGCACTCGTAGGGGGCACTGATGGGCACATGTAGGCAGCACTGATGGGCACTCATAGGCGGCACAGATGGGCACTCATAGGCGGCACTGATGGGTACATATGGATGGCACTGATGGACACTGATAGGTGGGCACTGGGCAAGGATGGGCACTGATGGTCACTGATGTGTGGCACTGATGGGTGGCATTGCTGGGCATCCCTGTTTTGTAAATTGCCACAGAGGTGCCAGTCAGTGCCCATTTGTGGGCACTGATTGGCACATTTTGGGCATATTTTTTACATGTGGATGGCCATGGGGGATGTACCTGGCCATCCACATGCTGGGGGCTTCCCTGGTGATCTAGTGTGGGCATCTGAGGGGGGCTGCACTGATAAACAATCAGCACAGACCCCCCTGTCAGGAGAGAGATCGGCTCTCCTCTACTCATGTCAGATGCGAGTGAGGAAAAGCTGATCAACGGCTCTTCCTGTCAACATCGTGATCAGCTGTGATTGGACACGGCTGATCACGTGGTAAAGAGCCTTCGCCGGAGGCTCTTTATCGAGATCTGTGTAGCAGTGTGTCAGACTGACACACCGCACCACTGATCGCCTCAATGCGTGCCCCCACGGGCGCGTGGTAGCTGTTATCCTGCTGGACATCATATGACGCCCAGTCAGGATAACTGAACCACCGCCTGGCCGTCTTTCTGCTATAGGCCATGCGGGAAGTGGTTAAAGTGGTGTTCTGGATGAAATTTTACTTTTTAGCTAAAAACCCCCCTAAAATCCTCATGCTTAATGTATTCTAGTAAAGGTTTGTTGTAAATGAAGGTCCGTTTTGTATTTTTGCACCATTGATTTCTTACTTTTGTAAGTCCCATCAGGCCGCGGCCATCTCATGTGTGGGCATCTGAAGCCAGACTGTATCTCTTCCTGTATTCCAGCATGCACCTCCAGATCTCGCACATGCTCAGAGCAGCACGAGTAGCATAATAGGTTGTAGGTCCGGTTGCTATAGCAACAGCAGTGTCAGAGGAAGTTGCCACCCCTTAGCTATGGAAACCTCCCCTCCCCCTCCAGGGAGCAGGAAGTTTATCTACATTTATAAAGATTATAAATCTAGAAATATAAAAAGCTCCTGCAAAAGGTAATTAGTTTTAAAAAAGATGCTAATTGTAAATGAAATATATATAATATATATATATATATATAAAATCTCTTGTTATATGTGTGTGTGTGTGTGTGTGTGTGTATATATATATATATATATATATATATATATATATATATATATATATATATATATATATATATATATATATATATATATATATATATATATATATATATATATATAAAAAGTAATTACCTTTTGCAGGGGCTGCATCAAATTGCCACCATCAAAATTACCCCATCAAAACTGCACAATCATACTGACCCCATCAAATTGCCCCATCATATTGCCACCATCAAAATTGCCTCATAAAAACTGCACAATCATACTGCCTCCATCAAATTGCCCCCATCAAAATTGCCCCATCGTACTGTCCCATCATACTGCCCCATCAAAATTGCCAAATCAAATTGCTCTCATCAAAATTGCCCCATCATATTTCCACTATCAAAATTGCCCCATAAAAACTGCACAATCATACTGCCCAGATCAAATTGCCCTATCATACTGCCCCATCATACTGCCCCATCAAAATTGCCAAATCAAATTGCCCCCATCAAAATTGCCCCATTATACTGCCACTATCAAAATTGCCCCATCATACTGCCACCATCACAATTGCCCCATCAAAACTGTACAATCATACTGCCCTCATCAAAATTGCCCCATCCTACTGCCCCCATAAATTTGCCCCCATCAAAATTGCCCCATCATACTGCCACCATCAAAATTTCCCCATCAAAACTGCCCCATCATACTGCCCCCATCAAAATTACAACATCATACTGCCCCATCAAAACTGCCCCATCAAATTACCCCATCATACTGCCACATCATATTGGCCCCATCAAATTGCCACCAGCAAAATTACCCAATCATACTGCCCCATCAAAACTGCCCCATCATATTGGCCCCATGAAAATTGCCCCATGAAAATTGCCCCCATCAAAACGGCCTCCAAAAAAATTGCCCCATTATACTGCCACCATCAAATTTGCCCTCATCAAATTGCCCACATCATATTATCCCCATCATACTGCCCCCATCAAATTGCCCCATCATACTGCCCAATCAAAACTGCCCCCATCAAAACTGCCCCCATCAAAACTTCCCCATCAAAACTGCTCCATCATAATACCACCATCAAAACTGCCCCATCAAATTTCCCTATCATACTGCCCTATCAAAATTGCCCCATCATACTGCCCCATCACAATTGCCCCATCATACTGCCACCATCAAAGTTGCCATATCATATACTGCCCCATCAAAATTGCCCCCATCAAAATTGCCCCCATCAAAATTGCCCCATCATACTGCCCCATCAAAATTTCTACATCATACTGCCCCGTCAAAACTGCCCCATCAAATTTCCCCATCATACTGCCCTATCAAAATGGCCCCCATCAAAATTGCTCCCATCAAAATGGCCCCCATCAAAACTGCCCCTATCATACTGCCCAATCATATTGCCCCATCAAAACTGCCCCCTTTAAAACTGCCCCATCAAAAGTGCCCCCATCAAAACTGCCCCCATTATACTGCCACCATCATACTGCCCCCATCAAAATTGCCCCATCAAAACTGCCCCATCAAATTGCCCCATCATACTGCCCTATCAAAATTGCCCCATCATACTACCCCCATAAAATTACCCTCATCAAAATTGCCCCATCAAATTTGTCCCATCAAAACTGCCCCATCATACTGCCCCATCAAAATTGCTACATCATACTGACCCATCAAAACTGCCCCATTATACTGCCACCATCAAAATTGTCCCCATGAAAATTGCCCCATCATACTGCCACCATCAAAATTGCCCCCATCAAATTGCCCCAGCATACTGCCATCATCAAAATGCCCCAATCAAAATTGCCCTATCATAATTGCCCTATCATAATTGCCCCATCATAATTGCCCCATCATAATTGCCCCAACAAAACTGCCCCCATCATAATTGCCCCAACAAAACTGCCCCCAACAAAACTGCCCCCATCAAAACTGCCCCCATCAAAACTGCCCCCATCAAAACTGCCACCATCATACTGCCACCATTAAAATTGCCCCATCATGCTGCCCCATCAAAATTGCCCCATCATACTGCCCTATCAAATCTGCCTCATAATACTGCCCCCATAAAAACTGCTCCCATCAAAACTGCCCCCATCAAAATTGTTCCAGCATACTGCCATCATCAAAAATGCCCCAATCAAAATTGCCCATCAAATCTGCCCCATCAAATTGCCACCTTCAAAATTGTCCCATCATACTGCCCCATCAAAATTGTCCCAATCAAAACTGCCCCATCATCCTGCCCCATCATACTGCCCCCATCAAATTGCCCCATCAAATTTCCCCCATCAATACTGCCCCGTCAAATTCCCCTCATCAACACTGCCCCATCAAAACTGCCATCTATCCTTTGATCACCAGTGGTGAGAAGAACTAGAAGATATCTCTATATTGAAACTCTTATTTGGTGTTGGGAACTGTCACATTGGACTTTCTATATTGCTTTGCATTGTTTTTTGTTACTGATTTTGGCAATTTATTATTATGTTTTTCCATTTAAGACATTTTATATCTGTAATTGTATCAAGATAATTATTTATCACTGTGAGCGCCATTTCCTTTCTTTCAGGGTTTTCAAGTAATAGAGTATAGAAAACCTGAACTGTCTAGGGCTGTGTGTTCTCTGTCATAAGAGGTATTAAGGGGACAAGTATATCCGGTATTTTTCTGTACTTGTCATGTCTTTATAAGGATAAAAAGTGTTTATATATTGCTGAGAAAATAAATCTCTGTTCTCCAGTAATATGGATGACCACACAAAGTAATCTGTATTGTAAGCATTTCACATGAAAATGTAGTAATGATAAAACCATACTAATATTATCATCAATACAGAAGAAAATGATACCAACATTCTTGACTTCTCCTGATCCATAAAATATTTCCATTATATTTCCAGATATTCAGGAAAAGCACAAACAATATCTAATGGAGAAGACTGAGACTCTGGTGGAGCATAGACCCCCAGGAACTACCCTGGAACCACAAAGATTCCTCATCAATGAGCGTTATGTGAATCTGATTGTAGCCTCCACCAATCAGTTCAGGGAACGTTCCCAGAATGAGATAATACAGACTGGGGTAAAACATGAGGAATGCTTGAAGGAAACACAAACTAGACTGGAACACATTTCCCCCAACAAGCTGTTCCGATGGAACCCCCAGTCACAATGTGTACCACATGCAGTAATGGTGAGCGGAGTGCCAGGAATAGGGAAGACCACACTGATGCAGAAGTTTGTCTATGACTGGGTGATCGGAAAACACTACCAGAGATTTGCCTTTCTCTTCTTCTTCAGATTCCGGGACCTTAATAGACTGCGAGAGGTCAGCTTGGAGGAGATGATTCTTCATCAATATCCATATCTGGAGAGTCAGATTGGAGATATTTTACAAGATCCAGAGAGACTTCTGTTTATATTTGATGGGTTAGATGAAAGTATTCACCAAATAGATTTCAGATCAAGTAAACTCTTCGCTTACAGGACAGAATATGGTGAGATTGTGGTCAGTTTGGTGAGGCAAAGTCTTCTTAGGGGTTGCTCTGTACTGATAACCAGCCGTCCAACCAGACTGACATCAGTGGATACCCGTGTTTTCCAGAGAATAGCTGAGGTCATGGGATTTCTCCATGGAGACAGGTGGATCTTCTTCAATAATTTCTTTGGAAATGAGGAATTATCAGAGAAGGCTTTTCATTATGTGGAGGAGAATGACATGCTGTACACTTTCTGTTATATCCCATCATACTGCTGGATCATCTGTACAGTGTTATCAATGTGCTTCAGATCCCAACCAACAATCACTGATCAGCTGATGACATCATTACCCAAAACCGTGACACAACTCTTTGTGACTTTTGTCTCCAACATTCTGGCCAATCACAGCCAGAATAAAGATGGTGGTCACACTGCCCGGGAACTGCTGACCTCTATTGGGTGGATGGCAGAACATGGAGTCATGAATCACATGATTGTATTTGATGATCGTCATCTGGAGTCATTCAGTGTGAGAAATGATAATCATGTCTTTTCATCTTTCATGATGGAATCTGGTCAGCCTCCCGATGTGGATTACACCTTCTTACATCTCACTCTTCAGGAGTTTTTTGCTGCTTTAGTCCACTTTATGAACAATAATCCTGAAAAATTACAGAAAACACTTGATGAGGCTGAATCTTACAAAGACGGCCGTGCCGAAATATTCCTCCGTTTCCTCTGCGGTCTCTCAGACTCTTCTACTAGATCCATGTTAAAGTCTCATGTGGGAGAATTGTCTACTCAGGCTGCCAGACATGTCATCGCCTGGATCCAGAAGAAAATACCAGAACAAAAATCTTACAAATCTAGAGAAGACAGGAGAGAGCTTCTTAATGTATTCTACTATCTCTATGAGAGCAGGAATAAGGCTCTGGTGACACAATGTATTGGATCAAACAAAGTTGACTTTTCTTATGTCTCCCTCAGCCCTCTGAACTACTCTGTGCTGTCTTTTATCCTTCAATCCTGCAGAGAGACAGAAGTAGATCTAGAGTCATCTAATATTCCGAGTGAAGGATTGAGGAAACTTATACCGGCTCTACACAATATCAAGAGTTTGAGGTAAATATTTAATCTGAATAATCACATTGATGTAATAATTTGGTATTTTCAGGTGTTTTTTCCAGAGAAATGACTAATTATCGGTGTGATTTGTTTTCTGTTATATGCAGACTGTACACATCTATTTATCTGAATACATCAGATAAGACTTAAAGTGAATGTAAACCCTCACATATACCCAGTGAAGGGAACAGCCTCAGATGATACACAGAGATGAAACAAATCCTCCTACATACGTTGTACATGTATATCTGCTGTCTCCAGCTTTATACACTGTTTAGAATATGAACGTTGTGTTAGATTGTTTTCTTCCTGTTCCAGCACTGGGTGTGGAGTCTGGGCATACACTGTGTGTGAGATAATTGGAGGAAAGGCACACACCCCCCTCCACATAGGCAGAGGAAGGAAGAAACATGCAGAGCTGTTCTGTGAATAGACAAGCTCTCTGCTAATCTATTTATAGCACTCGCCCGACACAAATTTCCAGCTGCTTTTATCTCCTGTGTCAAAGAGCTTGTCAGAAGTTATCATGCTGATAACAGAGGAACAAAGCAGCAGAAAGACACTGGACATATGGCTTTGAAAAGAGTTAAGTAAACACTACAGATATATCTGCCCGGGTCAATTTTCAGGAATGGGGTTTACATCCACTTCAAGGTAGAACTAAAGGCAAAAAACCTTTTATTTTTTTTATTTTTGGATACAGCAAAGGAAGGTTAAAGGGTGGGAATACCACCCACAACCCTCTTCATCTAATGCTGACAGCTATGTACTGTAATTTGGGCCTACAACGCCCTCTGGAGGTAACATGTGGTAGGTCGTTGTAACCATTAGGAGAAATACATTTCTTATGAAATATTGAATCTTACCCAGAAAGAAGAGATGAATGAAGTTGGTTTTTACCTTTTGATTGATAGAAAACCGATCAGGGTGGGTTCAGTGCATGTTATAAAGTGGGTGTGAATGAATATATGTGAATAAACCAGTGTGCTTTAGGTTACTTTCACACGGCTCTGTATCAAAAACATACAAAAAATGCATATGAGTTTTTGCTGCATTTTTGCAGTGGTTTTCCTGTATTGTTACATTTAACATAACACATGATGTGTTTTTGCCATGTTTGTGTTGTGTTTTCCCCATATCACTTCCCACTATCCAAATACAATTTCCAGTGTGACTATGCAGTGCTACTTGCTTGCACGTTTGATGTGACTTTGATGCAACTTCAATGCTACTTTAGAAGTTCTCGAACCTGGGTTCACAAATTACATGACAGGGGAAATCACATTATATTCAATGATGTCCCTCTGATCATCTCAGCACAGTGCAATTTTGGAAAAGGTTCTTGGTGGACTTCAGTGTGAATTCAGCCCCATAGCCTGTTATGTTATCTCACAAAAGTCACATCAGCATAGATAAGAAGCATTCCTATACACTTTGATGAATCAGTGTTTTTCTAACCCTCACCTCTCCTCCCTGGTCATCCTTCATCCATTGATTTTGATACAGCTGCGATTTTGGAGCCTTCCCTGGATCCTTCATTCGACCTTTTGAAAAAACCCTCCGCTCTGGTTGATCTATGTACATTGCAGGGATTGTAACAAACTTTGTTGCAGATTCATAGCTTTTGTTATTCTGAAGAAATTGCTGTTTGTTCATGTGCAGAGTAAATGTGAATGGGAGTGATTTTATAATTATCAATCAGCTGCTGCACTTGCAGGGCTCTAATAAGGAAAGTGGCAGGATGTGCATCTCTTTAGGCATGATTTCCCTTTGGCAATGTCTCACCAAAAATGACATTTTTGTTGCAGGGGATGCCCAAAATCTGACTTATATCTTAGTGCAGACTTCTGGGAAAATTAGTAAGCCAATCACACAAGCAGGATATGACATTTTCAGGGGGCGTTCTGTACACCATCTGTGTACACCATCTCTCTATACCAGGGGTAGGCAACCTTTTGAGCACAATGTGCCGAAAAATATTTTCAAAGAAATTGAGAGTGCCGACTTCACACACTCAATCACGAAAATGATTTTTTATAAAGTAAATGCTGTAAATGACTTGAATAGTAGTGAGAAGTTAACATCCTGCACTCACGCCTCAGATCAGCTCCAGTTCCTGCACCTTCACACCTCAGATCACTGTCCCCCCCCTGAACATCTGCCCCACCCTTGTAACCCCCTGAACATCTGCCCCACCACTGTAACCCCCTGAACATCTGCCCCACCACTGTAACCCCCTGAACATCTGCCCCACCACTGTAACCCCCTGCACATCTGTCCTACCACTGTAATCCCCTTTCTCATCTGCCCCATCACTGTACCTCCAACACATCTGTCCCACCTCTGTTCCCCCTGCTCATTTGTCCCACCAATGCACCTCCTTTCACATCTGCCCCACCGCTTTACCCACCTGCTCACCTGTCTCACCACTGTAGCCCCCTGTACATCTGCCCCACGTGCCACCCTGCTCTTCTGTCCCACCACTGTAACCACCTGCTCATATGCCCTACCAATGTTCCTCCTTTCTCATCTGCCCCACCACTGTACCTCCCTGCACATCTGCTCCACTGCTGTACCCCATGCTCTTCTGTCTCACCGCTGAGCCATCTTCTCATCTGTCCTAACACTGAACTTATCTGCTCATCTGCCCCGCCACTGCAACACTCTTTCTAATCTGCCCCAACACTGTACCTCCTGCATATCTGTCCCACCTCTGTTCCCTCTGCTCATCTGTCCCACCAATGTACCTCCTTTCTCATCTGCCCCACCACTGTACCCCCCTGTACATCTGCCCCACCTCTGTACCCACTGCTCTTCTGCCCAACCACTGTAACCCCCTGCTTATCTGTCCCACCAATGCACCTCTTTTCACATCTATCCCACTGATCTACCCCCTTCTCTTCTGTCCCACCGCTGAACCCCCTTCTCATCTACCCCAACACTGAACCCCCTGCTCATCTTTCCCACAGCTGAAACCCCTTCTTATCTGCCCCATCACTGTACCCCCCTGCTTTTCTGTCCCACCGCTGAACCCCCTTCTCATCCTTCCCACTACTGTACCTCCTGCCCATCTGCCCCACCACTGTACCCCTTGCTCTTCTGTCCCACCACTGTTACCCCGCTCCTCATCTACCTCATCAAAGTACCCCTTTTTTCATCTGCCCCACCACTGTACCTCTCTGCACATCTGCTCCACTGACGTATCCCCATGCTCTTCTGTCTCACTACTGAATCACCTTCTCATCTGTCCTAACACTGAACCCATCTGCTCATCTGCCCCACCACTGTAACCCGCTTTCTCATCTGCCCCACTGATGTACCTCCTGCATATCTGTCTCACCTCTGTTCTCCCTGCTCATCTGTCGCACCAATGTACCTCCTTTCTCCTCTGCCCCACCACTGTACCCCCTGTACATCTGCTTTTCTGCCCAACCACTGTAACCCCCTGCTCATCTGTCCCACCAATGCACCTCCTTTCACATCTGCCCCACTGATCTACCCCCCTGCTCTTCTGTCCCACCACTGAACCCCCTTCTCATCTACCCCAACACTGAACCCCCCTGCTCATCTTTCCCACCGCTGAACGCCCTTATTATCTGCCCCATCACTGTACCCCCCTGCTTTTCTGTCCCACCGCTAAACCCCCTTCTCATCCTTCCCACTACTGTACCTCCTGCATAGCTGCCCCACCACTGTACCCCCTTGCTCTTCTGTCCCACCACTGTTACCCCACTGCTCATCTACCTCATCAAAGTACCCCTTTTTCATCTGCCCCACCACTGTACCTCTCTGCACATCTGCTCCACCGACGTATCCCCATGCTCTGTCTCACTACTGAATCACCTTCTCATCTGTCCTAACACTGAACCCATCTGCTCATCTGCCCCACCACTGTAACCTGCTTTCTAATCTGCCCCACCAATGTACCCCCTGCACATCTGTCTCACCTCTGTACCCCCTGCTCTACTGCCCCACCTCTGTTTCCCCTGCTCATCTGTCCCACCAATACACCTCCTTTCACATCTGCCCGGCTGCTCTACTCTCCTGCTTTTCTGTCCCACCACTGTAACCCCCTTCGCATCTGGCCCAACACTGAGCCCCCCTGCTCATCTGTCCCATCACTGTAGCCCCCTGCTTTTCTGTCCCATTGCTGAAGCCCCTTATCATCTCTTCCACCACTGTACCTCCTGCACATCTGCCCCACCAATGTACCCTCTTGCTCTTCTGTCCCACCTCTGAAATCCTTCTGCTCATTTTCCCCACCGCTGTACCCTCCTTCTCATCTGCTCCACCGCTGTGCTCTCTTCTCATCTATGACATGCGTGATATGCAGAGTGGTGAACGGAAGCAGACATGAGACACACATCTACCTGTCCTGACACACTCATCCTGCTGATCCAACTCTTGCATCCTGCCCACATGCATGTATGGGATGTATGGGATCATCCCATACATCACATACATCCCATACATCCCATTGGGATGTATGTGATGTCACATACAAGCATATGGATAGGATGCGCAATGATGAGCTCAGGTCAGGGGTATTTTCTGAAAGCAGTGGGCCTGTGTGCAGGATCATAAGATGGGCCCCCGCAGCTGAGAGAAGGTGCAGCACAGCAAAAGTTGTGTTTGATGTTCATTGAGCTGAATACTGGCTGTAGCTTAAAGGGACACAGAGTGCTGCCGGGGGTTCAGTAGTAAGTGACACAAAGTGCAGAGGGGTTCAGTAGTAAGTGACACTGAGTGCAGAGGGGTTCAGTAGTAAGTGACACAGAGTGTCGGGGTTCAGTAGTAAGTGACACAGAGTGCAGAGGGGTTCAGTAGTAAGTGACACAGAGTGCCGGGGTTCAGTAGTGATGCAAAGGTTTAGGAATAATTTCAACAAAGTTCTCAGAAGCTCAACAGTATTTCCACAAACTGTCAGCTGATTGTGGTTTTCTTAATCACAGTGAAATCTCTTCTTTCTGAGATTAGTAGTGGCAACCAAGCGAGTCATCTTCCTCCAGATGGTGGATGGGGCTAGCAGGACTGTGATTGGCTTTATCAGTGGCCAATGACAGTCCTCCACCTCAGTGCAGGTGGGGAATTTTACAATGTGTGGGGGCGCAGTGCCTCCCCCTCAGTGCAGGTGGGGAATTCTGAAATTGGAATGTATTAGTGTCTCACTGACACTTCCCTGTGCTGCTCTGCTGATGGGGAGGGAGTCGAGTGCTGGCAAAAGGGGCTTGGAGTGCCGGGGGTTGCCTACCCCTGCTCCATACCATCTGTATAAAGAACACCTCCAGGTTGCCATAATGCATTTTTGAGAAATTGACAGCACTGCAGATTGAAAAAAAAATAGCAGCAAATCACAAGTACCAAAAACATATATTACTATTTTCCCCTATACCACCTCCCTTCCCCTCCAACCCCCTCCCCCTCCACCTCCCTCCCTCTTGTACTCTCGCATTTTAGGATATTCCCACCATATATGAATTATAGTGCCCTTCATATTACAACCTCTCCAACACAATGGTGATTTCTCTGGTTGATATTTTTGTGCTTTCTCGTGTGTTATATACCATGTTGACATATATTTATAGTTAAAGTGGATGTAAATCCGAAAAAAATGATGTCATAATGTAGAGTATAAGATTTCCTATCATTTGAGCCCAGTCTTGCCACAAAGAGTTAATCCATCTCTGAGCAATCCTCTTTTATTGTTTAGTGAGATAAATCTTGACAAACCGAGAAAAACTTTGTCAAATCCTCCCCCTTGCTGTGAGTGACAGGTGATTTACATATCTCGTGCACTAGCCTAAGACATGCATTATTTTTTAATTCCCACCCCCACTCCTTTCTTCAGCAGCTCTGCAAGGATTGGCTGCTCCACACCTCAGCATATTTGGCATGGTGAAGTCATGTGGTTACTTTCCTGTCTTTTCACTGGATCTTAGAGATCATAGCAGAAGTTCAGTGTAAGAAATACACAGGAGAAAATGTATATTGACAAGGGGAGTGTAGAGGTGGGCGGGGAGTCTAGTGACATCACAACTCCACCCACCGAGCTCCAGACAACAGACCCGCCCACAGAATCTGCAGTTTTTGGGTTCTCATAACAGACAGAGGGGAGACATTTGACAGGTAAAGATACATGCAGGAGGCGTGTATATCCTTATAGATAACCCCTATGGCAGTAGATTAGAAAGGATGACATTGGGTTTACATCCACTTTAATTTCAATTGTATTTATGTCTACTGCAGAGTTATGTACTGCTTTTAGTATTTTACTTCTTTGTCATTCTTCTAATCGTGTTCCCCATTCCTTTTCCCATTTTCTAATGAATGGAGGGATTCTCAACTCTGCCAACCCCGTGAGTATTTTAAAAATCTGTGCTACAGAGTTTTTCACAGTCTCCTGTGAATTACAAAGATGTTCCATTAAATTTGGATCCTCTTCCTATCTAATTGGCTGTGGTAGAGAGATACAAAATGTTTTAGCTGTAAATACCTCCATTCATTCAATGTCATTCAATCACCCCTGTGTTTTAATTCTTGGCATGAGCAGATCTTTTCTTCTTTTATTATATCTTTCAACTGTGTATTCTTAAGGGGGTTGTAAAGGTTCATGTTTTTTCACCTTAATGCATCCTTTGCATTAAGGTAAAAAAACATCTTACAATCACTGCCCCCCAGCTCCCTGTTTTACTTACCTGAGCCCTGGAAAGTCCAGCATTGTGAATGCACTCATCCTTTGCTTGGTCTTCTCGGCTCTTTGTTGGATAGATTGATAGCAGCACAGCCATTGGCTCGCACTGCTTTCAATCCACTCCAATGACGCAAGGCCGGGGGGGCGGGGCTGAGTCCTGTAGTCAGCGGCTATGGATGCCGAATACAGGACTTGGGAGCCAGCCAGCAAGGTAACCTCCCGGGAGAGCACTTCCCAGAGGGGGTTATCAGAAGCAGGGAGGAGCCGAGACAGCCGCCGAGGGACCCCAGAAAATGAGGATCGGGGCCACTCTGTGCAAAACGAGCTGCACAGTGGAAGTAAGTATGACATATTTGTTATTTTAAAAAAAAATATTTGAACCTTTAGTGTCACTTCAATTCATTCCCCAAATTATGTCCCATTCCCTGGTGAGACTATGGAAAATTGTTATCAAATACTTACCATAATATTTTCCTTTCCTGGCCTGTCCGCACGTCAGCACACAATGGGCTAATGCTCCATCTGGTGCCCTATAGGACCACCTCTTCATAGCTGAATAAAAGACACTGAAGTGGTTAATAACCTAGTCTGTGACAGGCCACTTGGGAGGGAGTCCTGTGCTGACGTGAGGACAAGCCAAGAAAGGAAAATTACGGTATTTGAAAGCAATTTTATGCATTCCTGGCCATACCTCACGTCAGCAGACAATGGGATAAAACTAGCCTAATTAATGGGCGGGAGAGAACACATGAAAAAAACACTGCCAAAGACAAAAAATATGTATATGTCTCATCCCAAACCTTGCAGAACTTGCTGACTGCATGCCTGTAAAGTTGAGTAAAAGGCTAGCTGTCTCACATATATCTTCCACTGAAATCCTGGCATAACTGCCCCAAAGACTGCCACCCCTCAGGTCAAAGAAGCTTGCACCTGTTCCTGGGTAGAAAGGCCAACTTCCTGCATGCCAATCTAATCACTAATAGAAGAGGACTCAAGAACTTGACAGCGAAATTAAAAAATTGTCCACTTTCCTCACGTCTTTTGACCTTTGTATGTATACTGGTAGCAACTTGTGTAAGTACTTGAAGTCTTCCTGCTGTGTACTCAGTGACCCTGTGTGAATGCTTGGAGGGACTGCCCCCAGTTTTCCTGGAAACTGCATACCACTTTAGAATTTAGCTTTGGAGATGGACGTAGTATCACTATTTCTGGTAAAAAGACACAAAAGGGATCTTTGCAGGAAAGTGCTGCAATCTCCAACATCCTTTTGTCCGAAGCAACCGCTGTCAGAGGAACTAGTTTTAGCACTAGAGACCACAATGTAAATTAAGCTATTGGAGCAAAGGATGCCTGTACTAGTGCTTTCAGAACCAAGCCCAAGTCCCATGAAGGAAACAAGGATTTCCTTGGTGGTCCTATATGGATTACGGCCTGCATGAAGTATTTGTTCAATGGCTTTTCCACCCATCTGCAGCCTGAAAAAGAGGATAAAGGCAGAGACCTGTACTTTAATGGAGTTGAATGCCAGACCAACCTCAAGCGTCAATTTTAAAAATGTCCAGGATATTGGCTAGAGCTGGAGACACAGGAGAGAAAACTTTGCTAAGCAAACAGCACAAACTTCCTTCATATCCTCTTATATGTAGCGTTCATGGTCTTGTGGTCTTCACCAAGGTCTGAACCAACTTGGATAAAAATCCCTGCACTACTAGTCCAGCTGATTCAATAGCCAGGCTATTAAGAGTCTCACTGGATTGGGGTGCTGCCAATGATGTTGGCATAAAAGATCTTGCTTGACCAGAAATGGGATTGGTGGTGCTGATGACATCTGGGGAAGCAATGAAAACCAAGGCCTCCTCGACAGGTGGAAAGCACCTGTATGGCATAAATTTGTTCTGTCCATTGGAAAATAATTTGCCTAACTGATCCGTTAGTGGATCCTGCTCTCCTGGTAAGTAGACTGCCGTTAACTGTCTGTAAGTGGCTCTCCACTCAGTGAAAAGTTTGTTATGAAAAGTAACAGGAAAAGACAGACACTTGGTGCCCCCTTGGTGGGCAATGTAAACTACTGCTGTCCTGGTGTCAATCATCAACTTCACTCAGGCCTCTTGGAGAAAAGATCCTGAATAAGGATGAGCCGAACACCCCCTTGTTCGGTTCGCACCAGAACATGCGAACAGGAAAAAAGTTCGCTCGAACACGCGAACACCGTTAAAGTCTATGGGACACGAACATGAATAGTCAAAAGTGCTAATTTTAAAGGCTTATATGCAAGTTATTGTCATAAAAAGTGTTTGGGGACCTGGGTCCTGCCCCAGGGGACATGGATCAATGCAAAAAAAGTTTTAAAAACGGCCGTTTTTTCAGGAGCAGTGATTTTAATAATGCTTAAAGTCAAACAATAAAAGTGTAATATCCCTTTAAATTTCGTACCTGGGGGGTGTCTATAGTATGCCTGTAAAGGGGCACATGTTTTCCGTGTTAAGAACAGTCTGACAGCAAAATGACATTTCGAAGGAAAAAACCCATTTAAAACTACCCGCGGCTATTACATTGCCGACAATACACATAGAAGTTCATTGATAAAAACGGCATGGGAATTCCCCACAGGGAAACCCCGAACCAAAATTTTTTAAAAAATGACGTGGGAGTCCCCCTAAATTCCATACTAGGCCCTTCAGGTCTGGTCCCCTGGGGCAGGACCCGGGTCCCCAAACACTTTTTATGACAATAACTTGCATATAAGCCTTTAAAATTAGCACTTTTGATTTCTCCCATAGACTTTTAACAGATTCAAATTCAAATGCCGCAGAACACCCCAAATTGTTCGCTGTTCGGCGAACTTGCGAACAGCCAATGTTCGAGTCGAACATGAGTTTGACTCGAACTCGAAGCTTATCCCTAATCCTGAAAGGCTTGCAAGGCTAGAAAAAACTGCCCTAATTTATTTCAGTCAGAGCATCTGCATTCCATTAGGCTTCAATGCACTTGCACTTGTCTCCTCAGATTGGAAGCAGACTGGCATCTGACTGTAGAATTATTCCCTCTCCTGGGCTGAGAGGCATGCCACAAAAGAGGCACACTGGTGTCAAAAACATACGTTCTTGCTAATTTGTGCAGACACAAAGACCTTTTCATTCATAGGTGACCCATCCCATTGACTGAGGAAGTCAAATTGAAAAGCCCCCATGTGCCATTTGGCCCAAGTCAGCACTGGAATGTCCCAATGGGGACAATGCAATCCCTCGCTGACATAAATGTTGTCTCCATGACTCTTCATACACAGAATTTAATTTTGAAAACATTGCAGTTTTGAAAAACCACTTGACCTATTCGGGTAAGAAAAACTACTCCAAGATCCTTCACAGATTAAGAAGGGGTTAACTGTTTTTCCTATATAATTTGTAAGATTCTGCGCTTAGGAATGTGCTGGGTTGCTGCCTCCCCCGGGAAACTCCATTAATGGAGCGAATGTTTATAAATAGTAGAAAGAGGTAAGTGGCACTGCCCATTACCTGAAGAGTGAACCTTTAACCTTTAACCTCCGAATGATTATTTCGGATTTTAGGTGCTGAAAGCTGTACAATTATTTTGCATGGAAATTTGGCGTTTTATATTGTAGGTCTGTAATTCTTAACAATAACACACTTAAATCTTTCCAAACAAGAGTCTAGTAGATATCCCGGGTATGATAAAGTTTGACACACAAAACATAAATTATAATATAATAAATAAAAATAAATAATTAAAAAAAATAAAAATAAATAGTAATAAAATAAATTTCCCCACGATTCACTATCGCTCAATTCTGCAAGTGTTCGGAGAGGCTTCGGAGGGGGACGGAGTTGTAGACACTGCGGGGGACATCGCAGGATCCCGGGGACAAGGTAAGTAAAGCCACACCAGGATCCTGCAATGTAATCCCGAGTGTGGCTTGGGGTTACCGCTAATGGTCCTGAATTTTAACCCAGAGCCACACTCGGGAAAACCGCCAGGGAGGCTACAGGTGAATCACACTTCACATATAAAAGTGCAAGTACTATTATAACCAACAATAATATATATATAAAAAAACAAAGGAATTTGTGTAGAACCAGTGATCAAAGTATTAAAAACTCTAAAAATGCATAATAAAATACAAAACTCATATGCTTGAAAAGTGACATAAGATCAATCCTATTAATGATACACCTGATGGTGCATACAGGCCTAAAAAAACAAAAAAATGTGTGTATGTGTCCAACACACTGGTGTGAAGATAAAAAGGTTAAATATATACAAATAAGTCCTACAGGGGTAAAGCGCATGTAGTCAGATTTAGTTGCGATATCCAGATTGATCACATCCTCCATGGCACACTGAACCATAGGGTATCTGGCTCAGTGGGGGGAGGGAGCCGTGTATTCCCAGTATGTATTCTCCTCACAGCCACATTTCCCTTCCCTCTCCCATCTCAGTGACAGTAGAGGCAGCTGAGCCCTAACTGTTTTTCATGTTTGTTCACTAGTCGACTGAACTCTAAAAAAAAGGATTTCTGGGGGGGGGGGGGCGCGTCCGGACGCGAAGCTGGGAAGACGTATGTGTGTGTGGAGCTCCGCACAAACAGGGACAATCTACCGCCATCCTACCCTTGCTACACCCCGGCTTACACCATTTACTCTGGCATATCCTTTAGGACATTGAGAGCAACAACTGCAACTGCTTATTAGGCGCATATCTAGCTCTGATGAGCTTGTCCTGGGACGGTTCTTTGCTCTCCGGCCTCAAGGCCCGCCGCCATCTTGAGGCCTGCGGGCCCTTCTCCTTGGCATTCTGCGTCCTGCAGAGGATTCAACAGCCATCCTAAAAGACATTTCCGCCTCACCCCCGGCGGGCATCGGTTGTCTCTGCAGCAGCAATCGGCTATCTGGTAGCCACCTGAGGGTATCTGAGCTCCGCTCATCCTACGGCCTAACACCGTGCCGAAGCCTGTGGCCTGTCGTTCCGGCTCCCGGTTTCATCAATGGACACAGTGAGTAACAACCCTCCTACAACCTCCCTGTATAGCGGAAGCCCCTAACAGCGTCCACTTGCTGATCCATCTCCTGAGCCAAGTAGAACACACGAAGCCCCGATAGGAGCGGCACCCACTCAGGCGGCAACCTTTTATTAAAGACCGCGGCTTTGGCCTACACCCGGAAGCCGGCGGCCATATTGGGACTCCTTCTACACCTCATCATCCTCCCTTTAATCACTCTTCCAGAACGGTGTGTGAACTTGGGCATAGCACAGCCTCACCCAGTCACCTCTCCCCTCAGCTGATCTGCAAAAGCAACCTTCACAAAAGCCACCTCTATTTGAAAGGTGGCCAGATGCAACCATAGCCTATTAAGATGGTGGACACTTAAGATCTAAGCTCTGGCCCTCATCCGTACATCAAAACATCCCACTATGCTACTATAGCAACCACAGACCCGGGAGTTGTATCCACTGTTCGGGGATTCATTTAGCTACATCCCGACCAGTTTATGGGGAAGATAGGTGATCAGAGGCACATATATCGAGGTCACAATTCACAGGACGCAACCAAGCTCAACAAGTCTATGGATCGCTTTCTCCGTAAGCCGCAATCCCCAGCTCCAAATATTCCATCATACGCTGTGGTCCTAACTGATACAATCGCGACTAATATGACCACATTGGCTAGCTCCTCTTTGCCCACCACAGGCCAGCCCCACCATTCAGGATCTTCACACCTACCCGTTCCCCCCACCACTATGTCTCAACCTGTGACAGTAGATATGTTGGACACCAAGCTGCAAGCTTTGCTTCACAGCATCACCCAGACCATCACCAAAGAAGTAAGCAAACTTGCTCATGAACTTAGGGGTGAGATAGACCAATTGGGGGAGCGCACAGATACGTTGGAGTCCAAGTTTGACGACTTGGTCCACTATATACATGCACTGGAGGAAGAAAACGTCACTTTAAAAAATTCAGTTACACAACTACAGATGCAGCAAGAGGATCTCGAAAACAGGGAGAGACGTCAGAATCTATGGATCCGGGGGTCCCTGAAAATGTCCCTGACAAGGAAATTCGCCCCTATCTCTTAGACCTCTTTGTTACGCTTGCGCCCCACATTCCTGACATAGACTGGCGCCTCGACAGGGCTCACAGATCATTGGCTCCTAAGCCCCCTCCAGGTGCCAATCCCAGGGACATCATTGCTTGCTTTTATTTCTATGAGAGTAAGGAGGCTCTGACCGTAGCTACCCGAGTGGAGTTTAAAGGCGCAAAGATTCAAATTTTTAACGACTTGTCTCGTATTACCCTGGGAAAACGTTGAGCTCTAAGACCAGTTACGTCCCACCTACAACAACATCAAATCCCCTATAGATGAGGTTTCCCCTTCCACTTGTCAGTTAACAAAGATGGGACTCAACACTCAATAAGAGACTTGCAGGAATGTGAGTCCTTTGTCAGAAACTTAGGATTACCCCCGATCCCGGATGAAGATTTACAGCCCCAAATCCCACCGTCCCGGATTCTGTCCACACCTGCGAAGATCTGGACCCCAGTTCGTCAAAGATCGTGGAAAACGCTTGTCACTCCTCAAGGAGCAACATCAAAAGGGTCTCACCTGAGGTTTCCATTTGACCCGAATCTGGTTCTCCCTTTGTCATGCTGGGCCACGTTTCTCTCTTGCCTTACACGACCTCGGACTTTCTGTTCAAAGTGCACAGTTCTATTTTGGTTGCCTTACAATACATATAATCCTCGACTCTATAGCCAACTATATGTTACAGGTGGATTGTTCTGTTAATTGATGTTCGGATGGGGCCGAGCCTACGTATCCGGTTTCGTAGGTTGACATGCCCCCCCTTTTTTCCATCATGGTTACGACCCAAGAAGGTGACCCCCTGGAAAAAAAAAATTCTGATCTTTTTTTCTTTTTACTACGGATCCTTTTTGATCCTATTCATATTTTAGTTTTAGTTTTTATTTTTTAAATTTATTTCAATTTTTTTTTTCTTTTCTTTTTTCTGTTTTTCTTTTTCCAAAAATTTTTGTAAGGGATCTTTTTTTGATCCAATATTGGTATACAGAGGCGCCTATGCCATTCTTCTACATGTCCATCTGAACGCATATATTGTCAATGTTTCAATTTCCCACATATCATGGTATACACATCTTCGCCCTATTGTGATTGCTCCCATTGCTTTGTGCTCATATTTAAAAAATGGCTGTAAGTGTTTTTTCCTGTAACGTTAAGGGTTTAGGCTCTATACGCAAGCGTTGGCTGGCACTGAAGGAGTTCAAATCTTCAAAGGCTGATGTGATCATGATTCAGGGGACTCATTTTAAAACAAATGATACATTTAAATTTGCTTCTAAACAATTTCCTACCGCCTTCATAGCCTCTGACCCTTCTGGGAAGGCTGTGGTAGCTATTTTGTTAAAACGCTCTTCATCTATTAAGTCTCTTTCACCCTGGCCAACGTCTATGCACTCAATACAGGTCAGATTGGGTTCATGGATATTTTCTATGAACAACTCCAGCCTTATTGTCAACCATATTTAATTATTGGAGGAGACTTTAATGTTTGTATGTCACCTACTAAGGATAGACTCGCCTATTTTTCACATGCTCCATCCCCTTAGGTTCAGAGGCTTTCCACGGCATTCCGGAAATTGATAAGATCCCACAATTTGTTTGACACGTGGAGGATAAAATCCACTATCCAAACAATTTACTTTTCACTCCCCACCTCAAAAATTATATACCAGACTAGACCATTTCTTTGTCTCAGCCCCCCTTTTACCCTATGTGGTAAACTCCGAAATAAACCCTTATAGGGTCTGATCATGCACCCATAGATATCCTTCTGTAAAAACCTACACCTAGAACATGCCATTGGCGCCTTAATGAGTCTCTTTTCAAGGTACCTGAAATTCATCTCCATTTACAGGGAAAGTTGAAGGAATTCTTTGAATTTAATGAGGGTTCAGTCTCTGGGGCGTCCACCCTATGGGAAGCCCATAAGGCCTTCTTCAGAGGAGAATGCATCTCTGCAGGCTTTCGTTACAAACGTGATCATGAACTTCAGAGAACGTCCCTCTTAGACAATCTATCTGAAGCAGAGAAACGCCTACTCAGCCTCCCTACGGTGCCCCACCTCAGAGAGGTGGTCTCTCTGCGCAACCGCATCAAATCCTTGGATCTAAGTTTACAAAATCCAATCTATGGTCTAAGCAAAAGTTTTATGAGTTTGCCAACAAGCCTCATAGAATGCTGGTTAACAAACTAAGACCTAGAGCATACACTTCCACTCCTGACCATTTAACAGTCTAATGGTGTTCCCACATACTGTCCTCTTAATATGTCAAGGGACTTTGGTGACTTTTACCAAGGTTTGTACAATTGTCTATCAACAGACCCGAATTTTCAATTCACCCAGGATAAATTTGACTCCTTCGTAGAATCCCTGAGACTCCCCACGATCTCCACTGAGGATCGCATAGGCCTAAACGCCCCCATTTCTGTGGAAGAAATCACTGAGGTAGTGAAACAACTTCCTAATCATAAAGCTCCTGGCCCTGATGGACTCTCTTACCCCTACTTTAAAGGTTCCCTGCCAGTTCTATTACCCCACATGGCTAATCTATTCTCCTTGCTAATGTCAGGTACAATACCCCACTCCCAATTCCTCTACGCCTTCATTACAGTCATTCCAAAGCCCGGGAAAGACCCCTTTTTACCTGATAACTATAGACCCTTTGGCCTTCTTAATTTTGACTATAAAATCTTCACTAAAATTTTGGCCAACAGACTCTCTTTGCTCCTCCCGTCGCTTGTACATGGGGACCAGGTCGGGTTTGTCCCCTCTAGACAGGCAGGAGACAACACTAGGAGAACGATCGATCTTATTGATCTCCTGACGAAAACTAAGAAACCTGCCTTGATTCTTAGCCTAGACGCTCAGAAAGCTTTTGACCGCTTGAATTGGTCATTCATGTTTGCTATCTTACGTAAATATGGCTTCTCGGGTCCCTTTGTACAAGCGTTAAAAGCACTCTATTCCTCACCTTAGTCCCAAGTGCAGATGGCTTCCCATATATCCCCATCATTTACTCTAACTAATGGTACTTGCCAGGGTTGTCCCCTATCTCCCCTTCTTTTTATCCTTAGCTTAGAACCCCTGGCAGAGGCCATCAGATCCCATCCAGACATAAGTGGAGTCCGGTTGAGACAAGGGGAATACAAATTATCACTCTTCGCAGACGATATCCTCTTAACTTTAACTCATCCTCACATATCACTTACCTCACTTCACACAACTTTAGCCTTATTTGGGGATATTTTCGGCTATAAAATTAATTCAACCAAAACAGAAGCACTTCCTATTAATATCTCGGAAGATGAACTCTCGACCCTACAAGGTAATTTTAACTACCGATGGTGTCCTCATTCACTAAAATACCTTGGAGTCTATTTGACCCCTTCGTATTCCACCCTTTTCCAAGCTAATTTTCCATCTATGTTCACTGAAATCAACAACCTATTGAAAACCTGGACGAAAATCCCTCTCTCCCTCTTAGGTAGGATAAATGTTCTTAAAATGTTGATTCTCCCGAAACTTTTATACCTCTTTGAAACCTTGCCAGTGATGATTCCGTTGTCTCAGCTCAAAACCCTCCAGAGAAGTTTTCTAAATTTTATATGGGATAATAAATCCCATAGAGTAGCCAGCTCAGTACTTCTAACACCCCAAAATAGAGGGGGCCTAGGAGCGCCGGATATAATCAAATATTATTATGCTACACACTTGAGGGCTATAGCCTCTTGGACATCTAGATTTGCTCCTAACCGCTGGTCCGAAATTGAGATGAGCATTACAATCCCAGCTCATCCATGTAGTTTATTATGGCCATCTACGGATAAATCCTTCGCCCAACTACGTAAGATATGCCTAAATCCAATGCTCTTCACTCTCTCAATTTGGAAAAAATGTTTGGGTAAATTATCACTCACATCCCATTGTTCTCCTTTAATAAATATCACCTTTAACCCAGACATTCTGGATAGCCTATCCTATAAAGCCATGTTGCCCTGGACAAAAGCAGGTATATTCCAGCTACGCCATATAGTTCATCCGGTAACACGCAAACTATTTACCTTTTCAGAACTACAATCTAAACATGGAATCCCGAAGAATCTCATTTACTAATTTCTTCAAACTAAACATTTTTTCTCCAAAAAACTCCCACAACTGACACTTTCTATACCCACACAATTTGAATTTGACGTGCTCCAGAGGTCCTCATGAACCCAGCCTAATCTCCAATATATACAAAATACTGCAAGAAACTCCCCCTCTTACAGAACACACCCACGCATACATGCGTAAATGGTCCCACATCTTAGATCGGCCTATTGCTCTACAAGAATGGAGAGAGATCTGGGAAGCTACTTCTAAAGTATGCAGATGTGTGACCCTCAAAGAAACAGCCTATAAAGTCTGTATGTTTTGGTATAGGACTCCAGATTTCTTGTTGAAACACAAACTGACAACTTCAGGCTTATGTTGGAGATGTGGTGTGTCCATAGGCACACATTATCATATATTTTGGGATTGCCCCATTCTATTGCCTTTTTGGACACAGATCCACACATCATTAGAGAAGATCTTGAACATCTCTATCCCCTTTCATCCAATACACCTTTTGCTAGGCCTCCCGATCCCAAAAAGGTCCAAACATCATAGGAAGTTGATGGCTTTCATCTTACTAGCAGCTAAACAGGCCATTCCCCAGTGCTGGTTGACCAAAGCTCCCCCTACCTTTGCTCAATTTCTAAATATCATAGGGGATATTCGTAGGATGGAACACCTTACGGCTATTATTGAAGAAACCCTTCCTAGTTTTGATAAAATTTGGGAACCGTGGGATGCTTCAGAATATAATTTGGAGAAACCCAATCAGACA
Source organism: Lithobates clamitans (assembly GCA_037952925.1). NCBI lineage: Eukaryota > Metazoa > Chordata > Amphibia > Anura > Ranidae > Lithobates > Lithobates clamitans. The sequence goes on from JBBGZY010001372.1 coordinate 968,200, forward strand.
TGATGTTCATGTAGCTAACCAATACCTAGAACAATTTAACGCTGGTCTCTTTTTTGAACTAACTTTTCTCCCCTACACTAGATGTGTATATCTTATCTGTCAATCACTAGTTATTTTATTCCTACCCTGGTTTATTCATAGAATGTGATGACATGGATTCCTTGAGATGGACTTTTTTCTTATGTTATTTCATTTGATTTGTGTCTATATTGTTACATCATTGTTTAACATGGTAAACTTTCAATAAACAAACAAAAAAAAAAAAAGGATTTCTAGGACAAGGCTGTGATTCTTTGCTAGCTCCTGCCTTACACCTGCAACAATCAAAATGTTGTCCGAGTAGTGGTAGAGCCTTATCTCCAAAGACAAATTACTGCCACTACTGCCAACAAAATGTTTAAAAAGTTTCTTGATGCTGTGTCAGTTATAAAAATAGCAAGCACCTGAACTGGAAGTGACAGCTGGTCACTGCAAATCTCAGATGTCTCTGGTGTTACGCACCGATTGGTATATGGAAGTATACATCAGCCAGGTCTATTGACTCTTAACCAGTCCTCATGCTGAACTATCGCCATGACTGTTTGCATGGACTCCATCTTGAACCTTTTGTTATGTATGTACCCATTCAATTTCTTCAAGGCAAAGCTCCTGATACATTGGGTACTAGAAAGAATGGGGAAAAAACCCCAATTTGTTCTTTTGGTGGCAACGCTGGGCTTGTTGCAGTATAATCCTTATACATTATATTGCAGTAATTCTGTCTTCTTGAGATCTGGTGGTCATAAATTAAAGGATTTGGTGATTTTACTCCCAGCTAACTCTCTGATGTTTGTCGCCCAAACCCTCCAAAAAAGAAGCTATCCTGGCTCCCACTGGAAGACACTGGTTGGGCCCACCTTCAAAGACTTTCCACATGTCTAGCAACCTGCTCTGGGTTTGATTTCGTGTAAACAGGAATTTGAGCCCCCCGAACTGTGATCTGGTAAATTTCAGACTGGCCTACAAGATTTGGCTTCCTGAACCCTTCTGCAGATCAAACGACTTGAGCAAAAAAGATGGTTGCTTCTTCTTATTAGACTGTGGCCACACTCTGGACATTTATTCTGTCACTCGCTTCATCCAAAGTTTTGCCAAACAACAACCTCCCATTATGGGGAATGTAACAAAGGGCTTGTTTGGAATCTTCATACATCCTCCAGTGGCACCACCAAAAGGCTCTCATGGCTGTGACTGAATGCTCTAGCCCTAGAACTAGATCTATTGAATCCTCGGTCAAAAGTCAGCAGCCAGGTTCAAGTTCTGCAGAACCATGCCCACTACTGCAGGTTCCGCTTGAATTAAAGGCCATTTCCTAATGCTTTCAACATCACATTAACGCTGTTGCTAGTCAACAGGCAAAAAACTTGCCACAGTATTATTATTATCATTATACAGGAATTATATAGCGCCAACAGTTTACGCAGCGCTTTACAACATTAGGGCAGACAGTACAAGTACAATACAATTCAATACAGGAGGAATCAGAGGGCCCTGCTCGTTAGAGCTTACAATCTAGGAGGGAGGGTCAAGTTATACATAAGGGTAATAGCTGTGGGGGATGAGCTAATGGAGAAAATAGTGCAGTTGTTAGATGGAGGCAGGATAGGCTTCTCTGAAGAGGAAAGTTTTCAGGGATCGCCTAAAAGTGGATAAATTTGGAGACAGTCTGACAGATTGGGGTAGGGAATTCCAGAGGGTGGGCGAGGCTTGGGAGAAGTCCTGGAGGCAGATATGGGAGGAGGTCATGAGGAAGCTAGAGAGCAGCAGGTTTTGGGAGGAATGGAGAGGGCGGTTAGGTTGGTATTTTGAGACGAGGCTAGTGATAAAGATGGGGGCAGAGTTGTGGATGGCTTTGTAACTTATTGTTAGTATTTTGAATTTAATTCGTTGGGTGAGTGGCAGCCAATGGAGGGATTGGCAGAGAGGGGTAGCAGACACTGAGTGGTTTGTAAGGTGGATGAGTCTGGCAGCAGCATTCATGATGGACTGAAGGGGGATAGTCTATTTAAAGGTAAGCCAATGAGGAGGGAGTTGCAGTAGTCGAGGCGAGAGATAACCAGGGAGTAAATCAGGAGCTTTGTGGTTTCTTGGTTAGAAAGGGACATAGTTTAGAGATGTTGTGGAGGCTGAGGCGGCAAGCTTTGGAAAGTGATTGGATGTTGGGCCTGAAAGGAGAGTTCAGAATCCAGGATAACACCTAGCACCCTGACATGTGGGGACGGGTGGATGGTTGTGCCATTGATCTTGACAGACAAGTCAGGAGAAGAGGCACGTGGGGGAGGAAATATTATAAGCTTGGTTTTGGACAAGTTGAGTTTGAGGAAGTGGTGTGACATCCATACAGTATAGATTTTCTGCAAGTCTGCGGACCAGTTTACCACAATTTCTGAGTTGAAGTGGTCTTTCTGCATGCACATTTTTGAAGTGTTCAGGTGCTTTTTCAATGCGTTTTGCCATGTTATAGATGCGTTCCATAGAGAAAAAATGTGACATGTTCTCCTTTAGTTAACTGTACTAGAACACACTGCACTGGTGTGGCATAGGCCATTGGAATCCATGGTAAACACTGTTCATGCATTTTTGACTTGAATAATAATGCATTGGACTGTATCTGGTGTGAACCAGCCTTAAGTCATCTTTTCAATCCATAGGATCCCTAAAGGTATTGAAAGGCAAAGACACGTGCGCACCAGACACTGGCAGGCACCATCCACTCCTGGAAGTGCATTGTTTAAACATGTATCAGCCAGCTTCATTGGATAAAGCTTGGAGTTCTTCACTGTAAATTGGTCTTCTTGTCACATCTCTCCCATTCTTCATCAATGAGCTTTTAACTCTGTCATTATGGGAAAAAAAGTCCTTCCTTTTGACATTTGGAAATATCTGCATGCGTTTGCGATGGTTGTGCCTGCGTCTTACCTGTGACAGATATTTGTCACATACTTTCCGCTACAGCCTCTCGGCTTTGAAATTTGTGCATCCACTTCCTTATCCATTGTCATTTGAGGCAATCAATGCCAATTGACTTCCCATCACTGCACATGCGGTGTAGCATTCCACCAGGGCTGGGCAAGGCATTTACTATTGCGCTGATTTAAACGCTTGTGAGCCATTGCCACGTGAGCTGCTTGAGGAGCATGAAAGCCACCCTGTGTGGGAATGTGAGGAATGCAGATTGTCCTGGTCAGCAGATGACCAGTGGTGGGTCTTATGTTTTCTGAAGTGTTTGCGTTTAGGGCTTCTGCTCCTAAAATCATGAAAAACACCATACTTTGCATTCCTTGGGCACTCTTTTGAAGACATGTCTCACGCAACCTCTCGTACCTTTGCTAATCTTCTGTGCTACTTACAGGTGTGGGGAGCTCATATCTGCAAAAAAAATGGAAAAAAAACATACCGTATGTACTCGAGTATAAGTCGTTCCGAGTATAAGTCGAGGCCCTAATTTACCACAAAAAAATGGGAAAAACATATTGACCCGAGTATAAGACGAGGGTGAGAAATGCACAGCTACTGTAAGTGGAAAAGAGGGTCAACAATGCCCATTTTCAGCATCACCCATTTGCAGCCATAGGTCCCCTGAACTTCAAACTCGGTAGTTAAGGGTTCCTAGATGCCCCCTAGCTGCAGCCAAAATTTGGGGTCTCTGAACCCAAAGGGTCCCGAAATTACATTGCTGCAGGTGGACACAGTTGACCGAATTTGGGGCCCCGTATCTCGGGGCCACTTAGAGCTAAGAACCCCAAATTTAGTGTGCAAACCCAGTGGAACTAGCACCATAACATTTCCAAAGCTGGGGTTTCTAGCACCAAGTGGCCCCGAGATACAGGGCCCCAAACATCAGTTGAGAAAATGTCAAGCACTTTTCTGCAGCAGAGAATGACATTTTCTGAACCAGTTTTGGGGCCCCGTATCTCAGGGCCACTTGGTGTTAGGAACCCCAGCTTTGGATATGTTATGGTACCAGTTGCACTGGGTTTGCACACCAAATTTGGGGTTCCTAGCACCAAGTGGCCCTGAGATACAGGGCCCCAAAGTCGGTTCAGAAAATGAAATTTTTTGCTGCAGAAAAGTGCTTGACTCGAGTATAAGTCGAGGGGGGCACTTTCAGCACAAAAAAATGTGCTGAAAAATTCGAGTTATACTCGAGTATATACGGTAATTCTGTAATTCAAGACAAAACTGGTATCTTGTCTCTTTAAGACCCATCTCCTTTCATCCACTTACTTCAAAAGCAGCAGCAGGCAGCCTTCCAGAGGCAGATAGGAGACACAGAATCTGAGACAAATCCAGTCAGACTGTCTAACCCCCAGTAACACAGCACAGCAGGGGAGCAAACAGCAACAACTTATTACCTCACAGGAGAAAACTGGCTGGACTGCAGATAGGAGAGAAACCAATTCCTCTGCCGCCTCAAAGACTGTTTAACCACTTAAGGACCAGAAGGATTTACCCACTTCCTGACCGGGCCATTTTTTGCGATATGGCACTGCATCGCTTTAACTGACAAATGTGCGGACCTTTTTTTTCCCACAAATAGAGCTTTCTTTTGGTGGCATTTGATCACCTCTGCAGTTTTTATTCTTTGTGCTATAAAAGAAAAAACCCCGACAATTAAAAAAAATATATTTTTTTTCTTTTTGCTATAAAAAAAATCCCTTAAGTTTTTAAAAAACAAATTTCTTCATCAGTTTAGGCCAATACGTATTATTATACATATTTTTGGTTAAAAAAAATCACAATAAGCATATATTGATTGGTTTGCGCAAAAGTTATAGCGTCTACAAACTATGGGAAAGATTTATTACTAGTAATGGCGGTGATCTGTGATTTTTAGCAGTACTGCGACATTGCGGCAGACAGATCAGACACTTTTGACACATATTTGGGACCATTGACATCTACACAGCAATCAGAGCTATAAAAATACAGTGATTACTGTATAAATGTCACTGCCAGGGAAGGGGTTAACACTAGGGGGCGATCAAGGGGTTAAATGTGTTCCCTTGTGACTGCTTCTTACTGTGGGGGGAAGGGACTGAATGGGGGAGGAGACATATCGCTGTTAGTAATTACTACACTCTCTTGGATGGCCCACAGTAATCATGACCATGTGCATCGGGTCCACCGCTGTGCAGCGGGCACATGCCTGCTATGGCTCTTAAAGGGGAAGACATACTGATACGGCAATTTGCGGGAATGTGCCACTTTGCCGACGTAAATCGGCATGAGCCGGTCGGCAAGTGGTTAAGCTGCTGCTTGGTGACTGGTGGTCACTAACCCATGCCACCCATTTCTCTTCCCTCTGTGACATCACCCACCACCTATCTCAGACTGAAAACAAGCCAGGAGAGTGGCATGCTGCCTATACAAGTTGAGCAAAATCCCAATGGTGACATTCCAGTGCTTACTAATACCATACCTGTAGAATATTTCTGCTATCTAAGCAACATTGCCCACAACTCGGCACAAGGCACACCCAGTTTCAGGAGGCTTTACCGTCCAACATTTAGGTACTTTCAACTCCATGAGAGGCTGAACATGGAGGGGCGGTGTGGTAGGGGAAATATCCTTGCAGCAAACAAAGTACTTACCACTGTGATCCACAGGTGGCCTTAGCATGACCAAAATAAAAAGAACATGTCAGTGGGGGAGGGGCTGTCTTTTATTTAGCTATGAAGAGGTGGTCCCATGGTGTGCCAGAATAGGCATTGACCCACTGTGTGCTGAAGTGAGTTATGGCCAGGAAAAAATTTTGTTCCTGTTAACTAAATAAGTGGTGAGTTATATTCCCATTTTCCTTGCCTATATTTTTTTTTATATAATTGACAATTTTTATTGATTTTCCAAGAAAAAAGGAATTGACAACATAAGATACAGGGAAATACAGTTTGTAGTAGAAAAGGTACTTCTGGTATACAATCAACAGACAGGTGATTAATGATATAGATCGGTGCATAACTAGTTTGACTAACAACCGTTGGATAAATGCAAAATCATAGCGTTACTCAGATAGTACAGCATTTTTAACCCTGTATAAAGAAACAAAAAAATATGGAAGAGGGGGGAAGTAAAACAGAAAGATGAAGAAGAGTAGGATAGTATTGGAGAGTAGAGAAGAAGAAAGGACAACCATCTGCCCCCAGAGCCCGGGATCCCTTGACAAAAACCAGTCAGAGGGGGTTGAGGGTTACGAATCATTAGGTTATGGGGTTCTCCAAGAGGACCCAAAGTTCCCATATTCGATTATGCTTCTCAAGAGTGTCATTTAGAGAGGCTGTGAGGTACTCCATTCTTTTGACATCTCTGATCCTGGAGTGCAGCTCGGATATTGAGGGGGGTTCCTTCTGTTTCCACTTTAGGGCCACCAAACATCGCGCTGCAGTTAGGACATGCGACATGAGTTTTTTGGACACTTTAGAGAGAGATATCGGTGGGAGACCTAAAAGGAAGGCCCTCGGATCAAAGGGCACTTCAGTATCAAAAATGGACTGGAGCAAGGAGTGCACCATTTGCCAATAGGGCATGATTAGAGGGCAGGTCCAGTAGATATGAAACAGCGTCCCCTATCCTTACAGCATCGGGAATCGGCTGATGAGTATATAGAGTGGAGCAGGTTCGGGGTCTGATACCAATGAAATAGAATCTTATATTGATTCTCTTTATAGAGCGTACAAATGGAGCTCTTAGAGGCCTGGGACCATATGAGCTGCCATGTGTTCAGAGGTATGTCTACACCCAGGGCCCGCTCCCACTTACCCATATAGGCATGTCGCGGTCCGGCTGGCGACAAATCCATGGTCAGAAGCTGATAGGTGCGTGAGACCATACCCTTAGGGGACGAGCCCTCTAAGCATAGTTTTTCAATTTCAGTTAAAGGGGAGAATTGAAGATTTGTTTCCAGAGATTGTGCATCATGTCGTATTTGCAAGTAGCTAAAGAAAGCCTGTCTTGGGATATCGAAGGTGTTTTGCAGATCTTGAAAAGATCTTAGCGATCTGTTTTTTGGGTCTATCAGCTGGCCGTATCGAAATAAGGCCCTATCCATCCAGAAGTGTGACATCTGCGAGGTCAAGCTGTCTGGGATGTTGGGTGTAAATAGGAAGGAAGTGACTGGAGAAGAGGTGGTGGTAGGCGGATATGTCAATTTGGCTCGTCGCCACAGCAAACGCAGGAGGGTCATTGGTCCTAGTAATTGTAAACTGTCAGTGGCTACATCAGAGCTCCATAGCATGGTGTTCGGGTGGACAGGGGCTAGCCACAATTTCCCAATTTGCATCCATCGATTGAAGGCATGGAGAGTGCACCAGGAGGCAACAGGGCGTAACTGGGCAGCCAAGTAATATTTGGCTATGTTAGGGAATGCCAGGCCGCCTTGGTTGCGGGGAGCATATAGGGCCAATCTAGTGATCTGGTGCTTCTTATAGTTCCAGAAAAAATGTATCAGGTCTCCCTGGAGCCTCTTAAGGTGTGAGGATGGGATGAAGATGGGAAGCGTCTCAAAGAGATATAAGACTTGAGGTAGAATTGTCATCTTTAAGGTCGCAAGGCGGCCAAAGAGAGATAACTTTAGGGGCTTCCACTTGGCCAAGGAGGCTCTGATGGAGGTGTATAGTCAGGGAAAGTTAGCTTTATAAAGTGTCGTATGTGGGAGTGAGATGGACCCCGAGGTATTTTAAGTAAGGAGGTCTTCCAGGAATAGTTAAATGTTTGCGAGAGGGCCGTTAGTGTCTGGTGGGGTCTATTAAGGGGGAGAGTTTCCATTTTTGAGTTAATAATTTTATACCCTGGGAGGGCACTATATCGGTCCCACTCTACATGTAGGTTCGGGAGAGAGACATGGGGTTGTGTGAGTAGGACATCGTCTGCATATAAGGAAATCTTAAAGTCTCTGATACGAACTGGAATACCGTGAATGTTTGGGTTCTTTCTAATATGGGCCGCTAGGGGTTCAATACATAGGGCGCAAAGAAGAGGGGAGAGTGGACAGCCCTGTCGAGTCCCATTGGATATCTGGAAGGTAGCGGAAGAGGCAAATTGAGTACAGACCAGAGCCGAGGGGGATGAATATAAGTGGGAGATGGCTCGGAGGAAAGAGCCCTCAATACCAGCCCGGTGGAAAGTTGCAAACAGGAAGGGCCAGCTTAGCCTATCAAAGGCTTTTTCAGCCTCAGGGGAGGGAAGGGGAGGAGGGGGTGAAGTAGGGAGGGAAGATAGATGGGGGAGTATCTTTGTAGTTTGAAAAAGTTCTATCGAGTGGGTGTAATCATAACGATATACAAGTTCAGACCAAAAACTTATAGTCTTGTTAGGTACATCCAATCAATTAGGTAAGGGGACTAACAGGGCCTGTCCAGAAGCCCTTCAAAGCTGTTGGGTGGGAAGAACCAGGTAACTGAACCGTAATGTAGCAAAGGGTCTCAAGGTAGCAGAGATTTATCTCTGGGAAAATGACATGGGAGGGCCAGTGGGATGCAGCCTCTGGCGTTTTCTTCCATTTACTTGGATCCAGGGATCTGGGTGAGATGGAGGGGCCGGAAGAGGGTTCCAGCCAGGGGTGGGTGGAACCGGGATATCCAGCTCTCTGCAGAAAGAGTGGAGGTCTTCAGGATACTGTAGGGTGGTGGACCTTCCATCTTTCTTTGCTGTGAGGCTGAAGGGGAAACTCCAGTGGTAGCGGAAGTTATGCTCTCTCAGGGAGGTGAGAAGTGGTTGCAGTGAGCATCGTTGCTGGAGGGTGATCCACGACAGGTCTGGGAAGAGCTGTATGGAGGCGCCATCAAAGTCAATAGTGTGCATATTGCGCGCTTTTCTCATTATGTTTTCTTTAAGGGCGTAGTTGTGTACACTGCAAATAACATCTTGTGGTCTGGGCCCTGGTCCCCGGGGGCGGAGGGCGCGGTAAGCTCAATCCAATTTGACTCTTTGGTTTTCCGGGCGACCCAGTATATTATTGAAAATAGCTTGCAGTGTTACATGCATGTGAAGTGGCGTGGTTGGAAGACAAAGGTAAATGGGAATAATCCACTGTGTATCCAAAATCAACCTAATAAAGTGCACACGTGCAGCCAGATATATATAAAAGTCCTTATTTTCACAATAAATTGGTACATGTGATGTTCGTGCTTATGATTCTTCTGATAATAAAATCCCGTGCTCTAAATGTGCAGCCACTCACCAGCTTACTTCACCCCTGCTGGGGTATCAGGCAATCACAGTCTAAGCCACTGTGCGGCAATCTCTGGCAGTCTCAGGATCACAGTGTGTCATATAAAAAGAGAAGGGGTGCCCATAGTGTAAGATCGTTTAAAAAAGTTTATTTAAAACAAGCAGAGAGGTACTCACAATTTAAAAGCATGTAGCAAGCGAAAAAAGACAAAATTCTCGGTTAACCATCAGCTGTTCAGAGTTGTTTGGGAAGCACAGATTAGGCCATGCCCTACGCGTTTCGTCATTGGACGTCTACGGGAGCGTGACCTGTGCTGTGCCTCCCACCTTTATATAGCGTGCGGTGTCCCCTAATTACCTGTTTGATTAGCAACCATTTTGCCTGTGTTTTCGCGGACCGGAGACCGTCCGCGGCCATTTTGTCTATGATAATGCAGACCGAAGCCTAATTTCCTCTGTGTGGGAGAACATAAAGACACCGGCGGCCATTTTCCATGTGTTTCTATGGGTTGGGGCCTTCTCGCATTTGAGAAGGCCCCACTTTATTAGGTCGATTTTGGATACACAGTGGATTATTCCCATTTACCTTTGTCTTCCAACCACCCCACTTCCCCTCCCCAACCCACCTTCCCCCCCCTCTCCCCACCCTCCCTTCCATCACCTTTTCCACACTGGCACGCACATCCATACACAAGGTGCTACTTGACACATATGATATATACAGCAGCACCATGTATGGTTTTTGATTTCTTCATTTTTTCATTTCATTTTATTTTTCCATGAATTATATATAGCACACATATAGGAAATCATAAAGTTTTTTAGAGGAACAGCGCCATACCCTTCTACCAAAACAATCAATACAGCATACATAATCTCACCAGGACGTGCATGCCTCGGGTTCAGGATCAGAGTCCATTGCAGTATGGGCATAAAAGTCCTGCGTTGTGGCTGAGTAGGCAATTGATGGGGGATAGCCTCCCTGGGGTGTTTGTAGGGGAGCAGTGGCTTTAAGCTTCATTGTTTGGTTGCTCCATGCGGGTGTTTGGTATGTGAATAAGCCCCTGGGGCTCTGATGACTGTGGAGCTTGGGGAGGTGCTGGGGCCTGGTGTGAGTCTCTGTGCTGTGGAGACAGAGAAGAGAGGGGAGTTTGTCCCTAGAAGCCTGGGATCATTGTGGAAGGGAGCGGGGGTCCCAATCAAGGGCAGAAGAGTCCCAGGAGGGAGATGCCTGGTCGGTGAATGCTGAAGGTGGGGGCTCCACAAGGCAGGGGGAATGGCTGCGACAGGCTTTCCAGCATGTGTCCCCCAGAGGGAGCCGGGGGACCGATCAGGATGGTAGCTGGTGGGTCTGGGGGGCGAACTGTAAGGAGGTCCCTCTCAGAGGCATACCTGTCGGTCCTGTGTCTCAGGGAGGCCTGCAGTGGAGGAGAGGAGAGGGCTGCTGAGGATGGGGCTGGAGCCGGCGCCATCTTGGCCTTGTGTAGTCCCGCCGGAGCTCCGTGCCCAAAGTACTTCGTAATGAACGGTGGGGGAGCCGAGGAAGACTTCGTAGCGTGTCCCCTGAGGTCCACCTCCTTATTCTTTTTTTTGCCCATTTTTAGTTAATTCATGTGTATCTACATCCAACCTTCTATATCCATGTGGAATCCAAATATTTTTTAATTGTGCCTTAATGTGTTATCAATCCCCACCCACCTTTTATCACTTTTAGTCCTCATGCACACAGGGCATTTGAAAAAACGAGTTGCAAAGCCAGTTCTGATGCCAGGAAAAAGCAGCTGTTAAAAATAGGATTTTTAAATACAGCTTACCTGTAAAATCCTTTTCTTGAGAGTACATCACGGGACACAGAGTATTCATTACACGGTGGGTTAGATAGGCACCATCGGTGATTGGACACTGGTTAACCCCAATTAAGGAGAATTCCTCCCCTATTTAAGCCCTCCCATAAGGGGAGGACCTCAGTTTTGTAACAAAGCAATAGGTAACCACTTAAAACCCATAGAAGGGCGGGAGCTCTGTGTCCCATGATGCACTCTCAAGAAAAGGATTTTACAGGTAAGCTGTATTTAAAACTCCTATTTTCTTGATCATACATCACGGGACACAGAGTATTCATTGCATAGTGGGATGTCCCAAAGCAATGCTCATTTGAGGGGAGGGAGACCCAGATCAGAAAATAGACTGCAAACAGACCAGAGGAACTAAACTGCAGCCTGCAGTACACTGCGCCCGAAGGCGGTATCCTCTTGCCCTCTTACATCCACCTGATAGAATCTGGTGAATGTATGGACTGAAGACCAAGTCGCAGCCTTACAGATCTGAGCCATGGATGCCTGGTGATGCACTGCCCAAGAAGCGCTAACAGCCCTAGTTGAGTGCGCTTTCACATGAAAAGGAGGAGTCTTCCTCTTTATATGATAAGCCTGAAAAATAACCTGTCTAATTAATCTAGAAAGAGTGGATTTTGACGCTGCTTGGCCTTTCTTATGGCCATCCAGCAGAATAAACAAACAATCAGGTTTCCGTATCTGAGCGGTTGCCTGCAGATAGACACTGACTGCTCTAACCACATCAAGAGTGTGCAAAGATTCTTCCTCCGTGGACTTCAGATCTAAAAAAAGGATGGTAGGATTACATCTTGATTCAAATGGAATCCTGAAACCACCTTAGGTAAGAAGGAACGATTAGGACGCATAACAATCCTGTCCTTGTGAATAATTTAATATGGTTCTTTACAAGAAAAAGCTGCCAAGAAAAAGCTGCCAATTCTGATACTCTCCTAGCAGAGGATATGGCTATCAAGAAAACTATTTTTTTGTCAAAAGCGCTAAAGGAGCCAGGTACAGTGGCTCAAAGGGTTGTCCCTGTAAAGCCGACAACACCAAATTCAAATCCCATGGGCATACTGGTGGTTTGACTGGCTGATTCAACTGCAGTGCCCCCTGAATAAAGGCTCGAACAAGGGAATGTGAAGCAATTAGCTTCTGAAAAAATACAGACAAAGCCGAAGTTTGGACTTTGATAGTGCTCAAAGCCAATCTCATTTCTAGGCCTGACTGAAGAAAGGTCAAGATTCTGCTAATCATATACCTTCTAGGATGCCATCCCCTCGGTTCACACCAGGAAACACATGCCTTCCAGATTTTGTAGTAAATAAGCCTGGAGGCCGGCTTTCTGGCATTGACCAGAGTGGAAAGGACTGACACCGAGAGCCCACGGTCTTTTAAATGTGGGTCTCAGCAGCCAAGCTGTCAAATTTAGACTTCGTAAAGCAAGGTGGCAAATCAGACCCTGTGTTAGCAGATCTGGCCGGAATGGGAGAACCCAAGGCCTGCCCACTGCCATCTTTACGATCTCTGCATACCAAGGTCATCTGGGCCAAGCCGGGGCTACTAAAAGGACCGACTTTACTTCCACTTTGACCCTTCCCAGGAACCGCGTAAGAAGTGGGTTCGGAGGGAAGGCATACATTAGATTGTACTAATCCCAAGGGATTGTCAGAGCATCTGACCCCTGAGCAAGTACATCCCTTGTTCTGGACACAAATTTGTCCAGCTTCCTGTTGAATCTGGATGCAAATAGATCCACATCTGGTGTTCCCCACCTTTGACATATGGTTTGGAATATGTCGGGGTGTAGGGACCATTCTCCTGGGCATAATTGCCGGCGGCTTAAGAAATCCGCTTGCCAATTTTCCACTCCTGGGATGAATACTGCAGACAGGCAGGGAACATGGCTTTCTGCCCATGCAAGAATGCGATTCACCTCCCTTTGGGCATCCAGACTTCTGGTCCCTCCTTGGTGATTGATGTAAGCCACAGCCGTGGCATTGTCAGATTGTATCCGAATAGGATGACCCTGTAGCCTGTAAGACCAGTCCATGAGGGCCAAGTAACTTGCCCAAATTTCTAGAATATTGATGGGCAAGCGTCTCTCGGTTGCAGACCATCTTCCCTGCGTGCATGTTTCTTCCAGAACTGCTACCCAGCCTGTCAGACTGGCATCTGTGGTTACGATCTTCCATTGTAGTGGAAGAAAGGCTTTGCCTTTCAAAAGATTTTTGGTTTGTAACCACCAATTGAGGCTTTTGCGTATCCCTGGGGATAGGCACATCGGAAGATCCAAGGCATGAGTCTTTTTGTTCCAAGCTGAGAGAATGCTTCTCTGCAGGGGCCTTGAGTGAAACTGGGCAAATGGAACAGCCTCGAAAGTGGCAACCATCTTTCCTAACAGTCTCATACATAGCCGAATGGATGGACTCTTTTTGCCTAATACTAAGCAGACTAGAGCTCTTACGGCCTTGAACTTTGGCTCTGGTAGAAACACCCTGCCTTGAGCGGTGTCTATGATCATGCCTAGATACTCCAACCTTGTTGAAGGTTGCAAAGAAGACTTTTCTAGGTTGATTATCCAGCCTAGTGTTTCCAAATGTCTTACTGTCTTGAAGACAGCACGGTTCAGGTGTGCCACCGATTGCTCTATGAGTAGCAAATCGTCTAGATAAGCTACCACAGTTATGCCCTGAGCTCTTAGATTTGCTAAGAGAGGGTCTAGAATTTTTGTAAAAATTCGAGGAGCTGTCGCAAAACCGAAAGGAAGGGCCACAAACTGGAAATGGCGCTGATCTACCGCAAACCTTAGATATCTTTGGTGAGCGGGAAAAATTGGCACATGAAGATATGCATCCTTGATATCTATTGATGCCATAAATTCTCCCCCCCTGCAGGGTTGGGACCACCGAACAAATTGACTGCATTCGGAAGGATCGAATGTGTAAAAACTGATTCAGATCCTTTAGATCTAGGATGGGTCTGACATCTCCATTTGGCTTTGGAACGGTGAAGCGATTCAAGTAGAACCCTGAACCCTGATCTTTTGGGTTCATTTCTACTATATAATAGTAATAATGATAGTAAGCTATCTAAGGCCAGTAGTAGCGGTTCTCGCTTTACTGGATCTTTGGGAACTCTAGACCTTAGGAAACGAGCTGGTGGAAGCTCTAGGAACTCTATTTTGTAACCTAGAGATACTGAAGAGACCACCCACTTGTCTTGATCCTCTTCCCGCCAGGCTCCTGAAAACTGTAGGAGCCTTCCCCCCACTCGGCCAAGTGGGGGCGCCCCTTCACAGGGATGTTTTGGGGCTCTGCTTGGCAGGCCTTCGTCCCCAAGCCTTTTTCTGCCCTTGGGTGTGACCCTGGGCCATTCCTCTGAAAGTAGATTGGGAAGGCAGTCGCCACTGCTTAGAGCCTGATGTTCCAGGGGAAAGGTAAAGAGACCGTTTGAATGGTGGACGTTTACTCCTCTTAACTGGTAGGAGTGTAGATTTACCACCTGTAATTTTTTGGATAAAATTATCTAGGTCATCCCCAAATAGGCATTCCCCTTTGAATGGGAAGCCAGCTAAATATCTTTTGCATGAAAGCTCTGCTGCCCAACTTTTAAGCCAAAGGGACCTGCGCATGTGTACCAACAGGAGAGACAAACGAGATGCTTGCTGGGCAGAATCCAGAATGGCATCAATCATAAAACACAGCACCTGTGGAAGGTCTGCATAGTTCTCCACTTCCTCACTGGGAAGGAGGCCAAGCATCTGCTTAACCTGTTCCTTGAGGAATTGACACAAACCCACAGTTGCGACTGTAGGTTGGACTACAGCGCCAGCCATGGAGAAGGAGGCTTTTAATAAAGTTTCCAGCCTTTTTATCAGTTGGATCTTTAAACACCTGAGCATTGTCCAAGGGACAGGTCAGGTTTTTATTCACACAAGAGACAGCCGCATCCACGGATGGGACCTCCCACTTCTTGGTGAAGCTTTCCTCCAGAGGATAAAGCATAGAAAACCTTTTAGGAGGAGTAAACAGTTTATCGCGATGTCCCCAGTCCTCATACAACAATTTATCCATTAAAGGATGAATTGGAAAGGAAAACGCAGTCAGCGGGATCTTTCTGACTCCCAGGGAAGAAACAGAGGATGTAGCGGCCTCAGCAGAGGGCATTTTAAATGTGGACCGCACTAGTTCAGTATAATACTGGACCTGCTTCTTGAGTGCCTGAAAGGAAGAAGCTCTCTCCTCTTCCTCTGAATCCTCAGACTGCACTTAATCCCTATCTCTGGATAGGGATCTCTCCTCATTGTCAGAATAATCATCTGAAAGAGAAAGTGCAGCAGAGGGAGGGGATCTACCCCTTTTTCTGCTATCTTTTAAGGAAGCTGAAATAAAATTCATAATTCTTCCATCAAAACCCTCCAATGTAGCCCTAAGGGAATCCGCTGTGATATACGCTGGGGCTGTAACATTAGGAGAGGCTGCAAAACCTGACAGGGGCACTGACTCATCCTGTGAGGCTGGCTCCAGTCTTGCAGAGGGGATGGTAATCTGCAGGTATCTTGAGGACCCCTAGACACAGGCGGTGACTTTCTTGTGCCTTTGTTACCTCCCCCCGAGACCCTCTTACGAGGAGACATAGTCCCAAGCTACAAAGCAGAGGTACTAGTACATATGCAATCACTGTTGTGCTAAAAAGTCTCACAATATACATATATGCTTAATACTGCACAACCTGATGCCGAGTAGGTGTCTTGGGTTAGCCTGGATCCGACCACTTTAAGATGCTCACTGCCCAAACTCTGTGTCCATCTGTTTACAGAGCTCTGACCGCTCTGGGCTTTTAAATTAGCCACCTGGCGTCTGCACACCTGCAGTGGAGGAAGGAAATGATTGGACACCAGCTTCAGTGAGTGTGTCTGAAAAACATGTAAGTTTGCTCTTTACTCCCTCTAGTGGTGGAAATCAGGTAAGACATGAACTACTCAATGAAGAAAATCCACTTGTAATATAAATATATATATAGGATTAACTTCTTACCTGTCCCCGCCTCAGGAACTGCTGAGAATAGACAGTTTCCAGTCTGTACCCATTACGGCGGGTAGCGTTGTGCCAACCTTCAGGGTTTTTTGGGTTCCTACTCAGAGAAACCTCTTTACCTGGACCTGTAAAAGACTCTGCCAGAAACTTTCGTGCCACTGTTTTAATAGTACACCAAGCCTGGTTTTCTTAGAGCCCAGTCCTCCAAAGAGAGACTTACAGGCAAGACCTTGCTTCTTCGGATGACGAGGCCCGGGTACCATACCATCTTGGGAGTCAAAATATCGGCCCGAGATATGGATCCGGTCAGCATAGCCCTTTAAGCCCCCGCAGAGACCAAACTGGAGCCTTCTTCACGGCACATGTTTTACGTGACAAACCACCTTAGACACTGGTGAAAAAACTGAGGTCCTCCCCGTATTGGAGGGCTTATATAGGGGAGGAATTCTCCTTAATTGGGGTTAACCAGTGTCCAATCACCGATGGTGCCTATCTAACCCATTATGTAATGAATACTCTGTGTCCCGAGATGTATGATCAAGAAACATGCTTTTAGAAGCATTTTGCATTGGCGTTAATGCGTGTTTAGCAGCCTTTCTCTTCTATTTTCCAGTCTCAAATCCAATTACTACAGCTTAACCACTTGCCAGCATGTATATGTCAGCAGAATGGCACGGCTGGGCAAAGTAACGTATGGGTACGTTATTTTGAATTTCATGCCGTGCGCGCGTGTGTGCTGCGGGCTCCGTGACCGTGCCCGCGGGACCCACGGACTCGATCTCTGCTGAGATTCCTGCGATCGTGTCATGGAGCTAAAGAACGGGGAGATGTAAACAGCATCTCCCCGTTCTGCCTAGTGACAGGACACCGATCGTCTGCTCCCTGTCATCGGGAGCAGTGATCAGTGTCACGTCACTGCTATCCCATCCCCCAGACAGTTAGTAATCACTCCACTAGGACACACTTAACCCCTCCCCGCCCCCTAGTGGTTAACCCCTTCACTGCGAGTGACATTTTTACAGTAATCAATGCAATTTTATAGCATTGATCACTGTATTGATGCCAATGGTCCCAAAAATGTGTCAAAATGAGTCTGCCATAATGTCGCAGTCACAATAAAAATCGCTGATCACCGCCATTACTAGTTAAAAAAAAATATTAATAAAAATGCCATAAAACTATCCCCTATTTTGTAAACGCTATAACTTTTGCGCAAACCAATCAATAAACGTTTATTGTGATTTTTTTACCAAAAATATATAGGAGAATATGTATCGGCCTAAACTGAGGAAAAAAAAAGTTTTTTTATATATTTTTGGGGGATAATTATTATAGCAAAAAGCAAAAAATAATGAATTTTTTTCAAAATTGTCGTATTTTTGTTTATAGCGCAAAAAATAAAAACCACAGGGGTGATCAAATACCACCAAAAGAAAGCTCTATTTGTGGGAAAAAAGGACGTCAATTTTGTTTGGGAGCCACATTGCAAGACCGCGCAATTGTCAGTTAAAGCGACGCAATGCCAAATCACAAAAAGTGCTCTGGTCAGGAAGGGGGTAAATCCTTCCGGTGCTGAAGTGGTTATAAATGCTTGATGCGGTATATAGCGTTAACATGCATTTAGCCGCATCAAGCGTTTTTACAGCTTAACGCTGCTGCTCCAGAACGTGCTGGCTCTGTTTTTTTTTACAGCTTGAAAACGCCTATGCCACTTACAGTTCCTAAAAGCCTGTGTGTGCTTGAGGCCATAGAATAATATGGAGAGGCGTTTTTAAGCTGTAAAAAAATGTCTGATGCTGCTAAAAGCGACTGTAAAAACACCCTGTGTGCA
Source organism: Lithobates clamitans (assembly GCA_037952925.1). Classification (NCBI taxonomy): domain Eukaryota; kingdom Metazoa; phylum Chordata; class Amphibia; order Anura; family Ranidae; genus Lithobates; species Lithobates clamitans. The sequence continues at coordinate 986,112 of JBBGZY010001372.1, forward strand.
TAAGGACTTAGTCTTTGTCCATTCTACCATTCGTGCTAATATTACTGCGTCATAGTATCTTTTAATGTCTGGTGCAGCTAAACCCCCATGTATTTTCCCTCTACTTAATACTGAGTACTGAACTCTCGGTTTCTTTTTTTGCCATATGAACCTTAACCACTACGATGTATGTCGGCAAGGCGGCACGGGCAGGCAAAATCACGTACATACACGTGATTTGCCTCCCGCGGACCGACCCCGGTGCCCGAGGCGGTCCTCTTTTGTCCCCCGGTGATCGGAGGTGAGGGGGAGGCCATCCGTTCGTGGCCCCCCTCGCGATCGCCGCCGGACAATGGGAACATTCCTTTGCTGCTGTATGCTAAACAGCAGCAAAGGAAATTATGTCATCTCTCCTCGGCTCGGTATTTTCCGTTCCGGCGCCGAGGAGAGAAGACTGAAATGTGAGTGCACAAACACTACACACACAGTAGAACATGCCAGGCACACAAAACACCCCGAACCCCTCCCCCCCCGATCGCCCCCCGATCACACCCCAATCACCCCCCCTGTCACAAACTGACACCAAGCACTTTTTTTTTTTCTGATTACTGCATGGAGTCAGTTTGTGACAGTTACAGTGTTAGGACAGTTAGGGTTAGCCCCCTTTAGGTCTAGGGTACCCCCCTAACCCCCCCTAATAACGTTTTAACCCCTTGATCACCCCCCGTCACCAGTGTCACTAAGCAATCATTTTTCTGATCGCTGTATTAGTATCGCTGGTGACGCTAGTTAGGGAGGTAAATATTTAGGTTCGCCGTCAGCATTTTATAGCGTCAGGGACCCCCATATACTACCTAATAAATGTTTTAACCCCTTGATTGCCCCCTAGTTAACCCTTTCACCACTGATCACCGTATAAGTGTTACGGGTGACGCTGGTTAGTTCGTTTATTTTTTATAGTGTCAGGGCACCTGCCGTTTATTACTGAATAAAGGTTTAGCCCCCTGATCACCCGGCGGTGATATGCGTCGCCCCAGGCAGCGTCAGATTAGCGCCAGTACCGCTAACACCCACGCACGCAGCATACGCCTCCCTTAGGGGTATAGTATCTGAACGGATCAATATCTGATCAGATCTATACTAGCGTCCCCAGCAGTTTAGGGTTCCCAAAAACGCTGTGTTAGCGGGATCAGCACAGATACCTGCTAGCACCTGCGTTTTGCCCCTCTGCCCGGCCCAGCCCAGCCCACCCAAGTGCAGTATCAATCGATCCCTGTCACTTACAAAACACTAAATGCATAACTGCAGCGTTCGCAGAGTCAGGCCTGATCCCTGCGATCGCTAACAGTTTTTTTGGTAGCATTTTGGTGAACTGGCAAGCACCAGCCCCAGGCAGCGTCAGTTTAGCGCCAGTACCGCTAACACCCACGCACGCACCGTACACCTCCCTTAGTGGTATAGTATCTGATCAGATCAATATCTGATCCGATCAGATCTATACTAGCGTCCCCAGCAGTTTAGGGTTCCCAAAAACGCAGTGTTAGCGGGATCAGCCCAGATACCTGCTAGCACCTGCGTTTTGCCCCTCCGCCCGGCCCAGCCCACCCAAGTGCAGTATCGATCGATCACTGTCACTTACATAACAATAAACACATATCTGCAGCGTTCGCAGAGTCAGGTCTGATCCCTGCGATCGCTAACAGTTTTTTTGGTAGCGTTTTGGTGAACTGGCAAGCACCAGCGGCCTAGTACACCCCGGTCGTAGTCAAACCAGCACTGCAGTAACACTTGGTGACGTGGCGAGTCCCATAAGTGCAGTTCAAGCTGGTGAGGTGGCAAGCACAAGTAGTGTCCCGCTGCCACCAAAAAGACAAACACAGGCCCGTCGTGCCCATAATGCCCTTCCTGCTGCATTCGCCAATCCTAATTGGGAACCCACCACTTCTGCAGCGCCCGTACTTCCCCCATTCACATCCCCAACCAAATGCAGTCAGCTGCATGAGAGGCATTTTCTTTATGTCCTCCCGAGTACCCCTACCCAAAGAACCCCCCCAAAAAGATGTTGTGTCTGCAGCAAGCGCAGATATAGACGTGACACCCGCTATTATTGTGCCTCCTGTCCTGACAATCCTGGTCTTTTCATTGGTGAATGTTTTGAACGCTACCATACACTAGTTGAGTATTAGCGTAGGGTACAGCACTGCACAGACTAGGCACACTTTCACAGGGTCTCCCAAGATGCCATCGCATTTTGAGAGACCCGAACCTGGAACTGGTTACAGTTATAAAAGTTAGTTACAAAAAAGTGTAAAAAAAAAATATATAAAATAAAAAAAAATAGTTGTCGTTTTATTGTTCTCTCTCTCTCTATTCTCTCTCTCTCTATTGTTCTGCTCTTTTTTTACTGTATTCTATTCTGCAATGTTTTATTGTTATTATGTTTTATCATGTTTGCTTTTCAGGTATGCAATTTTTTATACTTTACCCTTTACTGTGCTTTATTGTTAACCATTTTTTTCTCTTCAGGTACGCCATTCACGACTTTGAGTGGTTATACCAGAATGATGCCTGCAGGTTTAGATATCATCTTGGTATAATTCTTTTCAGCCAGCGGTCGGCTTTCATGTAAAAGCAATCCTAGCAGCTAATTAGCCTCTAGACTGCTTTTACAAGCCGTGGGAGGGAATGCCCCCCCCCCACCGTCTTCCGTGATTTTCTCTGGCTCTCCTGTCTCAACAGGGAACCTGAGAATGCAGCCAGTGATTCAGCTAGCTGACCATAGAGCTGATCAGAGACCAGAGTGGCTCCAAACATCTCTATGGCCTAAGAAACCGGAAGCTACGAGCATTTTATGACTCAGATTTTGCCGGATGTAAATAGCGCCATTGGGAAATTGGGGAAGCATTTTATCACACCGATCTTGGTGTGGTCAGATGCTTTGAGGGCAGAGGAGAGATCTAGGTTCTAATAGACCCTAATTTTTTCAAAAAAGAGTACCTGTCACTACCTATTGCTATCATAGGGGATATTTACATTCCCCGAGATAACAATAAAAATGATTAAAAAAAAAATGAAAGGAACAGTTTAAAAATAAGATAAAAAAGCAAAAAAATAATAATAATAAAAAAAAAAGCACCCCTGTCACCCCCTGCTCTCGCGCTAAGGCGATTGCAATCGGCGGTCTGTCGTCAAACGTAAACAGCAATTGCACCATGCATGTGAGGTATCACCGCGAAGGTCAGATCGAGGGCAGTAATTTTTGCAGTAGACCTCCTCTGTAAATCTAATGTGGTAACCTGTAAAGGCTTTTAAAGGCTTTTAAAAATGTATTTATTTTGTTGCCACTGCACGTTTGTGCGCAATTGTAAAGCATGTCATGTTTGGTATCCATGTACTCGGCCTAAGATCATCTTTTTTATTTCATCAAACATTTGGGCAATATAGTGTGTTTTAGTGCATTAAAATTTTAAAAAGTGTGTTTTTTCCCCAAAAAATGCGTTTGAAAAATCGCTGCGCAAATACTGTGTGAAAAAAAAATGAAACACCCACCATTTTAATCTGTAGGGCATTTGCTTTAAAAAAATATATAATGTTTGGGGGTTCAAAGTAATTTTCTTGCAAAAAAAAACTTTTTCATGTAAACAAAAAGTGTCAGAAAGGGCTTTGTCTTCAAGTGGTTAGAAGAGTGGGTGATGTGTGACATAAGCTTCTAAATGTTGTGCATAAAATGCCAGGACAGTTCAAAACCCCCCCCCAAATGACCCCATTTTGGAAAGTAGACACCCCAAGCTATTTGCTGAGAGGCATGTTGAGTCCATGGAATATTTTATATTGCGACACAAGTTGCGGGAAAGAGACAATTTTTTTTTTTTTTTTGCACAAAGTTGTCACTAAATGATATATTGCTCAAACATGCCATGGGAATATGTGAAATTACACCCCAAAATACATTCTGCTGCTTCTCCTGAGTACCGGGATACCACATGTGTGAGACTTTTTGGGAGCCTAGCCGCGTACGGGACCCCGAAAATCAAGCACCGCCTTCAGGCTTTCTAAGGGTGTGAATTTTTGATTTCACTCTTCACTGCCTATCACAGTTTCAGAGGCCATGGAATGCCCAGGTGGCACAACCCCCCCCCAAATGTCCCCATTTTGGAAAGTAGACACCCAAAGCTATTTGCTGAGAGGTATAGCAAGTATTTTGCAGACCTCACTTTTTGTCACAAAGTTTTGAAAATTGAAAAAAGAGAAAAAAAAAGTTTTTTCTTGTCTTTCTTCATTTTCAAAAACAAATGAGAGCTGCAAAATACTCACCATGCCTCTCAGCAAATAGCTTGGGGTGTCTACTTTCCAAAATGGGGTCATTTGGGGGGGGGTTTGTGCCACCTGGGCATTCCATGGCCTCCGAAACTGTAATAGGCAGTGAAGAGTGAAATCAAAAATTTACACCCTTAGAAATCCTGAAGGCAGTGATTGGTTTTCGGGGCCCCATACGCGGCTAGGCTCCCAAAAAGTCCCACACATGTGGTATTCCCATACTCAGGAGAAGCAGCTAAATGTATTTTGGGGTGCAATTCCACATATGCCCATGGCCTGTGTGAGAAATATATCATTTAGTGACAACTTTTTGTAAATATTTTTTTTTTTGTCATTATTCAATCACTTGGGACAAAAAAAAATATTCAATGGGTTCAACATGCCTATCAGCAATTTCCTTGGGGTGTCTACTTTCCAAAATGGGGTCATTTGGGGGGGGTTTGTACTGCCCTGCCATTTTAGCACCTCAAGTAATGACATAGGCAGTCATAAACTAAAAGCTGTGTAAATTCTAGAAAATGTACCCTAGTTTGTAGACGCTATAACTTTTGGGCAAACCAATAAATATACGCTTATTGACATTTTTTTTACCAAAGACATGTGGCCGAATACATTTTGGCCTAAATGTATGACTAAAATTCAGTTTATTGGATTTGGATTGGATTGGAACAAAAAGTTGAAAATATCATTTTTTTTCAAAATTTTCGGTCTTTTTCCGTTTATAGCGCAAAAAATAAAAACCGCAGAGGTGATCAAATACCATCAAAAGAAAGCTCTATTTGTGGGAAGAAAAGGACGCAAATTTCGTTTGGGTGCAGCATTGCATGACTGCGCAATTAGCAGTTAAAGCGACGCAGTGCCAAATTGGAAAAAGACCTCTGGTCCTTAGGCAGCATAATGGTCCGGGGCTCAAGTGGTTAATATCATTGACTTTATTGTTCTAAAATATGTCTGCAGTAGGGATGAGCTTCGAGTTTGAGTCGAACCCATGTTCGACTCGAACATCGCATATTCGACCGTTCATCGAATTTCGAACGTTATGGGCTATTCGCCACTCGAATTTGGCACGTCACGGCCCATAATTCACTGCGGCATTGCAGCTTAGTGCTACATCCCACTGCAGGTCATTAGTATGTCTGGAAGGCCAACAAGGAGAGGCAGACAGTCACAAGCCAATAAAAGAGGGCAAGAAGGCTCTGTGTCTAGAGGCAACAGTGCTGTTCGTGGACAAGGTATATCCTCATGAGCACGTGGTCGTGAGACATGCTTGGCCTTTTTTTTGGCAGCTGGCCTTGTTAAGCCCTAAAATGCGGAAGACTTGGTCGAGTGGATGACCAAGCCGTCCTCATCCTCCTCATCCTCTCTCACCCATGCTCGGGGTACTTTGTCTGGAAAAGCAGCTGCCAATGCGGCCTCTTCTCTCGGCTCAATGGCATCAGTGACTCCTTCCCTAGCCCCACCATGTCCTTCTGAGGAGTCTCTCGAACTGTTTGACCACAGTGTTGGGTACATGCTCCAGGAGAATGCCCAGCGTTTAGAAGGCTCTGATGATGATACTGAGCTAGATGAAGGCAGTAACGTGAGCACGGACACAGGGGGTGCCCAAGAAGGACAGCAATCTGGCAGTCATGTTCCCCCTGCTACAGCATAGTGCCAGGTTTGCTCCAGTGATGAGGAGGGAGGGGATGATGAGGTCACTGACACCATGTGGGTGCCTAATAGGAGAGAGGAGGAGGAGGAGGCACATCACCAACGAGGCAGGATGCCCTCCAGGGGCCAGCTTAAGGGCAGCACACTGACTGCATCACACCGCAAAGCCTCGCATGTGCAGGGTGCTGCTGTCTCTGCACGTTATTCCAAAAGTTCTTTGGTGTGGGCCTTTTTTGAGACGAGTGCATCAGATTGCACCGCTGCCATTTGCAACATATGTCTCAAGCGTATCTCGCGTGGCCAAAACATCTCCCGCTTGGGCACCACATGCTTGACCAGACATATGTTGACCTGCCATGCGGTTCTTTGGCAAGCGTACCTAAAAGACCCACACCAAAGAACAAAGAGGACCTCTCCTTGCTCCTCATAAGCTGAGACCTCCAACCCCACTATACATTTAGTCCTCTCTGAGACCTGCACTGAGAGGAATGAAGGTGTAGAATTAGGTGTGTCACAGCCAAGGACTTGTGGGCAATCTGCTTTCGGTACACCAACGTCAGATTGTACCAGGCAAATTTCCCTGCCCCAGCTGCTGCACCGCTGAAAGAAGTTTGCTCCCAGCCATCCACATGCCTAGCGGTTGAATGCTAGCTTGGCAAAATTGCTAGCACTTCAAATGCTACCCTTTCAGTTGGTAGATTCTGCCCCCTTCTGTGAGTTTGTGGAATGTGCAGTTCCTCAGTGGCAGGTACCCAAATGCCACTTTATCTCATTGAAGGCGATTCCGGCTCTCTATCGGCATGTGGAAGGCGATGTCCATGCCTCGCTGGACAGGGCGGTCAGTGGTAAGGTGCATATTACCGCTGACTCATGGTCCAGCAGGCATGGACAGGTTACCTAAGTTTCACGGTGCATTGGGTAACTCTGCTGGCAGCTGGGAAGGATGCAGGACAAGGTGCAGTAGTGTTGGAGGTTGTTCCGCCACCACGCCTCCAAAATGCCACTACTAATGATTGTGACACACCTCTCTGCTCCACCACCTCCTCTTCTTCCTCCATGACCTCTTCCTGTGCTTTCTCCTCAGAACCAGCGGTGCTCCGTAGGCATTCAAGGGGCTATGCAAGTACGCAGGCCAAAAGATGCCATGCGGTGCTTGAGCTGGTGTGCTTGGGGGACAGGAGCCACACTGGGGCAGAGGTTAGGTCAGCTCTGCAGGGGCAGGTTCAGAGGTGGTTCACGCCACGCCAACTTAAGGCAGGAATGGTGGTTTGCAACAATGGCACCAACCTCCTCTCCACCCTCCGACGGGGACAACTGACCCATGTGCCCTGTTTGGCTCATGTCTTTAACTTGGTGGTGCAGCAGTTCTTGGGCAGGTACCCAGGCTCACAGGATGTCCTGAGGTGGGCCAGGAAAGTCTGTGTGCATTTCTGTCAGTCATATAATGCCAGTGCTCAGCTGGCAGACCTCCAAAAGGAATTTAACCTCCCCAAGAACCGCCTAATCTGTGACTTGCCCACCAGGTGGAACTCAACGTTGGCCATGCTGCAGCGGCTGCACACACAGCAGAGGGCCATCAATGAGTACCTGTGCGTCTTTGGCACCAGGACAGGGTCAGGGGAACTTGTTTTTTTTTTTTTCACGCCAGTGGGCCATGATCAGGGATGCATGCACTGTCCTGTCACCATTTGAGGAGGCCACGAGGAGGGTGAGCAGTGACAGTGCATGCATCAGTGACACTGTCCCCCTTGTCCACCTGTTGGAGCACACGCTGCATGGAATAATGGACAGGGCACTTGAGGCAGAACAGAGGCAGGAAGAGGAGGACTTCCTTAGCTCTCCATGCCCCCTTTATCCAGACAGTGTTCCTGCATACCCACCGATCACACAGGAAGAGGAGGAGGAGGATTGTGTCAGTATTGAGGTGGAGCCTGATACTCAGCATCAGCAGCAGTCTTTAAGGGATCATTTACAGTCCCAAGAAACACATGGACTTGTACGTGGCTGGGAGGAGGTAGCTGCAGATCATGTCGTCCTTAGTGACCCAGAGGACTTAGGACCGAATGCCTCAGCAAACCTACGCTGCATGGCCTCCCTCACCCTGCAAAGCCGCGGAAGGATACTCGTATTCATGGTATCAAGGAGAAGGAACAATACTGGCTCGCAACCCTTCTTGATCCATGTTACAAGGGTAAGGTTGCAGACCTTATCTTGCCATTGCAGAGGGAGCAGAGGATGAAACATCTTTGGGAGGCCTTGCAGAAAGGTCTGTGCAACGCGTTCCTAGAGACTGGGAGGTTACAAACTCCTGTTTCTGGACAACGTGTTGCTGAGTCTTCGGTCAGTCAAAGAAGGAGCGGTGGAGAAGGTGGCCGTCTGACCGATGCATTCAGACAATTCAGTCTGCAGCCCCAAGGTATGATCGGTTCCAGCAACCATCGCCAGCGTCTGTTTTACATGGTGCAGGAATACTTAGGGGCATGATCTGACTTGGACACCTTTCCCACCGAAAATCCTCTGGGTTACTGGGTCTTGAGGATGGATCACTGGCCAGAGCTTGCACAGTATGCAATTGAGCTACTGGCCTTTCCTGCATCCAGCGTTCTTTCGGAATACACATTCAGTGCTGCTGGAGGCTTTGTAACCGATCACAGGGTGTGTCTGTCCACTGACTCGGTCGATCGACTGACCTTCATAAAAATGAATCAGTCTTGGATCACCACCAGCTACCAAGCACCTGATGCTGATGTAACTGAATAATTTTTTTTTAAATGTCAGATCCCTTCAAAGACTGCCTATGCTGATGCTGAGTGACTATCCTGTTATGCTGAGTAATTATCCTCTTACTCCTCAATGATCATGCTGATAGCTTGTAAGAACATTTTTGGTTCTGGGCGCCGCCACCAGTGCCTAAGGCCCAATTTTTCAGCCCCTGTTTAACAGGGGCGTGTAATTACAATTTGTGATGCAATTCTTTGCAGCAGGGCTAGTTCCTGCGATCCAACTAGAGTATCTGTGAGGGGTTGCAGTGTTGTGGCACCATCACCAGTGCCTAAGGCCAATTTTTAAGCCCCTGTTTGACAGGGGCGTGTAATTACAATTTTTGATGCAATTCTTTGCAGCAGGGCTAGTTCCTGTAATCCAACTAGAGTATCTGTGAGGGGTTGCAGTGTTGTGGCCCTAGCATCAGTGCCTAAGGTAAGGTGACCAGATTTTTAAAATGAAATCCGGGGACATATATTTTTTTTACTTGTAATGGCAGCAGTCGACGACTCTTTGCCCGTCTCCGCCGCCGCCGCCCGCAGCCTGTCAAGTCTAAAGTCACATACACACTATCAGATTTTCTGCTGATTTTTTTCCTTCCGATTTACCAAAACCATATAATATGAGGTCAATACTTAGGAGTTTCAATTTGTATGCAATCAGGCAGGCCCTTGCACTACATGGTTTTGGTAAATCTGAAGACAAAAATCAGCAGAAAATCTGATAGTATGTATGGGTCTTTACTCTTCGGGCCCCGGCTACTACTGGGTGGGGAGCAGAGGAAGATCACTCCACCAGGGAAGGCAAGGAGATAAGCAGGCAGGCGGCTGGCCGGGACTTGAGCCAAGGCAGAAGAACATGCGAGTGAGTGGAGCTGAATGGGCATGCGCCCGAAACTGAAGAAATAGTCCCTCAGCTCTGACCAGCACATGATCATCAGAATGGGGCACAGATAATGGAAAAAAATAAACTCCCATAAGCTAGTAGGAGCAGCAGAGGAGAGGGGGGTGCAATTCAGATTTTTTCTTTTTATTCTGCATGGGCTGTCTTTGAAATTGCCCCAGCCCCTGTTCAAATCCAATCTGGGGACAAAACTGGGGACAGACTTGGTCCGGGGACAGTGTCCTCAATCCAGGGACTGTCCCCAGAAACCGGGGATGTCTGGTCACCCTAGCCTAAGGCCCAATTTTTCAGCCCCTGTTCAACAGGGGCATGTAATTAGAATTCTTTATATAATATTTCACAGCAGGGCCCGTTTCTGCAACCACCAAGAGTAACTGTGAGGACTTACAGTGTTGTGGCACCAGCAGCACCACCACCACCACCACCAAAGGCCCAATTTTTCTGGCCCTGTTCAACAGGGGCATGTAATTACAATTCTTAATCTAATATTTCACAGCAGGGCCCTGTGAGGGCTTACAGTGTTGTGGCCACAACAACACCTAAGGCCCAAATTTCTGCTGAGTATATAGGGCAGGCCCCTACTTTCAAACATCCAACTTACAAACGTCTCCTACTTGCAAACGGAAGGAGACAACAGGAAGTGAGATGAAATCTACCCCTAGAAAGGAAAATTCTCTCCTGTAAGAGTTAATATGGGAAAAACTTTTCTCCTTTCCACTAATGCTTTATCACTAATCCTTGTTTCACAAAAAAAACAAATTTTTTAAAAAACATTTGTCATTGGGACAAAAAGGGAGGTGGAATCTTCTGAAGAGGAGCACAGACAGCAAAACAAATGTCACAGGTTTGATAACCCTTCCCTATGTTTTCCAAAAAGCATAAAATAGATTTTTTGGCTGGATCTAAACACGTTAAAAATGTACCAGTTCAAAATTACAAACAGATTCTACTTAACAACAAACCTACAGTCCCTGTCTTGTTTGCACCGTCTGTATACTGCTGTTCAGAGTATATAGGGCCTGGGGGTCCCACACCTTTCCCCTTAATATCCATACAAGACCCAAAGGGCCTGGTAATAGACTGGGGGGTACCCATGCCGTTTGTCTCACTGATTTTCATCCATATTGCCAGGACCTGACATTACATTAAAGCCGCAAGGGAAAACATGGGAAACATGCGCCACTTTACAGGCATACTATAGACACCCCCCAGGTACGATATTTAAAGGAATATTTCACTTTTTTTTACTTTAAGCATCATTAAAATCACTGCTCCCGAAAAAACAGGCGTTTTTAAAACTTTTTTTTTTGCATTGATATATGTCCCCTGGGGCAGGACCCGGGTCCCCAAACCCTTTTTAGGACAATACCATGGAAATTAGCCTTTAAAATGAGCACTTTTGATTTCAAACGTCAATAGGATTCTAACGTTCGTGCAAATTTTCGGTCTGTTCGCAGGTTCTGGTACGAACCGAACTGGGGGTGTTCAGCTCATCCCTAATGCCCAGTGTTTTGAAGGCTCCGATGATGGTACCCAGCTAGAAGAAGGCAGTAACGTGAGCCCAGAGGGCAGGCGGTGCCCAAGAAGTCAGCAATCTGGCAGTCATGTTCCCCCAGCTGCAGCATACTGCCAGCTTTGCTCAAGTGATGAGGAGGGAGGGGATGATGAGGTCACTGACTCCACATGGGTGCCTGACAGGAGAGAGGAGGAGGAGGAGGCACATCTCCAATGAGGCAGGATGCGCTCCAGGGGAAGCTTAAGGGCAGCACACCGATTGCATCACACCGCAGAGCTCTGCATGTGCAGGGCGCTGCTGTCTCTGCACGTTATTCCAAAAGTTGTTTGGTGTGGGCCTTTTTTGAGACGAGTGCATCAGATCCCACTGCTGCTATTTGCAACATATGTCACAAGCGTACCTCGCGTGGCCAAAACATTACCCGCTTGGGCACTACATCCTTGACCAGACATATGTCGACGTGCCATGCAGTTAGTTAGCAAGCGTACCTAAAATACCCACAACAAAGAACAAAGCGGACCTCTCCTTGCTCCTCATCAGATGGGATCTCCAACCCCACTATACCTTCAGTCCTCTCTGAAACCTGCACTGAGAGGAATGAAGGTGTAGAATTAGGTGTGTCACAGCCAAGTACTTGTGGGCAATCTGCTTTCGGAACGGTTTCCAATGTCAGATTGTACCAGGCAAATAGCCCTGCCCCAACTGCTGCACGGCTGAAAGAAGTTCACTCCTAGCCATCCACATGCCCAGCGGTTGAATGCTAGCTTGGCTAAATTGCTAGCACTTTAACTGCTGACTTTTCAGTTGGTAGACTCTGCCCCCTTCTGTGAGTTTGTGGAATGTGCGGTTCCTCAGTGGTAGGTTCCCAAATGCCACTTTTTCTCATGGAAGGCGATTTCGGCTCTCTACCGGCATGTGGAAGGCAATGTCTTGGCCTCGCTGGACAGGGTAGTCAGTGGTAAGGTGGTAAGGTGCATATTACAGCTGACTCTTCTGGCAGGTGGGAAGGATGCAGGACAGGGAGCAGTAGTGTTGTAGGTTGTTCCGCCACCATGCTTCCAAAATTCTACTAGTGGTGATTCTGCCACACCTCTCTCATCCACCCGCTCCTTTTCTTCTTCCTCTGTGGCCTCTATCTGTGCTGATTTGTCCTTGGCTACATAGGCGTTCAAGGGGCTACGCAAGCACGCAGGCCAAAAGATGCCATGCAGTGCTTGAGCTGGTGTGCTTTGGGGACAGGAGCCACACTGGGGCAGAGATTCTGTCAGCTCTGCAGGGGCAGGTTCAGAGGTGGTTGATGCCATGCCAGCTTAAGGCAGGTATGGTGGTTTGCGACAATGGCACCAACCTCCTCTCCGCCCTCCGACAGGGACAACTGACCCATGTGCCCTGTTTGGCTCACGTCCTTAACTTGGTGGTGCTGTGGTTCTTGGGCAGGTAACTGGGCTTACAGGATATCCTGAGGCAGGCCAGGAAAGTCTGTGTGCATTTCCGCAGGTCATATAAAGCCAGCGCTCGGCTGGGTGACCTCCAAAAGGAATTTTACCTGTCCAAGAACCGCCTAATCTGTGACATGCCCACCAGGTGTAACTCAACTTTGGCCATGCTGCAGCGGCTGCACATGCAGTAGAGGGCCATCAATGAGTACCTATGTGACTATGGCACCAGGACAGGGTCAGCGCAGGGGAGCTTATTTTTTTCCCCCATGCTAGTGGGCTATGATCAGGGATGCATGTACTGTCCTGTCACCATTTGAGGAGGCCACGAGGATGGTGAGCAGTGACAGTGCATGCATCAGTGACACTGTCCCTCTTGTCCACCTGTTGGAGCACACGGAATAATGGACAGGGCACTTGAGGCAAAACAGAGGGAGGAAGAGGACAGTGTTCCTGCGTGCCCGCCGATCACACAGTAAGAGGATGAGGAAGAGGAGGAGGATTGTGTCAACATGGAGGTGGAGCCTGGCACTCAGCATCAGCAGCAGTCTTCAAGGAATCATTTACAGTCCGAAGAAACCCATGAACTTGTACGTGGCTGGGATCATACCGTCTTTAGTGACCCAGAGGACTCCGGACCGAATGCCTCAACCTATGCTGCATGGCCTCCCTGATCCTGCAAAGCCTGCAGAAGGTTCCTCGTATTCGTGGTATCAAGGGGAGGGATTATTACTGGCTGGCAACCCTCCCTGATCCACGTTACAAGGGTAAGGTTGCGGACCTTATCTTGCCGTCGCAGAGGGAGCAGAGGATGAAACATCTCTGGGAGGCCTTGCAGAAAGGTTTGTGCAATGCGTTTCCAGAGCCTGGAAGGTTACAATTTCCTGGTCCTCCTGGACAACGTGTTGTTGAGGCTTCGGTCAGTCATAAAAGGAGCGGTGGAGAAGGTGGCAATCTGACTGATGCGTTCAGACAATTTTTTAGTCCGCAGCTCCAAGGTCTGATTGGTTCCAGCAACCATCGCCAGCGTCTGATTCACATGGTGCAGTATTACCTAGGGGCAAGATCAGACTTGGACACTTTTCCCACTGAAAATCCTCTGGGTTACTGGGTCTTGAGGATGGATCACTGGCCAGAGCACTGGCACAGTATGCAATTGAGCTACTGGCCTGTCCTGCATCCAGCGTTCTTTCGGAACATACATTCTGTGCTGCTGGAGGTTTTGTAACCGATCACAGGGTGCGTCTGTCAAAGACTGCCTATGCTGATGCTGAGTGACTATCCTGTTATGCTGAGTAATTATCCTCTTCCTCAATGATCATGATGATAGCTTGTAAGAACATTTTTGGTTCTGGGCGCCGCCACCAGTGCCTAAGGCCCAATTTTTCAGCCCCTGTTTAACAGGGGCGTGTAATTACAATTTTTTTGCAATTCTTTGCAGCAGGGCTAGTTCCTGCGCTAGAGTATCTGTGAGGGGTTGCAGTGTTGTGGCACCATCACCAGTGCCTAAGGCCAATTTTTAAGCCCCTGTTTAACCACTAGGCTATGACGGCGGGACGAGGCTGCTCTTGTTCTGGGCGGACGTCATATGGCGTAATTGCCCTCCAGAGCCACTAGGAGGTGCACGCCCGCCTCGCCGGGGCACACACACGTGCCCGTTGCATCGCTCGGGACCCGGTGCACGTGCCTGGCGGACACGATGTCCTCCGAGCACCCGCGATTGCCGGGTAACAGAGCAGGACCGTGGATCTGTGTGTGTAAACACACAGATCAACGTCCTGTCAGAAGAGAGGAGACCGATGGTGTGTCCCTTGTACATAGGGACACTGATCGGTCACCTCCCCCAGTCAGTCCCCTCCCCCCACAGTTAGAATCACCTCCCTAGGACCCACATTAACCCCTCGATCACCCCCTAGTGTTAACCCCTTCCCTGCCAGTCACATTTACACAGTAATCAATGCATTTTTATAGCACGGATCGCTGTATAAATGTGAATGGTCCCAAAAATGTGTCAAAAGTGTCCGATATGTCCGCTGCAATATTGCAGTCACAATAAAAATTGCAGATCGCCGCAATTACTAGTAAAAAAAATAAATAAATAAAAATGCCAAAAATCTATCCCCTATTTTGTAGATGCTATAACCTTTGCGCAAACCAATCAATATACGCTTATTGTGATTTTTTTTACCAAAAATATGTAGAAGAATATATATCGGCCTAAACTGAGGAAAAAATGTGTTTAAAAAAAAAAAATTGATATTTATTATAGCAAAAAGTAAAAAATATTGTGTTTTTTCAAACTTGTCCCTCTTCTTTTGTTTATAGCGCAATAAATGAATACCACAGAGGTGATCAAATACCACCAAAAGAAAGCTCTATTTGTGGGGAAAAAATGATAAAAATTGCATTAGGGCGCAGTGTTGCATGACTGCGCAATTGTCATTCAAACTGCGACAGCACTGAAAACTGAAAAATGGCTTGGGCAGGAAGGGGGTGAAAGTGCCCAGTATTGAGGTGGTTAACAGGGGCATGTAATTACAATTTTTGATGCAATTCTTTGCAGCAGGGCTAGTTCCTGCACTCCAACTAGAGTATCTGTGAGGGGTTGCAGTGTTGTGGCACCAGCACCAGTGCCTAAGGCCCAATTTTTCAGCCCCTGTTCAACACGGGCATGTAATTAGAATTCTTGATCTAATATTTCACAGCAGGGCCCATTTCTGCACCCACCAAGAGTAACTGTGAGGGCTTACAGTGTTGTGGCAACACCACCAAAGGCCCAATTTTTCTGCCCCTGTTCAACAGGTGCATGTAATTACAATTCTTGATATAATATTTTACAGCAGGGCCCGTTCCAGCGCCCACCAAGAGTAACTGTGAGGACTTACAAAGTTGTGGCAGCAGCACCACCACCACCACTAAAGGCCCGATTTTTCTACCACTGTTCAACAATGGCATGTAATTACAATTCTTGATCTAATATTTCACAGCAGGGCCCTGTGAGGGCTTACAGTGTTGTGGCAACACCAACACCTAAGGCCCCAATTTCTGCAGAGTATATTGGGCAGGCCCCTACTTTCAAACATCCAACTTACAAATGACTCCTACTTGCAAACGGAAGGAGACAACAAGAAGTGAGATGAAATCTACCCCTAGGAAGATAAATTATCTCCTGTAAGAGTAAATATGGGAAAAACGTGTCTCCTTTTCACTGATGCTTTATCACCAATCCTTGTTTCACTAAAAACCCCAAATTTTCAAAAAAAAATTGTCATTGGGACAGAAAGTGAGGTGAAATCTTCTGAAGAGGTGCACAGACAGCAAAACAAATGTTACAGGGGTGATAACCCTTCCCTATGTTTTCAAAAAAGCTTAAAAATAGATTTTTTGGCTGGAGCTACACTTTAAAAATGTACCAGTTCAAAATTTTAAACAGATTCTACTTAACAACAAACCTACAGTCCCTGTCTTGTTTGCACCGCCTGTATACTGCTGTTCAGAGTATATAGGGCCTGGTGGCCCCACGCCTTTCCTTTTTTTAATTTGGGTGCGGGGTTCCCCTTAATATCCATACAAGACCCAAAGGGCCTGGAAATGGACTGGGGGGTGGGGGATACCCATGCTGTTTGTCTCACTGATTTTCATCCATATTGCCAGGACCCGACATTACATTAAAGCTGCAAGCAGTTTTAAATGACTTTTATTCCTTTAAAAATGTAATTTTGTGCAGGGACTGTTCTAAGTACAGGAAACACGTGCCACTTTACAGGCATACTATAGACACCCCCCAGGTATGATATTTAAAGGAATATTTCACTTTTTTTTTCACTTTAAGCATCATTAAAATCAATGCTCCTGAAAAAACGGTTGTTTTTAAAACTTTTTTTGCATTGATACATGTCCCCTGGGGCAGGACCCGGGTCCCCAAACCCTTTTTAGGACAATAACTTGCATATTAGCCTTTAAAAATTAGCACTTTTGATTTTGAACGTTCGACACCCATAGACTTTAATGGGGTTTTAAAGTTCACGCAAACTTTCCGTCTGTTCACAGGTTCTGGTGCGAATCGAACCGGGGGGTGTTTGGCTCATCCCTAATCTGCAGTAATTCTATTGGCAACATCTGGAATTTATACAGGATTTTCAGTAGTATTACTATCTTTTAAGGTGTTTATTCGTCCAATCCAGGAGAGAGGTCTAATAGCCATTTTCTTCAATTCTATTTTAATCTTGTTTTAAAAGTGGGATATAATTTGTTTGGTATAATTTTCCTAAAGATGGAGTTAGCTTTATCCCAAGATATTTTAAACTCATTTTTGCCCATATGAAAGGAAATTCCTCTTGCAGGTCTTGCTCTTCCTTATTACTCAGGTTATATTAAAAAAAAATAGATTTTACTGGATTAATCTTTAGATTGGACAGTTCTCCATATATTTTTAGATTTTTTTTATTAAGTTTGGTATTGTTATTCTAGGATTAATTAAATAGAACAAGACATCATTGGCGTATACCGCTACTTAATGCTCTTAACTCACAATCCTCACCCTTCCTACATCTGCACTGTTTCTTATTGTTGCAACTAAGGGTTCTAATGACAGTACAAACAGGAGGGGCAAGAGCAGACATCCCTTTCTTGTTCCAATGAACATTTCAAAAGATGGAGACAAGCTCATATTAACTTTTACTGATGCCGTAAGGTGATTATATAATAATGCTTTAATCCATCCTGACATCTGAGGACCTATTCCCAGGTTCACAATTGTGCTCATCATAAAGTACCAATCTACCCTGTCAAATGCCTTTTTGGCATCTATTGACAGGAGTAGACCTGGGGACTTTCCACCTTTCATTGTATGCAATAGGAGTAGTTTTCTTATCCCATTGTCTTTCCCTTCCCCCTTGGATAAATCTGGACTGGTCTGCATGAACTCATTCAGGCAAGGTTCACACCTATGTGAATTAAATGCGGGTTTCCCCGCATCCAATTGGCATAGCAGGAGAATGTGACTGGCTCCCTATGAAGCCAGTTCACATATATCCGGGGCAGCTGCGGAGCGCACTGCACAGAAATGCAGCGCATCTTTGGCTCCGTTTCAGGGCTGAATTCAGGCATAGAATCAGCCCTGATTTGTCCCTGAAACGGGGAACAGGACAAAACAGATTACAGTGCACACATACAAAAATGACATTTATCCTGCAAGGCTACTTAAAAACACCTGAACATATTCAAAAATACAGGGGTTTGGTCACACTATATGGTCATATAGTGCTAAGCCCACTTACTGCGACAAAGTACCCCAAATTGTTGCAGTAAGTGTGCTTAGCACTATATGACCATAGAGTGTGACCAAACCCCATATTTTTGAATATGTTTTAAGCAACAATGATTCTTTCCTCATTCATTTTCCTTCTCCCAGCCCATTCATATAGGTACATAATTTTGGAATTAATTGCTCTTTAAACTTTTTATAATAGCGAATTGTTAGCCCATCTGATCTTGGACTCTTCCCTATTGCTGTATTTTTTAATTCTAGGCTGATCTCCTCTTGTGTTATTGTGTCTTCTAAGGCTTGCAATCTTTCCTCAGATAGGTAGATTTGCTTCCATTAGTTATTTTTTTCATCCTTCTATACTTGGCCTCTTATGTACCCTTTTGCCTTACTGTATATAGGGCGCTTTGACTTTGAAAGGTCTTGGCTATTTCAGTTGTTGAATGTACTAACTTTCCTTTTCCATTTTTAGTTTTCCTATTAAATTTGTTGCTTTTTTTATTTTTTTATTTTCAAATGTTTATTGTATTTTTGTTAGAAAAAAATAAACAATCAATACATCAGCCTGCATGGCTATTGATCAGAGAATAAAACAATTTACAATCATGGAAAGGTGAGTCAGTTGTCACCATATCATAAGCTAAAACACAGCATTATGCATTTGAACATTTTTGGCTTGGAGTAAAAGACAATACCTCTGTGGCTATCAGTGTTGCACTTCACTAATAATCTCAGGTCCAAAAGGTCCTGAACTATTGTAAATGTCTAAGTGACCCAATAGGCACAGCTCCTAAACCCGAGTAGGTAACAACACACCACCCCGTGGGATAAAGGTGTAGGTGTGCAGTGTCACTCATGGAGCACAAAACTAGCCACTACGCCCCAGATTCTTCATCAGTGACCCATAATCTCCAGCTCAGAACAGTAGAGCTGCGGACATGTATAGCCTAGAGGAGTCGAGTGTAGATTAGTTAAAAATATGCTTCTTATAAACCTGTAATTAACTAATCAACTTTGTTAGTCTTCTGCCTCTTTAGAGGGGGTATAAGTAGCCCCCTCCTAGGCAGACTGTTGACTAAAAAGAAAAGAGGAAAGGAAGTAGAGTCAGGGAGTTTGAGGTGTCCCTGAGAAAAAGAGAGAGAAGGGAAGAGGAAAAGGAAGAAGCGGAAGTCCAGGAGTGTCTTAACCACTTGCCGACCAGTGACCGCAGTTGTACTGCGGCAGAATGGCACGGCTGGGAGAAATGACGTTATGTAACGTTGCTTCACCCTGTGGCCACTAGGGGCACACACACCCACGGAGCCAATGCGAGTGCCCGCCAGTTTCGATCACCGCCGGGCTCCCGCGATCGATCATGGCACACCGAGAACCGGGATCTGTGTGTGTAAACACAGTTTCCGGTTCTCTGAGGAGAGAAGAGACAGATCGTCTGTTCATACAGAGTATGAACAGCGATCTGTCATCTCCCCTACACAGTCCCATCCCCCTTCAGTTAGAACACACACTAGGGAACACAATTAATCCCTTGATCGCCCCCTAGTGTTAACCCCTTCCCTGCCAATGACATTTTTACAGTAATCAATGCATTCTTAAAGCATTGATCGCTGTATAAATGCCAATGGTCCCAAAAATATGTCAAAATTGTCTTATGTATCCACCATAATGTTGCAGTCTTAATAAAAATCGCAGATCGCCGCCATTACTCGTGAAAAAAATAAATAAAACTATCCCCTATTTTGTAGACGCTTTAACTTTTGCGCAAACCAATCAATATAGGCTTGTTGCGTTTTTTCTTTTTTGTTACCAAAAATATGTGAGGAAAAAAATGTGTTTTTTATATCATTTTTTGGGGTATATATTATAGCAAAAAGTAAAAAATAATGCATTTTTTTCAAAACTGTTGCTTTTTTTGTTTATAGCGCAAAAAAAAAACACAGAGGTTATCAACTACCACACCAAAAGAAAGCTCTATTTGTGGGAAAAAAAGGACATCAATTTTGTTTGGGTGCAATGTCGCACAACAGTGCAATTGTCAGTTAAAGCGACGCAGTGCCGAATCGCAAAAAGTGCTCTGATCAGGAAGGGGGTAAAATCTTCCAGGACTGAAGTGGTTAAACAGTGTTTGCGATACCTGGGCCGATGGATAAGTTACTATAACTTGCCCAGGCCTCCTATATGGCTTCAAATTTCACTAGTTTATCCTGCAGTTTAGCAACTATTTGTTCTTGTGACATGATCCATGATATTTTCCTCTTTG
The DNA here is from genome assembly GCA_037952925.1 of Lithobates clamitans. NCBI lineage: Eukaryota > Metazoa > Chordata > Amphibia > Anura > Ranidae > Lithobates > Lithobates clamitans. Next base: position 1,006,199 of record JBBGZY010001372.1, read on the forward strand.
CTGCTAAAAAATATATAGAAGGTTTTTTCCATGCCCCTGTTAGGGTAATCTTGGCTCCCAGGAGAATGAAGAAGACCAGTGCCTGCATATGTTTGGGAATTTTTGTAACCTTGTGATTCAAGAGGGCTATGGTGGGATCTTGCGAGATTGCGGTCCCCTGTTATTTTCCTCAACATGCAGAAGACCTTATTCCAGTATGACCTGATTTGAGGACATGAACACCAGATATGGAACATTGAGCCCACCATATGACATCCTCCAGTCGAGAGGGAATGTAGTACCATCTAGTCAACAGTTTAACATTAGCTTCAATGAAAGATACATTCAGGATACCTTTATAAGAACGCTGGAAAGCCTGTAACCATTCGTTTTGCTTCCATGTATGCCCCATGTCTAGCTCCCAAGCCCGGGCATAGGCAGGTAAATCATCTCTACACACCAGGGAGTAATAGATCTTTGAGATACCTCCCCTCTGATCCATGATATTGGAAAACCATTGTTCATAAGGTGTGGCCTTAGGGGGTTCAGTCTTATCTACCAGATAGAATTGAGGAAATGTCTAATTTGGGAGAATCTGAATTTCTCCGAAATGGGCATTTCCAGTTTACTTAAACAATATCCCAGTCAAATCGGTCCCATTGAATTAAATAAATGTCCTATGCGAAAAAGACCTTTGGCTTTTTTATTTTTTATATTCTTGCTTTTTCCTGGTTTATCTCTGCATTTATATCTATCCTTGGCCACTCTATTTAAGACTTATATTGTTTCCTGTTCCATTAAATCTTTTAGCCTCTCTCTCTTTAACACTAAAGCATTCTGTACATCTAAATCTGCTTTCTTTTTTTCCTAGCCCCCTATAGAAATTAGTATACCCCTAATATATGCTTTGTGTGCTACCCATATCGTGACCACTGCTATTCCTGGGGTTTCATTTAAGTGAAAATATTGTTCTTTTTCTTTTTTTATTTTATCTTCCACTTCTTTCTCTTGTATCAGGTCTTCATTCAATCTCCAAGTACTCCTATTCTCTTGGTTTCCTGTTAATTTCAACTTCATTGTTACTGGGGCATGGTCTGATAATGACATTATTTATATTGATGTTTTTCCTACTAATTCTAGCAGTCTGTGCTCCACCATTATATAGTTCAGCCTAGAGTACGTCCCATGCACGGGGGAGTAGAAAGTATTATCTTTTATCTCAGGGTGTTGGGCTCTCCATATATCTACCAAAGGGTCACAACGTTGATGCGCAACGCGCATGCGCGGTCTGTTTTTAACCGCTAAGGAGTTTTTTCCTTTCTGTTACTGTCATTTTGTCATAAATGCTTTTAATGCATTCTAGTTGTAATAAATTGCCCCCAATTTTTCAATCTACACTATTGGAGTCCTATTCTATTTTTTCTTGGGAGCTGTGGCTTATCTGTACCTGACCTTTTCCGAGAAGAAACATGGAAGGAATTCCTGTGAGCATACTTCTACATCGGGGTCCCCGTTACTGTGGGCTGCCTGTCCGATGAAGTGAGAGAGGACTCGGAGGTTCCATCATCCCTGGATATTTCCACAACTAAGCCTGTTTTGACCCCCCTGAGTAAGGGTGGTCGCAGGCTTTTCGGTAAGCCTTCATTTTTACCATTTGGTGGTGGGCTGCACGAGAGGTGGATCAAGTATTCCCGAACCCTACAATACATCTTTCTCTGGATTTCTTCTGGAATTAACACATTGTTATTTGGAACACTTTTTTGAACTTTTTATTTCACTATTCATGTTATATTTATTCCTTTCACATATACCATTTTGGGCATGGACCCATATTTATAAGGAATATCATGAGAATTTCACTATGTATCATATATAGATATAAGCCTTAGATGAATATTCTATGTGTGTTTATATTGTTCATTTGGCATTACATCTTAGTATTATCAGAGATTGTGCACTAATTTTTAATCACTAGTCACATTTTTATGTCCAGCGCTACACTGATTGTTATGTATATTATCCACAAATACCAGCATCTCAGCCTCCTATTACAGTCCTCAGTGGGAATTGCTTAGCAATTAAGGATAGAACGGTACCTATAAAAGCTATACACCCACTGACATGTTCATGTGCATAGGAAAAGAGAAGGAGGAGGAGAGAAGGGGGAAGGAAGTCAGGAGGGCAAAGGAGAGGAGGAGAAAAGAAGGAGGGAGGGAAGAAGGAAGGAAAGAGTAAAGAGGGGGAGGGGGAGGGAGAGAGAAAAGAGGTAGAGTCCTAAATGGGAATTTCCCTGTCTCGCATCCAGCAGAGCAAAAGTGTGCCTTATTCAGGTGTTATTCATGACAATCTATTCCAGCTGTCACCCACACTTCGACAGTAATCATCTTGACCAGATCTATCTAGAACATAATATGCCTAGCCTGCACCCAGGGCACCCAGATTTTTTCAAATTTTTGGGGGCAATTAGGTCCCATATACGTAAGTTTATATAAGGGCAGCACCGAGTTAATAAGTGCCTTCCATGCCAGAAGTTGAGGGGGCTCTGGAAGCTTCCATTTGGACAGTATCGTTTTCCTAGCATAATAGGCCGCATAAAAAAAATAGTCCAGTGTGCTTGGTAGTATTCAAATTGTCAGTAATGCCCAGTAGAAATATCAAAGGATCACTGTCTAGAGACAGACCTGCAACCCTATTCACATCAGCCATCACTGCCCGCCAGAACGTTTGTATGAGAGGACATTCCCACACTATGTGAATAAAGTTACCCACGACTGCCTTCATTTGGGGCAAGTATCCGCCACCCCTGGGTAAATTCTGGATAGTTTAGAGGGAGTGTAGTAGTGTAGAAATTTGAGCTGGACAAAGTGGTCCCTGGCCGATATCATAAGTGGAATGCATTGCTGTAAGCCCTCGGTCTAGTCCTCCTCTGTTAGAACGGGGATATCTTTTTGCCATACCTCAAACAGCTTAGCTGTACTCGAGACGCCTCTGCAGGTGAGTCTCAAGTATATGGGGGATAATGTGCGGTCAGTCTCAGCTGCTGTTAGAAGGGACTTGACCGAGTGCACAGCAAGAGCAACTCCATCATAAAATTGCACCCTCATAGCATGCCTAAGTTGTATGTACCTAAAGTAGATCCCTGGAGGCAGATGGAATTGCCGCTTGAGCTCTGCCAGGGAGAGAATTTGTCCTCTGGTTACAATGTGGTTTAGTTTGGTAATCTGGAATCTAGCCCAGACCTGGGGGTCTGTCATAGATTTAAGATGTGGCAAAGAGGGGTTTCCCCTGAGCGGAGTGTGAGGAGAGATGGTACCAGCCTCACCAAGCCATTTAGTAACCTGCTTCCAGGCCAGCAGTGTTGTCTTCATGGGAGCAGTCACCTGGGGGTAGGGATGAGCTTCGTGTTCGATTCGAACCCATGTTCGACTCGAACATCGGCTGTTAGGTCGTTCGCCGAATTGCGAACGATATGGGCCGTTCACGCCAAATTCGTGTGGTGCGTCATGGCCCATAATTCACTGCGGCATCGCAGTGCATTGCTTGCTGATGATTGGCCAAACATGCACTATGACCCGCATGCTTGGCCAATCACAGCGCCACCTGAACAGAGAGCCGTAATTGGCAAAAGCCAAGGAGGCTTTGGCCAATTATGGCTCAGGGGATTTAGTACACGCCCCACACTATATAAGGCCGCCTGCACGGCGGCCCTGTGCAGTGTGTTCCGGTGTGCTTAGAAAGAGAGAGAGACAGTATCATTTCATTTGAGTTAGCTAGATTAGGCAGGACAGTCAGTCAGTTAGCTGCACTTAAAGTGTATTGTGTATATATATATGCATCCCAGGTGTTGCATATATATATATATATATACACTGTATTCAGTTTAGCTAGATCCTTTCCTGTTATCTTCTAGACTATTTACATTTAGTGCAGTGCGTCCTGCTCACAGTGTTCAGCTAGATCCGTTCCTGTTATCTTCCTACTGACAGGCAGGCTTGTCTTGTTACAGTATTTACAGCTACCTAATGAAAAATTACTGGTGTTCTTTTGATCCTATTAGTGCCACGGTCAGGCAGCTAGACTATTTACATTTAGTGCAGTGCGTCCTGCTCACAGTGTTCAGCTAGATCCGTTCCTGTTATCTTCTTACTGACAGGCAGGCTTGTCTTGTTACAGTATTTTGAAGAAAATTACTGGTGTTCTTTTGATCCTATTAGTACCACAGTCAGGCAGCTAGACTATTTACATTTAGTGCAGTGCGTCCTGTTCACAGTGTTCAGCTAGATCCGTTCCAGTTATCTTCCTACTGACAGGCAGGCTTGTCTTGTTACAGTATATAAAGCTACCTGAAGAAAATTACTGGTGTTCTTTTGATCCTATTAGTACCACGGTCAGGCAGCTAGACTATTTACATTTAGTGCAGTGCGTCCTGCTCACAGTGTTCAGCTAGATCCGTTCCTGTTATCTTCCTACTGACAGGCAGGCTTGTCTTGTTACAGTATATAAAGCTACCTGAAGAAAATTACTGGTGTTCTTTTGATCCTATTAGTACCACGGTCAGGCAGCTAGACTATTTACATTTAGTGCAGTGCGTCCTGCTCACAGTGTTCAGCTAGATCCGTTCCTGTTATCTTCCTACTGACAGGCAGGCTTGTCTTGTTACAGTATTTACAGCTACCTAAAGAAAATTACTGGTGTTCTTTTGATCCTATTGGTACCACGGTGAGGCAGCTAGACTATTTACATTTAGTGCAGTGCGTCCTGCTCACAGTGTTAAGCTAGATCCGTTCCTGTTATCTTCCTACTGACAGGCAGGCTTGTCTTGTTACAGTATATAAAGCTACCTGAAGAAAATTACTGGTGTTCTTTTGATCCTATTAGTACCACGGTCAGGCAGCTAGACTATTTACATTTAGTGCAGTGCGTCCTGCTCACAGTGTTAGGCTAGATCCGTTCCTGTTATCTTCCTACTGACAGGCAGGCTTGTCTTGTTACAGTATATAAAGCTACCTGAAGAAAATTACTGGTGTTCTTTTGATCCTATTAGTACCACGGTCAGGCAGCTAGACTATTTACAGTTAGTGCAGTGCGTCCTGCTCACAGTATTCAGCTAAACCTACAAGTTAGTGGGGTGCGTCCACCTCACAGTGTTCAGCTAAAGCTACCTGTGGAAGGTTGGTGGTATTCTCATACTACAGGCAGGCAGTTGATTTTGCTAGCTGCAGTATCAGTACATTATATATATATATATATATATATATATATCCCAGCTTAGTGCAGCTACAGGCCATTAGTATGTCTGGAAGGCCAAGAAGGAGAGGCAGACAGTCACAAGCCAATAAGAGAGGGCAAGCAGGCTCTGTGTCTAGTGCTGGTCGTGGAGACGGTGCATCCTCATCAGCACCTGGCCATGGGACACGCTTGGCCTTTTTTTCGGCAGCTGGCCGTGTTGAGCCGCAACATGCGGAAGACTTGGTCGAGTGGATGACCAAGCCATCCTCATCCTCCTCATCCTCTCTCACCCATGCCCAGGGTGCTTTGTCTGGCAAAGCAGCGGCCTCTTCCCTCGGCTCAATGTCATCAGTGACTCCTTCCCTAGCTCCACCATGTCCTCCTGAGGAGTCCCTCGAACTGTTTGACCACAGTGTTGGGTACATGCTCCAGGAGGATGCCCAGCGTTTGGAAGGCTCTGATGATGATACTGAGCTCGATGAAGGCAGTAACATGAGCACGGATAGAGGGGGTGCCCAAGAAAGACAGCAATCTGGCAGTCATGCTGCCCCGGCTGCAGCATACTGCCAGGTTTGCTCCAGTGATGAGGAGGGAGGGGATGATGAGGTCACTGACTCAACGTGGGTGCCTGATAGGAGAGAGGAGGAGGAGGAGGCGACACATCACCAACGAGGCAGGATGCCCTCCAGGGGCCAGCCTAAGGGCAGCACATTGACTGCATCACACCCCAAAGCTCCACATGTGCAGGGCGCTGCAGTCTCTGCGCGTTATTCAAAAAGTTCTTTGGTGTGGGCCTTTTTTGAGACGAGTGCATCAGATCGCACCGCTGCTATTTGCAACATATGTCTCAAGCGTATCTCACGTGGCCAAAACATCTCCCGCTTGGGTACCACATGCTTGACCAGACATATGTTGACCTGCCATGCAGTTCGTTGGCAAGCATATCTAAAAGACCCACACCAAAGAACAAAGAGGACGTCTCCTTGCTCCTCATCAGCTGAGATTTCCAACCCCACTAGACCTTCAGTCCTCTCTGAGACCTGCACTGAGAGGAATGAAGGTGTAGAATTAGGTGTGTCACAGCCAAGTACTTGTGGGCAATCTGCTTTTGGTACACCGACGTCAGATTGTACCAGGCAAATTTCCCTGCCCCAGCTGCTGCACCGCCGAAAGAAGTTTGCTCCCAGCCATCCACATGCCCAGCGGTTAAATGCTAGCTTGGCAAAATTGCTAGCATTTCAACTGCTACCTTTTCAGTTGGTAGACTCTGCCCCCTTCCGTGAGTTTGTGGAATGTGCGGTTCCTCAGTGGCAGGTACCCAAACGCCACTTTTTCTCACGGAAGGCGATTCCGGCTCTCTACCGGCATGTGGAAGGCAATGTCCATGCCTCGCTGGACAGGGCGGTCAGCGGTAAGGTGCATATTACCGCTGACTCATGGTCCAGCAGGCATGGACAGGGACGTTACCTAAGTTTCACGGCGCATTGGGTGACTCTGCTGGCAGCTGGGAAGGATGCAGGACAAGGTGCAGTAGTGTTGGAGGTTGTTCCGCCACCACGCCTCCAAACTGCTAATGATTGTGACACACCTCTCTCCTCCACCCCCTCCTCTTCTTCTTCCTCCATGGCCTCTTCCTCGGAACCAGCGGTGCTCCGTAGTCGTTCAAGGGGCTACGCAAGTACGCAGGCCAAAAGATGCCATGCGGTGCTTGAGCTGGTGTGCTTGGGGGACAGGAGCCACACTGGGGCAGAGGTTCTGTCAGCTCTGCAGGGGCAGGTTCAGAGGTGGTTGATGCCACGCCAACTTAAGGCAGGAATGGTGGTTTGCGACAATGGCACCAACCTCCTCTCTGCCCTCCGACAGGGACAAATGACCCATGTGCCCTGTTTGGCTCACGTCCTTAACTTAGTGGTGCAGCGGTTCTTGGGCAGGTACCCGGGCTTACAGGATGTCCTGAGGCAGACCAGGAAAGTCTGTGTGCATTTCCGCCGGTCATATAATGCCAGTGCTCGGCTGACGGACCTCCAAAAGGAGTTTAACCTGCCCAAGAACCGCCTAATCTGTGACATGCCCACCAGGTGGAACTCAACGTTGGCCATGCTGCAGCGGCTGCACACGCAGCAGAGGGCCATCAATGAGTACCTGTGCGACTATGGCACCAGGACAGGGTCAGGGGAGCTTGTTTTTTTTCCCCACGCCAGTGGGCCATGATCAGGGATGCAAGCACTGTCCTGTCACCATTTGAGGAGGCCACGAGGATGGTGAGCAGTGACAGTGCATGCATCAGTGACACTGTCCCCCTTGTCCACCTGTTGGAGCACACGCTGCGTGGAATAATGGACAGGGCACTTGAGGCAGAACAGAGGCAGGAAGAGGAGGACTTCCTTAGCTCTCAAGGCCCCCTTTATCCAGACAGTGTTCCAGCAGCAGTCTTTAAGGGATCAGTCCCAAGAAACACATGAACTTGTACGTGGCTGGGAGGAGGTGGCTGCGGACCATGTCGTCCTTAGTGACCCAGAGGACTCCAGACCGAATGCCTCAGCAAACCTACGCTGCATGGCCTCCCTGATCCTGCAAAGCCTGCGTAAGGATCCTCATATTCGTGGTATCAAGGAGAAGGACCAATACTGGCTGGCAACCCTCCTTGATCCACGTTACAAGGGTAAGGTTGCGGACCTTATCTTGCCATCGCAGAGGGAGCAGAGGATGAAACCTCTTCGGGAGGCCTTGCAGAAAGGTCTGTGCAACGCGTTCCCAGAGACTGGGAAGTTACACACTCCTGTTTCTGGACAACGTGTTGCTGAGGCTTCGGTCAGTCAAAGAAGGAGCGGTGGAGAAGGTGGCCGTCTGACCGATGCGTTCAGACAATTTTTTGGTCCGCAGCCCCAAGGTATGATCGGTTCCAGCAACCATCGCCAGCGTCTGTTTTACATGGTGCAGGAATACCTAGGGGCAAGATCAGACTTGGACACCTTTCCCACCGAAAATCCTCTGGGTTACTGGGTCTTGAGGATGGATCACTGGCCAGAGCTTGCACAGTATGCAATTGAGCTACTGGCCTGTCCTGCATCCAGCGTTCTTTCGGAACGCACATCCAGTGCTGCTGGAGGCGTGGTAACTGATCACAGGGTGCGTCTGTCCACCGACTCGGTCGATCGACTGACCTTCATAAAAATGAATCAGTCTTGGATCACCACCAGCTACCAAGCACCTGATGCTGATGTAACCGAATAATTTTTTTTGAAATCTCCAGATCCCTTCAAAGACTGCCTATGCTGATGCTGAGTGACTATCCCTGAATAATTATCCTCTTCCTCCTCAATCATCACGCTGATAGCTTGTAAGAACATTTTTGGTTCTGGGCGCCACCACCAGTGCCTAAGGCACAATTTTTCAGCCCCTGTTTAACAGGGGCGTGTAATTACAATTTTTGATGTAATACTTTGCAGCAGGGCTCGTTCCTGCGTTCCAACTAGAGTGTCTGTGAGGGGTTGCAGTGTTGTGGCACCAGCACCAGTGCCTAAGGCCCAATTTTTCTGCCCCTGTCTAACAGGGGCATGTAATTACAATTTTTGATGCAATACTTTGCAGCAGGGCTCGTTCCTGCGTTCCAACTAGAGTGTCTGTGAGGGGTTGCAGTGTTGTGGCACCAGCACCAGTGCCTAAGGCCCAATTTTTCAGCCCTTGTTTAACAGGGGCGTGTAATTACAATTTTTGATGCAATACTTTGCAGCAGGGCTCGTTCCTGCGTTCCAACTAGAGTGTCTGTGAGGGGTTGCAGTGTTGTGGCACCAGCACCTAAGGCCTAATTTTTCAGCTCCTGTTCAACAGGGGCATGTAATTACAGTTCTTGATCTAATATTTCACAGCAGGGCCCTGTGAGGGCTTACAGTGTTGTGGCCACAGCAACACCTAAGGCCCAAATTTCTGCTGAGTATATAGGGCAGGACCCTACTTTCAAACATCTAACTTACAAACGACTCCTACTTGCAAACGGAAAGGAGACAACAGGAAGTGAGATGAAATCTACCCCTAGGAAGGGAAATTCTCTCCTGTAAGAGTTAATATGGGAAAAACATTTCTCCTTTCCACTGATGCTTTCCAATCCTTGTTCCACAAAAAAAAAAAAAAATTTCAAAAAACATTTTTCATTGGGACAAAAAGTGAGGTGAAATCTTCTGAAGAGGAGGAAAGACAGCAAAACAAATGTCACAGGGGTGATAACCCTTCCCTATGTTTTCCAAAAAGCTTAAAAAAGATTTTTTGGCTGGAGCTAAACACGTTAAAAATGTTCAAAATTACAAACAGATTCTACTTAACAACAAACCTACAGTCCCTGTCTTGTTTGCACCGCCTGTATACTGCTGTTCAGAGTATATAGGGCCTGGTGGCCCCACACCTTTCCTTATTTTAATTTGGGTGCGGGGTTCCCCTTAATATCCATACAAGACCCAAAGGGCCTGGTAATGGACTGGGGGGTACCCATGCCGTTTGTCTCACTGATTTTCATCCATATTGCCATGACCTGACATTACATTAAACCCGCAAGCAGTTTTAAATGAGATTTTTTCCTTTAAAAATGACATTTGGTGCAGGGACTGTTCTAAACACGGGAAACATGCGTCACTTTACAGGCATACTATAGACACCCCCCAGGTACGATATTTAAAGGAATATTTCACTTTTTTTTTTTTTACTTTAAGCATCATTAAAATCACTGCTCACGAAAAAACGGCCGTTTTAAAAAAAATTTTTTGCATTGATACATGTCCCCTGGGGTAGGACCCGGGTCCCCAAACCCTTTTTAGGACAATACCATGCAAATTAGCCTTTAAAATGAGCATTTTTGATTTCGAACGTTCGAGTCCCATAGACGTCAATGGGGTTCTAACGTTCGTGCGAACTTTCGGTCCGTTCGCAGGTTCTGGTGCGAACTGAACCGGGGGGTGTTCGGCTCATCCCTACCTGGGGGCTATACCTAGGTCCTCGGTAGACTAGGTTGCTGAGCTCAGAGTAGGATCCCAAGATGGCTGCCTCCAAATTTACTGCTGGGTTTGAACTATCTTGGGTAATCCACCATCTTACTGTGACCAGTTGCGCAGCCCAGTAATATTTTTTGAAATTTGGGAGGGACAACCCGCCCTCGGTTAGGGACATTTGCAGCTTTACTTTAGCCACCCTGGGGACTGAACCCACCCAGATAAAAGAGGAGATTATTCGATCAAGTTTAGCAAAGAAGGCCGCAGGTACAGGGACTGGAGAGTGTCAGAACACATAGAGAAATTTGGAGAGAAAGGACATTTTAATAAGATTAACTCTCCGATCCGGAGTGAGCGGAAGGTTCTTACACACCCGGCATTTACGAGCAAGCTGCTGGAGGACAGGATATAGATTGTCGTTCAGGTACCTTGTTTCTCCAAAAATAAGCCCGGGCCTTATATTAATTTTGGCAACAAAAGACACAGTAGAGCTTATTTTTGGGCTAGGTCTTACCATGTAATATGCTATCTTCTCTCCCCCTCTCTCTCCTTGCCTTAAAGGAATCCCCAGTGTGAACCGATTTAAAATGCTTGTAAAATCCTAAAATCCACTCTATTACAGTAGTATATAATGTACAATGTGTGTGTTCCTGTAATATAATTGTGCCAAATACCTTCGTTATAGCACGCTCTGCACTTCTGTGACCCGCCGGAGCTCTCTTCCCCGCAATTATATTACAGAAACACACACATTGTACATCATATACTACTGTAATATATTGGATTATAGGATTTTACAAGCTTTTTAAACTTGGGCTTATTTTCGGGGTAGGGCTTATATTGCATCCTTCCTGGAAAATAACGCTAGGTCTTATTTTCGGGGTAGGTCTTATTTTTGGGGAAACACAGTACTTCTTTGGGTCCCTCTGAATATAAATTCCCAGATACTTGAACCGGGATACCTGTTGCAGAGAGTCTGTGGGCTTACTAATTGATTTCCCACTGATAGCGGGAACAGGAGCGATTTGTCCCAGTTCACTTTTACTCTGGAAAAATATCCAAATCTGTCAATGATAGCTAAAGCTGATTGGAGAGAACAGCGAGTATCCTGTAGATATAGCAGCATTTCGTCTGCGTATAGTGACACTTTCTCAACCAGAGTGGGAAAGGAAATATGCCAGACCTCTCCAGAGCTGCTCAGAAGCTCTGCCAGCGGCTCAATTGCCAATGCAAAAAGAGTCGGGGAGAGAGGACAGCCCTGCCTGGTGCCTCGGTGGAGTGGGAAGGAGGGTGAAAGTACACCATTTGCCCAAACTCTGGCCAAGGGGGCCGAATAGAGCATCCTCAGCCAGGAAATATATTGGGGCGCAAACCCAAACTTTTGGAGGACAAGCCACAAGTATTCCCACTCCACCGAGTCAAAGGCCTTTTCTGCGTCTAGTGAGGCAACCACTGACGTGGATACCTTTATACATACCTCACTTATATATTTAATGATACATAAGTGATTAAAACCTTTTATCTATATATGAATCAACCCATAGAATTAAGAATGAATGATATCTGTTCGAAAAGGGTAACAATCTAATTTATTTAAACTTACTATTGTACAGAAAAGAAACTTGTAGTAATATGAGATTAGCAACTATAACATAAATGATATAACCTTAAAAACAACAATGTTACCAATGATAATAAATATTGCTATAATGGTCATACCCATGCTATCGAGATTAATAAGGTATTAAGGCCAAATCCTACAGTAGAAAAAGTTACAGGAAAGAAAAGAGACATAGAGATACATTGTATGGAGAAGTCTTACGTAACCATCCTTCATCTAGACAGTCAGCCGGAGAAAGAGCCCTAGCCTCTCCAGGTTTTTGGTTGTATGTTGTTAGAACCCACTCCCACCAATCAGAATTCAGGGTCACCTCATTGGTTCAGAAGTGGCATTGAATCCTGATTGGCTACCCCTGAAGCCTAAAGTTCATTAGTTAAGTTGGCTTAACTTCTGATTGGTCGCATCTGAAGCTGTTCAGAAATTCATGCTAAGATTTTAAGAACTCCGGTGCCATTCTGTCTGAGAACCTGAGTACCTGTTGATTTCCAACCATCAGCCCTCTGTGATATAAGATAAATTAGCATTACAAGGACTCGAGAGACGCAATGTCTGCCCTGGCTCTCTCTACGAACAATAGGGTAACTTAGTTACTATGCGGATAGCAGGCCAACACAAAAGGTGTGTTTGAGATGCCAAAACAGTAAATAGGCCCACCTTCTATTACACATGTTCCTATAAAAAATACACCTATATACACCCATAAATATATATTACATATATATATAGATATATATATATATCTATATATATATATAGATATATATATATAGATATATATATATATACACAGACATATAGATAGATAGATATATACATACATACACGTACACATCATACAAAATGGGGCATGGTAATCTAATTAGAAAGTCCTCACGATGGTACGCTTGAATCTCATTGATATAAATATGGAATTCAATATCTCCATCACATTTCCCCCTGAAGTTCATTCTTGAACTTATGTCCTCCTTCAATGATCTTGCACCCACCCACAAGAGCCCAGAAGCCCCGACCCTTCCCCACCACCACTGCGGCCTCCTCTTCCTTTCTTGAACACGCCGGAACTCCTCAAGGTAGGCTTAAGATAGCAAAGAAATCCTGGTGCTTTTGAGACTTCACATCCAAACCATGAGTGTCTGTACTGCAATGTTTCAGCGCCCCTCTGCCTTGGAAGAGCGGAACTCCAACATTGATGGCGGGATCCTGGCATATTTAGTCCTGTATCTTTGTAAGACCATGTAACGGTTGCATCGATTGGATCAGACCGCGAGACAGCACTTTTCAGCATGGTGAAGGAAAGTCCAGGAAAGTCTTATTCGTGACACATTTATCTCAAGAAATAACTTGGTGGTCGCTGCTTCTTCAGGTGGGGGTCGGGTGGGCCTCCAGACAGTCGTGCATGAATACAAAAAGAGAGAGGAGAACGTTAGTGTACAGATATTGGAGAAATGCCGGACAGGAGCAGAGTGTTGGCCATTAAGACTAAATACTCATAAAGGGTGTAATGTGGATGAGTAGAGTGGGTTCCCCACAGGGTACAGAGTCTGAGCAACTGCCAGTATCATCCATGGCCCTTGATGGTAGGGATAGACAATACTGTCTGTTATTGCCAGGTCCCTGGGTTCACCACACCTGCTCACGGGGCTCAGGTTAAAGTAGTAGGTAGACTAGGGGAGGTGGAATTACATTAAGACATAAAACTGGATGTCCAGGGATACTTTAGTTAAAATATGGTACGATATGGTACGATATATGGTACGATAAAAAATGATATGAGTTACCTTATCTTGAGAAGATAGATGATAGAAATCAAAGGAAAAAACTCAGAGAGCATAATATTAAAGAAGAAAAAGGAATGGAAGAGAGGTGAGTAATGAAAATGAACAGGAAAAATAGTGGAAATGAAAAAAAGAACAAAAAAACGAAAAAAACTACAGATTGAACGCTGCTCCAACCAAGACTGTTAAAGAGCCTTGAATCTGTATATAAAAAAAAGAATACATTGGTTAAAAACATAATAAAAATAAAAACAAAAAAAACCAAACAAATGTTTTTCTAAAAAAAAAAAACTCCTCTCCTATTAACAGTATTTTTGCAGGTCAGGTACACAGATATTAACAACAAAAGGGAGAGAAAAAAAATAAAAAATAAAAAAAATTATTGAAACTTTTGGAATTTAGGTAAACCTGACTGCACTTTATTACTAAAAATTGAAGAGGCTTATCCCTGGAACAAGAAAAATATAGTTCTAGGGTCCTCTCTTAAATGCGCAACTTCTTTGTACTGGTCTGGATTGGATCTGGCTTCCTCAGAGATTTGTTTCTGAGTTAGTGGCCTTTCTGTTCCATGAGAGAAGATACCTTGTTGAGGTGCACATTCTCATAGCTTTGGCATTCATTCTCCTGATAGTAACGCACATTATTACCTGCATCAGGAAAAGCAATAAGGCTGCACAGATTAGGACAACAGGGTGGAGCAAAATGTTTAGGAAAGCTGTAGCGTTCGGACTATACCCAAATAAACTTTCCCACCAGGAAATCTTAGCATCTGCGTCTAAAGCGTGGGATACTTGGATCAGTCTATTTTGATCATGGGTGAGTCGTATGGTGGCTTGTTTTTCAGCATCTCCTAGTACATTTAATATTTCATCCTGTTGTCTGAAATCCATCAGCCAAGCTTTTAACTCAGCCCCAAATCCCAGAGGAAGTTTCTGTAGGTGTAAGGGGATGTCAGGTTTGCTATAAAACCTTTCTTCAGGGGTGATCGGGGTACAACCCGGTGTTCCTGCTATATCCATGCCACGGGCCAGAGGAGGTGTACTATAGACTCCCCGAGGTAGTGTACCCTGCTGAGTACCATTTACCTGATGCTGAAAACAGTACATCATTAGACATGTGATACTAGCACCAGTACCCTGGTCTCCAGTCTCAAGTAGTTTTAACTTTGTTTAGGACCAGTTGGGACACTACTCCGGCATCCATTAGACATGACCCCCTCCCCTGTGCCAGCATTATTGCCTTTTCCCATAGCACAACCCCTACCTTCCTCTAGCACTCATCAGTACCAGTCATCTGAGGCTGTCCAGACCCAAACCATCAGAACAAGATGGACTCATGGGTGTAATCCAGTAGAGTCTGATAGGATAGTACCCAGATTGACCGTGATATCTGCACAATGTTCCATCCCTGCCATTAGGGATGAGAACAGTGCAAGTAAGATTTTTGATGATCCTGGAACTGAGTCATCCACCAATCTATTACGACTCATAGGCAACCTGGATACTACCCCCCCCCTGTCTGTCCTTGCAAAGTGATGCTGGACAGAGCAAGTTGGCTTTCCTAACCCCTTCCCTGATATGTAGCACAAGACCCCCCCAATGTGATCCTGAATATCTCCAGCTCCATAGTGTTTTAAGGTACCCAGTGCCCCACCTCCAGCTCCAAAGACAGTCTCCATTAAGCCTCTCTTTCCTAAGGATGGGAAATAGTCAGAATACCCGGATTGAAAACCACCTGCCACCAGGTACACTTGTCTCTTCATAGAGGTTGCACACCTTATGGGGCACTGGTCTTCCTGTCATGCAGGACACAGACCACTAGTTAAGGTACGCAAGGAGTCTAGGATAGGAAGGACACCTATGGGTATCCACTGAGGAGAATACAGCCTGCCCACACAACTCCATCCCTGTGCCTGGATTTCAGAGACCATGCCCAGGGTATACAATGCACCTCTACCTATGGTTAGGTTCAAAGAACCATCTAGTTCCCTGACTAACGTTACATCTGTATTCCTTAGGACACAGAAACAAACTCGTCTATGTCCCAAATAATACCCAGGTGCTTCCTTCCCAGCAATGACCTCTCCATCCAGAACACAGAGTGCAATATACACAATCTTGCTGCACATCTCTTCTCCAGGCTCTCCCAAAACTATACACTCTCAACTTGTATGCCATCAGGCAGGCCCTCATACTACACATCTGAAGGTAAATCTGAAGGAAATTGGAAAACAAAAATTGCATAATGTGTATCCAACTCGAGGAACTTCTGCTACCAAACACAACTGGCCAAAGGGCAAAGAAATATCCCTTGCAGCACTGAGGCGCCGGGATCACTGAACAGTAGTGGGTACACGAGCCGACCCTTTAAAGCCAGGAAACCCAATTATCGAATCTGAGAAATAAAACACCAATAAAATTTAGTAATAAATATTCAATTTTCCTCCTAGAAACAAAATAATCCAATGGTTATATACCTGTAACAAGACATTAGCATATGAAACACAAATATACATTACATAAACAGTGCACTTTTTTTTTTTTAAGATACCAAAAAATTGTTGAGCTCAACTTATCATTAATATGTATTACTTAATACACATTAATACCACGTGGATTTTTTGTTTTATGGTATACCAATAATTCCAAAAAAAAAATGTATTCACCATAGTTGAAAAAAATTAGCAATCCGTAAAAAACCTTTTAGCAGTACCATTTGTCAACAGATCATAATACCTCACCACAAAGAACCTCTCCAGTACTGTTTTCCTGAAAAACAAAGTCATTTTAGTACATGTATCTTTCAATTCACTAGTACAGATAATTATCTTGGCTCAGGTCATTTGCATGTCAATACAGTTCGCTGCACCTTTTCACAGACCTGGTGAGAAAGAAGGGGGGTCATTTGGGTGGGCTGTCAGCAGCTGAGAACAAACGTCACACAACACGACATATATTGCATACTCCACACACCCTCACACGATTGGCTAGGTTAACGATGACCTCTAGACATCACACATCAGCATGTTTTCTATAATACCCTGTACTTCTTCTTAAACCCATAACATCTGTTTGTTAAGGTTAAAATTCTTTCAGAGATCCATCCCATTTCATTAGCCCCTTCTCAGCTGTATGGACGCATTCTCAGGAGTTTGGAATGATTTCTCCTTAAATCCCATAGTAATAACATTCACTTCCTCTGTTTTATTTGCCGACTCCAGCATCCATATAAATAACGTGTCTTTTTCATATGGCTGTGCCATCTTTCTGTGGTGAGCAAGGTACAGATTTTCCCAAGCTTTTGGCTTAAAAGTACCTCTTTTAAAATACTTCTTCCCAGTCCAACGATCCCAATCTTGCAAATATTTCACAATCCAAGGTCCATATCTATCTATCATCTCTTCCCTTGGGGTCATTTGATAGGGTTTACCCCATTCAGACCCCCTCTTTGAAGCGATTAGATTACCCATCCTTTACGGACTCCGGACCTTGAACTGATTCACCAACCTTTTTACAGGTTGCCTTTACTTCAGAGGTAGCTACTCTCTGACCAAGAATTGGGTTGACAGGTACCGCCCCTGTCACCCTTGCCAATTTTTTTTTTTCACTACTTGTCAGAAGAATTTTTTTACCCCATTCAGACCCCCTCTTTGAAGCGATTAGATTACCCATCCTTTACGGACTCCGGACCTTGAACTGATTCCCCAACCTTTTTACAGGTTGCCTTTCACAACCCAAGGTCCATATCTATCTATCATCTCTTCCCTTGGGGTCATTTGTTTCCCTGTTCTGACTATAGTCCTTCAAAAAAAAATAGCCTGGAGATTTTCCAAACTATAATGCCCCGTACACACGGTCGGATTTTCCGATGGACAATGTCCGATCGGAGCGTGTTGTCGGAAATTCCGACCGTGTGTGGGCTCCATCGGACATTTTCCATCGGATTTTCCGATACACAAAGTTGGACAGCAGGAGATAAAATTTTCCGACAACAAAATCCGATCGCGTCAATTCCGACCGTGTGTGGCCTGTTCCGACGCACAAAGTGCCACGCATGCTCAGAAGAAATTCCGACACGGGACAGCTCGTTATGGTAAACTTAGCGTTCGCAATGGATACAGCACTTTCGTCACGCTGCAATGTTCAAAATGGTTTAATACAGCGCACTCTCTTCTTCTTTATAATGTGACAAGAATTAAGTAGTTTTGCTGCTCATATTCACACACACTTCTCACAAAGTTTTATTTGTGTTTTTTTATTGGGATTCCCTCAATATATTGTTATTAGTTGTCACATCTGACAGTTTTTTTTTTATATATTTTTTTGTTTTTTATTTTACGCCTTTTTTTTTCATGTAATGTTTGGATTTTTTCCAAGGCTGATCTTTGTTCAATGTTGTTTTTATTTTTACTCCAGAATATTTTTGTGTGTGTTTTGTGTGTCAAGTTACCCCAACACCATTGATATCTTTTATTATTTAATCTCAATGAGATTGTTTGCTGTTGGTGTCCCTTGTTCATTTCACATTGTATATTTGAAATGTACCTGAACCCTCACAAACAAACTGTCATTTTTGAAGTAAAACACATAGGAGAGTATAATTCAAAACAAAAATCCTTTATTAAGGGATCAGAACCAAACAAAGAGGAAGGCAACACTGGATCAACAAGAGAAATTAGCGAAGCCTGGGACCCCCACGGCAGACATCAATTCTTCAACATCAAAATTGGTGGCCTAAGGAGTCAATATGTAAGGGAGGGCAGTCTGGTCCGGGATTCGCAGAGATCCGGATAGCAGCAGATGACATGTGTGTCCCCAGGCTGTTTTACCACAAGAGGCTGCATTTTTTGGCCGACCAGACTGGATCCAGGGTCCTCACTTTCTGGTCTTCCTTTCACGCTTCCTTCCCGGCTGTGGCTGTGCAGTTGGAGATGTGGCAGGAGGAGGAGTAGGACCTTGAGGAGGACTGGGAGGACCTGGAGGAGAGGGAGGACGAGGAGGAGGACCTGCAGGAGGAGGAGGAGGACCATCACAAAGGTGTGTCTCAGGTGTAATTTGGCCCCTCATACCTTTCTCCAGAGCCCCCGATATGAGCGCCTCACACATGACTTGATGGCCCTCCTCCATCCTGTGCATTTTATATGCAATGATGGCAGCAATGTCCTCCTCCACGGTCTGTCGTGCTCCCAGGACCTCTGTAGCCCTCCAAAAGAGTCCTCTGCCAGCCACCTCTAGGGCACTCCTCCTCCTGCCACTTTCTCTTTTCAGGGGGGGTGGAGGGACCTGCAGATCAGGCAGCCGGCTCGGCCCGGCCACCTCCTGGCTGAGACTTCCCTGTGTATGAAAAAGGGACATGGTTTTAGTTTTTGCATCATCAATCACAATCATAAATTAGTACTCCCAACTAACATCTAGTTAACATCATTGATTGGACAAGCAGAAATATTTAGAGGAATGCTATACCTGGCTCAATCTGGGCTCCTCCACATGTGGCCTGGAAGGCCCAGGTTGGGCATCAGAAGCCTCAGCTGGGGGGGAGGAAGCGTGGAAGGAAGACTGGAGAGGTATGGCCTGGGTTCAGTCTGGTCTGCCAGAAAATGCAGCCTGTCGTAGGACAACATCCTGGGGACATAGATGTCATCTGCTGCTCCGGATCTCTGTGAATCCAGGACCTTCTTGCGCTCCCTCAGATATATTCTCCTCAGGCCACCAATTAATATCTTTAAATAAGTGATGTCTGCCGTGGGGATCACCTGCTTCATAATTACCAACAATTGCACCAGTGCTGCCTTCCTCTTTGCTTGGTTCTTGAAATGGGGGTGGTTAATCTCCCACAAACAGGGCAGCTTCCTTAGCATATCTATGAATACTGACATGAAGTCATTATCTTTGAGTACCATATCCATGTTCACTGCAAGACACAACACAAGACAAAGCCTAATGTCAGACAAAATCTTGTTACAATATAGGCCTCAATCTAGAAGCAGTATAGGCACAAGTTTGTCTCTTACCTTCGTTCTTACGATCGGCGCGTCCAATGCTCCTTCCTCCGCTTACAGATCGTACGTAATACGCACGTGTGTTACGCTTTTTATACACTGCGCATGCGTGTAACTCCGCCCGCCCCTGACGTTCTTTCTAATCTATTCACCGCCACTTTTCGTTCGGCGCAGTGGGTGAAGAGCATGATGGCGGAGTTAGAGCAGGTGCGTGCCAATTGCAGGAACGAGGAGGAGGAAAGCCTGGATCCGGACACGTCCCGATCCAGAAGGAGACGTTTTAAGGCCACAAATATGTCCTTTGGGGAGATGTTGGAGATGGTCGACATCATGAGGAAGTCCGACTATGACGGGAAGTATGGGCCTTACCCCAACCCGAACATCCGAAAGGCCAAGATCATGGCGAAAGTGGTCAGGAGTCTTGAGAGGAATTTCGGGGTCCGAAGATCGAAAGATCAGCTCCGGAAGCGATGGTCGGACCTGAAATTGAGAGAGCCAGAGCAGTACCGAAAGATCCGGAGAGTGCTGCAAAAAAGTAAGTAGTTGTGCTGTGTTCCTATTCTTTCTGTCTTTATTCCGTTCGTTCTGCTCCATATGCTTTTAGTTATTGTAACGTTTAAAAGGGCAACTTTAATGTTCATGGGCCCATTATTCGTTCGTATCAAACATTTTTCTTTGGGCCTCTAAAACACCATTGTTTAGGCCATATGCATTTTCCCACATTTTTTTTGGGCCTACTTGGATGCCAAATATTTGTTTGTGTAGATGGGTTTGTTACTAGAATGAAATGCCAAGTAGATTGTGTGTAAGGAGAGGACACTGAGAAGCTGTTTTCACATCTGGACACTGGAGCACTAGTGTGGGACACAAGAACACCATTTTTATTAGGGGGGCACACAGGTGCTCCAGTGTATACTATAGGGGGGGGCTACATCTGTGAAGCTTGTACAAAACAGGTAAAGTATTGCAGCTTGACAAAGGCCAATAAAAAAACTACATCTTGGAACTCGGCTAAAATAGACAATTGTACCCCACTTCCAAGCAATGTTTCCTATTTCTAGATCTGCCATCAAATATCTGTGTGCTAATTATACCATTTTTGTTTTACATAGGGGAGAAAAGACTCGGAGGACACCCCTCATCCCAGGAGACCAGAGCCCCCCCCTCTGGAAGAAGGGGAAATACCGCAAGCCCAAGAAGAAGAGCAGGAGGAAGAAGAAGACGTGGTGGAGATTGGCACCACAACAGGTGAGTGTCTGCGACCACAGGCTCAGGTAAAAGATGGATGGTGGCAGATTTTTGATACGTGTGTTTGTTTTCTTTATCTCTTTTTAGGTGATCATGATGTGAGGGATCCAGAACGCTTTACTTCTGAAAGTGCCCAGATACTGATCGGGGAGATCATGGGGTGTAATCTCGAATTGCACAACATACAGCAACAAATCAGTGATGTTATTAAAAAAAATAATAACATCATTGATGTTTTGGGGCGAATTTAAAAGGCCACAAAATCACCTTTTTGGATTGTGGTTCAATCTTTAAAATATTTTTGCATTGTTTTGAAAAGCCAAATTTGGAGGATGCACACAGTGTGCCAACATGTGCTATCTGCCATCACGGGAGATCAATGGACGCGTTTTGGGGGTGCAACACCTTCCTCAATTATAAAGTAGCGGTGAGGAAGGGCTTGCTCCCCCAAAACACTTCCCTTGATCCCCCCTGATGGCAGATAGCACATGTTGACATTCGTAAATTGGTGTGCATCTTCCAAATTTGGCTTTTCCTGGGGTGATTTCCCCCCATCTGAACGCTATATCAAACACAGTTCCTAAATACTCATGTCTGATATACCCTTCAGGTTTTACCTAATGTGAACTTTGTAAGTTCAAGTTTTTTGGCTTTCTTGTTGGTTTTACACAGGCCTGTTTTATCTGAAATGGATATTTCGATTTTTGATACTGCTACAGCAAAAATTGTTATACAACAAACATGTTGGTTTGTTTTAAAAACCTTTGGTAAATGCACATGTGATTGTGCAGCTATAAAAAAGTTGCTTACTCAAGAATGTGTGGATTATTGTCTGAACACTACAACACTTTTGGGGTGATGTAATTGCTGTTTTATGCAAACATGGGGGTTATTTCCTAAGGGCAAATACACTTTGCACTACAAGTGCAGTTTCAGTGCAGTTGCAAGTGCACTTGTAGTGAAATGTGTTTTTGCATTTAGGAAGTACCAGCCAACAGTGTTTTTTATAAGGTTACCCAATCACGACATTTTCTGCACTCAACACATTTCTGTCAGGGTCAGCTAAAACAAACACAAGCAGTAAATGTCCACCAAGACTTTCTTTTGGTTGTTTTTTATTTGAAAAAGGTTTCACAGATTGTCTGGCATATTGATAGCCCCCCTACCCGCAAAGAACTCCAGCTATCGTAACCGGACATCACGGGCATTCAGGGAGGGCAAGCCAGGACGGCCGCTTTCAAGCGCCGTCAGTGTTGATGGATTTTGGATTCCGGCCTCAGGCCCAACTGAGCCAGCATAGTTTGCTGAATGTTTTCTTAAAAAATTATGGAGAACACAGCAGGCAAGTATTATATGGTTCAGTTTATACTCCGCCATATGGATGGGTGTCAGAAATAATCGGAACCGGCTGGCCAGGATTCCAAATGTGTTCTTCACCACTCTTCGGGCTCTGGCCAGCCGGTAATTAAAAACCCTTTGTTCCGGGGTGAGGGTCCTCATCGGAAATGGCCGCATCAGGTGGTCCCCCAGCGCAAACGCTTCATCAGCAACAAACACAAATGGGAGACCTTCAACATCGTCCTCTGGAGGTGGCAAGTCCAAGCTGCCATTCTGGAGACGCCTGTAGAACTCTGTCTGGGCGATGACTCCACCATCGGATATCCGGCCATTCTTCCCCACGTCCACATACAGGAACTCGTAATTAGCCGACACCACCGCCAACATCACTATACTATTAAACCCCTTGTAATTATAATAGTACGACCCCGAGTTGGGTGGTGGGACGATGTGGACGTGTTTCCCATCAATTGCCCCTCCGCAGTTAGGAAAGTCCCACCGCTGGGCAAAGTGGGAGGCCACAGTCTGCCATTCCTGTGGCGTTGAAGGAAACTGTTGAGGAAAAAACAATAAACATTACTATTTATTCCCAGAAACATGGCAAGCAGATTAGACAAAAACATTCTGGGGCAACCTCCAGATAGCATTTATTAAGGGGAATTTAACAACACCAAAGTATAAGGTACACCTATCATATTCCCCCTCCCCCCCTCTCATGGGCCATTTCTAACATTATAGGGGGGGGGACTCTTGGACAGGTAACCCTCTTCACTTCATTGAGAAATTAATGCCTAAATAATGGGTATTACTTGGAACAGCCCCTCCTTAGTTACACTATTGGCAGACCACTGGACAGGTAAGAAGTGTCTGAATACAAAGATATAAATACACACTGTACACATTTGAGCACATTTGGACATTCTGCTATTACCTATCAAGATAATAATAGGATACAAAAACTTTAAACAGTACCATTGGAAATTATACAGGCAGGCCCTTGCACTACATGCTTTGGGGAATTCATCCATAAATCTGACCAGTAAAGAGGTAGGTATAGTGTGTATGGGTTTGGCAAAGTCAGCAGATAGATGATTGAGGATAGATAGAGAATTGGGATCGGCTGACTTAGCAGTTGGGGGGAGGGAGGGTTACAAAAAATTTGGGGACACCACAAAAAAAAGCCTCTGGCACTCTGCCTGAATTTAAATCAAAAATAACATTACCAAACATTTTAGGGGGTGTTTGGGGTAAAGCACTACTATGGAGCTGATAAAATACATTGTTAAGTGACTACATGAGGTGAATACAGGGCCAGGAGACACCATGCTGGGGAGGTTAGTGAAGGGCAAATATGTATGAAGGACCTAAAATAATAATTACATAAAAATCCAGCATGCATGAAGACAAAGGGGACATTCACAGCATATTACAAGCATGGTAATTAGGTAATGAGGAAAGAAATACAATATATTAGCAAACATTCAATACAATAAAATGTGATATTAAAGGATAAAAATCTTACCTTCATATATTCCTTCTGAAGGACCTGTATGATGGCAGAACAGGTCTCTGGGATGATGATCCCTAGAGCCTGGGGGGAGATGCCTGTAGAGAACTTCAAGTCCTGCAGACTTCTCCATGTGGCCAAATACCGCAAGGTAGCGACCAACCTCTGCTCTGGAGTGATGGCTTGCCTCATGCAGGTATCCTGCCTGCTGATATAGGGGGTCAGCGAAGCCAACAAACGGTGAAACACGGGGTCCGTCATCCGGAGAAAGTTCCTGAAATCATCAGGATTATTCTCACGGATTTCACGGAGCAAAGGCATATGACAGAACTGGTCACGCTGAAACAACCAATTCTTGGTCCATGAACTCCTCCCCACCCTGTTCATGGACCGGACTTGTGTCAAGGTCAGGACCCCAACACCAAGCCCCCACACAGCACGAACTCTACGAGGAGTACGCATACGAAACATGGCTAGAAAACGGTCGGCTGCTCAGAACGAAGTAACAGAACGCACTGAAGAACAGCAAGGCCTGTGAAGAGCGACCTGAAAACCAGTAACAAACGAACAAGAATACAATGACTACCTAAAGTCACGCGGGACTTGCTTGCACGCACTGAAGAGCAGATACAAACCCACAAGCACAAACTGAATGGCAGAAAACGATCTGAAAGCCACGAGTCTGAAAAAGCGCGAATCGTCTCTCACCAAACTTTTACTAACACGAGATTAGCAAAAGGAGCCCAAAGGGTGCCGCGCTTGGTTCTGAACCGGCCTTTTCTAGTCTTGTCGTATGTGGTGTACGTGACCGCGTGGTTGGCGATCGGAAATTCCGACAACTTTGTACGACCGTGTGTAGGCAAAACAAGTTTGAGCCAACATCCGTCGGAAAAAATCCTAGGATTTTGTTGTCGGAATGTCCGAACAAAGTCCGACCGTGTGTAGGGGGCATTAGAGTTCAAACTCCCCTGTGGACTTTTCAGAGGTATTCTAAAGGAAATGCTTAACAAAGGGCTATTACTTCTGTTATCTCCATAATGATTAACATAAACTTGGATAATAAGGACCCTATGGGTGCTTGTAGTACAGGAGGCAGTTATCTGATGCACACCTAATTTCAATATGATTGGTAGCAGTTTACAATATAGCCAGTGTATACAGGTCTAATTACAAAGCTCACCATCCACAGTTAGTAGTTTACAAAGAGACAGATCCATACTAGGGCTGAAACAACTAATTGACTAATCTACAACCAATCGACCACAAAATCATTCGACTACTACCTTCACAATCGATCAATCGGCCGGTAACACAATGGGGGTTAAAAAACAAAAACAAAATGAGCCCTCTATAGTACAAAAAAACAAACAATCGCAAACGTAAATATAACTTTCACCATTCTACAGTAAAAAATGAACCCCTTAAAGTAGTGACTATCTGCTCCCCCCTGCACCACAGAGGGCCAACCCTAGCCTTCTCAACCCCATTATGTTTTTTTTTTTTCTCAAACAAAAAGGTTTTTATTTCAGCAAGAAGTTATTACATACAGTTCCGGAACAGACATGTTAGAATATACAATAGCGGTACAATCAGACATGTAGATAACACATATTGTATCCTTTATCCCCCATACTTTCCCAATCAAACATATCATAGTATTGCGTCTCACCCATTAAACCTCCACCTGCACATCCATATCTTCATCAATACAGAGTATAATCGTTTATTCTTATTTATTGGAACAGTACAGTTATCGGTTTTTCTAAAATAAACGGTCCATCACTAGATCTACTGGCGCTAGTCCGGGGACTCCCAGCCACTGTGCCCAGAGTTTTTCGAATTTTTTGGATGTTCCCCTATGTTGAAAAATAATTTTTTCCAAACGGATGGTGTTTCCCATTTGTTTGATCCACTCCTGTTTCGTGGGAGGGTCTTCAGATTTCCAATGCCTAAGAATTAGCATACGTGCCTGAAATAGAGTTCTATTAACGGCTTGCTTAAGGATATCACCTGTCAATAAGTCATCTATTATCCCTAATAGGCATGGTTTGGGGTCTAATGGTATCTGTACCTGAAAGACCATATTAATGGTATCCAGCACCTCTTTCCAATATAAATGAAGTTTAGGGCACCTCCATAGGAGGTGAATAAGATCTCCGTGCTCTCTACGACATCTTGTGCATGTGGGGTCTGTGCCAACACCCATACGGGCAAGCCTAGCCGGTGTATAGTGTACCCTGGACAATATATACAACTGGGACAGTTTTTGAGCAGCATTCAATGAGCACAGGGGGACCGCCTGCAGAGCCTCGTCCCACTGTTCCTCTTCAAACGCGCCAACATCCTGCTCCCACCTGGTCATAACCTTCAATGGCGAGTCCCCCATAACCAAACCCAGAAGCATAGCGTAGCAGTCCGATATGAACCCTTTATATGTATCTATTTCTAGGAGGAAGTTAAAGACAGGCGCGGGTTCTAGGGTCCAGGTCTCTGGACCACCCTGGGCATCTATCGCATGTTTAAGTTGGTGGTAGTAAAAATTCATGGAAAGCGGTAGCCGAAAGGTCTCTCTAAGTTCCGGAAAGGATCTTAGCTTGCCATCTTGGAATATATGCGTCATGTGTGATACCCCATATTGCTTCCATTTCCTCCCATATGGTATTTTTGCTATTTCCATGTAGTGGTTATTTTCCCAGATTGGGCTATATTTAGTGTATCCTTGTACTTTCTGTAGCATCCTGGTCTTATTCCAAATCTTTTGCATAAGAGCATAAGTTGGAAAGAGTTTGTTGGATTTGTTGTAATGCAACGCCTCTAGTCCTTCCAGGGCCTCACCCTTGACCGTAAAGCGAAGCAGCTGGGCTGAGGGGTCCCGCAGATTTAGTTCTATTTCCTGTGTAGGCCTCAGAACTCTGGTAATGTGCTGTAGCTGGGCAGCTAAGTAATATACCCAAGGATTAGGGAGCGCCAGTCCCCCGTCATCCTTGGGACGCTGGAGTTGCTCAAGTTTAATTCTGGGTGGTTTTGATAGCCATATAAAAGATCGGAAGAGTGAGTTAATAATTCTGAACTTTTTTAAAGTAATGACCATTGGGGAATTATGGAGAACATATAACAGTTGGGGCATAAGGATAATTTTTATGAGATTAATCCTACCTACTTGTGACAGCCTCAATTTGCTCCATACTTTGACTCGGTCGCGACAGCGATTAATAAGAGGGGTTAGGTTTAAGCTGACATATTCTAACACACGGGGAGTAACTTGTATGCCTAAGTATTTGAGAGATGTCGATACCGGGATGTCCATTATGTTGTCTTGAGAGGGGGGGAGCTCACGATCTAACAATAGAAGGGAGGACTTGGTCCAATTAATAATTAGACCCGAGTAGTGCCCGAATCGGCCAATGACTCTCATTGCCTCCGACAGCGACACTGACGTATCACCAAGAAGCAGCATGGTGTCGTCAGCATACATGATAACTTTCTCATGAACATCTCCGTATCGAAACCCCCGAATCGATGGGTTACTGCGTATCACAGAAGCTAGGGGTTCTATGGCCAGGGCAAACAAGAGGGGAGACAGGGGGCAACCCTGTCTCGTACCTCTATATAAATTGAAAGGTGCGGAGATCCGACCCCCCTCTCTAATAACTGCCATCGGAGAAGAGTATAATAGTTGTACCCACTTAATGTAGTTGTCCCCAATCCCAAACTTCCTCATCACTGCCCATAAGTAATCCCATTCGACGCTATCAAACGCCTTATGGGCGTCCAGGGAAAGCAGGGCTCTATCTCCCATATTATCTGACTGGGATTGGATATTGAGAAAGAGTCTGCGCAGATTGATCGCAGTCGATTTCTGCGGCATAAAGCCGGATTGGTCTGAGTGTATTATGGTGGATATGACCTTGTTCAGACGCAATGCCAGTACCTTGGCGAGGATCTTCACATCAGTTTGTAAAAGTGAGATCGGGCGATACGATCCCGGGTCTAGTGGGTCTTTGTTGGGTTTTAATATCAGGACTATGCTTGCTCTTGTCATTGACTGGGGGAGATCGCCACTTTGTTTTGCTGCATTAAATACCTTCAGCAGGTGTGGAAGTATAGATTCCCCATACTGTTTGTAAACCTCAATGGGGAGTCCATCGTCCCCCGGAGCTTTAGAGTTGGGGAACAGACTGGTCGCCACCTGTAGTTCCTCAACAGTAATGGGGTCATCTAGCTCATCACGAGAAGCTTCAGAAAGGCTGGGGAGCTGGACCTCATCTAAATATTCAGTGAGTGATTCCTGTGAGTAAGTTTGTTTAGATTGGTACAGTGAGGAGTAAAATCTCACCAATTCTGTAAGGATCTGGTCTGGGCTATTGGTTAGTCCTCCCTGAGGAGAGCGTAATGCTCCAATCGATGGAGAGGTCTGGTGAGAGTGGGCAATAGTGGCTAGTAGACGACCAGTGTGCTCTCCCTCCTCATAATGTGCAGTTTTTTGAAAAAACCTCTTCCTCTCTGCAGTAGACGATGTGACCCTATATAGCGCCTCTTGCGCTGAAAGCCATGCATCCTTATTAGCCTGAGTAGGATCAGCAATAAATCGCTCCTCTAAGTCTACTGCCATATCTTCTATTCCCTCCCCATGAGCATGGGTCCTCCTTTTAACTGCTTGAATTTCAGCAATAAAAATGCTTCGAAGGACTGCCTTAAAGGCCTCCCATGATAGAGCTGATGGAGCCTCACTGGCATGAACCCGCCAGTATTCTGCGATGTGGAGTTCTATTTGCTCATGAGAAGGGAAGAGATTCAGCCAAAATGCATTCATCTTCCACGGAGCCTTAGCCGTCGTGGAAGGAGGACGCACCTCCAGAGTCACAATCAGTGGTGAATGGTCAGATACACTTCTGGTGGCATATGTCACTGTCGAAATGTAGCGAACCGCTACTTCCGAACACAAGCAGAGGTCAATCCGTGATAAAGAGGAGTGGCCCTTGGTAAAGCAGGAGAACTGACGCACCTCTGGATTCCCCGCTCTCCAAGGGTCCTTCCATCCCACCTCCCCCATAAACCTACTGAGTGCTGTAGCGCCCCCCCCCCTCCCCTTCGCCACTGGTGGGTGTTTGTCTAAAAGAGGGTCAGTGTAGTTATTAAAGTCTCCGAGGGTATACAACGGGACCCCAGGGTACCTAACTTGATATGCCAACAGAGCTCTCACCACCTGGTTATTATACGGAGGAGGCACATACACAAAGGCTAATATACATTTGAGAGTAGATAATCTACACAAAAGAAATACATATCTCCCTTCTTGATCAATTTCGGAGTCGAGCTCCACGTATTCTATGGAACTATGCACCAATACACTCACACCACGAGAGTATGAGGTATGGGTAGAATGGTATGCCTTACCCACCCAACGAAAACCAATGCAAGACAATGAGTCCTTGGTGAGGTGGGTTTCCTGCAAGGCGCAGATGGCCGGAAGATGTTTCCGAAGCAACGATGATACCATAGTCCTCTTCAGGGGATCATGCAACCCTCTGACGTTCCATGAGAGCACAGTTACTGTAGTCATCTCACATTGAAGAAAAGGTGACTGGTAGCGGTAACACACTGCTTGCTTCCCCTATATTCACAAGAAGGAGACAGGAGGGCTGCCATGTGGCATCGAAGTGGGAATGTTGGGTAGGCGAGTATCCTGAAGGTGGGAAGGAGGGCCATGTCGTCACCCGCAGAGCTATGTAGCTTTACAGTTCCGGAATAAATCTGTACGTGTAAAAAAAACCTCAAGACGCACAACGGTGCGCCAAACAAACTTGGGGGCCTCTTCCGAGCCAGGTTCCATGCCTGTACCAGCTCATCACCTAGAAGGGCCCGCTTGCTTTGTAATCCAGGGCTCCAAGATGTCAAAGTAGATGACAAACTTCTGTGGGACAACGGGTCCCATAGGCAAACCAGGAGCTCCTGGACCTCCGGCTCAAAGTACCTGATGGGTACTGACATGTACTTCATCAGGGTTTAACTTGCATCCGAGCTCGCATTATTTAGTGAAGAAATCATTGTATGTTTCCGGCGCTGCCCCCGTCCGGGGGGGGAAATATGAAAAAAAAACCCGTGCTAGTATGAGTAGCATCAATCAAGTTCCATGCCTGGTCTCCGCTCTTGTCTGAGTGCATTTTCGTTGGCATCAAGCCAGTCAGAGGCCTCCGCCGGGTGTTCAAAGAAATGTGCTTGACCTCGTAGAGTAATTCTAAGTTTCGCTGGATACAGCATTGCATAGGAGGCTTGTAGCTTTTGTAGGCGTCTTTTAATTACAGTGAATCTTGCGCGACTCTTCTGAACCGCAGCGGAGAAATCGGGGTAGAAGGAGATACGGGTACCATTATATTGAACATCCCTTTTCTCTCTGGCTAGCCGCAAAATTATTTCTCTGTCACGGTAATTTAGAAGACGGGCCAGGATCGGGCGAGGAGGGTGTCCCGGGGGGAGGGGTCTGGTGGGTACTCTGTGCGCTCGTTCCACAGCATATAGGTGGGTAAAGGCATCCTTGCCAAATACATCCGACATCCATTGCTCTATAAACTGCGTGGGATCACGGCCCTCTGCTTTCTCAGGGAATCCCACGATGCGCACGTTGTTGCGTCTGAGGCGATTTTCGAAATCCTCTGCACGTGTATCAGTGGCTCTGGCTAATCGTGTGGTAGCCTGGGATTCCCTGATCATGTGGGGAAGCTTATCTTCTATTTCGCTAATTCTGCTTTCTGCTGCGGTGGTCCGTTCTCGGATCTTCTGGATGTCTTGTCTAAGGAGACTAACTTCCTCTTTTAAGCCTCCAAAACGTGCCTGCAAGTTATTGACAGATGCTGTGCATTTGTTTACCGCTCTCAGTATGGCTGCAAGTGTGGGCTGTTCACCCCCCTCCTCCTCCTCACAGTCATCAGGCTCTTCAGCTGCACCGCTGTTAATGTCCTCCTGTGTTGTAATGGCGCCTGCCCCCTGTGTTGTTTCCCCCTCCTCCTCATCAGGATCATTGTGTATATCAAAGTCACAGTGAGACTGGGCTGCTAACAGGCTGGATTTGTCATGAATTTTCTGGGTATAGTACCTCATGTCCTTGGGGTGTTGAGCGGAGCTGTCCTTCATGCTTTTCTGTTGTTTGTTCTGTGCCTCTTTCAGTTTGTCAGCGCCGCGCTTCTGTGCTGATGGTGGAGCGGCGCCATTTTGCTGGTCCATCCTCGATCCCTCTCCCTTCTGTCCTCGGGTCATCATACCCTCTGCACGGACCGGGGCAAGTGCGGGATGTAGCGGGGACTTTCCCAGGGCTGGTAAGTAGCTTTTGGGGCGAAGTCAGCCCCGGAAACCGGATCAATTCAGGGTAACTGTGGGAGCTCAGTGACTAAGCGTCTGCTCACATGCCGCGCTGGCCACGCCCCCCCAACCCCATTATGTTAATAAACATCTTAGACCTGGTTCACATCTATGTGCTTTTCTGGTGCCTTTTGCAGAAACACACTACAGTTCATTCACATGGCCTCCCCTGAGACCCGTTCACATCCATGCCCCCACCCAGCATATTTGGAAAGGGTCAGGGACTCCCTCCTTAATGCAAAACAGCGCCTCTTCTGTTCAATACACTTCCATGGAGAAGCTGCAAAAAAACATACAATGCACCCCTGCAGCAACCCGTGTCCTCCAATCTGACCTACAACAACCTGGCCAGAAAAAACAAAAACGCAAATTGCAGCAAAATCACGTACAAGAAAATCGAAAACGCACAGCAAAAATCACTGCAGAAACAGATAAAGAGCAAACTGCATAGGCGTGCACCGAGCCTCATGCTGGCCACATAGATCAATTTTCAGACAAGAATATTCAGACGAAAAATCTTTGTACCTTTGCTGAATGGAAAAAAAATGTTTGAAATTTTAACTTGTTTTTAACATTACGTTTTTAAAATCAATGTAATTTCTGAACGAAAACCACATACACTGTCTGACAATTCCCTTGACCAAGAAGTTCCCTATTTATCTCCAAATCTTCCCATCACTGTGGTTAAAAAAAAACCGTCGACCCGACCCCGCTAACGATTAGAAAATCAAACGAACACTCCCAAAAATGACACCCTTCTTAAAAGAAGACATTGGTTTTTTTTGTTTAAATAAAAAAAATTTGATCTCTGAGTCTGATGATATCAGCCAGACTCACCCCCCACAGTACACACAGCATACACAGCATATATCTCCTCTAATAGTCCACACAGTACATCTCTTCTGTCTGCCACTCCCAGAGTGGACCAAACATCCTGCTCCCTAACCATAACTGCATAGAGATATCTAAGAATAAATTGCCCCCTTCCTAAACTCTTGCAGGATATACAATACAAGCCTCAAAACAATGAATTGCCCTCTGAAGAACTCCAAAAATATTTTAAAAACATGCACCGCTAAAAGTACAAAAACTCATTTAAAGCTATTAAATTCAATGCAAAGTAGACTGGATGGCTATACCCATACAAAGGAATTGTAGCAGCTTCCCCTCTGGGATGATTTACAGGCTAGAAAGCACAAAATCCTTTGCACCTCTCAAAATGGCCGCCGACCATGGCCTCATGGTGACTACAACAAAAGCCAGGCCACAACAAAAGGGTGCATTTTCCCACCAAAACAGAAATCCAATACAAAAATCGCCACTCTTCTACTGAAGAGTTGACAAAAAGTACAAACACAGAACACCTACAAAAGCTTACATTCACTTAAAACAGAAATAATGCCTAGAAACAAAATGGTGGCTCATATCACATGGTTTCACACACAAAGGAATGGTGGCTACACCTTCCCCTATAGGATGACCCACAGGCCAAACAGCACAAACGAAAGCCAGGCCACGACCACATGGTAGACTACAGCAAGATGGCCGATGAAAAACACAGCACAGTCACATGGTAACAACAAAAGGAAATGGTAGACGAAAGCCTGGCCACAACAAAATGGTGCATTTTCCCGCCAAAACTAAAATTTCTCCCTACAAAATTACACATTTGAGATACTAAATGAACACTTACAAACATTTCATTCTGCATACCACTAGGGACCTTGGCAGGCCTCAAATACAGGCTCTCCAACCAAACACATCCGAAAAAGCCAAAAGTTACATAAAACATAAACTGGTATTTGCAAATGAACATCGAGCCACAGTCTCACGGCAACCACAAAATGGCCACTGAGAAAAAGGGCACACTAAAACACCAACACATGAAATGCAATTGTTGATCCTGCTAAATCAGACTTCTTCACTAGACTCCTTTCTCCACAAAGACTGACTACACATTTGTAAATGCACACTTAACCCTAGACACACAGTTTAGGAACAGTTCCACTGAAATCTCGCCGCACAATTGAGAGTGCACACTTAGCAACACATGCTTTACAATGAAACAACAACGCCACAATATAACACAGCTCAAACATACCCACTTTTCTCAAAGAAAGTTCAATCCTTCTTCTGGCATCAGATTTCACAGAAAAAAACATCTCAGAAATACAAACAGCGTTCCTGGGATCCTGAGACCATCCCACCCACAGTGAATGCTTGCATGGTCTTTTCATCTCAAAAACAAAAAGAAACCCTCCCTCTTCCTATTGTGCACAGGGAGTAGCCCTTTCCACATACATATCCTAATGTAACAACCATGGAACAGCGAGCCTGGCTGCCCATCCCCCGTGCATGGCCACAAACATGCAGTTGCTTACAAAACCCACACATTGCAGGTTGCAACTAATCCCACATCTATAATCATACACAATATACAGTTTCCATTTCTATTTCTCATATGCATTATTCAAAATCAGTCTCATCAAAGAATTAGCATAGACAAAAGGTAAACAGGAAAGTTCTGATAAGTTTTTTTTTTTTTTTAGTCTGGGTATTCAGATGGGAGACAGGTAAACACAAAACCAGCTCTGTCTTCCATACAAGAAATCGCGTTCACCCCCAACATTAAACTTCCTCACACAGGGGGCACCATCTGACGTGGATACCTTTATACATACCTCACTTATATATTTAATGATACATAAGGGATTAAAACCTTTTATCTATATATGAATCAACCCATAAAATTAAGAACGAATGATATCTGTTCGAAAAGGGTAACAATCTAATTTATTTAAACTTACTATTGTACAGAAAAGAAACTTGTGGTAATATGAGATTAGCAACTATAACATAAATGATATAACCTTAAAAACAACAATGTTACCAATGATAATAAATATTGCTATAATGGTCATACCCATGCTATCAAAAGATTAATAAGGTATTAAGGCCA
This sequence comes from Lithobates clamitans, assembly GCA_037952925.1. NCBI lineage: Eukaryota > Metazoa > Chordata > Amphibia > Anura > Ranidae > Lithobates > Lithobates clamitans. Next base: position 1,040,188 of record JBBGZY010001372.1, read on the forward strand.
AATCCTACAGTAGAAAAAGTTACAGGAAAGATAAGAGACATAGAGATACATTGTATGGAGAAGTCTTACGTAACCATCCTTCATCTAGACCGTCAGCCGGAGAGAGAGCCCTAGCCTCTCCAGGTTTTTGGTTGTATGTTGTTAGAACCCACTACCACCAATCAGAATTCAGGGTCACCTCATTGGTTCAGAGGTGGCATTGAATCCTGATTGGCTACCCCTGAAGTCTAAAGTTCATTAGTTAAGTTGGCTTAACTTCTGATTGGTCGCATCTGAAGCTGTTCAGAAGTTCATGCTAAGATTTTAAGAACTCCGGTGCCATTCTGTCTGAGAACCTGAGTACCTGTTGATTTCCAACCGTCAGCCCTCTTTGATATAAGATAAATTAGCATTACAAGGACTCGAGAGACACAATGTCTGCCCTGGCTCTATCTACGAACAATAGGGTAACTTAGTTACTATGCGGATAGCAGGCCAACACAAAAGGTGTGTTTGAGATGCCAAAACAGTAAATAGGCCCACCTTCTATTACACATGTTCCTATAAAAAATACACCTATATACACCCATAAATATATATTACATATATATATATATATATATATATATATATATATATATATATATATATATCTATATACATATAGATATATATATATATATACATATACACAGACATATAGATAGATATATACATACATACACGTACACATCATACAAAATGGGGCATGGTAATCTAATTAGAAAGTCCTCACGATGGTACGCTTGAATCTCATTGATATAAATATGGAATTCAATATCTCCATCACACCACTCCTGCATCTCCCCCAGACGGGATCTCCGCCATCACAGTATAGAGTCTCCGCAGGTTGATATCAGTACCCTTTCCTGGCATAAACACAGTCTGAACCCTGTGAACCAAAGATAAAATAACCTTGCCGAGGCGATTAGCCAGTACCTTCGCAAGAATCTTTGTATCCACATTGAGCAGTGAATTGGGCCTATAGGAGGAGCATAGCTCGGGGTCTTTACCAGGTTTGTGTATTACCACTATAACAGCCACCGACATCGAGGGGTGAAGAAGCTGTCTCAAATGAGGCCGACAACACCTCCAATAACCTACAGGCCAGTGTTTCCACATGAGCCTTATAGAACTCCGCCGGAAGATCATGGTCCCCTGGTGATTTCCCTGCCTGCATGGAGTCAATAGCCTGCTGTAGCTCCTTGAGGGTGAGCGGGGCGTCCAGTCCCCCGCAGGTCACTTCCGTCAGTGTCAAAAGATGAACACCCTCCAGAAAAGCCTGAAGTTCAGCCGTGAAGTATCTAGCCCTGGAGGAATATAGGTCTCTGTAGAAAGAGGCAAAGCAAGCATTTATGCCCCCAGGGTCAGACACCAACTGTCCATCAGAATTCCTAATGTTGGCAATTCCCATCGTGGCCGATTGTTCCCTGGACAGCCACTCCAGGAGATGGCCAGTCTGCTCACCCTGTTTGAAGACTCTTTGTGACTGGTGATGTAGAAGTTTTTTTAGCTGACGTAGTCCTCAGTAGCATTACTTCATGCAGAGCACACTGCAGGTCTCCACGCGTCACTTCATCTCTGTTATTCACATAGTTTTGTTCAAGTGTGGTAGCCCTCTGTTCTGCCATAACCAAGTCTCGCCCTGACTGCCGTCTAACCTGTCCTATCTTCTTCTGGTAGTAACCTCTTACATGGGCTTTGAATGCATCCCAATCAGAAGGTGGGTTGGTTGCAGGGGGATTAGAATTCCAGTATCTAGTGATATCTGCCTTGGCAGCAGTGGCAACCATTTCATCCGAGATCTAGAAGCAGGATAAATGCCACAAGCAGTCGTGGGGGCCTGGAAAACATTCAGATGCAGCATGACAGGTGTGTGATCAGATACCCCCCTTGATAAAATAGATATTTCCTGAACTTTTGCTAAGACTGGTCTGCTGGCATAAACAAGATTTATTCTGGACATGGCCACATAGGTGGCAGACTGACATGTATACCTTCTCTGGAGGGGATTCTTCCAGTGCCAGACATCAGTGAGGCCGAAGGTGGATGCCCAGCGAGACAGCAGGGAGCCCACCGCCCCCCGGTGTCAGCCTGTCCAATGCAGGGCAGGGAGGCATGTTAAAATCTCCCGCCAGCACCACATTGTCCGACATATTAGCAAGATACTGGGTAATCTTATTTTAAAGGGTCAAAGATTCCGGCGGGGGATATATAGCCCCAGCACCGCCATAGGTACATTCACAATTACAGCATCTAATATAACAAATCTCCCCCTGGGTCCAGATGCAAATCTACTAAAGTGAAAGACAGGGACTTGTGGATAAGCACGCTCACCCCTCTGGCGTATGGGGAGTAAGTAGCATGATAATAATGTCCCACGCAGGGTTTTTTTAAGCCCAAGTACTCTGCTACCCATCAAGTGGGTTTCCTGAAAGATGCATATGTCAGGGCAAAAGGATTTTAGAAAGTTAAATACTAGGGAACGTTTGATCTGGGAGTTAAGGCCCCGGACGTTCCACAATATAATTATTAAGGGAGCCATAGATGAGGATGGAAGTTAATAAGGCACTGTAGAGACAGCTGGGACAGCAAAGCATCTGGACCCCGGGAAGCAGGCAACACCGCCCCTCCCCACCCTCCCTCCTTATAGCACTCAGAGAGAACACAAGCATTTTCTGCAGCAACATAAATACCCATGAAACACTGACCCCCAAAGGAGCTGCTGATATTTTTGATTCGGGCCTGTACTCTGCCATACCACCCCCAATGACTTGACTCAGCCCCTTGACACAAATGTGGTGCAGTGTTAGTGTAGAGCTAATGATAGGGATAACCTCACAATGTACAGTATACATAGTTACATAGTTCCATAGTAGGTGAGGTTGAAAAAAAGACACAAGTCCATCAAGTCCAACCTATGTGTGTGATTATGTATCAGTATTGCATTGTATATCCCTGTATGTTGTGGTCATTCAGGTGCTTATCTAATAGTTTCTTGAAGCTATCAATGCTCCCTAGTTTAAGGTTAAACCTCTTTTCTTCTAATTTTAATGAGTGGCCACGAGTCTTGTTAAAATCTCTTCTGCGAAAAAGTTTTATCCCTATTGTGGGGTCACCAGTCCGGTATTTGTAAATTGAAATCATACCCCCTCTCAAGCGTCTCTTCTCCAGAGAGAATAAGTTCAGTGCTCGCAACCTTTCCTCATAACGAAGATCCTCCAGACCCTTTATTAGCTTTGTTGTCCTTCTTTGTACTCACTCCATTTCCAGTACATCCTTCCTGAGGACTGGTGCCCAGAACTGGACCGCATACTCTAGGTGCGGCTGGACCAGAGTCTTGTAGAGCGGGAGAATTATCGTTTTATCTCTGGAGTTGATCCCCCTTTTAATGCATGCCAATATTCTGTTTGCTTTGTTAGCAGCAGCTTGGCATTGCCTGCCATTGCTGAGCCTATCATCTACTAGGACCACCAGGTCCTTTTCCATCCTAGATTCCCCCAGAGGTTCTCCCCTCAGTGTATAGATGGCATTCATATTTTTGCCACCCAAATGCATTATTTTACATTTTTCTACATTGAACCTCATTTGCCATGTAGTCGCCCACCCCATTAATTTGTTCAGGTCTTTTTGCAAGGTTTCCACGTCCTGCGGAGAAGTTATTGCCCTGCTTAGCTTAGTATCGTCTGCAAATACAGAGATTGAACTGTTTATCCCATCCTCCAGATCGTTTATGAACAAATTAAATAGGATTGGTCCCAGCACAGAACCCAGATACACCACGTCTACGGGCCTTCCTTTATCTAGATGGCAACTCACCTCCTCATAGAAGGTTAATAGATTGGTTTGGCAAGAACGATTCTTCATCTGATTACTGCTAATGATAACGTTCGTATTACTAAAATCTTGTATATAGTCCCTTATCATCCCCTCCAAGAGTTTACATACTATTGATGTTAGGCTAACTGGTCTGTAATTCCCAGGGATGTATTTTGGGCCCTTTTTAAATATTGGTGCTACATTGGCTTTTCTCCAATCAGCTGGTACCATTCCAGTCAGCAGACTATCTGTAAAAATTAGGAACAACGGTCTGGCAATCACTTGACTGAGTTCCCTAAGTACCCTTGGATGCAAGCCATCTGGTCCCGGTGATTTATTAATGTTAAGTTTCTCAAGTCTAATTTTAATTCCGTCCTCTGTTAACCATGGAGGTGCTTCCTGTGTTGTGTCATGAGGATAAACACTGCAGTTTTGGTTACTGAAGCCCCCCAATTCACACGTGAAGACTGAGGAGAAGAATAAATTCAATACCTTCGCCATCTCCCCATCCTTTGTGACCAGATGTCCTTCCTCATTCTTTATGGGGCCAATATGGTCTGTCCTCCCTTTTTTACTGTTTACATACTTAAAGAATTTCTTGGGATTTTTTTTGCTCTCCTCCGCTATGTGTCTTTCATGTTCTATCTTAGCTGTCCTAATTGCACCCTTACATTTCCTGTTGCATTCTTTATAAAGTCTGAATGCTGAGGATGATCCCTCAACCTTGTATTTTTTGAAGGCCTTCTCCTTTGCTTTTATATGCATTTTTACATTGGAGTTAAGCCATCCAGGACTTTTGTTCGCTCTTTTAAATTTATTACCCAATGGGATACATTGGCTAATGCCCTTATTTAATATGCTCTTAAAGCAAACCCATCTCTCCTCCGTATTCTTTGTTCCTAATATTTTATCCCAATTTATGCCTTTTAGCAAGGTTTGTAGTTTAGGGAAGTTGGCTCTTTTGAAATTCAGTGTCTTTGTATTCCCTTTATGTTTCCTATTTGTGTGATTTATACTGAAACTAATTGACCTGTGATCGCTGTTATCTAAATTGCCCCGTATTTCCACATCCGTGATCAGGTCTGTATTGTTGGTAATCAGTAGATCCAGTAATGTTTTATTTCTAGTTGGTGCGTCTACCATCTGACCCATAAAATTGTCCTGCAAGACATTAAGGAACTGGCGAGCCTTAAATGAATGTGCGGTTCCCTCCATCCAGTCTATGTCTGGATAATTAAAATCCCCTATTATGATAACACTTCCCATCCTTGCTGCTAATCCAATTTGTGATAGGAGATCCGTCTCCACTTCCTCCCTCAGGTTAGGGGGCCTATAGCATAATCCCAGTATTATTTTCCCCTTAGCTTCATCCCTTTGGAGCTCTACCCATAAGGATTCCACCTCCTCTCTAGCTCCCTCAGTGATGTCATCTCTCACATTCACTTGTACATTATTCTTGATATATAGGCATACCCCTCCCCCCTTTTTACCCTCTCTATCCTTGCGGTATAGGGTATACCCTTGAATGTTTGCCAGCCAATCATGAGAGCTGTTGAACCAGGTCTCTGAAATTCCCACAAAATCCAAATCCTCCTCGTACAACAGTATCTCTAGTTCACCCATCTTGTCCGCCATGCTCCTGGCATTGGTGAACATGCCACATAGTTTAGACCGGTCGCATATTGCCCTCATATTGGGTGTTTTGAGATTGCAACTAGGACTTGCTCCTATACTCACCTTGTGTTTTTGTGCTTTGGTTAACCTACCACTAATGCCCCCAATACTACCCTCTGGAATATCTTCCGCGCTGGCTATCTCTGCCTCTGGACCCTCCCCCCATCACCTAGTTTAAAAATAACAGTATACCTTTGTTATTACCTGTGTATCCAATATTCCACCATGTTGTGCTTTTTAAGAACAGGTTTCCCGCACAGTAATTATTATTGAGTAATTTTTAACGAAGATATTTTTAAGATACAAAATCAATCTATATGACACAGTCTATACATATGAAACTTATTCACGGAGACATGTGATCATACAAAATAGTTACATTTATTGGTTGACAAAAAACAAATATTCACATGAAATTAAAATACCAATTGCGTTACATGAACATCTTGAAAATCAATAAAAACACTTGCAAAATGGGGGTACAGTCCCTTTGACATAATACCACCATGATAACTTCTCGGTAGAATCAATAACCTTGTGAAATGGACAATGAAACAGAATGTCTGTATTTCACACGTCCAACCATTACTATACTGCAGGTAAGTAAGTGGTTAACAATGTGAACTAAATTAGACGTTTGTTTTGTCAATAAGAGTGGCAACTATGCAAAAAGAAAAGGAAAATGAAAAATTAAATCTTTAGAGAAAAATCTACAAAGGCGGTTATTAATTTGTGAGAACGATTATCCATAGTATAACATTCAATAAATCAATATTTGATAGAACATACAAGATAAAATCAACATGACATAATTACCCAGTCTACTGTTCCTAATGGCTGGTTAGCAGAGTTAAGATGGCTGCCGTGGCTTTACAAATGGATCCTCTTAAAGAGGAATTACTTCTTGCGACCTCCGAGTTCCAAGGATCAGGGTTCAGGAATCTTTATGAATGTCAAAATATGTATTCAATGCATGGTGCATAAGTGTCAGTCTGTCTGGGAGTATGGGCATCTCCCAGTGTCCCGCTCAGGGTGTGTACCTGAGTGTGTGTCAGGGTGGGTTCCCTGAGCTCCCCCATCATGGCATCTTTCTTGCTGCTAAATACCATCTCAGACAATGAGATCATACAATTATACTAAATTCTGCCCAGAAGGTGTGGCTTCTTTTGTATTGGTTAAGAAAAAACGTAATAATTAACCTTTCCCGGAAATTTAGTGAGTTCAAATAATATCACCTTCAACCACTAGGCGTGTCTGAGAGCAGAAAATGTGTTCTGAACTCTCTTTTAAATGAAATGTTCAATTTTCATACATGTATGATGGTGGGGGCTAGTACACCCCGGTTGTGGTCAAACCAGCACTGCAGTAACACTTGGTGACGTGGCGAGTCCCATAAGTGCAGTTCAAGCTGACAAGGTGGCAAGCACAAGTAGTGTCCCGCTGCCACCAAAAAGACAAACACAGGCAGGTCGTGCCCATAGTGCCCTTCCTGCTGCATTCGCCAATCCTAATTGGGAACCCACCACTTCTGCAGCGCCCGTACTTCCCCCATTCACATCCCCAACCAAATGCAGTCGGCTGCATGAGAGGCATTTTCTTTATGTCCTCCCGAGTACCCCTACCCAACGAACCCGCCCAAAAAAGATGTTGTGTCTGCAGCAAGCGCGGATATAGGCGTGACACCCGCTATTATTGTCCCTCCTGTCCTGACAATCCTGGTCTTTGCATTGGTGAATGTTTTGAACGCTACCATTCACTAGTTGAGTATTAGCGTAGGGTACAGCATTGCACAGACTAGGCACACTTTCACAGGGTCTCCCAAGATGCCATCGCATTTTGAGAGACCCAAACCTGGAACCGGTTACAGTTATAAAAGTTAGTTACAAAAAAAGTGTAAAAAAAAAAAAATATATATAAAATAAAAAAAAATAGTTGTCGTTTTATTGTTCTCTCTCTCTCTATTCTCTCTATTGTTCTGCTCTTTTTTACTGTATTCTATTCTGCAATGTTTTATTGTTATTATGTTTTATCATGTTTGCTTTTCAGGTATGCAATTTTTTATACTTTACCGTTTACTGTGCTTTATTGTTAACCATTTTTTTGTCTTCGGGTACGCCATTCACGACTTTGAGTGGTTATACCAGAATGATGCCTGCAGGTTTAGGTATCATCTTGGTATCATTCTTTTCAGCCAGCGGTCGGCTTTCATGTAAAAGCAATCCTAGCGGCTAATTAGCCTCTAGACTGCTTTTACAAGCCGTGGGAGGGAATTCCCCCCCCACCATCTTCCGTGTTTTTCTCTGGCTCTCCTGTCTCAACAGGGAACCTGAGAATGCAGCCGGTGATTCAGCCAGCTGACCATAGAGCTGATCAGAGACCAGAGTGGCTCCAAACATCTCTATGGCCTAAGAAACCGGAAGCTACGAGCATTTTATGACTTAGATTTCGCCGGATGTAAATAGCGCCATTGGGAAATTGGGGAAGCATTTTATCACACCGATCTTGGTGTGGTTAGATGCTTTGAGGGCAGAGGAGAGATCTAGGGTCTAATAGACCCCATTTTTTTCAAAAAAGAGTACCTGTCACTACCTATTGCTATTATAGGGGATATTTACATTCCCCGAGATAACAATAAAAATGATTAAAAAAAAATGAAAGGAACAGTTTAAAAATAAGATAAAAAAGCAAAAAAATAATAAAGAAAAAAAAAAAAAAAAAAGCACCCCTGTCGCCCCCTGCTCTCGCGCTAAGGCGAACGCAAGCGGCGGTCTGTCGTCAAACGTAAACAGCAATTGCACCATGCATGTGAGGTATCACCGCGAAGGTCAGATCGAGGGCAGTAATTTTTGCAGTAGACCTCCTCTGTAAATCTAAACTGGTAACCTGTAAAGGCTTTTAAAGGCTTTTAAAAATGTATTTATTTTGTTGCCACTGCACGTTTGTGCGCAATTGTAAAGCATGTCATGTTTGGTATCCATGTACTCGGCCTAAGATCATCTTTTTTATTTCATCAAACATTTGGGCAATATAGTGTGTTTTAGTGCATTAAAATTTTAAAAAGTGTGTTTTTTCCCCAAAAAATGCGTTTGAAAAATCGCTGCGCAAATACTGTGTGAAAAAAAATGAAACACCCACCATTTTAATCTGTAGGGCAATTGCTTTAAAAAAATATATAATGTTTGGGGGTTCAAAGTAATTTTCTTGCAAAAAAAAATAACTTTTTCATGTAAACAATAAGTGTCAGAAAGGGCTTTGTCTTCAAGTGGTTAGAAGAGTGGGTGATGTGTGACATAAGCTTCTAAATGTTGTGCATAAAATGCCAGGACAGTTCAAAACCCCCCCAAATGACCCCATTTTGGAAAGTAGACACCCCAAGCTATTTGCTGAGAGGCATGTCGAGTCCATGGAATATTTTATATTGCGACACAAGTTGCGGGAAAGAGACAATTTTTTTTTTTTGCACAAAGTTGTCACTAAATGATATATTGCTCAAACATGCCATGGGAATATGTGAAATTACACCCCAAAATACATTCAGCTGCTTCTCCTGAGTACGGGGATACCACATGTGTGAGACTTTTTGGGAGCCTAGCCGCGTACGGGACCCTGAAAACCAAGCACCGCCTTCAGGCTTTCTAAGGGCGTGAATTTTTGATTTCACTCTTCACTGCCTATCACAGTTTCGGAGGCCATGGAATGCCCAGGTGGCACAAAACAACCCCAAATGACCCCATTTTGGAAAGTAGACACCCAAAGCTATTTGCTGAGAGGTATAGTGAGTATTTTGCAGACCTCACTTTTTGTCACAAAGTTTTGAAAATTGAAAAAAGAAAAAAAAAAGTTTTTTCTTGTCTTTCTTCATTTTCAAAAACAAATGAGAGCTGCAAAATACTCACCATGCCTCTCAGCAAATAGCTTGGGGTGTCTACTTTCCAAAACGAGGTCATTTTGGGGGGTTTTGTGCCACCTGGGCATTCCATGGCCTCCAAAACTGTGATAGGCAGTGAAGAGTGAAATCAAAAATTTTCACCCTTAGAAATCCTGAAGGCGGTGATTGGATTTCGGGGCCCCGTACGCGCATAGGCTTCCAAAAAGTCCCACACATGTGGTATCCCCATACTCAGGAGAAGCAGCTAAATGTATTTTGGGGTGCAATTCCACATATGCCCATGGCCTGTGTGAGCAATATATCATTTAGTGACAACTTTGTGCAAAAAAAAAAAAAAAAGTGTCACTTTCCCGCAACTTGTGTCAAAATATAAAATATTCCATGGACTCAATATGCCTCTCAGCAAATAGCTTGGGGTGTCTACTTTCCAAAATGGGGTCATTTGGGGGGGTTTTGTGCCACCTGGGCATTCCATAGCCTCCAAAACTGTGATAGGCAGTGAAGAGTGAAATCAAAAATTTACACCCTTAGAATTCCTGAAGGCGGTGATTGGTTTTCAGGGCCCCGTACGCGGCTAGGCTCCCAAAAAGTCCCACACATGTGGTATCCCCATACTCAGGAGAAGCAGCTGAATGTATTTTGGGGTGCAATTCCACATAGGCCCATGGCCTGTGTGAGCAATATATCATTTAGTGACATCTTTTTGTAAATATTTTTTTTTTTTGTCATTATTCAATCACTTGGGACAAAAAAAATAAATATTCAATGGGTTCAACATGCCTCTCAGCAATTTCCTTGGGGTGTCTACTTTCCAAAATGGGGTCATTTGGGGGGTTTTGTACTGCCCTGCCATTTTAGCACCTCAAGAAATGACATAGGCAGTCATAAACTAAAAGCTGTGTAAATTACAGAAAATGTACCCTAGTTTGTAGACGCTATAACTTTTGCGCAAACCAATAAATATACGCTAATTGACTTTTTTTTACCAAAGACATGTGGCCGAATACATTTTGGCCTAAATGTATGACTAAAATTTAGTTTATTGGATTTTTTTAATAACAAAAAGTAGAAAATATAATTTTTTTTCAAAATTTTCGGTCTTTTTCCGTTTATAGCGCAAAAAATAAAAACCGCAGAGGTGATCAAATACCATCAAAAGAAAGCTCTATTTCTGGGAAGAAAAGGACGCAAATTTTGTTTGGGTACAGCATTGCATGACCGCGCAATTAGCAGTTAAAGCGACGCAGTGCCAAATTGGAAAAAGACCTCTGGTCCTTAGGCAGCATAATGGTCCGGGGCTCAAGTGGTTAATGATGCTTAAAGTAAAAAAAAAGTGAAATATTCCTTTAAATATCGTACCTGGGGGGTGTCTATAGTATGCCTGTAAAGTGGTGCGTGTTTCCCGTGCTTAGAACAGTCCCTGCACAAAATGTCATTTTTAAAGGAAAAAAGTAATTTAACCACTTCAGCCCCGGAAGAATTTACCCCCTTCCTGAGCACTTTTTGTGATTCGGCACTGCGTCGCTTTAACTGACAATTGCGCGGTCGTGCGACGTTGCTCCCAAACAAAATTGGCGTCCTTTTTTTCCCACAAATAGAGCTTTCTTTTGGTGGTATTTGATCACCCCTGCGTTTTTATTTTTTGCGCTATAAACAAAAAAGAACGACAATTTTGAAAAAAACTCATTATTTTTTGCTTTTTTCTATAATAAATATCCCCCAAAAATATATAAAAAAACATTTTTTTTCCTCAGTTTAGGCCGATATGTATTCCTCTATATATTTTTGGCAAAAAAATTTCAATAATCATTTATTGATTGGTTTGCGCAAAAGTTATAGTGTTTACAAAATAAGGTAGTTTTATGACATTTTTAATATTTACTAGTAGTGGTGACAATCAGCGATTTTTATCATGACTGCGACATTATTGCGTACACGTCGGACAATTTTGGCGTGATTTTGGGACCATTCACATTTATACAGCGATTAGTGCGATTAAAATCACATTGATTACTGTGTAAATGTGACTGGCAGTGAAGGGGTTAACACTAGGTGGCGCTGTAGGGCTTAAATGTATCCTATGTGTTCTAACTGTAGGGGGGATGGGCTAGCAGTGTCACTACACTGATCACTGCTCCCGATGACAGGGAGCAGAAATCAGTGACACTGTTACTAGGCAGAACGGGGAGATGCTTGTTTACCTTAGCATCTCCGCCTTTTTTCTTCTTCTTGAGACAATTGCGGGTATCCCCGCGGCGATCGAGTCTGCGGGACCCGCGACCCGACTCACGGAGCTCCCGGCCGGCGCGCACGCAATGGCCACAGTAGCAATTTCAAAAGGACTTACAGGTACGCCCTTTTGCCTAGCCGTGCCATTGTGCTGACGTACATCGGCGTGCGCCGGTTGGGAACCGGTTAAAACTGCTTGCGGCTTTAATGTAATGTCAGGTCCTGGCAATATGGATGAAAATCAGTGAGACAAATGGCATGGGTACCCCCCAGTCCATTACCAGGCCCTTTGGGTCTTGTATGGATATTAAGGGGAACCCCGCACCCGAATTTAAAAAGGAAAGGTGTGGGGCCAGCAGGCCCTATATACTCTGAACAGCAGTATACAGGCGGTGCAAACAAGACAGGGACTGTAGGTTTGTTGTTAAGTAGAATCTGTTTGTAATTTTGAACGGGTACATTTTTAACGTGTTTAGCTCCAGCCAAAAAATCTATTTTAAGCTTTTTGGAAAACATAGGGAAGGGTTATCACCCCTGTGACATTAGTTTTGCTGTCTGTGCTCCTCTTCAGAAGATTTCACCTCACTTTTTGTCACAATGACAAATGTTTTTTTTAAATTTGGGTTTTTTTTGTGAAACAAGGATTGGTAATAAAGCATCAGTGGAAAGGAGAAAAGTTTTTTTCCCATATTAAATCTTATGCCCCGTACACGCGGTCGGATTTTCCGATGGAAAATGTCAGATCGGAGCGTGTTGTCGGAAATTCCGACTGTGTGTGGGCTCCATCGGACATTTTCCATCAGATTTTCCGGCACACAAAGTTGGAGAGCAGGAGATAAAATTTTCCGACAACAAAATCCGTTGTCGGAAATTCCGATCGTGTGTACACAAATCCGATGGACAAAGTGCCACGCATGCTCAGAATAAATAAAGAGATGAAAGCTATTGGCCACTGCCCCGTTTAGAGTCCCGACGTACGTGTTTTACGTTACCGCGTTCAGAACAATCGGATTTTCCGACAACTTTGTGCGACCGTGTGTATGCAAGACAAGTTTGAGCCAACATCCATTGGAAAAAATCCTAGGATTTTGTTGTCGGAATGTCCGAACAAAGTCTGACCGTGTGTACGCCCTATTACAGGAGGGAATTTCCCTTCCTAGGGGTAGATTTCATCTCACTTCCTGTTGTCTCCTTCCGTTTGCAAGTAGGAGTCGTTTGTAAGTTAGATGTTTGAAAGTAGGGGCCTGCCCAATATACTCAGCAGAAATTTGGGCCTTAATGCCGCGTACACACGGTTCGACTTTTCGACCAGACTGGTCCGATGTACACCAACGGACCAAATCCGGCGGACAATTTGACCGTGTGTGGGCTTCATCGGACCTGCAGCGGACTTTTTCGGACGAAAATCTGACGGACTTTAGATTTGGAACATGTTTCAAATCTCCGACGGACTCGAGTCCGGTTGAAAAATCTGCTCGTCTGTTTGCTAGTCCAATGGACAAAAACCAACGCTAGGGCAGCTATTGGCTACTGACTATCAATTTCCTTATTTTAGTCTGGTCGTACCACATCACATACGAATCCGTTGGACTTTGGTGTGATCGTGTGTAGGCAAGTCCGGTCATTAAAAAGTCTGCCAAAAGTCCGTCGAAAGTCTGTCGGACAGGCTGTCGGACTTTTGTAGCTGAAAAGTCCGACCGTGTGTACGCGGCACAAGTGTTGTTGTGGCCACAACACTGTAAGCCCTCACAGGGCCCTGCTGTGAAATATTAGATCAAGAATTGTAATTACATGCCCCTGTTGAACAGGGCCAGAAAAAATTGGGCCTTTGGTGGTGGTGGTGGTGGTGGTGCTGGTGCCACAACACTGTAAGTTCTCACAGTTATGCCCCGTACACACGGTCGGATTTTCCGATGGAAAATGTCTGATCAGAGCGTGTTGTCGAAAATTCCGACCGTGTGTGGGCTCCATCGGACATTTTCCATCGGATTTTCCGACACACAAAGTTGGAGAGCAGGAGATAAAATTTTCCGACAACAAAATCCGTTGTCGGAAATTCCGATCGTGTGTACACAAATCCGACGGACAAAGTGCCACGCATGCTCAGAATAAATAAAGAGATGAAAGCTATTGGCCACTGGCCCGTTTATAGTCCCGACGTACGTGTTTTACGTCACCGCGTTTAGAACGATCGGATTTTCCGACAACTTTGTGCGACCGTGTGTAGACAAAACAAGTTTGAGCCAAAATCCGTCGGAAAAAATCCTAGGATTTTGTTGTCGGAATGTCCGAACAAAGTCCGACCGTGTGTACGCCCTATAACTCTTGGTGGTTGCAGAAACGGGTCCTGCTGTGAAATATTAGGTCAAGAATTCTAATTACATGTCCCTGTTAAACAGGGGCTGAAAAATTGGGCCTTAGGCACTGGTGCTGGTGCCACAACACTGTAACCCCTCACAGATACTCTAGTTGGAGCGCAGGAACTAGCCCTGCTGCAAAGAATTGCATCAAAAATTGTAATTACATGCCCCTGTTAAACAGGGGCTGAAAAATTGGGCCTTAGCCACTGGTGGCGGCGCCCAGAAGCAAAAATGTTCTTACAAGCTATCAGCATGATCATTGAGGAGGAAGAGGATAATTAGTCAGCATAACAGGATTGTCACTCAGCATCAGCATAGGCAGTCTTGAAGGGATCTGACATTTCAAAAAAAATGATTCGGTTACATCAGCATCAGGTGCTTGGTAGCTGGTGGTGATCCAAGACTGATTCATTTTTATGAAGGTCAGTCGATCGACCGAGTCGGTGGACAGACGCACCCTGTGATCGGTTACAAAGCCTCCAGCAGCACTGAATGTGCATTTCGGAAGAATGCTGGATGCAGGACAGGCCAGTAGCTCAATTGCATACTGTGCAAGCTCTGGCCAGTGATCCATCCTCAAGACCCAGTAACCCAGAGGATTTTTGGTGGGAAAGGTGTTAAAGTCAGATCTTGCCCATAGGTATTCATGCACCATGTAAAACAGACGCTGGCAATGGTTGCTGGAACCGATCATACCTTGGGGCTGTGGACTAAAAAATTGTCTGAACGCATCGGTCAGACGGCCACCTTCTCCACCGCTCCTTCTTTGACTGACCAAAGCATCAGCAACACGTCCAGGAACAGGAGTTTGTAACCTCCCAGTCTCTGGGAATGCATTGCGCAGACCTTTCTGCAAGGCCCCCCGAAGATGTTTCATCCTCTGCTCCCTCTGCAATGGCAAGATAAGGTCCACAACCTTACCCTTGTAACATGGATCAAGGAGGGTTGCCAGCCAGTATTGATCCCTCTCCTTGATACCACGAATATGAGGATCCTTCCGCAGGCTTTGCAGGATCAGGGAGGCCATGCAGCGTAGGATTGCTGAGGCATTCGGTCCGGAGTCCTCTGGGTCACTAAGGACGAAATGATCCACAGCCACCTCCTCCCAGCCAAGTACAAGTCCATGGGTTTCTTGGAACTGTAAATGATCCCTTAAAGACTACTGCTGATGCTGAGTGCCAGGCTCCACCTCCATGCTGACACAATCCTCCTCCTCCTCCTCTTCCTGTGTGATCAGTGGGTATGCAGGAACACTGTCTGGATAAAGGGGGCCTTGAGAGCTAAGGAAGTCCTTCTCTTCCTGCCTCTGTTCTGCCTCAAGTGCCCTGTCCATTATTCCACACAGCGTGTGCTCCAACAGGTGGACAAGGGGGACAGTGTCACTGCTCACCATCCTCGTGGCATCCTCAAATGGTGACAGGACAGTACATGCATCCCTGATCATGGTGTGGGGAAAAAAAACAAGCTCCTCTCACCCTGTCCTGATGCCATAGTCGCACAGGTACTCATTGATGGCCCTCTGATGCATGTGCAGCCGCTGCAGCATGCCAACGTTGATTTCAAACTGCTGGGCATGTCACAGATTAGGCGGTTCTTGGGCAGGTTAAATTCTTTTTGGAGGTCTGCCAGCCGAGCACTGGCATTATATGACATGCGGAAATGCACACAGACTTTCCTGGCCTGCCTCAGGACATTCTGTAAGCCCGGGTACCTGCCCAAGAACCGCTGCACCACCAAGTTAAGGACGTGAGCCAAACAGGGCACATGGGTCATTTGTCCCTGTCGGAGGGCAGAGAGGAGGTTGGTGCCATTGTCGCAAACCACCATTCCTGCTTTAAGTTAGCGTGGCATCAACCACCTCTGAACCTGCCCCTGCAGAGCTGACAGAATCTCTGCCCCAGTGTGGCTCCTGTCCCCAAAGCACACCAGCTCACGCACCGCATGGCATCTTTTGACCTGCGTACTTGCGTAGCCCCTTGAATGCCTACGGAGCACCGCTGGTTCCGAGGACAAAGCACAGGAAGAGGCAATGGAGGAAGAAGAAGAGGAGGGGGTGGAGGAGAGAGGTGTGTCAGAATCACCAGTACTGGCATTTTGGAGGCGTGGTGGCGGAACAACCTCCAACACTACTGCACCTTGTCCTGCATCCTTCCCAGCTGCCAGCAGAGTGACCCAATGCGCCGTGAAACTTAGGTAACGTCCCTGTCCATACCTGCTGGACCATGAGTCAGCGGTAATATGCACCTTACCGCTGACTGCCCTGTCCAGCGATGTCAAGACATTGCCTTCCACATGCCGGTAGAGAGCCAGAATCGCCTTCTGTAAGAAAAAGTGGCATTTGGGAACCTGCCACTGAGGAACCACACATTCCACAAACTCACGGAAGGGGGCAGAGTCTACCAACTGAAAAGGTAGCAGTTGAAGTGCTAGCAATTTTGACAAGCTACCATTCAACCGCTGGGCATGTGGATGGCTGGGAGCGAACTTCTTTCTGAGGTGCAGCAGCTGGGGCAGGGAAATTTGCCTGGTACAATCTGACGTCGGTGTACCGATAGCAGATTGCCCGCAAGTACTTGGCTGTGACACACCTAATTCTACACCTTCATTCCTCTCAGTGCAGGTCTCAGAGAGGATTGAAGGTATAGTGGGGTTAGAGATCCCAGCTGATGAGAGAGAGGAGAAGGAGAGGTCCTCTTTGTTCCTTGGTGTGGGTCTTTTAGGTACGCTTGCCAAAGAACTGCATGGCAGGTCAACATATGTCTGGTCAACCATGTGGTGCCCAAGCGGGAGATGTTTTGGCCACACGAGATACGCTTGAGACATATGTTGCAAATAGCAGCGGTGCGATCTGATGCACTCATCTCAAAAAAGGCCCACACCAAAGAACTTTTGGAATAACGCGCAGAGACAGCAGTGCTATGCACATGTGGAGCTCTGTGGTGTGATGCAGTCAGTGTGCTGCCCTTAGGCTGGCCCCTGGAGGGCATCCTGCCTCGTTGGTGATGTGTCTCCTCCTCCTCCTCTTCCTCTCTCCTATCAGGCACCCACGTTGAGTCAGTGACCTCATCATGAATGAATGAATGAATGATTTGTAAAGCGCTGCAAATGCAAACTGAATCGCCTCAAGGCGCTGATGCGTTTGTGTTGTCAGCTTCATTAGAAGAGGTAAGTCTTGAGTTTTTTCCTGAAAGCCAGATGGTTTTCTTCCGTGCGGATGTGAGTTGGAAGAGAGTTCCATAGCCGAGGTCCCTGGACTGCGAATTTTCATTCTCCCCTTGCTTTGTAGCGGTATTTGGGAACGAGGAGGAGGTTTTGGCTAGATGATCGCAGATTGCAATTCTGTGAGTAATGTTTTATTTTCTCTCGGAGGTATTGAGGGGCGTTACCTTGTATGCATTTGTGGGTGAGGCAGAGGGTCTTGAATGTGATCCGATTCTTTACTGTTGCTAGGTTGCTATACTGTAGATCAGACTGTGCAGAGTACACAGTACAGTAGCTGGAAATACTTCAATGAGCCTACACAAGCACCTGGCTGCAGGTTGCTATACTGTAGGTCAGACTGTGCAGGGTACACAGCTGGAAATACTTCAATTAGCCTACACAAGCACCTGGCTGCAGGTTGCTATACTGTAGGGCAGGGTACACAGTAAAGTAGCTGGAAATACTTCAATGAGCCTACACAAGCACCTGGCTGCAGGTTGCTATACTGTAGGTCAGACTGTGCAGGGTACACAGTACAGTAGCTGGAAATACTTCAATGAGCCTACACAAGCACTTGGCTGCAGGTTGCTATACTGTAGGTCAGACTGTGCGGGGTACACAGTACAGTATCTGGAAATACTTCAATAAACCTACACAAGCACCTGGCTGCGGGTTGCTATACTGTAGGTCAGACTGTGCAGGGTACATGGTACAGTAGCTGGAAATATCTCAATGAGCCTACACAAGCACCTGATTGCAGGTTGCTATACTGTAGGTCAGACTGTGCGGGGTACACAGTACAGTATCTGGAAATACTTCAATAAACCTACACAAGCACCTGGCTGCGGGTTGCTATACTGTAGGTCAGACTGTGCAGGGTACATGGTACAGTAGCTGGAAATATCTCAATGAGCCTACACAAGCACCTGGCTGCAGGTTGCTATACTGTAGGTCAGACTGTGCAGGGTACACAGCTGGAAATACTTCAATTAGCCTACACAAGCACCTGGCTGCAGGTTGCTATACTGTAGGGCAGGGTACACAGTAAAGTAGCTGGAAATACTTCAATGAGCCTACACAAGCACCTGGCTGCAGGTTGCTATACTGTAGGTCAGACTGTGCAGGGTACACAGTACAGTAGCTGGAAATACTTCAATGAGCCTACACAAGCACCTGGCTGCAGGTTGCTATACTGTAGGTCAGACTGTGTGGGGTACACAGTAAAGTAGCTGGAAATACGTCAATGAGCCTACACAAGCACCTGGCTGCAGGTTGCTATATTGTAGGTCAGACTGTGAGGGGTACACAGTACAGTAGCTGGAAATACTTCAATGAGCCTACACAAGCACCTGGCTGCAGGTTGCTATACTGTAGGTCAGACTGTGCGGGGTACACAGTAAAGTAGCTGGAAATACTTCAATGAGCCTACACAAGCACCTGACTGCAGGTTGCTATACTGTAGGTCAGACTGTGCGGGGTACACAGTACAGTAGCTGGAAATACTGTAAAAACAGCTGCCTGCCTGTCAGTATATTAGGAAGAGAAGAACAGGATCTAGCTAAACTGAATACAGTATATATATATATATATATATATATATATATACACACCTTGGATGCATATATATACACAATACACTGTAACTGCAGCTAACTGACTCGCCTGCCTACTCTATCTAACTTAAATCAAGTGACACTGTCTCTATCTCTGAACGCCGGAACACACTACACAGGGCCGCCTTGCAGGTGGCCTTATATAGTGTGGGGCGTGTACTAAACCCCCTGAGCCATAAATGGCCAAAGCCTCTTTGGCTTTTGGCCAGTTACGGCTCTCTGTTCAGACGGCGCTGTGATTGGCCAAGCATGCGGGTCATAGTGCATGCTTGGCCAATCATCAGCCAGCAATGCACTGCGATGCTGCAGTGAATTATGGGCCGTGACGCGCCACTCAAATTTGGCTCGAACGGCCCCAATTGTTGGTAATTCAGCAAACGGCCAAACAGGCGATGTTCGAGTCGAACATGCGTTTGACTCGAACACGAAGCTCATCCCTATACAAGACATATTCCAAAGCTCAGTAACACTAACTCCACAGTTAGCCATTCTCAATCTGAACATAGACGACTTACCTACCTATCAGAGATCAGTGACCACACACATCCTACTAGCTACCAAACTTTTGGTCACTAGAAACTGAAAATCAGATAACATTCCTTCCCTTACTGAAGTAACCAATTCATTTTACTTATGAAACCCTCCTGTGACACAGTAAGCAATCTTACACAAAGTCACTAACCCATGGATCCTTTGGTACTCAAAAAGAATTAAAAATTAAGAGTCCTGTTTCATAACTCACTATCCACTTGATGCTCTCTCCCCCTTATCCCTCCCTCCTCTCCCTTACTCTTGTACCCCCTCCCTACCCTACCCTTCCCCCTACCATCCCAGTTAACTATTCTACACTATATTTTATAATAATTTTGTTGTAGGTTGTTATTCTGTTTTCCTACTGCATTCCAGATTTTAGGAATAATGTTCATGTTCTAACCAGATTGTACTTGCAATAACTAGTCTTTATACTTCCATTTCAATATTTTCGTTCCCTACTGTGACTACATAACCTGTAAAACTCAATGAAAATCTATTGGGGAAAAAAAACTGCCCGTCATATTGCCCCCATCAAAATTGCCCCCATAAGAATTGCCCCCATCAAAACTGCCCCATCATATTGCCACCATCAAAATTGCCCTGTCAAAACTGCCCCATCAAAATTGCCAACATCAGAATTGCCCCATAAAAACTGCCCACATCAACACTGCCCCATGAAAATTGCCCCCATCAAAACTGCCCCATCAAAACTGCACCCCATCAAAACTGCACCCCATCAAAACTGCCCCATCAAAATTGCCCCCATCAGAGTTGCCCCTTCGTATTGCCACCATAAAAACTGCCCCATCAAAGCTGCCTCATCAAAACTGCCCCATTAAATTTGCCCCCATCAAAAATGCCCCAACATATTGCATCAAAACTGCCCTGTCATATTGCCCACATCAAAAATTGCCCCCACCAGAATTGCAACATCAAATATGCCCCATCAAAACGGCACCCATCAAAACTACTCCATCATATTGCCACCTTCAAAACTGCCCCATCAGAATTGCCCCATCAAAACTGCCCCCATCAAAACTGGCCCATCATATCGCCACCATCAAAACTGCCCCATCATATTGCCCCCAGCAAAACTGCCCCATCAAACTTCCCCCATCAAAATTGCCCCATCAAAATTGCCCAATCAAAACTGCCCCATCAAAACTGCCCCATCAAAACTGCCCCATCATATTGCCCCAGAAAAAAAAAGGGGGTTCCCCTGTATGGATTTTCCCGGCACTTGCACAAAAAATGTATATAGTAGCAGATTACGGACTCATATAAAGAATAAAAAAGTCTGTTTATTAAAGAAAAAATTCATTTTCTAAAAACAATGTGGATATCATACATAACAAAAACATATTACATAATGAACATGGTTCATATAAATCGGTCAACAATGATAATGTATACAGAATAAAAATCTCTCTTCAAACCCGACGCGTTTCGGGGTACATAGTATATTGGTCCTTCTTCAGGGAAATAATTGAAAAGAGGGATTCATCTGAATTAATTGGAAAAAATATATAATAAATCAATTAATTGTTATATAGAATTATCGATGGAAATCCGTTTAGAGGTTAAATGATCAGTTGATCACTTACCTGAAAGTGTTATCAATGGTTACTCTGAGGAACAGTTTAAAAACCACATAAGAAAAGCAAGGCGTATTGCGGGGGATAGTAGCCAAGTATATAGATGTAGATACAAGTGCTGCTCCTTCAGTATTGTGAATTCAAGTAGAAGTTAATATACCACAGGTCTCCAAAAGGAGGCACAAGGAGGCGTAAGGTTTCACCTATTCCTGCCCCCCACGGACGTGTGCAAGCCAGAGTGATATACTGGGGCCAGGCAGGCAACCCTGTAAACAAAAATTGAAAAAGTACCGGGAGTATAAGGATATTGTACTAAAATAGCATTAGAGAAATTAGGGGGCAGGCTGGTATGAAAAATTGTCAGTTACAAATTGAAATTTTATATAATATAAATTACCTGTGTTGTGTAGAAAATCTATACTTTATTTTATAAAAATGTATAGAGACAAGTGTGTGTAGTATGTACAGGTAGTATAAAATTTGCACAGAATATGTATAGTTAATAATGTGGTGGTCCCAATTGCTTTATTAGCACTGTAGTGCTATAGTTGTAATATATTAGGGAACCTATTTTGAAAAAAAAAAAAAAAGGAGACTGATGGTGGAATCTAGAAAAGGGAAAGGCAATCAAGCCTGCTGTGTGTTCCCAAGTGGATATTGCATAGGGGAGAGAAACAGCTCAGCCAAATCCTAATATATTATAGCATAGGATATAAAACAGTACCTTAATTCAATGGTGTGTCAATTGGACTGACCACAAAACCCAGCGTCCGGCAGGTAGATCGCCTTAGCTGAGTGAGTGAGTCCAATATATATAGTGTGGACGGGCCCCAATCAGCCGGCGCTATAATCGCGCACAGCTGTGTAATGGAGCCCGTCAGCTGGGAAGCCTTATTACAACCCCCTGAGACGGGGATGCGCGGCGCCGCCCCTGCCGCGCATGCGCGAGCGCAGTGACATTGGGACGACGTCGCGCACACCAATCCCACCGGCACGGAGATGCCCATCCGGCGGACTGAGCATGTCCGCCGGAGTGGCAATATGGAGGCAGTGGGCGTAACTGTATCATTGCCCTGACAACCTCCTGTGGCGCCGCCCAGGAAGGAATCCTGGGTGGCCTTTCCATGCCGGGCAATCGCTCGGGCTACACGCTCCCCGGGGGGCCAGACAACAGGCAACCAGGGTGGGAGAGTAAATGTGTTTCTACAACATAAAGAAAGGATGGTAAACAAATATATTAAAAACATGTTGAGAGATAACATTAAATTATATATATTCACTATTGAAAAATCAAATAAGGAACAGCAAAAGGGGAATCCCGCAGGTAAATACAGCCAAACACTTGACAGTGCCCATTGTAAAAGATGACTTATGGTGGGCAGAGACTGGTTCACAATGTAGGAGGAAAACTGGGGACTAGCGTACATGGTCACATTAATTACATATGATATATAATTCATCAACATTTCAAAATACTTAGCATTGAACTTATTACTATTTGATACAAACAAGCATGACAGTCATTACATTCGTTAAATACATCAAATGATCTTGATACACACGGTCATGTATTAGTGTTTATATTAACAGAAATAAAGCTAGTAATTCACATTGATGATAAGGTACATGATGATTTTTACCTTGCATAGTATATAAATAATACCAACAGGAGGACAACTTGTTCTTGTATAAGAAAAGCGATTTTTCTACATTTGTTGGCTCAATCATTTACAGATAGCAATAGGCAATTTTGACAATAGAGGTATTTTTCATATACAGAGTGTTCCTGAGATGTTGGACAGGCATAAACTGCAAGCCAAGCAGACCTCGAGAAGTGTAAGGAAAAAATAATAATTTTTTTGACTATATACGTTCTATCAAATCTGAACACGGAGTTAATCAATGAAAGCATCTAATAACGTTGGTAGGTCTGTCTTAGGGGTTTCGAGTGACCTATTTATTGGGGTCATATGTGCGACCTACCGGCTATGTCAGGAGTTTGTAGTGAACACATACAATGCAGCAACAACAAAAAGAGCCAAACTACCAAAACATGTATAGATAGGAGGAGGGTAGTCCGTATAGGATCCAGAAAAGGAGAGGGAGATAATAACTTACATCCCTATCTAGAAAAGATATAGAGGGAGCAACCTCATATTAGTGTCCGTAGTTTATTTCTCCATTCCCCCGGAGTTGAACCCCTCGAGGAATTTCCTAAAACACACGGCCTCATTAAGGCCTGGGGGCTAGGTAGCTTTTAATAAATATATCCATTTTAATTCTCTCTGGAGTAAAATTTTATTCCAATCGCCCCCTCTGGGGCTAGGATGTATTCGGTCCAAAATAAGGAATTTGATTCTAGGGAACTTGCCCCCATGTACTAGCGATACGTGGCGACCCAAGGGGAGGTCAGGGTCAGACGTTTGCATGGCTACAATGTGTCTATAGGCTCTTCTCCAGAATTCTAACTTTGTCTTTCCTATGTAAAAGCAACCACAGTAAACCACATCATATTGCCCCCAGCAAAACTGCCCCATCATATTGCCCCCATCAAAATTGCCCCCATCAGAATTGCCCCCATCAGAATTGCCCCATCAAAACTGCCCCTTCATATTGCCACCATAAAAACTGCCCTATCAAAATTGCCCCCATCAAAAATGCCCAAACATATTGCCTCAATCAAAACTGCCTCCATCAAAACTGCCCCCATCAAAACTGTTCCGTCATATTTCCACCATCAAAACTGCTAAATCAAAATTGTCCCCATCAAAACAACCCCATCATATTGCCCCCATCAAAACTGCCACCATCAGAATTGCCCCATCAAAACTGCCCCATCATATTGCCACCATCAAAACTGCCCTGTCAAAACTTGCCCCATCAAAATTGCCCCATCATATTGCCACCATCAAAACTGCCCACATCAAACATGCCCAATCATAATTGCCCCCATTTTAATTGCCCCATCAAAACTGCCCCCATCAAAACTGCCCCATCATATTGCCACAATCAAAACTGCCCTGTCATATTGCCCCCATCAAAACTGCACCCCATCAAAACTGCCCCATCAGATTTGCCCCATCAATACTGCCCCCATAAAAACTGCCCCATCAAAATTGCCCCTTCATATTGCCACAATAAAAACTGCCCCATCAAAACTGCCCCATCATACTGCCCCCATCAAAACTGCCCCATCAAAACTGTCCCCATCAAAACTGCACCATCATATTGCCACCATCAAAACTGCACCCATCAAAACTGCCCCATCAAAATTGCCCCCAACAGAATTGCCCCATAAAAACTGGCCCATCATATTGCCACCATCAAAATTGCCCCATCAAAACTGCCCCATCATATTGCCACCATCAAAATTGCCCCATTAAAAATTGCCCCATCAAAATTGCCCCCATCAAAAATGCCCCAACATATTGCCTCAATCAAAACTGCCCCATCATATTGCCACCATCAAAACTACTCCATCAAAATTGTCCCCATCAAAACTGCCCCATCATATTGCCCCATCAAAACTGCCACCATCAAAACTGCCCCATCAAAACTGCCCCTTCATATTGCCACCATCAAAGCTGCCCCATCATATTGCCACCATCAAAACTGCTCCATCAAAATTGTCCCCATCAAAACTGCCCCATCATATTGCCCTCATTAAAACTGCCCCATCAAAATTGGTCCATCATATTGCCACCATCAAAACTGCCCCATCATATTTCCCCCATCAAAGCTGCCCCGTCACATTGCCCCCATCAGAATGGCCCCCATTAGAATTGCTCCATCAAAACTTTCCCCATCAAAACTGCCCCATCATATTGCCGCCATCAAAACTGCCCCTTCATATTGCCACCATCAAAACTGAACCCCATCAAAACTTTCCCATCAGAATGGCCCCATCAAAACTTCCCCATCAAAACAGCACCCATCAAAACTGCCCCATCATATTGCCACCATCAAAACCGCCCCATCAAAAGTGCCCCCATCAGAATTGCCCCATCAAAACTGCCCCATCATATGGCCACCATCAAAACTGCCCTGTCAAAACTGCCCCCATAAAAACTGCCCCATCAAAATTGGCCCCATTAGAATTGCCCCATCAAAACTGTCCCTATCAAAACTGCCCCGTCATATTGCCCCATAAAACTGCCCCAATCAAAACTTCCCCATAAAAACTGCCCAATCAGAATTGCCCCATCAAATCTGCCCCATCAAAACAGCCCCTCCCAAAACTGTGCCATCAGATTGCCCCCATCAAAACTGCCCCATCAATATTGCCCCATGAGAATTGCCCCACCAATACTGCCCCATTATATTGCCACTATCAAAACTGCCCTCATCAAAATTGCCCCATCAAAACTGCCCCATCATATTGCCACCATCCAAACTGCCCCATCAAAACTGCCCCATCGTATTGCCACCATCAAAACTTCCCCATCATATTGCCACCATCAAAACTGCCCCATCAGAATTGCCCCATCAAAACAGCCCCCATCAAAACTGCCCATCATATTGCCACCATCAAAACTGCCCCATTAAAATTGCCCCAATGAGAATTGCCCCATCAAAACTGCCCCATCATATTGTCAACATCAAAACTGCCCTGTCAAAACATCAGAATTGCCCTATTAAAATTGTCCCCATCAAAATTGCTCCATCATATTGCCACCATCAAAACTGCCCCATCATATTGCCACCATCAAAACTGCCCCATCAAATTGCCCCCATCAGAATTTCCCCATTAAAACTGCCCCATCATATTGCCACCATCAAAACTGCCCCATCATATTTGCCAGGGCAACAAAAGCCTGGTTTCCCTTATTTAAAATGGCGCTGGCCACCTTGCATCGCGTCATTTTCGGTTTTGAAATAACGCGATGCTACGGCCCAGCGATGCCTATTGTCTCCTGGGATTGATGACAAACATCTCCCAGGAGGCATTGCAGAGAGGGGAGTAAATACTGGGCCACGGCCGAGGACAGGAAGTGCCGACTACTATACAGTATATAACAGTGAGTTTTAGGGAAAAATGTGCCAATTCTTCAGCACACACAGCGGCTTTGGAGGGAAATTACTTTAAAATATGGGTGGAGCTCCACTTTAAGGTCACCAGCCCACTAGGGCACGAAAAGCGCAGCTAAAACACCACTAAAGCACCACAAAAATGACCAGCAATTTAGGGCTGTTTTATCGGCTCTGCAGTGTGAAAGGGGTCTTACTACACAAGTCACTGTATGGTGATTGGAGATGGAAGTAGTGGTGAATGGGTTGTAGGAAATCCGCTTTTATACATTTATGAACTTTCTCTTGATGTTTCTAATTTTATAAGATAACTTTGTTGCTCTTCATGTTTATGTATTTTTGTACATTATATGTTATATAGATTGAAGTAGCTGTGAATAGATTGGAGGAGATCTGCCCTTCCTCACATGTATGAAAGGGTATTTTTGTAGTGAATATAATTGTTATATCTGATCCCTATTGGTGGCATTATCACAACTAGTATAATATGGAAGACTGCAGCACTAGTATATAACATTCACACAATATAAATGTGAAAATGTAACAATAAAAGTGAGACTCATCATCACAGAACTCCCTATAAGTATATATATATAACAATGGTATGGAGACTATTTCACTGATAACTAATGAAGAGAATTTATAGTCAGCAGATATAAAATTAGTGCAGCAATATTAGTACAACATTTTCAAGAACAGTTCCAAATAAAGAACGGTAATAATAAAGTCTTCTCCACACCATAAGATCAAATCCTCCACCATGATGTTCAAAGGAAATCCCAAAGTACAATGGTGTCACTTTTAGTCAATGAAGTTTCCACAACATGAGTGAGACTTCTGTGACCATCAAAGTGAATCTCCACAACTGAATCCAAGACTTAGCAGAAGGTTGGAGGTGAAAGCCTAGAGGTCAGTGTGAGTGTGTATGGTCCAATCCCCATACAGGAATAATGAATGGATCACACCATCTCATCCACTTCTCATGTCACATTTAGTAATTGGGGTCCACAAAAAGAGAAATCCTCCAATAGTGTAGATGATCGATCGTGTTTTATAAAGTGATCTCATATTAATGATTCCAATAAAGAGAAATGAGTTCCATTCATGTAGAGAATAGTTACATTCATTCCTGGGGGTGAAATTTGTTTTCTTCTAGTATCATTCTTCTCTTCTTCTACAGATTGGATAATAATTACCTCACAGACAGTTCCTGCCCCCACCTGGCATCTGGAATAAGAAATAACCAGACACTGAGGACACTGGACCTGTCTATGAACAATCTGGAGGGTCCTCATTTCATGGATCTGATGGAAGCTCTGACAACAAGCCGGATAGAGGAATTACAGTGAGTATAACAGGACTTAAAACAAAAAAAGTGCAGCGCAAAATGTAAAAAATAAATACATGCAGAGTCCAATAATTATGGAACAATACTATAATCTGGAGTCCATAAGATCCAATCTGAAAGCACACTCCTTCTAGGAACATACAGATAAAGCTCTTTCCACCCGATGTGTAAGGAGAAGCAAATTAGTATATGTGATTACGCTTACCAAATTCGGTGGACCCCTTAATTACAGGGGGTCAGAGACAGCATGAGTGAACCAAAGGAAGAACAGCTGGGCTAGTAGTCATCTGCTGGGGATACTCATCCCAAGGGCGTAGAAATCCGTCAGACACAGGGAGATCCATGTGTAAATTGGCAAGATGATCAGCGATAGTTTCCTGAGGAGAAATGAAAGTAAAAAGAATCTAAGAGCGATCCATCAATATGTGCTTCCAAAATGTATTAAAGTCAATGCTGAGGTATATAATAATGATGATAAAAAGCGTTTAACAATGCCAGGTGATAAAACATAGATCGAGCTGGCTAAGCAGGAGACAGGCTGTGCGCGTCCCAACAGCTGTCGGCAAGAGATGGCAGCGGGTGACGTCGATACTTTAGCTCCGCCCCAGTACGCGGCATTACGTCACTAAGCACTTCGTCCCTGGGAGTGATCCCTGGTCCCCCTAGACTGACTTTCGTGGCCACATGATCTTGACTGTTTTTTGAAGGGACCCCCAGGGGCCTCTAGCTCAGAACTGATCTATCCACTGGGCAGAACATCCTGTGGGACTCGCATGAAGAAGTTCCATTGTTGTTGGCACCGAGAGGAGATGGGCCCGACTGAATCTGCAGCCATGGACTATGATTGGGACATGGCTTGGGTGCTCATTTTGGGGCTCCCTGCTCATTTGTTCCCCATTTGCCACATAGGTTGGTCCTGCAGGGGGGTAGATAGGAGACCAACCAGGTCTTTGTGACTCATTTATATGGCACCCATAGGTGGCACGGGGGATTGGGAGGGGTCTTTGGGGAGCTGCTTGGCGTTTTTGCCTGTACAACAGGCTTAGCTTGAACTGACCTGCCATAGGAGCTCACCTGGGCAACGGTTTCCCGGATGCCCCTCCCTTCCACCTGTCTGACTTCTTAAAACATTGATTTATACATGTTTGGAACCATTTGATAGTGTTTAGTAATGCCTACCCGGGCGATGGAGTGTGCACGACCACATCTGGTCTCAGGTTCTTACTGGAGAGGTTTACCCTTCTTCAACCCCTACCCTTTTCCCCTTCCCATCCTCTTCCCCTCCCCCCCTTCTTTTTTTTTTTTCTTCTTTCTCTGAGACAGCCACGCTCGCTCCCTCAGACTGGGCTCCATTATGGGTGAGGGGGGCTTTTGTTGCAGGGGTGGCATCGCACCATGAACCTGCCCCTCCCTGGAGGCCCGCGGGATGTTCCTGCCTGGGTTTCAAAACATCTAGAGGAGGTGGCTAGGGTGGGGGACTCACGGTCCACTCTCACGGGGTCCTAACTCCAGTTTCTCCTGCCAACTAAATTTTGGGTTAATTTCACATTGTTGTTTATGACTGTTTCATTATTTGTTACCACTCATTGTATTCCCTTTTTTATATACATGGTTATCACTTAAAAATGAAGCTGACCTCCATTATGCGGCTCCAATGGGGACCGCCTTTAATGTGGGCTGTAAGGGGGGCCCGCGCCCCGGGGGCTCAACCCCTGAAGTGCCTTACCTCCTCCCCCACTAGGCCTTAACTGCCCATCTAGGCAGTAGTCCTCCGTATGGAGATTTAGCTTTCTCCCACCTTTTCTATACCTCTCCCATTATTTTCATCCCTCTCCTCCCCAGCCCTCTTCCATAACCCTTCTTAACCTGCCTTCCTTTAGTTCCCAGTACTTAGACAAACTTCTCCTTCCCCCTCCCCCCTTCACACTTTTCCTTCAGCTTCGGGTTCTGGTGAGGCTCGACTGCCCGATTCCACCCTGCTAAAAATGACACTGAAATTTGTGTCCTGGAAAGTGAAAGGCTTAAATATTCCAGAAAAACGCTCCAGCTGCTTGGCTGAGCTCTGAAGGCAAAGACCCCAAGTAGTGTTTTTACAGGAGACCCACTTTCGGGCTGACAAGATCCCAAGGTTGAACAATAAGAGTTTTCCAACAGCATATCACAGTGTGTCCCCCTCAACAAAATTAAAGGGCACAAGTATTCTTTTAGCCAAAACTGTGCCCTGGCAGCTGGTGGACCTCCATACTGACCAAGAGGGTAGATACCTTTTTGTTAAGGGTACACTACATACGTTCACCCTAGCTAACCTGTACCTGTCGAATGTAGATCAGATTCCAGCACTGGAATCTTGCTTATCTGCATTGGCTTCTTTTCACAAAGGAACTTTGGTGTTAGGGGGTGACCTCAACCTTACCATTGATCCCCGGAAGGACTCCTTGTCGGGCTCCTCAGCTCTGTCCCTTAGATCTCGTACCCGAGTCAGAGAATTGTTGCACTCTCACCGGTTAGTTGACATCTGGTGTATCCTTCATCCACAGGAAAGGGACTACACCTTTTTCTCAGCAGTTCATGGATCATACACTAGAATAGATCTATTTTTAGTTTCCCATGCCACGATCCCACTTGTCTCTAGCGCTCAGATTGGTCATATAGTGCTCTCAAACCACGCTCCGATCTCCATAGGAATAGCCCTACAACACCTGACACCAAGATCTGCCACATGGCGACTTAATGAATCCCTCATTCAAGACCTTGAGGTTAAGGCTGATATTTTGTGGGAATTAGAACTTTTTTTAGAGCAACAAAGACTCTGTCCCTAACCCTCTCTCTATATGGTCTGCACATAAGTGCTACATTAGAGGAATGCTCAATAAGCATGGTCACAGACTCAAGGTGGCCAGAGCAAAAACGCTGTCCAAGTTGCTCGCAAAACTTTACTACTGCGAAAAACGACATAAAACACATCCAGATAGGATCCTTGAAGCAGAGGTCACTAAACTTTGAGAACAAATTAGGGAACACTCCTTATTCCAATCTAAACACAGCCTATTGAAGGCATGCAGAACGTTTTATGAGTACGGAGATAAATGCAGTAGAACGTTAGCGAACGCCATCCGAACCCAACGCAACGTATCCTATATTCCTGCGTTATCCACCCCTACAGGACTCAGAACTCATGACTCCACGGAAATGGCGGAGCTTCTATGAAGCTCTTTATAACTTGCACCCTTGCTCTTAAGTGGTCCGGCACCAGGATAGAGTAGAGACAATAGAAACCTACCTCGAGGTAGCTAATTTGCCTTCCCTCAGTGCTGAGAAGGTAGATCTGCTCTTACAGCCTATAACAACAGATGAACTTGCGAGAGCCATAGCAGGGTCTCCGAGAGGGAAAGCGCCTGGCCCCGATGGTTTCACAATTGCCTACTACAAAACATTCCAAGCTCAATTAGCAACCCACTTCGTCACCGCCTTTAATGCAATATTAGACAACCATAATATGCCACGGGACCTTTTACAAGCGAACATCACCGTTATTCCTAAGCCTGAGAAAGATTCGCTTCTCTGTGCGAGCTACAGGCCTTTTTCACTGCTCAATTGTGACCTTAAGTTGTTCACAAAAATTTTGGCCGAAAGATTTGGGTCCATTCTCCAACGTATAATCCCCTTGGACCAGGTTGGATTTATACGCAATAGGGAAGCATGAGACAACACAATCAGGACGATAAATATTGTAGCAATGGCCAAACGTCTTAATACCCCATTCATCCTGTTGTCTACAGATGCCGAAAAGGCGTTTGACAGGGTAAACTGGACCTTCCTCCTAGCCACCCTGCGACGTCTTGGGATGCCGGTCTCCATTATGTCCTGGATCTCTGCTGTCTATTCTACACCTACTGCAATGGTCAGAGTGAACAGAGTTGATTCTAGACCCTTTGCTATAAGTAACGGAACGAGACAGGGATGCCCACTTTCCCCGCTCCTCTTTATACTTTCTCTGGAACCCCTATTGCAACACATCAGGCTTAACACCGACATCAAGGGACTTGAAACTGGCACGTACCATCACAAAATTGCTGCTTATGCGGGTGATCTTTTGTTCTACATCTCAAATCCGCATACCTCCATACCGGTCCTCTTACCTGAAATACGCCAATATGGTGATTTATCGGACTTTAAAATCAGTCTCAAAATCTGAAGCACTTAACGTCTCCCTATCTCCCAGCTCTCAGGCTCGACTTGGGGGCAACTTCCCCTTCCGATGGACGCCCCAGGCAATC
Organism: Lithobates clamitans; assembly: GCA_037952925.1. Lineage (NCBI taxonomy): Eukaryota > Metazoa > Chordata > Amphibia > Anura > Ranidae > Lithobates > Lithobates clamitans. Next base: position 1,071,773 of record JBBGZY010001372.1, read on the forward strand.
CAATATTTAGGCACCAAAATTCCCTCGGATTTACAACTCGTCTACCAACTCAATTTTCAACCTCTCCTAAACGGTTTTTCCTCAGATTTGGAAAGATGAAAGAACTTGACAATATCATGGTTTGGTAGATGCAATGTTTGAAAAATGAATATCATGCCGAGGCTGCTCTACCTCCTGCAAGCACTACCGGTCAGGATACAGCAGAGCTTCTTTCACAAGCTATGCTCAATTTTCATAAACTACGTTTGGCAGGGCAAGTCATCGCGGCTTAAGAGATCACTACTACAGCGGGCAAAACTCAGAGGAGGGGTAGGTCTTCCCGACCCTGCCCTGTATTACTCAGCAGTGCACATGAACAGAGTTGTGAATTGGTGCAGACATTCACCACATAAATTGTGGGTCAGTCTGGAACAGGAATTAGTGCCAATTCCCTTGGCAGGTCTGCCTTGAAGTGGGTCTCGTTTTTCCCGATTTTCCTCCCCACATCCACTAATCGAACCCACCCTCCCAGGAGCTTCACAGATATTTCAGGATAGCAGAAACAGTAAGCTTTCCTTCCCCGTTATCGCCCATAATTGGGCACCCGGACTTCATACCAGGTCTTTCGGACAGGTCCTTTCGGCTCCAACCGGAACAGAGAATGGTTAGAGCCTCCTCTTTTCTTGGCCCCTCACAGTGGGTTGACCCCGCAGGCTTATACCCTACTCTTAGTTCCTCAATTTTGGATAGGTGGAAGTTTTCTCAACTTTCACACTTCATCCGATCTCTCCCTGATATTGACTTTTTTCATAGACAGCCAACGCCCTTTGAAGATTTGTGCCTAGGAGATGAACCTATACGGAAATCTCTTTCTCACTCGTATAATATCTTACTTGCTCACATATCGCAACATCATCCCCCATACTTGAGGAAATGGGAGAGAGATCTTAACATCACATTCACTGAGGATCAAAAGAACCGCATCCTCCTGTTTGCACATAAGTCATCTTTATGTAGCAAATACCAAGAGATCACCTACAAGATTTTGTCGCATTGGTACAGGACTCCATCTGTACTAGCGGAAATATTCCCAGGACACAGCCCTCTTTGTTGGAGATGTGGTAACCAAACTGGCACATTACTCCACATATTCTGGGACTGCCCAGAATTGACCCTTTTCTGGAGGCAGGTATTAAAGATCATTCACAAGATCACAGATGTCTCCCTTCAGGATAATCCAGCAGCAGTACTCCTAAACCTAACCCCCATGTCTTGTAAGCGATATTGCAAATCCTTACTGAAACACCTCCTGAATGCAGCCAGGGCGTGTGTCCCCAGTGTATGGAAGCAAAAATCTCCACCGGTGGTATCACAATGGTTTGCTAGGGTGTGCGGCATACAGCGGATGGAGGGTCTCACAGCTGCCCTAGGGGACAGGGAGGAGGAACACAACACTCGTTGGACACACTGGAACCTGTTCCGATTCTCAGATGAATACAATTCTTACATTTGAATAACTTGTTTTAGGAGAAATTGAAGCATAGGGCCGTCGACCCTGCCAGAACCCTGCCACCCCCCCACTTACCTAAACTCTACCACTTCTACTTTACTCTTTATCTTTATTCTCCCCTTTGACACCTTTGGTGTCATTCTCTCTGTTTTCCTATTAAAGAGAAAATTCCTTTGGATTGCGGTAATCCTCTGGTACTGCTCCTGCGAAATCAGGACCGGGAGCCATGTATTATAGGAGGTACGTTACTCAAGTTTAGTCTTCCAGGGTACAATGGTTTGGTTCCTTCCAAATAGGGAAAGTTTATTTTAACTCCCAGGTTGTCTTTCTCTGATCTTCATGCACTTAATCATTGGTTCATATAGGTCCAGCAAAACTAACCCTATTTTAGGAATGGAGGTTCTCTCCAATCTTCAGGTTTAACTACAGGTTTCAATTGTTGTGGAGCCCTTATACCCAGACAACTGTTTTGGAACCATGCCTGTTTTCTCCCTAACCTATGTACAGTAGACATCTTTGAATAGTTATTTTTATTGCTTACCACTGAATTTCGCAGGTTGACGTGTGTTATTCTGTCACTCTGTACAAACCGCAATTCTTAGATAAAGATTTAGAAAAAAAACTGCCCCATCATATTGCCCCATCAAAACTGCCCCATCATATTGCCCCATCAAAACTGCCCCATCATATTGCCCCATCAAAACTGCCCCATCATATTGCCCCATCAAAACTGCCCCCTCATGTTGCCACCATCAAATCTGCCCCACCATATTGCCACCATCAAAACTGCCCCATCAGAATTGCCCCATCAAAACTGCCCCATCATATTGCCACCATCAAAACTGCCCCATCATATTGCCACCATCAAAAATGCCCCATCAGAATTGCACCATCAAAACTGCCCCATCATATTGCCACCATCAGAATTGCCCCATCAGAATTGCCCCATCAGAACTGCCCCATCAGAACTGCCCCATCAAAACTGCCCCATCAAAACTGCCCCATCATATTTCCACCATCAAAACTGCCCCCATCAAAACTGCCCCCATCATAGTTCCACCATAAAAACTGCTCCATTAAAATTATTCCCATCAAAACTGCCCCATCATATTGCCACCATCAAAACTGCCCCATCAGAATTGCCCCATCAAAACTTCCCCATCATATTGCCCCCATCAAAACTTCCCCATCATATTGCCCCATCAAAACTGCCCCATCATATTGCCACCATCAAAACTGCCCCATCAGAATTGTCCCCATCAAAACTGCCCCATCATATTGTTCCATCAGAATTGCCCCATCAAAACTGCCCCATCAGAATTTCCCCATCAAAACTGCCCCATCATATTGCCACCATCAAAACTGCCCCATCAGAATTGCCCCATCAAAACTGCCACATCATATTCCTCTATTATAAATCAGTACACGGTGTGTCTGTCCCCTCCCCCGGGCTCTGTAATCAGAGCTGAGATGCTCCAGCCACCTCCCCCACCGCCCATCACTGTGTGTAACAGAAGCTTTGGTAACCATGGCAACAAAAGCCGCACAGTACACTGTTTAATAGCTAAAATTTCCTTAAATGACCACTAAACAAACATCTTTTTCACAAAAACTGTAAAAGATATCAAACTGAAAAGATATAGCCAGATAGCTGAATATTTTGTGAACATTTACAAGTTTGTTTGGCGTCTGTAGGTGAAAGTATGAAGGAGCTTAATCTTTTGGGAGCGGAAGAAGATTTTAAGGATTTGAAGCATGCTCTCATTGACTTCAATGTTAAAAAAAACTGTTAAAAGCTTAATATTTTAAAAAGTATAAATAATAGAAAAAAAGTTGAAAAGTCTCATCATAAGATGAAAGAGCTGAACATTTTAAACGTTGAATGGTTTTAATAGCCGAAAGTATGCAGAAGTTATGCAGAGCCAAAAAACGTAAAGAATAATAAAATTAAAACTAGAAAAGGCATTTCCTGGGGAAAACGCATGGGAATGCTGAATAGCTGAATTGCTAAAATGGCCCCCATCAAAACTGCCCCCATCAGAATTGCCCCATCAAAACTGCCCCATCAGAATTGCCCCATCAAAACTGCCCCATCATATTGCCACCATCAAAACTGTCCCATCATATTGCCACCATCAAAATTGCCCCATCAAAACTGCCCCATCATATTGCCACCATCAAAACTGCCCCATCATATTGCCACCATCACAACTGCCCAATCAAAACTGCCCCATCATATTGCCACCATCAAAACTGCCCCATCAGAATTGCCCCATCAAAACTGCCCCATCATATTGCCACCATCAAAACTGCCCCATCAATACTGCCCCCATCAAAACTGCCCCCATCATATTGCCACCATCAAAACTGCTCTATTAAAATTATCCCCATCAAAACTGCCCCATCATATTGCCACCATCAAAACTGCCCCATCAGAATTGCCCTATCAAAACTGCCCCATCATATTGCCACCATCAAAACTGCCCCATCATATTGCTCCATCAAAATTGCCCCATCAAAACTGCCCCATCAAAACTGCCCCATCATATTCCTCTATTATAAATCAGTACATGGTGTGTCTGTCTCCTCCTCTGGGCTCTGTAATCAGAGCTGAGATGATCCAGCCACCTCCCCCACCGCCCATCAATGTGTATAACAGAAGCTTTGGTCACCATGGCAACAAAAGCAGCACAGTACACTCTGTTTAATGGATAAAATTTCCTGAAATGACCACTAAACAAACAGCTTTTTCACAAAAACTGTAAAAGATATCAAACTGAAAAGATATAGCCAGATAGCTGAATATTTTTTGAACATTTTAAAGTTTGTTTGGCGTCTGTAGGTGAAAGTATGAAGGAGCTGAAACTTTTGGGAGCGGAAGAAGATTTTAAGGATCTGAAGCCTTTTCTCATTGACTTCAATGTTAAAAAAAGTGTTAAAAAGCTTAATATTTTAAAAAAGTATAAATAATAGAAAAAAAGTTGAAAAAGTCTCATCATAAGATGAAAGAGCTGAACATTTTAAAAGTTGAATGGTTTTAATAGCTGAAAGTATGCAGAAGTTACGCAGAGCCAAAAAACATACGGAATAAAATTAAATAAATAAAAATAAATAAAATCGAATAACAGTAGTGGGACTGCTAAAGCAGTCCCACTAATAAAAATGAATAACAATAGTGGGACTGCTGAAGCAGTCCCACTAATAAAAACAAATAACAATAGTGGGACTGCTGAAGCAGTCCCACTAATAACTAAAAAACGAATAACAATAGTAGGACTGCAAAAGCATTCCCACTAATCAATAAAAACGAATAAAAATAGTGGGACTGCTGAAGCAGTCCCACTAATTAGATACAGTCTGAGGAACTTGAAGACAGAAGCCGCAGAAATAATCTGCGGCTTTGGGGTCTCCCAGAGACACGGGGAACTGAGGATCTTCAGGCAACAGTCGCGGCTGTTATCCAGATAATCTTGAAATCCACTGAGAAGGTAGTTGATCTAGACAGAGTTCATAGAGCTGCAGGTCCTAGACCAAAAGATTCAGAGAAACCTAGAGACGTTGTCTACCGTGTCCACCGTTATTAAGAAAAGGAAATGATACTTAGAGCAGCTTGGGAAGCAGGGGACATTGATTTCAGAGGGTCCGCTATCAAGGTTCTACCAGATTTATGCCGAGCAACCCTCCAGCGTAGAGCCTGCCTGCGTCCTATTTTGGATTTAGCAAAAGAGCGGGGGTGTACTTACAGATGAGGTCAGTGAGGTTCCGTAGAGACTCAATATCCTTCTCTGTTTACACACCAGAAGATCTCCTGGGATTTTTTTCTTTCTTGGATGTGGCTCCTATCCAGATTCCCAACTGGCTGGGGGGGCGTGGCTAGCCGGCGGAGACGATGGACGCATGTTAAACTAGCTCTGCGATATCCTGGGCTCTGATGGGGGAATACAGAAACTAAGAGCCTCGTTCCACATCGCCAGACACCGGACACACAGCGGAAACATTCCCGGATGCCTTCCCGCAAAAGAAAGGACCCAACAAGACCAGGGAAGATGACAGATTTTCTAGCCGCGCCATCTCCCTGCCCAAGATGGCACCGACAGACATGCAGGAGAAGCGCGCGGCGTCAGCTTCGGCACACAGAGAAACCAGCATGGGAAGCAAGGATCCAGCCGCACGTTTAACAACACACCTCAGGGACAAGGTCAGTACCCACCACCTCCATCTGCATCATCCAGCCCTGCTAAAAGCAAGCTGAAAATGTCTTCAGATTCTGCAGAGACAGCAGACATCAGTGGCTTTGAATCCTCCCTAGATGACACTAGGGAACTACAGGACTCCATCATAGATTTCCCCACACAAAACCAGCCGGTTATGGATACAACGCTCAAGGACATGCTGGTGTCCCTGCGTTCTACCCTACATGCTGACATGTTAGCATTCACACAGCAATTTAAAACAGAAGTGGCAGCAGTAGACTCCAGGGTAACCCACATTGAATCAAAGATGGGCGAGTTTGCGTCTACTTTCAATGACCTAGTAGACACCCATAACGACAGGGATGATGAAATTAACGCCATTAAAACAAAATTGGCCGATTTAGAGGACAGATCTAGACGTAATAATGTCAAAGTTCGGGGGATACCCTGAATCGATCAAGCCCCCAGGTCTAAAAGAATACTTTACAAATATCATGAGAGCTGTGCTTCCAGAAATGCCCCTGGAGGAATTGATCATTGATCGGATACACCGTCTTCCGAGACCCAGAAATATCCTGGAACATCTCCCCAGAGATACAATAGTGAGGGTCCACTTTTATCATATCAAGGACCAATTCATGATGATAGTCAGAAGAAGAGAAAACCTTCCACAAGAGCTACAGGACCTTTCCTTCTTTGCTGACCTGTCAGCCTTTACCATGCAACAGCGTAGACAACTAGCAACTATAACTAAACTACTAAACAACCATCACATTCAGTATAGATGGTGACAAGCATCAAGGAGGGCATCCGCCTCCTGAGAGACTGGCAAATCATTGATCCATGTGACAACGGGAAAGACACGCCACATTCACCTCCTTCTACCCGAGCCAGTTCTGACACAGAAACAGGCTGAAGATTACTAAAACAAGCGACAAGGAACCCCGAATGGCCCAGGAAAAGCCACTTAGCTATTTGTTGCTTTACCCCCCGAGTTAAAGCGGAATAATATCCGCACAGATTCCTCACGGGATAGTTACTTTTTATTTCTTTTTGTTTGGTTATCCTATCTTTCTTGCTCCCTTCTCATTACCAAACCTACAGGAACAGAAGTACGGACATATACATTCGATCCACCCGGACACCAGAGATCTTTGCCTCAACAGTTCAACTGCGAGGATAGTCAATATCATCAAGTCAGCTTATTATCTTCCTACATCACTCACTCCAACATAAGGTACGACACCCACAATATATCAGAATGTCTTTCACTATCACATCACTAAATGTGAAGGGTCTGAACAGCCCCTATAAATGACAAATGTCCTGGAAGGAAGCATCAAGGCTAAAAAGTGAAATCATATGCTTTCAAGAGACTCACTTTATAGCAGACAAACCCCCAGCCTTTAGTAACCGTAGATTCCCTCAAGTCTTTACGGCGAATGGTCCAAAGAAAAAAGGTGGAGTTGCAATTGCAATAAGAGACACTATCCCATTCTCAGAAATTAAAACTCATTTGTACACTTCAGGCAGGTACATTATACTAGTATGTGAGATCTTTGCAGTGAAGTACACTCTGGTTAATGTATACCTGCCAAACAACAACCAATTACGATTCCTCAAAAAAATATGGAACAAAGTAGAATCTCTGAAACAGGGACATGTAATCTTGTGCGGGGATTTCAGTGCAGTACCAGACAAGGCCATGGACTGTACAAACCCTAAACAAGTAACCTATCGAAGGACAACACTGGAAAAATATATTAACACATCGGGCCTCTTTGACGTATGGAGGTGCCAACATTCCTCAGAGAAAGACTTTACCTTCTTTTCTAATGTACATAACACTTACTCGCTAATAGATTTATTTCTTGTAGATCATTTTTATTGCAGAGGATTGTTAGATCAGACATTGATATTATATCTTGGTCTGACCATGCTCCAGTTTCCATAAGTGTGGGAGGGCGCAAAACCGAGACAGGAGCGAACAGATGGAGGAACAACATTTTCTCTATGTCCAAGCCTGAGAATCTTAAATTACTTAGAAGTTCACTGAAAGAATTCTTTGAAATTAATGCTCCATCGTTGTCTGACCCTTTCACGCTATGGAACACTCATAAGGTGGTTATACAAGGTTTATTGATAAACTAAGTGCTAGGGCCAAGAGACAAAAGGCGGAGAGGCTCAATGACCTGCTAAATAAAAAAAAGAACCTAGAATTATCCAACAAACAAAATTCTACCCAAAAGACAAGAGACCTATTATTCTATGCTAGACAAGAACTAAGAACTCTTTTGGTTTCACAGCAGGAGAACCGCCTTCACGTTTTAAAAGCAAATAACTACCGTTGTAGCAACAAGGCGGGGAAACTGCTGGCAAAACAAATGAAAGAAAAAATGACAAAACAAAGAATCCCACATATAGAGAACCCTAAATCTAAAATAAAAGTTTCTAATCCCAAAGACATAGCAGACGCTTTTTGTGACTACTATGAAGCATTATATAATCTCAAAGATGACCCTGATACACCTCAACCCTCAGACAACCTGATTTCTGAATTTCTGGAAGCTATAACTCTTCCAAAGGTCTCACAACCAGAACTTACAAAACTTAACTCACCTTTCACTATCCATGAAATTGAGAAAACAATTAGAAATATGCCCCACAATAAATCACCAGGACCAGATGGTTACTCATCTGAATATTACCAATTGTTCCAAACTGAATTATCTCCTTATATAAAGCAGGTCTTTGACGCCGCAATGTCTAATGCCTCATTCCCAAAAGAGATGCTGACAGCAACTATTATAACTTTGCCAAAACCCGGTAAAGATTTCTCCGTCCCACAAAATTTTAGACCCAATTCTTTGCTAAATGTCGATGTGAAACTGTATGCTAAGATTATAGCCAATAGATTGTCATCACTACTACCGGAACTTATCAACCAAGATCAAGTAGGTTTTGTATCATGCAGGCAAACAAATGACGCCACAAGAAGAATGGTAAACATAATTAATCTCGCAGAAGAATCACGAAGGCCTTCTCTGCTCCTCACTTTGGACACGGAGAAGGCCTTCGATAGAGTTCACTGGAGATGTCTGACCAAGGTGCTGGAGAAATTTGGTTTGATAGGCCCAATCCAACAGGCAATTTTAGCTCTATACTCATCCCCGTCTGCATATGTTTTTACTGAAGGAATGTTCTCCAGAAACTTCCAAATAACAAATGGGACAAGGCAGGGGTGCCCACTGTCACCTTTAATCTTTGCATTGTGTGATGGAAAAATCTGGACAGCCGCACTCCGGATTGGAAAAGTGAAAAATAAAATCCTCTTTATTGAAAAAGTAATAACATAATTAAAATCCATACATGGCTTTGTTGGGATAATGCAGCATAACCGCTAACGCGTTTCACGCTCCCATAGAGCGCTTACTCATAGCTGGTTTGTACGAAAGTGATCACCACTTATATACACATAATTTATCTACCACATGACTACATATTGATTATCTGATTTGAAACAGCTGATCGTTAGTCTGTGTGGGATCTTTTTGGCATAGATGTGATTGGATGTGCGTCCTATAGTGGAATCACTAATGAAGACATGAATATACAAATGAAATGTATTCATATTGGCAAATGTCAACATATATAAATAATAAAAAATAAAAAATTCTATTCAAGGTTTTTGAAAAACATGTTTGTTATTTTTCAAAACCACAATAATGAGATGGGTGCTGGAATTTGACGTTCAAACGTATAAATTATCATACGGATAGGCGCAAGTATGGGCAAACTATGTGAGCTGGTGGCTGCGGTATAATGTAAACGGTGTATAGGATGAGAATTGGAATTGGGTCTATATGCATGTGATAAAAAGATGTGCATCCAACACCACTATCAGTGTCTACAAGAAAAGACTAAATATGTGTTTATGGTGCATAAATATATGCAAAGAATTTTTAACGACATAAAGATAAAAATAATGATGAAAAGCAATTCTTTATATGTGTGTGTATGTGTATATACATGATGATTTCAAAAAACGTGGTGACATATGTGAATTGGAAGCTGGGCAGAAAACTGGCGTCCTGTCGCAATAATGCGACCAAAAGTCTCCTGATTTACAGGAGTCTATGTGTGAATAAATGCTTTTGCTTCAATTCCTACATGTGTGAATATTATTCGTTGCAACATATAAAGGATTGTGAAACTTATCACTCTCTGATAACCCCGCCACTCCAGCTACACAAAAGTGCTCATTTAAAACCTTGCATCACTCCGTATGGGATGCATTAATCCCAATCAGGTAACAACATTAACGTTGCTGAACGTCTTTCTTTGAAGCAATCACATCTCTCGATGAGTTGTCTTCAAGTGTATGGGCAAAACTATATGAGGTAGATAAAAATGGGACAAAATGCAGTGTTTATGCACCTGTCTCTATTCTTTCTATACATAGTATAATATTGGCAGTGACCATATGACAGGTTCTTCCAATATATGTGTTTATATCAATAGATAAGTAACAATCTCACTAAACCAATTACTATGTGAAATAAACAACTGGTCTACCTCTTTGAAGACCACAGCTCTTAAATCAACTCAAAACACATGGGAACCTTGCAAAGAAGGTAATGAACCATGTACACATGTGGTAAAAAACATCTGTGCAAAGTTAGGCTAGCCATACACCATACAATTCTCCCGTGCAACTCTGGTCCAGATTCACCAAAACCATACAATAGGAGGCCAAACCCAAACACCCTCAACTTGTATGCAATCAGGCAGGCCCTTCTACCACACAGCTGAAGGCAAATCCAAAGAAAATCGAACAAGAAAATTGCATGGTGTATGGCCAGCTTTAGTGTTATGGTCTACCTACTGCTACCATCAAACAATAATGTCTAATTAGAAACGAGATTCAAGTGACAGTGAATGCAAAAGATATAGTAAATTGTTTCTTTTAAATGAAAACATATATGCATATCACTAGTCATTTGCTCGTATGGATTGGAGTGTGTGTAGCCCAATAAAATGTATCGGTTACTGGGGATATGTGTAAAAAAGGGAACTGATATATTGATATGTGTCCCTATATGTTTTTTTGCTCCATCATCCACCAAAAAAGGAATGTGGATGTGTAATCAAGGAAAAAGTTGGGAGGAAAGGGTTACAGATGTATTGCTCGGGGATGTAGCTTCAATGTTGTTTTATTCATAGAAATGTGAAACGTCCCACTCAAAGTTTAACCCCCGTGGAATCCTGGTGTCTAACGAGAATATCCAAAGGACTTCTCGTTTGCACAGTAACTGGAATCTGTCACCTCCTCTCACCGGTGTGATGATTTTCTCAATGCCCTGAATAGTTAAACTGGAAGTGTCTTTGTGGTGTGTGTAAACCCAGTGCTTTGATACATTGGTTAAGATCTCCTTCTCAATATTATACAGGTGATCATGTAACCTGTCTCTGAGACGCCGGGTTGTGCGTCCAACATATTGTACCTGGCAACTAGTGCATGTGATAACATATACCACAAATTTGGTGTTACAATTAATAAACACGGGGATCGAGAATTCTTTTTGATTGCTGCATGATTTTATGAGTTGACCCGTTTTAATGTACCTGCAGTAATTACAAGTTTTTATTCCACACTTGAAATTGCCTGTGAAATTGAGCCAATTGGATTTTGTTCGGTTGGTTGAGAACAAACTGGGAGACAGTGAACGTCCCAATGTGGGTGCTCTGCGGGATACAACCTTGATCCCTTTAGAAAGGATGTTACTATATATAGGGTCATTATACAAAACAGGAAGGTGTTTCATGATAATTTTCTTGATTGTATTAAATTCTGAGCTGTATGGAGTAGAGAATACCGGGATTCTAGGGGACATGTCCCTTCTCTGTTGAATGTTTCTAGCTGGTTTTTTCTTTACAAGTGAAGGTCTTGGGATGGATCTTACTGTGTTGAGTGCTTTTTGTATTGATGTTTCTTTATAGCCACGAGCTTTAAACCTGTTTGCCATGCTTTTGGCTTCAGCCTCAAAAGCATCAGGAGAGCTACATAGGCGCTTTAACCTTAAAAACTGGCTATATGGAATGCCTCTGATGGTGTGTTTAGGGTGTGCAGAGTCAGCTCTAAGTAGATTGTTGCCACTGAGAGGTTTTCTGTACAGACTGGATTGAATCGCATCACCGGACCCCACCAGTTGCACATCAAGGAATTCTATGGATCTGGATTGCAGATTTCCCGTAAATTTTAAGTTTAATGAATTGTCATTGAAATATGCCAGCCAGATATCCAAATTAGCTTCTCTATCTGATGTAATAAATATCAGGTCGTCTATGAAGCGACAGAAAAAGACCGTATCTTTGCGGCGGGGACTATTTGGTCCAAAGATGCGGGACCTCTCCCACCAGCCCATATAAATATTGGCCAGTGAGGGGGAAAATTTGGCTCCCATAGAGGCCCCGCATTTCTGGAGAAAATAGTCCCCATCAAACATAAAAAAATTGTGTGTTAAAAGGTACTCCAGGGCTTGTACAATGAACTCTTGTAAAATCAAAGAGAGTTTGCCTGTTTTTCTAAGAAAATAAGTGACTGCCTGGATCCCCAGATGATGTGGGATACTAGAGTATAAACTAGATACATCACAGCTGATCCATCTATAAATGTCTAGAAATGCGGGGCCTCTATGGGAGCCAAATTTTCCCCCTCACTGGCCAATATTTATATGGGCTGGTGGGAGAGGTCCCGCATCTTTGGACCAAATAGTCCCCGCCGCAAAGATACGGTCTTTTTCTGTCGCTTTATAGACGACCTGATATTTATTACATCAGATAGAGAAGCTAATTTGGATATCTGGCTGGCATATTTCAATGACAATTCATTAAACTTAAAATTTACGGGAAATCTGCAATCCAGATCCATAGAATTCCTTGATGTGCAACTGGTGGGGTCCGGTGATGCGATTCAATCCAGTCTGTACAGAAAACCGCTCAGTGGCAACACTCTACTTAGAGCTGACTCTGCACACCCTAAACACACCATCAGAGGCATTCCATATAGCCAGTTTTTAAGGTTAAAGCGCCTATGTAGCTCTCCTGATGCTTTTGAGGCTGAAGCCAAAAGCATGGCAAACAGGTTTAAAGCTCGTGGCTATAAAGAAACATCAATACAAAAAGCACTCAACACAGTAAGATCCATCCCAAGACCTTCACTTGTAAAGAAAAAACCAGCTAGAAACATTCAACAGAGAAGGGACATGTCCCCTAGAATCCCGGTATTCTCTACTCCATACAGCTCAGAATTTAATACAATCAAGAAAATTATCATGAAACACCTTCCTGTTTTGTATAATGACCCTATATATAGTAACATCCTTTCTAAAGGGATCAAGGTTGTATCCCGCAGAGCACCCACATTGGGACATTCACTGTCTCCCAGTTTGTTCTCAACCAACCGAACAAAATCCAATTGGCTCAATTTCACAGGCAATTTCAAGTGTGGAATAAAAACTTGTAATTACTGCAGGTACATTAAAACGGGTCAACTCATAAAATCATGCAGCAATCAAAAAGAATTCTCGATCCCCGTGTTTATTAATTGTAACACCAAATTTGTGGTATATGTTATCACATGCACCAGTTGCCAGGTACAATATGTTGGACGCACAACCCGGCGTCTCAGAGACAGGTTACATGATCACCTGTATAATATTGAGAAGGAGATCTTAACCAATGTATCAAAGCACTGGGTTTACACACACCACAAAGACACTTCCAGTTTAACTATTCAGGGCATTGAGAAAATCATCACACCGGTGAGAGGAGGTGACAGATTCCAGTTACTGTGCAAACGAGAAGTCCTTTGGATATTCTCGTTAGACACCAGGATTCCACGGGGGTTAAACTTTGAGTGGGACGTTTCACATTTCTATGAATAAAACAACATTGAAGCTACATCCCCGAGCAATACATCTGTAACCCTTTCCTCCCAACTTTTTCCTTGATTACACATCCACATTCCTTTTTTGGTGGATGATGGAGCAAAAAAACATATAGGGACACATATCAATATATCAGTTCCCTTTTTTACACATATCCCCAGTAACCGATACATTTTATTGGGCTACACACACTCCAATCCATACGAGCAAATGACTAGTGATATGCATATATGTTTTCATTTAAAAGAAACAATTTACTATATCTTTTGCATTCACTGTCACTTGAATCTCGTTTCTAATTAGACATTATTGTTTGATGGTAGCTGTAGGTAGACCATAACACTAAAGCTGGCCATACACCATGCAATTTTCTTGTTCGATTTTCTTTGGATTTGCCTTCAGCTGTGTGGTAGAAGGGCCTGCCTGATTGCATACAAGTTGAGGGTGTTTGGGTTTGGCCTCCTATTGTATGGTTTTGGTGAATCTGGACCAGAGTTGCACGGGAGAATTGTATGGTGTATGGCTAGCCTAACTTTGCACAGATGTTTTTTACCACATGTGTACATGGTTCATTACCTTCTTTGCAAGGTTCCCATGTGTTTTGAGTTGATTTAAGAGCTGTGGTCTTCAAAGAGGTAGACCAGTTGTTTATTTCACATAGTAATTGGTTTAGTGAGATTGTTACTTATCTATTGATATAAACACATATATTGGAAGAACCTGTCATATGGTCACTGCCAATATTATACTATGTATAGAAAGAATAGAGACAGGTGCATAAACACTGCATTTTGTCCCATTTTTATCTACCTCATATAGTTCTGCCCATACACTTGAAGACAACTCATCGAGAGATGTGATTGCTTCAAAGAAAGACGTTCAGCAACGTTAATGTTGTTACCTGATTGGGATTAATGCATCCCATACGGAGTGATGCAAGGTTTTAAATGAGCACTTTTGTGTAGCTGGAGTGGCGGGGTTATCAGAGAGTGATAAGTTTCACAATCCTTTATATGTTGCAACGAATAATATTCACACATGTAGGAATTGAAGCAAAAGCATTTATTCACACATAGACTCCTGTAAATCAGGAGACTTTTGGTCGCATTATTGCGACAGGACGCCAGTTTTCTGCCCAGCTTCCAATTCACATATGTCACCACGTTTTTTGAAAGTTGAAATCATCATGTATATACACATACACACACATATAAAGAATTGCTTTTCATCATTATTTTTATCTTTATGTCGTTAAAAATTCTTTGCATATATTTATGCACCATAAACACATATATAGTCTTTTCTTGTAGACACTGATAGTGGTGTTGGATGCACATCTTTTTATCACATGCATATAGACCCAATTCCAATTCTCATCCTATACACCGTTTACATTATACCGCAGCCACCAGCTCACATAGTTTGCCCATACTTGCGCCTATCCGTATGATAATTTATACGTTTGAACGTCAAATTCCAGCACCCATCTCATTATTGTGGTTTTGAAAAATAACAAACATGTTTTTCAAAAACCTTGAATAGAATTTTTTATTTTTTATTATTTATATATGTTGACATTTGCCAATATGAATACATTTCATTTGTATATTCATGTCTTCATTAGTGATTCCACTATAGGACGCACATCCAATCACATCTATGCCAAAAAGATCCCACACAGACTAACGATCAGCTGTTTCAAATCAGATAATCAATATGTAGTCATGTGGTAGATAAATTATGTGTATATAAGTGGTGATCACTTTCGTACAAACCAGCTATGAGTAAGCGCTCTATGGGAGCGTGAAACGCGTTAGCGGTTATGCTGCATTATCCCAACAAAGCCATGTACGGATTTTAATTATGTTATTACTTTTTCAATAAAGAGGATTTTATTTTTCACTTTTCCAATCCAGAGTGCGGCTGTCCAGATTTTTCCATCACACACATACCATTGGAATAGCAATTGCCGGCACCTGGGGCTCTCACAATCATCCACACAGCGGAGGACGGGAAGCTTGAACCCGATCACCTAGAGCGGTGGTAATTATCCTGTTTATCTCAAATATCTGGACTTTTGCTACATATTTTTCTCCACCAGCTCGGTCATCTCCCCACACCACCAAGGTATATATATTTTATTATAACCTTATGATTTTTGGAAGACCACTCTTGGTCTCAGAGTGAGAGAACAATATTGGAAATAAATCATGGATCATCCCAGTACACAAGTGCCTGTTGTGGAAGCAGCTTTTAGCAGAACTCTTACAGCACCATCCAATAATCCTCTAAGACAGCCATTGCAAGCATACATCTTACAACCGTCGGAAGACGATGAAATACAATTGATAAGGCTCTTTAGGAAATTAGAACAACTAATGTCTAAAGAGATTAGAGCCTATTGGGACATTACTTTTCTTACAGAATATGTATCAATACTGCACATTCCTCGAGGACTAAGAATCAAAAAATTTCCTACCTCAGATTTATTTGATGAAGATTTCAAAAAACAGTGGACAGACACTTTAGACACCTGTTCCTTTAAACTCATGGAGATTTTGATCGCCTCAAAGAAAAAAGAAACAGAGAAGTTGCAACTGAATATTTCCACAATACAAAAAGATCTTACCACTTCTCAAGTGATTAAAGGTTTCTCTGAACTCGATGAAAGGTTAAACAAGAAACTAGATCGAATGGAAAGAGCAGTAATTGATACCAAGAAAGGCAAAATGGCCCGGGATAAGGATGATTATCAAGGAAATAAGGTCTACACCTGGCACAAGCCACTTTACAAGTCCAACAGATCCCGCAAAAACCGAGGTAAACGAGTAAGTTTCTCTGACCATGAAGGGGAGTCGGCCGACAATACCCTAGCATGCACCATGTCAAACTCATCACTTGACAGATCTCCAACCCCATCAGAATCCATCAGATCCACCAACAGCCGCTCCCCTGGAAACCCTCACAGGTCCAGACAAACCAAGAAAAAGAAACCCTCCACAAAAAGACAAGAAAAGGTGGTAGGAAACACAAACGCCACGAACAACACACGCTATATGCTGCGGGAGAAGACGCCGAAGACGCCGAGGAAGTAAAACACAGTGTGATTAATTTGTCCAAAAAACAACTGAGCACAGAAGAGGTCAGCCTGTTGGCCAAAGGTTTGAACTTTTGTCCTAGCAGACATTTCAACCTTTTTGAAACAATTTTGGACATTAATAAATTCTCAAGGACTTTAACTCTTAGGAAACATTTTTTTGATTGTGCAGTGGATGAGCCCAATGTGTCTGTAGACAGCTGTGACACAGGTGAGTCCCCTTCTTCACCCATACTATTCGTTGATAACTGTGCTCTACAGGATTTAACTGATTTGGTACATGAGTCAGATCCTTGTCCTCTAAATCCCACGGATGTACATATTGAAATCTCCAGGGGTAGATCAGATTTTTATCCGGTGGCGGCCAGAGGTAAGAATCTTGACTCATTCCAAAAACTGGTGGAGGGGGACTTGGTACACCTGGCTCACAGCTGCAACAGAAAGAAATTTACACAGGACAATCTGTCCGTCAAGGAGAGACAAGCCTTTAAGAGGCTCTCCGCAGACGACCAGATTGTCATCAGAAACGCAGATAAGGGGGGTATGGTGGCGGTTTTAGATGTAGAAGTCTACAAAAAAGAAGCTCTGCGTCAACTATCTGACACACACACATACCAGAAACTACCCTCCAACCCCACTATTGCTTTCAAAAACACGCTCTCCACACTCATAGATAGAGCCACACAAATGGGTATATTCACTCCTAGGGAGAAAGAATTTCTCATTCCAGAATGCCCCATAACACCAATATTCCACCACCTACCAAAGATCCACAAGGGGTTAAATCCCCTTACAGGTCGACCTATAGTGGCGGGGATAGGCTCTTTAAATGAACGCCTAGGAGAGTGGGTAGACTCTCATTTACAGCCAATAGCCACCAGTCTCCCTGGTTACATAAAAGACACGAACGATTTATTGAACAAACTGCAAGACATTAAATGGGAAGACAATTATAGATGGATCAGCTGTGATGTATCTAGTTTATACTCTAGTATCCCACATCATCTGGGGATCCAGGCAGTCACTTATTTTCTTAGAAAAACAGGCAAACTCTCTTTGATTTTACAAGAGTTCATTGTACAAGCCCTGGAGTACCTTTTAACACACAATTTTTTTATGTTTGATGGGGACTATTTTCTCCAGAAATGCGGGGCCTCTATGGGAGCCAAATTTTCCCCCTCACTGGCCAATATTTATATGGGCTGGTGGGAGAGGTCCCGCATCTTTGGACCAAATAGTCCCCGCCGCAAAGATACGGTCTTTTTCTGTCGCTTTATAGACGACCTGATATTTATTACATCAGATAGAGAAGCTAATTTGGATATCTGGCTGGCATATTTCAATGACAATTCATTAAACTTAAAATTTACGGGAAATCTGCAATCCAGATCCATAGAATTCCTTGATGTGCAACTGGTGGGGTCCGGTGATGCGATTCAATCCAGTCTGTACAGAAAACCTCTCAGTGGCAACACTCTACTTAGAGCTGACTCTGCACACCCTAAACACACCATCAGAGGCATTCCATATAGCCAGTTTTTAAGGTTAAAGCGCCTATGTAGCTCTCCTGATGCTTTTGAGGCTGAAGCCAAAAGCATGGCAAACAGGTTTAAAGCTCGTGGCTATAAAGAAACATCAATACAAAAAGCACTCAACACAGTAAGATCCATCCCAAGACCTTCACTTGTAAAGAAAAAACCAGCTAGAAACATTCAACAGAGAAGGGACATGTCCCCTAGAATCCCGGTATTCTCTACTCCATACAGCTCAGAATTTAATACAATCAAGAAAATTATCATGAAACACCTTCCTGTTTTGTATAATGACCCTATATATAGTAACATCCTTTCTAAAGGGATCAAGGTTGTATCCCGCAGAGCACCCACATTGGGACATTCACTGTCTCCCAGTTTGTTCTCAACCAACCGAACAAAATCCAATTGGCTCAATTTCACAGGCAATTTCAAGTGTGGAATAAAAACTTGTAATTACTGCAGGTACATTAAAACGGGT
This sequence comes from Lithobates clamitans, assembly GCA_037952925.1. Taxonomy (NCBI): domain Eukaryota; kingdom Metazoa; phylum Chordata; class Amphibia; order Anura; family Ranidae; genus Lithobates; species Lithobates clamitans. Next base: position 1,090,514 of record JBBGZY010001372.1, read on the forward strand.
CAACTCATAAAATCATGCAGCAATCAAAAAGAATTCTCGATCCCCGTGTTTATTAATTGTAACACCAAATTTGTGGTATATGTTATCACATGCACCAGTTGCCAGGTACAATATGTTGGACGCACAACACGGCGTCTCAGAGACAGGTTACATGATCACCTGTATAATATTGAGAAGGAGATCTTAACCAATGTATCAAAGCACTGGGTTTACACACACCACAAAGACACTTCCAGTTTAACTATTCAGGGCATTGAGAAAATCATCACACCAGTGAGAGGAGGTGACAGATTCCAGTTACTGTGCAAACGAGAAGTCCTTTGGATATTCTCGTTAGACACCAGGATTCCACGGGGGTTAAACTTTGAGTGGGACGTTTCACATTTCTATGAATAAAACAACATTGAAGCTACATCCCCGAGCAATACATCTGTAACCCTTTCCTCCCAACTTTTTCCTTGATTACACATCCACATTCCTTTTTTGGTGGATGATGGAGCAAAAAAACATATAGGGACACATATCAATATATCAGTTCCCTTTTTTACACATATCCCCAGTAACCGATACATTTTATTGGGCTACACACACTCCAATCCATACGAGCAAATGACTAGTGATATGCATATATGTTTTCATTTAAAAGAAACAATTTACTATATCTTTTGCATTCACTGTCACTTGAATCTCGTTTCTAATTAGACATTATTGTTTGATGGTAGCTGTAGGTAGACCATAACACTAAAGCTGGCCATACACCATGCAATTTTCTTGTTCGATTTTCTTTGGATTTGCCTTCAGCTGTGTGGTAGAAGGGCCTGCCTGATTGCATACAAGTTGAGGGTGTTTGGGTTTGGCCTCCTATTGTATGGTTTTGGTGAATCTGGACCAGAGTTGCACGGGAGAATTGTATGGTGTATGGCTAGCCTAACTTTGCACAGATGTTTTTTACCACATGTGTACATGGTTCATTACCTTCTTTGCAAGGTTCCCATGTGTTTTGAGTTGATTTAAGAGCTGTGGTCTTCAAAGAGGTAGACCAGTTGTTTATTTCACATAGTAATTGGTTTAGTGAGATTGTTACTTATCTATTGATATAAACACATATATTGGAAGAACCTGTCATATGGTCACTGCCAATATTATACTATGTATAGAAAGAATAAAGACAGGTGCATAAACACTGCATTTTGTCCCATTTTTATCTACCTCATATAGTTCTGCCCATACACTTGAAGACAACTCATCGAGAGATGTGATTGCTTCAAAGAAAGACGTTCAGCAACGTTAATGTTGTTACCTGATTGGGATTAATGCATCCCATACGGAGTGATGCAAGGTTTTAAATGAGCACTTTTGTGTAGCTGGAGTGGCGGGGTTATCAGAGAGTGATAAGTTTCACAATCCTTTATATGTTGCAACGAATAATATTCACACATGTAGGAATTGAAGCAAAAGCATTTATTCACACATAGACTCCTGTAAATCAGGAGACTTTTGGTTGCATTATTGCGACAGGACGCCAGTTTTCTGCCCAGCTTCCAATTCACATATGTCACCACGTTTTTTGAAAGTTGAAATCATCATGTATATACACATACACACACATATAAAGAATTGCTTTTCATCATTATTTTTATCTTTATGTCGTTAAAAATTCTTTGCATATATTTATGCACCATAAACACATATTTAGTCTTTTCTTGTAGACACTGATAGTGGTGTTGGATGCACATCTTTTTATCACATGCATATAGACCCAATTCCAATTCTCATCCTATACACCGTTTACATTATACCGCAGCCACCAGCTCACATAGTTTGCCCATACTTGCGCCTATCCGTATGATAATTTATACGTTTGAACGTCAAATTCCAGCACCCATCTCATTATTGTGGTTTTGAAAAATAACAAACATGTTTTTCAAAAACCTTGAATAGAATTTTTTATTTTTTATTATTTATATATGTTGACATTTGCCAATATGAATACATTTCATTTGTATATTCATGTCTTCATTAGTGATTCCACTATAGGACGCACATCCAATCACATCTATGCCAAAAAGATCCCACACAGACTAACGATCAGCTGTTTCAAATCAGATAATCAATATGTAGTCATGTGGTAGATAAATTATGTGTATATAAGTGGTGATCACTTTCGTACAAACCAGCTATGAGTAAGCGCTCTATGGGAGCGTGAAACGCGTTAGCGGTTATGCTGCATTATCCCAACAAAGCCATGTACGGATTTTAATTATGTTATTACTTTTTCAATAAAGAGGATTTTATTTTTCACTTTTCCAATCCGGAGTGCGGCTGTCCAGATTTTTCCATCACACACATACCATTGGAATAGCAATTGCCGGCACCTGGGGCTCTCACAATCATCCACACAGCGGAGGACGGGAAGCTTGAACCCGATCACCTAGAGCGGTGGTAATTATCCTGTTTATCTCAAATATCTGGACTTTTGCTACATATTTTTCTCCACCAGCTCGGTCATCTCCCCGCACCACCAAGGTATATATATTTTATTATAACCTTATGATTTTTGGAAGACCACTTTTGGTCTCAGAGTGAGAGAACAATATTGGAAATAAATCATGGATCATCCCAGTACACAAGTGCCTGTTGTGGAAGCAGCTTTTAGCAGAACTCTTACAGCACCATCCAATAATCCTCTAAGACAGCCATTGCAAGCATACACCTTACAACCGTCGGAAGACGATGAAATACAATTGATAAGGCTCTTTAGGAAATTAGAACAACTAATGTCTTAAGAGATTAGAGCCTATTGGGACATTACTTTTCTTACAGAATATGTATCAATACTGCACATTCCTCGAGGACTAAGAATCAAAAAATTTCCTACCTCAGATTTATTTGATGAAGATTTCAAAAAACAGTGGACAGACACTTTAGACACCTGTTCCTTTAAACTCATGGAGATTTTGATCGCCTCAAAGAAAAAAGAAACAGAGAAGTTACAACTGAATATTTCCACAATACAAAAAGATCTTACCACTTCTCAAGCGATTAAAGGTTTCTCTGAACTCGATGAAAGGTTAAACAAGAAACTAGATCGAATGGAAAGAGCAGTAATTGATACCAAGAAAGGCAAAATGGCCCGGGATAAGGATGATTATCAAGGAAATAAGGTCTACACCTGGCACAAGCCACTTTACAAGTCCAACAGATCCCGCAAAAACCGAGGTAAACGAGTAAGTTTCTCTGACCATGAAGGGGAGTTGGCCGACAATACCCTAGCACGCACCATGTCAAACTCATCACTTGACAGATCTCCAACCCCATCAGAATCCATCAGATCCACCAACAGCCGCTCCCCTGGAAACCCTCACAGGTCCAGACAAACCAAGAAAAAGAAACCCTCCACAAAAAGACAAGAAGAGGTGGTAGGAAACACAAACGCCACGAACAACACACGCTATATGCTGCGGGAGAAGACGCCGAAGACGCCGAGGAAGTAAAACACAGTGTGATTAATTTGTCCAAAAAACAACTGAGCACAGAAGAGGTCAGCCTGTTGGCCAAAGGTTTGAACTTTTGTCCTAGCAGACATTTCAACCTTTTTGAAACAATTTTGGACATTAATAAATTCTCAAGGACTTTAACTCTTAGGAAACATTTTTTTGATTGTGCAGTGGATGAGCCCAATGTGTCTGTAGACAGCTGTGACACAGGTGAGTCCCCTTCTTCACCCATACTATTCGTTGATAACTGTGCTCTACAGGATTTAACTGATTTGGCACATGAGTCAGATCCTTGTCCTCTAAATCCCACGGATGTACATATTGAAATCTCCAGGGGTAGATCAGATTTTTATCCGGTGGCGGCCAGAGGTAAGAATCTTGACTCATTCCAAAAACTGGTGGAGGGGGACTTGGTACACCTGGCTCACAGCTGCAACAGAAAGAAATTTACACAGGACAATCTGTCCGTCAAGGAGAGACAAGCCTTTAAGAGGCTCTCCGCAGACGACCAGATTGTCATCAGAAACGCAGATAAGGGGGGTATGGTGGCGGTTTTAGATGTAGAAGTCTACAAAAAAGAAGCTCTGCGTCAACTATCTGACACACACACATACCAGAAACTACCCTCCAACCCCACTATTGCTTTCAAAAACACGCTCTCCACACTCATAGATAGAGCCACACAAATGGGTATATTCACTCCTAGGGAGAAAGAATTTCTCATTCCAGAATGCCCCATAACACCAATATTCCACCACCTACCAAAGATCCACAAGGGGTTAAATCCCCTTACAGGTCGACCTATAGTGGCGGGGATAGGCTCTTTAAATGAACGCCTAGGAGAGTGGGTAGACTCTCATTTACAGCCAATAGCCACCAGTCTCCCTGGTTACATAAAAGACATGAACGATTTATTGAACAAACTGCAAGACATTAAATGGGAAGACAATTATAGATGGATCAGCTGTGATGTATCTAGTTTATACTCTAGTATCCCACATCATCTGGGGATCCAGGCAGTCACTTATTTTCTTAGAAAAACAGGCAAACTCTCTTTGATTTTACAAGAGTTCATTGTACAAGCCCTGGAGTACCTTTTAACACACAATTTTTTTATGTTTGATGGGGACTATTTTCTCCAGAAATGCGGGGCCTCTATGGGAGCCAAATTTTCCCCCTCACTGGCCAATATTTATATGGGCTGGTGGGAGAGGTCCCGCATCTTTGGACCAAATAGTCCCCGCCGCAAAGATACGGTCTTTTTCTGTCGCTTTATAGATGACCTGATATTTATTACATCAGATAGAGAAGCTAATTTGGATATCTGGCTGGCATATTTCAATGACAATTCATTAAACTTAAAATTTATGGGAAATCTGCAATCCAGATCCATAGAATTCCTTGATGTGCAACTGGTGGGGTCCGGTGATGCGATTCAATCCAGTCTGTACAGAAAACCTCTCAGTGGCAACACTCTACTTAGAGCTGACTCTGCACACCCTAAACACACCATCAGAGGCATTCCATATAGCCAGTTTTTAAGGTTAAAGCGCCTATGTAGCTCTCCTGATGCTTTTGAGGCTGAAGCCAAAAGCATGGCAAACAGGTTTAAAGCTCGTGGCTATAAAGAAACATCAATACAAAAAGCACTCAACACAGTAAGATCCATCCCAAGACCTTCACTTGTAAAGAAAAAACCAGCTAGAAACATTCAACAGAGAAGGGACATGTCCCCTAGAATCCCGGTATTCTCTACTCCATACAGCTCAGAATTTAATACAATCAAGAAAATTATCATGAAACACCTTCCTGTTTTGTATAATGACCCTATATATAGTAACATCCTTTCTAAAGGGATCAAGGTTGTATCCCGCAGAGCACCCACATTGGGACGTTCACTGTCTCCCAGTTTGTTCTCAACCAACCGAACAAAATCCAATTGGCTCAATTTCACAGGCAATTTCAAGTGTGGAATAAAAACTTGTAATTACTGCAGGTACATTAAAACGGGTCAACTCATAAAATCATGCAGCATTCAAAAAGAATTCTCGATCCCCGTGTTTATTAATTGTAACACCAAATTTGTGTTATATGTTATCACATGCACCAGTTGCCAGGTACAATATGTTGGACGCACAACACGGCGTCTCAGAGACAGGTTACATGATCACCTGTATAATATTGAGAAGGAGATCTTAACCAATGTATCAAAGCACTGGGTTTACACACACCACAAAGACACTTCCAGTTTAACTATTCAGGGCATTGAGAAAATCATCACACCGGTGAGAGGAGGTGACAGATTCCAGTTACTGTGCAAACGAGAAGTCCTTTGGATATTCTCGTTAGACACCAGGATTCCACGGGGGTTAAACTTTGAGTGGGACGTTTCACATTTCTATGAATAAAACAACATTGAAGCTACATCCCTGAGCAATACATCTGTAACCCTTTCCTCCCAACTTTTTCCTTGATTACACATCCACATTCCTTTTTTGGTGGATGATGGAGCAAAAAAACATATAGGGACACATATCAATATATCAGTTCCCTTTTTTACACATATCCCCAGTAACCGATACATTTTATTGGGCTACACACACTCCAATCCATACGAGCAAATGACTAGTGATATGCATATATGTTTTCATTTAAAAGAAACAATTTACTATATCTTTTGCATTCACTGTCACTTGAATCTCGTTTCTAATTAGACATTATTGTTTGATGGTAGCTGTAGGTAGACCATAACACTAAAGCTGGCCATACACCATGCAATTTTCTTGTTCGATTTTCTTTGGATTTGCCTTCAGCTGTGTGGTAGAAGGGCCTGCCTGATTGCATACAAGTTGAGGGTGTTTGGGTTTGGCCTCCTATTGTATGGTTTTGGTGAATCTGGACCAGAGTTGCACGGGAGAATTGTATGGTGTATGGCTAGCCTAACTTTGCACAGATGTTTTTTACCACATGTGTACATGGTTCATTACCTTCTTTGCAAGGTTCCCATGTGTTTTGAGTTGATTTAAGAGCTGTGGTCTTCAAAGAGGTAGACCAGTTGTTTATTTCACATAGTAATTGGTTTAGTGAGATTGTTACTTATCTATTGATATAAACACATATATTGGAAGAACCTGTCATATGGTCACTGCCAATATTATACTATGTATAGAAAGAATAAAGACAGGTGCATAAACACTGCATTTTGTCCCATTTTTATCTACCTCATATAGTTCTGCCCATACACTTGAAGACAACTCATCGAGAGATGTGATTGCTTCAAAGAAAGACGTTCAGCAACGTTAATGTTGTTACCTGATTGGGATTAATGCATCCCATACGGAGTGATGCAAGGTTTTAAATGAGCACTTTTGTGTAGCTGGAGTGGCGGGGTTATCAGAGAGTGATAAGTTTCACAATCCTTTATATGTTGCAACGAATAATATTCACACATGTAGGAATTGAAGCAAAAGCATTTATTCACACATAGACTCCTGTAAATCAGGAGACTTTTGGTCGCATTATTGCGACAGGACGCCAGTTTTCTGCCCAGCTTCCAATTCACATATGTCACCACGTTTTTTGAAAGTTGAAATCATCATGTATATACACATACACACACATATAAAGAATTGCTTTTCATCATTATTTTTATCTTTATGTCGTTAAAAATTCTTTGCATATATTTATGCACCATAAACACATATTTAGTCTTTTCTTGTAGACACTGATAGTGGTGTTGGATGCACATCTTTTTATCACATGCATATAGACCCAATTCCAATTCTCATCCTATACACCGTTTACATTATACCGCAGCCACCAGCTCACATAGTTTGCCCATACTTGCGCCTATCCGTATGATAATTTATACGTTTGAACGTCAAATTCCAGCACCCATCTCATTATTGTGGTTTTGAAAAATAACAAACATGTTTTTCAAAAACCTTGAATAGAATTTTTTATTTTTTATTATTTATATATGTTGACATTTGCCAATATGAATACATTTCATTTGTATATTCATGTCTTCATTAGTGATTCCACTATAGGACGCACATCCAATCACATCTATGCCAAAAAGATCCCACACAGACTAACGATCAGCTGTTTCAAATCAGATAATCAATATGTAGTCATGTGGTAGATAAATTATGTGTATATAAGTGGTGATCACTTTCGTACAAACCAGCTATGAGTAAGCGCTCTATGGGAGCGTGAAACGCGTTAGCGGTTATGCTGCATTATCCCAACAAAGCCATGTACGGATTTTAATTATGTTATTACTTTTTCAATAAAGAGGATTTTATTTTTCACTTTTCCAATCCGGAGTGCGGCTGTCCAGATTTTTCCATCACACACATACCATTGGAATAGCAATTGCCGGCACCTGGGGCTCTCACAATCATCCACACAGCGGAGGACGGGAAGCTTGAACCCGATCACCTAGAGCAGTGGTAATTATCCTGTTTAATCTTTGCATTAATTATGGAACCACTGGCAGAAACAATTAGAGAAAATACACTGATCCAAGGCATTCCATCTCAAGATAGAGAACACAAAATATCATTATTTGCGGATGATGTTATTTTGACTTTATCTGACCCTTAAAACTCATTAAACGCAGCACATAAGACACTAATGCACTTCAGCAAAGTAGCATATTATAAAGTTAATGCTTCCAAATCCAGTATCTTAGGAATTGCGATTGACAAAACCACTAAATCCGCCATGCAAAAAGATTTTCCATACCCATAGTCCACAGAATCTATCTCCTACTTAGGATTACAATTAACAACACCTGTAGCCAAATTATTCCAACTTAACTACAGTAGGTGACCGCGATATTGTGTCAATCTCGCCGCACTTCTCGGCGAGATTTGACACCTGCGAGCCCCGTCGCAGGAGCCAGCGCCGAGATGGCTCACTCATCCGGAAAGGAAAACTTTGTTTTCCTTCCACGATGAGTGACAGGCAGCGCTGACAGCTGTCTGGTATGAATCCTGAGGCGGGAACACCGTGCCATATTTTAAATGAAAAAAACGGCGTGGGTTCCCTCCTCAGGGGCATACCAGGCCCTTAGGTCTGGCATGGATTGTAAGGGGAACCCCCTACGCCGAAAAATCATCTGCGTGCGGGTCCCCCCCAAATCCATACCAGACCCTTATCCGAGCATGCAGCCCGGCCGGCCAGGAAAGGGGGTGGGGACGAGGCGAGCGCCCCCCCTTCTGAGCCGTACCAGGCTGCATGCCCTCAACATGGGGGGGTGGGTGCCTTGGGGGAGGGGGGGCGCCCTGTGGGCCCCCCCACCCCACCCCAAAGCACCTTGTCCCCATGTTGATGAGGACAAGGGCCTCTTCCCGACAACCCTGGCCGTTGGTTGTCGGGGTCTGCGGGCGGGGGGCTTATCGGAATCCGGGAGCCCCCTTTAATAAGGGGGCCCCCAGATCCCGGCCCCCCCACCCTGTGTGAATTAGTTTGGGGTACATGGTACCCCTACCCATTCACCTAGGGAAAAGTGTCAATATAAAAAAAACACAGTACACAGGTTTTAAGAATAATTTATTAGTCAGCTCCGGGATCTTCTTCCGACTTCGGGGGGTCTCCTTCCGACTTCTCCCGGTGTTCGGCCTCTTCTCCCGGGCCCCGCCACTATCTTCTTCCAGCTCTATTGCCAGCAAGGGGCCCGGTCTGCTGCCGCTGTCTTGTCGCCGCTGTCTCGCCGCCGCTGTCTTTCTTGTTGCCGCTGTCTCGCTGCTTCTTCTCCTCTTCTCTTCTTCCCCGATGTTTACACGACGCTCCCTCCGGCTCGAATGCTGTGTGCGAGCTGCAGAGCCATTTATATAGGTGTGACCCCGCCCCCTTACGACGTCATGGTCCCATAAGGGGGCTTGACCCCAGAGTCCCTGCGCATGCTGGGACCATGATGTCGTAAGGGGGCGGGGTCACCGCCTATATAAATGGCTCCGCAGCTCGCACACAGCATTCGAGCCGGAGAGAGTGTCGTGTAAACATCGGGGAAGAAGAGAAGAGGAGAAGAAGAGGAGAGTGTCGTGTCAACATCGGGGAAGAAGAGAAGAAGAGAAGAAGCGGCGAGACAGCGGCGACAAGACAGCGGCGGCGAGACAGCGGCGACAAGACAGCGGCAGCAGACCGGGCCCCTCGCTGGCAATAGAGCTGGAAGAAGATATCGGCGGGGCCCGGGAGAAGAGGCCGAACACCGGGAGAAGTCGGAAGGAGACCCCCCGAAGTCGGAAGAAGATCCCGGAGCTGACTAATAAATTATTCTTAAAACCTGTGTACTGTGTTTTTTTTATATTGACACTTTTCCCTAGGTGAATGGGTAGGGGTACCATGTACCCCAAACTCATTCACACAGGGTGGGGGGCCGGGATCTGGGGGCCCCCTTATTAAAGGGGGCTCCCGGATTCCGATAAGCCCCCCGCCCGCAGACCCCGATAACCAACGGCCAGGGTTGTTGGGAAGAGGCCCTTGTCCTCATCAACATGGGGACAAGGTGCTTTGGGGTGGCGGGGACCCGCAGGGCGCCCTCCCTCCCCCAAGGCACCCACCCCCCCCATGTTGAGGGCATGCGGCCTGGTACGGCTCAGGAGGGGGGGGCGCTCGCTCGTCCCCACCCCCTTTCCTGGCCGGCTGGGCTGCATGCTCGGATAAGGGTCTGGTATGGATTTGGGGGCACCCGCACGCCAATTTTTTGGCGTAGGGGGTTCCCCTTACAATCCATGCCAGACCTAAGGGCCTGGTATGCCCCTGAGGGGGGAACCCACGCCGTTTTTTTCATTTAAAATTTGGCGCGGTGTTCCCGCCTCAGGATTCATACCAGACAGCTGTCAGCACTGCCTGTCACTCATCGCGTAAGGAAAACAAAGTTTTCCTTTCCCGATGAGTGAGCCAGCGCGACATGCACAGTACCCTGTCGCCGAGAACCAGCGCGATGGTATCGCGCTGGAAACACGCGCTGGAAACACAATCTCGCGGTCAGGTACTGTATCAACCTTTATTGAATGAATTCAAGAAAGACATCCTTAGATATCAGAAACTCTACTTATCTTGGAACGGCCGCCTAGCAGCATATAAGATGCTACTTCTACCAAAACTAATGTACCTTTTCAGGGCCCTCCCAATACCTATTCCAATTTCCTTCTTCAAATCTATGCAAACACAAATGACAAACTTTATATGGGAAGGCAAAAGAGCAAGATTTTCGGCTCAAATGCAAGAAAAACACAAAGAGGTGGGAGGATTAGGGGTACCAAATTTAAAAGACTATTACGTAGCAGCAATCCTATACCAACTGAGAAACTGGTTTGACCAAAAAGAATTAAAACACTGGTGCCAATTAGAACAAACTTGGATACATCCTAGATCCCTTCAATCACTTATACTGGCACACAACATACAACCAATCACAGCTCAAATTGACCATCCCACCATACAGGCTACATTACAGGCCTGGTCTCACCTATAAAAGTTTTACAGTAACAAAACAAGTTATACGGAGGTTCCTATCCCATTAGAAGCTCTTTATTGGCTGATTCCAAATCTCTCCTTGACACAATGGCAAAAGAGAAACATTTTATTATTGAAGGACATAGTGTTTGAAGGCAGTGTAATGCCATTTAATGAATTACAGAACAGATTCAATCTACACCCTTCAGAGTTCTTAACACACCTATAGATAGTCTCATGGTTTAAAAAAATGTAAGGTATCCAACTCTCAAATCCCAACCCAAGCATGGAAGCACCTTAACTCCTCCAACCTTAAAGCAAAAGGTATATCTCAGATGTATGCCCTAATTAATGCTAATAGAACATTTACTAAATTCAATCCCCTAAGCAAATGGGAAGCAGAATTGGGCCAGAAGTTCACAGACAAACAATGGATATTAGCATTCCAATGTAATCGCAGATTCTCAAGGTGCTCTAACTATGAGGAACTGGCGGCAAAACTATTAGCAAGATGGCATTATACACCGTATATGATGGCAAAATTTTCTAGTGAGAATTCTAACCTGTGCTGAAGAGGATGTGGACGAGTGGGTACATTGGTCCACATGCTCTGGTCATGCCAGCATATTAGAAGTTTCTGGTCAGAAGTGTTTAAATTAATAGCGAAAATCACAGGAGTTTTTACTACTCCTTCGGTCAAGAAGGCAATTTTAAGTATCAACATGGTAGATTACCCAATTTTAGTTAGATCAATAGCGATGCATATTCTATTTGCTGCCAGGTCCTTGCTAGTGAGGAGATGGAGGACCAATGAAATCCCAAGCGTAAGAGAATTAACAACAAAAATCAATATAATATCTGAATATGAAAAGATTATGGCAATCAGAGATGGTAATGGAGCAAAGTACATCTCCAATTGGAATCTCTGGAATACACTATATCAAAGATGTGTATAATCTGTTACCTGTAGCCTAACATCCACTCAAGATATTCTTCTCCCCTCCTTTTCCCCCTATTGCTTTTGTATTAAAGGTGATATGTTCATTCACCATAGTTACCATTTTATTCCGTTAACCATAAAACAAGGAATATGCTTAATTAAGTTATACATAGAAGTTAATGACAAGTTACTAACACATGCTCTACAATGATGATATGTTATATTCACCTTATCGTCAGACACACATTTTGAGTATAGCCTCATGTAATCGAAAATAATAAATTTATAAAAACGTACCATCATCCAAATTAATATGCAAAAACAGGAAAGAGTGGGATCAAAGGGACAGTGGCTGATGTTGGCCCGATAATATTCCCACCCTGGAAATGACTGGACTATATCGGTTTCCAGGGTGGGAATATTATCGGGCCAACATCAGCCACTGTCCCTTTGATCCCACTCTTTCCTGTTTTTGCTTATCGTCAGACACATTGACAACAATATATATACTGGATTTGTCAACTGGTAATACATACAGATTCTTCATTATTCTTTATGCTTTACTTTTATGTATTACTGTTCAATACTTGTTGAGCAAATATGATGTATCTACTTATTCTGTACATTTGTTAAATCTTAATAAAAACTATTTTCAGATTCCCAACTGGCTTACATATTTCCCTCATACGGGGGGGGGACGCTTGGGCCCCTTGAATAGGCAGAGACTGCAGAGTGACTCTCAACAACGCCAACAATGGCCGCGAAGGGGATCTCAAAATCTTATGGGGGATCAGCAATAAACATTGGATACATTAAGGGAGGAGGGTAGATGAAATAGAAGTGGGGTGGACTATGGGGTAATGGCTAAAGGGATTTAATAGAACTTAAGGTTAGGAATCGTACGATAGCACCAATATTTCATATAAGGAGATATTATATAATTGAGATTTTTCCTTTTTTTTTGTGTGTGAATATAATATAAGAATAACTATTCTTTACAGATATTGGTCTTTGCCAATGCTTCACCCCCAGGTTTCATGGCTTGGGGGGGGAAGAGGAGGAGGAGAGAGGGGAGGAGGGAAACATAAGGAAAGAGGAAGGGAAGGCAAATGTTTTTTCTTATGAGGGTTCCTTCTTTTTTTTCTTTTTTTTTTTTTCCTTTTTTTTGGGGGGTTGAGGTATGGGTCTTTTTTTTTGTTTTGATTTGTTGGGATGAAGTATGTAATGCTTGATTGATAATTAATGCATCAAAAAAGGGCATGTTGACAGCCCCAATTTTTTTTTTTTTTGAATATTGTATTTAAGTCACTATTGGGATTGGGTGGTTTGCTTTTTTTTGGTTTGGGTGAGTGGTTAAAGCACGAGAAGGCAAATAGCATGTTAAAAACACTATTTTGTTTTGGTTGCTGTAATTGCAACCCATATGGGCTGTGGGGGGGAGGGAGGGGTGAGAGGATGGGGAGAGGCTTTGGTCTTTCTCTTCACACTCTCCATACTCTATACTATTTATTCTCTTACGTTTCATTTTTCTTCCCTGGGGCCTCCTATTCCTTGATATATAAATTATAAGATTGTACCAATATAGGTAGAGATAAAGGTAAAGGTGGAGGGGAGTGGAAAGTGGGAATATTTTTTTATTTAATTAATTATTTATTTATTTATTTTTTTGATCCGTAAAGAATTAAGCTGTAATGGAACAGGCAGTAAAGGCAGCTGTCGGTCCTAACTTGAACTTGAGTAATCGCCCTCCCACCCTCCCTCCCACTCCATTCGGGTGTCCAGTTTCTTTTTTATTTTTTGTCCCTTTGCTGTTTTTTTATTATTCCTTTTTTTTTTTGTTAGTCCCGGCTCTTAAAATGCCTAGCGACTATGAAGAGTAGACAGCCCCGGAGTTCTACATCCGACTATCTCTGTCCATAACCCCCAATTAAGGTGACGCTCAGGTACCGGGTTAATTAGATACAGACACATGAAGAGTGGAATTCCTTCTACATAGGAAATGGATAAGGGGCATCCAGTCTACAGAAAACACACAATTTCTATGTCAAGATATCAGTTACATAGGAATACCTTAGAAAAACATAAATCAAATATGTACAATATCCGTCAAAATTCTGACAGTTTCTAGATATTTGTGGTCTCAGTTCATAAGTCACCATCTGGATGTTATTAACTCAAAGTCTGCCATTCATACAATTATAGGGAATTCATACTCTGAATAAAGCCAATTAAAATTTAGATATTAAGAATATAACAACTGCCCCCATCAATACTGCCCCCATCAAAACTGCCCCATCATATTCCTCTATTATAAATCAGTACATGGTGTGTCTGTCCCCTCCCCCAGGCTCTGTATGTAATCAGAGCTGAGATGCTCCAGCTGCCTCCCCTGCCGCCCATCACTGTGTATAAGAAGCTTTGGTAAGTGCCGACTACTATACAGTATATAACAGTGAGCTTAGGGAAAAAATATGCCAATTCTTTATCAGCGCACACAGCGGCTTTGGAGGGAAATTACTTTAAAATATGGGTGGAGCTCCACTTTAAGGTTCCGTTGTCACCGGCCCACTAGGGAACAAAAAGCGCAGCTAAAACACCACTAAAGCACCGCAAAAATGACCAGCGATTTAGGGCTGTTTTATCGTCTCTGCAGTGTGAAAGGGTTCTTACTACATAAGTCACTGTATGGTGATTGGAGATGGAAGTAGTGGTGAATGGCTTGTAGGAAATCCACTTTTTCACATTTATGAACTTTCTCTTGATATTTGTAATTTTATAAGATAACTTTGTTGCTCTTCATGTTTATGTATTTTTGTACATTATATGTTATATAGATTGAAGTATCTGTGAATAGATTGGAGGAGATCTGCCCTAGCTCACATGTATGAAAGTGTATTTTTGTAGTGAATGAAATTGTTATATCTGATCCCTATAGGTGGACGTATCACATCTAGTATAATATGGAAGACTGCAGCACTAGTATATAACATTCACACAATATAAATTTGACAATGTAACAAGAAAAGTTAGACTCCTTATCACAAAACTCCCTATAAGTGTATATATAACAATGGTATGGAGACTATTTCACTGATAACTAATGAAGAGAATTTATAATCAGCATATATAAAATTAGTGCAGCAATATTAGTACAACATTTTCAAAAAAGTTCCAAATAAAGAACGGTAATAATAAAATCTTCTCCACACCATATGATCAAATCCTCCACCATGATGTTCTAAGGAAATCCCAAAGTACAATGATGTCACTTTTAGTCAATAAAGTTTCCACAACATGAATGAGACTTCTTTGACCACCAAAGTGAATCTCCACAACTGAATCCAAGACTTAGCAGAAGGTTGGAGGTGAAAGCCTAGAGGTCAGTGTGAGTGTGTATGGTCCAATCCCCATACAGGAATAATGAATGAATCACACCACCTCATCCACTTCTCATGTCACATTTAGTAATTGGGGTCCACAAAAAGATTGATCATGTTTTATAAAGTGATCTCATATTATTGATTCCAATAAAGAGAAATGAGTTCCATTCATGTAGAGAATAGTTACATTCATTCCTGGGGAGAAATTCATTTTCTTCTGGTAACATTCTTCTCTTCTTCTACAGATTGGAGAATAATCACCTGACAGACAGTTCCTGCCCCCACCTGGCATCTGGAATAAGAAATAACCAGACACTGAGGACACTGAGCCTGTCTGGGAACAATATGGAGGGTCCTCATTTCAGGGATCTGATGGAAGCTCTGACAACAAGCCGGATAGAGGAATTACAGTGAGTATAACAGGACTGACTGAGACAATAATATTCTGGGACAGTTTTATATCTAAACCACATAAATAATATAGAAATATGAGAATGTCATCAAATTCCTTCTTTAGACTCCATAAGGGTCCATGCACACTGGGCTTAAAAATGCCAGTTCCCTTGGCAGAAAAAAACTTTTTTTTGTTTCAAAGATTTTTATTGAAGATTTTAAAGTCTTTACAGCAATTGTGTTACATTTAACAGTAAACATAGATCATGAAATTGTTAAAATATGAAGTTTTATCGTGAGAGAATTCCCAGCCGGGCTTGAAGATCACATACATACTATACTAGTTAATAAAGAGATGTGAACCCAACATGTATCCTTAAATGGATCTTAACTGCCCTAAAACTAAGACTCCATTGGAGGTGTTTTCTACGTTCAGTAATAGATTCTGTATGTAGCAGAAAGATGATTTGCGATTTATGGATGAACTCTAGTGATGTATTTATTGTTTAATGTGTAAGGGACCACTCATTACTCGTACCTGATAGTTTAGAATGCCTCTGGAGTATATTTCATAAATGGGGTATTTAATTGGTGTGTGGCTTGGGTGACCTATGAGCTTGTATGGGTGTCAAGATACAGGATGTGGGAAAGGGGTGAGGGATAGGGAGGAAAGATGGGAGGTAGGAAGGTGGGCAAAAGGGTCAATGGGGAATGGAGGGGGGACGGGGGGGATGGGAGGGGTGGGACAGGGAGGTCTCTGACTTCTCTTGGTAAGTGGTGTTTAATCTATATATTTTCAAGGAACATATTTGGTTTGTATGTGGGTAATACATAAAAATAAATAGTGTAGCGCTAAAATATAAACCTCTGTATATAAAAAAATAATTTCCAAAAGGAGAAAAAATTATTCCACAGTGAAGTGAAGAGTAATCTTATCTTGTCTCTGGATTACATATTTTTGAAAAATAAATATCAAATGTTTAGTGTAACAACATATAAGAACACTCATATATCAGTGAAGATAAGAGAAATAAAAATGGAGAAATACAAAAAATATTGTGATAAGCTTAAAGTGTCCACATTCCAAAGGAATATAAATAAAAACTTAGGTGATAATATTATTAGCAAAATGTCCAAGATTAAGAGGTGTGGCCACCAAATGGGTCTGAAAGTATTCTAATCCCAGTGATATATCATGCGAATAAGGCGGATTCCATACAATGCAAATGATCCATAAATATCTCCTCCATAAAGATCTGATCGACACAAAAAGTACTAGTTACTTACCGGTAACTGTCTTTCTGGGAAATCTTCCAGGACGGCACACCTGAGAGATGAGAGGCTCCTCCCGACAGGAAACACAATCAATCAACAGCTGTTTTAAGTCCACACCCTTCCCCTTGATCCTCAGTTTGTAGAGAAGTAACTCCTGAACCTGTTTCACAAGGGAAATCATTCCTCATAGGTACTCACCTTCTAGTGTTCTAAAATTTTCCCTCCTCCAACGGGTGGGAAGTAGGCCTGCCGTCCTGGAAGATTTCCCAGAAAGACAGTTACCGGTAAGTAACTAGTACTTTTCTCAAGTCATCTTCCAGGACGGCACACCTGAGAGGATAATCAAGTAGCTCAGACCTACCTTTAGGGTGGGACCACTGCCAGACCCTCTTGGCGAACCTCGGTTCTGCAGTGAGCTTTACCTTCACTCCATATGCTTGATGAAGGTATCTTAGCTGGATCATGCGGCTGATCTGCCGGTCTACTCCACCGGTGTCCCTGCCTTCTCTGCTTTGGATGCAGGATCTAGGTGGAGTGGGCTCTTAAAGATGGAATCAGAAAACATGTTAAACTTGTAGGTTATCAATGTTGCCTGTCACACATCTAACAACAATGGCCTATTCTGCCTATAGGTGCTGCTTAGAACCACTAAAAAGATTAATCGGAGAGCTGTGTTGTAAGACAAGGACACTACATTGATCAATAAGGGAGCCTGTCTTAACACAACCCTGTCCAGGGAAATAAAACTGCCAAAAGGGGGGCCCCTGACAGACAACCTTTTTTGTTCATTTTTATCTTTACGTCAGCAAAGACTGAAGGGAAAGCTACTTAAGGGAAATAGATTAACAAAAACTTAACCCTTGGGTTTAAGGCATGCCCAATCTATAGTTTTACTTATGCCTGAGAGCCTACTCAGGAGATTAACATCCGTAGCAGGAGGAGAACACTCATACTGCTACATCTAGTTTTGCTAGAAGGGCAAAATGAAGGCCATGCACCGAGCTGTAACCTATTTGGTCAGGTATTTATCTTGATACTTCATCTTCAGGCCATAAAACTCCTCTGAACCGAACTTCCCAAGTTCTTATTACAGGGCGACTCATTATCGCCTTCCTCCAGTGACCCATAACTCTACCGGGCTTCAACCCTAGGAAATGGCTCTGGCATCCCTGAAAGTAAGCGGTCGAGGCTTTCTGCCATGTGACATTTGCAGCCAGAACTCCTGGCCCTTCCACGGAAGAGAAGGCTGAAATACAAAAGGTGATACATGTATTATTAATATCACAAATAAAAAGAAAAAAATCATAGATTGTGGACATAGCTCAATAGATTTAAACAGAAAGGACACAAACATAGACAAAAATGTTGTGTATCTGAGTGTGACTAGCTAAACCAACATATCAAACATGGGAAGAGACCCAAATCTGAACCTCATAGTCTGGTTTTCTGATGTGCGGCCAATATGTAAACATTAAGACACAAACACACCTTAAATGCTGCGCATTTCTGAAGTGCAGCTAGCTAGGTCATAACTGGTAAATACAAAAAGGACGGGAACCCCCTTTTACAATGGTGTTTTACTGATGTACAGCAAAACAAGGCCTTAAAGAGAAGACAGAAAGACCCAAACTTCTATGTTGCGTATTAATGACGAACCACCAAGTACAGTTATAAGACAATCCTTTCTGTTATGCAGTTCTGTAGTGCAGTTACATAGAACCAACACAGAAAGAACACAAGCAACCTACAGCATTGGGTTTTTCTGAAGTGCCATAAGGTAAGGCAATATAAAACAGAAAGCACCAACAAGCTTCAATGTTGAGTATTTCTGCTGTGCAGCCACATAAAAACAAAGAAACAACAGACAGCCTTTACAGCTGCGATCTTTCTGGTCTACTGCAAAATAAGGCAATAACTCCACAATGAGTATCCCTGCTGCATAGCAAAACCTCAACAGGAGGGACAGATAAGCTTAGGGTTCCCACACCCATGCGACCCAACCTGCCACTTGGGACTGCAAGACGCATGAGAAGTCATATACTATGGCTTCCAAAGGGTACCATTTGTGACTGTGCGACTCCAGGTCGCAGTGTCTCCAGCAGTCCCTGCTTACGGAACCACAGACCTCAAGATTACACAGGTCGCAGGAAAAGCAGTTTTCAGGTTGAACAAACAAGGGGTCCCCATGCTGTGGCTCCCTGGAGGAGTGCAGCCAACAACCCCCTACTGTGTATACCTAAGAAACAGCAAGGAAGATCAATGAGAAACACCACTTACTGCTGTGCCTTTCTGATATACAGACGATAAGGCAGTAAATATAGGACATACAGGACACAAACAATGTTCAATCTTTGTGTATGTCTGATGTGTAGCATATACCAATACTGAGCAGAGATGCTGTTCTGCCCTCACAATGTGTTCAAAGTACAAGGCTTGGCAGACAGCTAACAGCTTCCCAATAAAGACTCAGGAGGAAGGGCTAATAGTTGTAATCTTTACTGAGAATAAGTTTTTTGTAAAACTGCAAAACACAAATTATAAAAATATGCATTAGCATTTAACATTACATCACAAATGCAAATAGTAACAGGCATGCTACAATACTGTTAAGGCACTAGCTAGCACAAATGAGGCCTAGCTGAATGAACTCCCTGACAGAAACATCCTACCAAACAAACAGATGAAATGTAGTTGAATTAGTAGAATATATACTAATTAATTGAAAACTAATGACAGCCTACTTATAGACTTATGCTTCCAAGGCCAGTATTAAGAAATAGTGGAGGTCTTTATCATGCTTCCTGCACTGTAGAAAGATTATCTGCTGGACAGGAAGTGGGTGTAATATACTACACTTCCTGTTAATAATGGATGCCAAATTAAAGCAACAGTATGATCAGTAAATATATACCTTATAATGATCAGAACACTCCCCACCTGGCATAATGAACATTATACCACTATGTTTCATTTTTAAGAAGTAAAACAATTTCAGAGATAGGTCTAAAGTACACCTTAGGGGTGCCCTGTCTCATGACTTTAACTTTGACCTTTCTAACCTTATTATCATTACTAGGTACAGTCTCAACAATGAGTCCAACTGGCCATTCGTTTCGGTGGACCTGAGCGTCTTTTAGTAGGACAACATCTCCGACTTGCAGGTTAGACTTGTCAGCTTGCCATTTTCTGCGTGACTGGAGCATCACCAGGTACTCTTGTTTCCATCTATTCCAGAAGATGTCTGCAAGACTCTGAACTTGCTTCCATTGCTTGGTGTAAAGACTACCAGCATTTCTGGACACTGGAACTAAACGTCGAGCGTTCATGATAGCCATGACTTGAGCCATAAGTGTGATGAGAACTTCATGTTGAATACATATGATGATTTTGGCTTGCATAAGATGATTGCTATTACACTTGTCAGTGTTTGTAGCTCTACAGAAGGATTTGGCTAGGTGAATAAGCTTTCTTATAGCTCGAATGAGTGACTTCCAGCTGGAGAATCTTTCAAACCTGTGTGCGCCAAGGTTACCTCTAGTAGTTATAGTACTAAACGCTGTTACTTGTGCACGTGCTTCTTTGTCGTTATCTGGTTCTACAAGTTCAAATGTCTCAAACTGAGTGGTCTCTTCGATTTCTGATCTAGTCAAAAAAGATGGTCCTGAAAACCAGTTAGTGTGCTTAAGGGCAGCCGCTAGAACCGGTCTAGTCCCATGATCGGCTGGATTTTTATCCGTACTGATGTAGTGCCACTGTTCTGGCCGTGTGGACTTTCTGATGCGTATCACTCTGTTTGACACGTACATGTAGAATCTTCTTGAAGCATTGTGAATATATCCTAACACAATCTTGCTGTCTGTGTAAAACTTCACTGCATGAATTTCAATGCCAAGTTCTGCAACGATCAAGTCTGCCATCTCCACTGCTAAGACAGCAGCACAAAGCTCTAAACGTGGAACAGTGTGAGCAGGACGTGGAGCTAGTTTGGACTTTCCCATGATAAACCCAGCATAACTTTGTCCTTCAAAGTCCATTACTCTAAGGTAGGCTACAGCTGCTATTGCCATAGTGGATGCGTCTGAGAATACACACAATTCTCTTTGCTTCGTGGCAGACAAAGAAACAGGGACATATGACCTTTGGATGATAAGTTGTTCAAGCTCGATTAATGAGTCCTTCCACAACTTCCACTGCATTTCTTTCTCCTTAGGTAGAGGTGTATCCCATTCACTTTGTTCATGTTCAGTAGTAATTTCTCTCATAAGAGCATTGCCTTGCATGGTTATGGGGGCTACAAATCCTAGGGGGTTGTAAAGGCTGTTGACCGTGGACAAGACACCTCTTCTCGTGACTGGCTTCTCTTCTCTGGATACTCTAAATGTAAAGCTGTCGGTTTTGAGATCCCAACTGAGCCCTAAACTTCTTTGAAGGGGCAGTGAATCTGTTCCTAGATCCAGGTCCTTGAGGTCTTTTGCACGGTCCTCTGAGGGAAACGCTTCCATGACTTTGCTGCTATTGGATGCTATTTTGTGTAACCTTACGTTAGATTCTGCTAACATCTCTCTTGTTCTTTTCAGGATGTCGATAGCCTCTTCGTTGCTGGAGAAAGAAGCGAGTCCATCGTCTACATAAAAGTTTCTCATGACAAACTGTTTAGCATCTGTTCCATGCTCTTCTTCACCTTCCTGTGCTGCTCGTCTCAGGTTGTAGATAGCTACAGCTGGGGAGGGGCTGTTCCCAAACACATGTACTTTCATCCTATATTCTGTAACATCTTTGTTAAAGTCATTGTTTTCATACCACAGGAACTTCAGGTAGTCTCTGTGATCTTTGCGGACAAGGAAACAGTAGAACATTTGTTGTACATCTGCTGTTACTGCAACGCGTTCTTTTCGGAACCTGATGAGGACTCCAAGGAGTGTATTATTCAGGTCAGGTCCACTGAGGAGGACATCGTTTAGGGAAAGGCCTTCATACTTTGCACTGGAGTCAAATACTACTCGTATCTGTCCTGGTTTCTGAGGATGATACACTCCAAATATTGGTAAGTACCAACATTCTTGTTTTTCTTCCAATGGTGGTGCTATTTCAGCTTGACCACTGTCGAAGATCTTTTGCATGAAATCATGGAAGTTTTCCTTCATATCTGTCTTTCTGTCTAGAGTGCGTCGCAATGAGGTGAGACGCTTTACTGCTTGTCCTTTGTTGTTAGGAAGGTGACGTTGTGGTGAACGGAAAGGTAGTGGAGCTACCCAGCTGTTTGACTCATCTATAAAGACTTCTCTGTCCATGATCTCAAGGAAGAGGCTATCTTCAACAGATGGTGCTGGTTTGTCATCATCTCGCGTTCTTTCAAACACCTTGCATCCTAGCTCATCTGTATCTTTAGATGAGGTTATGGCCTCCATGTAACTCTGAACTTTCTGCTTTTGTATTGGGTTGACTAGTCTCTCTTTAATCTGTATCCTGTTGGTACAGGGGCTAAGACATGATGTGCGGCCATTTTGCAACATGTTTGTTTTGTAGACATTCACTTTTGCCGGCTTGTGAGCTCCATCCAGACATACATCACCAATGATGACCCATCCAAGGTCAAGACGCTGTGCAAATGGTGCATTGTGTGGCCCATTGTATTGCTCTCTGACCTTGTGCACTCTCAGTATGTCTCTTCCAAGTAGAAGGATAATTGCAGCACCTGGGTCCAGTACTGGAATCTTGTCTGATATTTGCATCAGATGAGGGTAGTAACATGCAATTTCAGGTGTGGGTATCTCTGATCTATCATCTGGTATCATATCACATTCTATGAGAGTGGGCAAAGTCAGCTGCGTTTTCCCATCTAATGACTCGATGATGTAGTTGTTTGCTCTTCTCCCTGATGTCTCCACAACTCCTGAACATGTCTTCAAAGTATACGGAGTTGGACTTCCTCTGTCACCAAAGAGGTCAAAGAACTCTGTTCTTGCCAAAGATCTGTTACTTTGTTCATCCAAGACTGCATACATTCTGATTGCCTTCTCTCTGAGGCCTGCAGGATACACCTTGACTAAACATATCTTGGAGCATGATCTAGAGCTAAATGTGTTTGTGCAGATCTCAGTGCACTTTGAGGTTATTGCTGGTAATGCACTCTCATTTTGCTCCCCACCATGATCTTCTTGGGTTACCGGATTCTCTGTTTTCCATGGTGCTGGTCCTGGGTGTAAAGCAGACAGATGGTTGTCATTATTGCATTCTTTGCATCAAATTTTCTTCACACAGTCTTTAGCAACATGTTGAGTTGAACCACAGCATCTAAAACAAATGCGCTTGTCCTTAAGATAAGATTTGCGCTCCTCTATTGTCTTGCATCTGAAACTGCGACATTTTCTCAGTGGATGAGGCTTGTTATGTAGTGGACACTGCTTATCTGGGTCCTCAATTTGCATTCCTGAGCTTTTATCCTGGTTGGCCTCAAACTCAGTCGGTACTTCTGTCTTCCGTACAGACACTGTTGCTCTGCGTTCTTTATTGTGCACTGAAGGTTGTTTCTCTGTCTTTAGAGAACTGGAGCCTCCCATGTTCAAAAAGGCGAAGCTTGGGTCATTGCGTATTTTAGCTTGATTCACAATGAATTTGGCGAAGAAGGAGAAAGGTGGAAATGCTACCTGATGATCTTCCTTGTATTTTGATGCTTGCGTAATCCATCTTTCTTGTAAGCTGTAAGGAAGCTTCTCGATTACCGGTTTCACTCCACGTGCTGTATCCAAATATGAGAGGCCTGGCAGGTATCCACCAGCCTTTGCCGCCTCCAGCTCTAAAAGTATGTCACCAAGCTCTCTCAGCTTCTGATTGTCTTTGTTTGTTATTTTTGGATAATTTTCAATTTTCTTCAGAAGTGCATCTTCAATTACTTCAGGTGACCCATAGCAGTCTTCCAATCTCTGCCATAACATTGTAAGCCCTGCTGTCGCATCATGAACATGTACTGACCTAATTCTTTTGGCTTGCTCAGTGGACTCTGGTCCGAGCCATTTGGAGAGTAGATCAAGCTTTTCCCTGTCTTCCATATTTAATTCTTGGGTGCTGCTTAGAAAAGATGACTTCCAGGCCCAATAATTTTCTGGACGATCATCAAACTTCAGGAGACCAGAGCTCACCATTTCACGGCGTATCAAGTATTTTGTCACATCTGTGACTCCTGCTGCCTCAGGTGGGCATTTTCTGGGAACAAACACAGGGCATGTCTGTGGCTGGTAAGACGGTTGGGATGTTTGGTTAAACCCACTATAGTCATGTGGTTGTTCTCGTTTACTGCAAGTCTTTCTGCTATAGGCTGGATTTTTATTTTCCCGTGGAGGGATTATGTCACCATTCGTTTGATTTCCTGAAGGACCAACAGATTGGTCTCTGAGTATGTAACTACTTGGCTTGTTATAGTAAAGTTCTGGTTCAGTCTTGTAGCATCGAGCGATATCAAAGTTGCCTGCTGTTAGCGGGACCCTGGATGATTCTAATGCATCATTAGACTGTTGATCAGTGTCCATGTTCGCGTGCAATTGTACATACTCACAAGTGCGTTGGATTGCACTGAGTGGTGTCATCTGGGTATCTATCACAGAGGGCTCTCTGTACTGTTCTTCGGCAGCTCTCATGAGCACCTCAGCTTCAGCTAAGGCTGCTGAAGCTATTTTTTCTTGCTTGATAATATGTAAAGATGCTTTCACCTCTGCTTTTCTTCTAAGTGCTTCAGCTTTACTTTTAGCTTTAATCATATGATGTTCTTCATCTATGCAGCCCTGTTCTCTTATCATTTCAGCTTCACGTATTGCATAGGAAGCCAGTGCACGCGCGGCTTCTGCTTTTGCATGGGCCCTGGCTGCTGCAGCACTGGTGGATGACAGGTTAGAGCAGCTTGAATGTCTAGAGCTAGTGCGCTTGGACCTGGCAGATTCAGCACTAGCTGATGTCTGATCCGACTGACTAGAGACTCTGGAGCTTGTGCAGCGTGACCTGTTGGTTGGCATATTATGTATGCTTTCCTCTGCTTGTGTATGCTGAGGGATGACTGGTGTAGTATCCTTGTCTGTGTGCTGCATGATGAAACAGATTACTTCTTTGTAATGTCTGTGGCTGTAGAGGTTAGCTGATGATGAGCAGAATGCATCCACTCTTCTTTAGACTAGGCCCGCTGTGTTAAAAGTCTTTTTACTGTTCTGCCCTCACAATGTGTTCAAAGTACAAGGCTTGGCAGACAGCTAACAGCTTCCCAATAAAGACTCAGGAGGAAGGGCTAATAGTTGTAATCTTTACTGAGAATAAGTTTTTTGTAAAACTGCAAAACACAAATTATAAAAATATGCATTAGCATTTAACATTACATCACAAATGCAAATAGTAACAGGCATGCTACAATACTGTTAAGGCACTAGCTAGCACAAATGAGGCCTAGCTGAATGAACTCCCTGACAGAAACATCCTACCAAACAAACAGATGAAATGTAGTTGAATTAGTAGAATATATACTAATTAATTGAAAACTAATGACAGCCTACTTACAGACTTATGCCGCGTACACACGAGCGGACTTTACGGCGGACTTTGCCCAGCGGACTTTTCAACGTACTTTCCGACGGACTTTGTGAATGAACGGACTTGCCTACACACAATCCACCAAAGTCCGTCGAATTCGTACGTGATGATGTACGACCGGACTAAAACAAGGAAGTTCATAGCCAGTAGCCAATAGCTGCCCTAGCGTGGCTTTTTGTCCGTCGAACTAGCATACAGACGGCGGACTTTTCGACCGGACTCGATTTCAACGGATAAATTTTAAACAAGTTTCAAATCTAAGTCCGTCCAACTTTTGAGAAAACAAAGTCCGCTGGAGCCCACACACATCGAATTGTCTGACGAAATCCAGTCCGCCGGGCAAAGTCCGCCGTAAAGTCTGCTCGTGTGTACGCGGCATTATGCTTCCAAGGCCAGTATTAAGAAATAGTGGAGGTCTTTATCATGCTTCCTGCACTGTAGAAAGATTATCTGCTGGACAGGAAGTGGGTGTAATATACTACACTTCCTGTTAATAATGGATGCCAAATTAAAGCAACAGTATGATCAGTAAATATATACCTTATAATGATCAGAACAGATGCCATCACGCTCAATGTGTCTCCCTGCTGAGCAGCAAAAACAAAATCAGAAAAAGACAAACAACCTTCACTGTTGTGTCCTTTCTGATATGCAGCCAATAAGGCAGTAAATGTAAGACATAAAGGACAGACAACCTTCAATCTTGTATGTGTCTTATGTGCAACAACAATTTTGAATAGAGATAGCACATCCATATTCAAGTGATTTGGCATGCGACTCAACATGTCAAATCGCATGCCTAAAATTGGCAGCCATTGCCGTTAATAGCACTGTCTGAATCAGTACGGGCCACTTTGTGGTGCTGCACTGATTACCAATGGCAGTATGTGTACTACCCCAGGCACAGGTTCAATTTTGTATTTTCCAACAAAATCAGGACCATCCATCTTCACTGCTGCCTTTCTGATAAGCAACCAATAAGGCAGTAATACAGGACCCACAGACAGACCTCAGTCGTGTATATTTCTGATGTGCAACAATCTAACAATTCTGAATAGAGATAGCACATCCATCTTCAAGCAATTTGGCATGCGACTCAACATGTCAAATCGCATGCCTAAAATCGGCAGCCATTGCCGTTAATAGCACTGTCTAAATCAGCACGACGCCACTTTGTGGTGCTGTACCGATTACCAAAGGCAGTATATGTACTACCCCTGGCCCAGGTTCAATTTGTACTTCTGTTATGGAGCCCGACAAATCAGGACCATCAATCTTTCCTGCTGCCTTTCTGATAAGCAACCAATAAGGCAGTAATACAGGACACAAAACCCCCACAGACAGACCTCATTCTTGTGTAGGTCTGATGTGCAGCAATATAACACTTATGAGCAGAGATGTCTTTACCAGACTCAATGATGTGCGTTTCTGCCGTGCGGCACAAAACCAGAAAGTACAGACCACCTTCCCTGTTGTCTTTTTCTGATCTGTAGCCAAACAAAGCAGTACCTTTAGGACATAAAGGACACCCAACAAGCTTCAGTGCAGTGCATTTCTGATGTACAGCAATATACCCCTTATGAGCAGAGATGACACAAAATTTCAATGTGTATTTCTGCTGTGCCACAAAACATTCCAGCAAGGACAAACCTTCACTACTGAGGTCTACTGGTGAGCAGCCAAGGAGTCATGGTGTATCCCTTTATGAAATAACCAAAACAGGGGCAATTTATTTCATAGCCCTAGCCTGGGCTGTAGATACTAATCCTTCACCACCAGTGAAGGAACCAATCCTAAAATGGTTGGACACCTTACTATAGTAGCTGTTGTCCTACCTTACCTCCGTAGATTGAGCAAACGCTAGCCAGCTCATACACGGGTGGGGCTGATTAGTAACTAAAGTCTCAATGAGCCCAGCCCTAGAGACCAATTTAAGACCCCTAGAAAGGGTGGTTACCAATTTAGCCTGGAGGTAAATAGCCACCTGCAGGCCTTAAACAAGCAATCATATAGCCATCTAGCTCTTGCATATGTTTGCACAGAAAATCCTTATTCAAAGGATATAGGAAAACGATTTATGGTAAATCGCTTTTAGATCTGTCACTGAGTGGACTGTAGCCCAAACCAACAAAAAGGTTTTTCTTACCCCCTGCATTAAAATATAACCACAATGTAAGAGTGGAGTGGGAGGTTGGAGCTTATGAAAAGTTACCCATAGCAAGCAACCCCCAAAAGGAGGATCTGCCACAAGGGAACGCCTACTGTGCCACACAGAAGCTTGGTCCCTGCCACATTGTTGAAGGTTAGGTCAGCTTTTAAGCATCTTGGAGCAACTTCAGATTCCTAGCAGCTGGGCTAATAGGGCCAGATAACCTAGTGCACCTGCTGAGCAAGGGAGCTTACTCCTGAATCCTTCAACCATTGCACCATTAATAATTTGTTCAGTGGTATACCTGGCCAGTAAGGAACTCTTTGTTCTACCAGGTCACCCCCTTTGCTATATTCACCCCTACTAATGTTCCACAACCGGGTATGTAGGGAGAGGCTGGCAACCTACTATTGTGATAACCACAGTGTCTCTGCTATAAGAGGGAGCTGTGGCTGGTGGTTTTTAGCAGTAGCTTCTGGGCTGTTTTGTTATGCAGACCCCAGGCCCTGCACTGCACTGCACCACTCACTAAATATAGGTGGAAGGGGAAAAAAATGCCTTACCTACCTCTTTCCCATCTGAGGTGGTTTAGGCACACTCGCTCCTCTGCACCACTTGTCCACCATACAGCATCATTGATGTAAGAGGGAGCTGTGGCTGGTGTTCTTAGCAAAAGCTTCTGGGCTATTTGAATCCAGACCCCAGGGGAGATGATCTCAAATGCCCAGAAACGATCTGGCTGGGATTGGGGATTTTTGACTCACCGTTGTCGTCTTCCCCCTTTTGCCACAGCCACCGGGCTTCCTTTTCCATCCTTATGGTCCACACGCAAGGAGGATAGCCGCCAAAGTGCCCCCCCTCCAACTGCTGTCCCTTTAGGGAGCTGCAAGGTTAGGCTGTGTCCTGCACTGTACCAGTCAGTATATACACAGGGTGGGGGGGGGGCAATGCCGTACGTTCCTCATTCCCATCTGAGGTGGTTTAGGCAGACAATTACCAAAGTGAATTGGTGCCTCCTCGAAAGGAGGATGTGGGTGCCTGCTCCTGCTGACTCTCAGCCTTCCCTTCTGGGTAAGAACGCAGGTCGTTCAGGCGGTGCCCTCCCCAGCAGCCCACGCGAGTTACCAGGGGCCCAGAAGTCAGGGGATACGATCCCCCTGGAAAGAACCGACGGCCAGCACCCCCGTCTGAATGGACGCCCGGACAGGTAAGGGGGGAGACAGGATAAGGGCCCCTGAAGTTCTGGGTACACCACTGTACCCAGGGGCCTTCAGCTATCAGGGGGGCTTTCCCAGTTTTTGCTGCCCCCCCTGAAGAAAGGATAGGGGAACCCCCCGGGAAGGATAAATATATCCTGCCAGACCCAGAGGCTTCCCAGGCATTTGGTCCGGCTCCCAGGGGGAGACCACCAGCCCCAGGCTTCGGTCATTTGGAAAAAAACAAACAGTTTCGCTGTGTAGGGAGAAACACAATCAAAAACTGAGGATCAAGGGGAAGGGTGTGGACTTAAAACAGCTGTTGATTGATTGTGTTTCCTGTCGGGAGGAGCCTCTCATCTCTCAGGTGTGCCGTCCTGGAAGATGACTTGAGAAAGATAAGGTACTCTTACCAACTTTGGTGGACTCACAGGCCGTTGGCGGTGAGTCAGAAAAGGCTTGCACTGTCTCGGAATGGAGGACAGTATGGGAGCAGGTCATGTGCTGGTAAACCTCTTCCTCCAAATGGGGTGCCAGGATCCTGCTCGAATGGTCTGCACGATCTCCGTTGTCTCCGTGTCAGAAATGGTAACCATGTATAAAGAAAGAAACAAGGAGCCTCCACATGGTGTAAATCCAAAAAATCAGATTGGCATTTATTTGATCAATCACGACCATTGACAGTCCATAAAAGTATAACAAAGTATAATAGAATCGATTCCAGTATTAAAAAGGCAAGCGTGGTGTGGGTGGCTGGGTACAGCATGGAGACCCGACGCGTTTCATCTGAAGAGACTTACCCCAGCAGAAGTCTCTTCAGACAAAACGCGTCGGGTCTCCTTGCTGTACCCAGCCACCCACACTACGCTTGCCTTTTTAATACTGGAATCAATTCTATTATACTTTTTTATACTTTTATGGACTGTCAATGGTCGTGATTGATCAAATAAATGCCAATCTGATTTTTTGGATTTACACCATGTGGAGGCTCCTTGTTTCTTTCTTTATACATGGTTACCATTTCTGACACGGAGACAACGGAGATCGTGCAGACCATTCGAGCAGGATCCTGGCACCCCATTTGGAGGAAGAGGTTTACCAGCACATGACCTGCTCCCATACTGTCTTCCATTCCGAGACAGTGCAAGCCTTTCTGACTCACCGCCAACGGCCTGTGAGTCCACCAAAGTTGGTAAGAGTACCTTATCTTTTGTATCGATCAGATCTTTATGGAGGAGATGTTTATGGATCATTTGCATTGTATGGAATCCGCCTTATTCGCATGATATATCACTGGGATTAGAATACTTTCAGACCCATTTGGTGGCCACACCTCTTAATCTTGGACATTTTGCTAATAATATTATCACCTAAGTTTTTATTTATATTCCTTTGGAATGTGGACACTTTAAGCTTATCACGATATTTTTTGTATTTCTCCATTTATATTTCTCTTATCTTCACTGATATATGAGTGTTCTTATATTTTTTTACACTACACATTTGATATTTATTTTTCAAAAATATGTAATCCAGAGACAAGATAAGATTACTCTTCACTTCACTGTGAAATAATTTTTTCTCCTTTTGGAAATTAATTTTTTATATACAGAGGTTTATATTTTAGCGCTACACTATTTATGTTTATGTATTTTGCACAATTTGGTCTTATTGGAGTGTTGGCTGCTATTTCACGCTTCAGATTGGCGCGTTATTTCCTACCCTTTTCTGTATGTGGGTAATGACCACTGTCATCCTTAACCTTTACGTGGGAGAATTCAGGATGACCTTGTATTCAGGTAGTCTGGTAATGAGTCCAACATGCCCATTTGCGGCTAAATTTTGTCGTTGTGTCTTTAGCGATATGTAATAGTTTTTCCATTTCTGCTACTCTGTTTATTCTGATGAACCATTCTTTCAGAGTGGGTATCTTGTTTGATTTCCAATGTATGGGGATGCATTGTCTTGCTGCATTGATCAAGTGCATCATTAGTGATTTGTGGTAAGTATTGTGTGGTAAAGAAGAAAGGTGTAGGAGAAATTGGGCAGGGGTGAAATCTGGATTATAGGTGGTAATCTGCATGATTATTCTGTGGATCTCTGACTAGAAGGCCTGTAGGGGGGTGCAAGACCACGAAATGTGGAGCAGCGTGCCCCTCTCTTGATGGCATCTCCAGCATGTTTCACGGATGACAGCTTTAAATTTGTGTAACAATGCAGGGGTATGGTACCATCTCGACTGGATTTTGAATCCATTCTCTTGAGTGGAGACATTAGTTGAGCCCTTGTGTATGTTTGAGAATAGGGATGAGCTTCATGTTCGAGTCGAACCCATGTTCGACTCGAACATCGGCTGTTCGGTCGTTCGCCGAATTGCGAACGATATGGGCCGTTCGCGCCAAATTCGTGTGGCGCGTCACGGCCCATAATTCACTGCGGCATCGCAGTGCATTGCTGGCTGATGATTGGCCAAGCATGCACTATGACCCGCATGCTTGGCCAATCACAGCGCCGCCTGAACAGAGAGCCGTAATTTGCCAAAGCCAAGGAGGCTTTGGCCAATTATGGCTCAGGGGATTTAGTACACGCCCCACACTATATAAGGCCGCCTACACGGCGGCCCTGTGTAGTGTGTGTTCCGGTGTGCTGAGAGATAGAGAGAGAGGCAGTGTCATTTGATTTGAGTTAGATAGATTAGGCAGAACAGTCAGTCAGTTAGCTGCACTTACAGTGTATTGTGTATATATATGCATCCCAGGTGTTTGCATATGTATATATACACTGTATTCAGTTTAGCTAGATCCGTTCCTGGTATCTTCTAGACTATTTACATTTAGTGCAGTGCGTCCTGCTCACAGTGTTCAGCTAGATCCGTTCCTGTTATCTTCTAGACTATTTACATTTAGTGCAGTGCGTCCTGCTCACAGTCTTCAGCTAGATCCGTTCCTGTTATCTTCTAGACTATTTACATTTAGTGCAGTGCGTCCTGCTCACAGTGTTCAGCTAGATCCGTTCCTGGTATCTTCTAGACTATTTACATTTAGTGCAGTGCGTCCTGCTCACAGTGTTCAGCTAGATCCGTTCCTGTTATCTTCCTACTGACAGGCAGGCTTGTCTGGTTACAGTATATAAAGCTACCTGAAGAAAATTACAGGTGTTCTATTTGATCCTATTAGTACCACGGTCAGGCAGCTAGACTATTTTCATTTAGTACAGTGCGTCCTGCTCACAGTGTTCAGCTAGATCCGTTCCTGTTATCTTCCTACTGACAGGCAGGCTTGTCTGGTTACAGTATATAAAGCTACCTGAAGAAAATTACAGGTGTTCTATTTGATCCTATTAGTACCACGGTCAGGCAGCTAGACTATTTACATTTAGTACAGTGCGTCCTGCTCACAGTGTTCAGCTAGATCCGTTCCTGTTATCTTCCTACTGACAGGCAGGCTTGTCTGGTTACAGTATATAAAGCTACCTGAAGAAAATTACAGGTGTTCTGTTTGATCCTATTAGTACCACGGTCAGGCAGCTAGACTATTTACATTTAGTACAGTGCGTCCTGCTCACAGTGTTCAGCTAGATCCATTCCTGTTATCTTCTAGACTATTTACATTTAGTGCAGTGCGTCCTGCTCACAGTGTTCAGCTAGATCCGTTCCTGTTATCTTCTAGACTATTTACATTTAGTGCAGTGCGTCCTGCTCACAGTGTTCAGCTAGATCCGTTCCTGTTATCTTCTAGACTATTTACATTTAGTGCAGTGCGTCCTGCTCACAGTGTTCAGCTAGATCCGTTCCTGTAATCTTCTAGACTATTTACATTTAGTGCAGTGCGTCCTGCTCACAGTGTTCAGCTAGATCCGTTCCTGTTATCTTCCTACTGACAGGCAGGCTTGTCTGGTTACAGTATATAAAGCTACCTGAAGAAAATTACAGGTGTTCTATTTGATCCTATTAGTACCACGGTCAGGCAGCTAGACTATTTACATTTAGTACAGTGCGTCCTGCTCACAGTGTTCAGCTAGATCCGTTCCTGTTATCTTCCTACTGACAGGCAGGCTTGTCTGGTTACAGTATATAAAGCTACCTGAAGAAAATTACAGGTGTTCTATTTGATCCTATTAGTACCACGGTCAGGCAGCTAGACTATTTACATTTAGTACAGTGCGTCCTGCTCACAGTGTTCAGCTAGATCCGTTCCTGTTATCTTCCTACTGACAGGCAGGCTTGTCTGGTTACAGTATATAAAGCTACCTGAAGAAAATTACAGGTGTTCTATTTGATCCTATTAGTACCACGGTCAGGCAGCTAGACTATTTACATTTAGTACAGTGCGTCCTGCTCACAGTGTTCAGCTAGATCCGTTCCTGTTATCTTCCTACTGACAGGCAGGCTTGTCTGGTTACAGTATATAAAGCTACCTGAAGAAAATTACAGGTGTTCTATTTGATCCTATTAGTACCACGGTCAGGCAGCTAGACTATTTACATTTAGTACAGTGCGCCCTGCTCACAGTGTTCAGCTAGATCCATTCCTGTTATCTTCTAGACTATTTACATTTAGTGCAGTGCGTCCTGTTCACAGTGTTCAGCTAGATCCGTTCCTGTTATCTTCTAGACTATTTACATTTAGTGCAGTGCGTCCTGCTCACAGTGTTCAGCTAGATCCGTTCCTGTTATCTTCTAGACTATTTACATTTAGTGCAGTGCGTCCTGCTCACAGTGTTCAGCTAGATCCGTTCCTGTTATCTTCTAGACTATTTACATTTAGTGCAGTGCGTCCTGCTCACAGTGTTCAGCTAGATCCGTTCCTGTTATCTTCCTACTGACAGGCAGGCTTGTCTGGTTACAGTATATAAAGCTACCTGAAGAAAATTACAGGTGTTCTATTTGATCCTATTAGTACCACGGTCAGGCAGCTAGACTATTTACATTTAGTACAGTGCGTCCTGCTCACAGTGTTCAGCTAGATCTGTTCCTGTTATCTTCCTACTGACAGGCAGGCTTGTCTGGTTACAGTATATAAAGCTACCTGAAGAAAATTACAGGTGTTCTATTTGATCCTATTAGTACCACGGTCAGGCAGCTAGACTATTTACATTTAGTACAGTGCGTCCTGCTCACAGTGTTCAGCTAGATCCGTTCCTGTTATCTTCCTACTGACAGGCAGGCTTGTCTGGTTACAGTATATAAAGCTACCTGAAGAAAATTACAGGTGTTCTATTTGATCCTATTAGTACCACGGTCAGGCAGCTAGACTATTTACATTTAGTACAGTGCGTCCTGCTCACAGTGTTCAGCTAGATCCGTTCCTGTTATCTTCCTACTGACAGGCAGGCTTGTCTGGTTACAGTATATAAAGCTACCTGAAGAAAATTACAGGTGTTCTATTTGATCCTATTAGTACCACAGTCAGGCAGCTAGACTATTTACATTTAGTACAGTGCGTCCTGCTCACAGTGTTCAGCTAGATCCATTCCTGTTATCTTCCTACTGACAGGCAGGCTTGTCTGGTTACAGTAAATAAAGCTACCTGAAGAAAATTACAGGTGTTCTATTTGATCCTATTAGTACCACGGTCAGGCAGCTAGACTATTTACATTTAGTACAGTGCGTCCTGCTCACAGTGTTCAGCTAGATCCATTCCTGTTATCTTCTAGACTATTTACATTTAGTGCAGTGCGTCCTGCTCACAGTGTTCAGCTAGATCCGTTCCTGTTATCTTCTAGACTATTTACATTTAGTGCAGTGCGTCCTGCTCACAGTGTTCAGCTAGATCCGTTCCTGTTATCTTCTAGACTATTTACATTTAGTGCAGTGCGTCCTGCTCACAGTGTTCAGCTAGATCCGTTCCTGTTATCTTCTAGACTATTTACATTTAGTGCAGTGCGTCCTGCTCACAGTGTTCAGCTAGATCCGTTCCTGTTATCTTCCTACTGACAGGCAGGCTTGTCTGGTTACAGTATATAAAGCTACCTGAAGAAAATTACAGGTGTTCTATTTGATCCTATTAGTACCACGGTCAGGCAGCTAGACTATTTACATTTAGTACAGTGCGTCCTGCTCACAGTGTTCAGCTAGATCCGTTCCTGTTATCTTCCTACTGACAGGCAGGCTTGTCTGGTTACAGTATATAAAGCTACCTGAAGAAAATTACAGGTGTTCTATTTGATCCTATTAGTACCACGGTCAGGCAGCTAGACTATTTACATTTAGTACAGTGCGTCCTGCTCACAGTGCTCAGCTAGATCCATTCCTGTTATCTTCCTACTGACAGGCAGGCTTGTCTGGTTACAGTATATAAAGCTACCTGAAGAAAATTACAGGTGTTCTATTTGATCCTATTAGTACCACGGTCAGGCAGCTAGACTATTTACATTTAGTACAGTGCGTCCTGCTCACAGTGTTCAGCTAGATCCGTTCCTGTTATCTTCCTACTGACAGGCAGGCTTGTCTGGTTACAGTATATAAAGCTACCTGAAGAAAATTACAGGTGTTCTATTTGATCCTATTAGTACCACGGTCAGACAGCTAGACTATTTACATTTAGTACAGTGCGTCCTGCTCACAGTGTTCAGCTAGATCCGTTCCTGTTATCTTCCTACTGACAGGCAGGCTTGTCTGGTTACAGTATATAAAGCTACCTGAAGAAAATTACAGGTGTTCTATTTGATCCTATTAGTACCACGGTCAGGCAGCTAGACTATTTACATTTAGTACAGTGCGTCCTGCTCACAGTGTTCAGCTAGATCCGTTCCTGTTATCTTCCTACTGACAGGCAGGCTTGTCTGGTTACAGTATATAAAGCTACCTGAAGAAAATTACAGGTGTTCTATTTGATCCTATTAGTACCACGGTCAGGCAGCTAGACTATTTACATTTAGTACAGTGCGTCCTGCTCACAGTGTTCAGCTAGATCCGTTCCTGTTATCTTCCTACTGACAGGCAGGCTTGTCTGGTTACAGTATATAAAGCTACCTGAAGAAAATTACAGGTGTTCTATTTGATCCTATTAGTACCACGGTCAGGCAGCTAGACTATTTACATTTA
Organism: Lithobates clamitans; assembly: GCA_037952925.1. Taxonomy (NCBI): domain Eukaryota; kingdom Metazoa; phylum Chordata; class Amphibia; order Anura; family Ranidae; genus Lithobates; species Lithobates clamitans. The sequence continues at coordinate 1,126,426 of JBBGZY010001372.1, forward strand.
GTACAGTGCGTCCTGCTCACAGTGTTCAGCTAGATCCGTTCCTGTTATCTTCCTACTGACAGGCAGGCTTGTCTGGTTACAGTATATAAAGCTACCTGAAGAAAATTACAGGTGTTCTATTTGATCCTATTAGTACCACGGTCAGACAGCTAGACTATTTACATTTAGTACAGTGCGTCCTGCTCACAGTGTTCAGCTAGATTCGTTCCTGTTATCTTCCTACTGACAGGCAGGCTTGTCTGGTTACAGTATATAAAGCTACCTGAAGAAAATTACAGGTGTTCTATTTGATCCTATTAGTACCACGGTCAGGCAGCTAGACTATTTACATTTAGTACAGTGCGTCCTGCTCACAGTGTTCAGCTAGATCCGTTCCTGTTATCTTCCTACTGACAGGCAGGCTTGTCTGGTTACAGTATATAAAGCTACCTGAAGAAAATTACAGGTGTTCTATTTGATCCTATTAGTACCACGGTCAGGCAGCTAGACTATTTACATTTAGTACAGTGCGTCCTGCTCACAGTGTTCAGCTAGATCCGTTCCTGTTATCTTCCTACTGACAGGCAGGCTTTACTGGTTACAGTATATAAAGCTACCTGAAGAAAATTACAGGTGTTCTATTTGATCCTATTAGTACCACGGTGAGGCAGCTAGACTATTTACATTTAGTACAGTGCGTCCTGCTCACAGTGTTCAGCTAGATCCGTTCCTGTTATCTTCCTACTGACAGGCAGGCTTGTCTGGTTACAGTATATAAAGCTACCTGAAGAAAATTACAGGTGTTCTATTTGATCCTATTAGTACCACGGTCAGACAGCTAGACTATTTACATTTAGTACAGTGCGTCCTGCTCACAGTGTTCAGCTAGATCCGTTCCTGTTATCTTCCTACTGACAGGCAGGCTTGTCTGGTTACAGTATATAAAGCTACCTGAAGAAAATTACAGGTGTTCTATTTGATCCTATTAGTACCACGGTCAGGCAGCTAGACTATTTACATTTAGTACAGTGCGTCCTGCTCACAGTGTTCAGCTAGATCCGTTCCTGTTATCTTCCTACTGACAGGCAGGCTTGTCTGGTTACAGTATATAAAGCTACCTGAAGAAAATTACAGGTGTTCTATTTGATCCTATTAGTACCACGGTCAGGCAGCTAGACTATTTTCATTTAGTACAGTGCGTCCTGCTCACAGTGTTCAGCTAGATCCGTTCCTGTTATCTTCCTACTGACAGGCAGGCTTGTCTGGTTACAGTATATAAAGCTACCTGAAGAAAATTACAGGTGTTCTATTTGATCCTATTAGTACCACGGTCAGGCAGCTAGACTATTTACATTTAGTACAGTGCGTCCTGCTCACAGTGTTCAGCTAGATCCGTTCCTGTTATCTTCCTACTGACAGGCAGGCTTGTCTGGTTACAGTATATAAAGCTACCTGAAGAAAATTACAGGTGTTCTGTTTGATCCTATTAGTACCACGGTCAGGCAGCTAGACTATTTACATTTAGTACAGTGCGTCCTGCTCACAGTGTTCAGCTAGATCCATTCCTGTTATCTTCTAGACTATTTACATTTAGTGCAGTGCGTCCTGCTCACAGTGTTCAGCTAGATCCGTTCCTGTTATCTTCTAGACTATTTACATTTAGTGCAGTGCGTCCTGCTCACAGTGTTCAGCTAGATCCGTTCCTGTTATCTTCTAGACTATTTACATTTAGTGCAGTGCGTCCTGCTCACAGTGTTCAGCTAGATCCGTTCCTGTAATCTTCTAGACTATTTACATTTAGTGCAGTGCGTCCTGCTCACAGTGTTCAGCTAGATCCGTTCCTGTTATCTTCCTACTGACAGGCAGGCTTGTCTGGTTACAGTATATAAAGCTACCTGAAGAAAATTACAGGTGTTCTATTTGATTCTATTAGTACCACGGTCAGGCAGCTAGACTATTTACATTTAGTACAGTGCGTCCTGCTCACAGTGTTCAGCTAGATCCGTTCCTGTTATCTTCCTACTGACAGGCAGGCTTGTCTGGTTACAGTATATAAAGCTACCTGAAGAAAATTACAGGTGTTCTATTTGATCCTATTAGTACCACGGTCAGGCAGCTAGACTATTTACATTTAGTACAGTGCGTCCTGCTCACAGTGTTCAGCTAGATCCGTTCCTGTTATCTTCCTACTGACAGGCAGGCTTGTCTGGTTACAGTATATAAAGCTACCTGAAGAAAATTACAGGTGTTCTATTTGATCCTATTAGTACCACGGTCAGGCAGCTAGACTATTTACATTTAGTACAGTGCGTCCTGCTCACAGTGTTCAGCTAGATCCGTTCCTGTTATCTTCCTACTGACAGGCAGGCTTGTCTGGTTACAGTATATAAAGCTACCTGAAGAAAATTACAGGTGTTCTATTTGATCCTATTAGTACCACGGTCAGGCAGCTAGACTATTTACATTTAGTACAGTGCGCCCTGCTCACAGTGTTCAGCTAGATCCATTCCTGTTATCTTCTAGACTATTTACATTTAGTGCAGTGCGTCCTGTTCACAGTGTTCAGCTAGATCCGTTCCTGTTATCTTCTAGACTATTTACATTTAGTGCAGTGCGTCCTGCTCACAGTGTTCAGCTAGATCCGTTCCTGTTATCTTCTAGACTATTTACATTTAGTGCAGTGCGTCCTGCTCACAGTGTTCAGCTAGATCCGTTCCTGTTATCTTCTAGACTATTTACATTTAGTGCAGTGCGTCCTGCTCACAGTGTTCAGCTAGATCCGTTCCTGTTATCTTCCTACTGACAGGCAGGCTTGTCTGGTTACAGTATATAAAGCTACCTGAAGAAAATTACAGGTGTTCTATTTGATCCTATTAGTACCACGGTCAGGCAGCTAGACTATTTACATTTAGTACAGTGCGTCCTGCTCACAGTGTTCAGCTAGATCTGTTCCTGTTATCTTCCTACTGACAGGCAGGCTTGTCTGGTTACAGTATATAAAGCTACCTGAAGAAAATTACAGGTGTTCTATTTGATCCTATTAGTACCACGGTCAGGCAGCTAGACTATTTACATTTAGTACAGTGCGTCCTGCTCACAGTGTTCAGCTAGATCCGTTCCTGTTATCTTCCTACTGACAGGCAGGCTTGTCTGGTTACAGTATATAAAGCTACCTGAAGAAAATTACAGGTGTTCTATTTGATCCTATTAGTACCACGGTCAGGCAGCTAGACTATTTACATTTAGTACAGTGCGTCCTGCTCACAGTGTTCAGCTAGATCCGTTCCTGTTATCTTCCTACTGACAGGCAGGCTTGTCTGGTTACAGTATATAAAGCTACCTGAAGAAAATTACAGGTGTTCTATTTGATCCTATTAGTACCACAGTCAGGCAGCTAGACTATTTACATTTAGTACAGTGCGTCCTGCTCACAGTGTTCAGCTAGATCCATTCCTGTTATCTTCCTACTGACAGGCAGGCTTGTCTGGTTACAGTATATAAAGCTACCTGAAGAAAATTACAGGTGTTCTATTTGATCCTATTAGTACCACGGTCAGGCAGCTAGACTATTTACATTTAGTACAGTGCGTCCTGCTCACAGTGTTCAGCTAGATCCATTCCTGTTATCTTCTAGACTATTTACATTTAGTGCAGTGCGTCCTGCTCACAGTGTTCAGCTAGATCCGTTCCTGTTATCTTCTAGACTATTTACATTTAGTGCAGTGCGTCCTGCTCACAGTGTTCAGCTAGATCCGTTCCTGTTATCTTCTAGACTATTTACATTTAGTGCAGTGCGTCCTGCTCACAGTGTTCAGCTAGATCCGTTCCTGTTATCTTCCTACTGACAGGCAGGCTTGTCTGGTTACAGTATATAAAGCTACCTGAAGAAAATTACAGGTGTTCTATTTGATCCTATTAGTACCACGGTCAGACAGCTAGACTATTTACATTTAGTACAGTGCGTCCTGCTCACAGTGTTCAGCTAGATCCGTTCCTGTTATCTTCCTACTGACAGGCAGGCTTGTCTGGTTACAGTATATAAAGCTACCTGAAGAAAATTACAGGTGTTCTATTTGATCCTATTAGTACCACGGTCAGGCAGCTAGACTATTTACATTTAGTACAGTGCGTCCTGCTCACAGTGTTCAGCTAGATCCGTTCCTGTTATCTTCCTACTGACAGGCAGGCTTGTCTGGTTACAGTATATAAAGCTACCTGAAGAAAATTACAGGTGTTCTATTTGATCCTATTAGTACCACGGTCAGGCAGCTAGACTATTTACATTTAGTACAGTGCGTCCTGCTCACAGTGTTCAGCTAGATCCGTTCCTGTTATCTTCCTACTGACAGGCAGGCTTGTCTGGTTACAGTATATAAAGCTACCTGAAGAAAATTACAGGTGTTCTATTTGATCCTATTAGTACCACGGTCAGGCAGCTAGACTATTTACATTTAGTACAGTGCGTCCTGCTCACAGTGTTCAGCTAGATCCGTTCCTGTTATCTTCCTACTGACAGGCAGGCTTGTCTGGTTACAGTATATAAAGCTACCTGAAGAAAATTACAGGTGTTCTATTTGATCCTATTAGTACCACGGTCAGACAGCTAGACTATTTACATTTAGTACAGTGCGTCCTGCTCACAGTGTTCAGCTAGATTCGTTCCTGTTATCTTCCTACTGACAGGCAGGCTTGTCTGGTTACAGTATATAAAGCTACCTGAAGAAAATTACAGGTGTTCTATTTGATCCTATTAGTACCACGGTCAGGCAGCTAGACTATTTACATTTAGTACAGTGCGTCCTGCTCACAGTGTTCAGCTAGATCCGTTCCTGTTATCTTCCTACTGACAGGCAGGCTTGTCTGGTTACAGTATATAAAGCTACCTGAAGAAAATTACAGGTGTTCTATTTGATCCTATTAGTACCACGGTCAGGCAGCTAGACTATTTACATTTTAGTACAGTGCGTCCTGCTCACAGTGTTCAGCTAGATCCGTTCCTGTTATCTTCCTACTGACAGGCAGGCTTGTCTGGTTACAGTATATAAAGCTACCTGAAGAAAATTACAGGTGTTCTATTTGATCCTATTAGTACCACGGTCAGGCAGCTAGACTATTTACATTTAGTACAGTGCGTCCTGCTCACAGTGTTCAGCTAGATCCGTTCCTGTTATCTTCCTACTGACAGGCAGGCTTGTCTGGTTACAGTATATAAAGCTACCTGAAGAAAATTACAGGTGTTCTATTTGATCCTATTAGTACCACGGTCAGGCAGCTAGACTATTTACATTTAGTACAGTGCGTCCTGCTCACAGTGTTCAGCTAGATCCGTTCCTGTTATCTTCCTACTGACAGGCAGGCTTGTCTGGTTACAGTATATAAAGCTACCTGAAGAAAATTACAGGTGTTCTATTTGATCCTATTAGTACCACGGTCAGGCAGCTAGACTATTTACATTTAGTACAGTGCGTCCTGCTCACAGTGTTCAGCTAGATCCGTTCCTGTTATCTTCCTACTGACAGGCAGGCTTGTCTGGTTACAGTATATAAAGCTACCTGAAGAAAATTACAGGTGTTCTATTTGATCCTATTAGTACCACAGTCAGGCAGCTAGACTATTTACATTTAGTACAGTGCGTCCTGCTCACAGTGTTCAGCTAGATCCATTCCTGTTATCTTCCTACTGACAGGCAGGCTTGTCTGGTTACAGTAAATAAAGCTACCTGAAGAAAATTACAGGTGTTCTATTTGATCCTATTAGTACCACGGTCAGGCAGCTAGACTATTTACATTTAGTACAGTGCGTCCTGCTCACAGTGTTCAGCTAGATCCATTCCTGTTATCTTCTAGACTATTTACATTTAGTGCAGTGCGTCCTGCTCACAGTGTTCAGCTAGATCCGTTCCTGTTATCTTCTAGACTATTTACATTTAGTGCAGTGCGTCCTGCTCACAGTGTTCAGCTAGATCCGTTCCTGTTATCTTCTAGACTATTTACATTTAGTGCAGTGCGTCCTGCTCACAGTGTTCAGCTAGATCCGTTCCTGTTATCTTCTAGACTATTTACATTTAGTGCAGTGCGTCCTGCTCACAGTGTTCAGCTAGATCCGTTCCTGTTATCTTCCTACTGACAGGCAGGCTTGTCTGGTTACAGTATATAAAGCTACCTGAAGAAAATTACAGGTGTTCTATTTGATCCTATTAGTACCACGGTCAGGCAGCTAGACTATTTACATTTAGTACAGTGCGTCCTGCTCACAGTGTTCAGCTAGATCCGTTCCTGTTATCTTCCTACTGACAGGCAGGCTTGTCTGGTTACAGTATATAAAGCTACCTGAAGAAAATTACAGGTGTTCTATTTGATCCTATTAGTACCACGGTCAGACAGCTAGACTATTTACATTTAGTACAGTGCGTCCTGCTCACAGTGTTCAGCTAGATTCGTTCCTGTTATCTTCCTACTGACAGGCAGGCTTGTCTGGTTACAGTATATAAAGCTACCTGAAGAAAATTACAGGTGTTCTATTTGATCCTATTAGTACCACGGTCAGGCAGCTAGACTATTTACATTTAGTACAGTGCGTCCTGCTCACAGTGTTCAGCTAGATCCGTTCCTGTTATCTTCCTACTGACAGGCAGGCTTGTCTGGTTACAGTATATAAAGCTACCTGAAGAAAATTACAGGTGTTCTATTTGATCCTATTAGTACCACGGTCAGGCAGCTAGACTATTTACATTTAGTACAGTGCGTCCTGCTCACAGTGTTCAGCTAGATCCGTTCCTGTTATCTTCCTACTGACAGGCAGGCTTGTCTGGTTACAGTATATAAAGCTACCTGAAGAAAATTACAGGTGTTCTATTTGATCCTATTAGTACCACGGTCAGGCAGCTAGACTATTTACATTTAGTACAGTGCGTCCTGCTCACAGTGTTCAGCTAGATCCGTTCCTGTTATCTTCCTACTGACAGGCAGGCTTGTCTGGTTACAGTATATAAAGCTACCTGAAGAAAATTACAGGTGTTCTATTTGATCCTATTAGTACCACGGTCAGGCAGCTAGACTATTTACATTTAGTACAGTGCGTCCTGCTCACAGTGTTCAGCTAGATCCGTTCCTGTTATCTTCCTACTGACAGGCAGGCTTGTCTGGTTACAGTATATAAAGCTACCTGAAGAAAATTACAGGTGTTCTATTTGATCCTATTAGTACCACGGTCTGACAGCTAGACTATTTACATTTAGTACAGTGCGTCCTGCTCACAGTGTTCAGCTAGATCCGTTCCTGTTATCTTCCTACTGACAGGCAGGCTTGTCTGGTTACAGTATATAAAGCTACCTGAAGAAAATTACAGGTGTTCTATTTGATCCTATTAGTACCACGGTCAGGCAGCTAGACTATTTACATTTAGTACAGTGCGTCCTGCTCACAGTGTTCAGCTAGATCCGTTCCTGTTATCATCCTACTGACAGGCAGGCTTGTCTGGTTACAGTATATAAAGCTACCTGAAGAAAATTACTGGTGTTCTATCCCAGCTTAGTGCAGCTACAGGCCATTAGTATGTCTGGAAGGCCAGGAAGGAGAGGCAGACAGTCACAAGCCAATAAGAGAGGGCAAGTAGGCTCTGTGTCTAGTGCTGGTCGTGGAGACGGTGCATCCTCATCAGCACGTGGCCATGGGACATGCTTGGCCTTTTTTTCGGCAGCTGGCCGTGTTGAGCCGCAACATGCGGAAGACTTGGTCGAGTGGATGACCAAGCCGTCCTCATCCTCCTCATCCTCTCTCACCCAGGGTGCTTTGTCTGGCAAAGCAGCGGCCTCTTCCCTCAGCTCAATGTCATCAGTGACTCCTTCCCTAGCTCCACCATGTCCTCCTGAGGATTCCCTCGAACTGTTTGACCACAGTGTTGGGTACATGCTCCAGGAGGATGCCCAGCGTTTGGAAGGCTCTGATGATGATACTGAGCTCGATGAAGGCAGTAACATGAGCACGGACAGAGGGGGTGCCCAAGAAGGACAGCAATCTGGCAGTCATGCTCCCCCTGCTGCAGCATACTGCCAGGTTTGCTCCAGTGATGAGGAGGGAGGGGATGATGAGGTCACTGACTCAACGTGGGTGCCTGATAGGAGAGAGGAGGAGGAGGAGGAGGAGGCGGCACATCACCAACGAGGCAGGATGCCCTCCAGGGGCCAGCCTAAGGGCAGCACATTGACTGCATCACACCCCAAAGCTCCACATGTGCAGGGCGCTGCAGTCTCTGCACGTTATTCAAAAAGTTCTTTGGTGTGGGCCTTTTTTGAGACCAGTGCATCAGATCGCACCGCTGCTATTTGCAACATATGTCTCAAGCGTATCTCGCGTGGCCAAAACATCTCCCGCTTGGGTACCACATGCTTGACCAGACATATGTTGACCTGCCATGCAGTTCGTTGGCAAGCGTATCTAAAAGACCCACACCAAAGAACAAAGAGGATCTCTCCTTGCTCCTCATCAGCTGAGATTTCCAACCCCACTAGACCTCCAGTCCTCTCTGAGACCTGCAGTGAGAGGAATGAAGGTGTAGAATTAGGTGTGTCACAGCCAAGTACTTGTGGGCAATCTGCTTTTGGTACACCGACGTCAGATTGTACCAGGCAAATTTCCCTGCCCCAGCTGCTGCACCGCCGAAAAAAGTTTGCTCCCAGTCATCCACATGCCCAGCGGTTGAATGCTAGCTTGGCAAAATTGCTAGCACTTCAACTGCTGCCTTTTCAGTTGGTAGACTCTGCCCCCTTCCGTGAGTTTGTGGAATGTGCGGTTCCTCAGTGGCAGGTACCCAAACGCCACTTTTTCTCACGGAAGGCGATTCCGGCTCTCTACCGGCATGTGGAAGGCAATGTCCATGCCTCGCTGGACAGGGCGGTCAGCGGTAAGGTGCATATTACCGCTGACTCATGGTCCAGCAGGCATGGACAGGAACGTTACCTAAGTTTCACAGCGCATTGGGTGACTCTGCTGGCAGCTGGGAAGGATGCAGGACAAGATGCAGTAGTGTTGGAGGTTGTTCCGCCACCACACCTCCAAAATACTGATTGTGACACACCTCTCTCCTCCACCCCCTCCTCCTCTTCTTCCTCCATGGCCTCTTCCTCGGAACCAGCGGTGCTCCGTAGTCATTCAAGGGGCTACGCAGGTACGCAGGCCAAAAGATGCCATGCGGTGCTTGAGCTGGTGTGCTTGGGGGACAGGAGCCACACTGGGGCAGAGGTTCTGTCAGCTCTGCAGGGGCAGGTTCAGAGGTGGTTGACGCCACGCCAACTTAAGGCAGGAATGGTGGTTTGCGACAATGGCACCAACCTCCTCTCTGCCCTCCGACAGGGACAAATGACCCATGTGCCCTGTTTGGCTCACGTCCTTAACTTGGTGGTGCAGCGGTTCTTGGGCAGGTACCCGGGCTTACAGGATGTCTTGAGGCAGGCCAGGAAAGTCTGTGTGCATTTCCGCCGGTCATATAATGCCAGTGCTCGGCTGACGGACCTCCAAAAGGAGTTTAACCTGCCCAAGAACCGCCTAATCTGTGACATGCCCACCAGGTGGAACTCAACGTTGGCCATGCTGCAGCGGCTGCACATGCAGCAGAGGGCCATCAATGAGTACCTGTGCGACTATGGCACCAGGACAGGGTCAGGGGAGCTTGGTTTTTTTTCCCCACGCCAGTGGGCCATGATCAGGGATGCATGCACTGTCCTGTCACCATTCGAGGAGGCCACGAGGATGGTGAGCAGTGACAGTGCATGCATCAGTGACACTGTCCCCCTTGTCCACCTGTTGGAGCACACGCTGCGTGGAATAATGGACAGGGCACTTGAGGCAGAACAGAGGCAGGAAGAGGAGGACTTCCTTAGCTCTCAAGGCCCCCTTTATCCAGACAGTGTTCCTGCGTGCCCGCCGATCACACAGGAAGAGGACGAGGAGGAGGAAGATTGTGTCAGTATGGAGGTGGAGCCTGGCACTCAGCATCAGCAGCAGTCTTTAAGGGATCAGTCCCAAGAAACACATGGACTTGTACGTGGCTGGGAGGAGGTGGCTGCGGACGTTGTCGTCCTTAGTGACCCAGAGGACTCCGGACCGAATGCCTCAGCAAATCTACTCTGCATGGCCTCCCTGATCCCGCAAAGCCTGCGTAAGGATCCTCATATTCGTGGTATCAAGGAGAAGGACCAATACTGGCTGGCAACCCTCCTTGATCCACGTTACAAGGGTAAGGTTGCGGACCTTATCTTGCCATCGCAGAGGGAGCAGAGGATAAAACATCTTCGGGAGGCCTTGCAGAAAGGTCTGTGCAATGCGTTCCCAGAGACTGGGAGGTTACAAACTCCTGTTTCTGGACAACGTGTTGCTGAGGCTTCGGTCAGTCAAAGAAGGAGCGGTGGAGAAGGTGGCCGTCTGACCGATGCGTTCAGACAATTTTTTGGTCCGCAGCCCCAAGGTATGATCGGTTCCAGCAACCATCGCCAGCGTCTGTTTTACATGGTGCATGAATACCTAGGGGCAAGATCAGACTTGGACACCTTTCCCACCGAAAATCCTCTGGGTTACTGGGTCTTGAGGATGGATCACTGGCCAGAGCTTGCACAGTATGCAATTGAGCTACTGGCCTGTCCTGCATCCAGCGTTCTTTCGGAACGCACATTCAGTGCTGCTGGAGGCGTGGTAACCAATCACAGGGTGCGTCTGTCCACCGACTTGGTCGATCGGCTGACCTTCATAAAAATGAATCAGTCTTGGATCACCACCAGCTACCAAGCACCTGATGCTGATGTAACCGAATAATTTTTTTTGAAATCTCAGATCCCTTCAAAGACTGCCTATGCTGATGCTGAGTGACTATCCCTGAGTAATTATCCTCTTCTTCCTCAATCATCACGCTGATAGCTTGTAAGAACATTTTTGGTTCTGGGCGCCACCACCAGTGCCTAAGGCACAATTTTTCAGCCCCTGTTTAACAGGGGCGTGTAATTACAATTTTTGATGTAATACTTTGCAGCAGGGCTCGTTCCTGCATTCCAACTAGAGTGTCTGTGAGGGGTTGCAGTGTTGTGGCACCAGCACCAGTGCCTAAGGCCCAATTTTTCTGCCCCTGTCTAACAGGGGCGTGTAATTACAATTTTTGATGCAATACTTTGCAGCAGGGCTCTTTCCTGCGTTCCAACTAGAGTGTCTGTGAGGGGTTGCAGTGTTGTGGCACCAGCACCAGTGCCTAAGGCCCAATTTTTCTGCCCCTGTCTAACAGGGGCGTGTAATTACAATTTTTGATGCAATACTTTGCAGCAGGGCTTGTTCCTGCGTTCCAACTAGAGTGTCTGTGAGGGGTTGCAGTGTTGTGGCACCAGCACCAGTGCCTAAGGCCCAATTTTTCTGCCCCTGTCTAACAGGGGCATGTAATTACAATTTTTGATGCAATACTTTGCAGCAGGGCTCGTTCCTGCGTTCCAACTAGAGTGTCTGTGAGGGGTTGCAGTGTTGTGGCACCAGCACCAGTGCCTAAGGCCTAATTTTTCAGCTCCTGTTCAACAGGGGCATGTAATTACAATTCTTGATCTAATATTTCACAGCAGGGCCCTGTGAGGGCTTACAGTGTTGTGGCCACAGCAACACCTAAGGCCCAAATTTCTGCTGAGTATATAGGGCAGGACCCTACTTTCAAACATCTAACTTACAAACGACTCCTACTTGCAAACGGAAGGAGACAACAGGAAGTGAGATGAAATCTACCCCTAGGAAGGGAAATTCTCTCCTGTAAGAGTTAATATGGGGGAAAAAAATCTCCTTTCCACTGATGCTTTCCAATCCTTGTTCCACAAAAAAACCCAAATTTTCAAAAAACATTTTTCATTGGGACAAAAAGTGAGGTGAAATCTTCTGAAGTGGAGGAAAGACAGCAAAACAAATGTCACAGGGGTGATAACCCTTCCCTATGTTTTCCAAAAAGCTTAAAAAAGATTTTTTGGCTGGAGCTAAACACGTTAAAAATGTACCCGTTCAAAATTACAAAGAGATTCTACTTAACAACAAACCTACAGTCCCTGTCTTGTTTGCACCGCCTGTATACTGCTGTTCAGAGTATATAGGGCCTTTCCTTATTTTAATTTGGGTGCGGGGTTCCCCTTAATATCCATACAAGACCCAAAGGGCCTGGTAATGGACTGGGGGGGTACCCATGCCGTTTGTCTCACTGATTTTCATCCATATTGCCATGACCCGACATGACATTAAACCCGCAAGCAGTTTTAAATGAGATTTTTTCCTTTAAAAATGACATTTGGTGCAGGGACTGTTCTAAACACGGGAAACACGCGCCACTTTACAGGCATACTATAGACACCCCCCAGGTACGATATTTAAAGGAATATTTTACTTTTTTTTTTTACTTTAAGCATCATTAAAATCACTGCTCCCGAAAAAACGGCCGTTTTTAAAAGTTTTTTTTGCATTGATACATGTCCCCTGGGGTAGGACCCGGGTCCCCAAACCCTTTTTAGGACAATACCATGCAAATTAGCCTTTAAAATGAGCACTTTTGATTTCGAACGTTCGAGTCCCATAGAAGTCAATGGGGTTCTAATGTTCGTGCGAACTTTCGGTCCGTTCGCAGGTTCTGGTGCGAACCGAACCGGGGGGTGTTCGGCTCATCCCTATTTGAGAATATTTGCTCCCAGCCCTCTTCCGTAATTTGTATGGATAGATCAGTTTCCCATTTCCTGCAGAATTGGCTATCATTAGCTTTAAGGTCAGCGAAGAGAAGGTTGTGTATTTGAGAGATAAGGGGTGTTTGTGGTGTTGTTTTGATACATAGTATTTTGAAGGGTGTGAGCTGTCTGGAACATTGACCCTTTTTGTCCAAGGTTTGGAGGTAGTGAGCTATCATTATAAATGTCCAGCGTGGGATTGGCGTCTTTTCAAAATGAGCTGCGATTTGCGTTGCGGGGAGCAGTTTGACCTGTTGGAGGAATTGGTGGGCTCTGATTTGTCCCTGTGGTAGGTTGTCAGCTAGAAATTGGTGGTGCATGCCTGGTGGGACGTCCGGATTTAACTTTATTGGGGTCAGTGGACTGGGGGTGGAGGAGATAGGGATAGTCTTGCATATCTGGTGAAAACATCGCAAGGTGGGACCAATCGTCGGATGTGCTTGGGCGTCTTGTGGGATTTGGTTGGGGGGAATCCAAGGAAGTGAGTTTAGATCTAATTTCATGAAGGAAGCCTCTAGGGAGACCCAATCTTTCTGTTGGGTATGGACATTCCAGTCCACTATCCTGGCTAGGTTGGTGGCTGTATGGTAGTTGAGGATGTTCGGAAGGCCTATTCCTCCTAGGTTTTTCGGGCGAGAGAGCATGTTATGACTAATTCTATGTCTATGTTTGCCCCACAAGAAATTGGAGCTGATCTGTCTGTCTGTTTGAAAAACAAGGGGGGATCTGTATCGGGATCGTCTGTAAGAGATATAAAATTTGGGGAAGAGCATTCATCTTCAGGATAGCCGCTCTGCCGAACCATGAAAATGTTGGTTTGTTCCATGTTTTGAGGTCAGAGGATAGTCTGTTTAGAAGGGGGGGGATTTTAGCATATAAGTCAGCGAGTGTGGATGGAATCTGAATGCCTAAGTATGTTATCGAATCTTGTTTCCATTGGGATGGAAAGTTATGCTTGCACTGGTTCACCAGGCTTTGGGTTAAAGATATGTTAAGTGCAAAAGATTTAGTGAAATTGATCTTCAGATTAGATAGGGTTTGGAAGTGCTTAAATTCAGCTAGTAATATTGGTAAAGTGGTTAGCGGTTGTGTGAGGAACAATAATATGTCATCCACGTATGCCGCATATTTGTATTCCTTCTCAGGTGATTTAATTCCCTTTATGTCTGGGTTAAGTTTAAGTTTCCGTAGGAAGGGTTCGAGGGTTAGTACGAATAGGATGGGTGACAGAGGGCACCCTTGTCTCGTTCCATTGTGTATTGGGAAGGCGTTCGACAGAGTACCATTGACCCTCACTTTAGCTGAGGGACTGCTATATAGCGATAGAATTAGTCCAATCATTTGCGGACCAAGTCCCATTGCTTGTAAGACTGCCGACATGTAATCCCAAGATACTCTGTCGAATGCCTTTTCCGCATCTAAAGACAGGAAGAAACAGTTTTGCTTAGTGTGGGTGATCAGGTAGTGTAGGGTTAATCGCTTTGCTCGTGTTATCCCTGGATTCACGACCAGGGACAAAACCTACTTGATCGTGGGATATGATGGTGGGCAGAGGGGTTAGTAATCTGTTGGCTAGGGATGAGCTTCGAGTTCGAGTCAAACTCATGTTCGACTCAAACATTGGCTGTTCGCCGAACAGCGAACAATTTGGGGCCCTTCAGGTCTGGTATGGATATTAAGGGGAACCCCGGCCAAAATTTAAAAAAAAAATGACGTGGGGTTCCCCCTAAATTCCATACCAGACCCTTCAGGTCTGGTATGGATTTTAAGGGGAACCCCGTGCCAAAAAAAAGAAAAAAGCGGCGTGGGGTCCCCCCAAAAATCAATACAAGACCCTTATCCGGCACGCAACCTGGCAGGCCGCAGGAAAAGAGGGGGGATGAGAGTGCGCCCCCCCTCCTGAACCGTACCAGGCCACATGCCCTCAACATTGGGAGGATGCTTTGGGGTAGCCCCCCAAAACACCTTGTCCCCATGTTGATGAGGACAAGGGCCTCATCCCCACAACCCTGGCCGATGGTTGTGGGGGTCTGCGGGCGGGGGGTTTATTGGAATCTGGAAGCCCCCTTTAACAAGGGGACCACCAGATCCCGCCCCCCCCTGTGTGAAATGGTAAGGGGGTACTTACCCCTACCATTTCACTAAAAAAAATGTTAAAAATGACAAGAGACAGTTTTTGACAATTCCTTTATTTAAATGCTTCTTCTTTCTTCTATCTTCCTTCATCTTCTGGTTCTTCTGGTTCTTCCTCCGGTGTTCTCGTCCAGCATCTCCTCCGCGGCGTCTTCTATCTTCTTCTCCTCGGGCCGCTCCGCACCCATGGCATGGGGGAGGCTCCCGCTCTTCTCTTCTTTTCTTCTCTTTTTCTCTTCTTCTCTTCTTCTCTTCTTCTCTTCTTCTCTCCTTCATTTTCTTCTCCGGCCCGCTCCGCACCCATGCTGGCATGGAGGGAGGCTCCCGCTGTGTGACGGCGCTCCTCCACTGACAGTTCTTAAATAACGGGGGACGGGGCCACCCGGTGACCCCACCCCCCTCTGACGCAAGGGACATGACGGGACTTCCCTGTGGCATTCCCCGTGACATCACAGGGAAGTCCCATCAAGTCACCGTGCGTCAGAGGGGGCAGGGTCACCGGGTGGCCCCGCCCCCTGTTATTCAAGAACTGTCAGACGAGGAGCGCCGTCACACAGCAGGAGCCTCCCTCCATGCCAGCATGGGTGCGGAGCGGCCCGGAGAAGAAAATGAAGAAGAGAAGAAGAGAAGAAAAGAAGAAGAGAAGAGCGGGAGCCTCCCCCCATGCCATGGGTGCGGAGCGGCCCGAGGAGAAGAAGATAGAAGACGCCGCGGAGGAGATGCTGGATGAGAACGCCGGAGGAAGAACCAGAAGAGCCAGAGGAACCAGAAGAACCAGAAGATGAAGGAAGATAGAAGAAAGAAGAAGCATTTAAATAAAAGAATTGTCAAAAACTGTCTCTTGTCATTTTTAACATTTTTGACAGTTTTTTAGTGAAATGGTAGGGGTAAGTACCCCCTTACCATTTCACACAGGGGGGGGCGGGATCTGGGGGTCCCCTTGTTAAAGGGGGCTTCCAGATTCCGATAATCCCCCCGCCCGCAGACCCCCACAACCACCGGCCAGGGTTGTGGGGATGAGGCCCTTGTCCTCATCAACATGGGGACAAGGTGTTTTGGGGGGCTACCCCAAAGCACCCTCCCAATGTTGAGGGCATGTGGCCTGGTAAAGTTCAGGAGGGGGGCGCACTCTCGTCCCCCCCTCTTTTCCTGCGGCCTGCCAGGTTGCGTGCTCAGATAAGGGTCTGGTATTGATTTTTGGGGGGACCCCACACCTTTTTTTTTTTTTTGGTGCGGGGTTCCCCTTAATATCCATACCAGACCTGAAGGGCCTGGTATGGAATTTAGGGGGACTCCCACGTCATTTTTTTTTTTTAATATTGGTTCGGGGTTCCCCTTTGGGGAATTCCCATGCCGTTTTTATCAATGAACTTCTATGTGTATTGTCGGCAATGCAATAGCCGCGGGTAGTTTTAAATGGGTTTTTTCCTTCAAAATGTCATTTTGCTGTTCTAAACACAGGAAACATGCGCCCCTTTACAGGCATACTATAGACACCCCCCAGGTACGAAATTTAAAGGGATATTATACTTTTATTGTTTGACTTTAAGCATTATTAAAATCACTGCTCCTGAAAAAATGGCCGTTTTTAAAACTTTTTTTTGCATTGATCCATGTCCCCTGGGGCAGGACCTGGGTCCCCAAACACTTTTTATGACAATAACTTGCATATTAGCCTTTAAAATTAGCACTTTTGATTATTCATGTTCGTGTCTCATAGACTTTAACGGTGTCGCGTGTTCGAACAAACTTTTTTCCTGTTCGCATGTTCTGGTGCGAACCGAACAGGGGGGTGTTCGGCTCATCCCTACTGTTGGCTAGTATTTTTGAAAATATTTTTATGTCTACATTTAACAATGAGATTGGTCTATAATTACTCGTGTGGGAGGGGTCCTTACTTTCTTTGGGAATGACTACTATATGAGCTTCTAACATTCCCCCTGTAAGGGGATTTGTGGGGGAAAGAGAGTTAAAGGCCTTAAGGAATGGAGTTTGGAGGGTGTCAAAGAATGTTTTGTAGTAAACCGCCGGGAGGCCATCTGGGCCTGGGCTTTTTCCAGGTTTGAGCTGTCTGATTGCCTGTGCCCATTCCGTGGATGAGATTGGTGCATCAAGAGTTGCTGCTACATCCAAAGCTATTTTCCCGGGGGCATATTGATCTAGGAATGAATCAATGTTTTGGGCTCTCAGTGAGGCTGAGGTTGAGGTGGGCTCAGATGTGCGTAAATCGTAGAGGGAGGAATAGTATTTTGCGAATTCCTGTGCTATGTCTTCATTGTGTGTGAGGGCCTTTCCAGTAGTGGATTGTAGTTGGTGAATCGTGTTATTGGCTTTTTGTTTGAGTAATGCCCTTGCAAGGAATTGGCCGCTCTTGTTTCCAAACTCGTAGAATAGTTTGTGAGAGAGAATGAATTTTTTTCTTAAGATTGAGGTGTAGTTCTTCTTTGATAAGTGTGCGGATCTCCGTGAGTTCTGAGTGGGTTTGTTGCGCTAGAGTTTGTTTATGCAAAGCTTTGAGTTTCTTCAGTTTCGTGAATAGGTTGGATAGAGTGGCTTTCTTAGCTTTTTTAATAGATGCTGTGAGGTATATCAATTTCCCTCTTATGACACATTTGTGAGCCTCCCATTGTGTCAGGGGGATGTATCTGGGGTGTCATTTTCTATTAAATAATCCTTTAAGCAGGATCGGATTTCTTCTACCTGAAGTTCATCCATTAGAAGTGTATGGTCTAGTTTCCATATGTATGATCTGTGAGGGGTGTCTGAGAAGGTGAGCGACATGGAGATAGGATGGTGGTCGGAAAATGTCATGGGGTCTATGTCAGGGTCGGAAGGTCTTGTTGTGAGAGAAACAAGTAGTCAATGCGGGAATATTTATTGTGGGAGGTAGAGAAAAAGGTGTAGTCTTTGTCTTTTGGGTGGAGGGTACATTAAGCGTCATGTAAAGATAGTTCTTGTAGGCAATTTTTGATCTGCTTCAGGGCTCTATACGGTAAGTGGGATTTTCCTGTGGAAGTGTCTACTAATGGGTCTAAGGGAACATTAAAGTCTCCCCCTAAGATCAAAAGGCCTTCCTGGAAGGTTGACAACTACCTTGTCACTGTGCGGAAGAAGGGTACTTGGGAAGTGTTAGGGCTGTAGATGTTTGCTAGGGTAATTGGCCTGTTTTTGAATGTGCCTTTAAGGAAGATGAACCTACCCTGTTCATCTATCAAGGTGTTCGTTATTTGCAGGGGTACTTTTTTGGACAGGAGTATGGTAACCCCTTT
Organism: Lithobates clamitans; assembly: GCA_037952925.1. NCBI lineage: Eukaryota > Metazoa > Chordata > Amphibia > Anura > Ranidae > Lithobates > Lithobates clamitans. The sequence continues at coordinate 1,144,528 of JBBGZY010001372.1, forward strand.
CATCTTTGAATTTGGTGAAGTGGCATGACAGCAATGGGGGAAGAAATGGTTCGTCAGTTTAGGGGTACTTTTGCTGCAAAAGTGAGTCTCCTGTATGTAGATCACATCTGCCTTCGCACTACGCATATGAGCAAGCAGTTGCGATCGCTTTTCAGGGGTATTTAACCTTTCGCATTGAGAGAGATAACTTTCAACGGTCGAGTAGCGGATGGCGCATGGCGAGAAGCCATTGTTGTCTGATCAAAGCGTCGGTACCGGAGTTTATGGCTTTTCCCAAGAGAATTTAGAGACAGGGAGGTAGTTGTTATAGGGGCAAGGGCTGAAGGGAGGTCAGAGGAGGGAGGGAGTGTTGTTTGGGAAGTGGATTGGGGAAGTAGTGTGGGGAAGAGGAGAGGTTTGTGAAAGGATAACGCGAAGGAAAGTACAAGGAGAAAACCGGTTGTGTGGGATGACCTGCAATCCCACTTATCAACTTTGTGGGGGACCGGTATAGGCCAGCGGAATCTACTTGAGTCCGCTGGTTGCAGGAGTGGAAGGTGACGTTCAACAGAAGGTGGAAGTCCTGTGTCCCATGGAGGTCATAAAAAGCTATTTATATAGTTTCTTGAGTAATGAGTCAGGGTTCTGCTATATATGATGTAAGAACCTATATATGAACCCGACTAAAGAATAGTATGTTTTCTGACTATGGTGCTGAAATATATATTTGTAACGGGGATGCAGAAGGTCTATGTGTTGTGAAGGGTGTTCTGGATCCTGCGCTTCTATTGAGCACTGGTTTAGAAGGTGTGTTTTGAAAGTGGTCTGTGCCGTGTATGGGTATCATATGTCTGTGGAATGGCATATACATCAGCCTGCTACCTGTGTTAGATGGTGTGTGACTAACGAATGCCTATACGACTATCATAATATATGCTTGAAGGGATATAAAAAGCGTTAATTGTAACCTGTGGGTATACAGTCTTCATGACCCAGGTTAATCAATAACCATGTATTGCAGTGAACTAACATATTCAACTTTAACCTTAACAAGCTAAACTTAGTAACAAGTTAACAATTATATTCGTACCTGTGAAAGAAAAGATAAATCCTCTATAGTCTCTCTCTGGTGCCGAGGGGGACATGCTCAGTTGTGATCTGGGGGTTTTAGCCCTGTGTTTTGTCCCCCATGGAACGGGGTAGGAGATGAACATTAAGTTTTGAATGGGAGGGTTAACTTTATCCTCTGGGTATTATGTGTGCATACCATTATATTGTTTTGACGTAATTTGCTTACCTGAGCACGCCCCCATCGGCTTCCAGACAGTCTTGATCACTCCATATTTCCTATGGGTTAAATTATAGAAATATTTAAAACCGGAAGGAGAGGGAAAGTTGTGACATACTAGATGAGCTTATTAGAAGTGTCCCCATGTATCAAATATGAGGTTAATAGTGAGAGGAGCTAGTGATATAAGGCACAGGCAAGTGGAGATAGCATTTAGACGTGTCTAAGAAGAGAAGAAGTAGGGAGGGTATCCCGAGAAAAGAGGAAAAATAGGGAGAAGGAAGTAAGGGGAAAGAAGGGGGGGAGGGAGTTATAGAAGGATATATAATTACTGCAAGTGTCCTTAATATATTTGCTTATGGTTTTGGTTCCGAATATGGGAAAAACACCCTCATTGATAGGCACCACATCCCTGGGCAAAATTATAAATACAAGAAGGGCTAAAGGGATTTTGACGGTGCGAATAAACTATACGTACAGAAAATAATTTTTTTCTAAAAAAGACAATTTATTATTACAACCATTAAAAAAAGAGCGTATAAATTGTACAAAGTATCACAGACATTTTCTTTTTTTACACTTCTAAAAACATAGTGGTCAGAAGGGATGAAAAGTGTGTATTATAGTTTAACAGATGATATTTATTGCATACTAGCCCGACATGTTTCGCATTGTCGCTTTCTCAAGGGATATGCAACTGGTAATGATATCATCCGACACTTTTAGTAATTCTAAAAAAATAAAGAAAAATTTTTTTTACATAAATGACATTAAATTTATAATACATCACTGAATACATAGAAAATGATGAGAAGACCACGCGCTGTCGCTCTGAAACAACATCAATTATAATGCTTACCCCTAGATTCACCCAACAAAACCTCATCAAACCCAACGCGTACAGACCCAAACCGGGGCAGCAGTGAGGCTAAATTGCAACCACAGGGAACAGAAGGATGGAGCTGTTGTATAGATTGTAAATATCATGTGTCAGCAAGGATGTATACAAGGAATTAATTGGGTTAAAAAGGCAATTTGACACTTACTCTGTTGATTGATCAGAGCTGTATCCAAGGATGAAAGTAGTCATCAATTTCAATTGAAATTGTGGTTACAGGGAGTACTTCAGTTGTTGGTAAATAAAGCTGGGGAGTTGGGTAAGAAAAAAAGGGAAATCTTACTGCAAGTGGAGCAATTGCAAAACTAAATGGTATAAACTAAATTATAATTTGTATATATGGAGATAATGAAAATTTACGATAGGCTCATTTTAATATAGTTTGACTCCTGTAGGAATAGACATATTGTCTCAAGGTTTACATGCTGGAGCAACAATTTAAACACTTACGTCTAGATTCTATGGGAGTTCAAAGGGTAAGTAAGAAGTAAACAAAGTATTTGGATATAGAGCAGTGTGTGGTGTACTCACCAGTCACTCGCACTGCTAGGACATAGGCTCCATCCTCCGGCGCTGGCAGACATATCTGTCAGATGTGCCGGTTTAAATGCTGTTCCCCATCGAGCTGGCGTGTGACGTCGCCGACTCGATGCGGACGTATTGGCACCAGTGCGCATGCCCGGGGAGCCGGGATGGCCGTCCAAACTACACATCCCATGAGGCACAGCAGCCGCAGACAGAGCCGACATGCACAGTACAGCGCACGGCGGCTCCCCCTGCCGGCACACCGTGTCAGGGGCTGGTGGGACGGGAGAAGGGGCACCATTGGTGACCTATGTTGGAGCCGGTCCACCGGGGAGGCACGGCGCAGGATGGGCACATCTCAAGGATGTGCCCGGGCATCCGTGTGGATGCGGCAGCCCCCTCTAAACCCAGTGCGGGTAGAGGGCTGGGAGCGATTTGGCAGAGAGGGGCCAAAGGAGTAACCGATCGGGCAGGAGGAGACCACAGACCTTCCAAACCGATCAGTGAATCAGAGGGACAGCGCGCCTTCACAAAAAAAGAGTGAACACAATTGAATTGAATCAAGATTGCATATACACTACCAATATTACATATGACTATACATTGATCAAATATTAGAATCAAGGATAACATATATTCTAAATATATACAGTTCGCATTGAAAACAATTGGTCATGTGTATAAACACAGAGGGAGGGGCGGGGAGTGGTAATGACGGGGAAAGTGAGGTGTCAGGTGGAAAATGACACCGGGAGATTATGCATTAGCAGCTATGCAGGTTTACAGGAAAGGCTTGTAACTTAGGCTCTCATTCAAACCTAGGAAATGGGTGGCCTTAAGGGTGTAGATCCAGCGGGCTTCAAGTTGGAGCAGTGTACGATCGACACTGCCCCCGCTTTCGTCCAGTGGGATATGTTCCAAAGCCCGGAACTTAATAGTTTTGGGGTTGAAATTATGACATAGACCCACATGTCTGGCAATGGCTGTATTCATTTGTTTTTTGAGGATGGGTTTTATGTGATCTCTAATCCATTTAAAAAATGGTCGTTTTGTTTTGCCGACATAAAAGCCGCCACAGACACATTGAGCCAGGTAAATTATGCCCGGAGTCTGACACGTCGCATTAAATTTAATCGAGTGCCACTTCCTATTGGGGAGTAGGAAACGAGATGTATTTTCTACATACTGGCAAATATCACATCTGCCACATGGAGAAATGCCTGTATGGGTGGGCTTCTTGTTGAAAGAAGCTTCTTGGAAGTGACTGTGGACTAGGCGGTCCCTCAATGAGGGAACCCGTCTGAACGTTATCTCTGGGGATGAATTGATGTATTTGCTGACTATTGAATCAGCTGATAGAAGGGGCCAAAACTTAGTTACAATTCTTCTAATCTCACTGTGTTGATTAGAATAGCAAGTGATTAATCTGACTGTATCAAGTTTTTTGAAGGGTTTGTTAGAAAATATTAGGGAATCTCTGTTTTGGGTTTTAACCCAATTGTATGCCCTTTTAAGGCATGAATGGCTATATCCACGAGATAAGAATCTTTTGTATAAATCTTTCGCTGCTGCCTGGAAGTCTGAGTCCTTACTACAGTTGCGTTTTAATCGCAGGTATTGACTGTAAGGAATGCTTCTTAACAGGGAGTCTGGGTGTGAACTGTCCGCGTGGAGAATGGTATTCCCGGGGGAGGGTTTTCTGTACAATGATGAATCCAATTTTCCATTGGCATCAATGAAAATGGTTAAGTCAAGAAAGTTAATTGCAGTTGTGCTATATTCCATAGTGAAGTTGAGATTGAAGTTGTTATTAGAAATTAATCTTAGAAACTCATTCAACTCTGTCTCAGAGCCAGACCAAAAGATCAGCACGTCATCTATATATCGATACCACGAGACGACCCTTTCCAACAGATGGGCCAGGTCATCCCTGGAGAAAACATCCTTCTCCCACCCCCCCAGGTACAGGTTGGCATACGATGGGGCACACTTGGTCCCCATCGCAACCCCCTGCACCTGGAGGTAGTGGGAGGAGTTAAACATGAAGACATTGTGTCTCAGGATGTAATCGAGAAGTTCCAAAACAAATTCGTTGTATTTCTCAAAGGAGGGGCCTCTCTCAATTAGATGATTTCTCACTATCTCTATGCCCTTGCTGTGGGGGATGGTTTTATATAAACTTTTAATGTCAAGTGCGACTAAGCATGTGCCTGATGGAAGTGAAATACCTTCGATGGTTCCTAGTAAGTCAATAGTGTCTTTAATATAGGAGAAAAGGGAAGTGACATGGGGATATAAGTAACTGTCCACTAAACTGCTTGCATTTTCAGTTAGACATAGGCATCCTGATATTATGGGGCGTCCTGGAGGCTCCAGGATGGATTTATGTACCTTGGGTAAGGCATAAAAAGTAGGGATCCGTGGGTCCCTTACATTAAGGTAATTCCAAGTGTTCTTGTCTATAATGCCCTTATGGTATGCTTTGAAAATGATGTTGTAATATTCAGTGTTAAAGTTTTGTATTAAAGTTTTAGAGATAGGTCGGGACCAATCTCGATTGGATAGAATCTTATTGCACATGTTAATATATTGAGATATCTCCATAATAACCAAGTTGCCGCCCTTGTCGGCGGGCTTGATTATTATCTCCTGGTTAGATTCAAGAGATTTAATGGCTGCTTTTTGGTTGGTCGATTGGTTGGATGATAGGGAAGAAGAAGGTGATAAGTTAGTCATGTCATTGCCATTTCTAGTATTTCGTTGGCTGGTGGATCTGTAAGATCTCGTGTTGGTATTCTGTGTCCATTTGTAGGCTGATCCATTTGAATGGGCGTTTGTATCTCATGCAAACTTGTTTTCCTTTGTGCGGATAATATCTAAAGTGTATCTTTCCAAGTGTAATTTCAATTCATTTTCTTTTTTCTTAAATTTTGCAATTTGAAATGGGTTTGTAGTCATTATACCATTTTAAGATAGATTCGTCTAGAATATTAAGAATCTAGACTGTAAGTGTTTAAATTGTTGCTCCAGCATGTAAACCTTGAGACAATATGTCCATTCCTACAGGAGTCAAACTATATTAAAATGAGCCTATCATAAATTTTCATTATCTCCATATATACAAATTATAATTTAGTCTATACCCTTTAGTTTTGCAATTTCTCCACTTGCAGTAAGATTTCCCTTTTTTTCTTACCCAACTCCCCAGCTTTATTTACCAACAACTGAAGTACTCCCTGTAACCACAATTTCAATTGAAATTGATGACTACTTTCATCCTTGGATACAGCTCTGATCAATCAACAGAGTAAGTGTCAAATTGCCTTTTTAACCCAATTAATTCCTTGTATACATCCTTGCTGACACATGATATTTACAATCTATACAACAGCTCCATCCTTCTGTTCCCTGTGGTTGCAATTTAGCCTCACTGCTGCCCCGGTTTGGGTCTGTACGCGTTGGGTTTGACGAGGTTTTGTTGAGTCAATCCAGGGGTAAGCATTATAATTGATGTTGTTTCAGAGCGACAGCGCGTGGTCTTCTCATCATTTTCTATGTATTCAGTGATGTATTATAAATTTAATGTCATTTATGTAAAAAAAATTTTTCTTTATTTTTTTAGAATTACTAAAAGTGTCAGATGATATCATTACCAGTTGCATATCCCTTGAGAAAGCGACAATGCGAAACATGTCGGGCTAGTATGCAATAAATATCATCTGTTAAACTATAATACACACTTTTCATCCCTTCTGACCACTATGTTTTTAGAAGTGTAAAAAAAGAAAATGTCTGTGATACTTTGTACAATTTATACGCTCTTTTTTTAATGGTTGTAATAATAAATTGTCTTTTTTAGAAAAAAATTATTTTCTGTACGTATAGTTTATTCGCACCGTCAAAATCCCTTTAGTCCTTCTTGTATTTATAATGTCCTTAATATAGTTTCAACACAGCTCTCCTGGTCTCTCTTTTGATGCGGATATGTATACTGGGTGGAAGTAAACGCTGCCGGATGTTAAAGGTGTTCCGTCTTGGTAGTTCAGCGTAAGGAAAGATTTGCTTTCAAGCCATCTGGAACAAGCTGGGAGAGTAACTGGATATGGACAGTAAATTCTATCTCTCTAGAGGAGTAGTAGGGGTACTGCAAAATGAAAGGCAGGGGGATTATATTCCTTGTCGGTATGTAACGAACATCAGGTGAGGGTAGTGTCATAATCTCCCGTTGATATATTAGTGGGGATGGTGATGGAGATACGAGTGTTTAAGTCTCCGATGAGCAGAGTAGAGAAACTGTCTGGATTCAAGATGATGTACCAGAGAACTTATTGATAGGTTGGCATGTCTCTCACAGGTATCTGTAACCTTAAAACGAAGATGGGTGCTTATCATGGAAATTTTCAATCTGCATCTTGGGTCAGACAATAAGAAGAAAAAGGCACTGCCGTTCCTTTAGGTGATCCGGGCTCTGCTATGTGCAGGGGAGGCCGTGGGACTACTATTCCGTGGCATGCCTGGGTCTCGTAGTGGTGAGTGGGGAGGCGCTTGGTGAGGTCGGCGACGACCCAGGTGGAAGTTGCCTGCTTCTGCAATGCCATCTACTGAAGTAGCTCTGTGCATCTGTGGTAAGCGGAAGTCACTGTACCAGTCCGGCAGTGCAACTGTTGGGATGTCTAGGGTGGAACAAAAGTGTTCCAGGTCTTCTGGGACCCTGAGAAGTGCTGTGCGACCTTGGTGTGTTGCTGAGAGGCCAAAAGGAAATTTCCATCGGTATACGATAGATCTGGCTCTTAGAATGTCCAACAATGATCTTAATTCACGTCTCCTTTGCAGGGTGATATTTGAAAGATCTTGGTATATCTTGATATTTGATCCTTGAAAAATTATTTGATTGCGATTTCTGGATGCCCGCAAAATTTCTTCCTTGAGGGAGAAGTCTATAAGGCAGCACACTGTGTCCCTTGGGGGATCAGTGTCTCTTCCTCTCGGCCTTAGTGCTCTGTGAATGCGCTCGAGGCGACCGGGGCATCTTGGGGTCTCTCTAATAGCTCATTAACTATGGAAGCAACTGTTTGAGATAGTTGGTCTGAGTGAATCGATTCTGGTATCCCTCTCAATCGGAGGTTGCGGCATCTCCCGCGATTATCGAGGTCCTCCATATGTCGATTGATACCTCTCAGGTGTATCGCATGAGACTCTGTGAGCTGCTGCATGTGGCAAAGGGAGGCTTCATGGAGCGTCTGAGTTGTTTCTACCTCCTCCACTCTGAGAGAGATTGTCTGTAGGTCAGACCTCATATCTGAAATAGCTGCCATCAGGGTATTCTTAATATCAGCAGCTACGTTGTGAAGATCCTCCAGATTAACTGTGGGCGGATGTCACAGCTCCGACCCCGTGCTTGACTGGCTCAGAGTTCCCGAGAGGTGGGGGCTGGCACTCTGGGGTTGTGCCTTACTAGAGGTGGCGGGATGAGCGGCCTGCATGGCGACTCTGGGCCGGGATCGGAAGATCTCAGGAATGTGCCCTTCGTGCGTATGATCTTGGTTCCGTGGGGACCGGGATCTGGATGCTGAGGTACTGCGGGCTGTCCTTACAATAGCAGAGTGGTGTCAGGTGCTGTTTTGCTGAAGAAGCTAGACCTCATGGATGGGAGCCTCAGAACAATACGTCCATCTTAGAGCGGCTCCAAACCACGCCCCGGCAGAAAAAACTTTTATATAGAGATTTTATTGTACAAAGTTTAGACGAGTTTAGGAGAGTTTTGCATTTTTTCTGCCAGAAAGCTCCAATCAGAAACACAAACCAGAAGGTTTTTTTTTTTCCTGCCTCTAAACGTTGAGCTCAAAGTATATCTGTAATCATTCCAATGTTTATGGAGACATAGGAGAACATTGAGCTGCTTCTAAAGGCAGAACACAAAACTCTTGTAGTAGCAGCAATGTATTAAGCCAGTGTGCATGGAGCCTAAATATCCAATACTGGACTATTACACTATATTACCAAAAGTATTGGGACACCTGCCTTTACACACATGAACTTTAATGGCATCCCAGTCTTAGTCCGTAGGGTTCAATATGGAGTTGGCCCACCCTTTGCAGCTATAACAGCTTCATCTCTTCTGGGAAGACTGTCCACAAGGTTTAGTAATGTGTCTATGGGAATGTTTGACCATTCTTCCAGAAGCACAATTGTGAGGTCAGGCACTGATGTTGGACGAGAAGACCTGGCTCACAGTCTCCGCTCTAATTCATCTCAAAGGTGTCCTATCGGGTTGAGGCCAGGACTCTGTGCAGGCCAGTCAAGTTCCTCCACCCCAAACCCGCTCATCCATGTTTTTATGGACCTTGCTTTGTGCTCTGGTGCGCAGTCCTGTTGGAACAGGAAGGGGCCGTCCCCAAACTGTTCCCACAAAGTTGGGAGCATGAAATTGTCCAAAATGTCTTGCTATGCTGACGCCTCAAGAGTTCCCTTCACTGGAACTAAGGGGCCAAGCCCAACCCCTGAAAAGCAACTCCACACCAAGATCGCACCACACCATAATCCCCCTTCCACCAAATGATTTTGACCAGTGCACAAAGCAAGGTCTATAAAGACATAGATGAGCGAGTTTGGGGTGGAGGAACTTGACTTGCCTGCACAGAGTCCTGACCTCAACCCGATAAAACACCTTTGGTATTATTTAGAGTGGAGACTGCAAGCCAGGCCTTCTAATCCAACATGATCGTTAGTATGGTGCTTTTGACAGCCGATTCCGATTTTTCGTCCGACAAAAGCTGGATGTGCAGACTATAAAATTTTTATCGTACGTGAACTCAGCATCTGATTTTTGTTTAATCAGTACAGTTTTCACCCAAAATAAATTGTAAGAGTAAGACTACGCATGCTAAGAAACAAAAGAATACATACAAAACTATTCAACACATTACATCACTTCTGAAGTTATATTCTGTCGGATGATAATTTTTGTTTAGTGAGTAACCTCTTCACTTTCGATATGAGACTAGCATGCCACAAAAAAATGGATGAACAGTCGTCAGAAAATCTGATCGTGTGTACGAGGCTTAAGACTGGGATGCCCTTAAAGTTTATGTGCTTGTAAAGGCAGGTGTCCCAATACTTTTGGTAATATAGTGTATGACTAAACTACATAATTCAAATAATAATAATGAAGATATATTTCATCTCCTGGTTGTTTCTATATATCACCAATATCAGACAGTTCTCTAAAGCTGGATATAAAAATATAAAACATTTAATATCTGCACTAAAAAACATGTACAACTTTGTGAAAATCTAATGAATGAAAACCAGCCACCAGCAGGAAGTCTGATATAGAAGTACAAATAGTATAATATAATTCTATGTATAGAGCCCTACACTTAGTGATAAAATGTGTGATGAGACAAATGAGAAATCTGTAACCTACAATGTGTCCAAATACCAACACTTCTAATGTAGATGTGATAACTCCGCCAATAGTGATCAATAATAAAAATGTAATGCATTTTCGGGGGGCGTGGCCTGCGCTTGAGCGAGATGGCAGCATAAGTCCGGAGCTCCGGTGATAATCCAGGGATATAGCGGCACAAAGCACACCATCGGGTCCCGTTTTGCTCACCTCAGCTGGCGTTTCACCCTGGGACAGAGAACAGAGGATGTCCAGGAAAAGAAAAGAGCAGAGGAAGCCACAGCGCCTGACGGACTTCTACAGCATGAAGCAACATAACGGTAGGCAAGATGGCGCTGGGTCGTCCTCTACCCCAGCTAATGTTCCCGCCGGCCACCTCACTAAACAGGGCACCCTCAGGCAAAATAAACCCTCTCCTGAAAGCCCTCATCCATACTCTCCCTCACCGCCATCTGGTAGTCCTGCCAAAGCAAAATTCAGGATGGATGGAGAGGGATCCCTAGAAGCGGCAAGCCCAGGCAGTGACTCAGGGGATGACACACGTGAACTCCCTGACTCCATCGAAACTTTCCCTACCATGCATCAGCCAGTAATAGACACAGTACTGAAAGATATGCTCTTATCCTTAAGAAGCTCACTACAATCAGATATGATGAAGTGTATGCACAAATTCAACACCAATCTTCAGGCTGTAGAAACAAGGGTTGAACACATAGAGCAAAAGATGGGAGAGTATGCTGTTACCATCAATGACTTAGTAGACTCCCATGAGGAGAGGGAGGGAGATACTGAATGGCTGAAAGACAAAATCGCAGACATTGAGGACCGTAATAGAAGGAACAACCTGAAGATTAGGGGGATCCCTGAAACAGTCCTGCAAAATGACTTAAGATCTTATGCCTCCTCACTATTCAAGTCTCTCTTACCTGATCTTTCTGACATGGAGATCACAATCGATAGAATACACCGTCTGCCTAAACCGGCATACCTGTCAGAACACATCCCTAGGGATGTAATCCTGCGCCTACATTTCTATCACGCCAAAGACCAACTGATGATGGTCATGCGTCAGAAGGACCAAATTCCTGCACAATTTCAACACTTACAGTTCTACGCTGATCTTTCTCAGTACACCTTGCAGAAAAGGAAAAACCTAAACACCATTACTAAAGCTTTGAGAAATCACCACATCACTTACAGATGGGGTTACCCCACTAAACTCACTATAACTAAAGATGGACGCACCCACGTGGTGAATTCCCTAGAAAAGGGTCTATCCCTCTTGGAGGAATGGAAAATAGTACCAGAGCAGGAGACAAACACAGTCAAAACACCCAGATCAGTGGAACCTGCATGGAAGATGGTCACCACAAAGAACGCAAAATCTCACGCTTAAACCAGGATGGTTAACACCCCTCCTACTAATCCCTGGAAACCTGTCTAAAAGCTCAAAGGCTTGAACTTTTACCCCTCACTTGCTTGAACAGCAATCAGCTGTACCTTAAAGTTTATGTTTGCAGATTTGGGCTCAGCTCTTGAAAATGCTGGTCCCACACAAGTTTGTTAATTGCACTGCATTTCAATGTATGTTTGTTCGTTTATGTTTCTCTTTTCTTTTTATTTTTTCTATTGAGGCTGGTTACTCAGCAGCCAGAACATGTGCAAGTAAAGTAAAGTCATACTCTACCCTAACAACAAATATGAAGACAAGAACTCTCACCTCTGTATGTTTCCAAATTGAACACAGCGCCGCACAACCTTCTAACTGTGAGTACATTCCAAACCTTGTTATACTATACAATGCCTATCCCTTACCGTTCCTGAAAACACCACAAGAGGGCAGCATTGCCTCACAAATGATTTCATCTCACAAAATCCCGGATAACACACTTATCCCTCAAATATGGGTATAAAACTCCTCTCTATTAATGCGAAAGGCCTTAACCACCCCGTTAAGAGGATGTCAATGTGGAAAGAGGCCCTTTCTAACAAATCTGATATTATCTGTGCTCAGGAAACGCACTTTTCTGAAACAGCTACCCCTTCCTGCACCCACAGGAATTTCCCTTTTATCTTCACAGCCAATGCCCAAAATAAAACAAAAGGAGTCCTCACAGCTATACGGGACACAGTGGCATTTTCGGCCCAGGAAGTAATCAAAGACCCAGGAGGTCGATATTTAATTCTGATTTGCGACCTTAACTCCATCACCTACACTATTGTTAATGTGTATGCGCCCAACCAACACCAACTCCGCTTTTTCCACAAACTTCTACGAAAGATCAAGGCTCACCAAAAAGGAAAATTAATAATCTGTGGAGACTTCAATACAACCCCTGATTCAAGCATAGACTCTTCTTCTAGCACTAGACGCCCAGGTATGTCTCTCCTGACCACACTTCATAAACAGGAACTTTTTGATGCCTGGAGATGTATGCATGCAGGCGAGAGGGACTACACTTTCTTTTCTGCCCCACATGGAGTTTACTCTCGAATCGACCTTTTTCTTGTAGATCAAAACACCTTAGCCCAAACAACATCTACAACCATCAATTCCATCACGTGGTCCGACCACGCGTCCATTACCCTATCTATAAATGATAAATCACCTAGCAGTGTTCCACAGTTATGGAGGACTAATTCATACTTAATGCAACAACTGGACTCTAAAAATACTATAAGTCAACACCTGAAAGAGTTCTTTAGCGTTAATGACTCTTCTGTGCAGGACCAGTTTATGCTTTGGAACTCTCATAAGGCATATATACGCGGTATCTTTATACAACTGGGGGCGAGAGCCAAGAGGCAGCGGCAGCAAAAGGTAAAAGAAATATCAGACAAAATATTCATGCTTGAAACCAGTAACAAACAAAAAACGTCCCCTAAAGTGTCCCAACATCTTACACAACTACGCAATGATTTAAGATTATTATTACTGGAAGGTTTTGAAAAAACCTCAAAAAAACTTAAAATGACTTATTATGCTACTGGCAACAAAGCCGGTAAAACCTTAGCGTACAGACTAAAAGGCCTTAGATACAAATCTAAGATCCCTTACATATTACACCCTATAACCAAACACAAACTTTATCATCCTCAAGACATAGCAGACGCTTTTAGTCACTATTACAGCACATTATACAATTTAAAGGACGACCCTAACACCATACAACCTAGCACTGATGCAATTAAGTCTTTCCTTCAACACCTAGACATGCCCTCTCTCACAGATGAACATATCCAATCCTTAAATCAAAAATTTACTACAGAAGAATTGCATAAAACCATAGATTCCCTCCCCAGTAACAAGTCACCAGGCCCGGACGGCTTCTCTGGAGATTATTATAAAACTTTTAAACACATATTAATCCCATATATGAAACGTACGTTTGATACCGCTGCTGCCTCTGCCTCTTTCCCGCCAGAAATGTTGAGTGCAATAATTGTGACACTGCCAAAGCCAGGGAAAGAACCCAATACCCCCTCAAATTTCAGGCCCATTTCACTGCTCAATATTGACCTAAAAATATACGCCAAACTCATTGCATCCCGATTACTAAACATACTCCCCCTTCTCATACACCCTGACCAAACCGGGTTCACCAAAGGCCGCCAGACGTCCGATGCTACTCGCAGGTTGACAAACATCATTCATCTAGCTAAGGTGTACAAAAGGCCTTCTCTGCTGTTGGCGTTGGACGCAGAGAAGGCCTTTGACCGCATACACTGGCAGTACCTTACCCAGGTCTTGGGCAGGTTCGGTTTCTCTGGCACCATTCTCTCAGCAATCCTGGCCTTGTACTCTAATCCTACAGCCCAAGTATTCACATCTGGAGTCCTATCTAAACCATTTAGCATATCAAATGGGACCAGACAGGGCTGCCCCCTGTCCCCATTAATTTTCAATCTACTTATGGAACCTCTCGCTATTTATATCCGTTCCCACCCCGACATCAAAGGCTTCTGCATGCCTAAATCCACTCATAAGATCAGCTTGTTCGCTGACGACATAATCCTGATCTTGACCAATGTGGAAACTTCCCTGGCTTTGGTACATAGCACTTTAGAAATGTTCAATAAATTATCTTACTACAAAGTGAATGAAAGCAAATCATATATAATGGGGATAGGCATTGATCCTGGTATACAAGCCAACCTAAGCTTAAGATTCCCATACTCTTGGGAAAATAAAGGGATAAAATACCTGGGCATAACCCTAACAGCAACACTGGATAGCTTAGTGGCGGCCAACTACACTTCATTTCTGGAAGCTTTACAAAAGAAGCTTTCAGATCTTGCTAAAGTGGAACTTTCGTGGACGGGTAGACTGGCAGCGTTCAAGATGACAGTACTACCACAACTGCTCTATCTATTTAGAACGCTCCCAGTCCCTGTGCCGGATTCTTTCTTTTCCAATGCACAATCCCAGATTAATAGATTTCTATGGCAGGGCAAGAAAGCTAGGTGTAGATTCATGAAACTTACTAGATCCAAAGAAGCTGGGGGAATAGGACACGTCATTCTAAAAGACTACTATATAGCAGCAATACTCTCACAAACCAAATACTGGCTATCCCAATCTCAAATTCACAGATGGCTGGAATTGGAGATGGCACAAGTCCCTAAGTCAAATCTGGCTGATCTGCTGCTGTCATCCGACATACAGACATACACCCAAGCGAACTTATCTCCTACAATGATTGCTACCTTACTAGCTTGGAAGACTTACACTTCATTAAAATTCGCAAATCAGATAACTAAAAAAAATTCAGATCACTATTTCCAGCCTGAATAACGTTATACCAAACTTACACATAGCACATTGGTCATCCAGAGGTATACAAACACTAGAGGATCTTAAGAAAGGTCCAATACTCAAAACATTTGGATCCTTACAAGCCGAATACGGATTGGAAGACCACGACTATTATAGCTACATTCAGATATCTCATCTTTTTCAAAAATACCACAACACCTCCATCGAAGTACCATGGAGAGTATTCCTATACCTCACAAACCCAAACACCAATATAAAAGGTATATCCTTATTTTACAATTCACTCAACAACAAACAGATATTCACAAAAACTGATAACATCATAACATGGGAACACCAACTGGGTACCTCATACACTGAGGAACAATGGCAAAAAGCCTTACGTAACACATTTACAGCCACTAAATGCGTTAACCTGTGGGAGACAACTCATAAAATAACATTAAATTGGTATCTAACACCATACCGAATTTCTAAATTTGCCCAACAATCCTCGCCTCTGTGCTGGAGGAATTGTGGACAGGTAGGAACTCTATATCATATTATGTGGGAGTGCCCAGGTATACAAGCATTATGGCAAAAAGTATTTATATTACTATCAACAATAGCTGGGATTAAGGTTCTCCCGAAAGCAGACCTGGCTGTCCTTTCATTAGGCATAGAAAATATACCAATAGATACTAGAACTATAACAATACACATACTGCTTAGCACGAGGTTAACAATCCTCAGACATTGGAAGGATACCAAACCTCCCACCCTCAATGAAATTATTGAGTTAACCAACACACACGCCACTTATGAATGTATGTTTGCAGCAACACAGGGTCATTATCTGAAATCACAATCCAAATGGTCCGGTTGGGTAAAATGGTACGCTAAGAATCACCAAAGATAATCGTATCTTAGTTCAGACTACCTAAAACCCACTCATATGAAGAAAACAAGCTGAGTACTTTCTGTTTATTTTTACTTTCTGTTTACATTGTATTTAAATTTTATTATTTATGTTACTTAAACATGGCTACTACTAGTACAACCCAATCGTATATAGACGGAACACTAGTCCTTTTTCTGATGTTTATACCAACATACTAACGATAATCAACAATAGTAAAAATGTATATGGCAAAACTGAGATGTGGAAGAATACATACATCCTTGAAACTGTATACGAAATGTACTATTTACAATATACGCTATGTACACTCTGTATTGTTTACAATTTATACTGTTTGATACCTTCATTCAATAAAAACTATTGAAATTAAAAATGTAATGCATTTTCATACATGTGAGCAAGGGATGATCTCCTCCAAACTATTCACAGCTACTTCAATCTGTATAACATATAATGTGCAAAAATACAATATCACCTGAGGTGTTCAGACAATGGCTGCAATCACATTACATAGAAAAGAAAAAGCCTCCATGTCACTGCCTGGACTCCATCATATACGGTTGCAGTCCGGAGCGGTGTGTGCTCTGAGTTCTGTGTGTACTCGTGTATATGATGGAAGTTTACAATCTGTGATTCTATATATATTTAAGGATTATGCACTATGGAGGCTTTTTCTTTTCTATGTAATGTGATTAAGGCCATTGTCTGGATACCTCGGGTGATATTGGAGATACTACCTGGAGGTCTGATATTCCGTGGTACAGTATGTTCTCATCGGAAGCTGGCTTGAGCGGAGTGGCGCTGCTGGAAGGATACAAACAAGCGTGTCTGGGCCTTGCTTGTGGGGACAAACCTTTTGGTAAGTGACATGTTTTATCACCGGTGTGGGGGGAGGTTTATTGAAGTTGCTGCAAAGAGGTGGAAGTTGATCAGCATTGATTTAAACCATCTGGATGAATCTCTGGTATTTCTGTTAGACCCCTTTCACACTGAGGCAGTTTTCAGACATTTTAGCACTAGAAATAGCACCTGAAAACTGCCTCCTATTTATTTGTATGAGTGCTTTCACACTCGGGCGGTGCGCTTGTGGGATGTTAGAAAAAGTCCTGCAAGCAGCATCTTTGGGTGGGTTATGAGCATTATAAATAGCGCTCCCAAAACGCCCCTACCCATTGAAATGAATGGGCAGCACTTCCAAGCACTTTGAAAGCGCCGCAAAACTGGTCTTTTTTCTTTTTTTAAAGCGGTGTTCCGGCCGAATTTATACTTTTTAAATAAAAATACCCCTATAATGCACAAGCTTAATGTATTCTAGTAAAGTTAGTCTGTAAACTAAGGTCCGTTTTGTTAGTTTATAGCATTAGTTTGTTATTTTATAAACTTCCAGCAGGCCGTGGCCATCTTAAGTGTTGGCATCTGAAGCCAGACTGTATTTCTTCCTGGATCTCATCCTTGCAGATCTCGCACATGCTCAGTGCAGCACAAGCAGTGTGATAGTTTCCAGGTCAGGTTTCCATAGCTACGGCAGTGTCAGAGGAAGTTGCTGCCCCTTAGCTATGCAAACCTCTCCTCACCTCCTCCCTCCAAGAACCAGGAAATAAATTACAATTGCATTATTTCTTGCATTGCCTAACTGCAAATGTCGTAGACCAAGTAAAGATGAATTTCTATGACATCACATCGCCCCGAGAAAATTGCATCACAACACCCCCCGCAAATCGCATCACAACACCCCCCGCAATCATATCACATAGCCCCCCCGCAATCGCATCACAACACCCTCAGCAAATCGCATCACAAATCCCCCCAGCAAATCGCATCATACAGCCCCCCCAAATTGCATCACAACACCCCCACAAATCGCATCACATAGCCCTCCGCAAATCACATCATACAGCCCCCCAAATCACATCACAACACCCCCCCGCAAATTGCATCACAACACCCCCACAAATCGCATCACATAGCCTCCCGCAAATCATATCACAACACCCCCCACAAATGGCATCACATCGCTCCCTGCAAATCGCATCACAACACCCCCGCAAATCGCATCACATAGCCCCCTGCAAATCGCTTCACAACATCCCCCGCAACATCACTGTCCACATTTGCATGCCTCCCTATGACAGTGGGCGCCTCCTGTGCTCACATGTCAGCCATCCACACATGGTGTTGGGGGCGGAGCCTCCTGGGCTCTTGCAGGGTTAAATTGGAGGTCAGGCATGGCTTGCATTTCAATTTCACTCTTCATTGAAGACACACACAGCTGTGGAGGTTGCTTGCTGTGTCTCATTACTTTTATATTCAAGATATTCACCACACTTAGGTATTTACCATTTTCACCTTTTGATACTTGTTACATTTAGGCATACTTGCATACCTCATACATAGCTTTATTTAATTTATTCATTTTTTATTTATTTATTTTTTGAGCACTTATTTTTATTTATTTTTGATATCACACATCTCACTACACTGTCACAAACCCCTCTTTCCTCTCCGTCTTATTCATCTTGTCACTTGTTAGTATCCCTCTGCTATCCTATGTTTTCCACCATCTCCATGTCCTTACCATCCTTGGCCCAGGCCTTTTACTTATATATACATATTTGTATGCCAATACTCATTGATTTTACTTTACTACAAACATACTTATGTTTATAGCCTATACTCTTTATGGACTAACATGGTTTCTAGGGATACATCACTACCCTACTATTACACAATCACAGTCCACCTCTTTCACTTCTTTTTCTTTTCTATCTTTTCACCTGTTAGCATCCCTCTGTTATCCTATGTTTCTTACCATCTCCATGTTCCCTACCATCTTTGGGTTCAGGCCTCTCATTTCATGCATATATATCTTTATGCTAATACTTATTGATTCTACTTTACTACTTTAGATGCCTGACAAACATACTTATGTTTACAGCCTACACTCTTTATGAAATAACGAGGTCTCTAGGGTTACATCACTACACCCATGCCATGCCTGCTCTCCGTTTGGCCCCTGGTGGAGTCCCATCTGACTTTGCCCCCTCAGCTCCTTGGTGAGGCACCTGCTGCAGCTATCTTAGAGCCGCACACCTGTAGCCATGGTCAAGCTCAGTGGTGAGTATGGGGACCCATAACCCCTCCTACCCTGTGCCTTTATAACTAATACTGTGCCATTTTGCCATATATTTTTTATCTTAGGTACAATGTTACACACATCCACCCCTGAAGAGCGAGCTGGATCTCGCGAAACTAGTCGGGTAGTATGATGCCCGTGTACTATGACCGCCATCACATCCATGTAACAATATTTCTCTAGTCATCTTCCAGGACGGCATAACCTGAGAGATGACTGGTCCACCTGACAGGAAACACAATCAACATACAAGGTTAAAAGGCCCCTCCCTTCCCCCTGCACCTCAGTTCTTGATTGTGTTTCCCGGCAGCGAAACGTTTGTTGTTTTTTCTCAGACCTGAAGCTAGGAGCGGATGGTCCCCCCCTGAGGGCTGGATGCCAAAGCCAGGGAGGGTGGCGGGTCCAGCCATGGCCCTGTCCTTCTCAGGGGGTCTCCTCAATGGCCTGGGGAGAGAGTCTTCCCCGGCAAGGAGCCTCCCGGGTACAGAGGGGTAGCCCGGAACTCCTGTGAGCACATACCTCATGCTTTTTCCTTCCACCCAGTCAGGTACGGAGGTGATGAAGGAACTGGAGCTCAGGCTGGTGTCTAGGCCACAGAGGGGGTAGAGGACGCCAGCCAGGTCGGTACCTTGGTGCCTTGTAGGGCTGGTGGAGGTCCTGGACTTCATAGGGAATGCTGAAGCTCCTGTGTATGGAGCAGGCTTCCCAGGGTGGAGTAAGATGGCGGCATTTCCGGTTCCGGGCACTGTAACGTCCGACTTCCGGTCTATGCCAAAATGGCGGATCCGGACACTAGAGGCCAAAATCCTCCCTCAGACAGCGGCTCTCCAACAAAATGGCGCCGATCATCGGTGTATAGGAGAAGACACTCAGCTCTCCAGGGAAAGCAGGAGGCCTCACGATACTCCTCTCTTGAGGTCGGAAAACCTCACAAAGCAGCAGATATGGATGGAGAGGAGGTAACAGCTGCAACCTTAGCCCAGGAAGAGGCCAGTGGTGGTGAGTCCTCTTCCGTTTTTTGTGGTGAAGTAAGAGGGGTCTTACCTACACCATAGGGGGGGAGTGAGAGAGACACAGACAGAAAGTCTTAGGAAACTGGTTAAAGTTTGGACTTTGTCTTTTTTGTCTCCCTAGATCCTGGCAGCTCTGCTCAAGGGGCTCACAAGATGAAGGGCAAAAATCCCCCTCCTCCCAGGTCAAAAAGATGTGGGAATTGTAATGATAAGCTCCCACAGGACCATGGGAAAACTTTTTGCTATAGGTGCATACAAAAACTGTCTAGTAAGGAAACCTCAAAGGTTATGAGGGACTTCCTTGCGGTACAGTCGGAGATGCTTTCTACCCTCCAGTCTATTAAGACTGCTATAGCACCTAAAGCGGAGGATAGAGAAATCCTGTCCTCTAGAGAAGGCACTTCCTCTCAGGAAGGTTTTTCAGACAGGGGTCAGAAAACCTTGCAAGGACCCCCTTCCTCTGTCACTTCGGGAGTTGAGGAGTTTGAGGACCCAGAGGAGTCAGAGGAGGACTCATTAGAGGAAGGTGTAGACACAGACGCTGACAGCCAGGATAGTGACAGTCCTAGAGCTAGTAGCCACCTCTTTCCCGTGGAAGACATGGGGCAGTTACTTAGGGCGATCTATGCCTCTGAGGATATCCCAGAACCTCTGGTTCAGGTGTCGGCCCGGGACAAGATGTACAGGGGTTTGGGAAAGTCTCAGTCCAGGGTGTTCCCAGTTCATCAGGCTCTAAAGGAGGTGATTTTGAGAGAGTGGAAAGACCCAGAAAGAAAGGTTCTTAGACTCAAAACTTGGAAGAGAAGGTTTCTTTTTGGGGAGGAAGAAGAGCAGAAATTCTTTAAAACCCCTAAGTTAGACGCAGCCCTGTCGCAGGTTTCTAAAAAATCTGACTTGTCTTTTGAGGATTCATGGGAACCGAAAAGACCAAATGGACAGAAGGGCGGAGGCGCTTTTGCGCAGAGCATGGGATTCCAATGCGGCTACCATGGCTCCTGCTTTGGCATCAGCATGCGTAGCAAATGCAGATGCATGGTTAGGCAGACTTTCTAACCATGTCTCTAAAGGCAGTGATTCCAAAGAAATCACAGACTCGTTAGAAATAATAGGTAAGGCTGTGGCATATTTGGCAGATGCGGCTGTGGAGTCTGTCAGGAACACAGCCAAATCTGTGGCCTTCCTTAACTCCGCAAGAAGGGCAGTCTGGGTCAAATCATGGGAAGGGGACCATATGTCTAGATCAAGGCTATGTGGTTTGCCCTTTGAAGGTTCACAACTCTTTGGACCTGGCCTGGATCAGGTGCTGTCAAGGTCAGCAGAAAAGGTTAAAAAGTTCCCGGTCAAAGCTAAAGGAGCAAGGGGCAGGAAGTTTTTTCGTCCCTCCGTTAACCAGGGTCAATTTAAAGGAAAAAAGGATGCGAATAGGAGGTGGGGAAAGGGAAAGAGCGCACAAAAAGGTAGTCTGCTCTTTTCTGGACCTAAAGACGCCACCAAGCAGTCTAAGTGACGCCAGCATCAGGGTAGGGGGAGATTATCCCACTTTGTCCCTCAGTGGAAGAGAATCTCCGAAAGCCCCTATATCTTGCAGATTGTAACAGAGGAATATCGTTTGGAGCTTCTCTCCCCTCCCCCTCAAAACTTTTTTCTGACCCGTCTCCCCAAGGAAACTTCAAAAGCTGCAGGGCTGTTGGACAGCTTGCAGGGATTGGTGTTCCAGGAGGTGATCATCCCCGTTCCACCGGAAGAGCTTTACCAAGGGTTTTACTCCCATGTATTTGTCGTTCAAAAACAGTCAGGGAAATTTCGCCTGATATTAAATCTCAGGAAGTTGAACAGGTTTTTGCGACAATAGAGCTTCCAGATGGAGAGTATATACACAGTGCGCAGGCATCTATTAAGGGGTGCGTTCTTAGCCATGATAGATCTAAGGGATACTTACCTTCATATCCCGATCACCAGGGAACACCAGTCCCTGCTGAGATTCGCAGTCCTTACGAGCGAAGGGATTCAGCATTGGCAATTCCGGTAATAATAAAATCTTCTCCACACCATAAGATCAAATCCTCCACCATGATGTTCTAAGAAAATCCCAAAGTACAATGGTGTCACTTTCAGGCCCCTTTCACACTGGGGCGGGGGCAGTGTTGGCGGTAAAGCGCCGCTATTTTTAGCAGCGCTTTACTGTTGGTATTCAGCCGCTAGCAGGGTGGTTTTACCCCTCGCTAGCGGCTGAGAAAGGATTAAAAACCACCGCAAAGTGCCTCTGCAGAGGGGCTTTGCCGACGGTATAGCCGCGCTGTACCATTGATTTCAATGGGCAGGAGCGGTGAAGGAGCGGTATACACACCGCTCCTTCTCCGCTCCGAAGATGCTGCTAGCAGGATTTTTTTTCCCGTACTGCTAGCATACCGCTCCAGTGTGAAAGCCCTCGGGGCTTTCACACTGGAGAGACAGCAGCGACTGTTTTGGATCGGTTTGCAGGCGCTATTTTTAGCGCAATAGCACCTGCAAACCGCCCCAGTGTGAAAGGGGCCTTAGTCGATGAAGTTTCCACAACATGAGTGAGACTTCTGTGACCATCAAAGTGAATCCCCACAACTGAATCCAAGACTTAGCAGAAGGTTGAAGGTGAAAGCCTAGAGGTCAGTGTGAGTGTGTATGGTCCAATTCCCATACAGGAATAATGGATGGATCACACCACCTCATCCACTTCTCATGTCACATTTAGTAATTGGGATCCACAAAAAGAGAAATCCTCCAATAGTGTAGATGATCGATCGTCTTTTATAAAGTGATCTAATATTAATGATTCCAATAAAGAGAAATGAGTTCCACTCATGTAGAAAATAGTTACATTCATTCCTGGGGGAGAAATTCATTTTCTTCTGGTAACATTCTTCTCTTCTTCTACAGATTGGAGAATAATAACCTGACAGACATTTCCTGCCCCCACCTGGCATCAGGAATAAGAAATAACCAGACACTGAGGACACTGATCCTGTCTGGGAACAATCTGGAGGGTCCACATTTCAGGGATCTGATGGAAGCTCTGACAACAAGCCGGATAGAGGAATTACAGTGAGTATAACAGGACTGACTGAGACAATAATATTCTGGGACAGTTTTATATCTAAACCACATAAATAATATAGAAATATGAGAATGTCATCAAATTCCATCTTCAGACTCCATAAGGCTCCATGCACACTGGGCTTAAAAAATGCTAGTTCCCTTGGCCGGAAAAACTTTCATATAGAGAGTTTATTGTACAAAGTTTAGATGAGTTTACAGTACCTGACCGCGAGATTGTGTTTCGAGTGCGATCCCATTGCGCTGGTTCTCGGCAACAGGGTACTGTGCATGTCGCGCTGCCTCGCTGATCGGGGAAGGGAAAACTTTTTTTTCCTTTCGCGATGAGCGACAGGAAGTGCTGACAGCTGTCTGGTATGAATCATGAGGGGGAACGCCGCGCCAAATTTTAAATGAAAAAACTGGCCTGGGGTCCCCCACAGGGACATACCAGACCCTTAGGTCTGGCATGGATTTTAAGGGGAACCCCCTATGCCAAAAAATCGGTGTGGGGGTCCCCCCCAAAATCCATACCAGACCCTTATCCGAGCATGCAGCCTAGCCGGTCAGGAAAGGGGGTGGGGACGAGTGCCCCCCTCCTGAACCGTACCAGGCTGCATGCCCTCAACATGGGGGGTGGGTGCCTTGGGGGAGGGGGGGCTCCCTGTGGGCCCCTCCACCCCAAAGCACCTTGTCCCCATGTTGATGAGGACAAGGGTCTCTTCTTGACAACCCTGGCCGTTGGTTGTCAGGGTCTGTGGGTGGAGGGCTTATCAGAATCCGGGAGCCCCCTTTAATAAGGGGGCCCCAGATCCCGACCCCCCCACCCTATGTGAATGAGTATTGGGTACATGGTACCCCTACCCATTCACCTGGGTAAAAAAGTGTCAAGAAAAAAAACACACTACACAGGTTTTAAAAGTAATTTATTAGGCAGCTCCGGGGGGTCTTCCGACTTTGGGGGGTCTTCTTCCGACTTCTCCCGGTGTTCGGCTTCTTCTCCCAGTGTTCCGCCTCTTCTCCCGGTGTTCCCCCTCTTCTCCTGGGCCCCTCCGCTATCCTATTTCAGCTCTTTTGCTAGCGAGGCACCGGTCTGCTGCTGCTGTCTGGTTCTTCTCCACTATCATCTGCCGGACCCCTCGCTATCTTCTTCCAGCTCTTTTGGTAGCGGGGGCCCGGTCTGCTGCGCTGTCTTGTCTCCTCTTCTCTTCTTGCGATGTGGACACGACGCTCTCTCCTGCTGGAATGCTGTGTGCGAGCTGTGCTGCCATTTATATAGGCGGTGACCCCACCCCCTTGCGACATCACATTCCCAGCATGCGCAGGGACTCTGGCGTCATAAGGGGGCGTGACCCCAGAGTCCCTGCGCATGCTGGGAATTAGGGATGAGCCAAACACCCCCCTGTTCGGTTCGCACCAGAACATGCGAACAGGCAGAAAATTTGTTCAAACACGCGAACACCGTTAAAGTCTATGGGACACGAACATGAATAATCAAAAGTGCTAATTTTAAAGGCTTATATGCAAGTTGAGGGATGAGCTTCGAGTTCTAGTCGAACTCATGTTCGACTCAAACATCGGCTGTTCGCCGAAAAGTGAACAATATGGGGTGTTCGCGGCAAATTTGAAAGCCACGGAACACCCTTTAAAAGTCTATGGGAGAAATCAAAAGTGCTAATTTTAAAGGCTTATATGCATTGTATTGTCATAAAATGTGTTTGTGGACCTGGGTCCTGCCCCAGGGGACATGGATCAATGCAAAAAAAGTTTTAAAAATGTCAGTTTTTTCGGGAGCAGTGATTTTAATAATGCTTAAAGTGAAACAATAAAAGTGTAATATCCCTTTAAATTTCGTACCTGGGGGGTATCTATAGTATGTCTGTAAAGGGGCGCATGTTTCCAGTGTTTAGAACAGTCTAGTTTTAAATTACTTTTTTTCCTTTGAAATGTCATTTTGCTGTCAGACTGTTCTAAACACGGGAAACATGCGCCCCTTTACAGGCATACTATAGACACCCCCCAGGTACGAAATTTAAAGGGATATTACACTTTTATTGTTTGACTTTAAGCATTATTAAAATCACTGCTCCCAAAAAAACGGCCGTTTTTAAAACTTTTTTTGCATTGATCCATGTCCCCTGGGGCAGGACCCAGGTCCCCAAACACTTTTTATGACAATATCATGCATATAAGCCTTTAAAATTAGCACTTTTGATTTCTCCCATAGACTTTTAAAGGGTGTTCCGCAGCATTTGAATTTGCCGCGAACACCCCAAATTGTTCACTGTTTGGTGAACTGGCGAACAGCCCATGTTTGAGTCGAATATGAGTTTGACTCGAACTTGAAGCTCATCCCTACTGGGAATGTGACGTCGTAAGGGGGTGGGGTCACAGTCTATATAAATGGCAGCGCAGCTCGCACACAGCATTCCAGCAGGAGAGTGTCATGTCAACATCGCAAGAAGAGAAGAGGAGACAAGACAGCGCAGCAGACCGGGCCCCCGCTACCAAAAGAACTGGAAGAAGATAGCAGGGAGTCCGGCAGAAGATAGTGGAGAAGAACCGGACAGCGGCAGCAGATCGGCCCCTCGCTAGCAAAAGAGCTGAAGGAAGATATCGGAGGGGCCCGGGAGAAGAGGCGGAACACCGGGAGAAGAGGCGGAATACCGGGAGAAGAGCGGAGAAGTCAGAATTAGACACCCAAAGTCAGAAGAAGACCCCCCAGAGCTGCCTACTTATTTTCAAAACCTGTGTAGTGTGTTTTTTTTTCTTGACACTTTTTTACCCAGGTGAATGGGTAGGGGTACCATGTACCCCATACTCATTTACATAGGGTGGGGGGCCGGGATCTGGGGGCCCCCTCATTAAAGGAGCCTCCCAGATTCCGATAAGACCTCCACCCGCAGACCCTGACAACTAATGGCCATGGTTGTCGGGAAGAGGCCCTTGTCCTCATCAACATGGGGACAAGGTGCTTTGGGGTGGGGGGGCCTGCAGACCTAAGGGCCTGGTATGCGCCTGGGGGGAACCCACGCCAGTTTTTTCATTTAAAATCTTGTGCGGTGTTCCCCCTCATGATTCATACCAGACAGCTGTCAGCACTGCCTGTCGCTCATCGCGCCTCCCACAACGGGGCTCGCAGGTGTCAAATCTCGCCCAGAGCTGCGGCGAGATTGACACAATATCGCGGTCACCTACTGTAGGAGAGTTTTGCATTTTTTTCTGCCAGAAAGCTCCAATCAGAAACACGAACCAGGCGTTTTTTTTTCTGCCTCTAAACGTTGAGCTCAAAGTATGTCTGTAATCATCCCATAGGAGAACATGGAGAACATGGAGACATAGGAGAACATGGAGCTGCTTCTACAGGCATTATACAAAACTCCTGTAGTAGCAGCAATGTATTAAACCAGTGTGCATGGAGCCTAAATATCCAATACTGGACTATTACACTATATTACCAAAAGTATTGGGACACCTGCCTTTACACACACATAAACTTTAATGGCATCCCAGTCTTAGTCCATAGGGTTCAATATGGAGTTGTCCCACACTTTGCAGCTATAACAGCTTCCTGGCAGGGGGCGTGTCTGGACGAGCAACAGGGAGGACGTGTGGAAGCTGTGCTCCATTCAGAGCACAAGAATCCAAAGCCATCCTAGCTCATTGTTATCATCTCAAGCTCCATTATACTAACAGGAGCGACTGGCCTCCCTCTGCTGCCGCTCCCACGAGGTATTGGCTGAATCTGCTGTATTTTTTGATCCCTGGCCTACAGCCAGACCCGAGCCTTGTGCACTCTCTGCCATCTTAAGGCCTGCTGAGCGCCCGGAGCCCGCCGCTCTTCTCTCCCGCAGATTGGTGGATACGGGGACCTTTGTCTGGGCTTCTAGGTTAGGTCGCCATTGACAGACACAGAGGTCTCGTGTGGCGATGGACTACTATCTGGGGATCCCTTCTTCTGCCTCCGGCTTACCACAACCAGATGCCATCTTGCGGCCTGCTGATCCGGCCTCTATATCACAAGGCCACAGTGAGTAACGTGGCATTCACCTATTCTCCCCTCAGCCGGCCCCCTAACAGTGTCTGCACACTATCATACCACCGGGGCCCTGAATTCTGTGCCTTGCAAAGACGTTCTGGGCCTATAAGGAGCGGCGCTCACCCGGCCAGCTACTGCATTCAGGAAAGTCTGCGGCTTTGGCCTACTTCTGGACGACGACGGCGGCCATCTTGGTGCTCCAAATACTTCCCTTATCAGTCTGCTCCACTGTCCACCTCACCTAAGCTCCTTCAAATAACTTATCCATCAGCCGGCTCCCCCTATAGTGTTGGGACATATACTTATTGCTGTGACCCCGAATTTGGGTCCTCACGGTGCCTTTTGAGGCCTACATGATACCGCATTAACCCGGCCAGCCACTACCGCTATGAAAGTCTGCGGCTCCGGCCTACTTCTGGAAGCCGGCGGCCATCTTAGTGCTCCAAGTACTCCCAAGCTCATTCTATGCCACCATATTTTCTGCACGGCTCCTGTTCCTATAGACTTTAATCAAGATAAATCTCCTTGCTCCTCCCTGCAGCTGTTGAAGTGATTCTATTACTATCTGCATACTATCTGCATGAGAATCTTTCTGCACAATAACAATATTTTGATGTATGCATGGCACTGAACAGATGTGAGTAAGAGGTGCCCCTTACAGCTATCGGCCGTATAGTTCCAGTTATGCCCGCCAAAACACCTAAACTCCAGTCTGCCCCAGGTAACCAACCAGGCAAGAGATCGCTGTCCATTCCAGTTTCCACGGGTTCCATTCAGCAATATTTAGCCAACGCACGTGACGACCAGGCCCGAATCTCGAACAAGCGACTCTCCATCATCTCACGCTGCCTCTGTGAGGGAGAGCTCTCCCGCCTCCTCATATTGCTCGGACCTTATGGACGATCCTGGATCCCCTGCTGGTTCCGAAATGACTACGCTAATGAGCGGCCTCAAAAAAGAACTCGCAGGTATGTTTCACAGTTTGGATAAATCCATTAAAAAAGAAATAACTGCTGTTAGATCTGATGTCACATATCCTGGTCAGAGTAGAGGAAACGGAGCAACGGCAAGACACACACGCCCTAGCCATTAAAGAATTACAGGACACTGTTACTCGGCTGGCATTTGCCCATCGGGCCTCTCTGTATAAGCCCGCAGACCTCTAACTGTAACCGTAGAAATAATATACGTGTCAGAGGTCTGCCGGAAGCAACTGGAGATAATGACTTGAACCATCTATAAGAGGCATTTTTAATACCATCCTGGGTAACCCTGTCACTGAACCGCTGCGCTTTGACCATGTATATCGTGCCCTAAGACCCAGTAATGCTAATTCAGACCAGCCCAGGGACGTTATCTGTCGCTTGCATTACTTTGAGGATAAAAATGCTATCATGATGAAGATGCGGGGCTGGCTTAACATAGACTTAGACGGGGCAGTCATCACCATATTTCCAGACCTCTCCAAGGATACTTTGGACCGCCGTAGAGCCCTAAAGCTGCTCATTGATCACCTGCATTCGGACGGGATCACATACAGATGGGGCTTCCCAGCCTGCCTGATTGCCACAAAAAATGGCCGATCCCATACACTAAGATTTCTGGAGGAACTCTCAACCTTCTTGCAGGATCTTAATCTTCCGTCCATGGAGCTCCCAGGCTGGCAGGATCCAATCCCCAAATTTTCGAGCCCAGTGGATCCACGTTGGAGAAAAACCCCTCAAAGAAAAGACGTACCTCTCTCCCAGGCTCTGCACAAAAACATTATTGAAATGTGTATTTTTTCACCCATACCAATTTCGTTAATGTGGATACTCATTCTCCTACAGGTTATCTCTACAAAGTCAGGTTTTTGCCACAGTTTTTTCTACTTTTGCATGACTATACTTGGCCAAAGCTGACCTGCCATTGAACTGACAAATGTTCTCTTTCTTTGTTCTTTTGTTATTTGGTTCATGTACCAGTTTGGTCTATTCTTGTGTTACCTTGTAG
This sequence comes from Lithobates clamitans, assembly GCA_037952925.1. Classification (NCBI taxonomy): domain Eukaryota; kingdom Metazoa; phylum Chordata; class Amphibia; order Anura; family Ranidae; genus Lithobates; species Lithobates clamitans. The sequence continues at coordinate 1,173,550 of JBBGZY010001372.1, forward strand.
GATTCATATTGTTTAAAATGATCTTGGTCCTGCATACATAATCTTCTTATTTAACTGTAACTAATTATTTACTTATAGTTATAAGTTATTTGTTTCTTACAGGCCATGTGCTGTCGGGGCGCACTTCCCTCACTACCCCTTCCATACAGCGTAACCCCGTTCCCCTTTCCTTCTGGGGTTGGCGAGGGCGAACGGCCTTAAAGTTGTCCTATTCAATCCCTGTTCAGGGATTTGGATGGCCTCTCGCTCTCTCTTTCCCCAATGGGACCACGTGTTATTCATATGTCTCCCACAACTTCTTTAATTCATGTATGTAATTTCTATATATACTCATCCTCTTCTTTTCTTTTTTCTCTCTCCAAATCTTCCTCTCTCCCCCCCTCCACTCCCCCTTCCTGTTGGCATGCATGGAAGTGTAGGCTAAAGGATCACACTTTGCTTTAACAATGGCTACGTTAAAGATTATATCATACAATGTCAGGGGTCTTAATGTTGCTGCTAAGTGACACCAAATATTTTGTGAACTAAAACAAGCTGCAGGTTCCATTGCCTTTCTTCAAGAAACACATCTAACCCACACAACACCTGTTAAATTAACCTCACCCCACTTTCCGCAGTGGTACTATAGCTTATCAGACACCAATAAAGCTAAGGGAGTAGCCATTGGGTTTAGCAGAAATGTATCCTTTAGGTTTTCTAATATGTTAGCGGATGATCATGGTCGCTTTCTCTTCCTTAGGGGCTTCGTAGGTAACACTCAATGTACTCTTGCAAATGTATATTGTCCAAACCAAAATCAGCCTACTTTTCTCTCACAAATCCTAACTAAACTGTCACACTTCACCAAGGGTCTTACTATCCTAGCGGGAGATATAAACATGCCATTAGACCCAACAATGGATATGTCCCAAGGCCGCTCTAATATTTCTTTCAAATGACTGAAATTTGTCAAAAAAAGGCTTCTGGACCTTTAATTAATGGATGTTTGGCGCCTCCTCCATCCCAAGGAGGATTTCTCACATTTTTCCACAACACACCAATCTTATTCCAGAATAGACAATATGTTCCTAGATCATTTTCATCTCCCCCTCCTACAATCTACTCACATAGGCACCGCATCTGTTTCAGACCACGCACCTGTGTCAATGACGTTGACCATGTCTTCCTTACCACGTCATACAAACAACTGGAAACTTAATGACTCCCTTCTTTCTAATGAAGCTGAGGTTTCCATGTTAGCCTCTCATTTGTCACAATACTTTAAGGAAAACAAGCCCTCTGACACCTCTCCCTCCATTGTTTGGGAAGCTCATAAGGCTACTATTAGGGGCCGTTTCATTGAGCTTGGTGCCAGGAAAAAAAGGGAGCATGGTCAACAAATTAATCAGGTTCTACAACAAATAGCGGTCCTTGACAAACAACACAAACTCTCTCTGCATATTGAGCACCTCCAATCCCTCACACTTAAACAAGAGGAATTAAAATCCCTTCTCAATTTAGACACTAAGAGAACATTTCAATGCCTATCACAGAAATGTTATGAGTGGGGGAACAAACCAAGTAAATTACTAGCTAGATCATTAAAAGCTAAACAGTCGCAGTCATTTTTTTCCAAAATCAAACTTTCAACAGGAGAGCTTGCCCATGCAACTCCAGATATTGCTAAGGCCTTTAGAGAGTATTATGCGGACCTTTACAATGTTAAAACTGACTTATCCTCTCTACCTCAAAAAGAGAGAAGAAACCGCATGCTTTCATACTTGAAAGAAGCTAACCTACCTAAATTGCCCATATCTGTCCTTAAAGAAATGGAGGAAGATTTCTCGGTTGAGGAATTCCAGGCCGCATTGAAATCTTCCCCATCCGGTAAAGCTCCTGGACCTGATGGGTTCACTATTTTACACAACAAAACATTCAGCGACATTCTGCTCCCTCGTCTCACCTCTTATGCAAACTCTGTCTCTCACTCTTCAGGCCTACGGCCAGAATCCCTTTCAACTCATATCACTGTCATTCCTAAACCTGATAAGGACCCCACCCTATGTAACAGTTTCAGGCCAATATCATTAATAAACATTGACATTAAATTATTTTCCAAAGTAATGGCAAATCGCTTGCTCCCCCTACTACCCAGCTGGATCTCAGCAGACCAATCGGGTTTCATACCAAATAGAGAAGCAAAAGACAATTCCCTTCTAGCAATCTCCCTAATCCAATATGTTCAGAGATGCGCCCAGCCCACCCTACTCCTTTCCACTGACGTGGAAAAAGCTTTTGATAGGGTGGACTGGGACTATCTTAAGATGACCTTTATGACATTTTGGATTGGGACCTAAGATGTTTCATCATATCTCATCCCTTTACTCTTACTCTAAGATGAGTGACCCTTTCATCTTACATAATGGAACCAGGCAGGGCTGTCCCCTGTCCCCTCTCCTCTTTGCTATTACCTTAGAACCCTTCCTAGCTACAATTAGGAATAGTGTTAATATCAAAGGCATACAAATAGGCAACAGCTCCCATAAATACGCAGCTTATGCTGATGACGTACTATTTTTTTATTCAGCAGCCACGCATTTCAATTCCCAACTTAATGTCTGCATTTTCCACCTTTCACTCAATCTCTAACTTTAAAATACATTTATCCAAATCTGAAATTTTAAACATTAATATCTCCAAGTCCGAGGCACTTTCCCTAAACCCCTTTTTTCCCTTTAAATGGGAACCGAAATGCATGAAATACATAGGTATTTATCTTCTAATCGCCATTCTCTTTTTCGGCATAATTATATCCCCTTGCTAAATGGGATTAGAGATGACTTACAAAAATGGTCCAGCCTATCACACACATGGTTGGGGAAAGTAAATATCATTAAAATGAATATATTACCCGCATCCTCTTTATCTTTCAAATGCTCCCATTAGGTGTGCCTGTGGGGTTCTTCACTATTTTACAAACCATGATTTCCAGATTTATTTGGAAGAATAGTCATTCCAGAATATCTAGAGGGCTATTGTTTTGCTCCAAATGCTCAGGAGGTCTGGCACTTCCTAATTTTAGGGCATATTATCAAGCGGTTGTTTTGTCCAGATTAGCTGTTTGGAAATATGCTTTCAATTCGAACTTATGGGTACAACTTGAATATTTTTTAAGTGGAGTAGATCTCTCAATAGTCCCCTGGATACCCCGTTCTTGCAGGAATCTTGCTCGAACTACCTCAGCTCTTACCATATCCTCATTAGGTATATGGTATGCCCTGCACAAAAAAAATCTCGTGGAATTATGATTCTCCTCTATTACCTCTCCTCCACCATAAATATTTTTTACCGGGTTTACTGGACCCCGACTTTAAATCATGGAGATCTGAAGAGCCTCTCCTATTACATCATGTTCTCCGTGGCAACGCACTTAAACCATTACACATGATCCTTGCTCCTAAACCTGGCACATTTCTAGATAAATGGAGATACCACCAACTACAACACTTCTTAAGTTCCCTTCCTAATCCGCTTAGAGGTATATGTGATTTAAATGTTATAGAAGAAATATTTCATCCAAAAGACCCCCCTCTACATGGTATTTCTCTATTTTACAAAGCTCTTATTGCTCTTCAAAATCCCAACTTTCCACCTTTCCTGGCTAAATTGGAAATAGATCTAGACTCCTCCCTCACTGACAACCAAAAAAGATAAGATCCTACAATTAGCCCATACCTCCTCCCTTGCCTCAAAAATGTCAGAGGTCAACTATAAATTGCTTACCAGGTGGCATTACACCCCAGCTAGACTACACCAAATGTTCCCCGCCAGTTCCCCATTGTGCTGGAGGAACTGTGGGAACATAGCTACTCATGCACACGTCTGGTGGTTTTGCCCACTCATTCGACCTTTTTGGGATGCTATTCGCAATCTGATCATACTGATTTTGGATGTCAATATACCCAATGACCCATGGACTATCCTTTTCCATGCTACGAAAACTCCCATAAGTTTATATAGACGTTCACTCATTCCTCACCTACTGAACACTGCCAAAGCTCTAATTCCTACTTTATGGGGCCAACCAAAAACCCCTTCTATAAAAGTCTGGCTACAAAATGGTTGATGAAGTACACCTTATGCAGAGTATTACCCACAATATTATAGGTGCTTCCAAGAAACATTCGCTAACCTGGGCTTCTTGGATAAAATTTCAGTCCACCTCCTCCTATAAGGACCTTTATAATGTAAACCTCTAAAGTCTATCAATTAATCTTAGCCATTTAAATCTCAACTCAACCTTTTTCAATGTATTGACATGCAAGCCAACAACCCCCTCCCTCCCACCATCCTTTCTCATACCATTTCTACTTTTTTTTTTCTATCATCTATTTTCTTTCCTATCATCTAATTTTCCAGATTCCTTCTTCGCTGCTTTCTCTTCTTCTTTAATCTCTTTAAATCAAAGCAATGTTTTTTCTTAAGTATGTTTTGATTCAAGTGCTCACATAGAAAGAAATCTCTGTTATTTAGGTATCACATTTGCACTTTCTATATCTCCAGAGACGTTTATTGAATTATTAGCTTATAGATAAGTGTTGTAATCTGTGGGCACTGAAACCTTTGTTGTCCTATCTCCAAGAATGTATCTATTTTGTGATATATGTACATCTTTAATAAATGTTTATTAAAGAAAAATAGAGCAAACAAAAAAAAGCTATAACAGCTTCCTCTCTTCGGGGAAGACTGTCCACAAGGTTTAGAAGTGTGTCTATCGGAATGTTTGACCATTCTATCAGAAGCACAATTGTGAGGTCAGACACTGATGTTGGACGAGAAGACCTGGCTCACAGTCTCCGCTCTAATTCATCTCAAAGGTGTCCTATTGGGTTGAGGCCAGGACTCTGTGCAGGCCAGTCAAGTTCCTCCACCCCAAACTCGCTCATCCATGTTTTTATGGACCTTGCTTTGTGCACTGGTGTGCCGTCATGTTGGAACAGGAAGGAGCCGTCCCCAAACTGTTCCCACAAAGTTGGGAGCATGAAATTGTCCAAAATGTCTTGCTATGTTGACGCCTCAAGAGTTCCCTTCACTGGAACTAAGGGGCCAAGCCCAACCCCTGAAAAACAACCTCACACCATAATCCCCCCACACCATAATTCCCCTCCACCAAATGATTTTGGCCAGTGCACAAAGCAAGGTCTATAAAGACATAGATGAGCGAGTTTGGGGTGGAGGAACTTGACTTGCCTGCACAGAGTCCTGACCTCAACCCGATAGAACACCTTTGGTATTATTTAGAGTGGAGACTGCAAGCCAGGCCTTCTAATCCAACATGATCGTTAGTATGGTGCTTTTGACAGCTGATTCCGATTTTTCGTCCGACAAAAGCTGGATGTGCAGACTATAACATTTTTATTGTACGTAAACTCAGCATCTGATTTTTGTTTAATCCGTACAGTTTTCACACAAAATAAATTGTAAGAGTAAGACTACGCATGCTAAGAAATGAAAGAATACATACAAAACTATTCAACACATTACATCACTTCTGAAGTTATATTCTGTCGGATGAAAATTTTTGAATAGTGTGTAACCTCTTCACTTTCGATATGAGACTAGCACGCCACAAAAAACTCTTAAAGTTTATGTGCTTGTAAAGGCAGGTGTCCCAATACTTTTGGTAATATAGGGGGTCATTTACTATAGCGCCACAGCAAATTAGCGCTAATTAGCGCTAGAACGGTATTCATTATAGCGCTGGTGGGAAAATACTCCCAAAATCGAATTTACGATAGTTCCCTAAAACCAAATAGCGCCCAAACCTTTATTCTGCTAAAACCTGGAGTAGTGCACATGGAAATAATGTTTGCAGCATGATATATTTGCCTGAATGGTACTGAAATATGCAGTATATTATTTAAAGATAATTTGCTTTTAAACTGTGTGAAAAAGTGATTTCTACACTGAAATATCCTTAAAAGTCTGAGAAGTGAAAAATTCCCCGTTTTGGACAACTAGGTGCCAACACAACTGAGCATGCTCAGACCTGAAAATAACTCATTTTAACTCAAGTGTCTTTTTTAGCCGGCACTATAGTAAATACCAAAATGAGAGCTAATTAGAGAGCATTTTTTTTAAGTGAAAATCTGCTCTATTTGAGTCCAAATCAAGTATTAGCCATTGATTCTAATGCAACAATTCTAACTTTCACAAAAAAACCTTTTAATGTTGAGATGAAATGTATCTTTCTGTGAAATAAATTTTCCTTTGCAACATTGTTGCATCTACTTAAAATATTTTGATTTTAAGAATGCTAGGATGTGGAATGTTTTGATGTTTTGGTAAAATATATTTTTCTGTCACTTTCACTTGTTATGCCCCGTACACACGGTCGGACATTGATGGGACATTCCGACAACAAAATCCATGGATTTTTTCCGATGGATGTTGGCTCAAACTTGTCTTGCATACACACGGTCACACAAAGTTGTCAGAAAATCCGATCTTTGTGAACGTGGTGACGTAAAACACGTACGTCGGAACTATAAAGGGGGCAGTAGCCAATAGCTTTCATCTCTTTATTTATTCTGAGCATGCATGGCACTTTGTGCATTGGATTTGTGTACACACGATCGGAATTTCCGACAACAGATTTTGTTTTCGGAAAATTTTATAGCAAGCTCTCAAACTTTGTGTCGGAAATTCCTATGGAAAATGTGTGATGGAGCCCACACACGGTCAGAATTTCCAACAACTAGGTCCTATCACACATTTTCCATCGGAAAATCCAACCGTGTGTACAGGGCATTACTCTCCATCTCACAACAATCTTTACCCCAAACTCACACAGGTGTCTTTATAATCCACAAACAATACCATTGCTGATGCAAATTTAAAATGAATTACAATTTTTTGTGCTTTTTATTATTTCCAAATATTCATAATTTGAGCCCAAAAAATGTGATATGTGTACCAACATCAGAAAGCAAAATGTAATTCCCCAAAAATTTGAGGCTAATATTCTACTCTCACCCACAAAAAAAAACACCAAATATCACAGAATAAATCAAGAAGAATAACTCTTGAGTAATGTAATTCCATCACCTGTATGTCCATAGAAATGCAGTTTTTATGTGTATTTATGTGTAGTTATGTGTAGGAGGCTCTCACATGTGGCAGCTCCGTGGCTTAGAGGTTAGAACTTCTGCTTAGTATCCTTGAGGGTCTGTGTTCAAATCCCAACCATGTAGAGAAGTTGTCTCATCTCCCAGGTGCTATAACTATGTTTAAATGTAGTATTTATGTGTAGGAGCGTTCCACCACCATTGTAAGTGTTTTCCAGATAAACTATTTAGCCAAAAGTATTGGGACGCCTGCCTTTACACGCACATAAAATTTAATGGCAGCCCAGTCTTAGTCCGTAGGGTTAAAATTTGATTTGGCCCACCCTTTGCAGCTAGAACAGCTTCTGGGAATGCTGTCCACAAGGTTTAGTGTGCCTATGGGAATGTTTGATCATTCTTCCAGAGTTTGTGAGGTCAGGCACTGATGTTGGATCAGAAGGCCTGGCTCGCAGTCTCTACTCTAATTCAACTAAAGGGTGTTCTATTGGGTTGAGGCCAGGACTCTGTGCAGGCCAGTAAAGTTTCTCCACCCCAAACTTGCTCATCCATGTCTTTATAGACCTTGCTTTGTGCACTGGTGTGCAGTCATGTTGGAGCAGGAAGGGGCTTTCCCCAAACTGTTCCCACAAAGTTGGGAGCATGAAATTGTCCAAAATGTCTTGGTATGCTGACACCTTAAGAGTTCCCTTAACTGGAACTAAGAGGCCAAGCCCAACCCCTGAAAAACAACCCCACATCATAATCCCCCCTCCACCAAATCATTTGGACCAGTGCACAAAGCAAGGTCCATAAAGACATGGATGAGTGATTTTGGTGTGGAGGAACTTGACTGGCCTGGACAGAGTCCTGACCTCAACACAACAGAACACCTTGGGGGTGAATTAGAGAGGAGACTGTAGGTCAGGCCTTCTCGTCCAACATCAGTGCCTGACCTCAAAAATGCACTTGGAAAAATGGTCAAACATTCCCATTGACACACTCCTAAACCTTGTGGACAAGAAGAGTTGAAGCTGTTATAGCTGCAAAGGGTGGGCCAAATGAGTTTTGAACCCAATACTAATACTGGGATGCCATTACAGTTCATGTGTTTTTTAAAGGCAGGTGCCCCAATACTTAGGCCAATATACTGTATATTGCTTGTGACACTGAGCATGACTATGGACTTAGTGCTGGTTCACACCACAGAGATGCAGAGAACATGTGTGGGGCTGCCTAGTTGCTAAGTGGGTAGCAGTTCTGTCTAGCAGCACCAGGGATGTTGGTTCAATTTCCCAACATGCTAATCCTTGTGTTGAAGTTTATATGTTCTCCCTGTGTGGGTTTCTCACCACAATCCAAAGACATGCTGGCATTTAATTTGTCTCCTGTCAAAATAGGTTCTAATGTAAGAAAGTTAATTTTGGACTTTAGATTGGAAGCTCATTGCAGCCAGGGACTGATGTTAATGTTTATTAGCACTAATCATGCCCAGGGACTTGGACATTTCAAATTTTAGGGTTTACACTGCACAGGTACATATGCTTGGAAAACTGTTGCTTTGTTTATGTGGATGCAAATGGACTTTGATCTTTGTCCTGTAGTTTGAGATTTAATGCACATAGCCAAGGCTAACACAGTTGTAAATAGTATTATATGTTCCTGCTCATCAGGTGCAATCACTTTAGACATACATGAAGAGACAGATTGAAAGATATTGGTGGGTGTGTACTTCTATTTGGTGTGTCAGTGTGCTAACAATACAACCTCTCTTATATAAAGGCCTGCAGTAGGGGGGTTCATTTGGCCTGAGAAGGTCAGGTTTTTTTGCTGTGATTTGTGGGGGAGAAGGAATGATATTGTGCATATTGACAAATTCCCAACTAGGGAGATTTGATGAAATTCTTGTGCATTTTTTCAATCAAAAGTGGGTTTATGTGGCCATGCTGTCAATGTTGTGTGTGTATTGTTCCTGTCTGATCATGCAAACATTGTTTGGAAGCATCTGCTGACCTACTCTTTTTGATCTCGTTGTTTGATCGTGTACACTGAAATGCAGCTTTCAGCAGAACATGGTCACCAATGTATGTATGTGTGGATTGTGGGCTGGTGGTGGGTGTTTTGAATAAGTCTTTTGTAATATTATGTTGGAATGCTTTGTAAGAATGACTGTTAAGTATGTTTCTATAATCTTGCAGATAAAAATGTGATGTTTTGCCCATTATACACTGAAATTAAAGCTGTGTCCACTCTAAGGTTTTGTCAAATTTTTAGATTGTAAGCTCCTATGAGCAGGGCCCTTAAAATCCCGTTGCTAAATGCAGCACCATATATCCTGTCCAAATTTTTTTGAAGCTAGTAAATGATTTCGTTTTTTTTTTTTTTTTTCTGGTGGTAAAATAAAAGTACATTATTGAGCTCTGTTGTGGTATTTTTTTTTCTACTTTTCTTTCTCTTTAGTTTTTGTGGGTGGTGGTTTTGGGAAAGTGCAATATCTCTTTTATTTCAATATGTATTTGTGCACCCAAAAACTATTCTCTTTGCCCTGGTTCACACTGATGCTACTTTGAAATTGCGCTTCTTCACTTGAAGTAGCAAAGGTCAGCGTGATTTCAGGAGCGACTTGATAGACATCTGTGTGGCTTCATACACAAATGTCTATTGAAGTCGCACCTGAAATCGGCAAAAGTAGTGCAGGAACTACTTTAGAAAATTGGTGCGGCGCAACAAAATTGGTGATGCATTGATTGGTACAGTGCCATAGCTGCCAATGTGTGGTTTCGCCTTCTAACCCAGAAATAAGTCATTGTAATCACCCGGAAGTTCCTGTGCTGGTCAAGATCTCCATCTAGGTGGACATGGCGATGTCCCTCTTTAGCAAAGAGGAGGTGCTGCTCATTTTCCGGATAAGGGTATAATATGTACTTGTGCTTAATCAATGTGGGGGTGGATGTGGTAGTTAGATTTGGTGTGGGTGGAGTTCATTGATTTGTTTGGCATCCCCACACATTTGCTTCTGGCCCATGTGCACACATCACTTCGGACACTTCCTGCATTTGTTTTACTGATGTAAATGCAAGTATAAATGAGAGCTCCTTTCTATTAAAATATATATGACTTGTTTCACAGTTGGGTGACTTTGGACCTCTGAGTTGCTTGACAAGTTGTACCCCCATGATTCTCAATGATAACTAGGGATGGGCCGAACATCCCCCCTGTTCGGTTCGCAGCAGAACATGCGAACAGACAAAAAATTTGTGCAAACACCATTAAAGTCTATGGGACACAAACATGAATAATCAAAAAGTGCTAATTTTAAAGGTTAATATGCAAGTTATTGTCATAAAAAGTGTTTGGGGACCCGGGTCCTGCCCCAGGGGACATGTATCAATGCAGAAAAAAGTTTTAAAAACGGCAGTTTTTTCAGGAGCAGTGATTTTAATGATGCTTAAAGTAAAAAAAAAAAAGAGTGTAATATTCCTTTACATTTTGTACCTGGGGGGTGTCTATAGTATGCCTGTAAAGTGGTGCATTTTTCCCGTGTTTAGAACAGTCTGACAGCAAAATTACATTTCTAAAGGAGGAGGAAAAGTAATGTAAAAGTGCTAGCGCTAGTGCCGGTGTTCTGCCAAGAAAGTTCCCCCCGGCGGATAAGGACTCCCCTGTACTGCGCAGGTGCAGTGCTTGCGCAGTACGAGCCGTCGAAAATAGCTGAAGCTGAACACCTGTGGGTCAGCTGTACAGGGCGCCTGTAACAGGGCCCCTCGTGGGATCGCTTCATTTGCCACGCTTTAGGCACGGCCTCGCATGGTTCGGCATATTTTTAGTCTAACTCTATGTCCACTTGGATAGTGGGGCTTGAACCTGGACTCAAGGCAGAATGTAGTGTGCAGGAGCCGTGTAGAGCTGACAATCAGCTGTTCAACTTCGGAGACTTTAGGTGGCTCCAAAGTCATTCGCACTGTGCAAGCGCAGCGCATGCGCAGTACAGGGGGGTCCTTATCCGCCAGGGGAACTTTCTCGGCAAGACACTGGCTAATAATGAATTGTCGGTCCCGACAATACACATAAGTTCATTGATAAAAATGGCCCGGGATTCCTCCACAGTCCATTACCAGGCCCTTTGGGGTTCCCCTTAATATTCATACCAGACCCAAACTAAAATTTAAAAATAAAATGATGTGGGGGTCCCCCCAAATTCCATACCAGGCCCTTCAGGTCTGGTATGGATTTTAAGGGGAACCCCACGCCAGAATTTTTTAAAAAAATGGCGTGGGGTCCCCCCAAAAATCCATACCAGACCCTTATCCGAGCATGCAACCTGGCAGGCCGCAGGAAAAGAGGGGGGGACGAGAGAGCGCCCCTCTCCTGAACCATACCAGGCCATATGCCATCAAAATTGGGAGGGTCCTTTGGTTTAGACCGCCAAAGCACCTTGTCGCCATGTTGATGGGGACAAGGGCCTCATCCCCACAACCCTTGTCCGGTGGTTGTGAGGGTCTGCAGGTGGGGGGCATATCGGAATCTGGAAGCCCCCTTTAACAAGGGGACCCCCAGATCCCAGCCCCCCTGTGTGAAATGGTAAGGGGGTACTTGTACCCCTACCATGTCACAAAAAAAGTGTCAAAAATGTTAAAAATGACAAGAGACAGTTTTTGACAAATCCTTTATTTAAATGCTTCTTCTTTCTTCTATCTTCTATCTTCCTTCGGTTTCTTCCTTCATTTTCTTGTTCTTCTTCTGGTGTTCTTGTCCGGCATCTTCCTCCGCGGCGTCTTCTTCCCTTCTTCTTATTGGGCCGCTCCACATCCATGATGGGAGGCTCCCGCTGTGTGACACTACTCGTCTTCTGACGGTTCTTAAAGGAGGGTGGGGCCATCCGGTGACCCCGCCCCCCTCTGATGCACGGGGACTTGACGGTCACTTCCCTGTGGCATTCTCCATGACATCAGAGGGGAGTGGGGTCACCCATTACATAACGGGTGATCCCGCCCACTCTGACATCACGGGGAAAGCCTCAGGGAAGTACCTGTGCGTCAGAGGGGGCGGGGTCACCCGGTGGCCCCGCCCTCCGTTATTTAAGAACCATCAGAAGATGAGAAGCATCACACAGCGGGAGCCTCCCATGGATGCTGAGCGGCCCTAGAAGAAGAAGGGAGAAAGACGCCGCGGGGAAGATGCCGGATGAGAACACCAGAGGAAGAACCAGAAGAAGAAGAAAATGGAGGAAGAAACCAAAGGAAGTTTGAAGATAGAAGAAAGAAAAAGCATTTAAATAAAGGAATTGTCAAAAACTGTCTCTTGTCATTTTTGACAGTTTTTTTGTGAAATGGTAGGGGTACTGCAGGATAATTTTTTGGTGCTATAGTAAATGAACCCCATAGTGGATGTCTAAACTACATAAATCAAATAATAATAATGGAGATATATTTCATCTCCTCTCTAAGTTCTCTAAAGCTGGATATAAAAATGTAAAAAATAAGATATCTGCACTAAAAAACATGAACAACTTTGTGCAAATCTAATGAATGAAAACCAGCCGCCAGCAGAAAGTCTGATATAGAAGTACAAATAGTATAATATAATTCTATGTATAGAGCCCTACACTTAGTGATAAAATGTGTGATGAGACCAATGAGAAATCTGCAACCTACAATGTGTCCGAATACCAACACTTCTAATGTAGATGTGATAACTCCACCAATAGTGATCAATAATAAAAATGTAATGCATTTTCATACATGTGAGCAAGGGATGATCTCCTCCAACCTATTCACAGCTACTTCAGTCTGTATAACATATAATGTGCAAAAATACAATATCACCCAAGGTGTCCAGATAATGGCCGCAATCACATTACAAAGAAAAAGCCTCCATGTCACTGCCTGGACTCCATCATACACGGCTGCAGTCCGGAGCGGTGTGTGCTCTGAGTTCTGTGTATACTCGTGTATATGATGGAAGTGTACAATGTGATTCTATATATATTTAAGGATTATGCACTATGGAGGCTTTTTCTTTTCTATGTAATGTGATTTCGGCCATTGTCTGGATACCTCGGGTGTTATTGGAGATACTACCTGGAGGTCTGACATTCCGTGGCACAGTCTGTTCTCATCGGAAGCCGGCTTGAGCGGAGTGGCGCTGCTGGAAGGATATAAACAAGCGTGTCTGGGCCTTGCTTGTGGGGACAAACCTGTTCGTAAGTGACCTGTTTGCTCACCGGTGTGGTGGAGGTTGATTGAAGTTGCTACAAAGAGGTGGAAGTTGATCAACATCGATTTAATCCATCTGAAAACTGACTCTCATTTATGTGTATGAGTTCTTTCACACTGGGGCGGTGCGCTTGTGGGACATTAGAAAAAGTCCTGCAAGCAGCATCTTTGGGGCGGGTTATGAGCATTATAAATAGCATTCCCAAAATGCCCCTACCCATTGAAATTAATGGGCAGCACTTCCAAGCACTTTGAAAGCGCCACAAAACTGGTCTTTTTTCTTTTTTTAAAGCAGTGTTCCGGCCGAATTTATACTTTTTAAATAAAAATACCCCTATAATGCACAAGCTTAATGTATTCTAGTAAAGTTAGTCTGTAAACTAAGGTCCATTTTGTTAGTTTATAGCATTAGTTTGTTATTTTATAAACTTCCAGCAGGCCGTGGCCATCTTAAGTGTTGGCATCTGAAGCCAGACTGTATTTCTTCCTGGATCTCATCCGTGCAGCACAAGCAGTGTGATAGATTTCAGGTCAGGTTTCCATAGCTACGGCAGTGTCAGAGGAAATTGCTGCCCCTTAGCTATGCAAAACTCTCCTCCCCTCCTCCCTCCAGGAACCAGGAAATAAATTGCAATTGCATTATTTTGTTGCATTGCCTACCTGCAAATGGCATAGACCAAGTAAAGATGAATTTCTATGACATCACAGCGCCCCAAGAAAATTGCATCACAACACCCCCGCAAATCGTATCACAACACCCCCAGCAAATCGCATCACATTGCCCCAGCAAATCGCATCATACAGCTCCCCCAAATCGCATCACAACACCTCCCGCAAATTGCATCACAGCCTCCTGAAAATCGCATTACAACACCCCCCACACATCGCATCACATAGCCCCCTGAAAATCGCTTTACAACACCCCCAGCAAATGGCATCACATCACTCACCGCAAATCGCATCACATCACCCCCCACAAATTGCATCACAATGCCCCCCACAAATTGCATCAAATTGTCCCCAGCAAGGCGTATCACAACACCCATCACAAGCCCCTATCAAAACTGCTTCATCATATTGCCACCATCAAAACTGCCGCATCAAAATTGCCCCATCAGGATTGCCCCATCAAAACTGCCCCCATCAAAACTGCCCCATCATATTTCCATTATCAGAATTGCCCCATCAAAACTGCCTCTACATACCATCTAAATACCCCATCAAAACTGCCCCATCAGAATTGCCCCATAAAAACTGCCCCCATCAAAACTGCCCCATCATATTGCCCCTATCAAAACTGCCCCATCAAAATTGCCCACATCAAAACTGCCCCATCAGAATTGTCCCACCAAAACTACCCCATCATATTGCCACCATCAAAATTGCCCCCCATCAGAATTGCCCCATCAAAACTGCCCCATCATATTGCTACTAGGGATGAGCTTCGAGTTCGAGTCGAACTCATGTTCTACTCGAACATTGGCTGTTCGCAAGTTCGCCGAACAGCGAACAATTTGGGGTGTTCGCGGCAAATTCGAATGCCGCGGAACACCCTTTAAAAGTCTATGGGAGAAATCAAAAGTGCTAATTTTAAAGGCTTATATGCAAGTTATTGTCATAAAAAGTGTTTGGGGACCCGGGTCCTGCCCCAGGGGACATGGATCAATGCAAAAAAAAGTTTTAAAAACGGACGTTTTTTCAGGAGCAGTGATTTTATTAATGCTTAAAGTCAAACAATAAAAGTGTAATATCCCTTTAAATTTCGTACCTGGGGGGTGTCTATAGTATGCCTGTAAAGGGGCGCATGTTTCCCGTGTTTAGAACAGTCTGACAGCAAAATGACATTTGGAAGGAAAAAACTCATTTAAAACTACCCGCGGCTATTGCATTGCCGACAATACACATAGAAGTTCATTGATAAAAACGGCATGGGAATTCCCCACAGGGGAACCCCGAACCAAAATAAAAAAAAAAAAATGATGTGGGGGTCCCCCTAAATTCCATACAAGGCCCTTCAGGTCTGGTATGGATATTAAGGGGAACCCCAGCCAAAATTTAAAAAAAAAATTGACGTGGGGTTCCCCCTAAATTCCATACCAGACCCTTCAGGTCTGGTATGGATTTTAAGGGGAACCCCGCGCCAAAAAAAAAAAAAAAAAACGGCGTGGGGTCCCCCTAAAAATCCATACCAGACCCTTATCCGAGCACGCAACCTGGCAGGCCGCAGGAAAAGAGGGGGGGACGAGAGTGCGGCCCCCCCCCTCCTGAACCGTACCAGGCCACATGCCCTCAACATTGGGAGGGTGTTTTGGGGTAGCCCCCCAAAACACCTTGTCCCCATGTTGATGAGGACAAGGGCCTCATCCTCACAACCGTGGCCGGTGGTTGTGAGGGTCTGCGGGCGGGGGGCTTATCGGAATCTGGAAGCCCCCTTTAACAAGGGGACCCCCAGATCCCGCCCCCCCCCCTGTGTGAAATGGTAAGGGGGTACTTACCCCTACCATTTCACTAAAAAACTGTCAAAAATGTTAAAAATGACAAGAGACAGTTTTTGACAATTCCTTTATTTAAATGCTTCTTCTTTCTTCCTTCATCTTCTTCTTCTTCTGGTTCTTCTGGCTCTTCTGGTTCTTCCTCCGGCGTTCTCGTCCAGCATCTTCTCCGCGGCGTCTTCTATCTTCTTCTCCTCCGGCCGCTCCGCACCCATGGCATGAGGGGGGAGGCTCCCGCTCTTCTCTTCATCTTCTTCTCTTCTTCATCTTCTTCTTCATCTTCATCTTCTTCTTCTTCTTCTTCTTCCTTCTTCTCTTCTTCCTGTCTTCTCCGGGCCGCTCCGCAGCCATGCTGGCATGGTGGGAGGCTCCCGCTGTGTGACGGCGTCTCTTCGTCTGACGGTTCTTAAATAACGGGGGGCGGGGCCACCCGCTGACCCCGCCCCCCTCTGACGCACGGTGACTTGAGGGACTTCCCTGTGACGTCACGGGGAATGCCACAGGGAAGTCCCGTCATGTCACCGTGCGTCAGAGGGGGGCGGGGTCACCGGGTGGCCCCGCCCCCCGTTATTTAAGAACAGTCAGACGAAGAGACGCCGTCACACAGCGGGAGCCTCCCTCCATGCCACAGCATGGATTGCGGAGCGGCCCGGAGAAGACAGGAAGAAGAGAAGAAGGAAGAAGAAGAAGAAGAAGGAAGAAGAAGATGAAGAAGAGAAGAAGATGAAGAGAAGAGCGGGAGCCTCCCCCCTCATGCCATGGATGCGGAGCGGCCCGAGGAGAAGAAGATAGAAGACGCCGCGGAGAAGATGCTGGACGAGAACGCCGGAGGAAGAACCAGAAGAGCCAGAAGAACCAGAAGAAGATGAAGGAAGAAAGAAGAAAGAAGAAGCATTTAAATAAAGGAATTGTCAAAAACTGTCTCTTGTCATTTTTAACATTTTTGACAGTTTTTTAGTGAAATGGTAGGGGTAAGTACCCCCTTACCATTTCACACAGGGGGGGGGCTGGGATCTGGGGGTCCCCTTGTTAAAGGGGGCTTCCAGATTCCGATAAGCCCCCCGCCCGCAGACCCCCACAACCACCGGCCACGGTTGTGAGGATGAGGCCCTTGTCCTCATCAACATGGGGACAAGGTGTTTTGGGGGGCTACCCCAAAGCACCCTCCCAATGTTGAGGGCATGTGGCCTGGTACGGTTCAGGAGGGGGGGGGGGCCGCACTCTCGTCCCCCCCTCTTTTCCTGCGGCCTGCCAGGTTGCGTGCTCGGATAAGGGTCTGGTATGGATTGTTAGGGGGACCCCACGCCGTTTTTTTTTTTTTTTTTGGCGCGGGGTTCCCCTTAAAATCCATACCAGACCTGAAGGGTCTGGTATGGAATTTAGGGGGAACCCCACGTCAATTTTTTTTTTTAATTTTGGCTAGGGTTCCCCTTAATATCCATACCAGACCTGAAGGGCCTTGTATGGAATTTAGGGGGACTCCCACATCATTTTTTTTTTTTAATTTTGGTTCGGGGTTGCCCTGTGGGGAATTCCCATGCCGTTTTTATCAATGAACTTCTATGTGTATTGTCGGCAATGCAATAGCCGCGGTAGTTTTAAATGTGTTTTTTCCTTCAAAATGTCACTTTGCTGTCAGACTGTTCTAAACACGGGAAACATGCGCCCCTTTACAGGCATACTATAGACACCCCCCAGGTATGAAATTTAAAGGGATATTACACTTTTATTGTTTGACTTTAAGCATTATTAAAATCACTGCTCCTGAAAAAACGGCCGTTTTTAAAACTTTTTTTGCATTGATTCATGTCCCCTGGGGGAGGACCCGGGTCCCCAAACACTTTTTATGACAATAACTTGCATATTAGCCTTTAAAATTAGCACTTTTGATTATTCATGTTCGTGTCCCATAGACTTTAACGGCGTTCGCGTGTTCGAACGAATTTTTTTCCTGTTCGCATGTTCTGGTGCGAACCGAACAGGGGGGTGTTCGGCTCATCCCTAATTGCTACCATCAGAATTGCCCCTACAAAACTGCCCCCTTTTAAACTGCCCCATCATATTGCCACCATCAAAACTTCCCCATCAAGACTGCCCCATAAGAATTGCCCCATCAGAATTGCCCCATCAAAACTGCCCCATCAAAACTGCCCCCATCAGAATTGCCCCCATCAGAATTGCCCCCATCAAAACTGCCCCCATCAAAACTGCCCCATTAAAACTGCCCCATCAAAATTGCCACCATCAGAATTGCCCCATCAAAACTGTCCCATCAAAATTGCCCCATCAAAACTGCCCCATCATATTGCCACCATCAAAACTGCCCCATCAGATTTGCCCACATCAAAACTGCCCCATCAGAATTGCCCCACCAAAACTACCCCATCATATTGCCACCATCAAAACTGCCCCCATCAGAATTGCCCCATCAAAACTGCCCCCATCAAAACTGCCCCATCATATTGCCACCATCAGAATTGCCCCATCATAACTGCCCCCTTTTAAACTGCCCCATCATATTGACACCATCAAAATTTCCCCCATCAAGACTGCCCCATCAAAATTGCCCCTATCAGAATTGCCCCATCACAACTGCCCCCATAAAAACTGCCCCAATATATTGCCACCATCAGAATTTCCCCATCAAAACTGCCCCCATCAAAACTGCTACATCAAAACTGCCCCATCAAAATTGCCCCATCTAAAATTGCCACATCATACTACCCCATCATATTGCCCCATCAAAACTGCTACCATCAAAACTGCCCCATCATAATTGTCCCATCGAAACTGCCCATCATACTGCCCACATCAAAACTGCCCCATCAGAATTGCCCTATCATTTTGCCACCATCAAAACTGCCCCATCATATTGCCCCTATCAAAACTGCCCCCATCAAAACTGCCCCATCAGAATTGCCCACA
Organism: Lithobates clamitans; assembly: GCA_037952925.1. Lineage (NCBI taxonomy): Eukaryota > Metazoa > Chordata > Amphibia > Anura > Ranidae > Lithobates > Lithobates clamitans. Next base: position 1,192,264 of record JBBGZY010001372.1, read on the forward strand.
TCAAAACTGCCCCATCAGAATTGCCCCACCAAAACTACCCTATCGTATTGCCACCATCAAAACTGCCCCATCAAAACTGCCCCATCAAAATTGCCCCATCAGAATTGCCCCTTCAAAACTGCCCCCATCATATTGCCCCCATCAAAACTGCCCCATCAGAATTGCCCCATCAAAACTGCCCCCATCAAGACTGCCCGTCATATTGCCTCATCAAAACTGCCCCCATCACAACTGCCCCATCATATTGCCCCATCAAAACTGCCCCATCATATTCCTCAATTATAAATCAGTGTGTCTGTGCCTCCCCCGGGCTCTGTATGTAATCAGAGCTGAGATGCTCCAGCCGCATCCCCCACCGCCCATCACTGTGTATGAGAAGCTTTGGTAACCATGGCAACAAAAGCCTGGTTACCCTTATTTTAAATGGCGCTGGCCGCCGATGACAAACATCTCCCAGGAGGCATTGCAGAGAGGGGAGGAAATGCTGGGCCGCGGCCGAGGACAGGAAGTGCCGACTACTGTACAGTATATAACAGTGAGTTTAAGGGAAAAAATATGCCAATTCTTTATCAGCACACACAGCGGCTTTGGAGGGAAATTACTTTAAAATATGAGTGGAGCTCCACTTTAAGGTCCCGTTCTCACCGGCCCACTAGGGCACGAAAAGTGCAGCTAAAACACCACTAAAGCACCGCAAAAATGACCAGCGATTTAGGGCTGTTTTATCGTCTCTGCAGTGTGAAAGGGGTCTTACTACACAAGTCACTGTATGGTGATTGGAGATGGAAGTAGTGGTGAATGGCTTGTAGGAAATCCGCTTTTACACATTTATGAACTTTCTCTTGATGTTTGTAATTTTATAAGATAACTTTGTTGCTCTTCATGTTTATGTATTTTTGTACATTATGTTATATAGATTGAAGTAGCTGTGAATAGGTTGGAGGAGATATGCCCTTCCTCACATGTATGAAAGTCTATTTTTGTAGTGAATGTAATTGTTATATCTGATCACTATTGGTGGAATTATCACATCTAGTATAATATGAAGACTGCAGCACTAGTATATAACATTCACACAATATAAATGTGACAATATAAGTGAGACTCCTCATCACAAAACTCCCTATAAGTGTATATATAATAATATCACTGATAACTAATGAAAAGAATTTATAATCAGCAGATATAAAATTAGTGCCTCAATATTAGTACAACATTTTCAAAAAAGTTCCAAATAAAGAACGGTAATAATAAAATCTTCCCAACACCATAAGATCAAATCCTCCATAATGATGTTCAAAGGAAATCCCAAAGTACAATAGTATCACTTTTAGGCCCCTTTCACACTGGGGTGGGGGTGGCGTCTGCGGTAAAGCGCCACTATTGTTAGCGGCGCTTTACTGTTGGTATTCGGCCGCTAGCAGGGTGGTTTTACCCCCCACTAGCGGCTGAGAAAGGGCTAAAAACCACCGCAAAGTGCCTCTGCAGAGGCGCTTTGCCAATGGTATAGCCGCGCTGTCCCATTGATTTCAATGGGCAGGAGTGGTGAAGGAGCAGTATACACACCGCTCCTTCACCGATCGAAGATGCTGCTAGCAGGATTTTTTTCCCTGTCCTGCTAGTGCACCGCTCCAGTGTGAAAGCTCTCGGGGCTTTCACACTGGAAAGATATCAGTGGCTGTTTTGGATTGGTTTGCAGGCGTTATTTTTAGCGCAATAGCGCCTGCTAACCACCCCAGTGTGAAAGAGGCCTTAATCAATGAAGTTTCCACAACATGAGCGAGACTTCTGTGACCATCAAAGTGAATCCCCACAACTGAATCCAAGACATAGCAGAAGGTTGGAGGTGAAAGCCTAGAGTAGGGATGAGCCAAACACCCCCCTGTTCAGTTCGCACCAGAACATGCGAACAGGCAAAAAATTTGTTCGAACATACAAGCACCGTTAAAGTCAATGGGACACCAACATGAATAATCAAAAGTGCTAATTTAAAAGGCTTATATGCAAGTGATTGTCATAAAAAGTGTTTGGGGACCTGGGTCCTGCCCCAGGGGACATGGATCAATGCAAAAAAAGTTTTAAAATCGGCCGTTTTTTTGGGAGCAGTGATTTTAATAATGCTTAAAGTCAAACAATAAAAGTGTAATATTCCTTTAAATGTCGTACCTGGGGGTGTCTGTAGTATGCCTGTAAAGGGTCGCATGTTTCCTGTGTTTAGAACAGTCTGACAGCAAAATTACATTTCAAAGGAAAAAAGTCATTTAAAACTACTTGCAGCTATTAATGGAATCCATTAATCAATACCAGACATTTATCCAAGCACGCAACCTGGCAGGCCGCAGGAAAAGAGGGGGGTGAGAGAGCGCCCCCCCCTCCTGAACCGTACCAGGCCACATGCCCTCAACATTGGGAGGGTGCTTTGGGATAGCCCCCAAAACCCCTTGTCCCCATGTTTATGGGGACAAGGGCCTCATCCCCACAACTCATACCCGGTGGGGGTTGTGGGGGTCTGCGGGCAGAGGGCTTATCGGAATCTGGAAGCCCCCTTTAACAAGGGGACCCCCAGATCCTGCCCCCTCCCCCTGTGTGAAATGGTAAGGGCCTACCATTTCATTAAAAAACTGTCAAAAATGTTAAAAATGACAAGAGACAGTTTTTGACAATTCCTTTATTTAAATGCTTCTTCTTTCTTCTATCTTCTTTCTTCTATCTTCCTTTTGTTTCTTCCTCCATCTTCTTCTTCTTCTGGTTCTTCTGGTTCTTCCTCTGGTGTTCTCGTCTGGCATCTTCTTCTGCGGCGTCTCCTTCCCTTCTTCTCCTCAGGCCACTCCGCATCCATGATGGCATGGTGGGAGGCTCACACTGTGTGATGCTCTTCTTCTTCTGACGGTTCTTAAATAATGGAAGGCGGGGCCACCCGGTGACCCCGCCTCCCTCTGACACACGAGGACTTGACGGGGACTTCCCTGTGGCATTTCCCATGATGTCAGAGGGGGCGGGGTCACCCGTTACGTAATGGGTGACCCTGCCCCCTCTGACATCATGGGGAACGTCACCAGGTGGCCCCGCCCTCCGTTATTTAAGAACCGTCAGAAGAGGAGAAGCATCACACAGCGGGAGCCTCCCATCATGCCATCATGGATGCGGAGTGGCCCGAGGAGAAGAACAGCGGCGGAAGAACCAGAAGAACCAGAAGAAGAAGATGGAGGAAGAAACCGAAAGAGGATAGAAGAAAGAAGAGAGAAGAAAGAAGAAGCATTTAAAGCTGAGTTCCACACAAAAATGGAACTTCCGCTTTTCGGAACCCTCCCCCCTCCGGTGTCACATTTGGTACCTTTCAGGGGGAGGGGGGTGCAGATACCTGTCTAAGACAGGTATTTGCACCCACTTCCAGCATAGACTCCCATGGGAGTCTAAGCCTCTTCCTGTCCCTCCGCGCTGTCTCCTGGGAAACACACAGCTCCCAGGAGATAGCGGGAACCAGTCACGATGCGCAGCGCGACTCGCACATGCGCAGTAGGGAACCGGGAAGTGAAGCCGCAACACTTCACTTCCTGATTCCCTCACCTAGGATAGCGGCGGCAGCACCCGAGAACCGAGCGGGTTCTCGGCGTCGCCTGCCGACATCGCTGGACCCTGGGACAGGTAAGTGGCCATGTATTAAAAGTCAGCAGCTGCAGTATTTGTAGCTTCTGGCTTTTAATATTTATTTTTTTTGGCGGTTTAGGTGGACCCCCGCTTTAAATAAAGGAATTGTCAAAAACTGTCTCTTGTCATTTTTAACATTTTTGAGAGTTTTTTTGTGAAATGGTAGGGGTACCCCCTTACCATTTCACACAGGGGGGAGGCCTGGGATCTGGGGGTCCCCTTGTTAAAGGAGGCTTCCAGATTCTGATAAGCCCCCCGCCCGCAGACCCCCACAACCACCAGGCAAGGGTTGTGGGGATGAGGCCCTTGTCCCCATCAACATGGGGACATGGTGTTTTGGGGGGCTACCCCAAAGCACCCTCCCAATGTTGAGGGCATGCGGCCTGGTACGGTTCAAGAGGGGGGGCGCTCTCTTGTCCCCCCCTCTTTTCCTGGGGCCGGCCAGGTTGCATGCTCAGATAAGGGTCTGGTATGGATTTTTGGGGGGACCCCACGTCAATTTATTTTGGCGCTGGGTTCCCCTTAAAATCCATACCAGACCCTTCTGGTATAGATTTTGAGGGGAACCCCATGCCATTTTTTTTTAAATTGTAGCCGGGGTTTCTGTTAATATCCATACCAGACCTGAAGGGCCTGGTATGGAATTTAGGGGGACCCCCCACGTTATTTTTTTTAAAATTTTGGTTTGGGGTTCCCCTGTGGGGAATTGCCATGCTGTTTTTATCAATGAACTTTTATGTATATTGTAGGACCGGCAATTCATTAATAGCTGCGAGTAGTTTTAAATGACTTTTTTTCCTTTGAAATGTAATTTTGCTGTCAGACTGTTCTAAACACAGGAAACATGCGCCCCTTTACAGGCATACCATAGATACCCCCCAGGTACGAAATTTAAAGGAATATTACACTTTTATTGTTTGACTTTAAGCATTATTAAAATCACTGCTCCCGAAAAAAATGGCAGTTTTTAAAACTTTTTTTGCATTGATCCATGTCCCCTGGGGCAGGACCCAGGTCCCCAAACACCTTTTATGACAATACCATGCTTATAAGCCTTTAAAATTTGCACTTTTGATTTATCCCATAGACTTTTAAAGGGTGCTCCGTGGCTTTCAAATTTGTCATGAACACCCATATTGTTCGCTGTTCGGCGAACTGACGAACAGCCAATGTTTGAGTCGAACATGAGTTTGACTCGAACCCGAAGCTCATCCCTATCCTAGAGGTCAGTGTGAGTGTGTATGGTCCAATCCCCATACAGGAATAATGAATGGATCACACCACCTCACTTACTTCTCATGTCACATTTAGTAATTGGGGTCCACAAAAAGAAAAAATCCTCCAATAGTGTAGATGATCGATCGTCTTTTATTAAGTGATTTAATATTAATGATTCCAATAAAGAGAAATGAGTTCCATTCATGTAGAGAATAGTTACATTCATTCCTGGGGGAGAAATTCATTTTCTTCTGGTAACATTCTTCTCTTCTTCTACAGGTTGTCCTCTAGTCTCCTGACAGACAGTTCCTGCCCCCACCTGGCATCTGGAGTAAGAAATAACCAGACACTGAGGACACTGGACCTGTCTAGGAACAAATTGGAGGGTCCTCATTTCAGGTATCTGATGGAAGCTCTGACAACAAGCCCGATAGAGAAATTACAGTGAGTATAACAGGACTGACTGAGACAATAATATTCTGGGACAGTTTATATCTAAACCACATAAATAATATAGAAATATGAGAATGTCATCAAATTCCATCTTTAGGCTCCATAAGGCTCCATGCACACTGGGCTTAAAAAAATGTCAGTTCACTTGGCAGAAAAAAACTTTCATATAGAGAGTTTATTGTACAAAGTTTAGACGAGTTTAGGAGAGTTTTGCATTTTTTTCTGCCAGAAAGCTCCAATCAGAAACACAAATCAGAAGGTTTTTTTTTCCTGCCTCTAAACGTTGAGCTCAAAGTATGTCTGTAATCGTCCCAATGTGTATGGAGACATAGGAGAACATGGAGCTGCTTCTAAAGGCAGAACACAAAACTCCTGTAGTAGCAGAAATGTATTAAGCCAGTGTGCATGGAGCCTAAATATCCAATACTGGACTATTACACTAAAAGTATTGGGACGTCTGCCTTTACACACACATGAACTTTAATGGCATCCCAGTCTTAGTCCGTAGGGTTCAATATGGAGTTGTCCCACCCTTTGCAGCTATAACAGCTTCATCTCCTCTGGGAAGACTGTCCACAAGGTTTAGGAGTGTGTATATGGGAATGTTTGACCATTCTTCCAGAAGCACAATTGTGAGGTCAGGCACTGATGTTGGATGAGAAGACCTGGCTCACAGTCTCCACTCTAATTCATCTCTAAGGTGTCCTATTGGGTTGAGGCCAGGACTCTGTGCAGGCCAGTCAAGTTCCTCCACCCCAAACTCGCTCATCCATGTTTTTATGGACCTTGCTTTGTGCACTGGTGTGCCGTCATGTTGGAACAGGAAGGAGCCGTCCCCAAACTGTTCCCACAAAGTTGGGAGCATGAAATTGTCCAAAATGTCTTGCTGTGTTGACGCCTCAAGAGTTCCCTTCACTGAAACTAAGGGGCCAAGCCCAACCCCTGAAAAACAAATTCACACCATAATCCCCCCACACCATAATCCCCCCTCCACCAAATGATTTTGACCAGTGCACAAAGCAAGGTCTATAAAGACATAGGAAAAAGAATAAACCTGCGCTAGAAACCTAAACGTGAAGCTGCAGCTATAAGTGAAACACACCAATAGTAAAAGAAATATATAAAAAGCCGCGCATTAAAAAATGATAAATCAAAATTAAATTAATAATAAATAGTCCTTGTGATTAAATGTCCAACACCAGATAAGATTAACAAAAATAAATGGTGAAAAAAATATATAATGTGAAAAAAATATTTTCAATATTCAGTAGCTGATAGTAGAAGTTCAGGTAACGCAAATTCCTGCTAGATGAAATGCTTACCAGATAGCAAGCCAAATAAAACAGTTGGCTATAAACCCAGCCTGGGCCTTTGGGGAACCTTTCCGGATACGTCCTGGACGAATCACACTTGCAAGCCAAATCGGATCCATGAAGGTTGTACCCAAAAAATGTTTTTAGGATAACATAGCGTAATACTGACACAAATGATGTGGTATTAAAGAAAAAAGGGGTTTTATATATGTGACACTCCACCAGTGATAAAATCATATAGATCATAAACCATCCAGTGCCTATAGGCACAAACAGAATTGTAAAGTGAGTGACATAAAGCATGCATTAAAGTGAAAAATCTCCTATCTGGAGAACTGATGCAGAAAATCTTCCAAAAAAGACGCTTACCAGAGTTAGAAACCAAAGAGGCATGTGATTGACCACCAGTTGACAGGTGGGAAAAAAGGAAGGTATCTGAAGCCGCTTACCAGAAATTATGTAAAAATGGGCATATAACTGACCACCAGAGGATAAATGAAAAGGAATACCAAAGTGCAGCAAACCGCATGAAAGTCCTGCTTACCAGATAGCAGACTCTATAATGGCAGACTGATTTGATCACAGAACCGGCTTCTTGGCATGGGGCTGCGGGGATCCATTAGACCATCCATATCTCGGGCTCCGCAGTACACATATGGTAAAAAATGATGACGATAGTGTAATACGTAAAGACTGTTTAATGTGTATAAAAGAGTAACACTAATGCCCCGTACACACGGTCGGATTTTCCGATGGACAATGTCCGATCGGAGCGTGTTGTCGGACATTCCGACCATGTGTGGGCGCCATCGGACATTTTCCATCGGATTTTCCGACACACAAAGTTGGACAGCAAGAGATAAAATTTTCCGACAACAAAATCCGATCGCGTCAATTCCGACCGTGTGTGGCCTGTTCAGACGTACAAAGTGCCACGCATGCTCAGAAGAAATTCCGACACGGGACAGCTCATTCTGGTAAACTTAGCATTCGCAATGGATACAGCACTTTCGTCACGCTGCAATGTTCAAAATGGTTTAATACAGCGCACTCTCTTCTTCTTTATAATGTGACAAGAATTAAGTAGTTTTGCTGCTCATATTCACACACACTTCTCACAAACTTCTTTCGTTACAATTTATCGGGATTCCCTCAATATATTTTGATTTCTCACATCTGACAACATATTTTTATTTTATTTTTTTGACTTTAATGTAGATTCTTTTTTTGTGTTTCTCTTTTTTATTTTTTATTTTTTTGGTGATTTTGATTTGTACTCCCGAAAATGTTTGTGTGTTTTTTGTGACAAGTTCCCACAACACCATTGATATGTTGTTCTATTTAATCTGTAGGAGATTGTTTGGTGTTGTTGTCCCTTGTTAATTTCACATTTTATGTTTTTAGAAATGTACCTGAATCGTCACCAACAAACTGTCCTTTTTGGATGAAAACACACACAGGAGAGTAGAATTTACCGAAAAAATTTTATTAAGGGGTCTCAAATATAAAAAAACAAAGAGGGAGGCAACGCTGGAGAAACTGCAGAAATTGGCGAAGCCTTGGACCCCCAGGGCAGACATCAATTATTTAAAAGCAAAATTGGTGGCCTGAGGAGTCCTTATCTAAGTGAGTGCAGTCTGGTCCAGAAGTCCCAGAGATCCGGAAAGCAGCAGATGACATCTGTGTCCCCAGGCTGTGGTCATACGAGAGACTGCATCTTCTGTCAGACCAGACTGAACCCAGGGCAATCACTCTTTGGTCTTCCTTCCACGCTTCCTTCCAAGCTTTGGCTGTGGAGTTGTGGCAGCAGGAGGAGGAGGAGGATCGTCGATCTCAATGACATCCCTCTTGGGTGTCAGTTCCCCACTCTCCCCCTTACGAAGGACTTTATAAATCAGGTCCTCAGAGATCTTGCGTTGGCCATCCTGCATGCCCTGCAATTTGGTGGCAGCCATGCAGGCAAAGGCCTCTTCAGGACTGGGGAAGGCCCTGAGGGACGCCGAAGCCTCCTGGATCAGCCTGTATGCTGAATCCTGCACAGGACTGGGAGTCATCTTGCTGGCTCGTTTATGTGGCAGGCGGAGGGGAGGAACCTGAGACTTAGTCAGGCTGTGACTTGTCCCAGGCTTCTCTTGGCTGACACTTAGCCCCGCCTCCTCCTGGCTGCCACTAATCCCCGCCTCCTCCTGACTGCCACATTCCACAGCCTCCTCCTGGCTGAGGTCTTCCTGTGTATGAAAAAGGGACATAGTTTTAGTATTGTTTTCATCAATCACACACAATTTTCACCTCCTGACTGCTGCAAATTGAATGTTAACAAATATAACAGACTATCATTCTGAGCCCAGCATTTTGCATTCTTGTCCCAATTTTGGGTGCCCACTACTGTCTACTGATATGTAAAACACTTTTTTTAATCAGCAATTAATGATCAATAATAACATCTAGTAAACATTTCTTTATTGCCCAGAAATCTGTAGAAGAATGCTATACCTGACTCCAGCTGGGCTCCTCCACTTCTTCCTGGCTGGAAGGCCCAGGTTGGACATCGGAAGCCTCAGCTGGGGTGGAAGGAAGCGTGGAAGGAAGAGTGGAGAGGGATTCCCTGACTTCAGTGTGGTCTGACAGAAATCGCAGTCTCTCATAGTACCACAGCCTGGGTACATATATGGCATCTGCTGCAGCTCCGGACCTCTGGGAATCTGTGACCTTCTTGCGCTCCCTAAGATACGTGCTCCTCAGGCCACCAATTTTAGCTTTTAAATAGGGGATGGTTGCTGTGGGGACCACCGGCTTCACCAACTCCAGCAGTTTCTCCAGTGCTGCCTGCCTCTTCTGTTTGTGGTTATAGTGGGGGTGTCTCACTTGCCACAGACAGGGCAGCTCCCTGTACTTGTCAATGAACAGGGGCAGGAAATTGTGGTCGTTGAACCCATCCATTTTCTCTGCAAGACACAACACAAGACAAACCCCAATGTCAGGCCAAACTCCCCTAATCTTGTTATAATATAGGCTTCCATTTCGAAGCAGTATAGGCCCAAGTTTAGATCCTACCTTCGTTAGCACGATTGGCGTCTCCGATGCTCCTTCCTCCGCTCACAGATCGTACGTAAGACGCGCGCGTTACGATTTATACACACTGCGCATGCGTATAACTCCGCCCGCCCCTGACGTTCTTTCTAGTCTATTCCCCGCCCCTTTTCGTTCGGCGCAGTGGGGGAAGAGCACATGGTGGATAGACAGCAGGATCGTGCTAATTACAGCAACGAGGAGGAGGAGGAGGAGGAAAGGCCGGAGCCTGAAACGTCCCGATCCAGAAGGAGATTAAAGGACTCAAATATGTCCTTTGGGGAGATGTTGGAGATGGTGGACATCCTGAAGAAGGCCGACTATGATGGAAAGTATGGGCCTTACCCCAACCACAATGTCCGAAAGGCCAAGATCATGGCGAAAGTGGTCAGGAGTCTGCACCGGAAATTCGGGGTACGACGATCGAAAGATCAGCTCAGGAAGCGGTGGTCGGACCTGAAATTACGAGAACATGAGCAGTACAGAAAGACCTGGAGAGTGCTGCAAAAAAGTAAGTATTTGTGCTGTGTTCCTATTTTTTTTGTGTTTATTACGTTCGTGCTGCTCCATGTGCTTTTAGGAACTGTTGTACAGTTTAAAATGGCAACTTTCATGTTCATGGGCACATTATTCGTTCGGATCACACATTTTTATTTTGGATGATAAAATACCATTGTTTAGGCCATATGCATTTGGCCACCATTTTGACGCCCTATACTTGTCTTCAAAGAATTGGGTTGTGTAGATGGGTTTGTTACTAGAATGAAATGCAAACTAGATTGTGTGTAAGGAGAGGACACTGAGCAGCTGTTTTCACATCTGGACACTGGAGCACTAGTGTGGGACCCCAGAACACCCTTTTTATTAGGGGGAGGCACACAGGTGCTCCAGTGTATACTATAGGGGGTCTCTATCTGTGAAGCTTGTACTAAACAGGTAAAGTATTGCAGCTTGACAAAGGACACTAAAAAAGCTACATCTTGTAACTCGGCTAAAATAGATAATTGTACCCCACTTCCAAGCAATGTTTCATCTTTCTAGTTCTGCCATCAAATATCTGTGTGCTAATTATACCATTTTTGTTTTACATAGGGGAGAAAAGACTCGGAGGACACCCCTCATCCGAGGAGACCAGAGACCCCCCACCTCTGGAAGAAGGGAAAATCCCCCCAACACAAGATGAGCAGGAGGAAGAAGACGTGGTGGAACTAGTCACCACAACAGGTGAGTGTCTGCAACCACAGGCTCAGATAAGGGATGGATGGCGGCATTTTTTTGCAAACCTAATTTATTTTGGGTTTCCTCTCTTTTTAGGTGATCGTGAGGTTGTGGATGAAGATCCTTTCACATCCGAAAGTGCCCAGATCCTGATCGGGGAGATCATGGGGTGTAATTGGAAAACATCAAGCAAAACATCAATGATGTTATTCCAAAATATAAAAACATCATTGATGTTTTGGGGCGAGTTTAAAACCCCTCCAAATCACTTTCTTCTTTTGTGTGCTACAATGTGCGAAATGTTTTTGTGATTTTTCCCAAAGCCAAATTTGGAGGATGCACACAGTGTGTCAACATGTGCTATCTGCCATCACGGGAGATCAATGGACGGGGGTGCAACCCCTTCCTCAATAATAAAGTAGCGGTGAGGAAGGGCTTTCTCCCCCAAAACACGTCCCTTGATCCCCCGTGATGGCAGATAGCACATGTTGACATTGTGAAATTTGTGTGCATCTTCCAAATTTGGCTTTTATTTAGGAACACAGTTCCTAAATACTCATGTCTGATATTGCCTTCCAGTTCTACCAAATGTGAACTTTGTAAGATCAAGATTTGTGTCTTTCTTGTGGGTTTTACACAGGCCTGTTTTCTATAAAATGCACATTTTGATTTTGGATAATGACACCACAAAAATTGTTATACAACAAACATGTCGGTTTGTCAGAAAAACCTTTGGTAAATGCACATGTGATTGTGCAGGTATTAAAAAGATTGTTCATCAAGAATGTGTGGATTATTGTCTCAACGCTACAACACTTTTGGGGTGATGTAATTGTTGTTTTATGAGAAAATGGGGGTAATTTCCTAAGGGCAAATCCTCTTTGCACTACAAGTGCAGTTTCAGTGCAGTTGCAAGTGCACTTGTAGTGAAAAGTGTCTTTGCATTTAGTAAATAACAGCCAACAGTGCTTTGTATAAGGTTACACAATCATGACATTTTCTGCACTCCACACATTTCTGTCAGGGTCAGCTCAAACAAACACAAGCAGTAAATGTCCACAAAGAAGAGCCTGGGGGGAGATGCCTGTCGAGAACTTGAGGTCCTGCAGGCTTCTCCCTGTGGCCAAATACCGCAAGGTAGAGACCAGCCTCTGCTCCGGAGTGATGGCTTGCCTCATGCAGGTATCCTGCCTGCTGATATAAGGGGTCAGCGAAGCCAACAAACAGTGAAACACGGGGTCCGTCATCCTGAGAAAGTTCCTGAATTCATCAGGTTTATTCTCACGGATCTCACGGAGCAAAGGCATATGACAGAACTGGTCACGCTGAAGCAACCAATTCTTGGTCCATGAACTCCTCCCCACCCTGTTCATGGACTGCACTTGTGTCAAGGTCAGGACTCCAACACCAAGCCCCCGCACAACACGAACTCTACGAGGAGTACGCATACGAAACATGGCTAGAAAACGGTCGGCTGCTCAGAACGAAGTAACAGAACGCACTGAAGAACAGCAAGGCCTGTGAAGAGCGACCTGAAAAACAGCAACGAGCACTCAAGATCACACAGAAAACTCCGATACGAACTGACTGCACGCACTGAAGAGCAGATACAAACCCACAAGCACAAACTCAACGGCAGAAAACGATCTGAAAGCCACGAGTCTGAAAAAGCGCGAATCGTCTCTCACCAAACTTTTACTAACACGAGATTAGCAAAAGGAGCCCAAAGGGTGCCGCGCTTGGTTCTGAACCGGCCTTTTCTAGTCTTGTCGTACGTGGTGTACGTGACCGCGTGGTTGTCGATCGGAAATTCCGACAACTTTGTGCGACCGTGTGTAGGCAAAACAAGTTTGAGCCAACATCCGTCGGAAAAAATCCTAGGATTTTGTTGTCGGAATGTCCGAACAAAGTCCGACCGTGTGTACGCCCTATTACAGTGTAGCAAACTAAAAATGCAACGCCGGTTCATAAAGACATAGATGAGCGAGTTTGAGGTGGATGAACTTGACTTGCCTGCACAGAGTCCTGACCTCAACCCAATAGAACACCTTTGGTATTATTTAGAGCGGAGACTGCAAGCCAGGCCTTCTAATCCAACATGATCGTTAGTATAGTGCTTTTGACAGCCGATTCCGATTTTTTGACAAAAGCTGGATGTGAATTTTTATTGTACGTGAACTCTGATTTTTGTTTAATCAGTACAGTTTTCACCCAAAATAAATTGGAAGAGTAAGACTACGCATGCTAAGAAACGAAAGAATACATACAAAACTATTCAACACATTACATCACTTCTGAAATTGTATTCTGTAGGATGAGAATTTTTGTATAGTGAGTAACCTCTTCACTTTCGATATGAGACTAGCATGTCACAAAAAAACGGACGAACAGTCGTTAGAAAATCTGATCATGTGTACAGGGCTTAAGACTGGGATGCCCTTAAAGTTTATGTGCTTGTAAAGGCAGGTGTCCCAATACTTTTAGTAATATAGTGTATGTCTAAACTACATAAATCAAATAATAAAATTGGAGATATATTTCATCTCCTGGTTGTCTCTATATATCACCAATATCAGACAGTTCTCTAAAGCTGGATATAAAAATGTAAAAAATAAGATACAGTAGTTGACTGCGATATTGTGTCAATCTTGCCGCAGTTATTGGCGAGATTTGACACCTGTGAGCCCCGTCGTGTGAGCCAGCGCTGAGATGGCTCGCTGATCGGGAAAGGAAAACTTTTTTTCCCTTTTGCAATGAGCGACAGGCAGTGCTGACAGCTGTCTGGTATGAATCATGAGGGGGAATGCCGTCCCAAATTTTAAATAAAAAAACTGGCGTGGGTTCCCCCCCAGGGGCATACCAGGCCCTTAGGTCTGGTATGGATTGTAAGGGCAACCCCCTACGCCAAAAAATTGCGGGCCCCCCACCCCAAAGCACCTTGTCCCCATGTTGATGAGGACAAGGGCCTCTTCCCGACAACCCTGGCCGTTGGTTGTCAGGGTCTGCGGGCGGAGGGCTTATCGGATTCTGGGAGCCCCCTTTAATAAGGGGGCCCCCAGATCCCGGCCCCCCACCCTATGTGAATGAGTATGGGGTACATGGTACCCCTACCATTCACCTAGGGGAAAAAAGTGTCAACAAAAAAATAACACACTACACAGGTTTTAAAATTAATTTATTATTCAGCTCCGGGGGTCTTCTTCTGACTTCGGGGGTCTTCTTCCGACTTCTCCGCTCTCTCCGGCTTCTTCTCCTGGTGTTCAGCTTCTTCACCCAGTGTTCGGCCTCCTCTCCCGGTGTTCCGCCTCTACTCCCAGTGTTCCGCCTCTTCTCCTGGGCCCCTCCGCTATCTTCTTCCAGCTCTTTTGCTAGCTTGGGCCTGGTCTGCTGCTGCTGTCCGGTTCTTCTCCAGTATCTTCTGCCGGACACCCCCGCTATCTTCTTCCAGCTCTTTTGCTAGCGGGGGCCCGGTCTGCGGCGCTGTCTTGTCCCCTCTTCTCTTCTTCCAATGTTGACACGACGCTCTCTCCTGCTGGAATGCTGTGTGCGAGCTGCGCTGCCATTTATATAGGTGGTGACCCTGCCCCCTTGTGTTGTCACAGTCCAAGCATGCGCAGGGACTCTGGGGTCACGCCCCTTTATGTGTGGTGAAACTAGGTTGGTGATCAGTGAGTAAAAAGCTGTAAAAAACAGCTCATACTCACTGATCACCAGCCTGCTGCAGCGATCCCCTCTCCTCACCAACAACTTCCGTGTGAGGGGAGGAGAGCTGGTTGCCTAGCAACTGGCTCTGTGTTTACATCACATGACGGCTGTGATTGGACATGGCCGTCATGTGATCAGGAGGGCCAATCACAGAGCCCTCCTGCCGATCGGAGAATCGACTTGTCTGGGTGACACGAGCGCATCGGGATTGCGCCACTGCGCAGGCCTGCGTACTATCCCGCTCCTTCTGAGGGACATTCCTGAACATTCACTCAGAAGGAGAGAGCGCCCACCAGGCCGTTAATGTACATTGGCCGGGTGGGAAGTAGTTAAACATGTAAACACCAAAATCTCAAAATAAGGCTGGTCCTTAAGTGGTTAAAGCGATGTTCCGGCCAAATTTATACTTTTTAAACTAAAATACCCTTATAATACACAAGCTTAATGTATTCTAGTAAAGTTAGTCTGTAAACTAAGGTCCGTCTTGTTAGTTTGTAGCATTAGTTTGTTATTTTAAAAAACTTCCAGCAGGCCGTGGCCATCTTAAGTGTGTGCATCTGAAGCCAGACTGTATTTCTTCCTGGATCTCATCTCGCACATGCTCAGTGCAGCACAAGCAGTGTGAAAGGGATCAGGTCAGGTTTCCATAGCAACAGCAATGTCAGAGGAAGTTGCTGCCCCTTAGCTATGCAAATCTCTCCTCCCCTCCTCCCTCCAGGAACCAGAAAATAAATTACAATTGCATTATTTCTTGCATTGCCTACCTGCAAATGGTGTAGAGCAAGTAAAGATGAATTTCTATGACATCACATCACATCGCCCTGAGAAAATTGCATCAAAACAACCCCCGTAAATGGCATCACAACACCCCCTGCAAATAGCATCACAACCCCCCCGCAAATCGCATCACAACACCCCTCGCAAATGGCATCACAACACCCCCCGCAAATTGCATCACATCGCCCCTAGGAAATCGCATCAAAACCCCCCTGCAAATTGCATCACATCGCCCCCAGCAAATTGCATCACAACACCTCCAGCAAATCGCATCACAACGAACACCCCCCACAAATCGTATCACATCGCCCCCACCAAATTGCATCACAACACCCCCCCAATGGCATCACATCGCCCCCAGCAAATCGCATCACAACACCCCCGCAAATCGCATTACATTGCCCCCAGCAAATTGCTTCATAACACCCCCAGCAAATCGCTTTAGATTGAACACCCCCGCAAATCGTATCACATCGCCCCCCGCAAATGGCATCACAACACTCCCCACAAATCACATCACATTACACCCCCACAAATGGCATCACATCGCCCCCCCAAAAAATTGCATCACAACAACCCCCGCAAATCACATGACAACACCCCCCACAAATCGCATCACATCGCACCCAGAAAATCGTATCGGAACACCCCCACAAATCGCATCACAACACCCCCGCAAATCATATCACATTGCCCCCAGCAAATTGCATCACAACAACCCCCGCAAATCACATCACAACACCCCCCGCAAATGGCATCACATCGCCCCCAACAAATCGTATCTCAGCACCCCCCGCAAATTGCATCATAACACCCCCAGCAAATCGCATCACATCGCCCCAAGCACATCACAACACCCCATCACATGCCACCATCAAAACTGCCCCATCAGAATTGCCCCATCAATACTGCCCCATCAAAACTGCCCCCATCATATTGCCACTATCAAAACTGCCCCATCAAAACTGCCCTATCAAAATTGCCCAATCAAAACTGCCCCATCATATTGCACCATCAAAACTGCCCCATCAAAACTGCCCCATCAGAACTGCCCCCATCAAAACTGCCCATCATATTGCCCCCATCAATACTGCCCCCATTAAAATTGCCCCATCATATTACCACCATCAAAACTGCCCTGTCAAATTGCCACCATCAAAACTTCCCCATCAAAACTGCCCCCATCATATTGCCACCATCAAAACTGCCCCATCATATTGCCACCATCAAAACTGCCCCATCATATTGCCACCATCAAAACTGCCCCATCAAAGCTGCAACCATCATATTGCCCCATCATATTTCCCCCATCAAAACTGCCCCATCAGAATTGCCCCATCAAAACTGCCCCATCATATTGCCACCATCAAAACTGCCCCATCATATTGCCACCATCAAACCTGCCCCATCATATTGCCACCATCAGTACTGCCCTCATCAAAACTTCCTCATCATATTGCCAGCATCAAAACTGCCCGTCATATTGCCATCATCAATACTGCCCCCATCAAAACTGCCCTATCATATTGCCACCATCAAAACTGCCCTGTCATATTGCCCCCATCAAAACTGCCCCATGATATTTCCCCCATCAGTACTGCCCTCATCAAAACTTCCTCATCATATTGCCACCATCAAAACTGCCCGTCATATTGCCATCATCAAAACTGCCCCATCAAAATTTCCCCCATCAGAATTGCCCCATGAATACTGCCCCATCAAAACTGCCAGCATCTAAACTACCCCATCATATTGCTACCATCAAAACTGCCCCATCAAAACTGCCCCCATCAAAACTTCCCCATTAGAATTGCCCCTTCAGAATTGCCCCATCAAAACTGCCCCCTTTCAAAACTGCCCCATCATATTGAAACCATCAAAACTGCTCTGTCTTATTGCCCACATCAATACTGCCCCATCAAAACTGCCCCATTAAAATTGCCCCATTAAAACTGCCACCATCAAAACTGCCCCATCATATTGCCACCATCAAAACTGCCCCCATCAGAATTGTTCCATCAAAACTGCCCCATCATATTGCCCCCATCAAAACTGCCCCTTCACATTGCCACTAGGGATGAGCCGAACACCCCCTGTTCGGTCCGCACCAGAACATGCGAACAGGAAAAAAGTTTGTTCGAACACGCGAACACCGTTAAAGTCTATGGGACACGAACATGAATAATCAAAAGTGCTAATTTTAAAGGCTTATATGCAAGTTATTGTTATAAAAAGTGTTTGGGGACCTGGGTCCTGCCCCAGGGGACATGGATCAATGCAAAAAAAGTTTTAAAAACGGCCGTTTTTTCAGGAGCAGTGATTTTAATAATGCTTAAAGTCAAACGATAAAAGTGTAATATCCCTTTAAATTTGTAGCTGGGGTGTCTATAGTATGCCTGTAAAGGGGCGCATGTTTCCTGTGTTTAGAACAGTCTGACAGCAAAATGACATTTCGAAGGAAAAAAACATTTAAAACTACTGGCGGCTATTGCATTGCCGGTCCGACAATACACATAGAAGTTCATTGATAAAAATGGCATGGGAATTCCCCAAAGGGGAACCGAACAAAAATTTTTAAAAAAATGACGTGGGGGTCCCCCTAAATTCCATACCAGGCCCTTCAGGTCTGGTATGGATATTAAGGGGAACCCCGGCCAAAATTTTTTTTAAAAATGACGTGTGGCCTGGTACTGTTCAGGAGGGGGGGCGCACTCTCGTCCCCCCCTCTTTTCCTGCGGCCTGCCAGGTTGCCTGCTCGGATAAGGGTCTGGTATGGATTTTTGGGGGACTCCACGCCTTTTTTTTAAATTTTGGCCGGGGTTCCCCTTAATATCCATACCAGACCTGAAGGGCCTGGTATGGAATTTAGGGGCACCCCCACGTCATTTTTTTTTTAAATTTTGGTTCGGGGTTCCCCTGTGGGGAATTCCCATGCCGTTTTTATCAATGAACTTCTATGTGTATGTGTATTGTCGGACTGGCAATGCAATAGCCGCGAGTAGTTTTAAATGGGTTTTTTCCTTCGAAATGTCATTTTGCTGTCAAACTGTTCTAAACATGGGAAACATTCGCCCCTTTACAGGCATACTATAGACACCCCCAGCTACGAAATTTAAAGGGATATTACACTTTTATTGTTTGACTTTAAGCATTATTAAAATCACTGCTCCTGAAAAAATGGCTGTTTTTAAAACTTTTTTTTGCATTGATCCATTTCCCCTGGGGCAGGACCCAGGTCCCCAAACATTTTTTATGACAATAACTTGCATATAAGCCTTTAAAATGAGCACTTTTGATTTCTCTCATAGACTTTTAAAGGGTGTTCCGCGGCATTCGAATTTGCCGCGAACACCCCAAATTGTTCGCTGTTCGGCGAACTTGCGAACAGCCAATGTTCAAGTCGAACATGAGTTCGACTCGAACTCGAAGCTCATCCCTAATTGCCACCATCAAAGCTACCCATCAGAATTGTCCCCATCAGAATTGCCTATCAAAACTGGCCACATCAGAACTGTCCCATCAGAAATGCCCCATCTATACTGCGCCCAGCAAAACTGCCCCATCAAAACTGCCCCATCATATTGCCACCATCAAAACTGCCCTATCAGAATTGCCCCATCAAAACTCCTCCTTTCAAAACTGCCCCATCATATTGCCACCATCAAAACTGCCCCGTCATATTGCTACCATCAAACCTGCCCCATCAGAATTGCCCCAACAAAACTGCCCCATCATATTGCCATCATCAAAACTGCCCCATCAAAATTGCCACCATCAGAATTGCCCCATCAATACTGCGCCATCAAAACTGCCACCATCAAAACTGCCACCATCAAAACTGACCCATCATATTGCTACTATTAAAACTTCCCCTATCAAAACTTCCATATTAGAATTGCCCATAAAAACTGCCCCTTTCAAAACTGCCCCATCATATTGTCACCATCAAACTGCTCTGTCATATTGCCCCCATCAATACTGCCCCATCAAAACTGCCCCAATAAAATTGTCTCCATCAGATTTTCCCCATTAAAACTGACCCCATCAAAACTTCCCCATCAAAACTGCCACCAACAAAACTGACCCATGAAAATTGCCCCCATCAAAACTGCCCCATCAGAACTGCCCCAACATATTGCCACCATCAAAACTGCCCCATCAAAATTGCCCCATTAGAATTGCCCCATCAATACTGCCCCCATCAAAACTGCCCCGTCATATTGCCCCCATCAAAACTGCCCCATCATATTGCCACCATCAAAACGGCCCCCATCAAAAGTGCCCCATCATATTGCCACCATCAAAACTGCTCCTTCATATTGCCACCATCAAAACTGCCCCATCAGAATTGTCTCCATCAGAATTGCCTCATCAAAACTGCCCCCATCAAAACTGTCCCATCAGCTGCTCCTTCATATTGCCACCATCAAAACTGCCCCATCAGAATTGTCTCCATCAGAATTGCTCCATCAAAACTGCGCCCAGCAAAATGGCCCCATCTAAACTGCCCCATCATATTGCCACCATCAAAACTGCCCTATCAGAATTGCCCCATCAAAACTGCCCCTTTCAAAACTGCCCCATCATATTGCTACCATTAAAACTTCCCCTATCAAAACTTCCCCATTAGAATTGCCCATAAAAACTGCCCCCTTTCAAAACTACCCCATCATATTGTCACCATCAAACTGCTCTGTCATATTGCCCCCATCAATACTGCCCCATCAAAACTGCCCCAATAAAATTGTCTCCATCAGATTTTCCCCATTAAAACTGACCCCATCAAAACTGACCCATGAAAATTGTCCCCATCAGAATTGCCCCCATCAAAACTGCCCCATCAGAACTGCCCCAACATATTTCCACCATCAAAACTGCCAGCTTCAAAACTGCCCCATCAAAATTGCCCCATTAGAATTGCCCCATCAATACTGCCCCCATCAAAACTGCCCCATCATATTGCTCTCATCAAAACTGCCCCATCATATTGCCACCATCAAAACGGCCCCCATCAAAAGTGCCCCATCATATTGCCACCATCAAAACTGCTCCTTCATATTGCCACCATCAAAACTGCCCCATCAGAATTGTCTCCATCAGAATTGCCTCATCAAAACTGCCCCCATCAAAACTGTCCCATCAGCTGCTCCTTCATATTGCCACCATCAAAACTGCCCCATCAGAATTGTCTCCATCAGAATTGCCCCATCAAAACTGCGCCCAGCAAAATGGCCCCATCAAAACTGCCCCATCATATTTCCACCATCAAAACTGCCCTATCAGAATTGCCCCATCAAAACTGCCCCTTTCAAAACTGCCCCATCATATTGCCACCATCAAAACTGCACCGTCATATTGTCCCATCAAAACTGCCCCATCAAAATTGGCCCCATCAGAATTGCCCCAACAAAACTGCCCCGTCAAATTGCCATCATCAAAACTGCCCCATCAAAATTGCCCCAATCAGAATTGCCCCATCAATACTGCCCCATCAAAACTTCCCCCTTCAGAATTGCCCCATCAAAACTGCCCCCTTTCAAAACTGCCCCATCATATTGCCACCATCAAAACTGCTCTGTCATATTGCCCCCATCAATACTGCCCCATCAAAACTGCCCCATTAAAAATGTCCCCATCAGATTTGCCCCATTAAAACTGCCCCCATCAAAACTGCCCCATCATAATGCCACCATCAAAATTGCCCCCATCAAAATTGCCCCCATCAGAATTGCCCCATCAAAACTGCCCCATCATATTGCCCCATCAAAACTGCCACCAACAAAACTGCCCCATCAAAATTGCCTCCATCAGAATTGCCTCATCAAAACTGCCCCCATCATATTGCCCCATCAAAACTGGCCCATCAAAATTGCCCCATCAGAATTGCCCCATCAAAACTGCCCCCATCAAAACCGCCCCCATCAGAATTGCCCCATCAAAAATGCCCCCATCAAAACTGCCCTATCATATTGCCACCATCAAAACTGCCCCGTCATATTGCCCCCATCAAAATTGTCCCCATCAAATCTGCCCCCATCAAAAGTGCCCCATCATATTGCCCTCATCAAAACTGCCCAATTAAAATTGCCCCTATCAAAATTACCCCATCAGAATTGCCCCATCAAAACTGCCACTTCATATTGCCACCAACAAAACTGCCCCATCAAAACTGCCCCATCAAAATTGCCCCATCAAAACTGCCCCATCATATTGCCACCATCAAAACTGCCCCATCAAAATTCCCCCATCAGAATTGCCCTATCAAAACTGCCCCATCATATTGCCACCATCAAAACTTTGATGGGGCAATATGATGATATTGCCCCATCAAAACAGCCCCATCAAAATTGCCCCCATCAGAATTGCCCCATCAAAACTGCTACCATCAAAACTGCCCCGTCGTATTGCCCCCATCAATACTTCCCCCATCAAAACTGCACCGTCATTTTGCCACCATCAAATCTGTCCCCCATCAAAACTGCCCCATCAGAATTGTCCCCATCAAAACTGCCCCATCATATTGCCACCATCAAAACTGCCCCATCAAAATTAACCATGGCAACAAAAGTCTAGTTGCCCTTATTTAAAGTGCCAACTACTATACAGTATGTAACAGTGAGTTTAAGGGAAAAAATATGCCAATTCTTTATCAGCACACACAGCGGCTTTGGAGGGAAATTACTTTAAAATATGGGTGGACCTCCACTTTAAGGTCCCTTTGTCACCAGCCCACTAGTGCACGAAAAGCGCAGCTAAATCACCACTAAAGCACCGCAAAAATGACCAGCGATTTAGGGCTGTTTTATCGGCTCTGCAGTGTGAAAGGGGACAAGTCACTGTATGGTGATGGAAGTAGTGGTGAATGGCTTGTAGGAAATCCACTTTTACACATTTATGAACTTTCTCTTGATGTTTGTCATTTTATAAGATAACTTTGTTGCTCTTCATGTTTATGTATTTTTGTACATTATATGTTATATAGATTAAAGTAGCTGTGAACAGATTGGAGGAGATCTGCCCTTCCTCACATGTATGAAAGTGTATTTTTGTAGTGAATGTAATTGTTATATCTGATCCCTATTGGTGGAATTATCACATCTAGTATAATATGAAGACTGCAGCACTAGTATATAACATTCACACAATATAAATGTGACAATGTAACAATAAAAGTGAGACTCCTCATCACAAAACTCCCTATAAGTGTATATATAACTATGGTATGGAGACTATTTTACTGATAACTAATGAAGAGAATTTATAATCAGCAGATAAAAAATTAGTGCAGCAATATTAGTACAACATTTTCAAAAAAGTTCCAAATAAAGAACGGTAATAATAAAATCTTCTCCATACCATAAGATCAAATCCTCCACCATGATGTTCTAAGGAAATCCAAAAGTACAATGGTGCCACTTTTAGTCAATGAAGTTTCCACAACATGAGTGAGACTTCTGTGACCATCAAAGTGAATTTCCACAACTGAATCCAAGACTTAGCAGAAGGTTGGAGGTGAAAGCCTAGAGGTCAGTGTGAGTGTGTATGGTCCAATCCCCATACAGGAATAATGAATGGATCACACCACCTCATCCATTTCTCATGTCACATTTAGTAATTGGTTTCCACAAAAAGAAAACATCCTCCAATAGTGTAGATGATCAATCGTCTTTTATTAAGTGATCTAATATTAATGATTTCAATAAAGAGAAATGAGTTCCATTCATGTAGAGAATAGTTACATTCATTCCTGGGGGAGAAATTCATTCATTTTCTTCTGGTAACATTCTTCTCTTCTTCTACAGATTGTCCTATAATTACCTGACAGACAGTTCCTGCCCCCACCTGGCATCTGGAATAAGAAATATCCAGACACTGAGGACACTGAACCTGTCTAGGAACAATCTGGAGGGTCCTCATTTCAGGGATCTGATGGAAGCTCTGACAACAAGCCAGATAGAGGAATTACAGTGAGTATAACAGTACTGACTGAGACAACTAGAAAATGCATTTCCTGGGGAAAATGAGTGGGAATGCTGAATAGCTGAATTGCTAAAGCTAACTAGATGAATAGATGAAATCTATAGGAAAAAGTTGAAGTGAGAATAGTTGGAAAAGTAGGAATGGTTTTAAAATAAACATGAATTTCATTCAAAAAGTTTAACAACACCACTAATGTATGAAAGATGTTTAATATTTAAAGGTTTTTTGATAAGCTTTCTGATCATTAATCCCCACACTTAACGAGTGAGAGACAGTGTGAGAGAACCCTTCCACAAGCCTTAATAAATCCACAAGAGTACATGCTATGGAAACAGCGACTTCACCGTTAGAGACACACGGCCTTCGTGAATGTATCGCCATAAAATTTATGTTAAGAAACTTAAAAATGTGGGCATGTCAGTGACTTAAAAAACAAGTTGGCTATGCGTTTCGCTGGGAAATGTGAAGAATTTTATACATCAAAACTTCCCCATCATATTGCCCCATCAAAATGGCCCCCATCAAATTTGCCCCATCAAAGCTTCCTCATCACATTGCCACCATCAAAAATACCCCCATCATATTGCCCCATCAAAACGACCCCCATCAAAACTGCCCCATCATATTGCCACCATCAAAACTTCCCCAGCAGAATTGCCCCATCATATTGCTCTATTATAAATCAGTACATGGTGTGTCTTTCCCATCCCCCGGGCTCTGTAATCAGAGCTGAGATGCTCCAGCTGCCTCCCCCACCGCCCATCATTGTGTATAAGAAGCTTTGGTAACCATGGCAACAAAAGCCTTTAAAATTAAATTTCCTGAAATGATCACTAAACTTAAACAGCTTTTTCACAAAAACTGTAAAATATATCAAACTGAAAAGATATAGCCAGATAGAGGAATATTTCGTGAACATTTTAAAGTTTGTCTGGTGTCTGTAGGTGAAAGTATGAAGGAGATTAAACTTTTGGGAGCGGAAGAAGATTTTAAGGATTTGAAGCATGCTCTCATTGACGTCAATGTTAAAAAAAAGTGTTAAAAAGCTTAATATTTTAAAAAGTATAAATAGTAGAAAAAAAGTTGAAAAAGTCCCATCATCAGCTGAAAGAGATGAACATTTTAAAAGTTGAATGGTTTTAATAGCTAAAAGTATGCAGAAGTTACGCAGAGCCAAAAAACGTACGGAATAAAATTAAAGATTAAAAATAGAAAATGCATTTCCTGGAGAAAATGCGTGGGAATGCTGAATAGCTGAATTGCTAAAACGGCCCCATCAAAACTGCCCCATCATATTGCCACTATCAAAACTGCCCCATCAGAATTTCCCCATCAAAACTGCCCCATCAAAACTGCCCCATCATATTGCCATCATCAAAACTGCCCCATCAGAGTTGCCCCATCAAAACTGCCCCATCATATTGGCACCATCAAAACTGCCCCATCAGAATTGCCCCATCAAAACTGCCCCATCATATTCCTCTATTATAAATCAGTACATGGCGTGTCTGTCCCCTCCCCCGGGCTCTGTAATCAGAGCTGAAATGCTCCAGCCACCTCCCCCACCGACCATCACTGTGTATAACAGAAGCTTTGGTAACCATGGTAACAAAAGCAGCCCAGTACACTCTGTTTAATCGCTAACATTTCCTGAAATGACCACTAAACAAACAGCTTTTTCACAAAAACTGTAAAAGATATCAAACTGAAAAGATATAGCCAGATAGCTGAATATTTTGTGAACATTTTAAAGTTTGTTTGGCGTCTGTAGGTGACAGTATGAAGAGCTGAAACTTTTGGGAGCGGAAGAAGATTTTAAGGATTTGAAGCATGTTCTCATTGACTTCAATGTTAAAAAAGTGTTAAAAAGCTTAATATTTTAAAAAGTAAAAATAGTAGAAAAAAAGTTCAAAAAGTCCCATCATCAGCTGAAAGAGCAGAACATTATAAAAGTTGAATGGTTTTAACAGCTGAAAGTATGCAGAAGTTACGCAGAGCCAAAAAACGTACGGAATAAAATTAAAATAAAAAAATAGAAAATGCATTTCCTGGAGAAAATGCGTGGGAATGCTGAATAGCTGAATTGCTAAAACGGCCCAATCAAAACTGCCCCATCATATTGCCACTATCCAAACTGCCCCCATCAGAATTGCCCCATCAAAACTGCCCCCATCAAAACTGCCACATCATATTGCCACCATCAAAACTGCACCATCAAAATTGTCCCGATCAAAACTGCCCCATCATATTGCCATCATCAAAACTGCCCCATCAGAGTTGCCCCATCAAAACTGCCCCATCATATTGCCATTATCAAAACTGCCCCATCAGAGTTGCCCCATCAAAACTTCCCCATCATATTGCCACCATCAAAACTGCCCCATCAGAACTGCCACATCAAAAATGCCCCATCATATTCCTCTATTATAAATCAGTACATGGTGTGTCTGTCCCCTGCCCCGAGTTCTGTAATCAGTGCTGAGATGCTCCAGCCACCTTCCCCACCGCCCATCACTGTGTATAACAGAAGCTTTGGTAACCATGGCAACAAGAGCAGCACAGTACACTGTTTAAATCGCTAAAATTTCCTGAAATGACCACTAAACAAACAGCTTTTTCACAAAAACTGTAAAATATATCAAACTGAAAAGATATAGCCAGATAGCTGAATATTTTGTGAACATTTTAAAGTTTGTTTGGCGTCTGTATAGGTGAAAGTATGAAGGAGCTGAAACTTTTGGGAGCGGAAGAAGATTTTAAGGATCTGAAGCATGCTCCCATTGACTTCAATGTTAAAAAAAAGTGTTAAAAAGATTAATATTTTAAAAAGTATAAATAGTAGAAAAAAAGTTGAAAAAGTCCCATCATCAGTTGAAAGAGACCAAAGTTTTAATAGTTGAATGGTTTTAATAGCTGAAAGTATGCAGAAGTTACGCAGAGCCAAAAAATATACGGAATAATAAATAATACTAGAAAATGCATTTCCTGGGGAAAATGCGTGGGAATGCTGAATAACTGAATTGCTAAAATGGCCCCCATCAAAACTGCCCCCATCAAAATTGCCCCATCAAAATTGTCCCCATCAAAACTGCCCCATCATATTGCCACCATAAAAACTGCCCCATCAAAACTGCCCCATGATATTGCCGCCATCAAAACTACCCCATCAGAATTGCCCCATCAAAACTGCCCCATCATATTGCCACCATCAAAACTGCCCCATCAGAATTGCCGCATCAAAACTGTCCCATCATATTGACACCATCAAAACTACCCCCATCAAAATTACCCCCATCAAAACTGCCCCATCATATTGCCACCTTTAAAACTGCTCCATTAAAATTGTCCCCATCAAAACTGCCCCATTATATTGCCACCATCAAAACTGCCCCATCAGAATTGCCCCATCAAAACTGCTCCATCATAATTGCCCTATCAAAACTGCCCCATCATATTGCCACCATCAAAACTGCCCCATCAGAATTGCCCCATCGAAACTGCCCAATCATATTCCTCTATTATAAATCAGTACATGGTGTGTCTGTCCCCTCCCCCGGGCTCTGTAATCAGAGCTGAGATGCTTTAGCCACTTCCCCCTGTGTATAACAGAAGCTTTGGTAACCATGGCAACAAAAGCAACACAGTACACTCTGTTTAATGGCTAAAATTTCCTGAAATGACCACTAAACAAGCAGCTTTTTCAGAAAAACTGTAAAAGATATCAAACTGAAAATATATAGCCAGATAGCTGAATATTTTGTGAACATTTTAAAGTTTGTTTGGCGTCTGCAGGTGAAAGTATTAAGGAGCTGAAACTTTTGGGAGCAGCAGAAGATTTTAAGGATCTGAAGCATGCTCCCTTTGACTTCAATGTTAAAAAAAGTGTTAAAAAGCTTAATATTTTAAAAAGTATAAATAGTAGAAGAAAAGTTGAAAAAGTCCCATCATCAGCTGAAAGAGACGAACATTTTAATAGTTGAAGGGTTTTAATAGCTGAAAGTATGAAGAAGTTACGCAGAGCCAAAAAACATACGGAATAAAATTAATAAAAATTAATAAAATCGAATAACAATAGTGGGACTGTTAAAGCATTCCCACTAACTAAAATTACAAATAAATAAAATCAAATAACAATAGTGGGACTGCTAAAGCATTCACACTAACTAGAAAAGCTACAATTTCTGGGGAAATTGTGAAAAGTGTTCTTTCCTCTACAACTGGAGTGGGCCGAGTAACTGGGTGGAGTGGCTTGAGTAATTGTGTGGTTGGAGTGGCTGGAGTAACTGTAAAAAGTGTTAAAAAGCTTAATATTTTAAAAAGTATAAATAGTAGTAAAAAAGTTGAAGTCCCATCATTAGCTGAAAGAGCTGAACATTTTTTTTCAAAAATGATTTTTTTTTTCAAAAGATTATTTTTTCAAAAATATATGTATTTTTTTTTCAAAAATGATTGTTAATTTTTTTTTTCATTGGGTGATCATAATGTTTTGGCTGATCATGTTGTGGTCATAATGTTTTGGCTGATCGTGGGGTGGACATAATGTTTTGGCTGATCATGGGGGGCTTATAATGTTTTGGCTGATTATGGCGTGGTCATAATGATTTGGCTGATTATGGCGTGGTCATAATGTTTTGGCTGATCATGGGGGAGTCATAATGGTTTGGCTGATCGTGGGGTGGACATAATGTTTTGGCTGATCATGGGGCGGTCATAATGATTTGGCTGATTATGGCGTGGTCATAATGTTTTGGCTGATCATGGGGGGGTCATAATGGTTTGGCTGATCGTGGGGTGGACATAATGTTTTGGTTGATAATGGGGTGGTCATAATGTTTTGGCTGATCATGTTGTGGACATAATGTTTTGGGTGATCATGGGGGGTCATAATGTTTTGGCTGATTATGGCATGGTCATAATGATTTGGCTGATTATGGCGTGGTCATAATGTTTTGGCTGATCATGGGGCGGTCATAATGATTTGGTTGATTATGGCGTGGTCATAATATTTTGGCTGATCATGGGGGGGTCAGAATGTTTTGGCTGATCATGGGGGGTCATAATGTTTTGGCTGATAATGGGGTGGTCATAATGTTTTGGCTGATCATGGGGGGGTCATAATGTTTTGGCTGATCATGCGGGGGTCAGCTTTTGTCATACCTTCATCTAGCAGATGAAGGTATGACCACATGCATTTGGGGGGTCTCAGCATCTTGTGTTTACAACCACTGTTTCCTAGCAACGCTCATGTCCTGTTTATGCTTCACAAATACTGCTCAATACACAATACACAGGTTAATGATAGATGTAATAACTGTGCAGTAATTCAAATGGCCGTATTTTAAAAACTATAAATCCTACAGCGAAGATCTTTATATTATGAGAATCACAAGACCCAGACCTAGATTTTGATATATAGTATGTCTCTGAAATATTAAAATTGAAGGCACAGTCGCAGTTTAGATATTACCCTTCAAATTTGAAGGGGCTAGAGTGTAGTTTCAATGAATGTCAATGGACTGCATGAGTTGCAAACAAATGGTCATATTATGAAAACTATCAGGACTATGGCTTAGCCGTGGACATGTTTAGTGGCAGCAGGGATAGCTGAACGTTTTGATATAAGATTTGTGTAGGTGGGCTTGAAAATGAGGGAGTGGTGGCAGTTTAGAAATCATGTTCTGATTTTTCAGCTTTTGTCACCTCCCACTCTAGTTTTGAACATTTCCCCATTCATTCCTATGGGACAAATTTTGCCGCAAAAATTACGATATTTCGTGAACCATTTGGTGAAACATTCCACAAAATAATAGCACACCATTCGGGAACAATCAGCACGTTTTGGTATATTACTTGTCTATGTAGTGTAAAAGCTGTGGGAGGAGTTAGGGTGGTAAATTTGGCTATAATAATAAGAATAATATATATGTGAGATAACAGTAAGTGGTGTTGCTATGCAAGAATACTTACCTAGAAAAGCTACAATTTCTGGGGAAATTGTGAAAAGTGTTCTTGCCCCTACAACTGGAGTGGGCGGAATAACTGGGTGGAGTGGCTTGAGTAACTGTGAAAAGTGTTAAAAAGCTTAATATTTTAAAAAGTATAAATAGTAGTAAAACAGTTGAAGTCCCATCATTAGCTGAAAGAGCTGAACATTTTTTTTCAAAAATGATTTTGTTTTTGTTTTCAAAAATGATTTTTTTTTTTTTCAAAAATGATTTTTTTTTTTTTTCAAAAATGATTTTTTTTTTCAAAAATGATTTTTTTTTTCAAAAATGATTATTTTTTTTTTTCAAAAATGATTTTTTTTTTTCAAAAATGATTTTTTTTTTCAAAAATTATTATTTTTTTTTTTAAATGATTTTTTTTTTTTTCAAAAATGATTTTTTTTTTCAAAAATGATTTTTTTTTCCAAAAAGATTTTTATTTTTTTTCAAAAATGAATTTTTTTTTTCAAAAATGAATTTTTTTTTCATGGGGCGGTCATAATGTTTTGGCTGATCATGGGGTTGTCAGCTTTTGTCACCTCCCACTCAAGTTTTGAACAATTCACCATTTATTCCTATGGGACCAATTTTGCCGCAAAAATGACGATATTTCGTGAACCATTCGACGAAACATTCCACAAAGTAATAGCACACTATTCGGGAACAATCCGCACGTTTCAGTATATTACTGTCTATGTAGTGTAAAAACTGTGGAAGAAGTTAGGGTGGTAAATTTGGCTATAATAATAATATATATGTGAGATAACAGTAAGTGGTCTTAATAAAAGAAAAAATCTGCTGTGGTTGACCCTTTACCCCGATCACAGACACTTCCGGGTGCATACCTAAGGGGGTGCATGAGAAGCACGAGCATGGGGGGCTGTCATATGGGGGCCTCCCAGAACTAGCTGGCCGCACTGTAGCCATCATTCAGCTATAGCATGGTCAGCAAGTGGTTAAAGTTGGATATAAAATGAAGAAATTAAATATCTGAATTAAAAACAAAAAAAAATGTGTAATCTCCAAGGCCTCATGCACACTGGATGTTTTCTTAACTCTCCTAGAAGTCTTCCTCCTGGCAGCATTTTAGCCAAAAAAAGCCTTAAGATTGTAAAAGTGTGTAATGTATTTAGCAGCATTTACCTGTGTCAAGCATTTGGGCATTCATTCATGTCATTGGCCAGAATAAATAATTTATTATGTCCATTGAAATAAATTAACACTCAAGTGCTAAACTTGCCTTGCATTACCACGAGTTTAGACACATTTACATGCGTTTACATTCATCAAGTGTTTTTATGACAAAACTTTGCTGCTCCTGGACACACTAGAGATGTTTTTTCTGCCTCTAAACTCTCCCGTCACTAAACTCCTCTAACAGTTTATGTGTGAATGGACACATAGGATAACACAGAGGGGAGATTAGGGGCAGGAAAAAATGCCAGACACCCCTAGGAGCAAAATCATCCAGTGTGTATGAGGCCTGATAGTGAGAACCAGAAACCAGCAGGAAGACTGATATACATCCAAATAGTACAATATGGAAGACGGCAGCACTAGTATATAACATTCACACAATATAAATGTGAAAATATAACATTAAAAGTGAGACTCCTTAACACAACATTCCTTATAAGTGAATATATAACAATGGTATTGAGACTATTTCACTGATAAATAAAAAAGAACATATAAACAGCATATATAAAAATAGTGCAGCGATAGTAGTGAGACTCATAAAAATAGCCCCCAAAAAACTGGTAATAATGAAAACTAGAAAATGCATTTCCTGGGGAAAATGCGTGGGAATGCTGAATTGCTAAAACGGACCCCAGCAAAACTGCCCCCATCATATTGCCATCAAAACTGCCCCATCAGAATTGCCCTATCAAAACTGCCCCATCTTATTGCCACCATCAAAACTGCCGCATCAGAATTGTCCCATCAAAACTGCCCCATCATATTACCAACATCAAAACTGCCCCATCATAATTGCCCCATCAAAACTGCCCCATCATATTCCTCTATTATAAATCAGTACATGGTGTGTCTGTCCCCTCCCCCGGGCTCTGTATCCCCTCCTCGGGCTCTGTAATCAGAGCTGAGATGCTCCAGCCACCTCCCCCCTTGTGTATAACAGAAGCTTTGGTAACCATGGCAACAAAGCAACACAGTACACTCTGTTTAATGGCTAAAATTTCCTGAAACGACCTCTAAACAAAAAGCTTTTTCACAAAAACTGTAAAAGATATCAAACTGAAAAGATATAGCCAGATAGCTGAATATTTTGTAAACATTTTAAAGTTTGTTTGGCGTCTGTAGGTGAAAGTATGAAGGAGCTGAAACTTTTGGGAGCGAAAGAAGATTTTAAGGATCTGAAGCATGCTCCCATTGACTTCAATGTTAAAAAAAGTGATAAAAAGCTTAATATTTTAAAAAGTATAAATAGTAGAAAAAAATTTGAAAAAGTCCTATCATCAGCTGAAAGAAACGAACATTTTAATAGTTGAATGGTTTTAATAGCTGAAAGTATGCAGAAGTTACGCAGAGCCAAATAACGTACGGAACTAGAAAATGCATTTCCTGGGGAAAATGCGTGGGAATGCTGAATAGCTGAATTGCTAAAACAGCCGCCATCAAAACTGCCCCATCATATTGCCATCAAAACTGCCCCATCAAAATTGCCCCATCAAAAC
The DNA here is from genome assembly GCA_037952925.1 of Lithobates clamitans. Classification (NCBI taxonomy): domain Eukaryota; kingdom Metazoa; phylum Chordata; class Amphibia; order Anura; family Ranidae; genus Lithobates; species Lithobates clamitans. Next base: position 1,224,325 of record JBBGZY010001372.1, read on the forward strand.
TGCCCCATCAGAATTTCCCCATCAAAACTGCCCCATCAAAATTGCCCACTCAAAACTGTGCCCATCATATTGCCATCAAAACTTCCCCATCAGAATTGCCCCATCAAAACTGCCCCATCATATTGCCACCATCAAAACTGCCCCATCAGAATATCCCAATCAAAACTGCCCCATCAAAATTGCCCACTCAAAACTGCGCCCATCATATTGCCATCAAAACTTCCCCATCAGAATTGCCCCATCAAAACTGCCCCATCATATTGCCACCATCAAAACTGCCCCATCATATTGCCACCATCAAAACTGCCCCATCAGAATTGTCCCATCAAAACTGCCCCATCATAATTGCCCCATCAAAACTGCCCCATCAGAATTGCCCTATCAAAACTGCCCCATCATATTCCTCTATTATAAATCAGTATATGGTGTGTCTGTCCCCTCCCCCGAGCTCTGTAATCAGAGCTGAGATGCTCCAGCCACCTCCCCCCTTGTGTATAACAGAAGCTTTGGTAACCATGGCAACAAAACCAACACAGTACACTCTGTTTAATGGCTAAAATTTCCTGAAATGACCACTAAACAAACAGCTTTTTCACAAAAACTGTAAAAGATATCAAACTGAAAAGATATAGTCAGATAGCTGAATATTTTGTGAACATTTTAAAGTTTGTTTGGTGTCTCTAGGTGAAAGTTTGAAGGAGCTGAAACTTTTGGGAGCGGAAGAAGATTTTAAGGATTTCAAGCATGCTCCCATTGACTTCAATGTTAAAAAAAGTGTTAAAAAGCTTAATATTTTAAAAAGTATAAATAGTAGAAAAAAATTTGAAAAAGTCCCATCATCAGCTGAAAGAGACGAACATTTTAATAGTTGAATGGTTTTAATAGCCGAAAGTATGCAGAAATTACGCAGAGCCAAAAAACGTACGGAATAAAATTAAAATTAAAATTAAAAATAAATAAAATCGAATAACAATAGTGGGACTGCTAAAGCATTCCCACTAATTAATTTACACCATAATATGTAATCCTCCATCACAATGTTCAAAGGAAATCCCAAAGTGCAACTGTGTCACTTTGTTTCTACAAAGTTATTACAAGATGAGTGAGACTTCTGTGACCATCATTCATCAATCTCCACAACTGAATCCAAGAGCAGAAGGTTGGAGGTGAAAGCCTAGAGGTCAGTGTGAGTGTGTATGGTCCAATCCCCATACAGGAATAATGAATGGATCACACCACATCATCCACTTCTCATGTCACATTTAGTAATTGTAGTCGACAAAAATAGAAAACACTCCAATAGTGTAGATGACCCAAGACTTTCTTTATTATAACAATCTCATAAAGCAAAATATAAAAGCTTTCATATATGCAAAAAAAGTAAGTTAACTGTATGATTGGTGCCATATACAATAACATCAACATCAGCCTTAAAAAGTTCCTCCTTATGTATTTCATCTGAATAGGAGATCCTCTGAGCCCCTGATGACATCTTGTTTGGGTAAAATGCAAAGTGGGAAGCTTATAAGGACTTTTGTGATGAGGAGTCTCACTTTTATTGTTATATTTTCACATTTATATTGTTTGAAAGTTATATATACCAGTACTACAGCCTTGTATATAATACAGCTGGCTGTAGATATTCATGTGGAATTTTTAATTTTATGAATGGCTGATCAATTTTTGAATTGTTAGTTGCGGTTCAAACACAAATGTGTTTATGACTGCGGTGACAAGAAGATTTGAAGGAGCAGGATGGCAATTTATTTCTTGAATGAACAAATTCCTAATAGTGTGTGTGATTTTCATTCAGTGAAGTTCAAAATCAAATGGTAAAAAGTATACAGAATTTTGAAATAAGTTTGAACAAAATTCATACAGCCATCAGATTAATGAGATTTTTTACATGAATTTTTTGTGTATGTAGCCATGCTTAGTAATTTCTGTATTATAATAAGTAAAGTTCTTCAGAAAGGAAAGGCTCCCTCTAGTGTCCTTCTCTTTGTATTCATGCTGTTATGACTTTTGTTTGGCTTTTGCAATAGCCACGCTCCAATGCATTGTGGGGGATGTAGTGAATGAGGCAGCCAGTGACTCATATGTAAATTACCAGTCAAGGAACTACCTACCAACAATGCCTACTTACCTACCCACAAGGCCAAGCCACAGAACTGATTGCTGGGTAGGGGTATAAAAGAAAGAGGCGTGGCACGTTTGCTCTCGCTCTGGATGCCATTAAAGACCTGCCTGCAGGGAGCTGTGTGTGTGTGATCAGGAAACTGCGCCCTGTGAGGTGCGGAGCGGAATCGTTTGACTTCCAAGGAGTTCCGGGACACAGTGCGCTGGATCAGCATGTGAACGGAGTGGAGAGCTCAAGATAACCCAAAGGTTTCCTGTATTATAGTCACCAGCAATCAGTCGGAGTTTGTTTTATTATACTGCAAAGTGAACACGGTGTTGCATCCTTCAGTAGGGAAGAAGTTTCACAAGTGCTCTATATAACCAAGCACACAGTTACTTATTCATCATCTTTACTATAACTTACTACTTATTCATTTCCTGGATTACAAATACTGCAGTATAATAAGCTAGCTGAAGAAAGAAGACCAAAGACTTTACTTTTCTCTATAAAGTGCTCTTACTTCTTTTATGCACTCTGTGATATTGGGGTGTTTAGCTCAGTGGTCGATGCATCTTCACATAGTGAGCCCACAGCAGTCAGTTATCAGGTTTGAGGGCATGGCAGCCCATTTTTATTAACAGGAACAAAATAAAAGTTTATACACAGGATTTCCCACACAGGGGTTCTTCTCAAGTAAATTCATATAACAGGAAATGCCAAGCCTCCTGGCTCCCCGGCTTTCTTTGCCTTGCAGTTCCCTGCTGAACCAGTCTACTCCTGTCCTCAACAGAACTCTCCAGACCCCTGGGTTTGCTTACTGTCCCCCAGACTTCAGGACTTCCTTCAGCCCCCTTGGACTTACTAGTCGCCTCGGCTCTCCCAGCCTCCCAGACCCTTCTCTGGTCTCACAGGCCCTTGTAGCTGTCCCAACCTTCCCAGTCCTTCAGACACAAAGTCCCCCTTACCAGTGATGTAATCTCACACAGGGCAGACAGCTTTTCAGACACAGGTCTGTCTTGTTGCAGCAGCAGCAAGCTGCACATACTTCACCTTCCTCCACTCTCTGTTCTCACTAGCCCCTCGTTATATGGGCTGTGTGCACCTGGGCACACAACCTGCTGGCTCTCCATAAGACATGGACACAGGGTTAGAGATCCCATCCCACCCAAGTCTCTGCGGGATCTCCAAACTACAGAGCCCCATTGGAACATAGCAAAACGTGGAGAAAGCTGCCAACACAGTTTTCTCCCTTTCAAAGCTATGCTCTGTAGCACTGCAGTCTGCCAACATGCAGACTCTGTGTCCATTTCCCATCCCTTTTCACAGCGACAGGGACTCTCACTATTACAACTCTAAGAACTGCATTACAACCTAGGGGAAGCCCTTGAGTATGAATTTTAGATATATATATGTGCTGTATTACATTACTGCATTGTATTTGAAATTGCATTGACAGTTTAATGCATGTATGCTCTGGGGTTGAGGTGGGAATGTGCTCAGTGTCAGGACTTTCTGCCTGTCTGCATATACTTCCCCAGCAACCATTGAGTTTGACTTTAGAAGTGTATGTATTGTTACCATTTTCATTTGTGATATCTGAGTTTAAATACTAAATTCACACTGTTACAATTATATTACAGTAGACTCTTTACGTGGTTCAGTAGCGCTGTGTGCACTCTTATTTTTTAGCACTGCATTGCAACATGGAACCTGAGGTGCCAGAGGTAAGCGAGGATCTGAGGAATCGGGGTAGCCAGTGGGGTACAGAGTCAATCAGCAACCCCTACGGGGGTACTGTGCTACATGGAGGTCCCACCGAGATATCCCATCTGGAATGCCCGAGCAGATCAGGGGAGGAATTAAGAATAGAAGAAGTCATGGACTCAGTAATGGCTACCCGATGGAGCCAGGAGCATGGGAGTCAGTTGGAGAAAACCACAGTCCTGAGGCTACCAGGAGACCAATGGTTTGACAAAGAGGTGAGGCAGTTGATGAAGAGAGCGGTGCCAGAACAGGAGTCTTACCTCTTGGACCTGAAACATGATATGCAAGAGGATTTCACTTATGTCCTTCTGGAATGGAAAGACTACACTCCAGCAGAGTGGGAGTGGTGAGCTTAGCAGAGGGACTTGATGGCCAGGTGATTTCAGTGCAGGAATCAGAAGAGAAAGAAGAGAAACCACCAGAGAGTCCCATGGCGAGAAGCTCAATCGGGGGAAGTCCAAAGCCCATGTGTCAGGCCATTGAGGGAAGCCCTGGGACTGGAATGCCACCCGCATCATTCTACCTTGATATGAGCCGTTTAGTGGATAGTCTGATACAAAGCCACCAGATATCTACCAATGAGAGAGATAGGAAACTGCCGACCTTCTCAGGTGGAATACCTGCGGTGATCCTGGACACTTTAGGGCACAGGAGCTGAATGTGGAGCTGCTGGAAGAGTTGGTGAAGATGTTGAAGACATTATTGAAAGATCAACCGGTGGAAAACTGTCGGGGGTCAAGTAACCCGACACTGGGGTCAGGGAACCCGGCACAGAGGGTCAATGCTTTACCACCTTTCAGGACCACAGTTACGTCCTTTCAGGATACTCCTGGGAAAGTTTGCCCAACTAGCCCAATTCAAAAGAAGTAGATAAGCCCGCCTAAGGTCTCTCAGAGCACCAGGAATAAGAGTGGTGACTTTAACCACACTAGGCAGGATTCTGAAAACTTCTCAGAAAAGTTAGTGGGGCCGTCCCTGATTGTACCAGTACAAATAGATGGAGTTTATACCAAAGCTCTATTGGATACTGGGGCTCAGGTCACATTGTTATACCGGGACTTTTATGACAAGCACCTGAGCCATATCCCCATCCGTAAACTAGAAGACCTCGAGATTTGGGGAATTGGAACCACCAGATGCCCATACGATGGCTACATTCCCATCTAGATCTCCTTTGGGCCAGCAGCTGTGGGAAAAGAAGAAGCTTTCAACACCTTGGCTGTTGTGTGCCCCAGGCCCCCCGGGCTGAGCGAAATTCCATACTGGTAGGGACTAACACTGACCTAGTGAGAAGGCTGCTGTTCTCCGCGCTGAATGAAGATGGGTTCACCATAAGTAAGATTCACCCGCAGCTACGGCAAGCTTGTCAACGGGTGGCAAGGGAGAAGAAGGCCCCAAAAGGAGAAGTGGGATGGCTTTGGAAGTTGGAGGATAAAGAGAGGATCCTGCAACCAGGGGAGATTGCTCATGTGAAGGCCACCATCAAGCTGACTTGGGATCAACCAGGCCCATTTGTAGTGTGGGAGACAGATGAGCGGGCCAGAGCAGCTGGATTGGAGATGGTTCCTGAGCTGGTTCCTATCTGAGATCTGCACAAAACAAGAAGGAAAGTGCCCATCCAACTGAAGAATGTGACTGATCAGCCCATTAAGTTGGAAGCTCGCATGCTGGTGGGGCAGGTGAGTGCTGCCACTCCTGTGCTCCCGGAAGAAGCGGGGGGCTCGAAAAATAGCCAGCAGCTACAGAAGGAGTTCCAGCACTGCTCAGAAGTCTTGCCCCCTTTTTGGCAGAAAAGGGTGAAGACTCAGCTGATGAGGTGGGAAAAGCTGTTTGCAAAAGACGATTTTGATGTGGGATGTGCAAGAAGTGCCAAACACAGAATTCGTCTCCAGGAAGACAAGCCTTTCCAAGAGTGAGCCAGAAGGGTACCCCTTAGTGACTTGGAAGACTTAAGAGAGCAGCTTGCCGAGTTAAAAAGGTCTGGGGTCGAATCTCAGAGCCCTTATGCATCCCCTATTGTGGTGGTGAGGAAAAAGAATGTGTATCAACTATCGAACCCTGAAACAGTGCACCATACCAGACCAATACACCACACCCCGCATTTAAGATGCTCTGCAGTGTCTCACTGGTGCTAAGTGGTTCAGTGTGTTGGATTTTAAGAGGTGGATACTACCAGATTCCCATGCACTCAGAAGACCGGGAGAAGACAGCTTTCATATGCCCGGTTTGTATGAGTTCAGTTGGATGACTCAGGGCCTGTCGAGGGCTGCTGCTACCTTTCAATTGTTGATGGAAAGAACAGTTGGAGACATGAATCTCGTAGAAGTTCTGGTGTACTTCGATGCATCATCGTGTTAGGAAAGATCCTGGAAGAGCATGAGGCCCGATTGGAGAAGGTATTCGCTCGCCTCTATGAAGAAGAGTTGAAGCTGTCACTAGAGAAATGCCAGTTTTAAAGAACTTCTGTTACCTAATTGGATCATGTGGTATCCACAGGAGGAGTTGCCACGGATCCTCAGAAGCTGGAGGCTGTCACTACCTGGCCTCGACCAAAAACAGTAATTGAGTTGAGATCGTTTCTGGGGTACTGTTCATATTACCGAAGATTTGTGGAAAACTTTGCCAAGATCGCCCGGCCACTCAATGAGTTATTGCATGCTGTTAAAGGTGAGGAAGAAGAAGGAGTGAAGCCTAAGAAGAGTGGCGCTCGCAAGAAAGGAGAGTCTGTTCAGAGTCAATGGACTCCTTTATGTGAAAAGGCATTTTGGAGGTTGAAGAAAAGTCTCACAGAGGCTCCAATCTTGGCCTATGCTGATCCCAGCCTGCCCTATGAGCTACATGTGGATGCCAGTAGAGATGGCCTTGGAGGAGTGTTGTATCAAGAACAGAACGGGGGATTGCGACCCGTAGCATATGTGAGTAGAAGCCTTACCCCATCAGAAAAGAACTACCCTGTACACAAACTGGAATTTCTGGCCCTCAAGTGGACTGTGGTCGACAAGTTAAGAGACTATTTGTATGGAGCTGAGTTTATTGTCAAGACAGACAACAACAGTTTGACAGTAAAGTTGGATGCCACTGAGCATAGGTGGATAGCAGCGTTGGCAGGGTTCTGGTTCAGCCTGAAGTACCGGCCTGGAGTTGGGATCCGAGATGCAGATGCATTATCTCGCAGGCCTCATAGACATGAAGAAGAACCAGAAGAATGGGCCCGTGTAACAGAGGAAGGAGTACGGGCCTTGTGTCAGGGTTTGGACAAGAAGATGAAAAGAAGGAGTGGCTGCTGAATATCTGGGAGTACATCCATCTGGCATACCCAGACGTTATTGCGGACTGACCCAAGTAAGAGGAGAGGGTTTGCCTCAATTCTCCAAAAGGGATTTGAAGAAGGACCAGGAGGAGGACCCATTGGGTCAGTTAGCATTACAGGCTTTAAAAAAAAACAGGACCCTGGATTGTTACTGAAGAGTAACGTGAAGGGGGCAAAGATCTTGCATAGAGAATGGGATCGGCTGAAAATCAGAGATGGAGTACTGTATCGGCGTTGCCAAATTGAAAACAGGGAAGAAAGGTGGCGGTGGCTTTTTCAGAAAAGCACCACTCTACACTTCTAGTGTCGTTACATGATGAGCATGGCCATCTGGGGACAGATAGAACTTTTCGATTGATCAGAGATAGGTTCTATTGGCCCAATCTAATAGGGCGTACACACGGTCGGACTTTGTTCGGACATTCCGACAACAAAATCCTAGGATTTTTTCCGATGGATGTTGGCTCAAACTTGTTTTGCCTACACACGGTCGCACAAAGTTGTCGGAATTTCCGATCGACAACCACGCAGTCACGTACAGTACCTGACCGCGAGATTGTGTTTCCAGCGCGATAGCATCGCGCTGGTTCTCGGCGACAGGGTACTGTGCATGTCGCGCTGGCTCACTCATCGGGAAAGGAAAACTTTGTTTTCCTTCCGCGATGAGTGACAGGCAGTGCTGACAGCTGTCTGGTATGAATCCTGAGGCGGGAACACCGCGCCAAATTTTAAATGAAAAAACCGGCATGGGTTCCCCCCAGGGGCATACCAGGCCCTTAGGTCTGGCATGGATTGTAAGGGGAACCCCCTACGCCAAAAAATTGGTGTGCGGGTCCCCCCAAAATCCATACCAGACCCTTATCCGAGCACGCAGCCCGGCCGGCCAGGAAAGGGGGTGGGGACGAGCGAGCGCCCCCCCCTCCTGAGCCGTACCAGGCCGCATGCCCTCAACATGGGGGGGTGGGTGCCTTGGGGGATGGGGGCGCCCTGCGGGGCCCCCCCACCCCAAAGCACCTTGTCCCCATGTTGATGAGGACAAGGGCCTCTTCCCGACAACCCTGGCCGTTGGTTGTCAGGGTCTGCGGGCGGGGGGCTTATCGGAATCCGGGAGCCCCCTTTAATAATGGGGCCCCCAGATCCCGGCCCCCCACCCTGTGTGAACGAGTTTGGGGTACATGGTACCCCTACCCATTCACCTAGGGAAAAGTGTCAATATAAAAAAAAACACAGTACACAGGTTTTAGGAGTAATTTATTAGTCAGCTCCGGGGTCTTCTTCCAACTTCGGGGGGTCTCTTTCCGCCTTCTCCCAGTGTTCGGCCTCTTCTCCCGGTGTTCGGCCTCTTCTCCGGGCCCCGCCGCTATCTTCTTCCAGCTCTATTGCCAGGGAGGGGCCCGGTCTCTGCTGCCGCTGTCTTGTCGCCGCTGTCTCGCCACCGCTGTCTCGCCGCCGCTGTCTCTTCTTCTCTTCTTCCCCGATGTTGACACGACGCTCTCTCCGGCTCGAATGCTGTGTGCGAGCTGCGGAGCCATTTATATAGGCGGTGACCCCGCCCCCTTACGACGTCATGGTCCCAGCATGCAAGGGGGCATGACCCCAGAGTCCCTGGGGCCCGGAGAAGAGGCCGAACACCGGGAGAAGAGGCCGAACACTGGGAGAAGGCGGAAAGAGACCCCCCGAAGTTGGAAGAAGACCCCGGAGCTGACTAATAAATTACTCCTAAAACCTGTGTACTGTGTTTTTTTTTTATATTGACACTTTTCCCTAGGTGAATGGGTAGGGGTACCATGTACCCCAAACTCGTTCACACAGGGTGGGGGGCCGGGATCTGGGGGCCCCCTTATTAAAGGGGGCTCCTGGATTCCAATAAGCCCCCCGCCCGCAGACCCCGACAACCAACGGCCAGGGTTGTCGGGAAGAGGCCCTTGTCCTCATCAACATGGGGACAAGGTGCTTTGGGGTGGGGGGGCCCCGCAGGGTGCCCCCCTCCCCCAAGGCACCCACCCCCCCATGTTGAGGGCATGCGGCCTGGTACGGCTCAGGAGGGGGGGCGCTCGCTCGTCCCCACCCCCTTTCCTGGCCGGCCGGGCTGCGTGCTCGGATAAGGGTCTGGTATGGATTTTGGGGGGACCCCCACGCCAATTTTTTGGCGTAGGGGGTTCCCCTTACAATCCATGCCAGACCTAAGGGCCTGGTATGCCCCTGGGGGGGTAACCCACGCCGGTTTTTTCATTTAAAATTTGGCGCGGTGTTCCCGCCTCAGGATTCATACCAGACAGCTGTCAGCACTGCCTGTCACTCATCGCGGAAGGAAAACAAAGTTTTCCTTTCGCGATGAGTGAAGCATCTCGGCGCTGGCTCCTGCGACGGGGCTCGCAGGTGACACAATCTCGTGGTCACCTACGGTACGACGAGACTAGAAAAGGCCGGTTCAGAACCAAGCGCGGCACCCTTTGGGCTCCTTTTGCTAATCTCGTGTTAGTAAAAGTTTGGTGAGAGACGATTCGTGCTTTTTCAGACTCGTGGCTTTCAGATCGTTTTCTGCCGTTCAGTTTGTGCTTGTGGGTTTGTATCTGCTCTTCAGTGCGTGCAAGCAAGTTCCGCGTGACTTTAGTCATTGTATTCTTGTTCGTTCGTTACTGGTTTTCAGGTCGCTCTTCACAGGCCTTGCTGTTCTTCAGTGCGTTCTGTTACTTCGTTCTGAGCAGCCGACCGTTTTCTAGCCATGTTTCGTATGCGTACTCCTCGTAGAGTTCATGCTGTGCGGGGGCTTGGTGTTGGGGTCCTGACCTTGACACAAGTCCAGTCCATGAACAGGGTGGGGAGGAGTTCATGGACCAAGAATTGGTTGCTTCAGCGTGACCAGTTCTGTCATATGCCTTTGCTCCGTGAGATCCGTGAGAATAATCCTGATGATTTCAGGAACTTTCTCAGGATGACGGACCCCGTGTTTCACCGTTTGTTGGCTTCGCTGACCCCCTATATCAGCAGGCAGGATACCTGCATGAGGCAAGCCATCACTGCGGAGCAGAGGTTGGTTGCTACCTTGCGGTATTTGGCCACAGGGAGAAGCCTGCAGGACCTCAAGTTCTCGACAGGCATCTCCCCCCAGGCTCTGGGGATCATTATCCCAGAGACCTGTTCTGCCATCATCCAGGTCCTGCAGAAGGAGTATATGAAGGTAAGATTTTTTTCCTTTTATATGACATTTTATTGTATTGAATGTTTGATAATATATTGTATTTCTTTCCTCATTCCCTAATTACCATGATTGTAATATGCTGTGAATGTCCCCTTTGTCCTCATGCATGCTGGATTTTTATGTAATTATTATTTTAGGTCCTTCATACATATTTGACCTTCAATAACCTCTCCAGCATGGTGTCTCCTGCCCCTATATTCACCTCATGTAGTCACTTAACAATGTATTTTATCAGCTCTATAGTAGTGCTTTACCCCAAACACCCCCTAAAATGTTTGGAAATGTTATTTTTGATTTAAATTCAGGCAGAGTGCCAGAGGCTTTTTTTTGTGGTGTCCCCAAATTTTTTGTAACCCTCCCTCCCCCCAACTGCTAAGTCAGCTGATCCCAATTCTCTATCCTCAATCATCTATCTGCTGACTTTGCCAAACCCATACACACTATACCCACCTCTTTAGTGCTCAGATGTATGGATGAATTCCCCAAAGCATGTAGTGCAAGGGCCTGCCTGTATACTTTCAAATGGTACTGTTTAAAGTTTTTGTATCCTATTATTATCTTGATAGGTAATAGCAGAATGTTCAAATGTGCTCAAATGTGTACAGTGTGTATTTATATCTTTGTATTATGACACTTCTTACCTGTCCAGTGGTCTGCCAATAGTGTAACTAAGGAGGGACTGTTCCAAGTAATACCCTGTATTTAGGCATTCATCTCTCAATGAAGTGAAGAAGGTTACCTGTCCAAGAGTCCCCCCCCTATAATGTTCGAAATGGCCCATGAGGGGGGGAGGGGGAATATGATAGGTGTACCTTATACTTTGTTGTTGTTAAATTCCCCTTAATAAATGCTATCTGGAGGTTGCCCCATAATGTTTGTGTATAATCTGCTTGCCATGTTTCTGTGAAAAAATAGTAATGTTTATTGTTTTTTCCTCAACAGTTTCCTTCAACGCCACAGGAATGGCAGACTGTGGCCTCCCACTTTGCCCAGCGGTGGGACTTTCCTAACTGCGGAGGGGCAATTGATGGGAAACACGTCCACATCGTCCCACCACCCAACTCGGGGTCGTACTATTATAATTACAAGGGGTTTAATAGTATAGTGATGTTGGCGGTGGTGTCGGCTAATTACGAGTTCCTGTATGTGGACGTGGGGAAGAATGGCCGGATGTCTGATGATGGAGTGATCGCCCAGACGGAGTTCTACAGGCGTCTCCAGAATGGCAGCTTGGACTTGCCACCTCCAGAGGACAATGTTGAAGGTCTCCCATTTGTGTTCGTTGCTGATGAAGCATTTTAGCTGGGGGACCACCTGATGCGGCCATTCCCGATGAGGACCCTCACCCCGGAACAGAGGGATTTTAATTTAATTACCGTTCCGATTATTTCTGACACCCATCCATATGGCGGAGTATAAACTGAACCATATAATACTTGCCTGCTGTGTTCTCCATAATTTTTTAAGAAAACATTCAGCCAACTATGCTGGCTCAGTTGGGCCTGAGGCCGGAATCCCAAATCCATCAACACTGACGGCGCTTGAAAGTGGCCGTCCTGGCTTGCCCTCCCTGAGTGCCCATGATGTCCGGTTACGATACCTGGAGTTCTTTGCGGGTAGGGGGGCTATCAATATGCCAGACAATCTGTGAAACCTTTTTCAAATAAAAAACAACCAAAAGAAATTCTTTGTGGACATTTACTGCTTGTGTTTGTTTTAGCTGACCCTGACAGAAATGTGTTGAGTGCAGAAAATGCTGTGATTGGGTAACCTTATAAAAAACAGTGTTGGCTGGTACTTCCTAAATGCAAAAACACATTTCACTACAAGTGCGCTTGCAACTGCACTGAACCTGCACTTGTAGTGCAAAGTGTATTTGCCCTTAGGAAATACCGTATATACTCGAGTATAAGTCGTTCCGAGTATAAGTCGAGGCCCTAATTTACCACAAAAAAAATGCTAAAAACTTATTGACCCCAGTATAAGACGAGGGTGAGAAATGCACAGCTACTGTAAGTGGAAAAGAGGGTCAACTGTGCCCATTTGCAGCATCACTGTGCCCATTTGCGTGCCTCACTGTGCCCATTTGCAGCCATAGGTCCCCTGAACTTCAAACTCGGTAGTTAAGGGTTCCTAGATGCCCCCTAGCTGCAGCCAAAATTTGGGGTCTCTGAACCCAAAGGGTCCCGAAATTACATTGCTGCAGAAGGACACAGTTGACCGAATTTGGGGCCCCGTATCTCAGGGCCACTTAGTGCTAGGAACCCCAAATTTGGTGTGCAAACCCAGTGGAACTAGCACCATAAAATTTCCAAAGCTGGGGTTTCTAGCACTAAATGGCCCCGAGATACAGGGCCCCAAAAATCAGTTCAGAAAATGTCAAGCACTTTTCTGCAGCAGAGAATGACATTTTTCAAACCCCATTTTGGGGCCCCGTATCTCAGGGCCACTTGGTGCTAGGAACCCCAGCTTTGGATATGTTATGATACAAGTTCCACTGGGTTTGCACACCAAATGTGGGGTTCCTAGCTCCAAGTGGCCCTGAGATATGGGGCCCTAAAGTCAGTTCAGAAAATGTCAAGCACTTTTCTGCAGCATAGAATGACATTTTCCGAACCGATTTTGGGGCCACTTAGTGCTAGGAACTTCAGCTTTGGATATGTTGTGGTACTAGTTCCACTGGGTATCCACACCAAATTAGGGGTTCCTAGCACCAAGTGGCCCTGAGATACGGGGCCCCAAAATTGGTTCGGAAAATGAAATTTTTTGCTGCAGAAAAGTGCTTGACTCGAGTATAAGTCGAGGGGGGCACTTTCAGCACAAAAAAAGTGCTGAAAAATTCGACTTATACTCGAGTATATACGGTAACCCCCATTTTTGCATAAAACAGCAATTACATCACCCCAAAAGTGTTGTAGTGTTGAGACAATAATCCACACATTCTTGAGTAAGCCACTTTTTTATACCTGCACAATCACATGTGCATTTACCAAAGGTTTTTAAAACAAACCAACATGTTTGTTGTATAACAATTTTTGCAGTAGCATTATCAAAAATCGAAATATCCATTTCAGATAAAACAGGCCTGTGTAAAACCAACAAGAAAGCCAAAAAACTTGAACTTACAAAGTTCACATTAGGTAAAACCTGAAGGCTATATCAGACATCAGTATTTAGGAACTGGGTTTGATATAGCGTTCAGATGGGGGGAAATCACACCAATTTACGAATGTCAACATATGCTATCTACCATCAGGGCGGATCAAGGGACGTGTTTTGGGGGAGCAAGCCCTTCCTCAACGCGACTTTATAATTGAGGAAGGGGTTGCACCCCCAAAACGCGTCCATTGATCTCCCATGATGGCAGATAGCACATGTTGGCACACTGTGTGCATCCTCCAAATTTGGCTTTTCAAAACATTGAAAACAATTTTAGAAGATTGGACCACAATAAAACAGGTGATTTTGTGGGGTTTAAATTCGCCCCAAAACATCAATGATGTTATTATTTTTTTTAATAACATCACTGATTTGTTGCTGTATGTTGTGCAATTCGAGATTACACCCCATGATCTCCCCGATCAGGATCTGGGCACTTTCAGAAGTAAAGCGTTCTCTATCCCTCACATCACGATCACCTAAAAAGAGATAAAGAACAAAAAAAAAGGTCTCAAAAATCTGCCACCATCCATCTCTTTTACCTGAGCCTGTGGTCGCAGACACTCACCTGTTGTGGTGCCAATCTCCACCACATCTTCTTCTTCCTCCTGCTCTTCTTCTTGGGTTGGGGGTATTTCCCCTTCTTCCATAGGTGGGGGGTCTGTGGTCTCCTGGGATGAGGGGTGTCCTCCGAGTCTTTTCTCCCCTATATAAAACAAAAATGGTATACTTAGCACACAGATATTTGATGGCAGAACTAGAAATAGGAAACATTGCTTGGAAGTGGGGTACAATTGTCTATTTTAGCCGAGTTCCAAGATGTATATTTTTTATTGGCCTTTGTCAAGCTGCAATACTTTACCTGTTTAGTACAAGCTTCACAGATGTAGCCCCCCCTATAGTATACACTGGAGCACCTGTGTGGCCCCCTATTAAAAATGGTGTTCTTGTGTCCCACACTAGTGCTCCAGTGTCCAGATGTGAAAACAGCTGCTCAGTGTCCTCTCCTTACACACAATCTAGTTGGCATTTCATTCTAGTAACAAACCCATCTACACAAACAAATATTTGGCATCCAAGTAGGCCCCAAAAAATGTGTAAAAATGCATATGGCCTAAACAATAGTGTTCTAGAGGCCTAAAGAAAAATGTTTGATACGAACGAATAATGGGCCCATGAACATTAAAGTTGCCCTTTTAAACGTTACAATTAATAAAAGCATATGGAGCAGAACAAACGCAATAAAGACAGAAAGAATAGGAACACAGCACAACTACTTACTTTTTTGCAGCACTCTCCGGATCTTTCGGTACTGCTCTGGCTCTCTCAACTTCAGGTCCGACCACCGCTTCCTGAGCTGATCTTTAGATCTTCGTACCCCGAAATTCCTGTGAAGGCTTTTGATCACTTTAGCAATGATTTTTGACTTTCGGATGTTGGGGTGTGGGTAAGGCCCATATTTTCCGTCATAGTCGGACTTCCTCATGATGTCAACCATCTCCAACATCTCCCCAAAGGACATATTTGTGGCCTTAAAACGTCTCCTTCTGGATCGGGACGTGCCTGGATCCGGGCTTTCCTCCTCCTCGTCCTCGTTGCTAGAATTAGCATGCACCTGCTGTAACTCCGCCATGTGCTCTTCACCCACTGCGCCGAACGAAAAGGGGCGGGGAATAGACTAGAAAGAACGTCAGGGGCGGGCGGAGTTACACGCATGCACAGTGTGTATAAATCGCGTAACGCGCGTGCGTATTACGTACGATCTGTGAGCGGAGGAAGGAGCATTGGACGCGCCGATCGTAAGAACGAAGGTAAGAGACAAACTTGTGCCTATACTGCTTCTAGACTGAGGCCTATATTGTAACAAGATTAGGAGAGTTTTGTCTGACATTAGGCTTTGTCTTGTGTTATGTCTTGCAGTGAAAATGGATATCTTAATGAAAGACAATGACTTCATGTCAGTATTCGTTGAGATGCTAAGTGAGCTGCCCTGTCTGTGGGAGATTAACCACCCCCATTTCAAGAACCAAGCAAAAAGGAAGGCAGCACTGGTGCAATTGTGTGAAATTGTGAAGCAGGTGATCCCCACGGCAGACATCACCTATTTAAAGATCTTCATTGGTGGCCTGAGGAGCACATATCTGAGGGAGCGCAAGAAAGTCCTGGATTCACAGAGATCCGGAGCAGCAGATGACATCTATGTCCCCAGGATGTTGTACTACGACAGGCTGCACTTTCTGGCAGGCCAGACTGAACCCAGGCCATCCCTCTCCAGTCTTCCTTCCACGCTTCCTTCCCCCCCGGCTGAGGCTTCTGACGCCCAACCTGGGCCTTCCAGGCGATATGTGGAGGAGCCCAGCTTGAGCCAGGTATAGCATTACTCTAAATATTTCTGCTTCTCCAATCAATGATGTTAACTAGATGTTAGTTGGGAGTAGTAATTTAGGATTGTGATTGATGAAGCAAAAACTAAAACCATGTCCCTTTTTCATACACAGGGAAGCCTCAGCCAGGAGGTGGCCGGGCCGAGCCGGCTGGCTGATCTGCAGGCCCCTCCACCCCCCCTTAAAAGAGAAAGTGGCAGTAGAAGGAGTACCCTAGAGGAGGCTGCCATAGGATTCTTTTGGAGGGCTACAGAGGTCCTGGGAGCACCACACACCATGGAGGAGAACATTGCTGCCTTCATAGCCTATAAAATGCAGAGGATGGAGGAGGGCCAAAAAGTCTTGTGTGAGGCCCTCTTATCGGAGGCTCTGGAGAAAGGTATGAGGGGCCAAATTACACCTCAGACACACCTTCGCGTTGGTCCTCCTCCTCCTGCAGGTCCTCCTCCTCCTCCTCCCTCTCCTCCAGGTCCTCCTAGTCCTCCTCCAGGTCCCCCCAGTCCTCCTCCAGGTCCCCCCAGTCCTCCTCCTCCTCCAGGTCCTACTCCTCCTCCTGCCACATCTCCAACTGCACAGCCACAGCCCGGAAGGAAGCGTGGAAGGAAGACCAGACAGTGATTGCCCTGGGTTCAGTCTGGTCGGCCAAAAAATGCAGCCTCTTGTGGTACCACAGCCTGGGGACATAGACGTCATCTGCTGCTATCCAGATCTCTGCGAATTCTGAACCAGACTGCCCTCCCTTAGATATGGACTCCTCAGGCCACCAATTTTGATGTTGAAGAATTGATGTCTGCCGTGGGGGTCCCAGGTTTCGCTAATTTCTCCTGTTGATCCAGTGTTGCCTTCCTCTTTGTTTGGTTCTGAGCCCTTAATAAAGGATTTTTGTTTTGAATTATACTCTCCTATGTGTTTTACTTCAAAAAGGACAGTTGGTTTGTGAGGATTCAGGTACATTTCAAATATACAATGTGAAATGAACAAGGGACACCAACACCAAACAATCTCCTGGAGATTAAATAATAAAAGATATCAATGGTGTTGGGGTAACTTGACACACAAAACACACCCAAAAATATTCTGGAGGAAAAATAAAAATAACATGGAACAAAGATCAGCCTTGGAAAAAATCCAAACATTAAAGAAAAAAAAGGCTTAAAATGCAAAAAAATAAAAAATAAAAAATATAAAACTGTCAGATGTGACAACTAATAACAATATACTCAGGGAATCCCACTAAAAAAACACAAATAAAACTTTGTGAGAAGTGTGTGTGAATATGAGCAGCAAAACTACTTAATTCTTGTCACATTATAAAGAAGAAGAGATTGCGCTGTATTAAACCATTTTTAACATTGCAGCGTGACGAAAGTGCTGTATCCATTGCGAACGCTAAGTTTACCAGAACGAGCTGTCCCGTCGCGGAATTTCTTCTGAGCATGCGTGGCACTTTGTGCGTCGGAACAGGCCACACATGGTTGGAATTGACGCGATCGGATTTTGTTGTCGGAAAATTTTATCTCCTGCTCTCCAACTTTGTGTGTCGGAAAATCCGATGGAAAATGTCCGATGGCGCCCACACACGGTCGGAATTTCCGACAACACGCTCCGATCGGACATTGTCCATCGGAAAATCCGACCGTGTGTATGGGGCATTAGAGGAGAAGTTGAGAGTTACTGTCATTCTTGTCTCACATGTATCCAGTGGAAAACCTTACCAATTAGAGCAGCCCCAATGGGCCACCTACAAAGTCAGGAGCCTCTAGATTTGGTTTGCATCGATTTTCTGTGCCTGGAACCCGATATAGGTGGAAAAAACAGTATCCTGGTGGTGATGGATCATTTCAGTCGCTATGCACAAGCCTACCCTACCAGAGATCAGAAAGCCAGTACCGTGGCCAAGGTGCTTGTAGAGAAGTTTTTCGTACATTATGGACTCCCAGTGCAGATCCATTTGGATCAAGGAAGAGACTTTGAGAGCTGGCTAGTACATCAGTTATGTGCTTTGTTGGGTATCAAGAAATCCCGCACCACGCCTTATCACCATCAAGGTGATTCTCAGCCTGAACATTTTAATAGAACTCTATTGAACATGCTGGGAACATTGACTCCAGACAAGAAGCAGCATTGGGGAAACCACATAGCAGCGTTGGTTCATGCTTATAATTGTACAGAGAGTGATACTATTGGTTACTCCCCTTACTGTCTTATGTTCGGGAGAGGGGCTAGATTTCCTGCTGATTTTGCCTTTGGCACTTCTCTGGATGATACTCCATTAACATTGCATAAAGGATATGTGAACAGGCTGCGAAAGAATCTGCAACAGGCCTTTAAGAAAGCAGTGGAGTATGCTACTACCAGAGAGTCCCGAAACAAGAGGAATTTTAATGCAAGGGTAAAAATTCAGGATTTGCAACCAGGTGATCGGGTGTTGTTGAAGAATCTGGGGGTGCCTGTAAAGCACAAACTGGCAGACCGGTGGAGGCTGCAGCCTTATATTATGTGTAAACAGGTTCCTGGTTTACCAGTGTATCAAATTAGACCTGAAGGAGAGACGGGACCGAGGAAGATGTGGCATCGGAATCACTTGCTACCATTGTCAGATCCAGTGAGGGTCCCACCAGTTCCCCAGCTACCTCCTCAAAAGCCAACTCCACCTCGTACACATTCACAGAAAGAGATACCAGCTGAAGTTGAAGAGGATGATGAATTTGGAGAAGATTACAGGTATTTCCAAATCCTAAGTCCAATATCTTTGTCAGAGGAGAAGGTGGCAGATCAGGAAGATGATGAATTTGGGGAAGAGTATGCATACTCCCAGGTTCCTAGTGTGGTGGCGTCATCCTCACAGACAAGAAGGAGGGATGAGGAAGATGACCTGGTATCAATGCCTACCTTGTTTTGGACAGAAGAGAGTTCAATAGCAAGTCCTCTGAAAAGAATAAGGGAGAGAATCAAAGAGATGGAAACTCTTAGAACTTTGCCCCCACAGGTGAAAGAATTGGTCAAAGTAAGGTTTCAACGGCCCTTGGAGAAGGAGAAGACAGTTCGTAGGTCTGTTGGGCCGGAAGTTCAGAAGACTTTATTGGAAAGGATGTGGAAGAAACTGGAGATGTGATGGTCTTTCCTGAAGACAAAACGGGAGATTTAGTTGATTTCTCCTGTAAGGTATTGCCAGTGCCTGACCCTGAGGAGTCAATACCTGTTCCTGTACCTGCAACCCAAGATTATTTTATTGACTTGAGTGATCGAATCAAAGGCACGGACACAGTCGCAGACCTAGTATAGCCTGCTGGGAGATACTCTTCAATGCGGTTAAGGAGGGACGTGCATCCTCCAAAGAGACTTACGTATGACACACTGGGAGAGAGTTCTGAAGAGCAGATCCATAAGATTCGTAGGTCAGCTCCTGAAGCTACACCCCCACTGTTAATTTGGTAGGGGGCGACTCTAATCTCCGGCACAGATGGGTGGGACACTGCAATTGCCCTGGCCTGTTCAAAGATTAATTATGAACTCACTGATGATGTGTATCAGCTGATTCAAAATAATCCAGTGATGTGTAAATATTTGTCAAGATTGGAATGGGATTAGAATTATAACCTGGTTTTCCTTTCAGCAAGACAAAGTTGAGTTTCTTATCTTTGGGGACCAAAGAGTTTGAGCAGGGGGAGTGTGTAGCCATGCTTAGTAATTTCTGTATTATAATAAGTAAAGTTCTTCAGAAAGGAAAGGCTCCCTCTAGTGTCCTTCTATTTGTATTCATGCTGTTATGACTTTTGTTTGGCCTTTGCAATAGCCACGCTTTAATGCATTGTGGGAGATGTAGTGAATGAGGAAGTGACTCATATGTAAATTACCAGTCAAAGAACTACCTACCCACAATGCCTACTTACCTACCCACAAGGCCAAGCCACAGAACTGCTTGCTGTGTAGGGGTATAAAAGAAAGAGGCATGGCACGTTTGCTCTCTCTCCGGATGCCGTTAAAGACTTGCCTGCAGAGAGCTGTGTGTGTGTGTGATCAGAAAACTGCAGCCTGTGAGGCACGGAGTGGAATCGTTTGAATTCCAAGGAGTTCCAGGACACAGTGTGCTGGATCAGCATGTGAACAGAGTGGAGAGCTCAAGATAACCCAAAGGTTTCCTGTATTATAGTCACCAGCGATCAGTCGGAACGGTGAGGTGTGACAGCGCCAGCATGGAGCGGGACTGAGATATCAGGAGCAGAGCTGTACAAGCATCTGGGCCCTGTGTGGTGAGCGGGCACTTGCCCAGACTGATCTAATACTTTGTTGCTGTACAGACTCAGTTCCAGAAGGCTAGTGAGACCTGTAGTCCCACAGAAGGGTTTCATTTACTGTGTACAGTGAGGCCTCAGAGTTTGTTTTATTATACTGCAAAGTGAATGCGGTGTTGCATCCTTCAGTAGGGAAGAAGTTTCACAAGTGCTCTATATAACCAAGCACACAGTTACTTATTCATCATCTTTACTATAACTTACTACTTATTTGTTTCCTGGATTACAAATACTGCAGTATAATAAGCTACCTGAAGAAAGAAGACCAAAGACTTTACTTTTCTCTATAAAGTGCTCTTACTTCTTTTATGCACTCTAATGCCCCGTACACACGGTCGGATTTTCCGATGGACAATGTCCGATCGGAGCGTGTTGTCGGAAATTCCGACCGTGTGTGGGCGCCATCGAACATTTTCCATTGGATTTTCCGACACACAAAGTTGGACAGCAGGAGATAAAATTTTCCGACAACAAAATCCGTTGTCGGAAATTCCGATCGTGTGTACACAAATCCGATGGACAAAGTGCCACGCATGCTCAGAATAAATAGAGAGATGAAAGCTATTGGCCACTGCCCCGTTTATAGTCCCGACGTACGTGTTTTACGTCACCGCGTTCAGAATGATCGGATTTTCCGACAACTTTGTGTGAGCGTGTGTATGCAAGACAAGTTTGAGCCAACATCCGTCGAAAAAAATCCTAGGATTTTGTTGTCGGAATGTCCGAACAAAGTCCGACCGTGTGTACGGGGCATAAGAACTGCATTACAACCTAGGGGGAGCCCTTGAGTATAAGTTGTAGATATATATATGTGCTGTATTACATTACTGCATCGTATTTGAAATTGCATTAACAGTTTAATGAGTTTATGCTCTGGGGTTCAGGTGGGAATGTGCTCAGTGTCAAGACTTTATCACACTGAGAATAAGTCCAGTTTTCTGCCTGTCTGCATATACTTCCCCAGCAACCATTGAGTTTGACTTTAGAAGTGTATGTATTGTGACCATTTTCATTTGTGATATCTGAGTTTAAATACTGAATTCACACTGTTACAATTATATTACAGTAAACTCTTTACGTGGTTCAGTAGCTCTGTGTACGCTCTTATTTGTTAGCACTGCATTGCAACATGGAACCTAGCAGCCTAATTCTTGAATCTTATCACACTCTGTTATCAGTCATGAAATAGTCTTTTCCTGTAACCTTGTTATAATTCCGATATTCTATGAAGTCTGATAAGTAGTAATATAGATGTGATTGTAGGTGATCATACACGGGCGAAATCTGATCTTACTGCAATGACCAATCAGAGACTCATATGAGCTTTCTTGTCACCTGAGATGACCATCTGCTATTAAGTGTCAGGGGATCTCCCCATTACTTCCTATGAGTACAGAGCTCTTATCAGCAGAGATAAATAGAATATCAATTAAAAATCATCCCGCCCAATCACTAGCAATGCTGATTCCGGCCTCACACGGTCTGCTGATACCATTCATGCTCCATACACAAGGAGATTATAGTGTATTCTGTGCTCATCCTGTGTATGGCGTTATCACCGTTTTTTCACATGGATGACAATATTGGGGTCTGTAGTCCATGAATTTTTTTTTATTATATTCACTGGAGTTTTATAAAGTAATCTGATCTCCATGAAAATAAATACAATTCTGTATTACTAGATAAGATAATGAGCAGAGAGGTGGAGAGACCCTTAATTGTTCTGGTCTCGGGGGGAGTTGATGGATCAGTTTTGAAGTTCCATAGAACAGGATCTTTTATGTTTTTTATTGATTTTAGTCTGTAAAATGTTTACAATATCATAAACAACTATAAGTGTATCAAAACAGGTACAAGAAAGTCAGAGTATCAGTATTCAGAAACCAATAGTATGATGTAATCATATGTAAAGTTCAAGTAGTACAGGATGTTATTAGAGTAGTGTATGAGATCTTCTTATCAGGCAATATTAACAATTATAATTTAAGTAAAGAAGAATATGACACAATGTATAAATACTGTATATAAAAGATGATTATATAAACTGTAACAACCTGTTTCCTCTAAGCTCTCTGACCTCCATGGCCATGATTTGAAACTAGATGGAACAAGATTGAATTTTTAAACCGTGAAAGGGATTCTTTACTGTTAGAGCAGTGCAAATGAGCAACTCCCTCCCCCAGGTTGTGGTATTAGCTGAGAGGTGAATGAATTTAAAAAAAGGAGATATTTGCCTCAGTGGGCACAATACAGTCTAATGGAAATTGTTACATTTGATAGGAGGTTGTTGGAGGAATTTTTCTGATTACCAATAGGTAAGGATGTTTTTTCGCCACCTCAGAAAATTAGACTATTCATGTCGGGCTTTTTGCCTTCCTCTGGATCAAACACATATAACTCACACACAAAGTGTGAACTTTATTGACCTGTGTCTCTTTTCAACCTTGTCTACTATAAAACTTTGAATGTGAAGCCCATTTTCCCAAACGTCATAATGTGTTAAGTCCCCATAAGACCCAACTCCATGCAGTAAAAAAAATCCACCCTTGCAGTTAGGCCCCTCGGTTCAAAAAGCTGAGTGGTAGAGGAATATGGAATGATATTTCCCTATTCTACACTCTGACAGGATTCAGAGCTTTCCTTTTCTATTTGATGTTCCAGCTTATGAGTGGTTCCTCACCATCCTCACCTACAATGTAGGACCATTAGTTCTGCATTGTACTTTATTACATCATTGTGTGACTGTCTGCCAGAGCCAAATCGATAGCTCTGCTCAAGACTCATCCCTCTTATACAATGACAATGCGGTTCTGGCCCCTATAGTCTGTCTTCACTCTCTGTGGATCCTATCATTGTCAGCAAGCCAGGAGTGGGCAAATGTGTCAAGGAAGGTTGTTTCTCAGGTGGAGACATTGTTCTATGCAGTTGTCATGTTGACAATCAAACATGGCAAGAGGAGCTAAGAGTGGAGTGCGGCTGATACATTCTTTCATATATCTGCCAGAGTGCTTGAGACAAGAGGCTTTGGGGGATCAGTCACACAGATGAAGGGAGTCGGCCAAAGTGAGACATGAGGGAAGTATTATTCTCGTAACCTACCTGGTGGT
Source organism: Lithobates clamitans (assembly GCA_037952925.1). Lineage (NCBI taxonomy): Eukaryota > Metazoa > Chordata > Amphibia > Anura > Ranidae > Lithobates > Lithobates clamitans. Next base: position 1,247,668 of record JBBGZY010001372.1, read on the forward strand.
ATGATTATTTTGCATTTTAAGTGCTGAAAGCGGTACAATTATTTTGCATGGAAATTTGGCGTTTTATATTGTAGGCTTGTAATTCTTAGCAATAACACACTTAAATCTGTCCAAACAAGAGTCTAGTAGACATCCCGGGTGTGATGAAGTTTGAAACACAAAAACATACATTATAATATAAGAAATAAATATAAATAATTAAAAAAAATAATATAATAATAATAAAATAAATTTCCCCACGATTCACTATCGCTCAATTGTGCAAGTGTTCTAATTTACTATCGCTGTTTTCTAGTTGGTATAAAGCCACTTTTGACGTAAAGGGACACTTTTTGGTTGCTATGGACAATCTCCAGTTTCCACGCAGAAAGAAAAGTATATACAACATAAAACTGCATGCAGGGCATGGGCCAAAGCACTGGGGACAAAAGGGATGTGAAATAATTTCATACAGTACTGAAATCTGTAAGATTACAGTACTGTATGTGTTATGATTTTTAAAATTTTTTGAATTTGCTGCCTGGGTCCGCCCCCGTGCATCGCGACACTCGCAGGGAATGGACCCTGACACAGAGAGGTTTCAGAGGAGACAGATCCCGCAGACACAGCGGGGGACATCGCAGGATCCTGGGGACAAGGTAAGTAACGCTGCACCAGGATCCTGCAATGTAATCCCGAGTGTGGCTCAGGGTTACCGCTAATGGGACTGAAATTTAACCCCGAGCCACACTGATGGAAAACCGTCAGGGAGGTTACAAGAAAACACACCCACATTTTTACATTCGGCTCCATTCACATCTCAGCAATCCAAATCTGGGGCAGAATCGCTGGGATTCTGCCCTCGAATCAAAATTGCGGCAAATCACAGGATGCTTGTGCGATGCCAATACCTCTTAATGGCACCCCAATCGCGGCACAATTTTGCTGTGATGGTCACACGATAAATCTTGCTGCAATCACAGCAAATTGCAACACGCAATGCTGTTGCTCAAAGGAAGTGCCTGTTTAACGTGTTGCAACTTTCCGCAATTGCAGCACGATTTATCTCGTAGCAAAATTGCACCATGATTGGAGTGCTATTAAGAAGTATTGGCATCACACAAGCATCCCGTGATTTGCCACAATTTCTAATTGCGGGCAGAATTGCGGTGATTCCGCCCCAGATTTGGATCACTCAAGTACGGATCAATGCAAAAAAAGTTTTAAAGACGGCTGTTTTTTCGGGAGCAGTGATTTTAATAATGCTTAAAGTGAAACAATAAAAGTGTAATATTCCTTTAAATTTCGTACCTGGGGGGTGTTTATAGTATGCCTGTAAAGGGGCGCATGTTTCCCGTGTTTAGATCAGTCTGATAGCAAAATGACATTTCAAAGGAAAAAAAGTCATTTAAAACTACTCGCGGCTATTAATGAATTGCCAGTCCGACAATACACATAGAAGTTCATTGATAAAAACGGCATGTGAATTCCCCACAGGGGAACCCCGAACCAAAATTTAAAAAAAAAATGACGTGGGGGGTCCCCTTAAATTCCAAACCAGGCCCTTCAGGTCTGGTATGGATTTTAAGGGGAACCCCGAACCAAAATTTAAAAAAAAAAACAGCCTGGGGTCCCCAAAAATCCATACCAAACCCTTATCTGAGCACGCAACCTGGCAGGCCGCAGGAAAAGAGGGGGGGACGAGAGAGCGCCCCCCCTCCTGAACTGTACCAGGCCACATGCCCCCAAAACACCTTGTCCCCATGTTGATGGGGACAAGGGCCTCATTCCCACAACCCTTGCCCGGTGGTTGTGGGGGTCTGCAGGCAGGGGGCTTATCAGAATCTGGAAGCCTCCTTTAACAAAGGGACCCCCAGATCCTGGCCCTCCCCCCTGGGTGAAATGGCCTACCATTTAAAAAAAAACTGTCAAAAATGTTAAAAATGACAAGAGTTTTTGACAATTCCTTTATTTAAATGCTTCTTCTTTCTTCTATCTTCCTTCGGTTTCTTCCTCCATCTTCTTCTTCTTCTGGTTCTTCCTCCGGTGTTCTCGTCCGTCAACACCCCTTACGTAACCCCGCCCCCTGTGACATCATGGGGAATGCCACAGGGAAGTCCCCGTCAAGTCCCCGTGTGTCAGAGGGGGCGGGGTCACCGGGTGGCACCGCCCCCTGTTATTTAAGAACCGTTAGAAGAGGAGAAGCGTCACACAGCGGGAGCCTCCCTCCATGCCATTATGGATGCAGAGCGGCCCGAGGAGTAGAAAATACGAAGACGCCGCGGAGGAAGATGCCGAACGAGAACACTGGAGGAAGAATCAGAAGAGCCAGAAGAACCAGAAGAAGAAGAAGATGGAGGAAGAAACCGAAGGAAGATAGAAGATAGAAGAAAGAAGAAGTAAAGGAATTGTCCAAAACTGTCTCTTGTCATTTTTAACATTTTTGACAGTTTTTTTGTGAAATGGTAGGGGTACTTTTGTACCTCCTTACCATTTCACACAGGGGGGGCCGGGATCTGGGGGTCCCCTTGTTAAAGGGGGCTTCCAGATTCCGATAAGCCCCCCCACCCGCAGACCCCACAACCACCGGGCAAGGGTTGTGGGGATGAGGCCCTTGTTCCCATCAACACGGGGACAAGGTGTTTTGGGGGCTACCCCAAAGCACCCTCCCAATGTTAAGGGCATGTGGCCTGGTAACGTTCAGGAGGGGGGCGCTCTCTCGTCCCCCCTCTTTTCCTTCGGCCTGCCAGGTTGTGTGCTCGGGAAAGGGTCTGGTATGGATTTTTGGGGGGATCCCACGCTGTTTTTTTACATTTTGGCACGGGGTTCCCCTTAAAATCCATACCAGACCCTTTGGTCTGGTATAGATTTTGAGGGGGACCCCACGCCATTTTTGTTTTAAGTTTTGGCCGGGGTTCCCCTTAATAACCATACCAAACCTGAAGGGCCTGGTATGGAATTTAGGGGGACCCCCCACGTCATTTTTTTTTTTTTACTTTGGTTCGGGGTCCCCCTGTGGGGAATTCCCATGCTGTTTTTATCAATGAACTTTTATGTGTATTGTCGGACCGGCAATTCATTAATAGCCGCGAGTAGTTTTAAATGACTTTTTTTTCCTTTGAAATGTCATTTTTGCTGTCAGACTGTTCTAAACACGGGAAAAATGTGCCCCTTTACAGGCATACTATAGACACCCCCCAGGTACGACATTTAAAGGGATATTACACTTTTATTGTTTCACTTTAAGCATTATTAAAATCACTGCTCCTGAAAAAATGGCCATTTTTAAAACTTTTTTTTGCATTGATCCATGTCCCCTGGGGCAGGACCCAGGTCCCCAAACACCTTTTTTGACAATACCATCAATATAAGCCTTTAAAATTAGCACTTTTGATTTCTCCCATAGACTTTTAAAGGGTGTTCCGTGGTATTCGAATTTGCCGCGAACACCCCAAATTGTTCGCTGTTCGGCGAACTGGCAAACAGCCGATTTTTGAGTTGAACATGAGTTCAAACTCGAAGCTCAACCCTAATCAATAAGGCTACTTCCACACTGAGGCGCTTTACAGGTGCTATAGTGCCTGCAAAGCGCCTCTCCTCTCACTCCAGTGAGAAAGCCGGAGGGCTCTCACTCTGGAGCGGTGCGCTGGCAGGATGCTCCAAAAAGTCCTGCAAGCAGCATCTTTGGGGTGCTGTAGGAGTGGTGTATACACTGCTCCTAAAGTACCCCTGCCCACTTTTAAGCGCCCCTGCCCACTTTTAACCCTTTTTCGGCCGTTAGTGGGGGTTAAAAGCACCCTGATAGTGGCCGAAAAGTGCAGCAAAAACTACGGCAAAGTGCCACTACAAATAGCGGTGCTTTACCGCCGACGCCCGCCCCAGTGTGAAAGTGCCCTCAGAGTGTTTATGTTGGGAGTAATGGCAGAAGACTGATTCCTCAGGTATAGGTTCATCTCTCATGGGCTTTAGAGACTCGGCATCCAATAGAGTCTAGATAGATGAAAGATGAAAGGCTGTGTGCAGATCAGATAGAGATTCTGAAGGGGAAGGTGGGGGAGGAGCATTTGGCTTTTGCTGTCAGAGTCAGAAATCCTCAGTGCTGCATGACTGCATTGAAATCCTTCCTAGATACATCCGAGGAGGAGGAGGAGGACACATGATGGAGATACAAGACATTCAAGTATTCTTCTTGGGATTAGATATACTTTAAATGACAAAAAGAATAATATAAAATGGTACAATGGGAAGCTCATGTACTAAATTATTGTATTAATAGTGGATAATGGACTGAAGCCCCCTATTAAAAATAACCCCTATGAGAATAAAAGGTGACAGCATTGTCACCCCCCCAGCCTTCCATACAACACCCATCCCCCATACCAGTACTGGTACTATGGTAAAGTACAAGTGCAGTCTGAGGAAGTCCCCTCTAGTCTCCAGCATTGATTGCTGATAATCCTCCACAGAAGATGGAATTGTTGGTGATAGTTATGACATGTAAATCTGACTGATGATTACATAATAAGAACTACAACATGGACAGTGGATGGACTCTGAGATCTCCAAAGCTTGAATGTACAGAGCAGAGGACAGGAAACAGCTCAAGCTTGTAGAGAGCGTTCAGATCAGCAAAGTAATAGAATTCCTGCAGACAGAAGGTGAGAGAGACAAGACATCGGGGATCACACATCCTTCACACATCTCCAGTCTCATGGGGAGGATCCACTTATCTGTATTTATACATCAGATCACCAATAATCTACAACAATCTTTATTGAATGGAAGAAAAAAGATGACAAAAAAGTTAAAGCCAAGAATGTCATATCACAGCTGACCAATCATTAGATGTGGGGGCTGCATTTGTTTTTTTTCCCCGTCTGTTATGTCCTGGTGGTCTGGCCAGTAAGACATCTCCTGTACTAGTGAGACACAACTCTGGAGGAATGAGAAAAGGAGGCACAGTAGCATTTTTAGTCGGCTGAATAGTTGTGATAAATGTATTAGCAGAGTTAGATACACTAATAAATTGAAGCCAAACTCCAGCTCACACTTTATAGTCAGTTACAGCAAACAGTTTTTGGGGGATAAAAGTTTTGCATGAATAAATAAAAGCTGATCATATTAATCACCACTGCCAGTGTTAAATGGTTTGTCTCATCCATGTAAACTGATATATTCTGCTGGAGATTTTGTGCTTTTGAAAAGACCTGCTGGCTGGTTCACCATATGAAAATAGAAGAAAGCCAAAAAAAGGAAATCTTTTACACCCATCACATCTAAGAATTGGTGAGCTGCAATATAAGAAATGTTTGCTTTTGGGTTTAATAACGCTTTAAACTTTTCTCATCAGAGTAGAGAAAAGACATCCGTCCTCCTAGGACACTAGCAAAAAACTGAGGCATGCTGGGAGTAGGAGGGATTATCCTGGCCTGCCCCACAATTTTTTTGTTTGCCAGTGTCAGATTCTCCTGTAGGTGGCAGTATAACCCAAACTTATCTGAACTGCTGTGTCCCTCATTGGATGAGAAAGAAAGAGAAGTGTGACTGTGATTGGTGGGTTTGGGACATCACAGAACAGATCTTACAGGACAAATGACCAATGAGGAGGAATATTTCCTGTTCTATAATCTGATATCTCCCATCATCCTCCATTGTGCAGTGTCACTTCTTAGATGGTAAAGTCCTACAAGAAGGTGACAGGATGGTGTAAGATCATCACACACACTACAATCTGACCATACAATCTTTATACAATCAGCTTTATATCTTTCAGAACTATGTAATATGAGAACTAGGGATGAGCCTAACAACCCCCGGTTCGGTTCGCACCAGAACCTGCGTACGGAATGAAAATTTGCACGAACATTAGAACCCCATTGACGTCTATGGGACTCGAACGTTCAAAATCAAAAGTGCTCATTTTAAAAGCTAATTTTCATGGTATTGTCCTAAAAAGGGTTTGGGGACCCGGGTTCTGCCCCAGGGGACCTGTATCAAAGCAAAAAAAAGTTTTAAAAACGGCCGTTTTTTCGGGAGCAGTGATTTTAATGATGCTTAAAGTAAAAAAAAAGTGAAATATTCCTTTATATATCGTACCTGGGGGGTGTCTATAGTATGCCTTTAAAGCAGCGCGTGTTTCCCGTGCTTAGAACAGTCCCTGCACAAAATGTCATTTTTAAAGGAAAAAAGTAATTTAAAACTGCTTGCGGCTTTAATGTAATGTCGGGTCCTGGCAATATGGATGAAAATCAGTGAGACAAACTGCATGGGTACCCCCCAGTCCATTACCAGGCCCTTTGGGTCTTGTATGGATATTAAGGGGAACCCCGCACCCAAATTAAAAAAGGAAACAGCAGTATACAGGCTCTGTACTCCGAACAGCAGTATACAGGCGGTGCAAACAAGACAGGGACTGTAGGTTTGTTGTTAAGTAGAATCTGTTTGTAATTTTGAACTGGTACATTTTTAACGTGTTTAGCTCCAGCCAAAAAATCTATTTTAAGCTTTTTGGAAAACATAGGGAAGGGTTATCACCCCTGTGACATTTGTTTTGCTGTCTGTGCTCCTCTTCAGAAGTTTTCACCTCACTTTTTGTCCCAATGACAAATGTTTCTTGAAAATTTGTTTTTTTTTGTGAAACAAGGATTGGTGATAAAGCATCAGTGGAAAGGAGAAAAGTTTTTCCAATATTAACTCTTACAGGAGAGAATTTCCCTTCCTAGGGGTAGATTTCATTTCACTTCCTGTTGTCTCCTGTTTGCAAGTAGGAGTCGTTTGTAAGTTGGATGTTTGAAAGTAGGGGCCTGCCCTATATACTCAGCAGAAATTTGGGCCTTAGATGTTGTTGTGGCCACAACACTGTAAGCCCTCACAGGGCCCTGCTATGAAATATTAGATCAAGAATTGTAAAACATGCCCCTGTTGAACAGGGGCAGAAAAATTGGGCCTTTGGTGGTGCTGGTGCCACAACACTGTAAGTCCTCACTCGCTCTTGGTGGGCGCAGAAATGGACCCTGCTGTGAAATATTAGATCAAGAATTCTAATTACATGCCCCTGTTGAACAGGGGCTGAAAAATTGGGCCTTAGGCACTGGTGCCACAACACTGCAACCCCTCACAGATAATATAGTTGGAACGCAGGAATGAGCCCTGTTGCAAAGTATTGCATCAAAAATTGTAATTACACGCCCTTGTTAAACAGGGGCTGAAAAATTGGGCCTTAGGCACTGGTGCTGGTGCCACAACACTGCAACCCCTCACAGATACTCTAGTTGGAACGCAGAAACGAGCCCTGCTGCAAAGTATTGCATCAAAAATTGTAATTACACGCCCCTGTTAAACAGGGGCTGAAAAATTGGGCCTTAGGCACTGGTGCCACAACACTGCAACCCCTCACAGATAATATAGTTGGAACGCAGGAATGAGCCCTGTTGCAAAGTATTGCATCAAAAATTGTAATTACACGCCCTTGTTAAACAGGGGCTGAAAAATTGGGCCTTAGGCACTGTTGGCGGCGCCCAAAATCAAAAATGTTCTTACAAATTATCAGCGTGATCATTGAGGAGGAAGAGGATAATTACTCAGGATAGTCACTCAGCATCAGCATAGGCAGTCTTTGAAGGGATCTGAGATTTCAAAAAAAAATTATTCGGTTACATCAGCATCAGGTGCTTGGTAGATGGTGGTGATCCAAGAGTTGGTGGACAGACGCACCCTGTGATTGGTTACAAAGCCTCCAGCAGCACTGAATTTACTTTCCGAAAGAACACTGGATGCAGGACAGGCCACTAGCTCAATTGCATACTGTGCAAGCTCTGGCCAGTGATCCATCCTCAAGACCCAGTAACCCAGAGGATTTTCTGTGGTAAAAGTGTCCAAGTCAGATCTTGCCCCTAGGTATTCCTGCACCATGTAAAACAGACGCTAGCGATGGTTGCTGGAACCGATCATACCTTGGGGCTGCGGACTAAAAAATTTTCTGAACGCATCGGTCAGACGGCCACCTTCTCCACCACTCCTTCTTTGACTGACCGAAGCCTCAGCAACACGTTGTCCAGAAACAGTAGTTTGTAACCTCCCAGTCTCTGAGAACGCGTTGCACAGACCTTTCTACAAGGCCTCCCGAAGATGTTTCATCCTCTGCTCCCTCTGCGATGGCAAGATAAGGTCCGCAACCTTACCCTTGTAACATGGATCAAGGAGGTTAGCCAGCTGATGCTGAATGCCAGGCTCCACCTCCATACTGACATAATCCTCCTCCTCCTCCTGCTCCTCGTCCTCTTCCTGTGTGATCGGCGGGCACCCAGGAACACTGTCCGGATAAAGGGGGCCTTGAGAGCTAAGGAAGTTATCCTCTTCCTGCCTTTGTTCTGCCCCAAGTGCCCTGTCCATTATTCCATGCAGCGTGTGCTCCAACAGGTGGACAAGGGGGACAGTGTCACTGATGCATGCACTGTCACTGCTCACCATCCTCATGGCCTCCTCAAATGGTGACAGGACAGTGCATGCATCCCTGATCATGGCCTACTGGCGTGGGGAAAAAAAAACAAACTCCCCTGACAGTGTCCTGGTGCCATAGTCGCACAGGTACTCATTGATGGCCCTCTGCTGCGTGTGCAGCCGCTGCAGCATGGCCAATGTTGAGTTCCACCTGGTGGGCATGTCACAGATTAGGCAGTTCTTGGGCAGGTTAAACTCCTTTTGGAGGTCTGCCAGCCAAGCACTGGCATTATATGACTGGCAGAAATGCACACAGACTTTCCTGGCCTGCCTCAGGACATCCTGTAAGCCCGGGTACCTGCCCAAGAACCGCTGCACCACCAAGTTAGGACGTGAGCCAAACAGGGCACATGGGTCATTTGTCCCTGTCGGAGGGCAGAGAGGAGGTTGGTGCCATTGTTGCAAACCACCATTCATGCCTTAAGTTGGCGTGCCCTCAACCACCTCTGAACCTGCCCCTGCAGAGCTGACAGAACCTCTGCCCCAGTGTGGCTCCTGTCCCCCAAGCACACCAGCTCAAGCACCGCATGGCATCTTTTGGCCTGTGTACTTGCGTAGCCCCTTGAATGCCTACGGAACACCACTGGTTCCAAGGACAAAGCACAGGAAGAGGCCATGGAGGAAAAAGAAGAGGAGGGGGTGGAGGAGAGAGGTGTGTCACAATCATTAGTAGTGGCATTTTGGAGGCGTGGTGGCGGAAAAACCCCCAACACTACTGCACCTTGTCCTGCATCCTTCCCAGCTGCCAGCAGAATCACCCAATGCGCGGTGAATCTTAGGTAACATCCCTGTCCATGCCTACTGGACCATGAGTCAGTGGTAATATGCACCTTACCACTGACCGCCCTGTCCAGCGAGGCATGGACATTGCCTTCCACATGCCGGTAAAGAGCCGGAATCGCCTTCCATGAGAAAAAGTGGCGTTTGGGTACCTGCCACTGAGGAACCGCACATTCCACAAACTCACGGAAGGGGGCAGAGTCTACCAACTGAAAAGGCAGCAGTTGAAGTGCTAGCAATTTTGCCAAGCTAGCATTCAACCGCTGGGCATGTGGGTGGATGGGAGTGAACTTCTTTCGGCGGTGCAGCAGCTGGGGCAGGGAAATTTGCCTGGTACAATCTGACGTTGGTGTACTGAAATCAGATTGCCCACAAGTACTTGGCTGTGACACACCTAATTATACACCTTCATTCCTCTCAGTGCAGGTCTCAGAGAGGACTGAAGGTATAGTGGGGTTGGAGATCTCAGCTGATGAGGAGCAAGGAGAGGTCCTCTTTGTTCTTTGGTGTGGGTCTTTTAGATACGCTTGCAAACAAACTGCATGGCAGGTCAACATATGTCTGGTCAAGCATGTGGTGCCCAAGCGGGAGATGTTTTGGTCATGCGAGATACGCTTGAGACATGTGTTGCAAATAGCAGCAGTGCAATCTGATGCACTCGTCTCAAAAAAGGCCCACACCAAAGAACTTTTTGAATAATGCACAGAGACAGCAGGGCCCTGCACTTGCGGAGCTTTGGGGTGTGACAGTCAGTGAGCTGCCCTTAGGCTGGCCCCTGGAGGGCATCCTGCCTTGTTGGTGATGTGCCTCCTCCTCTCTCCTATCAGGCACCCACGTTGAGTCAGTGACCTCATCATCCCCTCCCTCCTCATCACTGGAGCAAACCTGGCAGTATGCTGCAGCAGGGGGAGCATGACTCCCAGATTGATGTTCTTCTTGGGCACCCCCGCTGTCCGTGCTCACGTTACTGCCTTCATCTAGCTCAGTATCATCATCATCAGCCTTCCAAACACTGGGCATCCTCTTGGAGCATGTACCCAACACTGTGGTCAAACAGTTTGAGGGACTCCTCAGGAGGAAATGGTGGGGCTAGGGAAGGAGTCACTGATGCCATTGAGCCGAGGGAAGAGGCCGTGTTGGCAGCTGCTTTGCCAGACAAAGTACCCTGAGCATGGGTGAGAGAGGATGAGGAGGATGAAGACGGCCTGGTCATCCACTCGACCAAGTCTTCCGCATGTTGTGGCTCAACACAGCCAGCTGTCGAAAAAAACGCCAAGTGTGTCAGATGCACAGTCTCCACGACCAGCACTGTTGCCTCTAGACACAGAGCCTGCTTGCCCTCTTTTACTGGCTTGTGACTATCTGCCTCTCCTTGTTGGCCTTCCAGACATACTTATGGCCTGTAGCTGCACTAAGCTGGGATATATATATATATATATATATATATATATATATATATATATACTTATACTGCAGCTAGCAAAATCAACTGCCTGCCTGTAGTATGAGAACACCACCAACCTTCTACAGGTAGCTTTAGCTGAACACTGTGCAGAGCTCGCAAAAAACTAGCTTGTAGCTTATTTAGCTGCCTGCGGTAGTGATAGGATCAGGAAAACACCACCAACCTTCTACAGGTAGCTTTAGGTGAACACTGTGCAGAGCTCGCAAAAAACTAACTTGTAGCTTATTTAGCTGCCTGCGGTAGTGATAGGATCAGGAAAACACCACCAACCTTCTACAGGTAGCTTTAGCTGAACACTGTGCAGAGCTCGCAAAAAACTAACTTGTAGCTTATTTAGCTACCTGCGGTAGTGATAGGATCAGGAAAAATACACCAACCTTCTACAGGTAGCTTTAGGTGAACATTGTGCAGAGCTCGCACTACACTAACTTGTAGTTTTAGCTGAATACTGTGCAGAGCTTGCAAAAAACGGAAAATTGTATACTTACCTTCCGTAATTTTCCTTTCCTGACGCATCCCATGGCAGCACACACATTGGGTTGTGACTATGCCTCCACAACCTGATAGGACTGGTTAGCTATAAGTTTTGAAGAGGAGTCCACCGCTGTATTCTTAGTAACTATCACCTTAGAAGGGTGGGATTTTTGTGTGCTGCCATGGGATGCGTCAGGAAAGGAAAATTACGGAAGGTAAGTATACAATTTTCCATTTTCCTGACGCATCATGGCAGCACACACATTGGGAAATAACTCGCTACATGGGTGGGTGCTTTCAGAATATTTTATTTACTCAATTGCAAGGTATAGAAGAGTTAGATTGGATGATTGATCTCCCGAACTCAATCATAGTTAGTTGAGCCGGATCTATTCTGTAATGTGACATAAACGTAGTTTTGGAAGACCAAGTTGCTGCCTTGCAAATGGTTTCTGCTGACACTCTACAGTACGCTGCCCAGGAGGAGGCCACTGCTCTGGTCGAGTGGGCCTTCAATCCATCCGGGATTGGGAGTGATTTTATAAAGTATGTCCTTTTGATAATTTTAATTAGCCAAGTCGCTATTGTTTTTGAGGAAGCTGCTTGCCCCCTTTTGGGGCCGTGCGGAATGACTAGCAGGTTTTCTGTCTTCCAAAATGGTCTAGTAGCTTCTAGGTAGGAAGAAATGATAGATTTAATGTCCAAGGGGTGTGGATGTCAATCGTTAGAGAGGAAAACTGTAAGATTGATTTCTGAGTTAAAGTGGAAGGCAGATGCTACTTTTGGTATAAACTGCTCCGATGGTCTGAGGACGACTCTATCCGGATAAAAGACTAAATGCGGTTCCTTGATTAGCAGAGCTTACAGTTCTGAGACTCTCTTGGCAGATGTTATTGCGATCAGGAATGACAGCTTGAGCGTTAGATCCCATAAGGATATTGAATCAAGAGGAAAGAACGGTTCTTTTGACAGAGCTTCTAGGACAATGGATAGGTCCCAGGTCCGAAAGACTGGTTTCCTGGGTGGCCTTATCTTCTGGCATGCCTTTAGGAACTGAATTTTGAGAGGGTCTAATGCCCATCTGGTTCCCATCATTGCGGACAGGGCAGAAACTTGTACCTTGAGAGTGCTCGAGCCTAGGCCCCTTTCTAGGCCTAGTTGCAGGAACTCTAGAATATGAGAAACTGACAGAGATAGCGGATCCCAAGACTGCTGCTGAGCAAAAGCGGTGAAACGCTCCCAGATCCTGTTGTACGTGCTGTTTGTTGATCTTTTCCTGGCCTGTTGTAGTGTTTGTCACTACTCTAAGTGAACATCCTTGATCCAGCAGCCTTTCCCTTTCAACCTCCATGCCATTAGGTGTAGACGTTCGGGTGCCGGGTGTAGGAATCGACCTTGTGAGAGCAAATCCGTGCTCACTGGAAGCGGAAGCGGCTCCCCTGTGTTCAATTGTAATATGGTCATAAACCAAGGTCTTCTTGATCAGAATGGCAACACTGCTATGACCGTGGATGTCGAACTCCTCAGTCTGGCTAGAAATCTGGCTATTAGTGGTATTGGGGGAAAATGTAACTGAGGTGAAATTTCCATGGGTGGTGAAGGCAGTCGATCCCTGCTGCTGTCGGATAGTCGGCCCTCGCTAGGAATCGGGGACATTTGTTGTTCTCCGGGGTTGCCACTAGATCTAAATCGGGGGTTCCCCACTTGCGAGTAAGGAGAGTGAAGGCTTGTGGACTGATCGACCACTCATTGTTTTGATATAAACATTCTGCTCAAGTCGTCCGCTAGTTAATTTTGTATCCCCAGAACGTAGATCGCCTTCAAGTCCACCAGGTGGACCTGAGCCCACATGAGTATAGGTCGTACCTCTTCCATGAGCTTTTTGCTCTTGGTACCCCCTTGTTTGTGGATGTAGTTCACCGCCACAGTGTTGTCAATACGTAGGAGTACGGTCTTCCCTGCTAAGAAAGGCCCAAATGCTAGGATGGCCTGCCAGGTGGCCCTGAGCTCCAGGACATTTGAGACTATTCCCTGTGGGCGAAAGGACCAACATCCCTGTGCTCCCTGATGCTGGTAATGTGCTCCCCATCCCTAGAGGCTGGCATCTGTCGTAACTATTTCTGGTAATGGAGAAACTATGGGTCGACGGCATGTTAGATTGCTGACTCGTGTCCACCACCATGCGGATCTTTTTACTGCCTGGCCGATGACTATTCAATGGCTCATTGAGGACCCGTTCCATTGTGACAGGAATGAGTTTTGGAAGATCCTTGAGTTCCACCGGGACCACTGGACTATTAGGAAGGTGGAAGACATTGAGCCCAGGATGCTCAGACACATTCTGGCAGAAAGGTGTTTCGCTGCTAAGAGGTTCTTTATTTTGTAAACCAATGGTCCTATCTTTTCCTGGGGAAGTCCGACCGTATTTGAGTTGGTGTCCAATTCGGCGCCTAAGAAGATCATTCTTTGCGTTGGGATCAGGCTGCTCTTTTTCCAGTTTATTATCCAGCCGAACTGTTGAAGTGTGGAAATTAGAATCACTCGATGTTTGAGGAGAGTTTGTTGGCTGTCGGCCAGAAGGATAATGTCGTCGAGATAGTGGAGGACTCTTATGCCCCGTACACACGGTCGGATTTTCCGATGGAAAATGTCCGATCGGAGCGTGTTGTCGGAAATTCCGACCATGTGTGGGCTCCATCGGACATTTTCCATCGGATTTTCCGACACACAAAGTTGGAGAGCAGGAGATAAAATTTTCCAACAACAAAATCCGTTGTTGGAAATTCCGATCATGTGTACACAAATCCGACGGACAAAGTGCCACGCATGCTCAGAATAAATAAATAGATGAAAGCTATTGGCCACTGCCCCATTTATAGTACCGACGTACGTGTTTTACGTCACCGCGTTCAGAATGATCGGATTTTCCGACAACTTTGTGTGACCGTGTGTATGCAAGACAAGTTTGAGCCAACATCCGTCGGAAAAAATCCTAGGATTTTGTTGTCGGAATGTCCGAACAAAGTCCGACCGTGTGTACGCCCTATAAGTCCTGTTACTCTCAGATGCGCTATTACCGGTAGCAAGACCTTTGTAAAGGTTCTGGGGGCCGTAGATATTCCAAACGGGAGGCTTTTGAACTGAAAGTGCTGGCGACCTATTGCAAAGCGTAGGTATTTCTGGAAGGATTGATGTACCGGAATATGCAGATAGGCGTCGGACAAATCGACCGAGAGCATCCAGTCCCTTGTTCCTATAGCTAGTAATATGGACTGGAGGCTCTCCATCTTGAAGGACTCAACTGAAATTGTTTTGTTTAGGTTTTTTAAATCTAGTACCAGTCTCAAATCTCCCGTCTTCTTTGCTACTAGAAAAAGCGGAGAATAGAATCCCATGCCTCTTTGTTCCTGTGGAACTTCTATAATTGCTTGTTTCTGTAACAGTTCCAGAATATAACTGGCTAGAATTTTTTTCTTTGGAAGAGAAGATGGAGGCCTGGTAGGTCTGTAGTGATCTTTGGGAGGTTTTTGCTTGAACGTCCATCTGTGACCTTCTTGGATGGTGGAAATCGTCCAGGGGTCTTTTATTCGGTTTGACCATACATGAGCAAATAGCCTCAACCTCACTCCTACTATTGCGGGTTGGGCGTGCGTGCCATCAAAAAGATTTCTGCTGGTCTCTTGAATTGGGGATCTTCTGTTTCTGCACCCTCATAAAGGACGGTTGGGGATTTCGCCAATTGTGCTTGAATTCCTTCCCGGGTCTGTAAGATCTTGCCTCTCTGTATCTTTCCGGCAGGTGGCGTCTAAAAGGTGGATTTCTTTGCTGTTTGGGTCTTCTATCGGAAGGAATGAGACCCGATTTTCCTCCCGTAACCTTCGAGATTGCTGTATCCAGCTTAGGACCAAATAAGTTGGTGCTGTCGTAGGGGATTCTGCACCAAGTTGATTTAGATATATATATAACCATTTTCTGAAATTCAAATTTTGTATAGAATGATTTTGAATTTGAATAGAAAAGATTAGAAAATAATAAAAAAGAATAGAATAGAAAAACAATAGAACAGAATAGAATAAAATACAATATATGTTTTTCTAGTTTATTCTTTTCTATTATTTTCTTTTCTATTCTAATCTTTTCTATTCAAATTCAAATTCATTCTATACGAAATTTGATTTTCAGAAGCCATGTTCCGAAATTCGAATTTCGTATAGAATGAATTTGAATTTGAATAGAAAAGACTATTAAAGAACAGAAAATAATAGAAAAGAAAAGCATAGAAAAACAATAAAACAGAATAAAAAAAATATTATATATATGTATTCTATTGCTGTATGATTTTATATTCTATTTTATTGTATTTTTTAGAAAATCGATTTCTATTGTTTTCAAATTCGATTTGAATATATTTTCGACTTTGATTTGAATATGTTTTTGAATTCGAATATGTTTTCGAGTTCGATTCGAATTTGTTTTCAAATTTAATTTGAATTTGTTTTCGAATTCGATTCGAATTTGTTTTCGAATTTAATTCAAATTCGTTCCCTTTTTTTCGGATTCGTTTAAATTCATCACTTTTGTAATTCGGAAATTCGAAGGCATCTGAATTTCCGAATAACGAAAAATTTCGATTCGGAACGAAACGGAATGCACATGTCTAGTAGCTTTAGCTGAACAGTGTGCAGAGGTCGCACTACACTAACTTGTAGTTTTAGCTGAACACTGTGAGGAGGACGCACTACACCAACTTGTAGCTTTAGCTGAACACTGTGAAGAGGACGCACTACCCTAACTTGTAGCTTTAGCTGAACACTGTGCAGAGGTCACACTAAACTAACTTGTAGCTTTTACTGAACACTGTGAGGACGCACTTGACTAACTTGTAGCTTTAGCTAAACACTGTGCAGAGGTCGCACTACACTAACTTGTAGTTTTAGCTGAACACTGTTCAGAGGACGCACTGCACTAACTTGTAGCTTTAGCTGAACACTGTTCAGAGGACGCACTACACTAACTTGTAGCTTTAGCTGAACACTGTTCAGAGGACGCACTACACTAACTTGGTACAATTCAAAAAGGGAGTTGGGACTTTAAGATGAAGCATTGGGGTAGTGGAGGAAGAGTAGACCATATTTGAAGTGCAATATAAAATGTTTATTGTACAAGTAACAGACAATAAAAGGAGTATTCATTTCATATACAGTAACACATTCATTGTAAATAGGTATAGAAGATGTAAAAATAGCATAGGCATAATACAGATTATGTACACATAGCAGCACCTTATCTAATGTAAATGAAAATAAAGGATAGTATTAAGGCATAATAATGTTAGCAACAATATGCATGATAACGACACATGCGCCCACATAGTAAATATGCATTGATTGAGCAGAAAAAATAATAATAATATTATTACGATGGATTTGGAGAGAACAGATGGTACAGATAACTGTGGTTCCATATAGAGTAGCTGGGGCATCAAAAACAGGGCTCGACGCGTTTCGTGGGCATCCCCACTCATCAGGAGCCGATGCAAATAAATTTCCTATGGGATGTATATAAATTATATAATGAACCACATCGTTCATATAAAAAATAGACTAGTAATAATTGAATGAGCATAAGGTATATATCGTTGTTTATGCCAAACGCACTCACCCACTCAGGCAGCAAGTGCAAATGCGCAAAGGTGGGCGCACAGTAGGCCACGGAAGCAAACCCTCCACGGGAGCCGAGGCGGCATACATAGTAATGCAACATCGGGCAGGATGAAGAAGAAAAAGTATGAGGCAAAGTGTGTTCACAGAAGGGAGTGTGTAATCATGGGAACAACGAACCTGGGAACAAAATAGTAGTATTCTGTTAGATATATATATATATATATATAGGGTATGTAGTAAGTGTTTTATGCATTGAATATTGAATAATGAGCCCAGTGAGTTCCAAAGTTAGTGATGAAATAAATATGTAGAAACTATGCCAAAGGATAGGCGACATGGGAGTGAGTATGGGGATATCCCAAAGTGAAAGTGTGATAGTACCCAGTGCATGAAGAATGGCAAGTGTATGATATTAAGAGAGTATGAAAAGAACAAGTTCACCAAATAAATAGGTGCATGAACCAAGAAAAAAGAGACCGTGCGTGAAAAGAGGAGAGAAGGAAAGGGGAAAAAAGGGGAAATAACCTACCCGTGTGTGGCATAGAG
This sequence comes from Lithobates clamitans, assembly GCA_037952925.1. NCBI lineage: Eukaryota > Metazoa > Chordata > Amphibia > Anura > Ranidae > Lithobates > Lithobates clamitans. The sequence continues at coordinate 1,265,074 of JBBGZY010001372.1, forward strand.
CAGCACTGACAGCCGAATCCCAAGGTAGGGCTGGTGTGCAGAGACCCCCGAGAGTGACCGGTCGTGTGAACAGCCAACTCTAAATGGGGAGATATGTATGCTGCCAACGCCACGTGGGTGACGTAGAGGAGAAGCCGCCGCACCTGAACCGAGTAATCACTCAGCTGTCGGCGCGAGCAGGCTCCTCCCTGGAGACACCGAGTGTGGAGAACACTGAACGTCAGCGCAGTGACGTCAAAGGTGACGTCATGCGCATGGCGTCAGGTACGTGGTGCCGATGCGTGGAGGGGTGTCTGCCCGATCCCCCAGTCACGTGATAGATGGGGAGAAGGGGAGGACCCACTGGCGCATCGCGGCTCCCACGGAGAATGAAGCCCATAGCCGCCCAAGCGCCCAATCAATGCACATAAAGCATAATTGCTTGCCAGGTGGAGAGTGTGTCTGAGGCATCTGTTGGAGAAAAAGCCCAATACGGCCTGAAATCAGTAACCAAAATGCTGCCAATCAAAAAGCTGAAAAATTTAATTAGTAAAACAAGTAATATTTATATGTCCATAGCTACAAGAGTTTAGAGTTGGCTGTTCACACGACCGGTCACTCTCGGGGGTCTCTGCACACCAGCCCTACCTTGGGATTCGGCTGTCAGTGCTGCTCTATGCCACACACGGGTAGGTTATTTCCCCTTTTTTCCCCTTTCCTTCTCTCCTCTTTTCACGCACGGTCTCTTTTTTCTTGGTTCATGCACCTATTTATTTGGTGAACTTGTTCTTTTCATACTCTCTTAATATCATACACTTGCCATTCTTCATGCACTGGGTACTATCACACTTTCACTTTGGGATATCCCCATACTCACTCCCATGTCGCCTATCCTTTGGCATAGTTTCTACATATTTATTTCATCACTAACTTTGGAACTCACTGGGCTCATTATTCAATATTCAATGCATAAAACACTTACTACATACCCTATATATATATATATATCTAACAGAATACTACTATTTTGTTCCCACGTTCGTTGTTCCCATGATTACACACTCCCTTTTGTGAACACACTTTGCCTCATACTTTTTCTTCTTCATCCTGCCCGATGTTGCATTACTATGTATGCCGCCTCGGCTCCCGTGGAGGGTTTGCTTCCGTGGCCTACTGTGCGCCCACCTTTGCGCATTTGCACTTGCTGCCTGAGTGGGTGAGTGCGTTTGGCATAAACAACGATATATACCTTATGCTCATTCAATTATTACTAGTCTATTTTTTATATGAACGATGTGGTTCATTATATAATTTATATACATCCCATAGGAAATTTATTTGCATCGGCTCCTGATGAGTGGGGATGCCCACGAAATGCGTCGAGCCCTGTTTTTGATGCCCCAGCTACTCTATATGGAACCACAGTTATCTGTACCATCTGTTCTCTCCAAATCCATCGTAATAATATTATTATTATTTTTTCTGCTCAATCAATGCATATTTACTATGTGGGCGCATGTGTCGTTATCATGCATATTGTTGCTAACATTATTATGCCTTAATACTATCCTTTATTTTCATTTACATTAGATAAGGTGCTGCTATGTGTACATAATCTGTATTATGCCTATGCTATTTTTACATCTTCTATACCTATTTACAATGAATGTGTTACTGTATATGAAATGAATACTCCTTTTATTGTCTGTTACTTGTACAATAAACATTTTATATTGCACTTCAAATATGGTCTACTCTTCCTCCACTACCCCAATGCTTCATCTTAAAGTCCCAACTCCCTTTTTGAATTGTACCAAATACCGGGATGGAGGCACTTAATTGTACCTCATATAAAGTCCCAACTTCCCCCCATATATTCACTACACTAACTTGTAGCTTTAGCTGAACACTGTGCAGAGGTCGCACTACACTAACTTGTAGTTTTAGCTGAACACTGTTCAGAGGTCGCACTACACTAACTTGTAGCTTTAGCTGAACACTGTGCAGAGGTCGCACTACACTAACTTGTAGTTTTAGCTGAACACTGTTCAGAGGACGCACTACACTAACTTGTAGCTTTAGCTGAACACTGTGCAGAGCTCACACTACACTAACTTGTATTTTTACCTGAACACTGTAAGGAGGACGCACTACACTAACTTGTAGCTTTTAGACATGTGCAGGATAAAAAAATAGTTTAGTTTAGTTTAGTTTCGGTTAGTTATTTAACTACATTTGTTTAGTTAAATTAGTTGCATTCATTACATTCGTTTTCGGGATTCGTTTAGTTTCGTATTCTAATTCAAAAAAATTCTACCGCATTAGAAAAAAACTATCAAATTCGAAAAAATTCTACCGCATTCGAAAAAAAACTCAAATTCGAAAAAATTCTACTACATTAAAAAAAAAACAATCAAATTTGAAAAAATTATACCGCATTCGAAAAAAAAAAAATCAAATTCGAAAATATTCTACCGCATTCGAAAAATAACTATCACATTCGAAAAAATTCTACCGCATTCGAAAAAAATTTGACCAAATTTGAAAAAGTAAACTATATATAACCATTTTGCGAAATTCGAATTTCATATAGAATGAAATCAAATTCCAATAGAAAAGATTCAAATAGAATAGAAAATAAGAATAGCATGCAAAAACAATAGAACAGAATAGAAAAAAATATAACATATTCTATTCTAATCTTTTCTACTCAAATTCGAATTCATTCTGTAGCAAATTCCAATACCGAAAGATGTTTTATATATATTGTTGTATTGTTTTTTCTATTCTAGTCTTTTCTATTAGAATTAGATTTCATTCTATTTCTATATAACCATTTTCTGAAATTTGCATTCAAATAGAAAAGATTAGAAAAAAATTGAAAATAATAGAAAAGAATAGCATAGAAAAACCATAGACCAGCATAGAAAAAAAAAATATATATATATAACCATCTTCCGAAATTCGAATTTCATATAAAATGAATTCAAATTCGAATAGAAAAGATTAGAATAGAGTAGAAAAGAATAGACTAGAAAAACAATAGAACAGAATAGAATAAAACATTTATTTATATATATATATATAGAATATATATTCTATTTTCTACTATTTTCTATTCTAATCTTCTCTATTCAAATTCAAATTCATTCTCAAATTTCGTCTAGAATTAATTCAAATTCGAATAGAAAAGTTTAGAATAGAAAAGAATAGCATAGAAATACAATGGAACAGAATAGAAAAAAATATATATCTATCGATAGATAGATAGATAGATAGATAGATAGATAGATAGATAGATAGATAGATATCATCTTCCGAAATTCGAATTTCATATAGACTGAAATCAAGTTTGAATAGAAAAGATTAGAATAGAATAGAAAATAATAGAAACGAATAGCATAGAAAACAATAGAACAGAATATAAAAAAATATAATATATATATATCGATTGAAGTGTAGAGGAGAACCACACACAGCTTTCAATCTAGTGTCAGCAAACAGGTCCTCCCACCGACCTTGTATATATAAAAATAAAGTTCAGATGTGTTCTGACTGATCTAAGGAAGGGTGCGAACAAATCAGCCTGAAACTTAATCTTTGTCTGAACAAATGATTGTAATGATTCTGTGTGGAATGACTCTACTTGCTTTGTAATCCTTTTCTAAAGATTTGATGGAATAAAGCAACAAATTTTTAAGTGCAGCAACCTTTGGAACTATATACTATTGTTTTTCTAGTCTATTCTTTTCTATTCTTTACTTCTATTCTAATTCGATTTTCGAAATTAGAATTTCTGAAAATGGTAATATATATATATATATATATATATATATATATATATATATATATATATATATATATATATATATATATATATATATATATATATATATATATATATAACCATTTTCCGAAATTCAAATTTTGTATAGAATGATTTTGAATTTGAATAGAAAAGAATAGAATAGAAAATAATAAAATACAATATATGTTTTTCTAGTTTATTTTTTTTTCTATTATTTTCTTTTCTATTCTAATCTTTTCTATTCAAATTCAAATTCATTCTATACGAAATTCGATTTTCAGAAGCCATGTTCCGAAATTCGAATTTCGTATAGAATGAATTTGAATTTGAATAGAAAAGACTATTAAAGAATAGAAAATAATAGAAAAGAAAAGCATAAAAAAAAACAATAAAACAGAATAAAAAAAGTTATATATATATGTATTCTATTGCTTTATGATTTTATATTCTATTTTATTGTATTTTTTAGAAAAATCGATTTCTATTGTTTTCAAATTCGATTCAAATTTGTTTTTCGAATTCGATAATGTTTTCAAATTTGATTCGAATATGTTTTCGACTTCGATTCAAATATGTTTTCGAATTCGATTCTAATTTGTTCGCTTTTTTTCGGATTCGTTTAAATTCATCACTCGGAACGAAATGAAATGCACATGTCTAGTAGCTTTAGCTGAACACTGTGCAGAGGTCGCACTCCACTAACTTGTAGTTTTAGCTGAACACTGTGAGGAGGACGCACTACACCAACTTGTAGCTTTAGCTGAACACTGTGAGGAGGACGCACTACCCTAACTTGTAGCTTTAGCTGAACACTGTGCAGAGGTCACACTAAACTAACTTGTAGCTTTAACTGAACACTGTGAGGAGGATGCACTACACTAACTTGTAGCTTTAGCTGAACACTTTGCAGAGGTCACACTACACTAACTTGTAGCTTTAGCTGAACACTGTTCAGAGGACGCACTGCACCAACTTGTAGCTTAGCTGAACACTGTGCAGAGGTCGTACTACACTAACTTGTAGTTTTAGCTGAACATTGTTCGGAGGACGCACTACCCTAACTTGTAGCTTTAGCTAAACACTGTGCAGAGGTCACACTAAACTAACTTGTAGCTTTAGCTGAACACTGTGAGGAGGACGCACTACACTAACTTGTAGTTTTAGCTAAACACTGTGCAAAGTTCACACTAAACTAACTTGTAGCTTTAACTGAACACTGTGAGGAGGACACACTACACTAACTGTAAATAGTCTAGCTGCCTGACTGTGGTACTAATAGGATCAAAAGAACACCAGCAATTTTCTTCAGGTAGCTGTAAATACTGTAACAAGACAAGCCTGCCTGTCAGTAGGAGGATAACAGGAACGGATCTAGCTAAATTGAATACAGTGTGTATATATATATGCAACACCTGGGATGCATATATATACACAATACACTGTAAGTGCAGCTAACTCACTGACTGTCCTGCCTAATCTACCTAACTCAAATGAAATGACACTGTCTCTTTCTCTCTCTTTCTAAGCACGCCGGAACACACTACACAGGGCCGCCGTGCAGGCAGCCTTATATAGTGTGGGGCATGTTTTAAACCACCAGAGCCATAATTGGCCAAAGTCACCCTGGCTTTGGCCAATTACAGCTCTCTCTACTGACAGCGCATGCGGGTCATAGTGCATGCTTGGCCAATCATCAGCCAGCAATGCACTGCGATGCCGCAGTGAATTATGGGCCGTGACGCGCCACACGAATTTGGCGCGAACGGCCCATATCGCTCGCAATTCGGTGAACGGGCGAACAGACGATGTTCGAGTCGAACACGGGTTTGACTCGAACACAAAGCTCATCCCTAATGAGGACCTACCTAAACTATCATATCAGTCTCTATACAATCAGACAGATCCTTACTCTACATACTTGTTGGAAGATCAAACAGAGATTGTACAATCAGACTGTAATGTGTGTGGTGAGCTTAATAGATATCCTGTAGGATGCTAGGAAATAGTGTAAGAGAATTCTGCTGAGATCTGATGACTCTTTATATCCTCTCTTCTAGTATCATTGACTTCTACTTGTCAAAGGAATCAAGAAGAGAACTAAAAAATCTGCAAAAGCTCCGACCAGGACTGAAGATTTCTATGTGATGACCCCGGAGGAAGAGACTCGGCTACAGCTGTGAATGGAGGAAGGGGAGTGACATTGCTGTGAATGGAGGAGGGGGAGGGGACATTGCTGCGAATGGAGGAGGGGGAGGGGACGTTGCTGTGAATGGAGGAGGGGGAGGGGGCATTGTTGTGAATGGAGGAGGGGGGAGGGGACATTGCTGTGAATGGAGGAGGGGGAGGCGACATCGCTGCGAATGGAGGAGGGGGAGTGGACATTGCTGCGAATGGAGGAGGGGGGAGGGGACATTGCTGTGAATGGAGGATTGGGGAGGGGACATTGCTGTGAATGGAGGAGGGGGAGGGGACATTGCTGTGAATGGAGGGGGGGGACATTGCTGTGAATGGAGGAGGGGGAGGGGACATTGCTCTGGATGAGGATGAGATACAAATCTGAGCAAACCCGACCCAAGAGGAGAATGGATCATCACAGAAAAACTAATATACCAGGACAGGATGGGGGATTCTGTTTTGTAATGAAGAAGATAAAAACTGAACATTTCATATATAACCTGACTCAGGGAACACAGCCGGCATTTCTCTGTCATCCTGGTATTTATCTTACACAGACGGCTCCCCCTCCCCCATGGTGGGGGGATTCTTATTTTCTGAATAGAGTCACCCCCCGATGTGTCACTGCCGGCCTTTCCACACGGACTACATGTCACCCACATGGGAGCGGCCAAATCAGGGGAGAGAGGAGCCCTTGAAGTGTTCTGGAGGGATTCCAATGGGGGATGGGATGGAAATTTAGGAAAATCTAATGCCCCGTATACACGATCTGAAATTTCGTCGGAAAAACCTTGGATGGGTTTTTCTGACGGAATTACGCTCAAGCTTGGGTTGCATACACACGGTCATACAAAAGTTCTCTGAACTTTCGACCGTCAAGAACATGGTGACGTACAACACTACGAAGAGCCGAGAAAATGAAGTCCAATGCTTCCGAGCATGCGTCAAATTGTTTCTGAGCATGCGTAGGAATTTTGCGCATCGGAATTGCTACAGGCGATCAGCATTTCCGATAGGAAATTTTTCGGAAAAATAGAGAACCTGCTCTCAATCTTTTGCAGTCGGAATTTCCAATCGTGTGTACGGGAAATTACTGTATATCATCAGTCTATGTATTCATCATTACATACACAGCAGGAATAGTGATTTCATTTTCTAAAAGACTGAGTGACATTCTATATTTGAATGGAATACAAAATAGAGAAGCAGCTATTAGTGCAGTGATATTATTGAGGAACGTTTAATGGAGCGCAGACCATATACTGCAGATCAGATCAGAGGGACATTCAGGGGTTTTGATGCAATTTAATGTGGAATAAAGTTGTAATAAATAAAATGTCATTTGAACTTTTAGGCCCCTTTCACACGAGGCAGATCCGCTCACTGTGCAGAGACTGACCTGTAAGAGTCCCGCTCTCCTCTATGGGGAGATCCCATGAAAACCGACCGCCTGTCCATTTCCATCCCATCCAACCCACTGGACGGATGGCGAACGTATCTCTATACGTCTGTTTCCAGCAGATCTTGTCGGATCGGATGCCAGGTGGGTGTCAGCGGACACAGATCCGCTGACATCCGTCTCCCCATAGAAGTCAATGGGTGGCCTGAAAAATGGACAGGTGGATCCGATCGTTCTGATGGTGTGAAAGGGGCCTTACTCCTAAGAACCTGGCTGGTGATACATTGTAAAATAAACACATTTATCATCTCCCTGTAATGTGAGGATTCCTATGGAGTAGATAAAGCGGCTGAGATGGTCATACATGTAATACAATTATCATGGTGTACTGGGGTGTAATAATTCTTACCAGTTGAGTGGCTGATTAGAATTTTGGTGAAGCTTTCATATATTTTCTCTTGTTAAAACATTTTATTGAAGAATAGAATAAGTATACATAGATAAGGAGCAAAAGAGAAAATTGCCATCAATAGAGAGGATAAGACAGGATCTACTATAATGCAATGAGAGGGACGCACCCCTTAAAGAAGTAAGGTTCACGCGGGGGGACATTCAGGAGGATCATACAACATCTCATTTCTTACAGATGCAAAAAGGTATAGGTAGCATAATTACAGATAGGTATGGTAGCAGGATCACTGCGTAACCTCTCACAAATTAAAGCTCAAGAGAGAGAAATCCTAGTGTGAAGTAAAAATGAGGATACTCGGATCTCCAGTGATTAAAACCAGAGAAAAGGGGAGATGATCACCACCCTTAGGTAGGACCATGGGTATTGTAGAGTTGTCATAGATGATATCCTGTCAAATATATACGGTATATACTAGTGAGGCAATGCTAGTGTAGCACCCTCTAGTGTGCTAGAAGTAGAATAGGTTTTTTAAGTGTAGGTAAATTGTCAGGCTTGGCTGACAGCCAAGTTTGTGTAGTTTTGGTTTATCTGGGTCAGGTGAGTGACTCAGGGAGGCTGGTATGACTCACAGGCAGCATCTCTAAGACCTTACCCTATTTCTACAAACTGGTGGAAGATTCTAGAAGAATGGGAGTGGAGGTGAGGAGGAGCTGTTTGGAATATTCATGAGGGCCCTGACCAATCGCCAACAGATGGGTTGGCAGGGGGCAGGCCTCCTCAAATACTCTGGGTCAGCCCAGCTGGGGCAGTGTGGAGTTCGAGTGGAAGATAGAGATGTAGTGTTAGGCTGTCAGTAGCTCCAAAAGGCCCCCTAGTCTGGGTGGTGACCTTGGGCCTGGGCATAGCTGCGCAAGGAACCTTCTTTATGGTGCATGAGGGTGTCCTGTCTAGAGACATGGGAGCAAGTAAAAGACAGTAGAACACTGCCAGGCAAATCTCCAGGAAAGAAGACAGCTAAGTGGGCTGGTGAGTGTTGAAGCTGAAAGGCATACCTGAGAGCACTGGGTGAGAGCAGTCTGGGATGTATGCAGAGTCAGTGTGGGAAGACTGTAAAGTCTTAGTCAGGAGGGCTGGTGAAAGGGGTAGCTGCAGCCAGGTGGGCTGGCAGTGCCTGAAGAGGTGGTACTGAGATCACTAACACCATCACCACAGGAGGAGGAGGACAGCTGGGCACTAGGACTTTTTGCTACACTACTAGAGTGGCCTGCAGTCCCTGCCCATAAAGGGTGGTTGCTACAGATCTAACAGAGACTTTGTTAGATCATCCGAACAGTGCCAGCTGGTCCTGGGAGTTGTAGTTCTACAAGCATGATTGTTCTGGAGGTAGAAGAAGGAGAGTGTGTACAGGCTGTATATAATTTTGTCCCTGAAGAGTTTTGCTACTACCTTGATCAAGTGGGAATCCCATAAATACCCTCAACCCTATCCAAGTTCAATACCTCAAATAAAATACAAAAACCAAGCTGCAAGGACTGATTCTTGTCTCCAGTGTGTGTGGAAGATTCTGTGTGTCAGGCCGTGCAGGGTGGGAGATACCTTTTATTCATCAGTGGATCCTGCGGGGGGTAGCGCTACATATAGGGGGTGTTGCCCGGGATATCCTGCAAAATCACGGGGTCCCGCAAACTCGATGTTTGCCGGCAGCCCGCGATTGTGGTGAGGAGAGGCAGAATGGGGAGATGCCTATGTAAACAAGGCATTTCCATGTTCTTCCTAGCAACATGACAGGGATCTACTGCTCCTTGTCATCAAGAGCAATGATCTCTGCCATGTAGTGAGCCCATCCCCCCCACAGTTAACCCCTTGATCGCCCCCTAGTGTTTAACCCCTTCCTTGCCAGTGTCATTTATACAGTAATCAGTTTCTATTTGTAGCACTGACCGCTGTATAAATGTCAATGGTTCCAAAATAGTGTCAAAAGTGTCCGATCTGTCCGCCACAACGTCGCAGTCCCGATAAAAATCGCAGATTGATGCTATTACTATTAAAAAAATTAGAAATAAAAATGCAATAAATCTATCCCCTATTTTGTAGATGCTATAACATTTCCGCAAACCAATCAATATACGCTTATTGCAATTTTTTTTACCAACAATATGTAGAAGAATACGTATCAGCCTAAACTGTGGAAGAAATTTGTTTTTTTATATATTTTTTGGGGGATATTTATTATAGCAAAAAGTAAAAAATATTGCTTTTTTTTCAAAATTGCCAGTCTTTTTTTGTTTATAGCGCAAAAAATAAAAACCACAGAGGTGATCAAATACCACCAAAAGAAATCTCTTTTTGTGTGAAAAAAGGACATAAATTTTGTTTGGGTACAACGTCGCACGACCGCGCAATTGTCAGATAAAGCGACGCAGTGCCTAATTGTAAAAAATGCTCTGGTCACGAAGGGGGTAAATCCTTCCGGGCTGAAGAGGTTAATGAATAAAAAAAACTAATCAGTAAAGTTAGCTTAATTTTTTTGTATAATGTGAAAGATGATGTTACGCCACGAGAATCGCCATCTTTATTCTAAGCAGAAAAATAGTGATTTTCATTTTAGCCCGAATCGTGCAGCTCTAATGGACTGTAATGGACTCACATGTTTGACTTCATATTGTTTGGTATTTTTGTCATTATTTAGCATTGCTGATTTTTTTTTTGCCCTTCAATAGCGGACACTTTCCCCCCTTCCTGCCCAGGCCAATGTTCACCTTTCAGCGCTGTCACATTTTGAATGACAATTGTGCGGTCATACAACACTCTACACATATCACATTCTTATCATTTTTTTTCACACAAATACAGTTTTTTCTATCTACATAGTTACATAGTTACATAGTAGGTGAGGTTGAAAAAAGACACAAGTCCATCAAGTCCAACCTATGTGTGTGATTATGTGTCAGTATTACATTACATATCCCTGTATATTGCGGTCATTCAGGTGATTATCTAATAGTTTCTTGAAGCTATCAATGCTCCCCGCTGAGACCACCGCCTGTGGAAGGGAATTCCACATCCTTGTCGCTCTTACAGTAAAGAACCCTCTACGTAGTTTAAGGTTAAACCTCCTTTCTTCTAATTGTAATGAGTGGCCACGAGTCTTATTAAACTCTCTTCTGCGAAAAAGTTTTATCCCTATTGTGGGGTCACCACTACAGTATTTGTAAATTTAAATCATATCCCCTCTCAAGCGTCTCTTCTCCAGAGAGAATAAGTTCAGTGCTCGCAATCTTTCCTCATAACTAAGATCCTCCAGACCCTTTATTAGCTTTGTTGCCCTTCTTTGTACTCGCTCCATTTCCAGTACATCCTTCCTGAGGACTGGTGCCCAGAACTGGACAGCATACTCCAGGTGCGGGCGGACCAGAGTCTTGTAGAGCGGGAGAATTATCGTTTTATCTCTGCAGTTGATCCCCCTTTTAATGCATGCCAATATTCTGTTTGCTTTATTAGCAGCAGCTTGGCATTGCATGCCATTGCTGAGCCTATCATCCACTAGGACCCCCAAGTCCTTTTCCATCCTAGATTCCCCCAGAGGTTCTCCCCCCAGTGTATAGATTGCATTCATATTTTTGACACCCAAATGCATTATTTTACATTTTTCTACATTGAACCTCATTTGCCATGTAGTCGCCCACCCCATTAATTTGTTCAGGTCTTTTTGCAAGATTTCCACATCCTGCGGAGAAGTTATTGCCCTGCTTAGCTTAGTATCGTCTGCAAATACAGAGATTGAACTGTTTATCCCATCCTCCAGGTCGTTTATGAACAAATTAAATAGGATTGGTCCCAGCACAGAACCCTGGGGGACCCCACTACCCACCCCTGACCATTCTGAGTACTCCCCATTTATCACCACCCTCTGGGGGGGGGCGTGTCTGGACGTTCAACAGGGAGGACGTGTGCTGCTCTAGCTCCGTCTGGGCTGATTGCATCCAGAGCCATCTCTACCCTTCCTCAACCCATCAAGGCTAGTTACACACCTCAGGGGTATCTGGACACTTTTGGCTACGGCCCCTGGGGACTATCCAACCTTTTTGACCCCTGGAAGCGGTTCGAGGCCTACAGCTCAGCCCGAGCCTCGGACGCCAGTCGCCATCTTGGGCCCTATCTAACACTCGGAGCCCCCGGATCTCCGCTGCTCTGGACTGGAGACCTCCGTGAAGCTCCCACACGGCACCCTGTCCGCACTTGGGATCCCCCCGTCCCAGTATCTTCCACCCGGAGATCCCTCCTCTGACGGGCCGACCTCCGGGGGTCCGACGCCATCCCGCGGCCTACCGCGGCCTACCGCTCCGACCTACTCCACCTTCTGCACAGCGGTGAGTACCTGGATAATTCACCATCCATCACCTACCTCTCAGTCGGCCCCCCCATCAGAGGGAAATCCCGTTCCTGGGCCCAAAAGAAGCCACCCGAGGCCTCCGCGCTATTGGTGCTCTCCCGGCCGGCCTAGACTATCAGGAAAGTCCGAGGCTTCGGCCTACTCACGGAGGTCGGCGGCCATCTTTGTACTCCCTATCCACATCTGTGCCTTCACTTGCTCAGTGCAGCCATTGCTTATACTCATTTAGGCTCCACTTCAATCAGATCTCCCCCTGATCTATAGCTGAGGGGGAACTTCCAATACCTGCAAAAGGGAAGGGAGGAGAAAAAGAGAGAAGAGGAAAGAAATTTTTTTTTTTTTTTGTTTGTTTTTGTTGTTGTTTTTTTTTTTTTTTTTTTTTTTTTTTTTTTTTTTCCTTTTCACGAACATCTCCACAAGCAACCACAGTATGTTGAAATATGCCCGACGCTGAGCAAATGTAAGTGAGAGGTGCCCCACACAGCTACCGGCCTAATAGTTCCAGTTATGCCTTCCAAATCAGCTAAATCTCGTTCTACAGCAGGTAAACGATCTGGTAAAAGGTCACTGTCTAACTCAATATCTGCAGGCTCTATTCAACAATATTTGTCTAACGCACGCGGCACTCAGGCCCGAACCTCGAGACTAAGCGCCTCTCCCTCATCTCACGCTGCCTCAGTGAGGGGAAGCTCTCCAGCCTCTTCATACTGCTCTGATCTCATGGATGACCCAAGTTCCCCCGCTGGCTCCGAAATGAATACGCTGATGAGCGGTCTTAAAAAAGAACTTGCAGGCATGTTCCATAACTTGGAAAAGTCTATTAAAAAAGAGATAACTGCAGTTAGGACTGACATGTCCCACATCTTGGTCAGAGTAGAGGAGACGGAGCAACGGCAAGATACCCAAGCGCTAGCCATTAAAGAACTGCAGGACACTGTTACCCAGCTAGCATTTGCTCATCGGGCCTCCCTATACAAACTCGAAGACCTCGAGAACCGCAATCGAAGAAACAACATACGGGTCAGAGGCCTACCCGAGGCTACTGGAGATAGTGACCTAGAACCAATCAATACGGGGCATTTTCAACACCATTTTGGGTAATCCTGTCACCGCACCACTCCGCTTTGACCGGGTACACCGGGCTCTGAGACCCCGCAATACTAACTCTGACCAACCTAGAGACGTTATCTGTCGCCTACATTACTTCGAAGATAAAAATGCAATTATGATGAAGATGCGAGGCCTGCCTAACATAGATTTCGACGGGGCAACCATCACCATATTCCCAGACATCTCCAAGGACACCTTAGACCGTCGCAGAGCTCTAAAGCCGCTTCTTGACCTCTTACGTACAGAAGGGATCACATATAGATGGGGCTTCCCAGCCTGCCTGATTGCCACAAAAAATGGCCGATCCCACACACTAAGGTTCCCGGAGGAACTTACAACCTTTTCGCAAGCTCTTACTCTTCCGCCCGTGGAACTCCCAGGCTGGCAGGACTCCATCCCTAAATTCTCGAATCTTGCAGATTCAGTCTGGAAAAAAACCCCTTCAAAGGCTGGTCGTTCCTCTATCCCGGGCTCTGCACAAAAGAATGGTTGAACTCTGCAACTTTGTCCTTTGCCTTTTTTCATTCAACCACGTTTCACTAGCACAGATGCTTATTTTCCTACAGCAAATTGATGCCAAGTCAGTCTTCAGATGTAAAATTTTTTTTTTTTTTTTGCACATTTACCTGACTATTTTTGGTAAACTCTGACTTATGATTAGTTTGACCACTGATCTCCTTTCATGTTCTTTTGTTGATTTGTTGTCGCATCAGTAATGGTCTACAATTTATGCTGCTCAGTAGGAATTTCAAGGTTTAAGTTGATTTCTGTTTCTGCCAACATGACCCCTTATTTTTATTTTTATTTAACTGGAACTAAATTTTTCATTTCTAATTACAAGTTAATTATTTGTTATGGGCCGAGTGCTGTTGGGGCACGTTTCTTATATTGCTCCTCCCCGACAACATAACCCAGTCCCCCCCTCCTTCTGGGGTTGACGAGTGCGCGCGACCTTAAAAGTTATTTTGTCCAATCCCTGTTTGAGGTTTTGGATGGCCGCTCGTTCTCTTCTTCCCCAATGGGACCACTGCAGATTTCTGCGTGTTATTCATACGTATCCCAAAAGTTCTTTAATTCATATGTATGATTTTTCTATAAGTTCACTTTTCCCTTCTTTTTTTTTCTATTCTTTGCTTTACTCTCTTTTCCTTCTCCCTCCCCCCCCCCTCCCTCTCCCCTGCTGGCATACATGGAAGCATAGGCTGAAGTATTCTACCTACATGTAACAATGACTACATTGAAGCTTCTATCATATAATGTTAGAGGTCTTAATGTCGCAGCTAAACGGCACCAAACATTCCGTGAACTAAAGCAGGCCGCTTGTTCTATTGTTTTTCTTCAGGAAACACATCTAACTCATACAACACCGGTTAAACTGACCTCACCTCATTTTCCGCAATGGTACTATAGTTTATCTGACACTAACAAAGCTAAGGGAGTGGCCATTGGGTTTAACAGAAGCATATCCTTTCGTTTGTCTGACATGCTAGCAGATGATTCAGGCCGCTTTCTTTTTCTCCAGGGTTTCATTGGTAATACCCAATGTACTCTAGCAAACGTTTATTGCCCAAACCAAAATCAACCTACTTTTTTTTCAAAAATTTTAACCAAATTATCACATTTTGCCAAAGGTCTTATTATATTAGCAGGTGATATCAACATGTCCCTAGACCCTATACTAGACACGTCCCAAGGACGATCTAATATCTCTTTTAAACGCCTTAAATTTGTTAAAAGAAGACTCTTGGACCTCCAACTCATGGACGTCTGGCGCCTCCTCCATCCCAAAGAGAGAGATTTTTCACACTTTTCCACATCACATCACTCATATTCCAGAATTGACAATATATTTCTAGATCATTTTCACCTCCCCCTCTTACAGTCTGCCCACATAGGCACCGCAACTATCTCGGATCATGCACCTGTTTCGATGACGCTGTCTATGCCTTCCTTGGCACGCCGCACTAATAACTGGAAACTCAACGACTCCCTTCTTACTAATGAAGCCGAGGTTTCCTTAATGTCCTCTCATCTCTCACAATATTTTAAAGAAAACAAACCCTTTGATACTTCTCCCTCCGTTGTCTGGGAAGCTCATAAGGTCACTATCAGAGGACGGTTTATTGAACTTGGTGCTAGACTGAAAAGGGAGCATGGTCAGCGACTCGAACAGGTCCTACAACAAATAGCTGAACTTGATAAGCAACACAAACTTTCTCTCCATAATGAGCACCTCCAATCACTCACACTCAAACGAGAGGAATTAAAATCTCTTCTTAACTTAGACACTAAGAGAAAATTCCAACGCTTATCACAAAAATACTATGAATGGGGAAACAAACCAAGTAGGCTATTGGCCAGGTCATTAAAAGCTAAACAAATGCAGTCCTTTATTCCCAAAATTAAACTACAATCAGGAGAGCTCGCTCATGCAACCCCAGACATTGCAAAGGCCTTCAAGGAGTTTTACGCAGATCTCTACTGTGTCAACAATGACTTGTCCTCTTTACCTCAGAAAGAGAGACGTAGACGCATGCTCTCCTATTTAAAAGAAGCTAAACTACCTAAATTACCTACATCTATTTTTAAAAAATTAGAGGCAGACTTCTCGGTAGAGGAATTTCAAGCTGCTTTGAAGTCCACTCCCTCTGGTAAAGCACCCGGCCCGGACGGGTTCACTATTCTATACTACAAGACATTTAGTGACATTCTACTTCCCCATCTTACAGCTTATGCTAACTCAGTTTCTCAATCCTCAGGTTTACGCCCAGAATCCCTCTCCACTCACATTACTGTCATTCCTAAACCTGATAAAGACCCTACCCTCTGTAATAGTTATAGGCCAATTTCATTAATAAATACTGATATCAAATTATTTGCCAAAGTAATGGCAAATCGCCTACTCCCCCTACTACCTAACTGGATCTCCAAAGATCAATCAGGTTTCATTCCCAATAGAGAAGCAAAAGACAATTCCCTCAGAGCGATTTCCCTAATCCAGTATGTTCGGAGAAGCGCCCAGCCCACCCTACTCCTATCCACTGATGCTGAAAAAGTGTTTGATAGGGTAGACTGGGACTATCTTAGAATGACATTGAGACATTTTGGATTGGGTCCTAAGATGTTCCACCGTATTTTATCTCTATACTCTAACCCCACAGCACAAATCAGAATCAACGGAACGCTGAGTGACTCTTTTGCTTTACATAACGGTACAAGGCAGGGATGCCCCCTATCCCCCCTCCTCTTTGCCATTACCTTGGAACCTTTTCTAGCAACAATTAGGAACAATGATAGTATTCAAGGCATTCGAGTTGGTAAGAGTTCCCATAAATACGCAGCATATGCTGACGACATATTATTTTTTATTCAACAACCCCGCATCTCCATACCTAACCTAATGTCAGCATTTTCCATCTTTCAGTCAATCTCTAATTTCAAAATAAATCTATCCAAATCAGAAATTTTAAACATCAACTTCTCCCAATCCGAGGTGTCTTCCCTGAAACCTCTCTTCCCCTTTAAATGGGAACCAAAACATATGAAATATCTAGGTATTTATCTCACTCCCAACCTTCACTCTCTTTTCCGACATAACTATATTCCATTGCTTAACAGGATTAGGGAAGATCTACGAAAATGGTCCAGTTTATCCCACACCTGGCTAGGTAAAGTAAATATTATTAAAATGAACATATTACCCCGCATACTCTTTCTTTTTCAAATGCTCCCACTAGGGGTTCCAGTGGGGTTCTTCACCATTTTGCAAACCATGATCTCCCGTTTTGTTTGGAGGAACAGTCACCCCAGGATATCTAGAGAGATACTGTTTCGCTCCAAGATGTCTGGGGGACTGGCACTACCTAATTTTAAAGCGTATTATCAGGCGGTTGTACTTTCTAGGATAGCCGACTGGAAGTATGCTCTTGATTCAAAATTGTGGGTCCAACTTGAATACCTTTTGAGCGGTGTTGATCTATCGGTAGTTCCTTGGATACCCCGCTCCTGCAGGAATCTTGATCGATCCACCTCAACACTCACTATATCCTCATTAGCTATATGGGACGCTCTACATAAAAAATTCTCATGGGGGTATAACTCCCCTTTAACACCTCTCCTTAATCACAAATATTTTCTACCAGGTTTATTAGATCCCGGTTTCCAATCTTGGAGACCAAGAGAACCTTTCTTATTACATCACGCCCTCCGTGGCAATACACTTAAACCATTACATTTGATCATCGATCCCAAACCTGTCTCGTTTATCGACAAATGGAGATACCATCAATTACAATGTTTCTTAAGCTCTCTTCCTCATCCGCTTAGAGGTTTGCAAGATCTAAATCGAATAGAAGAAATATTCTACCCAAAAGACCCTCCCTTACATAGTATTTCTCTATTTTATAGAGCTATTATTGCCCTTCAAAATCCTGGGTTTCCACCCTTTTTGGTAAAATGGGAGACTGACCTGGGTTCTCCCATCTCAGACAATCAAAAGGACAGGGTCTTACAATTGGCTCACACTTCCTCCCTTGCTTCTAAGATGGCAGAGGTCAATTATAAACTACTCACTAGGTGGCATTACACCCCCGTTAGACTTCACCAAATGTTCCCCGCCAGTTCCCCATTGTGCTGGAGGAACTGTGGGAACGAAGCCACTCATGCACATATCTGGTGGTTTTGCCCACTCATCCGCCCCTACTGGATGGCCATCTGCAATCTGATTTCACAGATTATGGAGGTAAATCTACCCATGGACCCATGGACTATCCTTTTTCATGCCTCTACAACCTCCATAGGCTCATATAAACGTTCACTCATTCCTCACCTTTTGAACACAGCCAAAGCCTTAATTCCCACCTTCTGGGGCCAAGCAGCAATTCCGTCTATTAGGACCTGGTTGCAGAAGGTTGATGAAGTTCAACTCATGGAGAGTATTACCCATAATATCAAAGGGACTTCAGAAAAACACTCAGCCACTTGGGCTCCTTGGGTGGATTTTCAGTCCACCTCCTCATATAAGGATATTATAGTACAGATCTCATAAATTTATTACTTTTATATCGTCACAAAATTTCGATCACTCAACATTTTGCACATGTATGCCAACACCCCACCTTATCCTCTTTCTTCTCATTTTACCCTCTATCCTATTCACTATCCCCTTTCCTTTTTCATTTCCTCTCCTATTATCAAGTTTTCTGCATCTCAAGCTTTATGTTAGCTTCATTATATCTCTCTTATCTAACTGATGCAAGGTTTTTCATCTTGTTCTTACACTTTGATTTCTATGTTTACTCTGAAGGAAGGTTTTCCTTTTTCTACTCAATTACTACATTGATTCTCATCCTCCTTTCTGAATATACAGAACTGTTTAATGTATCTCAAGCTTCTTGACACTCATTGTATATATCCGAGCATTGAAATTGACTTTGCTTCTCATAATATTTGTACCCAGTTTGTGACATAACTGTTTATTTTTGTAATTATTTTCTTTAATAAAAATTTATTAAACAAAAAAAAATCACCACCCTCTGAACACGCCCTTGTAGCCAGTTTTCAATCCATGTACTCACCCTATGGTCCATGCCAACGCACCTTATTTTGTACAGTAAACGTTTATGGGGAACTGTGTCAAATGCTTTTGCAAAATCCAGATACACCACGTCTACGGGCCTTCCTTTATCTAGATGGCAACTCACCTCCTCATAGAAGGTTAATAGATTGGTTTGGCAAGAACGATTCTTCATGAATCCATGCTGATTACTGCTAATGATATCATTCTTATTACTAAAATCTTGTATATAGTCCCTTATCATCCCCTCCAAGAGTTTACATACTATTGATGTTAGGCTAACTGGTCTGTAATTCCCAGGGATGTTTTTTGGGCCCTTTTTAAATATTGGTGCTACATTGGCTTTTCTCCAATCAGCTGGTACCATTCCAGTCAATAGACTGTCTGTAAAAATTAGGAACAACGGTCTGGCAATCACCTGACTGAGTTCCCTAAGTACCCTCGGATGCAAGCCATCTGGTCCCGGTGATTTATTAATGTTAAGTTTCTCAAGTCTAATTTTAATTCCGTCCTCTGTTAACCATGTAGGTGCTTCCTGTGTTGTGTCATGAGGATAAACACTGCAGTTTTGGTTACTGAAGCCCCCCGATTCACTCGTGAAGACTGAGGAGAAGAATAAATTCAATACCTCTGCCATCTCCCCATCCTTTGTAACCAGATGTCCTTCCTCATTCTTTATGGGGCCAATATGGTCTGTCCTCCCTTTTTTACTGTTTACATACTTAAAGAATTTCTTGGGATTTTTTTTGCTCTCCTCCGCTATGTGTCTTTCATGTTCTATCTTAGCCATCCTAATTGCACCCTTACATTTCTTATTGCATTCTTTATAAATTCTGAATGCTGTGGATGATCCCTCAACCTTGTATTTTTTGAAGGCCTTCTCCTTTGCTTTTATATGCATTTTTACATTGGAGTTAAGCCATCCAGGATGTTTGTTCGCTCTTTTAAATTTATTACCCAATGGGATTCATTGGCTAATGCCCTTATTTAATATGCTCTTAAAGCAAACCCATCTCTCCTCTGTATTCTTTGTTCCTAATATTTTATCCCAATTTATGCCTTTTAGCAAGGTTTGTAGTTTAGGGAAGTTGGCTCTTTTGAAATTCAGTGTCTTTGTGCTCCCTTCATGTCTCCTATTTGTGTGATTTATACTGAAACTAATTGACCTGTGATCGCTGTTACCTAAATTGCCCCGTATTTCCACATCTGTTATCAGGTCTGTATTGTTGGTAATCAGTAGATCTAGTAATGTTTTATTTCTAGTTGGTGCGTCTACCATCTGACCCATAAAATTGTCCTGCAAGACATTAAGGAACTGGCGAGCCTTAAATGAATGCGCGGTTCCCTCCGCCCAGTCTATGTCTGGATAATTAAAATCCCCCATTATGATAACACTTCCCATCCTTGCTGCTAATCCAATTTGTGATAGGAGATCCGTCTCCACTTCCTCCCTCAGGTTAGGGGGCCTATAGCATACTCCCAGTATTATTTTCCCCTTAGCTTCATCCCTTTGGAGCTCTACCCATAAAGATTCCACCTCCTCCCTAGCCCCCTCAGTGATGTCATCTCTCACATTCGCTTGTACATTATTCTTGATATATAGGCATACCCCTCCCCCTTTTTTACCCTCTCTATCCTTGCGGTATAGGGTATACCCTTGAATGTTTGCCAGCCAATCATGAGAGCTGTTGAACCAGGTCTCTGAAATCCCCACAAAATCCAAATCCTCCTTGTACAACAGTATCTCTAGTTCACCCATCTTGTCCGCCAGGCTCCTGGCATTGGTGAACATGCCACATAGTTTAGACCGGTCGCATATTGTCCTCGTTCTGAGTGTTTCAAGATTGCAACTTGGACTTGCTACTATACTCACCTTGCGTTTTTGTGCTTTGGTTAACCTACCACTAATGCCCCCAATACTACCCTCTGGAATATCTTCTGCGCTGGCTATCACTGTCTCTGGACCCTCCCCCCCATCGCCTAGTTTAAAAACCCCTCTAACTTTTTGGCCACCTTCATTCCCAGCAGATCTGCACCCTCCTCATTTAGGTGCAGTCCGTCCCTTCTATAGTACCGGTTACCGACTGAGAAGTCGGCCCAGTCCTCCAGGAACCCAAACCCCTCCTTACTACACCAGCTCTTCAGCCACTTGTTTACTTCCCTAATCTCCCTCTGCCTCTCTGGTGTGGCTCGATGTACCGGTAGTATTCCTGAGAACACTGCCTTGGAGGTCCTTTTCCTCAATTTAGCTCCTAAGTCCCTAAAATCGTTCTTTAGGACACTCCATCTGCCTCTGACTTTGTCATTGGTGCCAACGTGCACCATGACAGCCGGGTCTTCCCCAGCCCCTCCCAGTAATCTGTCCACAAGATCCGTGATGTGCCGAACCCGAGCACCCGGTGGACAACATACTGTTCGGCGCTTCAGGTCTTGGTTACAGATTGCCCTCTCTGTCCTTCTAAGAATTGAGTCCCCTACCACCAGAATCTGTCTTTCCTTTCCCTTTGCTGCCCCCCCACTCTCACTGGAGGAGTTCTTCCGCTGGCAGCTAGGAGAGTCCCTCATCTCCAGCAGTGCTGGTCCCTGACTGGTTACACAAATGTCACTCAATGGAGCGTACTTATTGGGATGCTCCAGTCCTGGATCGGCCTCCCTGGCACTTCCCCCTCTACCCCTCCTGACTGTCACCCATCTACTCTTTGCTAGTGCCTGCACCTCTTTGTCTCCACCCGCCTCTCTGCTGGCCCCTGCCGGCACCTGCTGTGTACGTTCCTGGCTCACCTTTAGTATGGAGGGACTTCTCAAACGCTCAAACTGAGTCCTACAACAAGTTAAATAGGCACCTGGGCACCAGTGAGCAATTAACCACACCCCTTAATTGATAGACTGATGAAACAGAAAAAAAAAAAAAAAAAAAAAAAAAAAGCTATTTAAAAAGTGACAGCAAAAGGCAATTTAAAAACTAAAAGGAAAAGTCCCCAAAATGCAACCCAGCAAACACCAACAGACAGCAGCAATACACACACCAACAGACAGCAGCAATACACACACCAACAGACAGCAGCAATACACACACCAACAGACAGCAGCAATACACACACCCACAGACAGCAAGACTTGTATACTCTAACACTTGTATTTAACTCCCACTTAATCCAGCTCCACTTACACCAAGCTCCACAGCTTCAAACTGAGCGCGCTCAAACTGAGTCCTACAACAAGTTAAATAGGCACCTGGGCACCTGTGAGCAATTAACCACACCCCTTAATTGATAGACTGATGAAACAGAAAAAAAAAAAAGCTATTTAAAAAGTGACAGCAAAAGGCAATTTAAAAACTAAAAGGAAAAGTCCCCAAAATGCAACCCAGCAAACACCAACAGACAGCAGCAATACACACACCAACAGACAGCAGCAATACACACACCAACAGACAGCAGCAATACACACACCAACAGACAGCAGCAATACACACACCAACAGACAGCAAGACTTGTATACTCTAACACTTGTATTTAACTCCCACTTAATCCAGCTCCACTTACACCAAGCTCCACAGCTTCAAACTGAGCACGATCTATCTAATCACCACTGGGGTTTTTTTTTTTTGATAAATGAAAAAAGATCGGAAATTTTGAAAAAAAAAATGCATTTGTCTTCGTTTCTGTTATAAAATTTTGTTAATAAATAATATTCCTTCATACATTTAGGCCAAAATGTATTCTGCTACATTTCTTTGGTGAAAATAACCCAAATCAGTGTCTATTATTTAGTCTGTAGGAAAGTTATAGAGTCCACAAACTATGGCATATATATCTGAAAATTGATCGATCCTGATGTACTGACAGGCAATCTCATTTCTTGAAGCCCAAAAATGCCAGGACAGGACAGATACCCCCCAAATGACCCCTTTTTTGGAAAATAGACATTTCAAGGTATTTAGTTAGAGGCATGGCAAGTTTTTTTATTTTATTGTAATTTTGTCTTTTTTTTGGGACATGAAGAAATGGAAAAAATAATCTGATTTAGTTTCTTGACATGCGGTCACCGGTGCAGAGCGGCATCATCATATACCTGACTGGTGACACCACGGAAATAAAAACAAATTAATATTTTTTTAATTCTTTTTTTCTTTTTTGTACAATTATTTTTTTCTTTAATACACTGTGACCAGAAAAATAAAATATTACGATAGTAACATTGATTATATATGATTGCTTATAACAGTGCATTAAAGATGACTTCCCATTTTAAAAACAAAATTAAAAGTCAGCAGCTACAAATACAGCAGCTGCTGACTTTTAATAATCGGACACTTACCTGTCCCACGGTCCAGCGATGTGGGGGATAGAAGCTCTGCTCGTCTCCCCCTCCGTTCAGCAGTGCCGGCATTGCAACTGTGGGCGCTGGCTTTGGCTTCACAGCCGGGCACCCACTGCACATGCGTGAGCGGCACCGCACGCCGTGATTGGCCGCTCAGTCATCTGGGACCTGTAATATGTCCCAGATGATTGACAAGGGGGAGGGGGCAGAGCTGAGCCCTTCCTGCGCCGAAGGGAAGTGATGTCACCAGCCCAGGCATTGAAGGAGGCAGACTAAGTGGGACCCCCTAGCAACAGCCATTTAGAGGTGAGTAAAAAAACATTTCCAAATTTTTTTATTTTTTTTTTAGGAACGTTCATGCTTTTTTTTTTTGATGGAACACCACTTTAAATTGCTATAAGCAAGCATTTTACTGAATGAAACTGATTCATTCAGTTTGTTTTGATTAACTGTGATTGGCCAGAGCTAAATCACATGGTGCTGATGGGCTGCGATTGGTCCTTTCTGTACCATGTGATCACACTGACCAATCACAGCTAGCAACACAATTGTACACAATGGATAACATGAAAAGAAAGCCCCCTATTGTGTACAACTGTCATGTTACCAACAAGCCGGTACACTGATCAGTCATCAGATATGTCCCTGATTCAGGAGGAGGTCATGTGACGTCCACCCGGATTGACGAGAGGCTCCGCCCAGCCGTTATATTGTTATAGGTTGGGTGGGAACTGGTTAATAGGCCAATCATTGGTAGAGCAGAAATGTGCAGATCAAATGTAAAAGGAAGTTTGGTGTCACATGGCAGTCTGACACACCCCCCTAAACACCCCAATTATGAGATCTTTAGGATCTACTATATGCTGGACCAATCAGAATCCGGTATCCTCATTATCAACACAAATCTTTTGGTTTTTCTAGTCTTAAGGCCCCACACACCATCGGATTTCCTGATGAGAATTGTGATGAAAAATCCGACCGTTTGTACGCTCCATCGGACAATTGTTGTCGGATTTTCCACCAACAAATGTTGGATAGCACGCTTTAAAAATTTCCGACCACAAATGTGTGTTGTGGGATTATCCGATCGTGTGTACACAAGTCCGTCGGACAAAAGTCCAAAGTATAAACACGCATGCTCAGAAGCAATGCTCACCATAACACAACATTATCAGAAGCTGCAAAAAAAAAGGGTGGCGCTAAAGAGCTGAAAAACCACGTTGTTTCGTGTTTGTTGTCCGACAATTCTTTGCCGTTTGTATGGAAGACCAGTTCCCGGCCAACGCCCTTCGGAGAAAAGTCCTACGCTTTGCCCGCGGAGAATCCGATGGTGTGTCCCCGGCTTTAGGCTCCATTCACACCTGATTGCGGGTGGAATTGTCGATTTCAAATCGCTTCTTAATGGGATCCCAATTGTGCGGTGATTGTCGCATGGTAACCGCGCCGCAATAAAAAACAAACCTGATCTTCTTCTGGAGGACGGCGTCACACGTTGTGATTTGCAGCACAATTTACAGCACGACAATCGCAGTAAAATGGGGGTACAATTGGGGTTCCATTAGAAGTAATGGCATTGTAAACACGTCCCGCATTGTGCAGTGATTGGGAATTGCGGAGATTCTGCCCGCGGTCCGCTGTGATTGGAGCCTGAAAGTCATACTAAAGGTTTGATTTTTATTTATATAACAAACATGTCACTTCCCTCCACTCTGCAGTTTGTTTTGTACAGATTGGCCCCGAACCTCCTCTTCTGGGGTCCCCCGGCGGCTCTCTCGGCTCCTCCCCCATTAGATAACCCCCTCTGGGAAGCGATCTCCTGAGGGGGTCACCTTGTGGGCACGCTCCCGAGTCCAGCATTCGGTGGTTATAGTCCCCAATGCAGGACTCCCCCCCTCCCCCCCCGTGCAGAGGAAGCGCACGTCCTCAATGTGGGACTTTCTAGGGCTCAGGTGAGGAAAACGGGGGGCCGGGGGGCCGGGGGGCCGGTGACTGAAGTTTTTTCACCTTAATGCATAGGATGTAAAACAGGAGGATTTACAACGTCTTTAAGGTGAAGGTGAAAATCTGTATCAGTATCTCTGACAAGAACCATGACAGTGAACACCCCCCTTTTCTATACACCTCTGCTGACTATCCTATGGAAGAAGAAGGACCTCATAGTCCTGTGAGGAGAACCTTCTCCCCACTGTCCACCATTGTAGAGAAGTCTCCACCATTGAGGAGAAGTGTCCACCATTGTAGAGAAGTCTCCACCATTGAGGAGAAGTGTCCACCATTGTAGAGGAGTCTCCACCATTGAGGAGAAGTCTCCACCATTGAGGAGAAGTCTCCACCATTGAGGAGAAGTGTCCACCATTGTAGAGGAGAAGTGTCCACCATTGTAGAGAAGTCTCCACCATTGTAGAGAAGTGTCCACCATTGAGGAGAAGTGTCCACCATTGTAGAGAAGTCTCCACCATTTAGGAGAAGTCTCCACCATTGAGGAGAAGTGTCCACCATTGAGGAGAAGTCTCCACCATTGTACAGAAGTCTCCACCATTGAGGAGAAGTGTCCACCATTGAGGAGAAGTCTCCACCATTGTAGAGAAGTGTCCACCATTGAGGAGAAGTGTCCACCATTGAGGAGAAGTGTCCACCATTGTAGAGAAGTCTCCACCATTGTAGAGAAGTGTCCACCATTGTAGAGAAGTCTCCACCATTGTAGAGAAGTCTCCACCATTGTAGAGAAGTGTCCACCATTGAGGAGAAGTGTCCTCCATTGTAGAGAAGTGTCCACCATTGTAGAGAAGTCTCCACCATTGTAGAGAAGTCTCCACCATTGTAGAGAAGTCTCCACCATTGAGGAGAAGTGTCCACCATTGTAGAGAAGTCTCCACCACGCCTGACCAACACATCTATGGGGGACATTAAGGACCCTTTACATGACAATTACTTAGAATGCTGTTTACTCCACATGTGGCCTCATCTGTCTGATAAAGGGAACATCACTACAACAGATAGTAGAGGGTCAGGAATAGAGAAGGATTCTTACTAAGGGGTGGAAGTGGATGTGTTAGGAGATCGGGGTCATCAATGTGAAGGTTTGTCAGATGGAGACCAGAGGGAGACTTTCAGGAACATCAGAGAATGACAATGGGGGAGATTTACTAAAACTGCCATCATAAAATAGAGTAATAATTAGGGGGGAGGGGTGGAGAGGGGGATAAAGGATAAAGGGGAGGAGTATACAGGGGATTCATCTATAATCAATAAACATCCATACATTAGATAGTAATGTGTGTGTAGTAGTATTCATATGTGGGGCTCATGAAGGGGGGGCATTTTTTGTAAATTGTTTTTAATACATTTTTGTATCTTGTGTGATTGTTTTGTGATTTGTAATGAAAATAAATGTTAATAAACAGGAAATATAAAGAGAGAGAGAGAGAGAGAGAGAGAGAGAGAGAGAGAGAGAGAGAGAGAAGAGTATTGTGTGATTTGTTACTCATCGGAGAGGCAGAATTCTCGTCTTCCTCAAGGAACCCCCAACAACCTCGGGAGGAACCCGACTGGAGAAAGAGGAACTTCCTCTGTAAAGTGGAACCAACCAAATATTTCTTTCTTCTTCTGAAGGAGTGAAGAAGGTTCAAATCTCTGTTGGGTTTCTGTAGATTTGCTGGGATCATTTCCACTTACTTCCTGTCCAGAGCAACAACAAGTCACTTGTAATAGTAAGGAACCAGCAACACATAAAATGAATGGGGAGCAGTACGATCCTAGACCAGGAGTACAGTGAACACCGTCCGTGTGTGACCCCCTCCCCCCCACCGCATTTTATGTGTATAGGGGGTATTATTAGGAGGAGGAGTAGTAGTAGTATGAGTAGTAGTAGTATTAGTAGCAGTAGTAGTAATATAGCTAGTATTAGTATGAGTAGTAGTAATATAGCTAGTATTAGTAGGAGTAGTAGTAATATAGCTAGTATTAGTAGGAGTAGTAGTAGTAATAGTAGTAGTAGCTGTATGAGTAGTAGTAGTAGTAGCTGTATGAGTAGTAGTAGTAGTAGTATTAGTAGGAGTGGGAGTAATATAGCTAGTATTAGTAGGAATAGTAGTAGTAATAGTAGTAGTAGTAGCTGTATGAGTAGTAGTAGTAATATTAGTAGTAGTAGTAGTAATATAGCTAGTATTAGTAGGAGTAGTAGTAGTAGCTGTATGAGTAGTAGTAGTAGTAGTAGTAGTAGTAGTAGTATTAGTAGTAGTAGTAGTAGCTGTATGAGTAGTAGTAATAGTAGTAGTAGTAGTAGGAGTAGTAGTAGTAGTAGCTGTATGAGTAGTAGTAGTAGTAGTAGTAGTATTAGTAGAAGTAGTAGTAATATAGCTAGTATTAGTAGGAGTAGTAGTAGTAGTAATAGTAGTAGTAGTAGCTGTATAAGTAGTAGTAGTAGTAGTAGTAGCTGTATAAGTAGTAGTAGTAGTAGTATTAGTAGGAGTAGGAGTAATATAGCTAGTATTAGTAGGAGTAGTAATAGTAGCTGTATGAGTAGTAGTATTAGTAGGAGTAGTAGTAATATAGCTTGTATTATTAGGAGTAGTAGTAGCTGTATGAGTAGTAGTAGTAGTAGGAGTAGTAGTAATATAGCTAGTATTAGTAGGAGTAGTAGTAGTAATAGTAGTAGCTGTATCAGTAGTAGTAGTAGTAGTAGTAGTAGGGGTAGAAGTAATATAGCTAGTATTAGTTGGAGTAGTAGCTGTATGAGTAGTAGTAGCTGTGTGAGTAGTAGTAGTAGTATTAGTAGAAGTAGTAGTAATATAGCTAGTATTAGTAGGAGTAGTAGTAGCTGTATGAGTAGTAGTAGTAGTAGTAGTAGTAGTATTAGTAGTAGTAGTAGTAGTAATATAGCTAGTATTAGTAGGAGTAGTAGTAGTAGCTGTATGAGTAGTAGTATTAGTAGGAGTAGTAGTAATATAGCTAGTATTATTAGGAGTAGTAGTAGCTGTATGAGTAGTAGTAGTAGTAGTAGTAGGAGGAGGAGTAGTAGTAATATAGCTAGTATTAGTAGGAGTAGTAGTAGTAATAGTAGTAGTAGCTGTATGAGTAGTAGTAGTAGCTGTATGAGTAGGAGTAGTAGTAGTAGGAGTAGTAGTAATATAGCTAGTATTAGTAGGAGTAGTAGTAGTAATAGTAGAAGTAGTAGCTGTATGAGCAGTAGTAGTAGTAGTAGCTGTATGAGGAGTAGTAGTAGTATTAGTAGGAGTAGTTGTAATATAGCTAGTATTAGTAGGAGTAGTATTAGTAATAGTAGTAGTAGCTGTATGAGTAGTAGTAGTAGTAGTAGCTGTATGAGTAATAGTAGTAGTAGTAATATAGCTAGTATTAGTAGGAGTAGTAGTAGTAGTAGCTGTATGAGTAGTAGTAGTATTAGTAGGAGTAGTAGTAATATAGCTAGTATTATTAGGAGTAGTAGTAGTAGTAGCTGTATGAGTAGTAGTAGTAGTAGTAGTAGGAGTAGTAGAAGTAGTAGTAATATAGCTAGTATTAGTAGGAGTAGTAGTAATAGTAGTAGTAGCAGTAGCTGTATGAGAAGTAGTAGTAGTAGTAGCTGTATGAGTAGTAGTAGTAGTAATATAGCTAGTATTAGTAGGAGTAGTAGGAGTAGTATTAGTAGGAGTAGTAGTAATATAGCTAGTATTATTATGAGTAGTAGTAGTAGTAACATAGCTAGTATTAGTAGGAGGAGTAGTAGTAGTAATAGTAGTAGTAGTAGCTGTAGTAGTAGTAGTATTAGTAGAAGTAGTAGTAATATAGCTAGTATTAGTAGGAGTAGTAGTAGTAGCTGTATGAGTAGTAGTAGTAGTAGCTGTATGAGTAGTAGTAGTAGCTGTATGAGTAGTAGTAGTCGTAGTATTAGTAGGAGTAATAGTAATATAGCTAGTATTAATAGGAATAGTAGTAGTAGTATTAGCTGTATGAGTAGTAGTAGTAGTATTAGGAGTAATAGTAATATAGCTAGTATTAATAGGAATAGTAGTAGTAGTATTAGCTGTATGAGTAGTAGTATTAGTAGGAGTAGTAGTAATATAGCTAGTATTAGTAGGAGTAGTAGGAGTAGCTGTATGAGTAGTAGTAGTAGTAGTAGTAGTAGTAGTAGCTGTATGAGTAGTAGTAGCTGTATGAGTAGTAGTAGTAGTAGTAATATTAGTAGGAGTAGTAGTAATATAGCTAGTATTAGTAGGAGTAGTAATAGTAGCTGTATGAGTAGTAGTAATATAGCTAGTATTATTAGGAGTAGTAGTAGTAGCTGTATGAGTAGCAGTAATAGTAGGAGTAGTAGTAATATAGCTAGTATTAGTAGTAGTAGTAATAGTAGTAGTAGTAGTAGCTGTATGAGTAGTAGTAGTAGTAGCTGTATGAGTAGTAGTGGTAGTAGTATTAGTAGTAGGAGTAGTAGTAATATAGCTAGTAGTAGTAGTAGTAGTAGTAGTAGTAGTAGCTGTATGAGTAGTAGTAGTAGTAGTAGTAATATAGCTAGTATTAGTAGGAGTAGTAGTAGTAATAGTAGTAGTAGTAGCTGTATGAGTAGTAGTAGTAGCTGTATGAGTAATAGTAGTAGTAGTCGTAGTAATATAGCTAATATTAGTAAGAGTAGTAGTAGTAGTAGCTGTATGAGTAGTAGTAGTATTAGTAGGAGTAGTAGTAATATAGCTAGTATTATTAGGAGTAGTAGTAGAAGTAGGAGTAGTAGTAATATAGCTAGTATTAGTAGTAGTAGTAATAGTAGTAGTAGTAGCTGTATGAGAAGTAGTAGTAGTAGTAGTTGTATGAGTAGTAGTAGTAGCTGTATGAGTAGTAGTAGTAGTAGTAGTAGTAGTAGTAGTAGTAATATAGCTAGTATGAGTAGTAGTAGTATTAGTAGGAGTATTAGTAATAATGCTAGTATTATTAGGAGTAGTAGTAGTAGTAATATAGCTAGTATGAGTAGTAGTAGTATTAGTAGGAGTAGTAGTAATATAGCTAGTATTATTAGGAGTAGTAGTAGTAGTAATATAGCTAGTATTAGTAGGAGTAGTAGTAGTAGCTGTATGAGTAGTAGTAGTAGTAGTAGTAATAGTAGTAGCTGTATGAGTAGTAGTAGTATTAGTAGGAGGAGTAGTAATATAGCTAGTATTAGTAGGAGTAGTAGTAGTAATAGTAGTAGTAGCTGTATGAGAAGTAGTAGTAGTAGGAGTAATATAGCTAGTATTAGTAGTAGTAGGAGTAGTAGGAGTAGTAGTAATATAGCTAGTATTATTAGAAGTAGTAGGAGTAGTAGTAGTAGGAGTAGTAGTGATAGTAGTAGTAGTAGCCGTATGAGTAGTAGTAGTAGTATTAGTAGGAGTAGTAGTAATATAGCTAGTATTAGTAGGAGTAGTAGTAATAGTAGTAGTAGTAGCTGTATGAGTAGTAGTAGTAGTAGCTGTATGAGTAGTAGTAGTAGCTGTATGAGTAGTAGTAGTAGTAGTATTAGTAGGAGTAGTAGTAATATAGCTATTAGTAGGAATAGTAGTAGTAGTAGCTGTATGAGTAGTAGTAGTAGTAGTAGTAGTAGTAGTAGTAGTAGCAGCTTTATGAGTAGTAGTAGTAGTAATAGTAGTAGTAGTAGCTGTATGAGTAGTAGTAGTAGTAGTAGCTGTATGAGAAGTAGTAGTAGTAGGAGTAGTAGTAATATAGCTAGTATTAGTAGTAGTAGGAGTAGTAGGATTAGTAGTAATATAGCTAGTATTATTAGGAGTAGTAGGAGTAGTAGTAGTAGTAGTATTAGTAGGAGTAGTAGTAATAGTAGTAGTAGTAGCTGTATGAGTAGTAGTAGTAGTATTAGTAGGAGTAGTAGTAATATAGCTAGTATTAGTAGGAGTAGTAGTAATAGTAGTAGTAGTAGGTGTATGAGTAGTAGTAGTAGTAGTAGTAGTAGTAGTAGTAGCTGTATGAGTAGTAGTAGTAGCTGTATGAGTAGTAGTAGTATTAGTAATATAGCTATTAGTAGGAATAGTAGTAGTAGTAGCTGTATGAGTAGTAGTAGTAGTAGTATTAGTAGGAGTAGTAGTAATATAGCTAGTAGTAGTAGAAGTAGTAGTAGTAGTAATAGTAGTAGTAACTGTATGAGTAGTAGTAGTAGTAGTAGCTGTATGAGTAGTAGTAGTAGTAGTGGTAGTATTAGTAGGAGTAGTAGTAATATAGCTAATATTAGTAGGAGTAGTAGTAATCCTAGTATAAGTAGTAGTAGTAGTAGTAGTAGTAGTAGCTGTATGAATAGTAGTAGTAGTATTAGTAGTAATATGAGCAGGGGTAGTAGTAGTAGTATAAGTAGTAGTAGGAGTAGCTGTATGAGTAGTAGTAGTATAGGTAGTATTAGTAGGAGTAGCTGTAGTAGTAGTAGTAATATGAGATGGGGTAGAAGTAGCTGTATGAGTAATAGTAATAGTATAAGTGGTAGCATTAGTAGTAATATGAGAAGGGGTAGTAGTAGTATAGCTAGTATTAGTAGGAGTAGTAGTATAAGTAGTATTAGTTGTAGGAGTAGCTGTATGAGTAGTAGTAGTATAGGTAGTATTAGTAGTAGTAGTAGTATGAGCAGTAGTAGTATAGATATTATATTCTGATTTTCTCAGCATATCAAAAAGGTACGATTGATTCTAATACATGGAATTTTTTGAATGTTAGGGAACCAAAAACCCCGACTTTGTATTCCTTACCCAAAC
The DNA here is from genome assembly GCA_037952925.1 of Lithobates clamitans. NCBI lineage: Eukaryota > Metazoa > Chordata > Amphibia > Anura > Ranidae > Lithobates > Lithobates clamitans. The sequence continues at coordinate 1,296,965 of JBBGZY010001372.1, forward strand.
TTCACAAGTCTCTGACCATCCACCAGGCCGCCCCATTGTTTCTGGACGGCAATGTCTTACGGAACATGCCAGCACACTAGTTGACAAGTACTTAGCTCCTCATGTCACCTCTTTGCCTTCTTACATAAAAGACACTCTCCATCTTCTCCGCATCCTAGATGGCAATTTTTTACCCAAAAATACTTGTCTGGTTGCCCTAGATATCGAGAGTCTGTACAATATTATCCCACACAATAGAGGCATCCTGGTTATTGAAAAACAACTCGGAGAGAGAGGCCCCAAGTATGAGGCTTATGGAGACTTTGTCCTTGAACTTCTCAAGTTCATATTGACACACAACTATTTCATGTTTGGCTCCTCCCACTACCTCCAGGTACAGGGCTTGGCCATGGGGACCAAATGTGCCCCCTCCTACGCCAATCTGTACCTGGGGGGGTGGGAGAGAGAACTTTTTGACATGGCCAATTCCATTCCCCTTCTGTCCAAGGTAACATCTTGGTACAGGTATATAGATGATATACTACTCCTTTGGTCAGGCCCCAGAGATGAATTGACGCTCTTCATTGGTCATCTAACCCAGAACTCTTACAATCTCAAATTCACCATGGAATGCAGCCAGTCTCAGATCCACTTTTTGGACCTTCAGATCAGTCTGCATTCCAATGGTCAGATACAAACTGCCTTATACCGCATACCCTCTTCGGGCAATACCATCTTGCATGCCAGCAGTGCCCATCCTAAGCCCCTCATTCCCTTCAGCCAGTATCTTAGACTCACAAGAAACTGCACTCTTGAAGGAGATTTCCTTCAAGCATCACAGGAACTGTACAGCAGACTTATAGATAGAGGATACAGCCACTCTCTCCTGAAAAAAAGCCTTCAACAAGGCCAAAAAACTTGACAGAAAGGATTTAGTCTTCTCTGACAAACCCCCCGACACTAGACAGCCGGTACGACTAATTACTCAATATTCCAAACCACACACCCAAATTAGACATATTTTACACCAGTTCTGGCCCCTATTAACTGCGGACTCCACAATCTCTAAATATGTCAAAGCCCATCCCGACATCACCTATCGCAGATCCCGCTCACTTCCAGATCAACTCATTAAAAGCCACCACTCGGTTGATACACAGCATGTTTCCAATAGCAATGGGAACCTATCAGTGTGGAAAATGCGATGTTTGTACCTTTTGTTACCAACTCCAGGGAACTAGTCCTTCCCAACGGACTGACTCACAGCATTAGACATGGAGTCACCTGCGCCACCGTGGGAGTTGTATACTTGGCTCAATGCCGATGTGGCTCGTACTACATCGGAAAAACCAAGCGACCCTTCCAGGTTCGCATCCGAGACCACATCAAACCTCTACTTAAAACTACTACCACTACAGCTATTAACTGGCATATTGCCACCCAACACAACTCTGATCCCCATGTTATTCAGTTCTCCGCACTCGAGCATGTTCCACCACATGCTGGAGGCGGGAGCATTGATAACACATTACTACAGTTGGAGACAAAATGGATCCATACCTTACAGGCTACAAAATTTCCTGGGCTTGATGAACACATTAGCTTTAAACCCTTCCTGTGAGTCTGGATATCCTTCCGCTTATCACTTTCTGTCCTATTATCCTTATCTATGAACAGAGCTGCTATATGTTCCCTTCTTATTCAGGTCATTTCTAGTTCTTTTCTCACCCTCTTCCTTCCCTCCTTCCCTTTTTCTTCTTTTTGCCTTTTTTTTCTTCTTCCTCTCTTTCTGTGTTGACTTACCCCATTTTCCTGCCATGGTCTGATATTGTGTCCTTCCTACACAGTCTTAGTCATTCTACCACAGAACAAACAACGACTTGTGTATCTCTTCTTATTGACATTTAGTATTGATGTATAACACACTAATTCCTTCATGCTGTATAATTCACATATTTTGTTGCTCTCTGCCCTGTGGTTTATATCAGTTTATTATATTCTTTATCAGTTTTTTCAGATTTTTGTTTCATTTGTCCTTTTATGTCCCCACTGGGACCCTGTTATTCTCTATACACCTTATGGTTTATGTGGCTGGATCACGTGGGCTGAGGCGCAGGGACATCCCTTCCGCCCCCTACAGACCCACGGGGGGCCGTTGGGATGTTTGGGGAGATTTCCCCGCACCCGGCGCCTCTCCCCACGTCATGTTTCAGAACTGGGGGGGCCCCATCCCCGGATTCCCATCAGTGCCTGTTTCCCATTCATCCCTGGGGGGGGGGTCGGGCATCGGTCCCCCGCGGTGGTGGGCGGGGCTTGCACTGTTGTTGTCTGTATGGACGCCCAGGGCAGTACAATTTCTGTCTGCCCCAGGCGTCTGCGCACCGCTCGCGCCACCCTGCCTCCCATTATCCATCAGCTGATGGGGTTTTGGCAGCATCATCGGACCTCTCTGACAGCGACTCCCACCTTCCCATTGGCCGCACTGAGGCCAGGTGATTCGAGCGTGCGCCCGCGGTGCATTTCGGACCTTGTAGGCTCCAGGATGCCGCCTAGTGCGCATGCGCGGACGCCTCATCTCAGCGTCCGCACACCTGATTGATCTTCGATCGGGTGTGGGGGGGATATATAAGCCGGCCTGTCCATTCAATCAGCTGGACATGACAAGCGCCTGCACAAGCTCTGTACACATTGGCAAAGTCATTTTCAACTGCTTTTCACTCCTCAGCATTTCTAAACCATCCCCCTCCTTATTCCTAACTTTGCCCTTATTCACCCTCTTTCAGGACGCATCAACCCTCTGCCACTGACTACTTTCCAACTATCATTTCTCATATGTAATATGAGCAACCATCTTCCTTAGCTACATGCCCCATAAATAGTCCATTTGGTGAGCTTTTTTCTATCATTACCTCTTAGCCCTTTATAGGAGTGTTGCCACTACCTCTTTTTTAAGGTCAAATGGCTTCTTTTCAACCTTTCCTTATTTTATGCATTTTTTCAGATTACTATCCATTATCTTCACTAGTCTTCCAAGCTTGTCTCCCCATCCATGTCCAGGCGCTTTCGTCTTATCAATCAATCTGCTTTTAAAGTCGGAGTCTTTTTGAGGCTTTGATGCCCTATTTAATTTACGTGCGGTCTGTGGCCCCACCCATGTCCTAAAAATACTGTGTATATTACATACGCTTCAACCCTTTATAGCCATTATTATTTTTTAATCTTTAATACATTTGATTGGCAGGTCTTTTATGTGCCCCCTGCAGACATAGATACGGTGCAGTCTGGTCTTTCCTTGGCTGGGGGCTCCCCGCCGGGCCTCCCCTGGGGGTCTGGTTTCCAGGTATGTTCGGGATCCTGGGGCTTTGCATGGTCACCTCCCTTTGTGAATCAGTCCAGCCATGTACTCCAACACATACCATTGTTCAGAACAGCCTACATCCCAATGTCTATTTATCTGTTTGTTTATAGGTTGTTTTTGTATCTCTATGCATAGATTCTTATATATTGCAACAAGCTCTTGCCATTGCCTGAGGAAGCCAATGTCTTGGCGAAACATGTAGGAAACTGAGCTCTTGCTTTGAAGGCCGTCTCTACCCGTCCCACCCTACTGCATTGTGGTCATGTACAATATATATGTTAATTGCAGCCAATTATTTTATCGTTTCTTGTATGTATTGAATTGTGCTAAATAAAGTATTTTTTGTAATTTTACATCTACTATCTTATCTTCATACTTTTCTCTCTGGCACCCCTATAATCCCCTGCTCTCCCTAATCACACACATAGGTTGGACTTGATGGACTTGTGTCTTTTTTCAACCTCACCTACTATGTAACTATGTAACTATTGATCAATTACTAAGTTATTTTGGGATGAGGTGCTGCATCTGATGTAACCCGTCTAGCCATACCTTCATTTTTTAGTAGTATAGATAGTTTTAGTAGGAGTAGTAGTAATATGAGCAGGGGTAGTAGTAGTATAGGTAGTATTAGTAGGAATAGTAGTATAAGTAGGAGTAGCTGTATGAGTAGTAGTAGTAGTATAAGTAGTAGTAGTAGCTATATGAGTAGTAGTAGTATGAGTGGTAGTAGTAGTATAGGTGGTATTAGTAGGAGTAGTAGTAATATGAGCAGGGTTAGTAGTAGTAGCTGTATGAGTAGTAGTAGTATGAGTGGTAGTGCTAGTATTAGTAGGAGTAGTAGTAATATGAGCAGGTGTAGTATTAGTAGAAGTAGTAGTAATATGAGCAGGGGTAGTATAGGTAGTATTAGTAGGAGTAGTAGCTGTATGAGTAGTAGTAGTAGCTGTATGAGTAGTAGTAGTAGCTGTATGAATAGTAGTAGTATAGGTAGTATTAGTAAGAGTAGGACTAATATGAGCAGGGGTAGTAGTAGTATAGGTAGTATTAGTATGATTAGTAGTATACGTAGTAGTAGGAGTAGCTGTATGAGTAGTAGTAGTAGTATTAGTAGTAGCTATATGAGTAGTAGTAGTATAGGTAGTATTAGTAGGAGTAGTAGTAATATGAACAGGGGTAGTAGTATAGGTAGTAATAGTAGTAGTAGGAGTAGCTGTGTGAGTAGTAGTAGTATAGGTAGTATTCATAGCAGTAGTAGTAATATGAGCAGGGGTAGTAGTAGTAGTATTAGTAGGAGTAGTAGTATAGGTAGTATTAGTAGGAATAGTAGTATAAGTAGTAGTAGTAGTAGCTGTATGAGGAGTAGTAGTAGTAGTAGTAGCTATATGAGTAGTAATAGTATGAGTGGTAGTAGTAGTATAGGTAGTATTAGTAGGAGTAGTAGTAATATGAGCAGGGTTAGTAGTTGTAGGAGTAGTATAGGTAGTATTATTAGGAGTAGTAGTAGTAGCGGTATGAATAGTAGTAGTAGTATAAGTGGTAGTAGTAGTAGTAGTATTAGCAGGAGTAGTAGTAATATGAGCAGGGGTAGTAGTAGTATTAACACCCTAACAAATAAATAATAAATAATCCTCACCTTATCTCTAACCCCCCTACACTAATAATAATAATAAATCTGACACTCGTAGTAACAAATGATAATAAAAGATAATAAAAGATACAACAGATGATAATTTTCTCTATTGGATAATAAAACATGAAAGTCGCGGTTCTTAGGTATAAATGCAGCCTAAGGGCTCATTCACATCGCTCTGCATTCTGATGAGTGATCCACATTCAGATCGTTCTTCAGAGGTCATGTGACAGGCAGGGAGGAGATGATTGGACATGGTTGCAGTCCTATTCACTTGAATGGGGGGTGTTTGGTGGAAGTGAGCGGGGGTAGAATTCATGGCATGTTTACCCCCCGGCCGCGGCCTCTGCAGATAAAAGAGGAAGCAGTTGAGGGGTGGTAAAAGCACGGCTCACCTGCAGGGTTTCCCTCCATTGGGATGTACACTGGGAGCCCCTGCACAGCCATACACAGAAGGCCTGCCCATCCCCCACACAGGCCATGGATGGAGTTGTCCCCTCCCCCCTCTATTATGATGTCATACATCCCATAATAAGAGGGTGTGGCCTTGTTTGGACTCCTGTACGTCGCCCTCTAGGGGTGAGGATTGGAGAACACAAGTTTGGGATCATCACTAATAAAGAGAAGTTCCCCCTCCCCCGCCACTTCCGAGATCCACACAACAAAGACCCGGCAGGACTCGGGGGAGGGGTTTTGGGGATGGAGGTGATTGGAGGAGAAGCACCAGATACTTTGTAAATGTCGATCTTCCTGGATCTTCCCCCTCGGCAGGTTGTCCCCTCTGACCCCGAAATCTCCAATCCAATAAGATGAGAGCTTTTCTAGGCCCCTCCCCTTTGTAGGCCTTGTACCCCATAATACATGGGGGGTCCCCCTTGTGCTCCTTGTCATTCACAGGCTGGCCGGGGGTCTTTATATTCCACACAACTATCGATCGATCCATCCCCCATTATATGGATCCCTCTATATACCAATCTTCAGAAAAGTCTCCGTCCGACGCAATGTCTCCGTCCCGATAAAAATCGCAGATCGCCGCCATTACTAGTAATAATAATAATAAAAATGCCAGAAATCGATCGTCTATTTTGTAGACGCAAACCGATCAATAGACGATTATTGTGAATTCTTTCACCAAAAATATGTAAAATAAATATTGTGATGAAGAAATTTTTTTTTGGGGATATTTATTTTAGCAAAAAGTAAAAAATATTGTTTTTCTTTTTTCAAAATTGTCGCTCTTTTTGTTTATAGCGCAAAAAATAAAAAAACTCCAAAGAGATCGAATATCAGCAAAAGAAATCTATTTGTGGGAAGAAAGAAGATGAGATTTGTTTGTGTAGAATGTTGCACGACCGCGCAATTGTCAGATAGAGCCACGCCGAATCACAAAAAAAACGGCCGGGTCATTAAGGGGGGTAAATCTTCCAGGGCTGAAGTGGTTAATACCAAACAGAACCGCTGATAACCAATAACAGATCGACATCCTCCGTCACTAAGACTCGATCAGCAATATCTTCTACCAATCAAATAAGAGTTTACCAACCACTGTCCAATCACAAAGTGGGCGACACCCACATGGCCCCGCCCCCACTGTCCAATCACAAAGTGGGTGACACCCACATGGCCCCGCCCCCGACTGTCCAATCACAAAGTGGTGACACCCACCTGCCCCACCCCCACTGTCCAATCACAAAGTGGGCGACACCCATCTGGCCCTGCCCCCACCGTCCAATCACAAAGTGGGTGATGTTTGGTGATGTTTGTTCTGCTTTCTGTCCAATCACAAGCTGCTCTAACAAGCGCCTTCTATTGATTGGCCGTGCTGGAGATCCAGCATTCGATCAGCACTTTCCACCAATGGCTGTGAGTGATATTTACTGTATTCTGATTGGGAGAGCCCACTGTCAGGATACAGGGGGGGTTATTTTACACTACAAGTAAACTTGGAAGTTCAGTCTCTGGAGATCTGAGGGGGACAGGCAAGGAAATAACAAACAGCATTTTTACTTGCATATGATTGGATGATAAATTCAGCAGAGCTTCCCCTCATTTCAGATCCTCCCCTCAGATCTACCGTCCAATCAGGAGGTTTTCTGAATATCAACACTTCACAATGAATATCCATTCAGAAGAAGCTCTGAGATGATGTCTCATATTTCTCCTTTTTGGCACATCTTATGGAAGTTCTCTTGTATAGAGTAGAATATGACTGGCAGAGCTGCTGAGATAAAGACATAGAAAAGTCATAGAACAGGGCAGTCCTACTATTTGTCTGAAATATCATTACCACAGACCCAAACATTTACCCCCCTTAATGACCAGGCCATTTTCTGCTATACGGCACTGCGTTGCTTTAACTGACACTTGCGCGGTCGTGCGACGCTGTATCCAAACAAAATTCACCTCCTTTTTCCCCACAAATAGAGATTTTTTGGTGGTATTTCATCATCTCTGCAGTTTTCTTATTTTTTGCGCTATAAACAAAAAAAAGAGCGACAATGATGAAAAAAACCAATATTTTTTACCTTTTTCTATAATAAATATCCCCAAAAATGTTTTTTTAAAAAACAAAGTTCTTCATCAGTTTAGGCCGATATGTATTTTTCTACATATTTTTGTTTAAAAAAATCTCAATAAGCGTATATTGATTGGTTTGGGCAAAAGTTATATCATCTACAATCTATGGGTGAGATTTATGGCATTTTTATGGCTTTTTTTACTAGTAATGGCGATGATCTGCGATTTTTAGCGGTACTGCGACATTGCGGCGGACAGATCGGACACTTTTGATATATTTTTGGGGACCACTGACATTTATACAGCGATCGGTGCTATAAAAAGGCACTGATTATTGTGTAAATGTCACTGGCAGGGAAGGGGGGCAACACTAGGGGGCGATCAAGGGGTTAAATGTGTTCCCTCATGAGTGTTTCTTACTGTGGGGGGGATGGGACTGACTGGAGGAGAAGACAGATCGCTGTTCCTAATTACTACAGACAGCAGATGTGTCTCTTCTCCCGTCAGGACAGGGATTTGTTTCTTTACACAAATCCCCGTTCTGGCTCTTGTGCCCGTGATCGTGGGTGGCCCCGGCGGAGATCACGCCCGCCAACCATGCACATGGGGTCCCTCGCCGTGCACATGGGGTCCCTCACCATGCATGCGCACCTACACCCGCTATGGCTCTTCAATGGGCCGATGTTCTAGTATGTTGTTTTGTGGTAATGAAGCACCTCGATGATAGAAATGTGGGGGAGCCGGTCGGCAACAAGTGGATAATTTATCCACAACAGTGAAATCAGTCTGTATATGTAGTAAGACATGCTTGTTATATCACTGGGGGGCCCGGGGGGGGGGGGGGGGAGGGATCAAGGATTGTTTTTTTATGTAAAGCAGATTTTTTTGTATTTTTATCAAATTTATTCTAATAAAATGCTTTTGGAGTAGAAATCTAAAATGAGTTTTCTTTTTAAGATCCATTATGAATGTAGTTTATTCAGCATGAAATGGAGCTCAGTTATGTAGCACGAGGCTGTATATTCTGCAAGATTTACATTGTGTTCCACCTGAGCAGTATCAGAGCTGTCCTGGAGCCCCGTCGACTCCAACACAGGGAGTCCTTGTGAGATTTCCAGGGACAACTCTGCGGCACTGCCTGTGGTTGCCATGGGAAAACCTTCATCATCAACATTTTCAGAAATACATTCCTCATTATCATTCCTGACTCTCATAGGCTGTCCCAGCTCATTACCAGAGACTGTGTGATATTTATTATATCACTTTTTGCCTTATAAGACACTCTCTCACCCGCCGGGGTGGCTACACAGTCATCCTGGGAGACCTCAAGCTCAGACACCATGAGCTCCTGGGAGGTCTCCAGGGACAACCCTGTTGCACCTGTCATGGTTGCTAGGGGCAATGGCACATATCTCTCAGTGGTCACCCCTGACATATATACTTCAGCACTCTGCTGAATCACTCCTGTCCTTTGCATAGAACCATTTTCCCTTTTAAACACCAACATAGAGGGAAATGTATCACCATTTTCAGAATTGTTAGTACACGCCACATCATTGGGTTTATCTTTAACCCTTGTCTCTCTGCTACAAAGAGCATTGCATGGAGACAATTCCTCAACAGTCCTCAAGCTTGCTGCAGGTTCTGCTTCAAAAGGTGCTTTGCTACTAGACAGGGTATTCATTTGCATCAAGTCTCTGAAAGCAGATTTTCTCACTGAACTTACTCCCAGTTCACAGGGAATAGTCCCATGACCCGTCTCTCTCACATTTGTAACAGTCTTACCATTCCAGTTGACAGGTGTGGAAAGTTTCAATTGAGGGTGGTGTCTCTTCTTATTAGGGAAAAGAACCAGGGAGCAACACAAGAGAGTGATCTCCCTTGGTCCAAAAAAGTGGTTACTATGGATATGGTGGGCAATAAGGGAGAGAATGATGTATGTAAAAATATAAAAAAAGTTTATTTCAAAAACCTAAAAAAAACAAAGGCTATACCATTGACAATATGTCATATGTATAAAGCTGATCCACCTGACACAAAAAATGGGCCTGTCCAGTACAAACAGCACAGGGCACGCCCATCAACCCACAACACACAAACATGAAACACTAACATACATTAAACATATAGAAAAAAACATATAAAGTGCAGGCGCCTAGAATCCCACAGATGCATAAGGTCCCTGTGGCTAATCGCCCAGTCAAAAAATGGAAATAATGTTTAGAGAAAAACAAGAGAACCTTATGCATGCGTGGTCCCCCGGGGAGATGGGGAAAGTGGAGTGGGTTCAACCAAGTAGTGAACTACCTCAAAAAGCCTCACTGATTACCATCTGGATAGCTGTATATCTCAGGGGGACTCATAATGTATGTAGCATGCGCATGCATAGTTTGTAAATTTTACCAAGAGTCCATTCCTGTAGATAGTGAGATGGCTGTATATAGCAGAGAGTCTTTAATGGAGTTAAGGGGAATATGAAAGCCGCACAATAGGATATTGCTATTGGTGCCCGGAACAAATCATAGGGCATCTCAGAGTGGCCAGATAACTCCCGGAGCTATAGGTGTGTAGGAGATATATTGGTGGCCTATAGAAGGTTAAATAGCACTGTATTATAAATTGCTGTCCACATTTAACAAGGTCATGCCACTTCAACTTGTCAAAGATTTTTGATAATCACTACTTATAGGAGCTGAAGGGGTTACATTACCACCTCTCTGAGAATCACAGCTGTGTCTCACATCCTATAGTTGCTCCACCACTCCGTGACTTCTATGTTGTCAGTGCCGGCCGTGATGTGCTGTATCCTCCAAGCATTTGACAAGTGATGATCCTCTCCTTCACGGATGCGGATTGCAATTGTGCTTGCGCGGTAGATTGTTCCCCGGTCTGTGTAGCGGTTTAGGTTTCAGGCTTCCACTGAAAACAAATCCCCGTCTCCTGATCACTGCGGGAGATGACTGTGTCGGCGTCTGCACATCTTGATTACGTCGACGCGTTTCGCAACGTCATTGTTACGTAGCTTCAACAGGACGTACTTCTTTGCTGTGCTCTCACAAACTAATGCCCCCACATGGACACGGGGCAACATTGCATCCTTCTTGGATTTTACAACATCCCCTGCAGGCCAAACAGGTTTCCTGTTGCCAGGGGTAACAGCAGACCCACACACATGGTCACACCCCTTGCAGGATGCTGGATACTGTGCCCTCTTCTCTGGGCTGACCGCTTCACACAAGCATCCATAACTTGAAACCACTGGTTTCTTGTGCTCTCCATCACCCCCTGCAGGCTGAACAAAATTTCCTTCACGGTTGCCAGGGGTGACAACAGACACTTTTGCACAAACCTCTTCACTCAGAATTTGAACCGCATCTCTGCTGTAGCTCCTCCTTTCTGCAAACAGACTTTCTCCGGTTGCTATGGAAGACCACATCCTCCCTGCTGAATTTTTCCAGCGCTCTCTAGATTGGATTGCTCCCAGGTAATTGTAGTCATCTTGGTTATAACACATCCCGTGGTACACCTCTTGGTACTCTTGCATCAGAAGAGGTTGCACCAATTCAGTCCAGCAGATTCTGGGCCACCCTTGGGAGGAAGCAATCATTGCAAATTCAGCCAAAATGTCCTAAACATGTTCAGAAGGCAACATAGGCCGTATGAAGTCAGCTGTACAGATTTCTGCTTTGTTGCCATGGGCAACCGCACCCATCTGCTCACTCTTTGCACTAAGTGATGGCTTGCTTTCCTTTTTCCTTTGCTCCAGTGCGGCCAAGTGCATCTTGCACCAGTCTGGGGCTTGTTCTGTCGGTAACAACCCCTCCAGCCACAGGGTTCTGTCTCTCATCTCGGCAAACATTGCTTCCTTTTTTTGCGTTTTGACCACCCCATCTCTGCAGTCAGGCCCACAACGCTTTTTAACACAGTTCCTTTTATTACAGGAAAATTTGGTGTACTGTCTCTTTAAGACTTGCAAGCAGCACACTTTCACATGCAGACTCCACTGGTTCACATTATCTGCTCCTCACAGCATTGCTGCAAAACACACAGTTTCTTGCTACTCACTGTTTTTGGTATGCGAGGATCAGGAACTCTTCCGTCATGCCCGCATTCGATCACCACTTGTGGTATTTTTGGTTTATTTAGCTTCAGTGTAGAGCTTACCAGTGAGCTGAGTCTACGCCAGATATGCAGTTTAACTGGTTTTTTGGCCCATGTTTATTGAAGTAAAAGAAAAACCGTTTATCCAGGATTCCCACGCAGGGGTTTCTTCCACAAAGCAATAATGAAATAAATGAAAAATACCAAGCCACCTGGCTCTCTGGTCAGCACTGCTGTTCAGGCATTGACCTCGGTCCTCTTGACCCTGTATCTGTGTCCCTGTTTGGTACCCACACTGTACCTCTGGTGACACTCTCTCTCACAGCTTCCTGGCTTATGTTATTGCCACACAGCTGCTTCAGGCCTGTAGCGTAGGCCTTAGGTCTGCTCCTTAGAACAAAAGAGTTTCCTTGAGTTAAGCTCTCTCCTAGCTCACTCCTGATCAGCGCCTTGCTGCTCTGTCACAAAGTACATCTGCCTCCTGCAGACATGCATGCTCTGGCTGCACCCCCATGCAGTCTCTGACTCCTGCAGAGGAATGGGAGCCCATCTGACCCCCCCATGCACAGACTTCCTGTCTATCAGGTGGGGCCCTGAGCCATAGCCAGGTCACAACTATATACACACAGCTGTGCAATCAGCGTGCCTTTCTCTCCAAAATCTGGTGTAAACCAGCAATATTCCAGTGTCATATATTGCAGCTCCATAGGTGTGCACCCTAAAGCTCAAAAATTTGTGCGTTTTATATATACACACACACATTATATATATATATTGTGTGTGTGTGTATATATAAAGCACACAAATTTTTGAGCTTTAAGGTGCACACCTATGGAGCTGCAATATATGACATTTCTGACATTGGGTTTATTACGGCTTTGAATAAAACACGACAGTCTGGGATGTGACAGTTAGGCTGCATTCACACCTGAGCGTTTCCAAGTTGTGTGTTTTTACTACAATTTTTGGCACAATTATTACCACGTTTCTTTTGCCACGTTTCTGTACAGGTCAAAAGGTCACCAATGTAAAAAGCAGAAAACGCCTGTAATCTGCCCCAAGGGACCTCATGTAATAGTAGGGCACAATTATTTGGGCGCACCTGAATGGGGTTTCCTCTGCCTTCCCCCAGGTGTTGGCTGATTAGGATGATCAGATTAGGCAGGGAATCAAGGGATGTTTGGCCCTCCCTGCTCACCTGGGACAGGTAGGAATTGGCCAATTAACCACTTCAGCCCCGGAAGGATTTACCCCCTTCCTGACCAGAGCACTTTTTGCAATTCGGCACTGCGTCGCTTTAACTGCTAATTGCGCGGTCATGCAATGCTGTACCCAAACGAAATTTGCGTCCTTTTCTTCCCACAAATAGAGCTTTCTTTTGATGGTATTTGATCACCTCTGCCGTTTTTATTTTTTGCGCTATACACGGAAAAAGACCGAAAATTTTGAAAAAAAATGATATTTTCTAATTTTTGTTCTAAAAAAAATCCAATAAACTCAATTTTAGTCATACATTTAGGCCAAAATGTATTCGGCCACATGTCTTTGGTAAAAAAAATGTCAATAAGTGTATATTTATTGGTTTACGCAAAAGTTATAGTGTCTACAAACTAGGGTACATTTTCTGGAATTTACACAGCCTTTAATTTATGACTGCCTATGTCATTTCTTGAGGTGCTAAAATGGCAGGGCAGTACAAAACCCCCACAAATGAGCCCATTTTGGAAAGTAGACACCCCAAGGAAATTGCTGAGAGGCATGTTGAGCCCATTGAATATTCATTTTTTTGTCCCAAGTCATTGAATAATGACAACAAAAAAAATTACAAAAAGTTGTCACTAAATGATATATTGCTCACACAGGCCATGGGCATATGTGGAATTGCACCCCAAAATACATTTAGCTGCTTCTCCTGAGTATGGGGATACCACATGTGTGGGACTTCTTGGGAGCCTAGCCGCGTACGGGGCCCCGAAAACCAATCACTGCCTTCAGGATTTCTAAGGGCGTACATTTTTGATTTTACTCCTCACTACCTATCACAGTTTTGAAGGCCATAAAATGCCCAGATGGCACAAACCCCCCCAAATGACCCCATTTTGGAAAGTAGACACCCCAAGCTATTTGCTTTGAGGCATGTTGAGTCCATGGAATGTTTTATATTTTGACACAAGTTGCGGGAAAGTGACAATTTTTTTTTTTTGCACAAAGTTGTCACTAAATGATATATTGCTGACACAGGCCATGGGCATATGTGGAATTGCACCCCAAAATACATTTAGCTACTTCTCCTGAGTACGGGGATACCACATGTGTGGGACTTTTTGGGAGCCTAGCCGCGTACGGGGCCCCGAAAACCAATCACCGCCTTCAGGATTTCTAAGGGTGTAAATTTTTGATTTCACTCTTCACTGCCTATCACAGTTTCGGAGGCCATGGAATGCCCAGGTAGCACAAACCCCCCCCCCAAATGACCCCATTTTGGAAAGTAGACACCCCAAGCTATTTGCTGAGAGGCATGGTGAGTATTTTGCAGCTCTCATTTGTTTTTGAAAATAAAGAAAGACGAGAAAAAATGTTTTTTTTTTCTTTTTTCAAATTTCAAAACTTTGTAACAAAAAGTGAGGTCTGCAAAATACTCACTATACCTCTCATCAAATAGCTTGGGGTGTCTACTTTCCAAAATGGGGTCATTTGGGGTTTTTTTTTGCCACCTGGGCATTCCATGGCCTCCGAAACTGTGATAGGCAGTGAAGAGTGAAATCAAAAATTTACGGCCTTAGAAAGCCTGAAGGCGGTGCTTGGTTTTCGGGGGGCCCGTACGAGGCTAGGCTCTCAAAAAGTCCCACACATGTGGTATCCCCATACTCAGGAGAAGCAACAGAATGTATTTTGGGGTGTAATTTCACGTATTCCCATGGCATGTTTGAGCAATATATCATTTAGTGACAACTTTGTGCAAAAAAAAAAAAAAAATTGTCTCTTTCCCGCAACTTGTGTCACAATATAAAATATTCCATGGACTCGACATGCCTCTCAGCAAATAGCTTGGGGTGTCTAATTTCCAAAATGGGGTCATTTGGGGGGGGTTTTTTGCCACCTGGGCATTCCATGGCCTCCGAAACTGTGATAGGCAGTGAAGAGTGAAATCAAAAATTTACGCCCTTAGAAAGCCTGAAGGCGGTGCTTGGTTTTCGGGGTCCCGTACGCGGCTAGGCTCCCAAAAAGTCTCACACATGTGGTATCCCCGTACTCAGGAGAAGCAACAGAATGTATTTTGGGGTGTAATTTCACATATCCCCATGGCATGTTTGAGCAATATATCATTTAGTGACAACTTTGCGCAAAAAAAATAAAAAAAATAAAAAATTGTCTCTTTCCCGCAACTTGTGTCACAATATAAAATATTCCATGGACTCGACATGACTCTCAGCAAATAGCTTGGGGTGTCTACTTTCCAAAATGGGGTCATTTGGGGGGGGTTTGAACTGTCCTGGCATTTTATGCACAACATTTAGAAGCTTATGTCACACATCACTCACTCTTCTAACCACTTGAAGACAAAGCCCTTTCTGACACTTTTTGATTACATAAATTGCAAGAAAATTACTTTGAACCCCCAAACATTATATATTTTTTTAAAGCAAATGCCCTACAGATTAAAATGGTGGGTGTTTCATTTTTTTTTCACACAGTATTTGCGCAGCGATTTTTCAAACGCATTTTTTGGGGAAAAACACACTTTTTTAAATTTTAATGCACTAAAACACACTATATTGCCCAAATGTTTGATGAAATAAAAAAGATGATCTTAGGCTGAGTACATGGATACCAAACATGACATGCTTTAAAATTGCGCACAAACGTGCAGTGGCGACAAACTAAATACATTTTTTAAAGCCTTTAAAAGCCTTTACAGGTTACCACTTTAGATTTACAGAGGAGGTCTACTGCTAAAATTACTGCCCTCGATCTGACCTTCGCGGCGATACCTCACATGCATGGTGCAATTGCTGTTTACATTTGACGCCAGACCGACGCTTGCGTTCGCCTTAGCGCAAGAGCAGGGGGGACAGGGGTGCTTTTTTTTTTTTTTTTTTTCTTTATTATTATTATTTTTTTTTATCTTATTTTTAAACTGTTCCTTTCATTTTTTTTTTTAAATCATTTTTATTGTTATTTCAGGGAATGTAAATATCCCCTATGATAGCAATAGGTAGTGACAGGTACTCTTTTTTGAAAAAATTGTGGTCTATTAGACCCTAGATCTCTCCTCTGCCCTCAAAGCATCTGACCACACCAAGATCAGTGTGATAAAATGCTTCCCCAATTTCCCAATGGCGCTATTTACATCCGGCGAAATCTAAGCTTCCAGTTTCTTAGGCCATAGAGATGTTTGGAGCCACTCTGGTCTCTGATCAGCTCTATGGTCAGCTGGCTGAATCACCGGCTGCATTCTCAGGTTCCCTGTTGAGACAGGAGAGCCAGAGAAAAACACGGAAGACGGTGGGGGGGCATTCCCTCCCACTGCTTGTAAAAGCAGTCTAGAGGCTAATTAGCCGCTAGGATTGCTTTTACATGAAAGCCGACCGCTGGCTGAAAAGAATGTTACCAAGATGATACCTAAACCTGCAGGCATCATTCTGGTATAACCACTCAAAGTCGTGAATGGCGTACCTGAAGACAAAAAAATGGTTAACAATAAAGTACAGTAAACGGTAAAATATAAAAAATTGCATACTTGAAAAGCAAACATGATAAAACATAATAACAATAAAACATTGCAGAATAGAATACAGTAAAAAAAAGAGCAGAACAATAGAGAGAGAATAGAGAGAGAGAGAACAATAAAACGACAACTATTTTTTTTTATTTTATATTTTTGTATGTGCTTTTTTTTTTTTTACACTATTTTTTTGTAACTGTAACTTTTATAACTGTAACCGGTTCCAGGTTCGGGTCTCTCAAAATGCGATGGCATCTTGGGAGACCCTGTGAAAGTGTGCCTAGTCTGTGCAATGCTGTACCCTACGCTAATACTCAACTAGTGCATGGTAGCGTTCAAAACATTCACCAATGCAAAGACCAGGATTGTCAGGACAGGAGGGACAATAATAGCGGGTGTCACGCCTATATCCGCGCTTGCTGCAGACACAACATCTTTTTTGGGGGGTTCGCTGGGTAGGGGTACTCGGGAGGACATAAAAATTCCTCTCATGCAGCCAACTGCATTTGGTTGGGGATGTGAATGGGGGAAGTACGGGCGCTGCAGAAGCGGTGGGTTCCCAATTAGGATTGGCGAATGCAGCAGGAAGGGCACTATGGGCACGACGGGCCTGTTTGTCTTCTTGGTGGCAGCGGGACACTACTTGTGCTTGCCACCTCACCAGCTTGAACTGCACTTATGGGACTCGCCACATCACCAAGTGTTACTGCAGTGCTGGTTTGACTACGACCGGGGTGTACTAGGCCGCTGGTGCTTGCCAGTTCACCAAAACGCTACCAAAAAAACTGTTAGCGATCGCAGAGATCAGGCCTGACTCTGCGAACGCTGCAGTTATGCGTTTAGTGTTTTGTAAGTGACAGTGATCGATCGATACTGCACTTGGGTGGGCTGGGCCGGGCGGAGGGGCAAAACGCAGGTGCTAGCAGGTATCTGGGCTGATCCCGCTAACACTGCGTTTTTGGGAACCCTAAACTGCTGGGGACGCTAGTATAGATCTGATCGGATCAGATATTGATCTGTTCAGATACTATACCATTAAGGGAGGTGTATGCTGCGTGCGTGGGTGTTAGCGGTACTGGCGTTAATCTGACGCTGCCTGGGGCGACGCATATCACCGCTGGGCGATCAGGGGGCTAAACCTTTATTCGGTAATAAACGGCGGGTGCCCTGATACTATAAAAAATAAACGAACTAACCAGCATCACCCGTAACGGTTATACAGTGATCAGTGGTGAAAGGGTTAACTAGGGGCAATCAAGGGGTTAAAACATTTATTAGGTAGTATATGGGGGTCCCTGTCGCTATAAAACGCTGACGGCGAACTTAATTTTTACCTCCCTAACTATCATCACCAGTGACACTAATACAGCGATCGGAAAAATGATCGCTTAGCGACACTGGCAACGGGGGGTGATCAAGGGGTTAAAACTTTATTAGGGGTGGTTAGGGGGGTATCCTAGACCTAAAGGGGGCTACCCCTAACTGCCCTAACACAGTAACTGTCACAAACTGACACCATGCAGTAATCAGAAAAAAAAACCTGCTTGGTGTCAGTGTGACGGGGGGAGGGGGGATTAGGGGGTGATTGGGGGAGATCGGGGGGTAAAGGGGGGTGTTTTGTGTGCCTGGCATGTTCTACTGTGATGTGTAGTGTTACACTCACATTACAGTCTTCTCTCCTCGGCGCCGGAACGGAAAATACCGAGCCGAGGAGAGATGACATCATTTCCTTTGCTGCTGTTTAGCATACAGCAGCAGAGGAATGATTTGATTGGCTGGCAGCGATCGCGAGGGGGGCCACGAACGGATGGTCTCCCCCTCATCTCCGATCACCGCTGGACAAAAATGGACCGCCTCGGGCACCGGGGGGGTCCGATCGGACCCCCCGCCCGCGGGAGGCAGATCACGTATATGTACATGATTCTGCCTGCCCGTGCCATTCTGCCGACGTATATCAGCGTGAGGAGGTCCTTAAGTGGTTAAAGAAGTAGATAGGAAAAATGAAAGTGAATTGCACTATAAAGTGAACAGAATGTTGTAGAATTATCAAGTGGCTTGATGAATGTGAGAAAAGGAAAGGCTGAGAATGTTTTGATTACTTTAAATGTGTCCAGTC
Source organism: Lithobates clamitans (assembly GCA_037952925.1). Classification (NCBI taxonomy): domain Eukaryota; kingdom Metazoa; phylum Chordata; class Amphibia; order Anura; family Ranidae; genus Lithobates; species Lithobates clamitans. Next base: position 1,315,395 of record JBBGZY010001372.1, read on the forward strand.
CAGAGACAGTATGTGACTGAGTGCTAATTTTACTGCCATAAGGAAACAGGGATTTGAATGGGCTTTGCTAAGAGAAGCGTGCCATAGTTTTGAAGCCCAGAGAGAGGAGAGAAGGGAATACAACAGACTTGATGCTTTTATAGCACAAAAATGATGGTCAAGAAGCTGTTTCTCAGAAACAAGAAAATGCAGATTGACTGACAGACATAGCAGAAGAGAGAAGGAGCTGATGATGGATGACTAGTAGGGAAGCATTAACCCTTTGAGCACACAGAGGTTAATTTGTGCATCTGTGAAAATATTAGGACTTTCGGTGGGAAAGAAAGTCTGAATAATAGTCTTAAAGTTAATATTTCTTGGACATGTTACCTTTAGAATTCCCAGATTTTCAACTGTAAAGTGTTAATGATGCAATGCTGTTTATATTTGGGTACATTAATAAAGTTAAAAGGCTCAGTTCTAAATCAGAATATGTGTTTGGGTTAAATTAAAAAAAACATGTTTTGGGACCCTGTGGATTTCATATGGCACCAGAGAATAAGGGGAACAATACAAAAGGGGATTCATGCTTTATTCAATTCTGCTAAAATATCGGGGTCTGAGAAAAATATTTATATATATATATATATTGAATATGTCAAATAATGTAAATGTTGCTAGGAAACATTTTATGTCTGCATACTTGGTGGACTTATGGACTTATATTTGAATAAATGAAAGAATATTGTTTTTAACAACTCCAAAGTAAGGAAGGCTTTCTTTGGTAGTTTGACCTTTGATCCTGTGCTCATTCATGTTAGATAAAGAGTATCCATTTTCCCCAGCCCCAATTCAAGTAAAGATATGACACCCCCTCCTTCTACACAACTGAAGAATGAGGCGAGTTCCTTTTTATGGGGTGGGTGTCTAGTGATTACATGAATGGGTACAAAATTGAACATTTAGAGGTATTTTAGAGTTTAGAACAATAAATTAAGGTATGAAATAATGTAGACTACACAGTCCTTAGAGACAAAGAAACAAATGATGTCTTTCCTGGGTATGACAAATTTTTGTAGAGCCTGGATTCCCGAATATTCCATGCTGATGGCCCCGTTGGTTCAGGCAATACATGGGAGCCCTATGGCCCCCCAGGATGCTATAAAATGGAGTGAGGAAACAGATACAGCCTTTACTGACTTAAAAAAAGTCCTTTCTAGTTCATCAGTGCTAACCTTACCATTCTATGACATACCTTTCGAACAAACAGTAGACTCAAGGGAAGGTCACATGACATCAGTACTTACACAGTCACATGGTGGGCACCAGAGGCCGATTGCTTACTATTCTACAAAATTAGACAGTGTAACTAGAGCACTTCCACCCTGTGTACAGGCAGTGGTAGCTGCAGCGGAAGCAGTAAAGGCCTCAGCATCTATAGTGCTATATCAAACGCTGATACTTAAAGTACCACATGCAGTATCTGTTATCCTATTACAACAAAAGATATCACATTTGAGCCCAGCACGACACCTTTCCTGTATGACAATACTCTTGGAACAACCTCACTTAACATTACAGAGATGTACTACATTAAACCCATCCACACTAATACCACTTCCTACTGATGGTCATAAACATGACTGTACTGGTGCCATGGCTGAAAAGGTACTGCCATGGAGTAATTTGAAACATGTACCATTATCTAACCCTGACATGACACTTTTTGTTGATGGCTCCAGTAAGAAAAATCCAGATGGCACACATGCAACTGGATATGCAGTAGTGACACAGGAGGAAATTTTGGAAGCCAGGCCATTACCAGAACATAATTCAGCACAAGTAGCAGAACTTGTAGCACTGACAAGAGCATGCATACTATAAAAAGGAAATCCATAGAGATAGATCATACAGTCCTTACTAATATGCAGCAGAATGCACCCCCCCGGGGAGAAACAATATTGGAGAACAAAAGGTTACACAAGTATAGATAACATCTACATGTCACCTGATTGAAAACCGGTATTGCCAAAATCCTTTAGGTATGCAGCAGTATTGACACATGGAGTAACACATGTGTCAAACAGGGAGATGACTGAGATGTTTAATAAGGTATGTACAGCCTTTGGCTTCACTAACTACTAAAAAAATGTTTTGCTCTCAAAGGATTATATTTGCAAGATACAATGCTCAGGGAGGCACAAGACCACAGAAAGGGAAGTTCCCCACACTGCAATATCCATTCCAACACATTTGCATGGATTTTATTGAATTAGACAAATGTGAAAGGAAGAAATATTGTTTGGTAATCATAGACACCCTGACCAAATGGGTGGAGATATTCCTGACTGGAAGTGCAGATGCACAGACAGTGATAATGGACCCCATTTTGTAAATAAAACTATACAATATTTGACAGAAGTGATGGGAATTCAAGTGAAATACCATTGTGCCTATCATTCCCAATCAGCTGGATTGGTGGAAAGAAATAATGGCATTATAAAAAGCAAACTGAGGAAAGCTATGGAAGAAACAGGTAAAAATTGGATGTACTGTCTACTAGTAGCTGTGACCAGTATGCATATCACACCTACAAAAGAAGGTTTAAGCCCATTTGAAATGATACATGGAAGGCCATATAAGATACCCTTACAACCAAATGAAACACCTAGTGAGGAGTCTGAGCTCAGACTAGCAGAATATATGGCTAGGCTGTTAAGACAAAGACGTACTAATGATTTTTGTTCTGTCCTAGTAGTCCAATTCAAGAAGATGAAAAGGTGTATGTGGGAGATTGGGTCTTAAAAAAAAGTAATAAGAAAAAGCAGTGGTACTCCCCAAGGTGGGATGGTCCTTTCTAAGTCCTCCTAACTACCCCTACTGCGATAAGGATTGCAGAGGGGTCTACCTGGATTCACCAGTCCCATTGCAAAAAGGTTTTACAGACAGAATATGGCCAGTTGGCTGCAAGAAGTTCAGAAAATCTGGCTACAAAGGGAGGTCTCACACAAGGTGGGACTTGTCTCAAACCGGTGAAGTCTCCCTCCCTTCCAACTCCCCTACCCGATCCGCTGGAACTCTGTAGCTGGTTAGGATATAAGGGACAGTAATTATCCTTGGGTTACTGGTGACTCTAGGAGAGGCATCCATAAGAGGGGTTATACATTATGGAAGAGCAGAGGAACCTTTGGGTTGGGAAAGAACAGGAAAAACATTGAATCTAACCTTTATAGAGGGAATAACCAGCACTATACTGGTAGACTTCTGTCAGATTGCAGATTGTGGGGATACAACTGGGGCTAGAGGAATTCTATGGGCAGATAAATACATTTGCTGGCTCTGGAATAGGGCAGGATGTCAAGCATGGAATCAGGTCCTGTGACCAGTATATTAAGATTCGGGGTATAATCTACCAGGGCCTAAAAAGAGTGGAATAAAGAAAAGTCTCATAATTACAGAAGCGGCCAACTCCCCCTGCGCACATAGTAAGAACTGTAAACAATTATTGATGTCATTAAAGGAGCCGAGGAAGGAAGATCAGCGATTGTACTCTATGGGAGCATGGGTGTCAGGAACTGACCCCTCAGGCAAATTTTTCCTCAAGGTATTACTGTAGTGATCGAATATATGAATTAATATTGGGTGTATAGATAATTAATATTTAGGTATTATTATAATGATGATGATGTAAGTACTCTTCCGCAGCAACCCAATTCTTCCAGAGAGATGCACTTTATTGACTTCCAACACAGAACAAAGTTCAAAGTCCACAGATGACAAAGAAATCCGACAGAGGAGATGTAATTCAGAAACCCATATTATTCAGTCTTCCCAGCCATGCACAGACAAGACTCACCTATACACAGACGAGCCTCTCTCAAAACTATAGACTGAATGCCGTGTTATATTCACTAAATATTGAATGGCTGAGCAATTTGATTGGCCGTTCCAATTTAGAACTTGAACAGCCGTGAACCACCCCAATTTGCACTCCCGCATATCAACATCAACAAGTCCCCTTTAGATATATTAATTAGATAAACAGAACACCCTTTTGAGCCCTTGGAATACCTACATTCCTGCATATCAACAAGCCCTCCTGATAAATTAGCCCCACAGGAGGGAGCCTCCGCTAGGCCAACCCAAAACACTTCCTGATCCCATTGTTACCCCCTCAGGTCTAATTACCATCAATTAATACTTCTACTATGGTCCTTTAAACAATGTACCCTTTGAAATGTTCAATTAGGTTTCCAGACCATACCTCACCTCACACACCTAGGTAGACTTGCATGAGATTAACACATCAAAGAGTCTTCAGCTGTTAAAGTTCAGTTGGACAAATCAACCATTCGGTCAACATTGACTGCATGTGTACATACACACAACAATGTCCCACATAAATCGGTGAACATATTACAACATATTACAACATATACCCCCACTTGGGTCGGTTCTATCTACTAGAACTGACCCATAAATCAAACAACAAAAAAATATCATTATGATTTAAGGTACTGGATGCTTTACAATGGCTCATATAAAATATGAAGTTGAAACTGGTTACATCTCTCTTCGCCAGCCTCTAAAATATCCCCATGAAACAGTTATTAGATAATATAACTTTTAGACCATGACTGGAAAAGGATTTGGTAAACGTCAGTGGCCCATACAGAGGTTAGGCCTTATTATATCACATCAAGATCTTGAATATTGCGCAAAGACGAGCTGATGTCACAGTCCATCCTTTGGTCTGACTTCATTACATCTCTCACCATCTCACTGAAAGTAAACTTGGTATGCTCTGGGAGCTCCAATCCACATAAGTCCAGGATTTTTCCATCTCCAGGCTCAAGCTTTCCATTTTTAAAGATGCTTTTACGCAAACACTCTACTTTCATCTTTATAGTAAGAAGAACTATCAATGTATCAGCACTCACTTTCAAGGTCAAAAGGTTTGGATATGGCAGTAAAAACTGTGCTTTAAACTATTTTCTTGCACTTGACATTCATGAGTCCATCTTGCAAGCATTTTACAATTCACATCTGCTTCTTTCCATTTCCTATTTGAACAAAGATGACCGGGTTGTGTACCTGTCAAGTACCAGAATTTGTTGATTGCCAGCCACAATTTGCTTTTGTAATTTGCTGTAGGCCGACCCCTCATTGTCTTCAATAAAGCAGTTACTTGGATCATTCAGTCCATAATTACACTTGAATGGAATATCAGCATATACATATACCCCCACACAATGGTTCAGATAGAATCAGCTTGACATCAGTGTTTATCAGATCTTCTGTCCAGACAAAGCGGCAGTGGAAATTCTTGCCAGTATCTTCACCATGAAAGGTAGAAAGGTCTTTTTCATCCATATATGTCATAGCCTTTAGCATATTATAAACAACTGAATCAACAAAGTTTCAAATCATGACTAGAGTGATGAATTTCACTCACCCCTCTTATAAATTTAGGAAAACCACCCAACATACTATAATTTATGCTATGCCAAGCCATTGTGCAGCATCTCACCTTAGATGTCAAATATATTGATCAATACGCATTATGTAATATGTACAGATGTTATGAAAATTATTTTAGGTTAAAATGCCTCTCTTTGGTTTTAAGATAAAGTTCAAGAAATAAAACAAACAAAAATAAAAAATGAAAAGCAAAATATATCAGGAAAAAGGGAGAAAAATTAAAAATTAGGGCGTTGAAGAAAAAAGAAAAAAAAAAGGTCCATTGCTTGATGAATTTCGAGAGAGTCCATGAATGCTTTATAATTCCATGTATAGTGATATATTGTCTATTCAGCATTTCTCCCATAATTCTCCACCACTATTCAATTTCAGACTTCTGCTATTCACATGCAAGCATCTTCAGACATCCCTGAAAAACAAAACTCTCCAACAAAACTAATTAGCAAGGTCCTTAAACATTGTTTGAAGTTAAAACAAAACCCTATTTACACGTTTACAGTTTGGAGCTAATTCACCCCCACTGCTAGAGAAGTGTCATCTGCATTCAAAAACAGATCTGGAGAATGTACATCTTGTACATTCATGACACCCTTTACCCCCTTCAACTGCTGTAATAATGTATCACGTTCCCCTCTCATCTTGTCATACTCAATTTTCAGCTGGTCATATTTATGTTTTAACTGAGAGAACGGTATCCAAGTCTTTGACCTTTTCTTATTATTATTTTGGTCAGCTCTGTTTTTCATATTAATATCACCTATGTTTGACCCGGTGTGTCCTCTCTGGGTGTCATCATAGGATATTATCTTCTGATCTTTATGTTCAGTATTTGTCCTAAACAATGTGGCTAAATCAATTTTGACAGCCTGCTCATTTGACTTTCTCCATAAATGGTCTGCTCTCAACAATATGTCTTTTAAATCATGAGGATTTGGGGTAACTAATAAGATATTTTGTTTAATATCTTCATGCAATGCATCTAGAAACATACTCGTATGTATCGAGCCCCCACGCTCAAATGCAAGGTTATTACCGACCAATAATTCCATAATAGTTGCTATCCTGTGTGACAATTCATAGGGAGATTCATTTTGCATTTGTTGGATCTTCCCATGAATAGTAACATCAGAACGTACACCATACAAAACACATAATAATTCCAGTAATATGTCCCTTGTCCTCAGAGGCCGAATACAGATTTGTTTAATTCTCATCCAAAGACCACTTCCTATAGAATGTTGCAAAACTCTTTCTAAGTCAGATGGGTTGAGGTTGTACATATCTCTGACTTGCTGCATGTCACAAAACCATTTTAAAAATCTGTTTAAATCATGGTATGGAACCATTCCTATCTCTTTAAGAATTGCGTCTAATAATTTTGGTTTCAATGGCTTCATTACAAGCTGAACTTCACCTGTATTATTATTATTGTTATAAACTGTGGTAGTCACAGTGGGGGCAGCTGGTAATGAATTATCAGATTTAATATGAGGTTCTGTTTGCTGCAGATTGCTGAATCCAAGATTTGATGCATATCTGCATTCCTGAGATCTCTTCTCTAATTCCATAATTCTTAATTTTAATCTCTCATTTTCCTCTGATAATTCATCACAACGTTTAGATTTCTCAAGTAAAGCTTCTCCAATGGTAACCGCATGCAACTTTAAATTTACTGTCTCAGTGTCTGATTGGTTTTGTAACCTCTCACAAACATTGTTGCTATTATCAACTGCCTTCTGTAACTGGGTAATTTCCTCAATCTTATAATTCAAAGAACTTTCCATTGTTAGACAGCAAGATAACACGCCTTGTATAATACAACCTTTTCTTTTACTTTCTGAAATTTTGCTATCAAAAACATTTTTCTCTAAAAATTCCTTCATCATCGTCCATGTCTGCTTACATTTTTCTGGAATTTCATAAGGACCGCCATGGCGCTTAATACATTTTAATACCCATCTGTTAACTTTATCAGAACTGACACTAGCTTCACACTGGGTAAGCATTTTGACTATATTACTAATAATTTAAAAAAAGAGAAAATATTTTACTCACCGCATTAGTTACTCCTTCAGCTTCCAGTTCTTCTGGTACACGACACAGTCCTTTTTTTGTTGTTGTTTCCAGTCTCCAGAGAATAATTCTGGGGTTCCCAACTTGTTTAAATTTGTAGATCAGACTCTCTTATGTCACAACCAGACATTAGAGTCACAGCACAGCTCTTGGTTCTTCATCAGACTTCTGTCCACCTCACAGGATTGTTGTCACCACCGACTTCTGTTCCTAAGTCCGAAAATGCTCTTCTGGTCACTTGTCACGGCACCAGTGTTGTGATCTGGTGTATATTAATATATATTGGGTGTATAGATAATTAATATTTAGGTATTATTATAATGATGATGATGTAAGTACTCTTCCGCAGCAACCCAATTCTTCCAGAGAGATGCACTTTATTGACTTCCAACACAGAACAAAGTTCAAAGTCCACAGATGACAAAGAAATCCGACAGAGGAGATGTAATTCAGAAACCCATATTATTCAGTCTTCCCAGCCATGCACAGACAAGACTCACCTATACACAGACGAGCCTCTCTCAAAACTATAGACTGAATGCCGTGTTATATTCACTAAATATTGAATGGCTGAGCAATTTGATTGGCCGTTCCAATTTAGAACTTGAACAGCCGTGAACCACCCCAATTTGCACTCCCGCATATCAACATCAACAAGTCCCCTTTAGATATATTAATTAGATAAACAGAACACCCTTTTGAGCCCTTGGAATACCTACATTCCTGCATATCAACAAGCCCTCCTGATAAATTAGCCCCACAGGAGGGAGCCTCCGCTAGGCCAACCCAAAACACTTCCTGATCCCATTGTTACCCCCTCAGGTCTAATTACCATCAATTAATACTTCTACTATGGTCCTTTAAACAATGTACCCTTTGAAATGTTCAATTAGGTTTCCAGACCATACCTCACCTCACACACCTAGGTAGACTTGCATGAGATTAACACATCAAAGAGTCTTCAGCTGTTAAAGTTCAGTTGGACAAATCAACCATTCGGTCAACATTGACTGCATGTGTACATACACACAACAATGTCCCACATAAATCGGTGAACATATTACAACATATTACAACAATTACCACCTAATAAAACCAGACAACAGGAAAAGGTACACAAGGGAAAGAAGAAGGCCATACTAGAATAGAAGTTCTGAGTAAAACTATAGGATTTACTAACCTAACAGTAGAAGATGCCATAGCTTTGGAGACAGGATATCAAGAAAAAAATGAGTGGTTAGAATGGTTGAGGTACACGGTAAAACTTTAAAAAAGGAAAATTGTTTAGTTTGTGCCAGAGCCAGACTACATTTAGCAACTATTCATTTTCCTCTAGATCACAATACAGATCCAGAAGGTTTAAAATGTATGTTGCGATTGTATAATAAGAGCTATAAACCTGAAACAAATTCTACCTGTCACATGTTGAGTTTGTTTTTTTCCCTAGTACAGAGACCTCAGACACCTCTATCGGTTACTGTTTATCCAGGCAACTTTACTTGTTTTGCACTCCCAGGGAACCGTAGCGGGGTGGATCTTGGGTCACTACCCGATGACTACTGTGTGGAGAGGATTAACATGGGCAATGGTGACTGGGTTGAACATGACATTCAGAGGGCTGATGTCTGGTGGAGGTGTGGGGATAAGACTCTGTGAGCTAGGATACTGGCCAATGCCTGAGGGAATTGCGTTATGGTCCAGCTGGCTATGCCCCTGAGGATCCTGTCAGAACACCCGTGGTCTAAGAGTCACCAACGGTATCGGAGGGACACCTCTCCCATAGGGTCATTTGACTCTCGGATCTACATAGATGAGTGTGGGGTGCTGGATGAGTTTAGGGCAGGAATCAGGTGACAGCTGGGTTTGAGTCTCTTCTCTGGTGGGTGACTATAAATAAAAATGTTGACTGGATTAACTATATATATATATATTATAACCAACAACGATTTGTAAACTATACTAGGGACACTGTGAAGGGCCTAGCAGAACAGTTGGCCACCACATCTCTAATGGCATGGCAGAGCCGAACCATTATAGCTATATTATTGTAGGTATTAGGAGGGGGATGTATATCTCTTTGTGTGATTCCTACTGCATATTTTGGCTTGTAAGCATCATCCTTTTGTGTGACACATCTGAAATAAATTGTCTGCTTTTCAACACATCTGGAGTTCGACTGATCACAAGAGAAGAGTAATCCTAACACGAGCAGACTTTTTCTATCTGACTGGTCCGACGGACCGAGTCCAGCGGACAATCCAGTCGTGTGTGGGCTTCATCGGACCTTCAGCAGACTTTTTCTGTCGAAAGTCTGACGGACTTTAGATTTGGAACATGCTTCAAATCTTTACGTTGCAACTCCACCGGACCCAGAAATCCGCTTGTCTGTATGCTAGTCCGACAGACAAAAAAACTACGTTAGGGCAGCTATTGGCTACTGGCTATCAACTTCCTTATTTTAGTCCGATGTATGTCATCACGTACGAATACGTCAGACTTTGGTGTGATCATGTGTAGGCAAGTCCGTTCGTCAAAAGTCCGTTGAAAGTCCGTCGGAAAGTCCGTCGGACCAGTCCGGTCAAAAAGTCTGACTGTGTGTACGGGGCATTAGCGTTATAGTATTTATGTCTGCCTAACCTTTTGCTTTGAATTTTAGGTCAGAAAAAATATGTTTGGATAATCGGGCATTCTTACATTTTCTGGGCGCATAAACAGGCATCTCATCATTGTTATAGGGCTAATTAAATTTTTTTTTTCTTTCTTTGCCATACAGCACTTGGTAGGCGCTTGATACGACCACAACATGCACCATACACTTTCATATAGTAATCATCGATCTGGTCCTGGGGTTTGGTTTTCTACCCTGGTTTCTGTCTGGCTATTCCCCGCCTAAGCCCCGGGTAAGACTACTTACACCAGACCACCTTTTAACCTCACTTCTGGAGCTGAATTTCATTCCTGGGCTACTTTGTAAGTAGTAAAGGAAGTACCCTTTTTATTTTTTCACCATACCATGCTGTCCCTCCCCCCTGCCATCCCAAGGTATATATGACGCTGGCAGGGCTATGCAGCCAGAGCCAGGGGGTCAGAGACCTGGAGCAGACAGACGTCTCACTCTACCATTATCATTTATGCTAAGCAGACTCCCCATATCTCATTCCCTCTCAATCCAGGTAACTTAGAACCATTTCACTTTTCCTTTCCCTCCATCTCTTTCACTCCAAATCATTCAAACTCACACTCACACACACACACACACAAACATACATATATACATTTCTTCAAACATGATCCCACACACTGACACTAACATTTACATTCACACATACCACACATTTATACACCCACATTTACATTCATACAATGTAACTCAGTTACTTCACTTTGATAATTATTTTACTTGTATCAATCACACTATACGTGTATTAACTACACCTATTGCTAGGTGTGTAAATATAATTACATTTATTCACATCTTTCCCCTCACACATTCACAGTCTTGCCATTCACTTTTCCCCATTGCCGGCACTTTCATTATCACTACACACACATTTCTTTTTCATACCCTTTTTCATTCATTTTTTCATTAATTTATTCTATTTATTTTCTTTCTTTGCCATAGAGCACTTGGTAGGCGCTTGATATGCGCACAACATGTATCATACACTTTCATATAGTGATCGTCGACCTGGTCCTGGCGTTTGGTTTTCTACCCTGGGTTCTGTCTGGCTATTCCCCACCTCAGCCCCGGGTGAGACTACTTACACCAGACCACCTTCTGGAGCTGAACTTCATTCCTGGGCTACTTTGTAAGTAGTAAAGGAATTACCCTTTTTATTTTTTCACCTTTAGGATAAAATGCATAGCTAGATATTAAATCCATCAATTATTTCCTTAGAAATAATTGATAATAGAGTAATAGAGTGTTCATCCAGGGATGCCATCCAGGGATGCCAAGCTATGCTTGCTCCAATTACTCTAACCAATCATGTTTTCTATTTGTACTCATTATGTGAATTACATACAATTATTTTCATATTTTTTATCTGTATTTATTTGTTTTCTGCTATGAAATGTAATGTTTTACAAATCATGTTAAGTGAATAACCTTGTATCAATAAATTAATTATTATTATATCAACTTATGCTGAACCTTTTTATGATTGTATTTCTACATCATAAATGCTTTATTATACTATTGAATCATGTGTATAAATATCACTATCATGAACTACCCCCTGGGATTGAGACACTCAATTTATTTACATTCCATACAAACTATTAACCACTTGAGCCCCGGACCATTATGCTGCCTAAGGACCAGAGGTCTTTTTCCAATTTGGCACTGCGTCGCTTTAACTGCTAATTGCGCGGTCATGCAATGCTGTACCCAAACGAAATTTGCGTCCTTTTCTTCCCACAAATAAAGCTTTCTTTTGATGATATTTGATCACCTCTGCGGTTTTTATTTTTTGCGCTATAAACGGAAAAAGACCGAAAATTTTGGAAAAAAATGATATTTTCTACTTTTTGTTATAAAAAAATCCAATAAACTAAATTTTAGTCATACATTTAGGCCAAAATGTATTCGGCCACATGTCTTTGGTAAAAAAAATGTCAATAAGCGTATATTTATTGGTTTGCGCAAAAGTTATAGCGTCTACAAACTAGGGTACATTTTCTGTAATTTACACAGCTTTTAATTTATGACTGCCTATGTCATTTCTTGAGGTGCTAAAATGGCAGGGCAGTACAAAACCCCCCCAAATGACCCCATTTTGGAAAGTAGACACCCCAAGGAAATTGCTGAGAGGCATGTTGAACCCATTGAATATTTATTTTTTTTGTCCCAAGTGATTGAAAAATGACAAAAAAAAAAAAAAAAAATATTTACAAAAAGTCGTCACTAAATGATATATTGCTCACACAGACCATGGGCCTATGTGGAATTGCACCCCAAAATACATTTAGCTGCTTCTCCTGAGTATGGGGATACCACATGTGTGGGACTTTTTGGGAGCCTAGCCGCGTACGGGGCCCCGAAAACCAATCACCGCCTTCAGGATTTCTAAGGGTGTAAATTTTTGCTTTCACTCTTCACTGCCTATCACAGTTTCGGAGGCCATGGAATGCCCAGGTGGCACAAAACCCCCCAAAATGACCCCATTTTGGAAAGTAGACACCCCAAGCTATTTGCTGAGAGGCATATTGAGTCCATGGAATATTTTATATTTTGACACAAGTTGCGGGAAAGTGACACTTTTTTTTTTTTTTTTTTTCATAAAGTTGTCACTAAATGATATATTGCTCACACAGGCCATGGGCATATGTGGAATTGCACCCCAAAATACATTTAGCTGCTTCTCCTGAGTACGGGGATACCACATGTGTGGGACTTTTTGGGAGCCTAGCCGCGTACGGGACCCCGAAAACCAATCACTGCCTTCAGGATTTCTAAGGGTGAAAATTTTTGATTTCACTCTTTACTGCCTATCACAGTTTCGGAGGCCATGGAATGCCCAGGTGGCATAAAACCCCCCCAAAGGACCCCATTTTGGAAAGTAGACACCCCAAGCTATTTGCTGAAAGGCATGGTGAGTATTTTGCAGCTCTCATTTGTTTTTGAAAATGAAGAAAGACAAGAAAAAACATTTTTTTTTTTTCTTTTTTCAATTTTCAAAACTTTGTGACAAAAAGTGAGGTCTGCAAAATACTCACTATACCTCTCATCAAATAGCTTGGGGTGTCTACTTTCCAAAATTAGGTCATTTGGGGGGGTTTTGTGCCACCTGGGCATTCCATGGCCTCCGAAACTGTGATAGGCAGTGAAGAGTGAAATCAAAAATTCACACCCTTAGAAAGCCTGAAGGCGGTGCTTGGTTTTCGGGGTCCCGTACGCGGCTAGGCTCCCAAAAAGTCTCACACATGTGGTATCCCCGTACTCAGGAGAAGCAGCAGAATGTATTTTGGGGTGCAATTCCACATATTCCCATGGCATGTTTGAGCAATATATCATTTAGTGACAACTTTGTGCAAAAAAAAAAAAAAAAAAAATTGTCTCTTTCCCGCAACTTGTGTCGCAATATAAAATATTCCATGGACTCGACATGCCTCTCAGCAAATAGCTTGGGGTGTCTACTTTCCAAAATGGGGTCATTTGGGGGGGGTTTGAACTGTCCTGGCATTTTATGCACAACATTTAGAAGCTTATGTCACACATCACCCACTCTTCTAACCACTTGAAGACAAAGCCCTTTCTGACACTTATTGTTTACATGAAAAAGTTTTTTTTTTTTGCAAAAAAATTACTTTGAACCCCCAAACATTATATATTTTTTTAAAGCAAATGCCCTACAGATTAAAATGGTGGGTGTTTCATTTTTTTTTTCACACAGTAATTGCGCAGCGATTTTTCAAACGCATTTTTTGTGGAAAAAACACACTTTTTTAAATTTTAATGCACTAAAACACGCTATATTGCCCAAATGTTTGATGAAATAAAAAAGATGATCTTAGGCCGAGTACATGGATACCAAACATGACATGCTTTAAAATTGCGCACAAACGTGCAGTGGCAACAAAATAAATACATGTTTAAAAGCCTTCAAAAGCCTTTACAGGTTACCACTTTAGATTTACAGAGGAGGTCTACTGGAAAAATTACTGCACTCGATCTGGCCTTCGCGGTGATACCTCACATGCATGGTGCAATTGCTGTTTACGTTTGACGACAGACCGCCGCTTGCGTTCGCCTTAGCGCGAGAGCAGGGGGCGACAGGGGTGTTTTTTTTTTTTTTTTCTTTATTATTTTTTTGCTTTTTTAATCTTACTTTTAAACTGTTCCTTTCATATTTTTTTTTAAATCATTTTTATTGTTATCTCGGGGAATGTAAATATCCCCTATGATAGCAATAGGTAGTGACAGGTACTCTTTTTTGAAAAAAATGTGGTCTATTAGACCCTAGATCTCTCCTCTGCCCTCAAAGCATCTGACCACACCAAGATCGGTGTGATAAAATGCTTCCCCAATTTCCCAATGGCGCTATTTACATCCGGCAAAATCTAAGTCATGAAATACTCGTAGCTTCCGGTTTCTTAGGCCATAGAGATGTTTGGAGCCACTCTGGTCTCTGATCAGCTCTATGGTCAGCTGGCTGAATCACCGGCTGCATTCTCAGGTTCCCTGTTGAGACAGGAGAGCCAGAGAAAAACACGGAAGACGGTGGGGGGGGGGGGCATTCCCTCCCACGGCTTGTAAAAGCAGTCTAGAGGCTAATTAGCCGCTAGGATTGCTTTTACATGAAAGCCGACCGCTGGCTGAAAAGAATGATACCAAGATGATACCTAAACCTGCAGGCATCATTCTGGTATAACCACTCAAAGTCGTGAATGGTTTACCTGAAGACAAAAAAATGGTTAACAATGGTTAACAATAAAGCACAGTAAAGTGTAAATAATTACACACCTGAAAAACAAACATGATAAAACATAATAACAATAACAATAACAATAAAACATTGCAGAATAGAATACAGTAAAAAAGAGCAGAACAATAGAGAGAGGGAATAGAGAGAGAGAGAACAATAAAACGACAACTATTTTTTTTTATTTCATATAATTTTTTTTTTTACACTTTTTTTTTTTGTAACTAACTTTTATAACTGTAACCGGTTCCAGGTTCGGGTCTCTCAAAATGCGATGGCATCTTGGGAGACCCAGTGAAAGTGTGTCCTAGTCTGTGCAATGCTGTACCCTACGCTAATACTCAACTAGTGAATGGTAGCGTTCAAAACATTCACCAATGCAAAGACCAGGATTGTCAGGAGGGACAATAATAGCGGGTGTCACGGCTATATCCGCGCTTGCTGCAGACACAACATCTTTTTTGGGGGGTTCGTTGGGTAGGGGTACTCGGGAGGACATAAAGAAAATGCCTCTCATGCAGCCGACTGCATTTGGTTGGGGATGTGAATGGGGGAAGTACGGGCGCTGCAGAAGCGGTGGGTTCCCAATTAGGATTGGCGAATGCAGCAGGAAGGGCACTATGGGCACGACGGGCCTGTGTTTGTCTTTTTGGTGGCAGCGGGACACTACTTGTGCTTGCCACCTCACCAGCTTGAACTGCACTTATGGGACTCGCCACGTCACCAAGTGTTACTGCAGTGCTGATTTGACTACGACCGGGGTGTACTAGGCCGCTGGCGCTTTCCAGTTCACCAAAACGCTACCAAAAAACTGTTAGCGATCGCAGGGATCAGGCCTGACTCTGCGAACGCTGCAGTTATGCGTTTAGTGTTTTGTAAGTGACAGTGATTGATCGATACTGCACTTGGGTGGGCTGGGCTGGGCGGAGGGGCAAAACGCAGGTGCTAGCAGGTATCTGGGCTGATTCCGCTAACACTGCGTTTTTGGGAACCCTAAACTGCAGGGGACGCTAGTATAGATCTGATCGGATCAGATATTGATCCGTTCAGATACTATACCACTAAGGGAGGTGTACGCTGCGTGTGTGGGTGTAAGCGGTACTGGCACTAACCTGACGCTGCCTGGGGCTGGTGCTTGCCAGTTCACCAAAACGCTACCAAAAAACTGTTAGCGATCGCAGGGATCAGGCCTGACTCTGCGAACGCTGCAGTTATGCGTTTAGTGTTTTGTAAGTGACAGTGATCGATCGATACTGCACTTGGGTGGGCTGGGCTGGGCCAGGCGGAGGGGCAAAACGCAGGTGCTAGCAGGTGTCTGGGCTGATCCCGCTAACACTGCGTTTTTGGGAACCCTAAACTGCTGGGGACGCTAGTATAGATCTGATCGGATCAGATATTGATCCGTTCAGATACTATACCACTAAGGGAGGCGCATGCTGCGTGCGTGGGTGTTAGCGGTACTGGCGCTAATCTGACGCTGCCTGGGGCGACGCATATCACCGCCGGGCGATCAGGGGGCTAAACCTTTATTCGGTAATAAACGGCGGGTGCCCTGACACTATAAAAAATAAACGAACTAACCAGCGTCAACCGTAACGGTTATACGGTGATCAGTGGTGAAAGGGTTAACTAGGGGGCCATCAAGGGGTTAAAACATTTATTAGGTAGTATATGGGGGTCCCTGACGCTATAAAACGCTGACGGCGAACCTAAATATTTACCTCCCTAACTAGCGTCACCAGCGACACTAATACAGCGATCAGAAAAATGATCGCTTAGTGACACTGGTGACAGGGGGTGATCAAGGGGTTAAAACTTTATTAGGGGGGGTTCAGGGGGTACCCTAGACCTAAAGGGGGGTAATACTCACTGTCCCAACACTGTAACTGTCACAAACTGACACTATGCAGTAATCAGAAAAAAAAAAAAAAAAAAAAAAAAAACTGCTGGTGTCAGTTTGTGACAGGGGGGGGGGGTGATTGGGGGGGGATCGGGGGGCGATCAGGGGGGGGGGATCGGGGTGTTTTGTGTGCCTGGCATGTTCTACTGTGTGTGTGTGTGTTGGTGCACTCACATTGATGTCTTCTCTCCTCGGGCCGGAACGGAAACTACCGAGCCGAGGAGAGATGACATCATTTCCTTTGCTGCTGTTTAGCATACAGCAGCAAAGGAATGATTCGATTGGCCGGCGGCGATCGCGAGGGGGGGGGCCACGAACGGATGGTCTCCCCCTCACCACCGATCGCCGCTGGACAAAAGACGACCGCCTCAGGTACCGGGGGGGGTCCGATCGGACCCCCCACCCGCGGAAGGCAAATCACGTACCCTGTACGTGATTTTGCCTGTCCGTGCCACTTTGCCGACGTACATCGGCGTGAGGCGGTCGTCAAGTGGTTAAATACACCCACATGCCTCAATTAAAGTCCCAATTACCCCTTCTCTTTTTACATATATATGCAGGGATGGAGGTGTCTGATTAAAGGTTGAGACAGGTCACAGCTCCTAATTTAAATATCAACCCCAAAACTTGCACCATTCGGTGGAAAGGAGTAAGAGGATTGCGTTGGTTGAATTTATTTTATTATATTTCTGAATTGTATCTACTGTGGCCATTACCTTCGGTGATGATTCTTCACCTGGGTGGGAATGATGTGGGTCATACGAAGACTTAAGATTTGATCGACAGGATCAAGCATGACCTGCACCATTTGAGTATGTCATCTCCAAACACAACTATTGTTTTTTCTGATATCATTCCCAGACTACTATGGTTATCACATTCAGAGTTAAAGAATTTTGAGAAAATTAGGAAGAGGGTGATTGACTCTGTGGAGAAATGTATGCCTCTTATCGGGGGGTTATCGTTTCAACATATCAATTTGGAGGGTGGTTTTTCAGGCCTGTATCGGGAAGATTTTGTGCATCTCTCTGAGGTGGGCTTGGACATTTTTAACTGGGGTCTGCAGGGCAAGATTGAAATGGCCATGGGCTTGGGGTAGGTCGGTGCTTTGGCCATTGATGGGCAAAGCCCCGACTTTGTGGGGACTGGTTATTATAAAGTTGATGAAATATAATTTGCTTGAGTCATCAAGGCTAAGCAATTTTGAAAATGATAATTTGATTAGAGTTAGAATTGGGATATGGTTATGAAAAGTGATGAATTTATCTGTAAACCAATAAAGTGCCAATTTATGCCAATATTTGAGTGTCGTGTCCATTATTTATTGAGTGTGTTTGGAGATTTGGGGGAAGAGTGCAGAGTGCAATCCCATGTTCTTCGAGCTTGGGCCAGTTCACACCAGATGTAGTCAGTTCCAGTCAGTTTCTGGTCAGTTTCTGCACTGTTAACTAACTGGAACTGACTGCATGGTGTGAACTAGAGCCATTGGAATACATGGAACACACTGTGCATGCATTTTTAGTGCCAGTTTACACCAGATGCATTTCCATGCACTTTTTTTCTGCACAAAATGCATGCACAGTGTACTCCATGTATTCCAATGGCTCCAGTTCACACCATGCAGTCAGTTTCTGGTCAGTTTCTGCACCAGAAACTGACTGCATGGTGTGAACTAGAGCCATTGGAATACATGGAAAACACTGCGCATGCATTTTTAGTACAGAAAAAAAGCGCATGGAACTGTACGGAACTGTATCTGGTGTGAACTGGCCCTTAGTGCAGAAAAAAAATGCGCATGGAACTGCATCTGGTGTGAACTAGGCCTAAGGCGTTTTTCAAGCATTTTGCTTCAGGTGACAAAACGCTCACATGTGAACAGGTGACATTGAAATGAATGGGATTTTGCTTGTTGGTTATTTTATGAGCACTTTATGAGCTGAAAATGCCCAGTTGAGAATGCAGCCTTATACTCACAGGGTACAATATCTGTAGATGGGAGGATCCTGGTGAAAAAGTGAAACTTCCTCAGCCACATTTCTTTCTCTCTCACACTCAAAATTCTTCATTTTGTTGTTTGTATTCAGAGCGTGCAGATCGTCTCTTCACAGAACAGTGTGACCTTAAGGGTAAGAATACATAGAACCCGATCTAATATACTGAGTGATAATACTGAGTGTTAGGATGGGGGATGGAGGGTGCAGATGTTGGATGAACGATTGTATGGAGGACGATCAGTCACTCTGTGTTCATGTCTGTTATTTATAAACTTCCATCAGATACTTTTCTTATACTTTGTCCCATGTTATCCTATGTGTCCCATGTTCTCCTATGTGTCCATGTTCTCCTATGTGTCCATGTTCTCCTATGTGTCCCATGCTATCCTATGTGTCCCATGTTATCCTATGTGTCCATGCTATCCTATGTGTCCCATGTTATCCTATGTGTCCATGCTATCCTATGTGTCCCATGTTATCCTATGTGTCCCATGTTATCCTATGTGTCCATGCTATCCTATGTGTCCCATGTTATCCTATGTGTCCCATGTTATCCTATGTGTCCATGTTATCCTATGTGTCCATGTTATCCTATGTGTCCATGTTATCCTATGTGTCCATGCTATCCTATGTGTCCCATGTTATCCTATGTGTCCCATGTTATCCTATGTGTCCATGCTATCCTATGTGTCCCATGTTATCCTATGTGTCCCATGTTATCCTATGTGTCCATGTTATCCTATGTGTCCATGCTATCCTATGTGTCCCATGTTCTCCTATGTGTCCCATGTTATCCTATGTGTCCCATGTTATCCTATGTGTCCATGCTATCCTATGTGTCCCATGTTCTCCTATGTGTCCCATGTTATCCTATGTGTCCCATGTTATCCTATGTGTCCCATGTTATCCTATGTGTCCCATGTTATCCTATGTGTCCATGCACACATAGTCTGTTATTAACTGTTTTTGTCTGTAAAAAAAAAACTCCCAAAACTAATGGGTTCTGAGAGGAGTTTTTCAGCTGTAAAAACGTGCTAACATAAAAAAACACTGAAACGCTCACAAACGTGGCTCACCAGTGTCTTTTGATGTTTTTAATCCAAAAAAAAAACAAGCTACTGCCATTTTTATAACGTTATATTAATGTCCAGTGTGCCTGAGGCCTTATGGCCATTTCTAGGCAGTTGAGTTTAGAAGCTTTTTTTTGGGAAAGCAAAAAAAATGTTTTCAGGATGGATTTTCAGAGGCATTTGAAACACCAAATGCCTGTAACAGCTTGCAAACGCGGTAACTTGCGTTTAGCCACATTTCATTTACAGGCATTTTTCATTTTTGACTTAAAAAAAAAAAACTCTTCTAAGCGCAAATGAGGCTAAACACGGCATGTACACGTGGCAAAACTGACGTTTTTAAACATCGGTTACTATCTATCAAGTTAAATCATTCAGGAGAGGTTTTGAAGCGTCCCGTGTATATTAAAGCTGGATACACACTATCCAATTTTCTGTAGATTTTTTCCATCAGATTTATCGAAACCATATAATATGAGATTAAACCTTAGGAGTTTCAATTTGTATGCAATCAGCCCGGCCCTTGCACTACATGGTTTTGGTAAATCTAAAGGAAATCTGACAATCAAAGTTGTATAGTGTATATAAGCCTTAGACCCTTTTCACACTGAGGCAGTTTTCACGCTAGAAATAGCACCTGAAAACCACCTCCCCTTCGGGGGCGTTGCGTTTGTGGGACGTTGGGAAAAGACCTGCAAGCAGCATCTTTGGGGCGGGTTGGGAGCGCTGTATTTAGCATTCTCAAAATGCCCTGCCCATTGGAATGAATGGGCAGCGCTTCTGAAATAAGTTCTACAATAAATATATTCTGAGGGTGGTTACGGAATCCCTCTATGTATTGCATTTATGTATTGACTTGTCTATTCATATAGTTAGCTAGTCTATTAAAACTCTAATAATGTCACTGTTGATAAGCATAATGATATAAGGTTAGCTATGAAAACAAACACACTGCTCAGTAATACAATGTCTTATTTATTTCCCAAGAAAATAGGAAAATGCTAACATGAAAACATTAAAGGAAGATATTACAAAGCATATAACAATAGAACATCAAAGATACTTATCGCAAGGCTGCCCCCCTAGACACGGTCTCATCAGCTGGGTTCAGGATGGTAACAGAAAGCCATGAGGCTCAGAGAACCATCAGGCAAGAGCCAAGAGCGAAAAGGGACGACTTCCCTTATGTGTGCCCTGGTAGCCAGCGTTTGTTCCCTTTATCTAATGGAGCATTCTCCTGTGTGTAGTCACTGGCATTACCTGTGCAAGGTTCCAACCTCTCAGGGGAGACATCAACCAGATGTATCTGTCCCATATCCAGCTCTGGTGTCCCACATGTCCAGTAATGGAGAACCTCTCTGTAGGACTGCTAATATTGAGACATCACCCCTACAAGGAAATGTTCACCCCATTGATGTGTCACTTGGCCAACAGTCATCTTACTTATGTGTAAGTGCCAGTCTCCTGGGTACCTGCACCATATTCATTCAGTTAAGTCAATACATGTCACACATTAAAAACATGATTTCCGTCTTTCAATTCCTCCCTCCAACAAAAAACATACTTTACATTTCTTGTTCTGAAGGATTGGATAGGTTATATTCCTTCCCCGACCTCCACCCCATTGCACCTGTATTCACAGTACTTTTGCATTCATAAATGATAGGAGAGACTTCGGCAAAATGTTTCACAAGCCTCGTTGCTGGGCAAAGTCTTTCAGATTCAGCATTAGCACTAAATTGTCCATAAGAAAAAGAAACCTTATATTGCAAGTATTAATCTGAATCGTTTCCTTTGTCCCTTCTCTCCTGAATGTTTATCAGAACAAATTTGCGGTGTGGTGTGGCAGGAGGATTTTACAGGAGGGGTGTTACTGGCCAGATCAGGGGAAAACGGAGGGGAAAAAGCCATAAAAAGAAAAGGAATGCAGCTTCCACATCCAATGATTGGAGCTGCACATAAGCGTGCCCACAGGGTGTGCCTAGGCATACCCTAATCACCCTGTGCTGCACAGATTCCCCTTGCTGCTTGGCTGCAGAGAAAGGGAGTGGGAAATCTCTGTCTTCATTCCCTTTCTCTGTCTCAAATGTGAGACATCGGGGGTCTATTTAGACGCAAGATATTTCATCAAAGCCCCTCAAAGGGGCTCGTAAAAAATTGTAAAAAACTATAATAAAAAAATTGTAAAACAAATAATGTAGCAAATAATAAAAAAAGAATAAAAATATAAAAGACTGACACAAACCTACTGACATTGTCCTCTGCTCTAGTGACACTGTCCATTGTCCTATTGTTATATATGTAGGAAGGCCAGAATGGTGGCCTGAATTTATGGGAGGAGCCTGGGGGGGTATTTAACTAGCTGGCTCGCCTGTGGTCTTTGTCGGTTTCCTGTGCATGGTACGTTATTATTATTATTATTATTATTCAGGATTTATATAGCGCCGACAGTTTACGCAGCACTTTACAACATTAGGGCAGACAGTACAAGTACAATACAATTTAATACAGGAGGAATCAGAGGGCCCTGCTCATTAGAGCTTACAATCTAGGAGGGAGGGTCAAGTTATAAAAAAGGGTAATAGCTGTTGGGGATGAGCTAATGGAGAAAATAGTGCAGTTGTTAGATGGAGGCAGGAAAAGCTTCTCTGAAGAGGAAAGTATTCAGGGATCGCCTAAAAGTGGATACATTTGGAGACAGTCTGACAGATTGGGGTAGGGAGTTCCAGAGGATAGGCGAGGCTCGGGAGAAGTCCTGGAGGCGAATATGGGAGGAGGTGATGAGGGAGCTAGAGAGCAGGAGGTCTTGGGAGGAACGGAGATGGCGATTAGGTTGGTATTTTGAGACTAGGTTATTGATGTAGCTCAGGGCACAGTTGTGGATGGCTTTGTAACTTATTGTTAGTATTTTGAATTTAATTCGTTGGGCGAGTGGCAGCCAATGGAGGGATTGGCAGAGAGGGGTAGCAGACACTAAGCGGTTTGTAAGGTGGATGAGTCTGGCAGCAGCATTCATGATGGACTGAAGGGGGATAGTCTATTTATTTAAAGGTAAGCCAATGAGGAGTGAGTTGCAGTAGTCAAGGCGAGAGATAACCAGGGAGTGAATCAGGAGCTTTGTGGTTTCACTGGTTAGAAAGGGACATAGTTTAGAGATGTTGCGGAGGTTGAGGCGGCAAGCTTTGGAAATTGATTGGATGTGGGGCCGAAAGGAGAGTTCAGAATCCAGGATAACACCTAGCACCCTGACATGTGGGGACGGGTGGATGGTTTTGCCATTGCTCTTGACAGAGAAGTCCGGAGAAGAGGCACGTGGGGGAGGAAATATTATAAGCTCGGTTTTGGACAAGTTGAGTTTGAGGAAGTGGTGTGACATCCATACAGATATGTTGGTTAGTAAGTTAGTGATTCGTGAGGAGACTGATGGGGTGAGTTTAGGGGTGGAGAGATAGATTTGTGTGTCGTCAGCATAGAAATGATATTGAAAGCCATGAGAGGCTATCAACTGACCCAGGGAAGAGGTGTAGATTGAAAATAAAAGAGGTCCAAGAACAGAACCTTGGGGGACCCCAACAGAGAAGGGAAGAGGAGTGGAGGAAGTAGAATTGTAAGTGACACTGAAGGTGCGTTGGGATAGGTAGGATGAGAGGCACTGAAGAGCACAGTCACAGAGACCGAGGGAGTAAAGTTTTTTGAGGAGGAGCAGGTGGTCAACCATGTCAAAGGCAGCTGAAAGATCCAGAATAGGGATGAGCCGAACACCCCCTGGTTCGGTTCGCACCAGAACCTGCGAACGGACCGAAAGTTCGCACGAACGTTAGAACCCCATTGATGTCTATGGGACTCGAACGTTCGAAATCAAAAGTGCTCATTTTAAAAACTAATTTGCATGGTATTGTCCTAAAAAGGGTTTGGGGACCCGGGTCCTACCCCAGGGGACATGTATCAATGCAAAAAAACCTTTTAAAAACGGCCGTTTTTTCGGGAGCAGTGATTTTAATGATGCTTAAAGTAAAAAAAAAAAAAGTGAAATATTCCTTTAAATATCATACCTGAGGGGTGTCTATAGTATGCCTGTAAAGTGACGCGTGTTTCCCGTGTTTAGAACAGTCCCTGCACCAAATGTCATTTTTAAAGGAAAAAATCTCATTTAAAACTGCTTGCGGGTTTAATGTAATGTCTGGTCCTGGCAATATGGATGAAAATCAGTGAGACAAACGGCATGGGTACCCCCCAGTCCATTACCAAGCCCTTTGCGTCTTGTATGGATATTAAGGGGAACCCCGCACCCAAATTAAAATAAGGAAAGGTGTGGGGCCACCAGGCCCTATATACTCTGAACAGCAGTATACAGGCGGTGCAAACAAGACAGGGACTGTAGGTTTGTTGTTAAGTAGAATCTCTTTGTAATTTTGAACGGGTACATTTTTAACGTGTTTAGCTCCAGCCAAAAAATCTTTTTTAAGCTTTTTGGAAAACATAGGGAAGGGTTATCACCCCTGTGACATTTGTTTTGCTGTCTTTCCTCCTCTTCAGAAGATTTCACCTCACTTTTTGTCCCAATGGATTGGAAAGCATCAGTGGAAAGGAGAAATGTTTTTCCCATATTAACTCTTACAGGAGAGAATTTCCCTTCCTAGGGGTAGATTTCATCTCACTTCCTGTTGTCTCCTTCCGTTTGCAAGTAGGAGTCGTTTGTAAGTTAGTTGTTTGAAAGTAGGGTCCTGCCCTATATACTCAGCAGAAATTTGGGCCTTAGGTGTTGCTGTGGCCACAACACTGTAAGCCCTCACAGGGCCCTGCTGTGAAATATTAGATCAAGAATTGTAATTACATGCCCCTGTTGAACAGGAGCTGAAAAATTAGGCCTTAGGCACTGGTGCTGGTGCCACAACACTGCAACCCCTCACAGACACTCTAGTTGGAACGCAGGAACGAGCCCTGCTGCAAAGTATTACATCAAAAATTGTAATTACACGCCCCTGTTAAACAGGGGCTGAAAAATTGTGCCTTAGGCACTGGTGGTGGCGCCCAGAACCAAAAATGTTCTTACAAGCTATCAGCGTGATGATTGAGGAGGAAGAGGATAATTACTCAGGGATAGTCACTCAGCATCAGCATAGGCAGTCTTTGAAGGGATCTGAGATTTCAAAAAAAATTATTCGGTTACATCAGCATCAGGTGCTTGGTAGCTGGTGGTGATCCAAGACTGATTCATTTTTATGAAGGTCAGTCGATCGACCGAGTCAGTGGACAGACGCACCCTGTGATCGGTTACCATGCCTCCAGCAGCACTGAATGTGCGTTCCGAAAGAACGCTGGATGCAGGACAGGCCAGTAGCTCAATTGCATACTGTGCAAGCTCTGGCCACTGATCCATCCTCAAGACCCAGTAACCCAGAGGATTTTCGGTGGGAAAGGTGTCCAAGTCTGATCTTGCCCCTAGGTATTCCTGCACCATGTAAAACAGACGCTGGCGATGGTTGCTGGAACCAATCATACCTTGGGGCTGCGGACCAAAAAATTGTCTGAACGCATCGGTCAGATGGCCACCTTCTCCACCGCTCCTTCTTTGACTGACCGAAGCCTCAGCAACACGTTGTCCAGAAACAGGAGTTTGTAACCTCCCAGTCTCTGGGAACGCGTTGCACAGACCTTTCTGCAAGGCCTCCCGAAGATGTTTCATCCTCTGCTCCCTCTGCGATGGCAAGATAAGGTCCGCAACCTTACCCTTGTAACGTGGTTAAAGGAGGGTTGCCAGCCAGTATTGGTCCTTCTCCTTGATACCACGAATACGAGGATCCTTACGCAGGCTTTGCAGGATCAGGGAGGCCATGCAGCGTAGGTTTGCTGAGGCATTCGGTCCGGAGTCCTCTGGGTCACTAAGGACGACATGGTCCTCAGCCACCTCCTCCCAGCCACGTACAAGTCCATGTGTTTCTTGGGACTGATCCCTTAAAGACTGCTGCTGATGCTGAGTGCCAGGCTCCACCTCCATACTGACACAATCTTCCTCCTCCTCCTCCTCGTCCTCTTCCTGTGTGATCGGCGGGCACGCAGGAACACTGTCTGGATAAAGGGGGCCTTGAGAGCTAAGGAAGTCCTTCTCTTCCTGCCTCTGTTCTGTCTCAAGTGCCCTGTCCATTATTCCACACAGCGTGTGCTCCAACAGGTGGACAAGGGGGACAGTGTCACTGATGCATGCACTGTCACTGCTTACCATCCTCGTGGCCTCCTCAAATGGTGACAGGACAGTGCATGCATCCCTGATCATGGCCCACTGGTGTGGGGAAAAAAAAACAAGCTCCCCTGACCCTGTCCTTGTGCCATAGTCGCACAGGTACTCATTGATGGCCCTCTGCTGTGTGTGCAGCCGCTGCAGCATGGCCAACGTTGAGTTCCACCTGGTGGGCATGTCACAGATTAGGCGGTTCTTGGGCAGGTTAAACTCCTTTTGGACATCCGCCAGCCGAGCACTGGCATTATATGACCGGCAGAAATGCACACAGACTTTCCTGGCCTGCCTCAGGACATCCTGTAAGCCCGGGTACCTGCCCAAGAACTGCTGCACCACCAAGTTAAGGACGTGAGCCAAACAGGGCACATGGGTCATTTGTCCCTGTCGGAGGGCAGAGAGGAGGTTGGTGCCATTGTCGCAAACCACCATTCCTGCCTTAAGTTGGCGTGGCGTCAACCACCTCTGAACCTGCCCCTGCAGAGCTGACAGAACCTCTGCCCCAGTGTGGCTCCTGTCCCCCAAGCACACCAGCTCAAGCACCGCATGGCATCTTTTGGCCTGCGTACTTGCGTAGCCCCTTGAACGACTACGGAGCACCGCTGGTTCCGAGGAAGAGGCCATGGAGGAAGAAGAAGAGGAGGGGGTGGAGGAGAGAGGTGTGTCACAATCATTAGCATTTTGGAGGCGTGGTGGCGGAACAACCTCCAACACTACTGCACCTTGTCCTGCATCCTTCCCAGCTGCCAGCAGAGTCACCCAATGCGCTGTGAAACTTAGGTAACGTCCCTGTCCATGCCTGCTGGACCATGAGTCAGTGGTAATATGCACCTTACCGCTGACCGCCCTGTCCAGCGAGGCATGGACATTGCCTTCCACATGCTGGTAGAGAGCCGGAATCGCCTTCTGTGAGAAAAAGTGGCGTTTGGGTACCTGCCACTGAGGAACCGCACATTCCACAAACTCACGGAAGGGGGCAGAGTCTACCAACTGAAAAGGCAGCAGTTGAAGTGCTAGCAATTTTGCCAAGCTAGCATTCAACCGCTGGGCATGTGGATGGCTGGGAGCAAACTTCTTTCGGCGGTGCAGCAGCTGGGGCAGGGAAATTTGCCTGGTACAATCTGACGTCGGTGTACCAAAAGCAGATTGCCCACAAGTACTTGGCTGTGACACACCTAATTCTACACCTTCATTCCTCTCAGTGCAGGTCTCAGAGAGGATTGACGGTCTAGTGGGGTTGGAAATCTCAGCTGATGAGGAGCAAGGAGAGGTCCTCTTTGTTCTTTGGTGTGGGTCTTTTAGATACGCTTGCCAACGAACTGCATGGCAGGTCAACATATGTCTGGTCAAGCATGTGGTACCCAAGCGGGAGATGTTTTGGCCACGCAAGATACGCTTGAGACATATGTTGCAAATAGCAGCGGTGCGATCTGATGCACTCGTCTCAAAAAAGGCCCACACCAAAGAACTTTTTGAATAACGCGCAGAGACTGCAGCGCCCTGCACATGTGGAGCTTTGGGGTGTGATGCAGTCAATGTGCTGCCCTTAGGCTGGCCCCTGGAGGGCATCCTGCCTCGTTGGTGATGTGCCGCCTCCTCCTCCTCCTCCTCCTGCTCCTCCCCCCTCCTATCAGGCACCCACGTTGAGTCAGTGACCTCATCATCCCCTCCCTCCTCATCACTGGAGCAAACCTGGCAGTATGCTGCAGCAGGGGGAGCATGACTGCCAGATTGCTGTCCTTCTTGGGCACCCCCTCTGTCCATGCTCATGTTACTGCCTTCATCGAGCTCAGTATCATCATCAGAGCCTTCCAAACGCTGGGCATCCTCCTGGAGCATGTACCCAACACTGTGGTCAAACAGTTCGAGGGACTCCTCAGGAGGACATGGTGGGGCTAGTGAAGGAGTCACTGATGACATTGAGCCGAGGGAAGAGGCCGCTGCTTTGCCAGACAAAGTACCCTGGGCATGACTGTGGTACTAATAGGATCAAAAGAACACCAGCAATTTTCTTCAGGTAGCTGTATTTACTGTAACAAGACAAGCCTGCCTGTCAGTAAGAAGATAACAGAAACGGATCTAGCTGAACACTGTGAGCAGGACGCACCCCACTAGCTTGTAGGTTTAGCTGAACACTGTGAGGTGGACGCACCCCACTAACTTGTAGGTTTAGCTGAACACTGTGAGCAGAACGCACCCCACTAACTTGTAGGTTTAGCAGAACACTGTGAGCAGGACGCACTGCACTAACTGTAAATAGTCTAGCTGCCTGACTGTGGTACTAATAGGATCAAAAGAACACCAGCAATTTTCTTCAGGTAGCTGTATTTACTGTAACAAGACAAGCCTGCCTGTCAGTAAGAAGATAACAGAAACGGATCTAGCTGAACACTGTGAGCAGGACGCACCCCACTAGCTTGTAGGTTTAGCTGAACACTGTGAGCAGGACGCACCCCACTAACTTGTAGGTTTAGCAGAACACTGTGAGCAGGACGCACTGCACTAACTGTAAATAGTCTAGCTGCCTGACTGTGGTATTAATAGGATCAAAAGAACACCAGCAATTTTCTTCAGGTAGCTGTATTTACTGTAACAAGACAAGCCTGCCTGTCAGTAAGAAGATAACAGAAACGGATCTAGCTGAACACTGTGAGCAGGGCACACCCCACTAGCTTGTAGGTTTAGCTGAACACTGTGAGGTGGACGCACCCCACTAACTTGTAGGTTTAGCTGAACACTGTGAGCAGGACGCACCCCACTAACTTGTAGGTTTAGCAGAACACTGTGAGCAGGACGCTCTGCACTAAATGTAAATAGTCTAGCTGCCTGACTGTGGTACTAATAGGTTCAAAAGAACACCAGTAATTTTCTTCAGGTAGCTTTATATACTGTAACAAGACAAGCCTGCCTGTCAGTAGGAAGATAATAGGAACGGATCTAGCTGAACACTGTGAGCCGGATGCACTGCACTAAATGTAAATAGTCTAGCTGCCTGACTTTGGTACTAATAGGATCAAAAGAACACCAGTAATTTTCTTCAAAATACTGTAACAAGACAAGCCTGCCTGTCAGTAAGAAGATAACAGGAACGGATCTAGCTGAACACTGTGAGCAGGACGCACTGCACTAAATGTAAATAGTCTAGCTGCCTGACTGTGGTACTAATAGGATCAAAAGAACACTAGTAATTTTCTTCAAAATACTGTAACAAGACAAGCCTGCCTGTCAGTAGGAAGATAACAGGAACGGATCTAGCTGAACACTGTGAGCAGGACGCACTGCACTAAATGTAAATAGTCTAGAAGATAACAGGAACGGATCTAGCTAAACTGAATACAGTGTATATATATATATATATATATATATATATGCAACACCTGGGATGCATATATATATACACATTACACTTTAAGTGCAGCTAACTGACTGACTGTCCTGCCTAATCTAGCTAACTCAAATGAAATGACACTGTCTCTCTCTCTCTCTATTTCTCAGCACACCGGAACACACTGCACAGGGCCTCCGTGCAGGCGGCCTTATATAGTGTGGGGCGTGTACTAAATCCCCTGAGCCATAATTGGCCAAAGCCTCCTTGGCTTTGGCCAATTACGGCTCTCTGTTAAGGCGGCGCTGTGATTGGCCAAGCATGCGGGTCATAGTGCATGCTTGGCCAATCATCAGCAAGCAATGCACTGCGATGCCGCAGTGAATTATGGGCCGTGACGCGCCACACGAATTTGGCGCGAACGGCCCATATCGTTCGCAATTCAGCGAACGACCGAACAGCCGATGTTCGAGTCGAACATGGGTTCGACTCGAACACGAAGCTCATCCCTAATCCAGAAGTAGGAGTACAGAATAATGTCCGTTGGTTTTTGCAGTTAGTAGGTCATTTGTGAGTTTTAAAAGAACAGTTTCTGTGGAGTGTTGAGGGCGAAATCCAGATTGAAGGGGATCAAGAAGGTTGTTTTTAATGAGGTGGTCACTCAGTTGGTTGTAAACCAGGCGTTCAAGGAGTTTAGAGGAAAAGGGGAGCAAGGAGATAGGGCGTAGGTTGTTAGGATTGGTGGGGTCCAAGGACGGCTTTTTAAGTATGGGGGGTGACCAGTGCATGTTTTAGAGCTTTGGGGAAGATGCCAGAGGTGAGGGAGAGGTTGAAGATGTGGGTTAGAGAGTGTAGGATAGGGTCAGAGGGTGACCGTAGCATTTGAGAGGGAATTGGGTCCAGGGGACAGGTGGTTAGGTGGGCGATAGAAAGGAGTTTAGCAACTTCGTCTGTAGTAGCAGATTTGAATAGGGGGAGTGTCAGTTGTACCTGTTGACATGGGGTCTTAGCTGGGGGAGACACCTGTAGAGCGGAGATTTCATCGCGGATTGTATCAATCTTGTTTTTGAAGTGATTAGCAATTTCCTGGGCAGTGAGTAAGTCAGTGAGTGGAGGCGGTGGAGGACAAAGTAGAGAGTTGAAGGTAGAGAAGAGTTTACGGGGACTGGATGAGAAGGTGTTAATAAGTGTTGTAAAATAGGTTTGCTTGGCAGTGTGGAGGAAAGAATAGTATTTTTGGAGGGCAGATTTGTATTGGTTGAAGTCTTTGAGAGACTTAGTCTTGTGCCACAGACGCTCAAGAGCACGACTACGTTTTTTGAGAATTTTAGTGTCATCTGTTTGCCAGGGTTGTAGGGGTCGAGGCCTGATTCTGCGTGTAGTGAGGGGAGCAAGCTTGTCCAGGGTGGAGGACAGAGATTTATTGTAGATTGACGTGGCTTGGTTGGGGCAGGACAGGGGAGAGATTATGTCATAGAGGTGGTCAGTAGCAGAATAGAGGAGAGAAGAGTCGAAGTTGCGAAAGTTTCTACAGGTGATGGTTAGGCGATTGGAGGGAAAGGTGGTGGAAGACAATGGGAGAGAGAAACTAATAAGATGGTGGTCGGAGAGAGGAAAAGGATTGTTTGAGAAGTTGCATGGAGTGCATAGGTAGGAGAATACAAGGTCAAGCGTGTTGCCATCAGAGTGAGTAGAAGCCTGTACCCATTGCTGCAGGCCAAATGAAGAGGTTAGACTAAGAAGTTTAGAAGTAGCAGGAGTGTTTGTATTAGCAGGGATATTGAAATCCCTGAGAAGGATTGTGGGAATATCCGAAGAGAGAAAGTAAGGTAGCCAGGCAGAAAACTCATCAAGGAAAGTTGATAATGGTTCAGGGGGCCGGTAGATCACAGCAATTCTTAGGGAAGTAGGAGAGAATAGACGTATACAGTGGGCTTCGAATGATGAGAGGGAGAAAGATGGAGGAGGGTGAATAACCTGGAAGGTGCTCTGGGGGGATAGGAGGAATCCCACTCCACCTCCCTTGCATCCATTAGGCCTAGGGGAGTGAGTCCAGTGAAGGCCACCCTGGGAGAGGGAAGCAGGAGAAGGGGTGTCATATTCGTGGAGCCAGGTTTCGATGAGAGCAAGTAGATTAAAGGAATTAGTGACAAAGAGGTCATGAACAGCAGTGAGTTTGTTGCAGACAGAGCGAGCGTTCCAGAGGGCACAGGAGAGAGGGAGGCTGGTGTTGGGAAGAAGAGGAATGGAGACTAAATTGTGTAGATTGCGACTACTGCCAAAGGGTGTAGGGTGATGGTGATGGGTAGGGATGAGCTTCGAGTTCGAGTCGAACTCATGTTCGACTCGAACATTGGCTGTTCGCAAGTTCGCTGAACAGCGAACAATTTGGGGTGTTCGCGGCAAATTCGAATGCCATGGAACACCCTTTAAAAGTCTATGGGAGAAATCAAAAGTGCTAATTTTAAAGGCTAATATGCAAGTTATTGTCATAAAAAGTGTTTGGGGACCCAGGTCCTGCCCCAGGGGACATGGATCAATGCAAAAAAAGTTTTAAAAATGGCCGTTTTTTCAGGAGCAGTGATTTTAATAATGCTTAAAGTCAAACAATAAAAGTGTAATATCCCTTTAAATTTCGTACATGGGGGGTGTCTATAGTATGCCTGTAAAGGGGCGCATGTTTCCTGTGTTTAGAACAGTCTGACAGCAAAATGACATTTTGAAGGAAAAAACTCATTTAAAACTACCCGCGGCTATTGCATTGCCGACAATACACATAGAAGTTTATTGATAAAAACGGCATGGGAATTCCCCAAAGGGGAACCCCGAACCAAAATAAAAAAAAAAAAATGACGTGGGAGTCCCCCTAAATTCCATACCAGGCCCTTCAGGTCTGATATGGATATTAAGGGGAACCCCGGCCAAAATTTTTTTTAAAAAATGACGTGGGGTTCCCCCTAAATTCCATACCAGACCCTTCAGGTCTGGTATGGATTTTAAGGGGAACCCCGCGCCAAAAAAAAAAAAAAACAGTGTGGGGTCCCCCCAAAATCCATACCAGACCCTTATCCGAGCACGCAACCTAGCAGGCTGCAGGAAAAGAGGGGGGGACGAGAGTGCGCCCCCCCTGAACCGTACCAGGCCACATGCCCTCAACATTGGGAGGGTGCTTTGGGGTAGCCCCCCAAAACACCTTGTCCCCATGTTGATGAGGACAAGGGCCTCATCCCCACAACCCTGGCCGGTGGTTGTGGGGGTCTGCGGGCGGGGGGCTTATCGGAATCTGGAAGCCCCCTTTAACAAGGGGACCCCCAAATCCCGGCCCCCCCCTACAAAAGTACCCCTACCATTTCACTAAAAAACTGTCAAGAATGTTAAAAATGACAAGAGACAGTTTTTGACAATTCCTTTATTTAAATACTTCTTCTTTCTTCTATCTTCCTTTATCTTCTGGTTCTTCTGACTCTTCTGGTTTTTCCTCCGGCGTTCTCGTCCAGCATCTCCTCCGCGACGTCTTCTATCTTCTTCTCCTCGGGCCGCTCCGCACCCATGGCATGGGGAGGCTCCCGCTCTTCTCTTCATCTTCTTCATCTTCTTCTCTTCTTCTTTTCTTCTCTTCTTCATTTTCTTCTCAGTGCCGCTCTGCACCCATGCTGGCATGGAGGGAGGCTCCTGCTGTGTGACGGCGCTCCTCGTCTGACAGTTCTTAAATAATGGGGGGCGGGGCCACCCGGTGACCCCGCCCCCCTCTGACGCACGGTGACTTGACGGGACTTCCCTGTGACGTCACGGGGAATGCCACAGGGAAGTCCCGTCATGTCCCGTTCGTCAGAGGGGGGCGGGGTCACCGGGTGGCCCCGCCCCCTGTTATTTAAGAACTGTCAGACGAGGAGCGCCGTCACACAGCGGGAGCCTCTCTCCATGCCAGCATGGATGCGGAGCGACCCGGAGAAGAAAATGAAGAAGAGAAGAAGAGAAGAAGAGAAGAAGAGAAGAAGAGAAAGAAGAAGAGAAGAAGAGAAGAGAAAAGAGAAAGAAGAGAAGAAGAAAAGAAGAAAAGAAGAGAAGAAGAGAAGAAGAAAAGAAGAAAAGAAGAAAAGAAGAAAGAAGAAGAAAAGAAAGAAGAAAAGAAGAGAAGAAGAGAAGAAGATGAAGAAGAGAAGAAGATGAAGAAGAGAAGAAGATGAAGAAGAGAAGAAGATGAAGAAGATGAAGAAGATGAAGAAGATGAAGAAGATGAAGAGAAGAGCTGGAGCCTCCCCCCATGCCATGGGTGCGGAGCGGCCCGAGGAGAAGAAGATAGAAGATGCCGCGGAGGAGATGCTGGATGAGAATGCCGGAGGATTAACCAGAAGAGCCAGAAGAACCAGAAGAACCAGAAGATGAAGGAAGATAGAAGAAAGAAGTATTTAAATAAAGGAATTGTCAAAAACTGTCTCTTGTCATTTTTAACATTTTTGACAGTTTTTTAGTGAAATGGTAGGGGTACTTTTGTACCCCCTTACCATTTCACACAGGGGGGGCCGGGATCTGGGGGTCCCCTTGTTAAAGGGGGCTTCCAGATTCCGATAAGCCCCCCGCCCGCAGACCCCCACAACCACCGGCCAGGGTTGTGGGGATGAGGCCCTTGTCCTCATCAACATGGGAACAAGGTGTTTTGGGGGGCTACCCCAAAGCACCCTCCCAATGTTGAGGGCATGTGGCCTGGTACGGTTCAGGAGGGGGGGCCGCACTCTCGTCCCCCCCTCTTTTCCTGCGGCCTGCCAGGTTGCGTGCTCGGATAAGGGTCTGGTATGGATTTTTTGGGGGGCCCCACGCGTTTTTTTTTTTTTTTGGCGCGGGGTTCCCCTTAAAATCCATACCGGACCTGAAGGGTCTGGTATGGAATTTAGGGGGACTCCCACGTCATTTTTTTTTAAAATTTTGGTTCGGGGTTCCCCTTTGGGGAATTCCCATGCCGTTTTTATCAATGAACTTCTATGTGTATTGTCGGCAATGCAATAGCCGCGGGTAGTTTTAAATGGCTTTTTTCCTTCAAAATGTCATTTTGCTGTCAGACTGTTCTAAACACAGGAAACATGCGCCCCTTTACAGGCATACTATAGACACCCCCCAGGTATGAAATTTAAAGGGATATTACACTTTTATTGTTTGACTTTAAGCATTATTAAAATCACTGCTCCTGAAAAAACGGCCATTTTTAAAACTTTTTTTTGCATTGATCCATGTCCCCTGGGGCAGGACCCAGGTCCCCAAACACTTTCTATGACAATAACTTGCATATTAGCCTTTAAAATTAGCACTTTTGAATATTCATGTTCGTGTCCCATAGACTTTAACGGTGTTCGCGTGTTCGAACGAACTTTTTTCCTGTTCGCATGTTCTGGTGCGAACCGAACAGGGGGGTGTTCGGCTCATCCCTAGTGATGGATGTGTTGGGCACAGTTAAATAAGGGGACCCAGGGTTTGGGGAAATATCTCCAGTGATTAGGAGAGGCAGAAGAGTGAGGGAGGTAGTATGAGAATGTGGTTTGTATGAGGGGACATGCTTCAGTATCCTGGGGGGTTTGTTAGCAAGTGGGCTTAGAGTTAGAAAGAGGTGATGAGTGCAGTAATAGGGGGAGGGGAGAAGTGAGGGTGATATGTACAGCTTGTGGGGTGGAGCAGAGGGATGAAGAAAAGAGAGCTTGAGGAGAGAGGCAGCAATTGTGAAAAGGAGGAGAGGTAAAGAGAGCATGTTTTAGAGAGGAAGATGATAAAATTTGGAAATGGGGTCACCTGCAGTCTGTTATAGTTTGCTTTGTGCAAATCGCTGAAGTGCAAGAGCAGAAGTGCCACTTATTTAAAGAACCCACTTCTTTGGAAGAACCCCCTGTATGTGCAGCCCCCTGTATGTGCTCCCCCGTAAAGAAGGCCTTGTTTTTATACTGTGTGTTGGGTGTGGGTTGAATCTGGCAATTAATCAATTAGGAGGGGAT
Source organism: Lithobates clamitans (assembly GCA_037952925.1). Lineage (NCBI taxonomy): Eukaryota > Metazoa > Chordata > Amphibia > Anura > Ranidae > Lithobates > Lithobates clamitans. Next base: position 1,350,854 of record JBBGZY010001372.1, read on the forward strand.
ATTAGGAACACAGCTAGCAGGGCATAACTTTCACACCACAATCAATTTGCAAGGGGACTAAAAGGCCAAAATTGTAAAGATAAGGAAACCCATAATTTAAGTAAGGCTTAATGGCTAAATAAACATTGAACTAATGTGAGCAGGGCTACAGATGGAGTTGAAACAGTGGTGACAAACAGATTTACCAAATATGCATTTGTGCAGTCAGTCTGTTGTGTTACACTATGTGATTTATTATGCTCTGTGTCTTTAGGATTTGTTCCCTCTGTCTATCTGAACTCTTTCTCTCCCCGTAGTTCTGTATATTCTCCTCCCCTTCCTCTCTCTGATTCATTGTGCACAGTATACCTCATTGCTGTATCATCTTTACATGTGGCTTACAACTGCAACGTTTTTCTACCTATGAATATCCATCATTAAACGGAACATTCGAGAGGATTCATCGTCTGTCTTTCCATACAGTGAGTTATTCATTGAGTTAAGCTGCCTGAATTGATGCAAGGGATAAATAGATCACCAGGTCATGTAAGCTCTATGTGAAGCTGAAGATAACATTTATAGCCTTGTAGTTGAGTCAGAACAGTAGAAAAACGAAGTTTCACAGCCTAATTACAAGATTTCTGCATACAGTACTGTTACAGACAAGATTTACTGCCCTCATTGCAAGAAAGAATGAGACAGCAGAACATGGAATCTTCATAACCTGAGACCAGGCTGCAGGGTGTCATATTACAGCACACAGATCCTGCCTGCTTATCACTGAGACATTCTCTGCCTGTGTCAGCCATGAGTCACCACAGCTCTCAATGTGAATATACAGCCACTCCAGCACAAGACACTGAGCCAACTGACTTACCCAAACGCTCAGTCAAACCCACCTGGAAAGTGATGGAGAATTATGAAACCTTAAGAACTGAATTGTTTAATAGCTTGAAGCTATTTTGGGAAAAGATTACTTCTGAATCAAATACAGTGTCTGTTGAACGTGAATTACTGACACTACAGGGCGCCATTAAACAACTCTCTATCTCTTATGAGCTCTATCAGCTTACCAGTGACAAGTTCATTAATGTCTTACAAAATATGAACACAGAACTTTCACTTGAGGAATTAAAGAATTTCAAGGCTCTTAATCTGGAAAGAGACCGTTTTACCCAGCAAACCAAATTAAAGGCAGAAGCAAAGTTAAAGCTGATACAGGACACTGCATCTCACAGATCTGTTTCCACCAGACATTCTAAAAGGTCTTCTAGAAGTCATAGTTCAAGATACTCAACACTCAGTGAGCGACTTATTAGTGCCCGCGCTGAAGCGGAAGCCAGCAAGGTGCAGGTCGCATATGCAGAAAAGAGAGCAGAATTGGAAGCTCACACAGCACATCAAAGAGCAACTATAGAAATCCTAAATGAACAGTGTAAACATGACGCAGCTATGGCAAGGCTAAGAGTTTTAGAGCAAGCTATCAGTGCAGACGAAGGTGCAAGTGAGAAAGACAGCATCAACCTAAACATAGCAGATATGGAAGATCCCCTCAAACGCACTAAAGACTATGTCCTAAGCCACTGCAGTATACACTCCATTGTCTCCAATGCTCCTGGCTTAGAAACTCCTTCACAGCTCCAAGTTAAAGAGGTTCCAGCAACTTCCTGCATGCAAAATCACTCCAATGCATTTCCTGCCTGCCTACCTAACCTTCCTTCTTATGTCACAGAGCATCAGAGCAAGCTGCAAGCAAGTCATCAATTTCCTGTCATCGGTACAGCATTGAATCAACGTACCATTGGAACAACCGACTTCAAACAAGCAACTCACCTGAACGCATCTGCTGCACCATATTTACCTGTGTCCTTTAACAATAATGTCAAAGATAGTGCAATCAGCACTGTTCAGCCAACAGCATCTCACATAAAGGCAGAGACAATTGAGACAGCAGAGTTTGTGAGGTACATACTTCGCAGAGAGCTCACAAAGACTGGTCTTACAAGTTTTGATGACCAACCTGAGAACTACAGAAGTTGGAAATGTGCTTTCAGAACTGCAATCAGCGATCTTGGCATTACAGCGGCTCAAGAATTGGATCTCCTGATTAGATGGCTTGGTCCTCTATCTGCTGCACGTGTTAAGCCATTAAGATCAGTTTTCATGGACAATCCTACAGCAGGCCTCACAGCTGCATGGGAGCGACTAGAGCAAAGTTATGGCAGTCCAGAAGCTATAGAAAATGCCTTGTTCATGCGCCTGGAAACTTTCCCAAAGATATCTGGTAAGGACAACAAGGAGTTCCAGAGACTGAGTGACCTTCTCCTTGAGCTTCAGCTAGCCAAGGCAGACCCAAAACTACCCGGACTCAGTTACCTTGACACTGCAAGAGGGGTAAACCCAATTGTCTCCAAGCTCCCGTATGGTATACAAGAGAAATGGTCTGCACTAGGATCATCATACAACAAAGAGAACAAGGTTTCCTTCCCACCATTCTCTTTCTTCTGCAACTTCATCAGGAGAATCGCAGAGACCAAGAATGATCCAAGTTTTTCCTACGGTGAGTACAGTCTCTTCTCACCATTTCCTAAGAGTACCAGTCTTCAGGGCAACTATAGAAGCTGTAGAGGCCCAGTATCCGTGAAAAAGACTGACATCCTTCCCACTCCTACCACAGTTGTTGCCACGGACAGACAGAGTAGGAAGATTGAAAACCCTAACAGAGAGTGTCCCATTCACAAGAAGCCACACCCCCTCAAAAAATGTACCGGCTTTAGGAAAAAGCCTCTTGAAGAGCGTAAGGAGCTTTTAAAGCCATTTAGGGTATGTTTCAGGTGCTGTGCTTCTACCGAACATTTTGCAAGGGACTGTAATGTATCCATCAAGTGCATAGAGTGTGGCTCCGAAGAGCATGTGCAAGCCCTACACCAGCTTGAGCCCAGCTCTGCACAACCTGCTAACTCTCCTCCCAGGTTAATGCATGGCGGGGAGAATACAGACCAAGTGCCTAATTCTACCATCATTTCTTCATCCTGCACTGAAGTTTGTGGAGAAGACCGCTGCGATAAGTCCTGTGCTAAAATATGCTTGGTGAACATATACCACAAGGACCAACCAGAAAAGACTCTAAAAGCCTATGCTATCTTAGACGATCAGAGCAATAGATCGCTTGCAAAATCAGAATTGTTTAATCTATTTGAAATAAAAGGCGAAGCTCATCCTTACACCTTGGGTACCTGTAGTGGAACTACAGAGGTTTCTGGAAGAAGGGCTCATGGACTCATGGTATCTTCTCTCAAAGGTAACTTTCAATTACCTCTACCTACTCTTGTCGAGTGCAATCAGATACCCGCTAACAGGGAAGAAATCCCTACTCCAGCTGCTGCTTTCTATCACCCTCACCTGAAGGTAATAGCAAATGAGATACCGCCGCTTGACAAAGATGCTCAGATCCTTCTTCTGTTAGGAAGAGACATTCTAAGAGTTCACAAGGTACACAGACAAGTCAGTGGACCCCCAGATGCCCCATTCGCTCAGCGCATGGATCTAGGGTGGGTCATCATAGGCAGCGTCTGTATAGGCAAAATGAAGAGACCTACCAACATTTCGTCATTCAAGACAAATGTTCTGCCAAATGGCCGAAACACTTACTTTGAGCCATGCCCACATCACTACTGGGTGAAAGAGAAGATAGCCAGCCATGGATGGCAACATGGTATCTCAGGTAACACAAGCCCTTTCTCGTGCCACAATGACGACTTTGGCTCCACAGTGTTTAATACAACCAGTCAAGATGAAATACTGGCTCCTTCAATGGAAGACAAAGAATTCATCAAGGTAATGGACAATGAGTTCTTTCAAGACGACTCCAATAACTGGATAGCACCCCTACCTTTTCGTCTCCCAAGAGAGAGACTGCCCAACAACTTGCAACAGGCCATCAGTAGATTCTCCTCCTTAAAACGAAACTTAAGCAGGAAACCAGAGATGCAAAGACACTTTGTCGACTTTATGCAAAATATATTTGACAGAGATCATGCAGAGCCTGCACCCCCACTAAAGGAGGGAGAAGAATGCTGGTACCTTCCATCCTTTGGCGTGTATCACCCACGTAAACCAGACCAAATCAGAGTTGTCTTTGATTCCAGTGCTCAGCATGAAGGTGTTTCTCTTAACAGCATGCTCCTTACAGGGCCTAACTTGAACAACAGTCTAATAGGAGTCTTGATTTGCTTCAGACAAGAACCTGTAGCAGTTATGGCAGACATTCAACAGATGTTTCACTGCTTCATTGTCAGAGAAGACAACAGAAACTACCTCAGGTTTCTATGGCACAAAGACAATGACATCCACAAGGAAGTTATAGACTTTCGAATGAAGGTACCTGTCTTTGGTAACAGTCCTTCTCCTGCAGTGGCAACTTATGGGCTAAGGAGAACAGCTCAGACTGGAGAAGAAGAATATGGATCTGATGCTCGTCAGTTTGTTGAAAGAAACTTCTACGTTGATGACGCACTCAAGTCTTTTTCAACCGCTAAAGAAGCGATTGATCTCCTCACCAGAACAAAGGAGATGCTGGCTACAGCAAACCTTAGACTGCACAAGATTATATCCAACAGCCAGGAACTTATGAATGCCTTTCACTCTGAGGACTATGCCACCAGTCTAAAAAACCTTGATTTGGGTACAGATGTGCCTCCTGTACAGCGAAGTCTGGGTTTGTTGTGGAACATCGAACAAGACACATTCACCTTCCAAGTGTCAACTTGTGACAAACCCTTCACTAAGAGAGGAGTCCTGTCGGTGGTGAATAGCATCTATGACCCACTCGGTTTCCTTGCTCCAGTTACCATTCAAGGTAAAATTCTGCTAAGACAGTTATCTACTGAGAACATAGACTGGGATACTCCCTTACCTAGTGAGAATCAACACAAGTGGGAAAGGTGGAGACATTCTTTGAAGTCACTAGGAAAACTTCAGATTTCCCATTGCTATGTTCCAGGTTCTATTTCAACTGTTTACCGGAGGGAAATTCATATTTTCTCTGATGCATCAGTTGAAGCTATTGCTACTGTAGCCTATTTGAAGACCTCTGAAATGAATGGGGAATCACACTGTAGTTTTGTTCTAGGCAAGGCAAAACTCACTCCCAAACCTGCACATACCATACCAAGACTTGAACTTTGTGCAGCCGTGTTAGCAGTAGGAATTGCCGAAGTGATACGAAGTGAAATGGACACTAGAATTGATTCTTTCACCTTCTATACAGACAGTAAGGTAGTACTTGGTTACATATACAACCAAACAAAACTGTTTCATGTGTATGTCAGCAACAGGGTTGAACGTATTAAGAGATTCTCCCTACCAAGTCAATGGCATTACGTTCCCACTGAACTCAATCCAGCTGACTGTGGGACCAGAGCCATGTCATCTGATGTTCTTCTGGACAACTTATGGCTGTCACCTCCAAGCTTTTTGTGTGAGGAGTCATACTCATCCCCTGTTGACTCCATGTTGCAGACTCACAAGTCTTTACCACTCACCCATGATACTTTGTCTACCTTTCTTGCTGAAGTGTGTGCTATAGTGAACGCAAGACCTTTAGTGCCGGTATCTTCAGATCCTGATGCTCCAGTGATCCTTACTCCAGCTTCGCTCCTTACTCAAAAGATTGGGACTGCTGTAATATCTTCAAGTGAGATTGAACCCAAGGATATTTACAGGCGTCAATGGAAGCAGGTGCAGCATCTCGCCAATGTGTTTTGGCATCGCTGGAGGAAGGAGCATTTTCATCACCTTCAAGGTCGCAACAAATGGCAAACATCTAAGCCTAATCTTAAGGTTGGAGATCTCATCCTTCTAAAAGACAAGGAAGTTTGTCATAATGAGTGGCCCATGGGTCTTATTACCAAGGTTATGCCCAGTGACGATAACAAGGTCAGGAAGGTAGAAGTCAAGGTAACCAAGGAAGGATCCACATGAACCTTCACTCGACCAATTACTGAGTTAGTACTCCTTTTGCCAGGTGAGTGACTTATGCAAGGACTAGCCATGCTGTTGGCACGGCGGGGAGTACATTGCTGCTATCTACAGGTTTTACCTTGAACTTCTTTGAAGACGTCATACTTCGGACTACATGTTCTTCAATCCTGTTGGACTTATTGTTTATACTTGCTTGTTGCAAGTTTTTCATTACAGGTTCCAGGACATTTAACAGTATTGGACTTATTGAATATATATATATATATAATTGTTTATGGTTATGAAATCTAAAGATTTCAGACGGGGAGTGTTGTGTTACACTATGTGATTTATTATGCTCTGTGTCTTTAACATTTGTTCCCTCTGTCTATCTGAACTCTTTCTCTCACCGTAGCTCTGTATATTCTCCTCCCCTTCCTCTCTCTGATTCATTGTGCACAGTATACCTCATTGCTGTATCATCTTTACATGTGGCTTACAACTGCAACGTTTTTCTACCTATGAATATCCATCATTAAACGGAACATTCGAGAGGATTCATCGTCTGTCTTTCCATACAGTGAGTTATTCATTGAGTTAAGCTGCCTGAATTGATGCAAGGGATAAATAGATCACCAGGTCATGTAAGCTCTATGTGAAGCTGAAGATAACATTTATAGCCTTGTAGTTGAGTCAGAACACCGTCAATATATTCAGTTTGAAGGTATGTGGAGATATAAACGCAGGTTTACGAGATATGCATTTCTGCAGTCAGTCAATATATTCAGTTTGAAGGTATGTGGAGATATAAACGCAGGTTTACCTGTGAAGAGAGAAGAAGATGTTCAGATGGATGGGGCAAGAGCAGAAGTGCCACTTATTTAAAGAACCCACTTCTTTGGAAGAACCCCCTGTATGTGCAGCCCCCTGTATGATGTACGTTTTGTACGTACATCATACAGTACGTTATGTACTAGGCTGACTCTTCCAACTCGTTGGCGTTCGAGAGTTGCGTGTTTGAAATTTCAGCGGCTTTCGGTTCCCGTTCATAGTTTCTGAGAGGCTTCTGTTCCAGTTCGTAGTTTTCGTACAAATGTGTCTGGCTCAGCTGTCGCAGGTAGGGTTTCGTTAACATTTTATTATTTCATGTATCACCATTTGCTAGATACCGTGTGTCGCTCAAACCCCGTTACGTAACTTACAAGTCATTTGTTAAGAAACCCTGCACGTAGCCGTAGAAAAATGAGAGGCTCCCATCATGCCGCACAGAGCATGGTGGTCTCATCCCTATACATAGGAACAAAAGAAGTGTAGCAACCCCCTTGGTTGGGACTTTAAATAGACCACCCACTCAAGAAATACAAAAAATTAAAACTTTAATGATACAAAGACATCTAAAATTCACAAATATTGTAGATGCACGACATAAATCACATGGAATATCATAAAAATGTTATACACATATTAATATGAGAAAATGAATGCCCAGATGCCCGACGCGTTTCCGGTATGAGATGTTCAAATACGTTCATCAGGGGTCAAGGGTTCAGATAATATTTAGCATTCAAATATATTCCGGTTTGATGATTCCATGTGAGTAGGCACTAAGGACCGAAGAGTCCATATTAATATTGTAACGTACGCAGGTTAATTTGTTGTGTGTGTATGGCACAATCATGAGGTGCACACCAACATCGACATCTATTAAATGGCAAATGCTCAAGGGTTTGGCATCTGAAGAGGTGGGGCAACTGGTTTGCTAAAACCAGTAATGTAGGCTAAATAGCCCAAGGATGAATATCCAAATGACCCACCACAGACAAATCCTGTGGTTTAGGCTGTGCGTCGTATGGCGTGTGATGCCTGGATGGGTGCCTGGCCGTAGCACTCAGCCACTGATTCATGCCTCTATCATTTCTAAAACATCTTTCATTAATTTTACGTACCTCATTCTGATTCTAATCCAGTTGCGTCCGCATCACACCTGTTTGTCCAGCTGTCTCTCACTTGTTCTTGTCTCATGTTTTATACCATGCTCCACAGTCCAATTACGGCACACAGATTCGTGCCTCTGCCATGGCTCATCATTTCAATCATTTCACTCATTTCACCGTCATGTACCGCGCTCCGATTCGAATCTAGTCGCATCTATGATGCACCGATTCATCCCGGTGTGCCCCAGTTGTTATTTGGCCTCATTTGAGTACATGCTCCAGAGTCCGGTCGTTGTCAGTCACAGTTTGCGGCTCACTGATTCATGCCTCTGTCATGGGAAATCATTTCACTGTCACGTATCACGTTCCGATTTGAATCCAGTCGCATCCGCGATGCACCAATTCGTTCCGGCGTGCCCCAGTTATTTTTCGGCCTCATTTCAGTACATGGAAAAACAAAAAAAACCTGCGCTATAAAGTGAAGATGCAAAGAGTAAATATATGCAGTGAAATCAATATATGCAATGAACACACACATATGCATCCAATGACATCAGATCATTAGTGTAAAACAATGGTAGTAAAGTCCATAGATATAAAAGAGGTAAGGGGAATCCCCTGGTAGTTCTCTGTGGAAATCAGGTGAGAAATCAGGTGAGATGTGTCAGAGCATCGCCCGTTCCCCAGACGACGTCAGTGACAGACGAAACGTACGTCGGGAGGTTGACGCTCTGACGTCATCGCACTCAATTACGAACGGGCGCTCGCTTGCCGGACGGCGAATGCTCCTTTTTCTTACCATTTTGTAAGTGTTTTATCTTGTTTTAAATAAAATACCTATCAGATTTACGCTATGGCTGCCTTTCTTCTACCCTTATGTGGTTAATTCGAGTTGTTGTATGGTTGGAGCCACGCTGTACAGAGGGATATCAGAGACAGGATACTGGGACCCATTTACACGCTTACCATCCATAGCTGTATCTGGAGGAGTGGTTTATTGCTTAACAGCTTGACCTGGATACAGTCCTGAGACGTGCCTTATTGTGCTTTCCATCTGGTAAGCGCATATGTTTGATGGTGGAGGATCATTGTGCAGGGTGTGTTTGTTTTCCACTTTCTCACCTGATTTCCACGGAGAACTACCAGGGGATTCCTCTTACCTCTTTTATATCTATGGACTTTACTACCATTTTTTTACATTAATGATCTGATGTCATTGGATGCATATGTGTGTGTTCATTGCATATATTGATTTTACTGCATATATTTACTCTTTGCATTTTCATTTTATAGCGCAGTTTTTTTGTTTTTCCTATTTGTTGTGATTTGTTCACAGTTGAACTGTTGCTTCTTTGGGGTTTGTTTATGATAGCATGGGTATTTTCTTGTATTTTCATTTCAGTACATGCTCCAGAGTCCGGTTCATTGTCAGTCGCAGTTTATAACTCACTGATTCATACCTCTCTCATGGGAAATCATTTCACTGTCACGTATCACGTTCCAATTCGAATCCAGTCGCATTCGTTATGCACCGATTTGTTCCAGCGTGCCCCAGGTATTTTCGGCCTCATTTCAATACATGCTCCAGAGTCTGGTTCGTTGTCAGTCGCAGTCACGGCTCACCGATTTGTACCTCTGTCATGGCACGTGCCTCTACCATGACAAATCATTTCATTCATTTCATCATTTCACTCATTTCACTCATTTCACTGTCATGTACAGCGCCCCGATTCAAATCCGAGATGCACCGATTTGTCCCAGCATGCCCCAGTTGTCTTGGCCTCATTTCATTCTGTGCTCCACAGTCCGACTCGTCATTTGTCGCAGTCGGAAAAAAAAAATAATAAAAATAAATAAATAAATATAAATAAATTAATAAATAAAATGTTTCGGCCTTATCCAGCACCTGCACCAGAGCTTGGTTCACTGTCAGTCGCAGTCGCGGCATGACAGATTTGTGCCTCTGTCAGGGCAAACATTTAATTCATTTCACTCTTACATACCACACTCCGATTCAAATCCAGTCGCATCCGTGATGCACCGATTCGTTCCGGTATGCACTAGTGTTTTTCCTTTTTGCCTCATTTCAGTACATGCTCCAGAGTCCGGTTCACTGTCAGTCCCAGCTGCGGCATGACCGATTCGTGCCTCTGTCATGGCATAAACATTTCACTCATTTTATTTAATTTCAATCACCTGTCACTTAAACACATTACAAGTCACTTTTCAAGTCAGGTAGTCAAACCCTTCACTGGTTGTTATCTGTCATTTTCCTCCAGGTCAGTCAAGTTCAAAAAAAAAAAAGCCACACCCCGTCTTCCTTCGAAGTTCAGTCATGGTCCCGATTCATTCGTTAAAACCTTTGCCTCACTACTATCCCCCCTTATAGTCACACAATCTGATTCATGTTGGTTTCATTTCATACACTTTACAAACCGATTCGTATCAGGATTCATTGTATAAAACATACGAATGATTCGTATCGGTTTAATTTCATACATGCTACAGTTCGATTCAAATCTAGTCGCGTCGGTGGCACAGCGATTCATATCAGATCCATATCCATACTCTCCACTGTCCGATTTTATATTGGATTAATTTTCATACACTTTACAATCGGTTCGTATCAGATTAATTTCATACAACCGAATTGTATCGGATTAATTTCATACACTTTACAACCGATCCATATCGGATTAAATTTCATACACATTCAAGCACAACTTCTTGCAATCATTGCAAACACGCATCGAATCACAACTTCTTGCAATCATTGCAAGCACACATCCAAGCACAACTTCCCGCAGTTGTTGCAAGCATGCATCCAAGCACAACTTCCCACAGTCGTTGCAAGCAAGCATCCAAGCATAAACTTCTTGCATTTGTTGCAAGCACACATCGAAACATAACTTCTTGCAATCGTTGCAAGCACACCCAAGTACAATTTCTTGCAATCATTGCAAACACGCATCCAATCATAAACTTTTTGCAAACATTGCAGGCATGCATTCAAGCATAACTTCTTGCAATGGTTGCAAGTCCACATCCAATTGCAACTTCTTGCAATCGTTGAAAGCACACATCCAAGCGTAACTCTTGCAGTCTTTGCAAGCACATGCAGTAATACAAACTTCTCACAGTCACCACAAACACATCTTTAGCGACATAAACTCCCTTGCAATTGTTGCAAGCACACATTTAAGCACAACTCTTACAATTATTACAAGACACCCATCTTAGCATAACTTCTTGCAAACATTGCAAGCATGCATCCAAGCATAACTTCTTGCAATTGTTGATAGCACGCATCCAGTCACAAATTCTTGCAATTGTTGCAAGCACTCATCAAAGCATAACTTCTTGCAATCCTTGCAAACACGCATCCAAACATAACTCCTTGCAGTCCGTGCAAGAACATGCAGTAATACGGACTTCTCACAGTCACTGCAAATACATCTAGATTGACACAAACTCCCTTGCAATCGTTGCAAGCACGTATTTAAGCACAACTCTTGCAATCATTGCAGGGCTCGCATCTTAGCATGACTTCTTGCAATCATTGCAAACACACTCTTCAGTGGCACTTAATCAGCCAATTGTCTCCAGTGGCATCTTCATATGAGCCACTCACCAATTTCTGTATCATTTCTCGCTTAGGTCATTTGAGTCCAGGTTCCATCCCCCACCAGGTATCGTATTGCCACACACAGCTGGCTCCTTCTCATAACACTATCAGGCTATACCTAGCCAGCATCCAGCATTTCCTGTCCTTACAGTACCCCAGAGAGCCGTCTGTGTTTACGGCCCATACAGTAAGATCCCTTCTACGTGGCATCCAGAAGCATCAGCCCATAGCTAACGGCAACCACTTGCCCATCACAACTGCCATCTTTAGGGACATGTCAAAAATCCTCATACGTTCCCCAGTCTAGTCATCCAAGCAGCCATCTACCTGGCCCTCTGCGGTTTTCTACAGCCTAACAAATTCACTTTTAGTGGCACTGGCAGCCAAGTACTATGTAGACACCACTTGACTCGCTGATAAAACCATTACGTCCTTCAGCTTGTGGTCTCCAAAACTCAACAATATGGAACCGAGGTCTACAATAACCTCTTTCGAACTAACAACTCCACGCAGGCCAGCCTCCCCCTTGACAAGCTGACCCGCATCAGGCCAGTTCCCCAAGACTTCACACATACACAGGTGTGTACTAAAAAGCAGCTTCAGTCTTTTCGTGGGAATGCTCAATTTTGCAATACAGGTCATTCCCCAGGGTCCATCTTCTGTGTCATGCTTCCTGGTCTTCCTCTCCCAGACACAGGACACCTTTCAGATCCTTAATTTAGACGCCGCGGCGATAGCGGACCTATCAATGTCGGAAGGTTCCGTACTACGTGGATCGGTATATCAATGTTTATACCATAAATCTTGCCCTTAGCACCACAGGTAGTGAGAGATGCCACAGCCTCCACAGGCTTTGCTGCAATTTTTGACCACCATTGGTTTACAAGAACATGGCCACCAGAGACATTGCTAAACCCCGGGTTTACCCAGACTTCCTCTCTCTTCAAGCTATACCCAGTCATGGCAGCCGCTCAACTCTAGGGTCATATCTGGACAGGACAGGCCGTGGATTTCGCCACTGACAACCGGTCCGAGGCCGGTCTTGTTGATGAAGCCAGATCCGCATCGCTCTGTTATGTCCTTCCTGTGCAGGCTGGTGCAATTATCTTGGCAACACCAGTTTAATGTCCACTGTACGTTCATTCCAGGCTGCCATCTTCTGGGACATGTCTACTATCTTTACTGGTTCGCCATTTGGCCTTCTCCCCAGTTTGCTCATACAAGCAGCCATTTGCTTAGCCTACTATGGGTTCTGGCGGCCCAGCGAGTTCACCCGCAGCAATCCCGCAGGCCAAGTTCTGTGTAGTTGGCTCGTTACCAACACCATTTCATCCTCCACCTTGCAGTGTCTAAAACCCAGCAATTAAGCTCCAGGATAGACATCCATCTCTATAAAATAAATAACGTTCGGTGTCCAGTAACCATACTTGACCGCCTACTGTCATTCCTACCGGAACACTCAAACTCTAGTCCCCTATTACCTTTTCGGGCAAACCCTTGAGTGCCTGCCAGTTCATCAAACACCTGGGTGTTCTTCTACGCAGCCTACACCTCGACCCCAGTCAGTACTCCGGTCACTCTTTAGTATTGGGGCAGCCTTGGCAGCATTTCGGCATGGGTTCCAGACCACGTCATTAAGAGACTTAGCAGGTGAAACTCTGCCTACCTAGCTCGGTACATCCCCACTCCTTAGGTGGAAATGGCACAAGCATTCACCAAACTTGCTCAATAAATAAAGCTAAAACTAATAAAACTACACCCCTACCTGAATGTTTTTGCCCCCTTATTTTGGTATACCGACCATCAGACCAGGGTACACTTCAGGTCCATTTAATGTTGTAAGTCTTATGGTAAGTCTAATTGTTCATATCCGTATTGGCCATAGGGCTTCAACCATAAGTAGAAAGGCCAGTATGGTGGCCTGAATTTATGGGAAGAGCCCGGGGAGTATTTAACCAGCCCGCTCGCCTGTGGTCTTCGTCAGTTTCCTGTGCGCGGTACCCACCCTCCCATCCCCCTTTCTGGGCATTTCTCAAATTCATTTCTCTTCACAAAATATTAATTTCTAAACTAGGGTATGCCCCCTTATTTTGGTATACCGACCATCAGACCAGGGCACACTTCAGGTCCATTTCATGTTGTAAGTCTTATGGTAAGTCTAATTGTTCATATCAGTATCGGTCATAGGGCTTCGACTATATATATATATATATATATATATATATATATATATATATATATATATATATATATATATATATATATATATATATATATATATATATATAAATATATAATGTGTGTATATAAAACACACACATGTTTGATCTTTAGGGTGCACACCTATGGAGCTGCACTATATGACATTTCTGGCGTTTGGGTTTATTGTGGCTTTGAATAAAACATGACAGTCTGAGATGTGACAGTTGGGCTGTATTTACACCTGAGCGTTTCCAAGTCGTGCGTTTTTACTGAGATTTTTGCCACGATAATTACCACGTTTTTGTACAAGTCAAAAGGTCCCCAATGTAAAAAGCAGAAAAACGCCTGTAATCTGCCCCAAAGAAGGTCATGTTCTTTGAGCTTGGGCCAGTTCACACCAGATGCAGTTAGTTCAAGTCAGTTTCCAGTCAGTTTCTTCACCGGAAACTGACTGCATGGTGTGAACTAGAGCCATTGGAATACATGCAAAACACAGTGCATGCATTTTTAGTGCAGAAAAAAGCGCATGGAACTGCATCTGGTGTGAACTGGCCCTAAGGCGTTTTTCAGGCATTTTGCTTCAGGTGACAAAACACTCAGATATGAAGAGGTGCCATTGAGATGAAGGGGATTTTGCTTGTTGGGCACTTTATGAGCTGAAAATGCCCGGGTGTGAATGCAGCCTTACACTCACAGGGTACAATATCTGTAGATGGGAGGATCTCGGTGAAAACAGAAAAAGTGAAACTTTATCACTCACATTTCTTTCTCTCCCACACCCAAAATTCTTCGTTTTGTTGTTTGTGTTCAGAGCTTCCCGATCGTCTCTTCACAGACCAGTGTGACCGGAAAGGTAAGATTACATAGAACCCGATCTAATATACTGAGTGATAATACTGAGTGTTAGGATGGGGGGTGGAGGGTGCAGATGTGTGATGAATGATTGTATGGAGGATGATCGGTCACTCTGTCTTCATGTCTGTTATTAATAAACTTCCATCAGATACTTTTCTAATACTTTGTATTCCTCATCTAATCTCACCTTTAGGCCTCATGTACACCGGACATTTTTGGACGTTTTTACAGCGTCTGTTTTTGGCTTCAAACGTTTTTTTTTACAGTCAATAAACTCTCCACATGTTATGTGTCTATGTTCTCCTATGTGTTCTATGTTATCCTATGTGTCCATGTTCTCCTATGCGTCCATGTTCTCCTATGCGTCCATGTTATCCTATGTGTCCCATGTTATCCTATGCGTCCATGTTATCCTATGTGTCCATGTTATCCTATGTGTCCCATGTTATCCTATGCGTCCATGTTATCCTATGTGTCCCATGTTATCCTATGTGTCCCATGTTATCCTATGTGTCCATGTTATCCTATGTGTCCCATGTTATCCTATGTGTCCGTGTTCTCCTATGTGTCCGTGTTCTCCTATGTGTCCGTGTTCTCCTATGTGTCTGTGTTCTCCTATGTGTCCCACGTTCTCCTATGTGTTCTATGTTATCCTATGTGTCCATGTTCTCCTATGTGTCCGCATTTCATTTATAGGCATTTTTCATTTTTGACTTAAAAAAAAGAAAAACTTCTAAACGCAAACGCGGCTAATCACAGCATGTATACGTGGCAAAACTGATGTTTTTAACCGCTTACTGACCAGTGCACGACAATATACATCGGCACAATGGCACGGCTGCGCAAATGGATGTACATGTACTTCCCCTTTAAGACACGGCATTGTGTGCACATGCCTGCCTCGTACTCCGTGCCCACTGGACCTGCAGCCTCAATGTCCGCCGGTGTCCAGCAATCCTGTCACAGAGGGCCAGAACGGGGAAATGCCTTTGTAAACAAGGCATTTCCCTGTTCTGCCTAGTGACATGACAAGGATCTACTACACCCTGTCATTGGGAGCAGTGATCGCAGTCATGTCAGTGGTAGCCCATCCCCCCACAGTTTGAGCACCTCCCTAGGACACACTTAACCCCTTGATCGCCCCCTGGTGTTTAACCCCTTCCCTGCCAGTGTCATTTACACAGTAATCAGTGCATTTTTATAGCACTGATCGCTGTATAAATTACAATGGTCTCAAAATAGTGTCAAAAGTGTCCGCCATAATGTCACAGTCACAATAAAAATCGCAGATCGCCGCCATTACTAATAAAATTAAAATTATTAATAAAAATGCCATAAATCTATCCCCTATTTTGTAGACGCGATAACTTTTGCACAAACCAATCAATGTACACTTAGACCCCTTTCACACTGGGGCGCATTGCAGGCACTAACGCACTAAAAATAGCACCTGCAAAGCACCCTGAAAGAGCCGCTCCTGTCTCTACAGTGTGAAAGCCGGGGGGCTTTCACACTGGAGTGGTGCGCTGACAGGTCAATAAAAAAATCCTGCTAGCAGCATCTTTGGAGTGGTGAAGGAGCGGTGTGTATACTGCTTCTCCGCCGCTCATGCCCATTGAAATCAATGGGACAGCGTGGCTATACCACCAGTATAGCACTGCTGCAGCAGCGCTTTGCGGTGGTTTTAACCCTTTCTCGGCTGCTAGTGGGGGGTAAAAGCGCTCTAGTGCCAAAATACCTCTGCAAATATGTTGGTAAAGCACCGCTAAAAATACCACCGACGCTGCCCCTGCCCCAGTGTGAAAGGGGCCTTATTGTAATTTTTTACCAAAAATATGTAGAAGAATACATATCACCTAAACTGAGAAAGCTATTTTTTTATATATTTTTTGGGATAGTTATTATAGAAAAAAGTAAAAAATATTGCTTTTTTTTCAAAATTGTTGCTTTGTTTTGTTTATAGCGTAAAAAATAAAAACCACAGAGGTGATCAAATACCACCAAAAGAAAGCTCTATTTGTGTGAAAAAAAGAATGTCAATTTTATTTGGGTGCAATGTCGCACGACCGAGCAATTATCAGTTAAAGCAACGCAGTGCCGCATCGCAAAAAGTGCTCTGGTCGGGAAGGGGGTAAATCCTTCTGGGACTGAAGTGGTTAAACATTGGTTACTATCTGTTAAGTTAAATCATTCAGGAGAGGTTTTAAAGTGTTCTGTGTACATTAAAGCTGGATACACACTATCCAATTTTCTGTAGATTTTTTCCTTCAGATTTACCGAAACCATATAATATGAGATCAAACCTTAGGAGTTTCAATTTGTGTGCAATCGGGCCGGCCCCTTGCACTACATGGTTTTGGTAAATCTAAAGGAAATCTGACAACAAAAGTTGTACAGTGTATATAAGCCTTAGATCCCTTTCACACTGAGGCAGTTTTCACGCTAGAAATAGCACCTGTAAAGCGCCTGAAAACCACCTCCCCTTCATTTCAGTGTGACTTTTCACACCGGGGTGCCATCTTTGGGGCAGGTTGGGAGCGCTGTATTTAGCACTCTCAAAATGCCCTGCCCATTGGAATGAATGGGCAGCGCTTCTGAAATAACTTCTACAGTAAATATATTCCGAGGGTGGTTACGGATGCCCTCCATTTATTGCATATATGTATTGACTTGCCTATTCCTATAGTTAGCTAGTCTATTAAAACTCTAATAATGTCACTGTTGTTGATAAGCATAATAATATAAGGTTAGCTATGAAAACAAACAAACACACTGCTTAGTAAAACAATGTCTTATTTATTTCCCAAGAAAATAGGAAAATGTTAACATGAAAGGAACAGGAAAACACAAGGAAGATATTACAAAGCATATAACAAAAGAACATCAAAGATGCTTATTGCAAGGTGTAAAAGGATTAATTACCTGAAAACAAAATGGCTCCAAATTCAAAAGTTTTATTGCATATATATATATATATATATATGGAGAACAGAGCTGTACACAAAATGTATGTGTCTTAGCCGTGTTCTAAAGAGCATGACAACTTTCCTACTTTTATACCCATTCTATGGTAGACACACCTAGCTCTTCTGCCTTATCGATATTCTTCAGGAGCTATGATGACGTAGAATGATGACTTAACATTCCGTGACTTATTGTTATCAGCGCATCACATACAATGACTTGCATATTCACACTACTGCTTACAATATGATTACCATCTACAACAGCTTACACTACAGAATGTTTATCTTAACTTGCTGGCAACATATATTTTAAGAGAAAAACATGTTGTTCACTTGTTTCTGTAGTGCTGATAGAAGAAAACGCAATATAATAAATGTATTAACAGATCAAACATATATATTAGTGATACAGCACTGATCATAAATTTCCCTACACATTTCCCCCCTTTGATCATTGCCGATCACTAATTGTCATTCCCTTCCACCGACCTGAAAGTGACAGGGACCACGGTTGTATAAGACAAAAGACCCTTCTAAATATCTATTATTTTAAGTAGGGAAATGTAAAGATATAAGTCCTTTACTCTCCCACACTCATCCCCGTTCACAGACCTTTTGGTGTAAAGGAAGGTTACAATACTTTAGTTCCTTACTATCCTCCTAAGATCTAGACACTGTCCATTCCATCTCCTCTACCTACATCAACGAGCTGGAGTAGCCATACTCATGAACTGGGTAAATGTTACTCTCGAAGAGTTGGAGTTAATGGGACAGAGTCATCAACTATTCATTCGAGCAAACTTTAATTTTTATTTAGCCATTGCACACATCAATCATCCACACTCTAACTAAAAATTCACATCCCCCATAAACAAACAGAACTCCACCATCTGCTATAAACTAGACACAAAAATGCAATTTCCTTCCTTACTCAGGTGAACCCCATCATCTCGGAAGAGATCAAGCTGTTCTCCTTCCAAAGAATGATTATGGTACATATATCCTTTTTCCTTGCACAAAAACCTTTGTAGAACATTATTTATTCTCCTTCCCCTCCATTTCGCTCCCCGACTCCAACAGGGTCTAAGAACAATGGAAGAGAACACTAGAATGGTGTCAGGGAAATACTCTGAAAACCACTTCAGATCTCCTTTCATCAAAGAAATCAATTCAAGATTCCTTTTTCTCCCCACGTCATTACCACCTAAGTAGATGATAATGCCAAGAGGAGTAGGGCAATGACCAGCCACCTCCAACAAGAGTGGCCTCAAAGCTCTCCAGCGCATTCCCCTAACACCACCCCAAAGTACTCTTATCTTGTTAGGATCACATGCCCACTTGTAATGCCTTCTTATGGGCCCAATGTATATATGAATGTCCCACAGCCCAAAGTTCTCGTACAGTCTGTTCATCTTCCACTATTTGGAGTGAGTCATCAGAATAAACAGACTCCCGATTCTCTTCTGGAGATTCTTCAGCACTGGGTACTGAACTGGGTCCAGCAGCACAGCTCAATTGTTCTAGTTCAAAGTTCATGGTAGTGACTGTAGTAGGGCTTAGAGATTCTTCAAATATTTCATAAATCCTCTGGGTGGATAAATTCTCAATTTCAGGTCCAAACTCTAGTTCAGGCATTTCTGCTTCAGCAGCATAAAAGGACAGACAACTGCAGGGGCCAACAAAGATGGAGGATAGGTCTGGCATTTCTTTTTCTGCCATTTTCTTCCTTTGGGAAAGCAAGAGAAACATCTGAGGTTTTCTTATCAGGTTTCATCTTTACCTTACACATTGCTACACATGCACATGTGACTATCTTAAAACACAAATACAAACATAGCACAGCTCCTAAGATCACCCCCAGCAAAACAGTTATAGCAATCCTTAAGGCGCTGACACAAAGTTTGGTTTTCTATGCTAAAACAACCATTCACCACAACCTGAACCTTCCCAGGATCCTGATAATAATCAGTAATCCCCATTTCAACCATCTCTGGGTCAGCACTATGGTTAAGGATTAGTCCTATTTTTTTCCTGATATTCCCTGCACTAACAGCCCTTTTTCTTTCTCAGCTAGGGTACTATTGGCTGTTTCTTTTATCAATATTGCATAAAATAAATTGGGATCTGTAACTGCTATAGCTATTATTGGTTTATGTCTCACACTTTGGGGAATCATAGAACACACCCAACAGTTAGAGAGATTGAATTGAGTACTGATCACCTCATGTAATTGGATCATCCTATTCAGATAGGTTTGACCATCCACAAGTCCACACCACGCCAACAGCAGCAAGCTTTTCCAGGCACTCATGATCCTTCATCGGGTACTTTAAACATAGCACAACTTCTTGTTAGATGTTCCTGCAACAACTAGAAAGATATGATCACATTCTGAGCAGTGTCTTGCTGAGGACACAGAATCCTTAGGCAGGAGAACTGGTCCTACTGCTCAGATACAATTGTAGAATGTACACGTTTACAATGTGAAGCATGTATCCAAGTATCCCTGTTTTCCATCTTCACTGCTGTAGCTGTAGTAAGTAGCACCTGGTAGGATCCTGTCCACCTGGGATCCAGACCCCTTCTCTGATGCTTTTTTCACCATTACCCAGTCACCTGGCTGCAGGTCATGAGTCCCTTCAAGGGCATCTGGGTCTGGAAGAGATGAATATATGTTCTTGTGCAATTGATTTAAATGCCTGTGTAACCCGATGACATATTCAGTGAGTGACCCACATCTTTGGTACTGATCCAAATAATATTTCATAGGGAGAGAGCTTCCCTTTTTGTTTTGGTGTAGTTCTCAATGCAAACAGAGCTATAGACAACCCTTGGAGCGAATTTAGCCCTGTCTCAGCTGTAACTTTACTCAACTTGGCTTTTAGTAGCCTGTTGTATTTTTCTACCTTACCACTAGCTGTGGGGTTGTATGGAGTGTGTAAGCGTTGCTCAATGTTAAAGGCTGCAAGTACCTCTTTCATTACCTGCCCAGTAAAGTGACTTCCTCTATCTGAATCTCTGGAAGGTATATAGAGCCCTCGGAATGTGACCCTGAGGAGTTTTTACCCGTTTCCTTGGATTATATTGTGCACAGATCAAGCAAGCTTGACAATACTGTTTAACTACTTCTTCAATGCCTGGTGCATACCACAATTTCCATATCAGATCAACCATCCCCCTTTGGCTACATGAGAAGGGAGATGTGCCATAGAACAAAGAGAAGGGTACATCGAAAGAGGGGCACACGGCCTTCCATCCTCATGAAGCCAAATACCGGTATCCTCATTGTAATGACAATTGTTCTTTTTCCACTTATTGATTACCTCTCGAGATGCTGTGCTCTGCAATTGTTGTAGGGTTTGAGTGTTTGTATCCCCTTTTAGGAAACATACTCTTTCATCATCACTCACCACCAGGGGCAGCAAGGCAGCTGCCTTAGCTGCCTCATCTGCCCTTTGGTTACCCATTGCAACAGCATCAGATGCTTTTGTGTGAGCCTTCACCTTGACCACTGCAACTGCAGCGGGCAAAGTGATAGCTTCAAGTAGGGCCTTCACCTGAGCAGAGTTTTTAATAGGCTTGCCCTGAGATGTCAAAAAATGATGGCTTTTCTATAGAATAGAAAAAAATCATGTATAGCACAGTGGGCATAACGAGAATCAGTGTATATATTCACTGATTTCCCCTCTGCCAATTCACACGCTTTTATCAAGGCCTCCAACTCCGCCACTTGGGCAGAACAATGATTTGGTAGAGCCCTCTGGAAAATTACTTTCTTCTGACTTACCACAGCCAAACCAGTGATGGGAGAACCTTTCTCAGTGTAATACCTGAAACCATTTACCCACAGTTCCAGCTCTGGGTTCTCCAGGGCAAAATCCTGTACCTTCACTGGGAGCTCATAGTAGGCCTCAGTTGTGTGACAACAGTCATGTATCCACTACACTGGAGTAGGCCGAATGGGTAACAAAGTGGCTGGATTTAAAACATCACACCTCCTAATGATGATATTACTTGGTGTAAGCAAAGCCAACTCATCTCATACTTAGTTAAACTAGCAGCAGATAAGTGTCTCGTGTTAAGATGTCCCAGCATCTGCTCCACTGCATGGGGGAACATGAGAATCAGGGTGTTCCCCAACACAATTTCAGCAGTTTTCTCCACTAACATGGCTGCTACTGCCGTGGCTTTCACACAAGGTGCTGCTGTTGAGATTACAGGATCAAGAGGCTGCGAAAATTATCCCACAGGAATATGCTTATCAGCAGCCTTTAATGCCTCTACAGCCTGTATCTCCTCAGCAGACAATTCAAAATGCACAGCCTTACCTGAGGTTAAAGCATACAATGGTTTAGCTTTTTGGGACATATTTGGGATCCATTGTCTGCAGCAACCAACCAAACCCAAAAATGCTCTTAGAGACCTTTGATTCTTTGGAAGGGGGTATGAACGTATCACCTCTTCCCTTTCTGAGGTTAGGTGTTTACCCCCTTTAAAGATACAGTGCCCCAGGCACCACTTTAGCTTATCTTTAGCTAACTTAGAATTTTGTTCTGCCAAAATTTTTTACAAAAGCATCATTACCATCAGTTTCAGATATTACTGACCACACTGGGGCCTCTGCCTGTCAATCCCTCTTTCCCCATGCATCCATGCCACTTTTCCTGGGTGCACGGCAAAATTTAGCAATGTGCCCAGGTTTTGGCAGTTAAAACACACACCCATAGCTCTTGGTCTCCCACCCTCCCTCCCCTTTTTGCCCTGTGGGGCTTCTTTTGGTGGGAGGTAGGAGAGCAACACCTTTTGTGGCTTTCTTGCCTCCATGTCATCCATATTCTTTTGGATATGGGATGCCACTGAGGTCAGAGCTTGTAGGCTCATGGTCTTCCACTCAGGATAACGGGTGGTTAACTTTTCCTGAACAGGTTTTTTCAAACCTGTACCCCACATGGTGACAATCATTGAGGCCAAGGCTGGACTATCTGGGTCCTGCCCAGTCTCAAGGACTGCATTCCTAAACCGATCAGTGTATTGGTGCACTTCCTCTTTACTTTCTTGGGTCATTGAACTCACCTTATTCCAGGAAGCTGCCGGAAAAATCTTCCCTATCCTCCTTCAATTTCTCACACTCTTCTAGTGCCAATTTTGGTGAGTCCCATTTGAAGACCCCTAAATATTCTGATTTTACTAACCTTGCCTCCTGTATCATAAGATCAGCATCAGTTATGACACCCCCTTTATAATTAGTAACATGTCCTCCCAATTTGCTCTGTAGCTTGCAGCTATGTTGCATAGCTGCTTAGCAAACAGATGAGGACTATGCCTAGGCTTGGGGATTGAATTCAAGAAAGTATTCATCTCCCAGGAGTCCAGGGCATATGGTGGACTATAGTTCCTGTTAATTCACTGTTATCATTATAAGCTCTCTGCTCTCTTACTGGTAATAACCTTCCTGTCCCCCCTTGTTTAGAAGTTATTACTTCTTTGTCATCTGAGTCAGGGGGGAGAGGCGGGTAAATTCTTTCTTGTTGCATACTCCCCCCTTGTATTGTTGTCATCCCGACAGGTGTTCTTAGGAAACTTTTATCCTGCCAACTTACCTCTGGCGAATCTTCTGTACTCAGCAACTTGGACGGAGGCATGCTACTCCACCCTGGTGACTGATACCAATGTTTACCCTTAGGTGTGTCTGGTACACATCCTTGCAAAACCTCCTCTCTCATTGGCGCAGATGCTTCTATAGCACCTGCTCCAAGAGGGGTAGATGATGTGACATATGGTGGTGGGGACCCACTACTAGATATTAGTTGGTCAAAGACAGGCCTACTTGAGTTTTTGATGTGTGTTTTTGCTAACATATGTGTACTAGCAACCATTTCCTCTGATAACTCACCTTCTTCCTCCGATACCTTGGGCAGTGTTGCAACTTAGACCTTAGCTGTTTTCCCATATGCCTTTGCCTCCCATCTGGCCCATGCTGCAACTTCATTAGGCTCAGTCATCCTACTCTTAAAGTTATGGTGCAATGCTGTCCAAACTCTGACATCATTTGTTCCCTGTATGGGTAACGGCCAATCCATTGCCTTTGCCAAACTGTGCCATTTCTTTAGGTACTTCACTACCCACTTCCCATAGTGGGCCTTGACTTCCTCCCGGGGTGTCAATGGCACCACGTAAACTTTAGCACCTCCTCCCACCTGATTCCCCATTACAGATTAGACACGCCTTAAGCAAGCAGTTTGGAAGCCAACCCCTTACATGGTGTAAGATCCCACTATTACAAACAATAATTAAATCAGAGACCTCTAAGGGGCTAATCACAGAGATATACACTCAACTAACAAAGAAAATAAACACGCATGTAGGCTCTCTCGGGGGTAGGGACAGATGGGCGGCCGATGTGGGGGAGATAACGGACATACAGTGGAAAAGGATTCTGGAACTGGGACCGGAGGTGTCGGTCTCTCCCTCACAAAAGGCCTCCCATCTGATGCTATTGCATAGGTCCTACTATACACCTAAAAAGCTCTTTATGTTTGGTCGTCGAACCAACGATGACTGCCCCAGATGCAGGGGAGCAGGCGATCTGATCCATATGTTCTGGAGATGCCCAAAACTAGTGAGGTACTGGTCCGAGATTGTAAAGAAAAT
Source organism: Lithobates clamitans (assembly GCA_037952925.1). Lineage (NCBI taxonomy): Eukaryota > Metazoa > Chordata > Amphibia > Anura > Ranidae > Lithobates > Lithobates clamitans. The sequence continues at coordinate 1,375,027 of JBBGZY010001372.1, forward strand.
AAACACTACGTTTAAAACCAACCTAGAGTTAGATCCTAGGACTTGTGTGTTGGGGCACGTTACCAATGATCCGAGAGATAGGAATACGGTGGTAGCGGTAGCAACATGCCCGTTCCAAGCTAGAAAACTAATCGCACAGTCGTGGCAAACAAGAACCCCTCCCACCCCGGAAGATTGGCTGGGAACTGTCAACTCCACAGTCTGGAGTGAGAGAACATTCTACACCAGGTCAGGCAGCTATAATAAATTTATAAGAATGTGGAACCTGTGGATTCAAACAATGCCGTGCCCGTCACCCATACTATCCTAGTGTCGGGACTACCCGCTCTTTATCAATGGGGTGGGTTGAGCTAGGAGCAGCCCAGAGGCCAGAGCCGAGAAATGAACAATGCATTGAACCTAGGTCGGTCGTCGGATATGCCTTGAATATATAGGGGGCAAATAGGGGGGGGGATATAGGAGGATGGGTGGGCGGGTTCACCAGAAAGAAAAGTATATAGATACGCACAATAGTTATATGAGAACAGGCGGTTAATCGGCTTCGCATGCTATGCACATTGCAAGGTGGTATTATTGTAGTTATGTATATTGAAATCTATATTGCAATATAATACTTACACAGCTCATTTATTTAAAAAAAAAAAAAGGGGGAAAGCTTTGAAAAGCCACAATGATGTGACTGGATTTGGGACATACGTGAATAACATCCTGACGATAGTCCCTGGACAAAGTTAACTGAAGTGGCAAAAAAAAAAAAAAAAAGTTATGGTGTAATGCTGTCCAAACTCTGACATCATTTGTTCCCTGTATGGGTAACGGCCAATCCATTGCCTTTGCCAAACTGTGCCATTTCTTTAGGTACTTCACTACCCACTTCCCATAGTGGGCCTTGACTTCCTCCCGGGGTGTCAATGGCACCCCGTAAACTTTAGCACCTCCTCCCACCTGATTCCCCATTACTGGATCGTCAGTGAGGTTCCAGTTACTTTTCCTTTCCTATGGGAGCTGGCCAAACTCCCCTTGTGCTCCCTTCCACTGAAAGCACGCCCTCACCCCCTACTTGGATGAGGCTATATACTGGACTTTTGTGGCACAGTTTGTTACAGCACGAACTGGAGATCACACACACAGGGAAACCACGCTGTCTATCTCTCCAGATTTTTAACAGCATACATACCACAAACAATATAATATAACAGATGAACAAGGTATCTACTAACACCTCAAGTTGCCCACATTCATTGCCTGTACACATCAGCAAGGTTATGCAATTTTATGTATATTATGTAAAGATTACCAGTACTATTCATTTAGGCAAAATCTTATTTTACTCTATGAACCCTGTTAGTAAAATCCCACTCATACAGGGTAGCTGTTAATACCTTTCAATTAGTATGTATGAGTATCAACAATTAGTATAGTTTTATGACATTTAGACAATACACTTTCACTCAGAGGGCACCTGTTGACGTCATAGGCATCAAAACAGCACATACACGTATGGCCTCACCTTAGGCTATAAACCCAGGCTTTCCAGCTTTTGACGTTTAGGCAACCCTCTCATTCACACTTAAAACAATTTAGTACTCTGTGTTAGTTAACCACTTAAGGACCGCCTCACGCCGATGTACGTTGGCAAGATGGCACGGTCAGGCAAAATCACGTACATATACGTGATTTGCCTCCCGCGGGTGGGGGTCCGATCGGACCCCCCGGTGCCCGAGGCGGTCCTGTTTTGTCCCCCGGCGATCGGAGGTGAGGGGGAGGCCATCCGTTCGTGGCCCCCCCCCTCGCGATCGCCGCCGGCCAATCAGATCATTTCCTTTGCTGCTGTATGCTAAACAGCAGCAAAGGAAATTATGTCATCTCTCCTCGGCTCGATATTTTCCGTTCCGGCGATGAGGAGAGAAGACTGTAATGTGAGTGAAAACACTACACACACAGTAGAACATGCCAGGCACACAAAACACCCCGATCGCCCCCCGATCACCCCCCGATCCCCCCCCAATCACCCCCCCCCGTCACAAACTGACACCAGCAGTTTTTTTTGGGGTTTTTTTCCTGATTACTGCATGGTGTCAGTTTGTGACAGTTAGTGTTAGGACAGTTAGGATTAGCCCCCTGTAGGTCTAGGGTACCCCCTTAACCCCCCCATATAAAGTTTTAACCCCTTGATCACCCCCTGTCACCAGTGTCACTAAGCGATCATTTTTCTGATCGCTGTATTAGTGTCGCTGGTGACGCTAGTTAGGGACGTAAATATTGAGGTTCGCCGTCAGTGTTTTATAGCGACAGGGACCCCCATATACTACCTAATAAATGTTTTAACCCCTTGATTGCCCCCTAGTTAACCCTTTCACCACTGATCACCGTATAAGTGTTACGGGTGACGCTGGTTAGTTTGTTTATTTTTTATAGTGTCAGGGCACCCGCCGTTTATTACCGAATAAAGGTTTAGCCCCCTGATCGCCCGGCGGTGATATGCATCGCCCCAGGCAGCATCGGATTAGTGCCAGTACCGCTAACACCCACGCACGCAGCATACGCCTCCCTTAGTGGTATAGTATCTGAACGCATCAATATCTGATCCGATCAGATCTATACTAGCGTCCCCAGCAGTTTAGGGTTCCCAAAAACGCAGTGTTATTGGGATCAGCCCAGATACCTGCTAGCACCTGCGTTTTGCCCCACGGCCCAGCCCAGCCCACCCAAGTGCAGTATCGATCGATCACTGTCACTTACAAAACACTAAACACATAACTGCAGCGTTCGCAGAGTCAGGCCTGATCCCTGTGATCGCTAACAGTTTTTTTGGTAGCATTTTGGTGAACTGGCAAGCACCAGCCCCAGGCAGCGTAAGGTTAGCACCAGTACCACTAACACCCATGCACATGCCTCCCTTAGTGGTATAGTATCTGAACGGATCAATATCTGATCCGATCAGATCTATACTAGCGTCCCCAGCAGTTTAGGGTTCCCAAAAACGCAGTGTTAGCAGGATCAGCCCAGATACCTGCTAGCACCTGCGTTTTGCCCCTCCGCCCAGCGCAGCCCACCCAAGTGCAGTATCGATCAATCACTGTCACTTACAAAACACTAAACGCATAACTGCAGCGTTCGCAGAGTCAGGCCTGATCCCTGCGATCACTAACAGTTTTTTGGTAGCGTTTTGGTGCACTGGCAAGCACCAGCGGCCTAGTACACCCCGGTCGTAGTCAAACCAGCACTGCAGTAACACTTGGTGACGTGGCGAGTCCCATAAGTGCAGTTCAAGCTGGTGAGGTGGCAAGCACAAGTAGTGTCCCGCTGCCACCAAAATGACAAACACAGGCCCGTCGTGCCCATAATGCCCTTCCTGCTGTATTCGCCAATCCTAATTGGGAACCCACCGCTTCTGCAGCGCCCGTACTTCCCCCATTCACATCCCCAACCAAATGCAGTCAGCTGCATGAGAGGCATTTTCTTTATGTCCTCCCGAGTACCCCTACCCAACAAACCCCCCCAAAAAAGATGTTGTGTCTGCAGCAAGTGCGGATATAGGTGTGACACCCGCTATTATTGTCCCTCCTGTCCTGACAATCCTGGTCTTTGCATTGGTGAATGTTTTGAACGCTACCATTCACTAATTGAGTATTAGCGTAGGGTACAGCATTGCACAGACTAGGCACACTTTCACAGGGTCTCCCAAGATGCCATCGCATTTTGAGAGACCCGAACCTGGAACCGGTTACAGTTATAAAAGTTAGTTACAAAAAAAAGTGTAAAAAAAAAAACACATACAAAAATATAAGGGAACGTGAGAATGCAGCCGGTGATTCAGCCAGCTGACCATAGAGCTGATCAGAGATCAGAGTGGCTCCAAACATCTCTATGGCCTAAGAAACCGGAAGCTACGAGCATTTCATGACTTAGATTTCGCCGGATGTAAATAGCGCCATTGGGAAATTGGGGAAGCATTTTATCACACCGATCTTGGTGTGGTCAGATGCTTTGAGGGCAGAGGAGTGATCTAGGGTCTAATAGACCCCATTTTTTTCAAAAAAGAGTACCTGTCACTACCTATTGCTATCATAGGGGATATTTACATTCCCCGAGATAACAATAAAAATGATTAAAAAAAAAATGAAAGGAACAGTTTAAAAATAAAATAAAAAAGCAAAAAAATAATAAAGAAAAAAAAAAAAAAAAAAGCACCCCTGTCACCCCCTGCTCTTGCGCTAAGGCGAACGCAAGCGGCTGTCTGTCGTCAAATGTAAACAGCAATTGCACCATGCATGTGAGGTATCATCGCGAAGGTCAGATCGAGGGCAGTAATTTTTGCAGTAGACCTCCTCTTTAAATCTAAAGTGGTAACCTGTAAAGGCTTTTAAAGGCTTTTAAAAATGTATTTATTTTGTTGCCACTGCACGTTTGTGCGCAATTGTAAAGCATGTCATGTTTGGTATCCATGTACTCGGCCTAAGATCATCTTTTTTATTTCATCAAACATTTGGGCAATATAGTGTGTTTTAGTGCATTAAAATTTTAAAAAGTGTGTTTTTTCCCAAAAAAATGCGTTTGAAAAATCGCTGCGCAAATACTGTGTGAAAAAAAAAATGAAACATCCACCATTTTAATCTGTAGAGCATTTGCTTTAAAAAAAATATATAATGTTTGGGGGTTCAAAGTAATTTTCTTGCAAAAAAAATAATTTTTTCATGTAAACAAAAAGTGTCAAAAAGGGCTTAGTCTTCAAGTGGTTAGAAGAGTGGGTGATGTGTGACATAAGCTTCTAAATGTTGTGCATAAAATGCCAGGACAGTTCAAAACCCCCCCAAATGACCCCATTTTGGAAAGTAGACACCCCAAGCTATTTGCTGAGAGGCATGTCGAGTCAATGGAATATTTTATATTGTGACACAAGTTGCGGGAAAGAGACAACATTTTTTTTTTTTTTTTGCACAAAGTTGTCACTAAATGAAATATTGCTCAAACATGCCATGGGAATATGTGAAATTACACCCCAAAATACATTCTGCTGCTTCTCCTGAGTACAGGGATACCACATGTGTGAGACTTTTTGGGAGCCTAGCCGCGTACGGGACCCCGAAAACCAAGCACCGCCTTCAGGCTTTCTAAGGGCGTGAATTTTTGATTTCACTCTTCACTGCCTATCACAGTTTCGGAGGCCATGGAATGCCCAGGTGTCACAACCCCCCCCCAAATGACCCCATTTTGGAAAGTAGACACCCAAAGCTATTTGCTGAGAGGTATAGTGAGTATTTTGCAGACCTTATTATTGTCACAAAGTTTTGAAAATTGAAAAAAGAAAAAAAAAAGTTTTTTCTTGTCTTTCTTCATTTTCAAAAACAAATGAGAGCTGCAAAATACTCACCATGCCTCTCAGCAAATAGCTTGGGGTGTCTACTTTCCAAAATGAGGTCATTTGGGGGGGTTTTGTGCCACCTGGGCATTCCATGGCCTCCGAAACTGTGATAGGCAGTGAAGAGTGAAATCAAAAATTCACGCCCTTAGAAATCCTGAAGGCGGTGATTGGTTTTCGGGGGCCCCGTACGCGGCTAGGCTCCCAAAAAGTCCCACACATGTGGTATCCCCATACTCAGAAGAAGCAGCTAAATGTATTTTGGGGTGCAATTCCACATATGCCCATGGCCTGTATGAGCAATATATCATTTAGTGACAACTTTTTGTAAATATTTTTTTTTTTTGTCATTATTCAATCACTTGGGACAAAAAAAATAAATATTCAATGGGTTCAACATGCCTCTCAGCAATTTCCTTGGGCTGTCTACTTTCCAAAATGGGGTCATTTGGGGGGGGTTTGTACTGCCCTGCCATTTTAGCACCTCAAGAAATGACATAGGCAGTCATAAACTAAAAGCTGTGTAAATTCCAGAAAATGTACCCTAGTTTGTAGACGCTATAACTTTTGCGCAAACCAATAAATATATGTTTATTGACATTTTTTTTACCAAAGACATGTGGCCGATTACATTTTGGCCTAAATGTATGACTAAAATTGAGTTTATTGGATTTTTTTTATAACAAAAAGTAGAAAATATCATTTTTTTTCAAAATTTTCGGTCTTTTTCCGTTTATAGCGCAAAAAATAAAAACCGCAGAGGTGATCAAATACCATCAAAAGAAAGCTCTATTTGTGAGAAGAAAAGGACGCAAATTTCGTTTGGGTACAGCATTGCATGACCGCACAATTAGCAGTTAAAGCGACGCAGTGCCAAATTGGAAAAAGACCTCTGGTCCTTAGGCAGCATAATGGTCCGGGGCTAAAGTGGTTAAAAAGACAACTGTTTAATATAACAGACAATAATGTTCACTCTTCACATTTGCTTGGAAAGGGGTTCTCCTTACCTTGAGACCCCAACTTTCCCCACACATTCACACTTTCATAAATCCTGAAAGACTTACAGCCAGACTATGGCTCAGGAACCCATTCATTCAAGTTAGTAGACAAACAGGACATAAAATATCACCCCTTTTGCCCAGGTTCTTTTGATTGGGTATGACACACGATCTGTGTTCCCCCCCGCCGTACAAGATCAATCAGACAATCAGGGAGAACATTTTTATTCACCCTTGGGCCCTTGTCTCATTGAAGTTGTACATCAGATAGACCACAGATCCTCTGTTCAGTTTGGCAATCCGGGTCCTTCTACGGCACCATTGATGTAAAAGGATTAATTACCTGAAAACAAAATGGCTCCAAATTCAAAAGTTTTATTGCATATATATATATATATATATATATATATATATGGGGAACAGAGCTGTACACAAAATGTATGTGTCTTAGCCGTGTTCTAAAGAGCATGACAACTTTCCTACTTTTATACCCATTCTATGGTAGACACACCTAGCTCTTCTGCCTTATCAATATTCTTCAGGAGCTATGATGACGTAGAATGATGACTTAACATTCCATGACTTATTGTTATCAGCGCATCACATACAATGACTTGCATATTCACACTACTGCTTACAATGTGATTACCATCTACAACAGCTTACACTACAGAATGTTTATCTTAACTTGCTGGCAACATATATTTTAAGAGAAAAACATGTTGTTCACTTGTTTCTGTAGTGCTGACAGAAGAATACACAATATAATAAATGTATTAACACATCAAACATATATATTAGTGATACAGCACCGATCATAAATGTCCCTACACAAAGGCTACCCCCTAGACACTGTCTCATCAGCTGGGCTCAGGATGGTAACAGAGAGCCATGAGGCTCAGAGAACCACCAGGCAAGAGCCAAGAGCGAAAAGGGATTACTTTATTCTGTGTGCACTTTTTAAACTTCATCCATACACCATCCAGACCCAACCCCATTGCCTGCCCATTTAGGTTTCTAACGAATGAAAGTAGTTCTGGGGCAGGCCTTCTCAATATATTATATTTCTGTCCATCCTGCTGTATTGGCCTCTAGGGGCAGCATTCATCCATGTATTATCGCTATGTGATCTAGGTCCTTCAGTCTTAACTGGCCCTTTTATCTTCTGTAGCAGGACATTCATCAATCATCTTGTCAGCCATGGTCCTTTTTGAAGCTTGCTTGCATAATGTTATCACAACAGTCGATCAGGAGCCAAGCTTTTGTTCTACAAAGTTTTGATGTGCAACTTGTTGCATTCCAACTTGGTTGTATCAACCAGAAAGAAACTCCAGAAATATGATACTAAACCATGTTGCCTTCCAACATATATATTACCCACTTTGCGCCTAAAGGCCGCATATCACCCTTCTTCAGACACGGCTCCTATGGAACAGTCCATAACTGTCTTCCCAACATATGCTTCAGAAACAGCTCCTATGGAACAGTCTATAATGGACTTAACATATTGTGCTTCCCAACATGTGCCGCTTTTCCACTGAGTGACACACCAACATCATTCTTCAGCGAAAGCTTCCATGTCACTATTCTGTGTCTTCTCTTTTCCGGTATCTTCATGACGAGGTGCAATACAGGCAAGTGTGTCCATTCACTCACCATTCACCAGCACACATTTAGAGCAACATATTAACCACTTCAGCCCTGGAAGGATTTACCCCCTTCCTGACCAGAGCACTTTTTACAATTTGGCACTGCGTCGCTTTAACTGCTAATTGCGCGGTCATGCAATGCTGTACCCAAACAAAATTTGCGTCCTTTTCTTCCCAAAAATGACCCCATTTTGGAAAGTAGACACCCTAAGGAAATTGCTGAGAGGCATGTTGAGCCCATTGAATATTCATTTTTTTTGTCCCAAGTGATTGAATAATGACAAAAAAAAAAAAATTACAAAAAGTTGTCACTAAATGATATATTGCTCACACAGGCCATGGGCATATGTGGAATTACACCCCAAAATACATTTAGCTGCTTCTCCTGAGTATGGGGATACCTCATGTGTGGGACTTTTTGGGAGCCTAGCCGTGTACGGGGCCCTGAAAACCAATCACCGCCTTCAGGATTTCTAAGGGCGTACATTTTTGATTTCAATCTTCACTGCCTATCACAGTTTCGGAGGCCATGGAATGCCCAAGTGGCACAAACCCCCCCCAAATGACCCCATTTTGGAAAGTAGACACCCCAAGCTATTTGCTGAGAGGCATGGTGAGTATTTTGCAGCTCTCACTTGTTTTTGAAAATAAAGAAAGACGAGAAAAAAATTAATTTTTTTTCTTTTTTCAATTTTTAAAACTTTGTGACAAAAAGTAAGGTCTGCAAAATACTCACTATACCTATCAGCAAATAGCTTGGGGTGTCTACTTTCCAAAATGGGGTCATTTGGGGTTTTTTTTTGCCACCTGGGCATTCCATGGCCTCCGAAACTGTGATAGGCAGTGAAGAGTGAAATCAAAAATTTACGGGCTTAGAAAGCCTGAAGGCGGTGCTGGGTTTTCGGGGTCCCGTACGCGGCTAGGCTCCCAAAAAGTCTCACACATGTGGTATCCCCGTACTCAGGAGAAGCAACAGAATGTATTTTGGGGTGTAATTTCACATATTCCCATGGCATGTTTGAGCAATATGTCATTTAGTGACAACTTTGCGCAAAAAAAAAAAAAATTAAAAAAAATTGTCTCTTTCCCACAACTTGTGTCACAATATAAAATATTCCATGGACTCGACATGCCTCTCAGCAAATAGCTTGGGGTGTCTACTTTCCAAAATGGGGTCATTTGGGGGGTTTTGAACTGTCCTGGCATTTTATGCACAACATTTAGAAGCTTATGTCACACATCACCCACTCTTCTAACCACTTGAAGACAAAACCCTTTCTGACATTTTTTGATTACATAAAAACATATTTTTTTTTTTGCAAGAAAATTACTTTGAACCCCCAAACATTATATATTTTCTTTAAAGCAAATGCCCTACAGATTAAAATGGTGGGTGTTTCATTTTTTTTTTCACACAGTATTTGCGCAGCGATTTTTCAATTGCATTTTTTGGGGAAAAAACACACTTTTTTAAATTTTAATGCACTAAAACACATTATATTGCCCAAATGTTTGATGAAATAAAAAAGATGATCTTAGGCCGAGTACATGGATACCAAACATGACATGCTTTACAATTGCGCACAAACGTGCAGTGGCGACAAACTAAATACATTTTTAAAAGCCTTTAAAAGCCTTTACAGGTTACCACTTTAGATTTACAGAGGAGGTCTACTGCTAAAATTACTGCCCTCGATCTGACCTTCGCAGTGATACCTCACATGCAAGGTGCAATTGCTTTTTACATTTGACGCCAGACCGACGCTTGCGTTCGCCTTAGCGCGAGAGCAGGGGGGACAGGGGTGCTTTTTTTTTTTGCTTTTTTTTTTTCTTTATTATTATTTTTTTTTTATCTTATTTTTAAACTGTTCCTTTCATTTTTTTTTTTTAAATCATTTTTATTGTTATCTCAGGGAATGTAAATATCCCCTATCATAGCAATAGGTAGTGACAGGTACTCTTTTTTGAAAAAATTGGGGTCTATTAGACCCTAGATTTCTCCTCTGCCCTCAAAGCATCTGACCACACCAAGATCGGTGTGATAAAATGCTTTACCTATTTCCCAATGGCGCTGTTTACATCCGGCGAAATCTAAGTCATAAAATGCTCATAGCTCCTGGTTTCTTAGGCCATAGAGATGTTTGGAGCCACTCTGGTCTCTGGTCAGCTCTATGGTCAGCTGGCTGAATCACCGGCTGCATTTTCAGGTTCCCTGTTGAGACAGGAGAGCCAGAGAAAAAGCTTGTAAAAGCAGTCTAGAGGCTAATTAGCCGCTAGGATTGCTTTTACATGAAAGCCGACCGCTGGCTGAAAAGAATGATACCAAGATGATACCTAAACCTGCAGGCATCATTCTGGTATAACCACTCAAAATCGTGAATGGCGTACCTGAAGACAAAAAATTGGTTAACAATAAAGCACAGTAAACGGTAAAGTATAAAAAATTGCATACCTGAAAAGCAAACATGATAAAACATAATAACAATAAAACATTGCAGAATAGAATACAGTAAAAAAGAGCAGAACAATAGAGAGAGAATAGAGAGAGAGAGAACAATAAAACGACAACTATTTTTTTTTTATTTTATATTTTTGTATGTGTTTTTTTTTTACACTTTTTTTTGTAACTAACTTTTATAACTGTAACCGGTTCAAGGTTCGGGTCTCTCAAAATGCGATGGCATCTTGGGAGACCCTGTGAAAGTGTGCCTAGTCTGTGCAATGCTGTACCCTACGCTAATACTCAACTAGTGTATGGTAGCAAAAATGTAAAAGGATGTATTTACAGGCCCAAAAATACACCACTCAGCGCCCAGGGCCCTAGCAGTACCAGAGCAGTAATTAATGAAAAACAAACAGGGAACAAAATAAATAAGTAAAAATGACACTAAAATATTAAGTGACAAAGGTCTCAAATAAGACTAAACAGAGAAGCAGCCGTTTAAAATTGCAGAGACATCATCATAAATCGTGACTGTGACGAAAATATAAGCGTAGGATAGTTTTGCCTAACTAGATGTAGTGTAATTGTAGATGTAGTTTAATTCTGGGTTATTAGAAATATAGTATTCTATGTCAGTCATGCACATATGTTCTTTCATTAGCATTTGAAAAGGACAGAGCCAGTTTTTTCTAGGATCGTAGTGACACCTAGATGCCAATAAAAGTTCCCATTAGAGTAAACATAGATTGCCAGCTTCCTGAGGCTCAAAGAAATCTGCTAGTCATCTTGGCCACACGGATCTTCAGGGGGCATTCACAAGGCTCCGGACAGTCTGTAAGCTTTGATTAATATCAAGAGATCTAAGGAACCATTTTTATCTCTCATAAAAGCTAAAATATTAACGGCAGAGAGATGAAAATAATTCCTTGTGATCGTACACCTGATGGGTTACGTTTACATGTGACTCTGTATGTTTAGCAGGTGTGGAATCCTGGAGAACCACACAAAACCGCTATATGGCGCCTGATTGCGGCAGGCAGGCAGTGATTGGTACTGTTGCGATCGGCATGATGCGCTGGTATCGGAAATCCTATCCATGACCCAGCAATTAGCGCCGTTCTGGGCCAATTTGACTCTGGTCATTTCAGAACACAAAACATTTGTGGGCTGAGACAGGAACACCCCCCCAGGGTTGATTGGCCAAGGGCTAAAGTCCAGCCCGCATCCATATTTCAATAAATTGGGTAGCCTGAGATATGGACGTTGTTCTTCCACGAAGCCAGTTCGAAACTGGGGAGTTCCCATATGTTCCAGTATGCTTCTACTAACGGATAGATTTACTTGGTAAAGTTTATTTCTGTTTTTATCCCTTTTTATTTTCATAGCAAATTGCCAGTTGTGTGTCTTTCTGCATTTTTTGTATCTTTTTTGGTAAATCCTTTTTTCTTTGTATATCTTATATGCACTGCCCACTTTCGGGATATTAAATGATAAAATTAATAAGTGACTTTTGTGTACTAAGCTAGGACTCATATCTCTGGAGAGATTGTTGTATTTTAGTGCCTAAGTACTCGGTTTAAGTTACGTACCAATCGGTATGCAATTGCACTGTGTGTTGGCAGATTGCATGCAGATTGTAAGCTAACAGATCTTCCAGACAGAGATCTGTGTGTGTGGTGGCTCAGCAGACCAGTCTGCGGACAAACTGTTGGGTGGTGGCAGGCTATCATTTATTGTGTGTCTGGTGTGTGGGTGTGGGGACAGTGGGAAGAGTGAATAACACCGGGGTTCAAGCTTGCAGGATAGCTGGAGGAGCCCTAGAAGTGTGTAGTAATTGCTAGACTGCTCCCCAACCCTTAGAGTGCACCAGATTGTATGTAAGATTCGTATCTGCCTGTGTGTGGTCAGCTAGCTAGATTGGAGTGGAGTCTCCCTCTAGTGGTGGCCAAAGGTAGTGCAGGCTGTGAAAATACTACAGCCAGTCTTACATGCGCAGTATAAGTTCCCCCTTATTCCCTTAGTTCCTCATATACCCCGGTCACGGAACGCACGTCGCGGTTAGTTAGTCGCCGTTGGGGTGCAAATTCGTGACAGTGACATACCAAAATCAAGAAAGTGATCATAGTAACACACTAAAAACAGCGCTAGTGTTGAGCTAAACGGATAATGTGGCCAACTACACATGCAAAAAAAGTCCTTTAAGAGAGAAGAGCAGTAAGAATGATGGTTCAGATAGTGTTCATAGGTGATCAAAAGTAGAAAAGTTCAGCGTGCACCTTCCACCGATCCATCCACTTCCACCCTGTGAGAACACACTCCCCTCAGGGGGTTAAACTCACCAGAGCCTAGTAGCAATAAGCATCCAAGAGAGGGGAAATCCAAGCCACCAGCCACTGTCAGCTACCCTCCAGAGGAATCCAAGTTGGTCAGGGCTCATAAATCACCAAACTGTCTGTCACAATGGGAAGAGCTGGACTCCAGCGGGATACAACAGTCCTCCTCTGTACTTAAACCACTGAGGCCGACTCCTGACACACACGCTTCTACTCTTCAAAGTGGGAGGAAGAGTAGAAGCGTGTGTGTCAGGAGTCGGCCTCAGTGGTTTAAGTACAGAGGAATCCAAGATGGTCAGGGCTCATAAATCACCAAACTGTCTGTCACAATGGGAAGAGCTGGACTCCAGCGGGATACAACAGTCCTCCTCTGTACTTAAACCACTGAGGCCGACTCCTGACACACACGCTTCTACTCTTCCTCCCGCTTTGAAGAGTAGAAGCGCGTGTGTCAGGAGTCGGCCTCAGTGGTTTAAGTACAGAGGAGGACTGTTGTATCCCGCTGGAGTCCAGCTCTTCCCATTGTGACAGACAGTTTGGTGATTTATGAGCCCTGACCATCTTGGATTCCTCTGGAGGGTAGCTGACAGTGGCTGGTGGCTTGGATTTCCCCTCTCTTGGATGCTTATTGCTACTAGGCTCTGGTGAGTTTAACCCCCTGAGGGGAGTGTGTTCTCACAGGGTGGAAGTGGATGGATCGGTGGAAGGTGCACGCTGAACTTTTCTACTTTTGATCACCTATGAACACTATCTGAACCATCATTCTTACTGCTCTTCTCTCTTAAAGGACTTTTTTTGCATGTGTAGTTGGCCACATTATCCGTTTAGCTCAACACTAGCGTTGTTTTTAGTGTGTTACTATGATCACTTTCTTGATTTTGGTATGTCACGATTTATGATAGTGTATGGTAGCGTTCAAAACATTCACCAATGCAAAGACCAGGATTGTCAGGACAGGAGGGACAATAATAGCGGGTGTCACGACTATATCCGCGTTTGCTGCAGATACAACATCTTTTTTGGGGGGGTTTGTTGGGTAGGGGTACTTGGGAGGACATAAAGAAAATGCCTCTCATGCAGCCGACTGCATTTGGTTGGGAATGTGAATGGGGGAAGTACAGGCACTGCAGAAGCGGTGGGTTTCCAATTATTAGGATTGGTGAATGCAGCAGGAAGGGCACTATGGGCACAACGGGCCTGTGTTTGTCTTTTTGGTGGCAGCGGGACACTACTTGTGCTTGCCACCCCACCAGCTTGAACTGCACTTATGGGACTCGCCACGTCACCAAGTGTTATTGCAATGCTGGTTTGACTATGACCGGGGTGTACTAGGCCGCTGGTGCTTGCCAGTTCCCCAAAACGCTACCAAAAAAACTGTTAGCGATCGCAGGGATCAGACCTGACTCTGCGAACGCTGCAGTTATGCGTTTAGTGTTTTGTAAGTGACAGTGATCAATCGATACTGCACTTGGGTGGGCTGGGCCGGGCCAGGCGGAGGGGCAAAACGCAGGTGCTAGCAGGTATCTGGGCTGATCCCACTAACACTGCGTTTTTGGGAACCCTAAACTGCTGGGGACGCCAGTATAAATCTGATCGGATCAGATATTGATCCGTTCAGATACTATACCACTAAGGGAGGTGTACGCTGCATGCGTGGGTGTTAGCTGTACTGGCGCTAACCTGACGCTGCCTGGGGCAGGTGCTTGCCAGTTCACCAAAACGCTACCAAGAAAACTGTTAGCGATCGCAGGGATCAGGCCTGACTCTGCGAATGCTGCAGTTATGCGTTTAGTGTTCTGTGACAGTGATCGATCGATACTGCACTTGGGTGGGCTGGGCTGGGCCGGGTGGAGGGGCAAAAGCAGGTGCTAGCAGGTATCTGGGCTGATCCCACTAACACTGCATTTTTGGGAACCCTAAACTGCTGGGGACGCCAGTATAGATCTGATCGGATCAGATATTGATCCGTTCAGATACTATACCACTAAGGGAGGTGTACGGTGCGTGCGTGGGTGTTAGCGGTACTGGCGCTAATCTGACGCTGCCTTGGGCTGGTGCTTGCCAGTTCATCAAAACGCTACCAAGAAAACTGTTAGCGATCGCAGGGATCAGGCCTGACTCTGCGAACGCTGCAGTTATGCGTTTAGTGTTTTGTAAGTGACAGTGATCGATCGATACTGCACTTGGGTGGGCTGGGCTGGGCAGAGGGGAAAAACGCAGGTGCTAGCAGGTATCTTGGCTGATCCCGCTAACACTGCATTTTTGGGAACCCTAAACTGCTGGGGACGCTAGTATAGATCTGATCGGATCAGATATTGATCCATTCAGATACTATACCACTAAGGGAGGCATATGCTGCGTACGTGGGTGTTAGCGGTACTGGCGCTAATCTGATGCTGCCTGGGGCGGCGCATATCACCGCCGGGCGATCAGGGGGCTAAACCTTTATTCGGTAATAAACGGCGGGTGCTCTGACACTATAAAAAATAAATGAACTAACCAGCGTCACCCGTAACAGTTATACGGTGATCAGTGGTGAAAGGGTTAACTAGGGGGCAATCAAGGGGTTAAAACATTTATTAGGTAGTATATGGGGGTCCTTGACGCTATAAAACGCTGACGGCGAACCTAAATATTTACGTCCCTAACTAGCGTCACCAGCGACACTAATATAGCGATCAGAAAAATGATTGCTTAGTGACACTGGTGACGGGGGGTGATCAAGGGGTTAAAACTTGGTTAGGGGGGTACCCTAGACCTACAGGGGGCTAACACTCACTGCCCTACCACTTCTAACTGTCACAAACTGACACCATGCAGTAATCAGAAAAAAAAAATACTGCTTTGTGTCAGTGTGACATGGGGGGGAGGGGTGATTGGGGGGTGATCGGGGGGCGATCGGGGGTGTAATGTGTGCCTGGCATGTTCTACTGTGTGTGTGTTGTGCACTCACATGTCTTCTCTCCTCGGCGCAGGAACAGAAACTCCAGAGCCGAGAAGAGATGACATGAATGAATGAATGAATGAATGAATGAATGAATGAATGAATGATTTATAAAGCGCTGCAAATGCGAACTGAATCGCCTCAAGGCGCTGGATGCATTCTCTGATGTCAGCTTCTCAGAAAAGGAAGGTCTTTAGTTTTTTTCTGAAGGCCTGGTGGTTTTCTTCCATGCGGATGTTGGTAGGAAGAGAGTTCCATAGTTGAGGTCCTTGGACTGCGAATCTTCGTTCTCCCTTTGCTTTGTAGCGGTATTTGGGAATGGTAAGGAGGTTTTGGTTAGCTGATCGAAGACTGCGATTCGGTGTGTAGTGTTTTATTTTCTCGCGGAGATATGGTGGGGCGTTTCCTTGTACGCATTTGTGGGTGATGCAGAGGGTCTTGAATGTGATCCGTTTCTTCACGGTTAGCCAGTGTAGGCTCTTTAGGGAGGGGGAGATGGATTCCCAGGGTTTTTTTCCTGTTAACAGTCTTGCCGCCGTGTTTTGGATGAGTTGTAAGCGCGCAAGCTGATATTGGGGTAGTCCTACGTAGAGCGAATTTGCGTAGTCGAGTCGGGAATTGATGATTGTTCCCACAACTGCCGCTTTGTCCTCTTCTGGGATGAAGGGGATTAGTCTGCGTAGTTGGCGGAGGAGATGGTGGGATCCGCTCACCACTGATCCTATTTGTGCATCCATTGTCATTCCTGAGTCAAAGATGACTCCGAGACTCTTGACTTTGGTGCTTGGGGAGATGGTCTGTCCAAGGATGGTGGGAGGTGTCCATGTAGTCTTTATTTTGGAATTTTTGTTAGCTTGAAGGAGAAGTAGTTCTGTTTTTGATCCATTGAGTTTGAGGGAGCTAGTGGTCATCCAGTCGTCTATTAAGGAGAGGCATTTCTGTAATTGCTGATGAGGGTCTTTTTGTCCGTTGATACGAAGGTAGAGTTGGGTGTCGTCAGCGTATGAATGGAAACAAAGATCGGTTTTCCTGATGATATTGAGAAGTGGGCGGATGTAAATGTTGAATAGTACTGGTGACAAGGGTGATCCTTGAGGGACTCCGCAGGAGACTGCCCGGGTTTCCGAGGTGAATGTACCTAGTTTCACTGTCTGGGAGCGATTCTCTAGGAATGATGTAAACCATTTTAGAGCAGAACCTGTAGCTCCTACTACTTCAGCGAGGCGGGCGAGTAAAGTATTGTGGTCTACTGTATCGAATGCTGCGCTGAGGTCTAACAGTACCAGGAGACTCTGTTCTCCGTCGTCTGCTGCTTCAAGGGCATCATCCCATATCTTCAGAAGTGCTGTTTCTGTGCCATGGCCTGGGCGGAAGCCTGATTGCAGAGGGTCCAGGAGTTGGTGTGTGTCCAGGTGGCGTTGTAGCTGTTGTACTACTGCTTTCTCCATAATCTTGGAGATGGTGTTGAGGCTTGTTATTGGTCTGCGGCAGTTAGGGTCCTTAGGGTCGAGATTGGCTTTCTTTAGGAGAGGTTTGACGATGCCTTGCTTGAGGGAGGTTGGCACAGTCCCTTCTTTGAATGATTGATTTATGAGCTGTGTTAGGATAGGAGCCAAGATGTCGGAACATTCTTTAAGCAGTTTAGTGGGGATGATGTCGTTCGGTGATGTGCTGTCTCGAAGGCTTCTGATGATGTTTTTGGTTGTGTCTATGGTGATTGGGGACAAAATGAAATTCGGTGGTTGAGTGATGTTAGTGTCGATATCCTCTTTTTGGTTTGGTTCAGTGAGGATGATCGTTGTTTTCTGATGGATTGATTTCCGAATGTTGTCGATTTTGTCGATGAAGAAATCTGATAACTCATTGCAGAATTCTTGAGTATCGTTTCCTGGGGGCTCTAAGCAGGTCGGGTTCATAGACTGAGCCACTATTTTGAACAGTTCCCGCGGACGGTTTAAGGCGGATGAGATGGTGTCTGAGAAATGTTCTTTTTTGGCTTTGAAGATTGCCTTGTGGTATTTCCCCGTGAGTGCTTTGTAGTTAGCATGGTTTTCCTTGGTAGGATTTCTTCTCCATGCTCTTTCAGCTCTTCTACGTTCTTGCTTGAGTAGGGTGAGAGTACCATTGAACCAGCTTGAGTTTTTTTTGCGGATGAGTGTTCTGCGTTTTGGCGCCACGAAGTCTGCTGTTTGTAGTAATACATTGTTTAGGGAGTTGAGCGTTTGTTCTGTTGAGAGGTTTGAGTTTAGCAAAGAAATTTTGCTCGATAATGTAGTTTTGAAGAGATCAGAGTGAAGTTTCTTCTGAGATCTATTCCAGTGTGTTGCTGTTACGTGTTTCTGTTTTTGGAGGATGGTGTTAGTGGTGATTTTAAATTTGATAGCATGGTGGTCCGTCCATGGTAGTGGAGTGTTGTCAAAAACGTTGATGTCCATATTCTGTTTGAAGATGAGATCTAGGGTGTGTCCTGAACCATGCGTGGGAGAGTTTATCAGTTGTTGAAGGCCAAGTTCTTCCATTTGGTTGACGCAGGCGGTTGCGGTGGGGTCTTGGGCAGAGTTTGCCCACAGGTTAAAATCCCCAAGTACCAGCAGGTTTTTGGTTTTCAAGGTGTGCATCGAGAAGAATTCAGTGAGCGGCGTGAGGAGATTGGTCTTTGGTCCTGGTGGTCTGTAGCATAGTAGTATGTGAACGGTGTCTTGAGGTGTTGTTCGGAGGTGCAGTGAGAGTGTTTCCATGAAAGGCGCTGAGTTCTGTACGTTTGGTTTGGTGAACCCAAGATGAGATTTGAAGATCACTGCTAGGCCTCCTCCTTTTTTTCCGATTCTATGCTCGGTTAGGATACTGTAGTTCTCGGGCACCAGTTCAGTTAGGATGGTGTTGCAGTCAGGTGTTAGCCAGCTTTCTGTAATGAAGAGGCAATCTAAGTTGTTTTCGATGACGAAATCGTGGATTTCAAGCCTATGCTTGACTGCAGATCTGGTGTTGATCAGGGCGCATGCTAGTTGTTGCGGTTGGATCGGTGTCTCCTTGCATTTCCTGGTTGATTGTGGGTTGGTTCTTAATAATTGTTCTTTTTTTAGTCTTTTTTGAGTGGCGATCGGTAAAGTGGCGGCGGTGTTTCTTAGCCTGTGGATGGTGTCTGCTGTGTATTTAAAGTTGCACATGATGAGGAGGATGGTGTTGCTAGTAGGGAAGGTATTCTGATGGTGGTAGTGATGTGGTGACGATCCACTTCCGGGGAGATGGAGGGGTCTGATGGCTACCCGCTGCTAATGAGTGGTGTGGCGATGGGCTGGTGAGGGTGCGGAGGTACTTGAGGAGGTACGGCTGCCTACCCCCTAGTCGTTGATCCAGAGGAAGGCGAAAAACCCCTAGCTGCGAGGCCAATAATGCAGCAGAGGAAAAAATTCCTTCCTGACCCCCCGAGGGGCGATCGGACTGGCCCCTGGATCAACTGATGAAGTACCCCTGGTGGCTTACCTGTGGGATGGTCCGGCGGACGAGGGGGGATCAGACACTACTTACTGGTAGGTGGTGCGGTGGCTGCGTCTAGGATGATTGATTTGGAGTAGCCTCTGGTGAGATCCCGGAGTCCTTGCAATGATGTTCAGTGAAGGCGGAAGGGGTGATTCGGGTGTGGAGGGGTGCGGGCTCTGTTGGACAAAAAAAGGGGAGGGGGGGATGAGTGGCTGGCTGCAGGAAACCAAGCCGCAGCCGTGGTCTGTCCCACAGAATCTAGCGCTAGCCTATGGTGATTAGACTGCGGCTGCGGTGGTGACCCGGGGGGTGCCCGAAAGGGGGGACAGGATGTGGGTCTAACTGGGGGGGGTCCTGCTGGGCGCTGGTGGCCTCAGATGATGCACCGGGGGACTTCAGTAGCTGCACTGACAGCCTGGGTGTGCCAATATGGCCGCCGGTTAGGCCTGAGCTGCGGCTGGGCGGCGGTGGGTGTACCAAGATGGCCGCCGGCCAGGCCCGAGCCGCGGACTTTCCTACGGTGGTCCCGGCCGTCCAGCGAAGGTGTGTGGGATAAGCCGGTGGTAGGTAAGCAAGGAGGAGGGGGGGCGTCCGCGGGCGGGCAGAACGGTCGATGAGGGGGGCAGTGAGTTGCTGCCTGTTAGCAGCCGAGCTGGGCCGGAGCCGCGGAGTATCCTGTGCGGCCGGCCGGCTGACTGGGGGCGGCGTCAGGGAGGGAGGGGCGGGAGGGAGGTCCGATAATGCGGGGGGAGGCAAGCCGGGCCACGGAGCTGCCTGGCGGCCGGCCGGGGGAACGAATGGAGGACCGACAGAGAGCGGGGAGGGGGTCCCAGATGCCGCTGCAAGGGGGGCCGCTCGGACCCGCAAAGAGTCCCGAGCGGCCGGCCTGCGGCTATGTGGCGAGGGGGTGTTGACAGATGGAGAGAGGAGGGGAGCAGGTGGCTACCGCGGGGGGGTCAGGAAGAGTCGAGACCCAAGGATGGGAGGCCGAGTGGCCTGGCTGCTTACGAGCCGCTGCAGCAGAGGTCATCACATCCTCTGCCTGCCATGTTGATGAGGACAAGGGCCGTTGGTTGTCAGGGTCTGCCAGAGGGGGGCTTATCGGAATCTGGGAGCCCCCTTTAATAAGGGGGACCCCCAGATCCTGGCCCCCCACCCTATGTGAATGAGTAGGGGGCACCCCTACCCATTCACTAGGGATGAGCCGAACACCCTCCTGTTCGGTTCACACCAGAACATGCGAACTGGCAAAAAATTTGTTCGAACACCCGAGCACTGTTAAAGTCTTTGGGACACGAACATGAATAATCAAAAGTGCTAATTTTAAAGGCTTATTGTCATAAAAAGTGTTTGGGGACCCGGGTCCTGCCCCAGGGAACATGTCAGGAGGCACAAGCCGCCTCCATCCGCTGGGCACCAGGGCGCATGCGCGGAGGACTCACGCTACGCTGTACACCCGTTCGCGGCCCGATGGTGCAGCGCGCGCGGGTGCAAGGCGGTCCTCGTGTGCGCGCCGTGGCCGTGCGGGTGCCCGGCAGCGCGTCACGCTGACGTGCTCGCCGGAGGGCTACTTCTGACGGCTCCAGCACCCAGTCGGGTTGCTGATTTGTCGTCAGCTGTGCCCCGTTCCCATACCTGCTACTTCCTGTATTTCCTGGTGACTCTGTGCTGAACCCTGCCTGATCAACGGACTACTCTTGCTTGTCTGATACCCCTGACCTCTGCCTGATCAACGGATTACTCTTGCTTGCCTGATACCCCTGACCTCTGCCTGCTTAACGGATTACTCTTGCTTGCCTGATACCCCTGACCTCTGCCTGATTTACGGATTACTCTGCCTGACGGATACCCTTGACCTCTGCCTGATTAAACGGACTCTGCCTTGCTTGATACCCCGGTTCTGACCTCTGCTTGAATTACGGACTTGCTTTGCTTGACACCTCGGTTCTGCCCTCTGCTTGAATTACGGACTTGCTTTGCTTGATACCCCGGTCCGGATCTAACCACTTGTCTTTGCAGTTCCTCTGTACCCAACGGCTACCTGGACCTCCTTCCGGCCCTTCGGGGATCCTGCCACAACCGGGAGCCCGTGCCTCCGCGTGCTCCCATTTCCCTGTATCACTTCCAGGGATCGGGTGCGCGTGGTCGTAAGGGTGAGCTGCTCTCGGCATCTTGGCCTCGGTGAGTATAGTCTTGACAGAACATGGTTCAATGCAAAAAAAGTTTTAAAAACGGCCGTTTTTTGGGGAGCAGTGATTTTAATAATGCTTAAAGTGAAACAATAAAAGTGTAATATCCCTTTAAATTTTGTACCTGGGGGTGTCTATAGTATGCCTGTAAAGGGGCGCATGTTTCCCGTGTTTAGAACAGTCTGACAGCAAAATGACATTTCAAAGGAAAAAAAGTCATTTAAAACTACTCTCGGCTATTAATGCATTGCCGGTCTGACAATACACATAAAAGTTAATTGATAAAAACTGCATGGGATTTCCCCACAGGGGAACCTTGAACCAAGATTTAAAAAAAAACGGCGTGGGGTCCCCCCAAAAATCCATACCAGACCCTTATCCGAGCACACAACCTGGCAGGCAGCAGGAAAAGAGGGGGGACAAGAGAGCACCCCCCCTCCTGAACTGTACCAGGCCACATGCCCTCAACATTGGGAGGGTGCTTTGGGGTAAAACACCTTGTCCCCATGTTGATGAGGACAAAGGCCTCATCCCCACAACCCTGGCCGGTGGTTGTGGGGGTCTGCGGGCGGGGGGCTTATCAGAATCTGGAAGCCCCCTTTAACACGGGACCCCCAGATCCCAGCCCTCCCTCCTGTGTGAAATGGTAAGGGGGTACCCCTACCATTTCACAAAAAAATTTTTAAAAATGACAAGAGACAGTTTTTGACAATTCCTTTATTTAAATGCTTCTTCTTTCTTCTATCTTCTGTCCAGGGGTGGACTGATAACTCATGGGGCCCCCGGGCAAATAGGAGATTATGGGGCCCCCAGGCAATCAGAGATTATGGGGCCACACACTATACACACACACAGTATACAATCACACAGTATACACATGCATGTACACACAGTATACACAGACAGATGTAAAAAAAAACACCGATTTATACATACTGTCCCTGGTTTTACTGAGGCTGGAAACCCTGATGGGGCCCCCTAGTGGCCCAGGGCCCTTGGACAGTGCCCAAGTGGCTCAATGTCAGTCCGCCCCTGCTTTTGTCTTCTATCTTCCTTCCGTTTCTTCCTCCATCTTCTTCTGGTTCTTGTTCTTCTGGTTCTTCTGGTTCTTCATCCAGTCTTCTCGTCCGGCATCGTCCTCAGCGGCGCCTTCTTCACTTCATCTTCTTGCCTCGGCCGCTCCGCATCCACGATTGGAGGGAGGCTCCCGCTGTGTGACGCTTCTCTTCTGACAGTTCCTAAATAATGGAGGGCGGGTGACCCCGCCCCCCTCTGATGCACGGGTGACCCTGCCCCCCTCTGATGCACAGGGACTTCCCTGTGGCATTCCCCATGATGTCAGAGGGTGTGGGGTCACCCCGTGATGTCAGAGGGGGCGGGGTCATCCGCCCTCCGTTATTTAAGTACCGTCAGAACAGGAGACACGTCACACAGCGGGAGCCTCCCGTCCAATTGTGGATGCGGAGCGGCCCGAGGAAAGAAGATGAAATGAAGAAGGCACCGCTGAGGAAGATGCCGGATGAGAAGACTGGATGAAGACCCAGAAGAACAAGAAGAACCAGAAGAACAAAAACCAGAAGAAGAAGAAGATGGAGGAAGAAACCGAAGGAAGATAGAAGACAGAAGATAGAAGAAAGAAGAAGCATTTAAATAAAGGAATTGTCAAAAACTGTCTCTTGTCATTTTTTACATTTTTTTGTGAAATGGTACCATTTCACACAGGGGGAAGGGCTGGGATCTGGGGGTCCCCTTGTTAAAGGGGGCTTCCAGATTCCGATAAGCCCCCCGCCCCAGACCCCCACAACCACCGGGCAAGGGTTGGGGGATGAGGCCCTTGTCCCCATCAACATGGGGACAAGGTGTTTTGGGGGGCTACCCCCAAAGCACCCTCCCAATGTTGAGGGCATGTGGCCTGGTATGGTTCAGAAGGGGGGGCGCTCTCTTGTCCCCCCTTCTTTTCCTGCGGCCTGCCAGGTTGCGTGCTCGGATAAGGGTCTGGTATGGATTTTTGGGGGACCCCCACGTCATTTTTTAAAATTTTGGTTCGGAGTTCCCCTGTGGGGAAATCCCATGCAGTTTTTATCAATGAACTGTTATGTGTATTGTCGGACCGGCAATTCATTAAGCCACGAGTCGCGACTATTAATGAATTGCCGATCCGACAATACACAACAGTTCATTGATAAAAACTGCATGGGATTTCCCCACAGGGGAACCCCGAACCAAAAAAAAAAAAAATGATGTGGGGGTCCCCCTAAATTCCATACCAGGCCTTTCAGGTCTGGTATGGATATTAAGGGGAACCCCGCGCCAAAATTTTTTAAAAAATGGCGTGAGTACCCCCAAAAATCCATACCAGACCCTTATCTGAGCACACAACCTGGCAGGCCGCAGGAAAAGAGTTTTTATCAATGAACTGTTGTGTATTGTCGGACCGGCAATTCATTAATAGTCACGACTCGCGGCTTAATGAATTGCCGGTCCGACAATACACATAACAGTTCATTGATAAAAACTGCATGGGATTTCCCCACAGGGGAACTCTGAACCAAAATTTTAAAAAAATGACGTGGGGGTCCCCCAAAAATCCATACCAGACCCTTATCCGAGCACGCAACCTGGCAGGCCGCAGGAAAAGAAGGGGGGACGAGAGAGCGCCCCCCCTCCTGAACCGTACCAGGCCACATGCCCTCAACATTGGGAGGGTGCTTTGGGGTAGCCCCCAAAACACCTTGTCCCCATGTTGATGAGGACAAGGTCTTCATCCCCACTACCCTGGCCGGTGATTGTGGGGGTCTGCAGGTGGGGGGCTTATCGGAATCTGGAAGCCCCCTTTAACAAGGGGACCCCCAGATCCTGGCCCTCCCCCCGTGTGAAATGGTAAGGGGGTACAAAAGTACCCCTACCATTTCACAAAAAAATGTCAAAAATGTTAAAAATGACAAGAGACAGTTTTTGACAATTCCTTTATTTAAATGCTTCTTCTTTCTTCTGTCTTCTATCTTCCTTCGGTTTCTTCCTCCATCTTCTTGTTCTTCTGGTTCTTGTTCTTCTGGTTCTTCTTGTTCTTCTGGTTCTTCATCCGGTCTTCTCGTCTGGCATCTTCCTCAGCGGCGCCTTCTTCACTTCATCTTCTTTCCTCGGGCCGCTCCGCATCCACGATTGGACGGGAGGCTCCTGCTGTGTGACGTTTCTCCTCTTCTGACGGTTCTTAAATAATGGAGGGCGGGTGACCCCGCCCCCCTCTGACATCACGGGGAATGCCACTGGGAAGTCCCCATGCATCAGAGGGGGTCGGGGTCACCCGCCCCATGCGTCAGAGGGGGCGGGGTCACCCGCCCTCCGTTATTTAAGAACTGTCAGAAGAGGAGAAGTGTCACACAGCGGGAACCTCCCATCCAATCGTGGATGCCGAGCGGCCCGAGGAAAGAAGATGAAGTGAAGAAGGCGCCGCTGAGGAAGATGCCAGACAAGAAGACCGATGAAGAACCAGAAGAACAAGAAGAACCAGAAGAACCAGAAGAAGAAGAAGATGGAGGAAGAAACCAAAGGAAGATAGAAGACAGAAGAAAGAAGATAGAAGAAAGAAGAAGCATTTAAATAAAGGAATTGTCAAAAACTGTCTCTTGTCATTTTTAACATTTTTGACATTTTTTTGTGAAATGGTAGGGGTACAAAACCATTTCACACAGGGGGAGGGCCGGAATCTGGGGGTCCTCTTGTTAAAGGGCGCTTCCAGATTCCGATAAGCCCCCCGCCCGCAGACCCCCACAACCACCGGGCAAGGGTTGTGGGGATGAGGCCCTTGTCCCCATCAACATGGGGACAAGGTGTTTTGGGGGGCTACCCCCAAAGCACCCTCCCAATGTTGAGGCCATGTGGCCTGGTACAGTTCAGGAGGGGGGGCGCTCTCTCATCCCCTTCTCTTTTCCTGCGGCCTGCCAGGTTGTGTGCTCGGATAAGGGTCTGGTATGGATTTTTGGGGGTACCTCACGCCATTTTTTAAAAAATTTTGGCGCGGGGATCCCCTTAAAATCCATACCAGACCTGAAGGGCCTGGTATAAAATTTAGGGGGACCTCCCACGTCCTTTTTTTTTAAAATTTTGGTCTGGGCGGGGTTCCCCTGTGGGGAATTCCCATGCCGTTTTTATCAATGAACTTCAATGTGTATTGTCGGACCGGCAATGCATTAATAGCCGCAAGTAGTTTTAAATGGCTTTTTTTCCTTTGAAATGTCATTTTGCTGTCAGACTGTTCTAAACACGGGAAACATGCGCCCCTTTCCAGGAATACTATAGACACCCAAGGTACGAAATTTAAAGGGATATTACACTTTTATTCTTTCACTTTAAGCATTATTAAAATCACTGCTCCCGAAAAAACGGCCATTTTTAAAACTTTTTTTTGCATTGATCCATGTCCCCTGGGGCAGGACCCAGGTCCCCAAACACTTTTTATGACAACACCATGCATATAAGCCTTTAAAATTAGCACTTTTGATTTCTCTCATAGACTTTTAAAGGGTGTTCCGCGGCATTCGAATTTGCCGCGAACACCCCAAATTGTTCGCTGTTCGGCGAACTGGCGAACAGCCTATGTTTGAGTTGAACATGAGTTGGACTCGAACTCGAAGCTCATCCCTACCATTCACCTAGGAAAAAAGCATCAATAAAAAAAACACACTAGAAAGGTTTTTAAAGTATTGTATTAGGCAGCTCCAGGCATCTTCTTCCGACTCCTGGGGTCTTCTTCTGACTTCTGGGGGCTTTTCCTTCTTCTCCGCGCTCGGGGCATGATGGGACTGTGATGTAATAAGGGGCGATGTCACCAGGTGAGGAGGGGAGGGAGTTGCTGCGCTAACCAGAACAGTGGGCTGCTGTTAATCTCTGTATGCAATCAATTGAACTGTATGCTGATACCCCATAGTGAATAAAATCGCATGAATTTATATACACACTGAAAACCTTGTGCAATAGAAATATGTAAATATAAAAATAGATAAAAATTAGGAATAAGCTTTTAATGGATAAATGAAAAATTTCAAAATTCAATATAAAAAACTCCGCGGGATAGAGATAGAATGGGCTTTTTCACTTCATATATAGATATCCCATATAGATACATACGATCATAGGCAAAGTGCAAACATAAAGGGAAAGGGAAAGAAATGGAAGAGAACCCCAAGGGGGGAGGATAGGGGGAGGGGAGGGAGGTGGTAGGGAGGAAAAGAAGGGGGGGAGGGGGAAGGAGGGGGGAGGGGGAAGGGTTACGTGTATAGGTGATGTTGTAACATAGCATATACTGGTACTTTCAAGAATTAAAAATACAACCAATAAGGGCAGTAAAAGAAAAGGGGCCAGGACATGTTCCTAGAAATATTTGAGCACTAGGACTGTTTTTTGCACCTTAAAGGACATTAGCACATTGCACTTTAAGTTGCTGCACTCATTTGCATGTTATTTGTTGTTCTGGCTTCAGATCAAGCACAGTATTTCAGGATCACTATTGTTGGGATACTATATTACTTATTACTTATTATTATTTATTTTTTGATTGATTTGATTGAATAGAGATGTTTAGGTCACCATAGCACTTGCACTTTATATGTTAGTTTTTTCGCACAAAAATATTAAGGATGCATTTTTTATCTTTATTTATATGAACTGGATTTTTTTGCAATACTCACCTTTTATTGTTTATATGTAGTTGCTTTTCCACATTGTTTTTTATTGGCACAAGATCTCAACATCCCTTATTATTGCACAAGGTTTTCAGTGTGTATATAAATTCATGCGATTTTATTCACTATGGGGTATCAGCATATAGTTCAATTGATTGCATACAGAGATTAACAGCAGCCCGCTGTTCTGGTTAGCGCAGCACCTCACTCCCTTCCTTTTTCTGTTTATTTTGGGTTAATGCGTGGCCCTTTTTCCGGTGCGTGCAGCTGTCCAGTCACATACGTTTTCTTCATTTTCTTTTTCCAATTGGGTAGTGTAGGAATACTTTTATTAGATGTCACCAGGTGACATCACCCAGTGACCCTGGGTGACCCTGGGTCAATCCCTATATAAGTCATTGCGAACCGCTCATATGGCATTACAGTGGGAGAGAGCGTCGTGTCAACATCAGAAGAAGAGAAGAGGGAAGAAGACGGCGAAGACCGGGCCACCACTAGCAAAAGAGCTGACAAAAGAGCAGAAGATAGTGGAGGAGCCTGGCAGAAGATACCGGAGAGCGGGAGAAGAACTGGAGAGCGCGGAGAAGAGGGCGGAGAGCGCAGAGAAGGAGGAGCCCCCAAAGTCAGAAGAAGACCCCAGGAGTCGGAAGAAGACCCCTGGAGTCGGGAGCAGACCCCCGGATCTGCCTAGTAAATAACTTTAAAAACCTGTCATGTATTTTTTTTATTGACACTTTTTTTTCCTAGGTGAATGGGTAGGGGTACGATGTACCCCATACTCATTCACATAGGGTGGGTGGCCAGGATCTGGGGGCCCCCTTATTAAAGGGCCTGGTACGGTTCAAGAGGGGGTGGGGCGCTCGCTCGTCCCCACCTCTTTTCATGACCGGCCGGGCTGAGTGCTCAGATAAGGGTCTGGTATGGATTTGGGGGGTCCCCCACTCAGTTTTTTTGGCATAGGGGGTTCCCCTTAAGATCCTTACCAGACCAAAGGGCCTGGTATGCTCTTGGAGGAGGAACCCATGCTGGTTTTTTATTTAAAATTTGGCGCAGAGTGCCCCCTCAAGATTCATACCAAACACAGTGCCGGTATTGGCGGGGATCCAAGTCAGATCCCCGTTTATTGAAAGTCGGACGTATGTCAGCTTTAAGTCACGGGGCAAAGTCGGAAACAAAGTAGGACGGCTGTCGTGTTGCACCAGTGTGAACCCGGTCTGAAAAATGTTCCAGTACTACTTTGGTCCAACTTTGGTCCTACTTCAGCCCATTAGCTATCATTGAAGTCAGATCAAAGCAGGATCCTTGTCCTAACCATCCGACTTGTGACATCCGACATGGTGATTGCAGCAGCAGTAAAAGGAATTCATGTCACACTGGGATTGTTTTGATTGGTCAAAGGATAAGTAAGACTATCACAAATTTGGATCAAAGTAGTATCCTGCTCATTCAAGTCAGATGGATGTAGGACCGATGTAGGACTGATGTTGCAGAGCAAAGTATGATGACTGTCGTGTAGTATCATTGTGAACCCAGCCTTACATAGCAGGTCAGCGGGTCTGGAAGTATGCACCCCCTCCAAAACCCATAAAAAACATATCTATTTCTAACCCAATATACACACTGCCAAGAAAAAATCAGGCCTATTCTTAGGCCAAACACACACCACAATTGCTGGCCTTTTAATAACCTAGCTAAGCTTGCTAGAAATCCTGGACACACCCACCAGTGTAATTGATTCTGTCTCTTCATGTAGGCCCTTAAGTGCTCACACCTGTTACAAATTAAAGAAAAATGCCTCAGCATTGATATCTGTGCAGGGTAAACCTCAAAATAACACATGTCCAAGGCTCCATGATCGGTGATCTCAAAAATCTCCAAATCAAACTTGTACATTGTTGGGCATGTGGAATGTCTAAAACAGGAAATGCAACTTTGTGAGGGCTGCTTCACACAAATTGGTGACAAAGTGCATTTGTCATTCATCATAAGCATAAAACATTAAAATGTGTGCGGGATCACACTGGACTTAGACATCCATATCTGGGCCAAAACACCCCCTTTCTAGATTGGTGGAAACCCACACTTACTTGATTTATAATGTGATTTCTTGGGGTTCTTTTATGTGAAACCCATCAAAAATGTTAGCACTGGTGAAAACTAAATGTTAACACCACAACATACAATCTTCTAGCCAGGTAGCAGGATTGGGCTTTGAACTCAGAAAGTTGTGCTAGACAGAAGTGCTAGCCTGTGAGCCATTGTGCTGACATATGTTTTAGGCTACATCTCTGGTGTAAAATAATCCTAAGTCCCAGGGGTGCAAGAAGTTAATCAATGCACTGTGGAAGGCCAGAGAGCAACATGTTTCCGGCATATGCCATCTGTTTTGAAGGCTGGTTATGGCTGATTACTGTCAGCATGCTAAGAGATAAATAGCTGTCATGTTGTGGATTTTGACTTGGTAAAAAGCTGCGAATAGTGGTGGTGGGAAATGTTAAGGTTGATTATAGTCCTAAGTGTGTATAAGGGCGCTCTGAGTAACAGACCAAGCAGATATCAGTCTATGTAAAAATAGAAGAGGGTCTTCATGCACTTCCGGCAGTACTTGAAGAGAGAAGCAAACTCTGGAAGTAAGATGAAAAGGAAAAGGAAAAAAGGCGCCTCTAAGTGCAGAAGTAAAACTTCTGTGCTCATACCCATCCACCCTTTTAAAAGTGGTTTTAACCCTTTTGGGAAATATAAAGTTTTACTTCTGCACTTAGAGGCACCTTTTTCTTTTCTTTTGATTATAGTCCTTGCCCATGGAAAAACATATGACACAATTTGCAATGGTGGTGGAACCCTCCTGCACATAAATACTACAATTAGATATAAATTATGTAAGGCCCTGAGTTAGGAGTTATGTTTAACAACATAGGGAGGACAGACAACTTCTCTACATGAAGTGGCATTTTTGGTATTCAAACCCAGAACCTCATTGCTGCTAGGCAGAAGTGCGAACCCGTAAGCCACTGTGCTGTTACGTTTGAAGCCCTCCTACATATATTGCATTTCCTTGGACAATTTTGACATATACAGTAGATGGTGGAATTACATAGTCAGGAGTTATTATTCTTGATTTATTCTGTGATATTTGGTGGTTCTTGGTGTGTGAGTGTAGAATAGTGATGTTACCCTCTGATTTTTAGGAATGACATTTTTATTTCTGATGTTGGTACACATATCACATTTTTTTAGCTCAAATTAGGATGATTTGAAAAAAAAACACACAAAATTGTGACTCATTTTACATTTGCATCAGCAATGGTATTGTTTGTGGTTTGTAAAGACACCTTGTGAGTTTAGGTAAAGATTTTTGTGAGATGGACAGCAACAAGTGAAAGTGACAGAGAAAAATATATTTTACCAAAACATGAAAACATTCCACCTTCTAGCATTCTTAAAAACAAAATAGATGATGAAGAAGCAACATTGTTGCAAGGACATTTTCTTTGAGAGAAAGATAAATTCATCTCAACATGAAAAGTATTTATTGGGGAAGTTACAATTGTACCATTAGAATCAATGGCTGAAACTTGCATTGGGCTACATAACTCTCATTTTCACTCCCAAAAATGCTTTTTAACCCAGCGCTAATTTTGGTATTTACTATAGCTCCCTGTAAAAAAGCCATGGGAGCTAAAATGAGAGTAGATTTAGATGTAGTTTAGATTTCTGAGCATGCTCAGTTGTGCTGGCACCTAGTTGTAAAGATACTTTAGGGGTTATTTACTAAAGGCAAATCCCCTTTGCACTACAAGTGCACTGCAAGTGCACTTGGAAGTGTAGTCGCTGTAGATCCGAGAGGGACATGCAAGGAAAATAAAAAAAAACAGCATTTTTCCTTGTACATGATTGGATGATAAAATCAGCAGAGCTTCCCCTCATTTCAGAGCTTCCCCTCAGATCTACAGCGATCTACATCGACTGCACTTACAAGTGCACTTGGAGTGCACTTGTAGTGCAAAGTGGATTTGCCTTTAGTAAATAAACCCCTTTTTCTCTTCTCAGACTTTTAAAGATATTTCAGTGTAGAAATCACTTTTTCACACACTTTAAAAGCAGTTTAAGTTTAAACAATATTCCGCATATTTCAGTACCATTTAGGTGATTATATCATTCCCTAAACATTATTTCCATGTGCAATTCTCCAGGGCCTAATAAGTGTAGGGGTTTGGGCGTTATAGTAAATTTGATTTTGGGAGTATTTGTTCACCAGCGCTATTGTGAATTCAGTTTGAACGCTAATTAGCGCCATTTGCCGTTTTGAGCTCTAATTACTGCACTATAGTAAATGACCTCCTTAGTGTCAGAATGCCCAATGCAATACCGCAGTCCTGCTATAAGTCGCTGATCATATATGAATAAATAAATACATAAAAATTCCAGTATATATCCCAAGGTTTGTAGACGCTATAACTTTTGTGCAAACCAATCAATATATTCTTAATGGGATTTTGTTAACCAAAAATATGTAACAGAATATATATTGGCTTAAATTTATGAAGAAATTTGATTTGTTTACATTTTTGGATATTAGATATTTAATAGAATTTAAAAAATATAGATTTTTTTTTCAAAATTGTTTATTTTTGTTTGTTTAGAGCACACAAATAAAAAATGCAGAGGTGATCAAATACTACCAAAAGAAGGCTCTATTTTAAAAAAATACATAAACTTCATTTGTGTACAGCATTGCACGACTGCGCAATTGTCAGTTAAAGCAATGCAGTGCTGTATCGCAAAAAATGGCCTGGTCATTAAGGGGGCAAATCTTCCAGTCCTTAAAGCAGAGTTCCACCCATTTAACAGTCAGCAGCTAGAAAAAGTATAGCTGCTGACTTTTAATAATCAGACACTCACCTGTCCCATGGTCCAGCGATGCCAATGTATGAAGCCTCACTCCTCTCCCCCTCCTCTCTGTGGTGCCATCATTGTAACTGTGGGTGCCTGGCTGTGGCTTCACAATCGCACATATACGAGCCGTGCTGTGTGCTGTGAATGGCTGGGCAATCTTCTGGGACCTGTGACGTATCCCAGAAGATTGCAGGAATTGAAGGGGGAGAGGTGAATTTCCTTCCGGTGCCCCGGAGCCCCAGGAGGAAGTGGGAGCTGGATGCCTCTAAAAAGAGGGTATCCACTCCCCTCCAAAAAAATGACATGCCAAATGTGACATGTCAGGGGGTCACCATCAGTAAAAGCGGAGGTTCCATTTTTGGGTGGAACTCCACTTTTTAGTGGTTAAATAGGGCCTTTGTAAAATCCCTGTTTTTTTCTTATGTCTGAGGAGCTCACTAAGCCTCCATGTACAGGAGTTCTTTAGGGCCCATTCACATGCAGTGCAGATATGTGTGTTCTGTGCACATCTCTCCTTTATCAGCACAGGGATTCATGGGCATTGTGTGCATCCATGTGTCAGTGTACCATTAATTTCTATTGGAACCCATACCTGTGTGTCATATTAGAATATAGTGGCCATGCAGCCTCATGGCCCAGTAGAAATGCATTGGGGACTGGTATAGGGTTGCGCACAACACTTTTGTAACCATCATTACACCTAAACAGAAGAAAACAAGGTTACAGCAGGCTAAAGAAAAACACTTGTGGACTGTGGATAACTGGAAGTGATATTCAGTGATGAATTACAAATCTGCATTGGGCAGAGTGATGATGCTGGAACAATTGTTTGGTGCCGTTCCAATGAAATGTATGAAGATGACTGCCTGAAGAAAACATGCAAATTTCCACAATCATTGATGATATGAGATTACATGTCAGGTAAAGAGACGGGGGAGATGACAGTCATTAAATCTTCAATAACTGCACAAGTTTATATTGAGATTTTGGACACTTTTCTTATTTCATCAATTGAAAGGGTGTTTGGTGATGATGACATTTTTCGGGATGTAATCTGATGCAGATGTTTGTTTTAGAACTGCAAAGTACATGGTGATTCCATAATATTTTCCTCAGAATTGAGTGATTCCATATTTTTTCCTCTGCTTGATGTGAAAAAACAGTTGCAACTGACTAGTTTTCTTTCTTTTTAATTTTTTTTTAAACTGTTTTTTAAAGTCAGAAGGTTGGAATGGTAAATGAAAATAGTTTTGAGGCATGTCTGTTTTTTTCTAAACAAATTAACAATTCAATGAACATTTTCGAAGAGTGGTGATTCCATACTTTTTCCATGGGGTTGTAAAGGATAACCTACACTATACTGTTCGGGGTTGTGTGAAATTTATTTTGAAAATGTGGTCCTGTTGGACATCTGCTGTATCAGAGGATGTGGAGGTTTAGGTAGGCAGCTGTTATTCGCCACTTTTTTCTTTCCCATTCTGTAATTTTATGCTAGGTTGCCTGGTCAGTTTAATGGGGAATGGTTATATAAGCTTTCTTCTGTATTTAAATATTATTTGCTAGAATTTTGTGGGTTGTATTGACACCTGATACAATCAGAAATGTCTGTTTTGGGATATTTACTTCTGATGGGATTTCGGTGCTATCCCTTTGTATGTTAATGTTGACTAGTGGTAAATTGTTCTGTATTCCTGACCCGTCAGTATGTACCCTGTTCTATGCCTTGTTTTGCTGTATTTTGTAAACATTTGTAAAAGTACCTTCACAAAAAAAGATAAATGAGTGCAGTGTGAATGCAGACTTATGCCCCGTACACACGATCGGACATTCCGACAACAAAATCCATGGATTTTTTCCGACGGATGTTGGCTCAAATTTGTCTTGCATACACACAGTCACACAAATCTTTTCGGAAATTCTGAATGTCAAGAACGCTGTGACGTAAAACACATCTGATGAGCCAAGAAAAATGAAGTTCAATAACCAGTGCGGCTCTTCTGCTTGATTCCGAGCATGTGTGGAACTTTGTGCATCGGAATTGTGTACACATGATCTGAATTTACGGATTTTGTTGTCAGGAAATTTGAGATCCAGATCTCAAATTTTGTGTGATGGAAAATGTCCGATGGAGCCTACACACGGTCAAAATTTCCGACCACAAGCTCCCATCGAACATTATCCATCAGAAATTCCGACCGTGTGTACGGGGCAATGTCCGATCGGAGCGTGTTGTCGGAAATTCCGACCGTGTGTGGGCTCCATCGGACATTTTCCATTGGATTTTCCGACACACAAAGTTGGAGAGCAGGAGATAAAATTTTCCGACAACAAAATCCGTTGTCGGAAATTCCGATCGTGTGTACACAAATTCGACGGACAAAGTGCCACGCATGCTCAGAATAAATAAAGAGATGAAAGCTATTGGCCACTGCCCCGTTTATAGTCCCGACGTATGTGTTTTACGTCACCGCGTTTAGAACGATCAGATTTTTACGACAACTTTGTGCGACCGTGTGTAGACAAAACAAGTTTGAGCCAACATCCGTCGGAAAAAATCCTAGGATTTTGTTGTCGGAATGTCTGAACAAAGTCGACCATGTGTACGCCCTATAAGAGTGAACAGAGAGGTGATCTATGTTGGGATCTTGGTACATTTCCTTGTGGCAATTGTTCTCATTGTCCTTTTATGGATAAAAAGAGAGTTGTGACTCTACTCAATGGAGAGAATATTGAATTGCAGTACTTTGCCAATTGTAATAGAAAAAGTGTAGCTTATCTATTATCTTGTGATTGTGGTACTTTTTACATTGGCAATGACAAAGCAAGTATTTTAGTGATGTATATACAAACATGTCACAGCATGGGGGTAGGTGATCTATACCTTGTAGTTGGTCACGGTTTGGCCTGCAGTTTCCTGTTTGTGGTATACTTACCTCCTTGCTGCAGTATTTCTGCTAGATCTATGAGCCCACTTACATGTGCTATTGACTTCTGTGTTCACCTATGGGCGTCCCCTGCTCTTCTGGATTTTATGCCTTTCTATTCTATTACTTCCTGGCTTTCCTCCCAGTCTGTTTCCCTATGTAGCACTAACTCTCGGTGGAGCTGCTGGTTTAAAGCAGTCTGTTACTTCACTCTCGATACCTCTGTTTCACCGACACCGGGTCTAGGGTTCCGTTGAGTTTACCTCTGGACAATATAAGCACCAAACACTTGAGTATGTTTTCCAATGCTTTAATGAACAAATAAAGGAAGTAGCAGGAAAGAGGCAGGAGGAAAGCTGCAGGGAAGCTCAAATACCTTTCCTTAGTATTCTTCAGAACATTCTTTGCAATTGAACACTTGTAGTTGAATAGTCTCCCCTTGTGGGATTCAATCTTTGCCCGCCTGGATAGGCCTCTCTCACTTGCCTAGCAGCCAGTACGTAGAACAAACAAAAGTCTCTGCCACAGACTTGTTTGAAATAGAACCCGTACGATCCTCTGCCACAGGATGTATTGGTTTGCAATGAATGTCAGACACAGTACTTGAACCTTTAAGCCAACCCGGCAGTACTATGCAGTAAGACTACTTCAGGATACGTCCTCCAACCGAGTCACCAAGCCCCTCTCCAGACCAACACTCTGCATGATCCTTCCATGACGGGTCCTCCTCTGGGATCTCCTCGGTTGTCTGGCTTCTTCACTCAGGATAGACAGCTCAGGACCGTTCCTCTGCTGCTGTGGTAGGCCCCAGACAGGCTTCTGGGCCCACCCACACGCCGTAGCAACTTGGGCCTCCGGAATGGAGGACCACATGGTGGTACTCTTAACACATACCTGTCAGCCAGGAGGGCCAGCAGGTGGCTGAAAACTAACCCCAAAATATGGCGTCTGTCCCATAAATACCCTCTCCCAGAATGCAACTCGGAGGACCACCTCCACCGAGTTGTCTCCAGGACAGAGGAGCACTCATACGCTTCAACACGTTGCTTTTCCAACACTGGCCCATGGCAACAACGACACCCACAGGCACAGTGTGGAACTACACGCAACTCAGCCAAGCTAGAACAGAGGCAAATCTAACTTCCTCTAACAAGTAACCCACAAGATTTACCTATCAGCGGTAGATTAAAAATCTACCAGCGCTACACCTATATAAGAAATTTTTAGTGCCGCTCAAGTTGCCTGAGCAGCTTCCTGGTTTCTCTGTGCTCCTGAAGTGGGAACGGGGATCACTTTATATGGCCATGGTTATGTGTGTAGTAAGACTGATTTAGAATTTCAGCTAAGAAGCCATTCCTATATACTATGTTAAGAACATTTGTGACATCTGTGACATTTGTGACAGGATGTGGTTAAAACACTGAATTCACCCATTCCCCCCCCCCTTAGCGTAGACATCTGTGCTCAGCACACTGACGCACACCTTCCTGTAGCTAGAGTGTGTCAAGCTGATTAACAAGATAGATAAGGAAACCGCAAGAGCAAGACCTGCAAACTTTGCAAGAGTACAAAGAATTTGCTTTGCTAAATTGCTTTGCATCAATAAGAGTAGGTTGGCTGCTTTAAAAGGTCAAGATGTTTAGTATAACAGAAATGTACCGTCTGTTCGCTTGTGACGTAATATGATGGAAAATATATGTACACTGTGTCAAAAGGACCTGGGAATCTGAGAAATAGATAGCTGGAGCTCCAACGGGAACAGGTGAGAGTCTTTTTACTTCTGTTTTTTGGATAACAGTCAGACAGCCAGCCAGCCTTTCGACGGATTGAGAGAAGGGAAGCCTGATCACCTTCCGAGAGAGACGTCTGTTCAGATGATTGTGCATCTTTTGGACGAATCCTCAGTCAGTCAGTAATTTTTGGGTGGGAGTGTCTGGTATGATTGATGTGTGTATGAGACATCACTTTGTGGTGAAGTGACCGTGGTCCTCTTCTAAGTGCGTTTTCTGGCCGGGAGACCACGCCCAGGCCACTGACTGAGGGAAGCGTTGTCTATTGTTCCTATTTGTGTTGAGGATTCAGACCCCTTACTGAATTCTCATCATCTACCCTACCCTCTGTGTCTGTCTTGATGTCTTTTAGGTTATAAAAATGGGTGGGAAACATAGTGTTGAATCTCCCCTACAATTCATGATCTCCAACTTTAGGAAAGGATTTGCTAAGAACTGCAATTTAAAACTTAGTCCTGAGAAATTGATAACATTGTGTGAGAAAGATTGGCCCTGCTATGCAGCGTGGTGGCTCCCACAGGGAACCCTTGACTTAGAGACCATTGACTGATTATTTGAGAATATTATGTCAGACTCACAGAAACATGACCAAGACGCACCAGTCAGGAGGACTGTTCGTCCAGATGATTGTGCATCTCTCGGATAAATCCTCAGCCAGTCAGTCAGGAGGAATATCCATCCGGATGATTGTGCATCTCTCGGATAAATCCTCAGCCAGTCAGTTAGGAGGAATGTTCGTCCAGATGATTGTGCATCTTTCGGACAAATCCTCAGTCAGTCAGTCAGCTAGGAGAAAACGTCCATCTGGATGATTGTACATCCTTTGGACAAATGGGAGATAAAGACCTGCAGTGGATAGAAGCCACAAAAAGAGGAACAGTGTAGAATTATGGTTATGACAAGAGTAGTACCACTGACAAAACAAACAAAACACATATATTCTCAACCCGAAGAGACAGATCAGCCTCCCCCGTATGTAGATGAACGGACCTCAGATAGAGACAGGTCAGAGCCATGTTCAAATGCCCTGTCCAGTAAACAAGGGGACTCAAGTTGTTGTCCACCTACATCAGATTCAGCAAGTTTGTCAATGCCAAATCTCAGTAAATATACTTCAAACCGTAACACTCTGGGTATAGGCAGGACAGAAATAGGGAACTCAGTAGTAGTCAATGGGCTCCCCAATCAAGTGTCCACTTCCACTCCGAGAAATCCTGATGCAAATAGCCGGACCCTTGCCCCGTCTTTCAACATACCTCTGCAAATGCCCCTAAGAAAACAGGCAGTGGGGGAACATCGGACTCTAGTTTACACCCCTTTTTACTAAAACAGATTTACTGAACTGGAAGATTCATAACCCTGCCTACTCTGAGAAGTCCCAAGCCATCACAGATTTGCTCCGGTCAATAACTCAGACCCATAACCCCACTTGGTCGGACTGCCAGCAACTTTTATTGACCCTTTTTAATACTGAGGAGAGACACAGAATTAATCAAGCAGTGCAGAAGTATAAAGGCAAAAGACCATTCCTATTAGAAAGACTTTGTAGTTTTGGGGGGGCATCAAGTCCAACATCAGTTCCTGTACATGCCGGATTCCCCTATTCCCTTGCTGGGCAGAGACTTACTTGCTAAACTCAGAGCATACATATACTTCCAATCTGACGGACAGGCTATCCTAAAATTGCCCCATCCCTTTGAAGCCCGCATACTGCAAGACATCCCGGGACTATGGGCAGAAGACAACCCACCAGGATTAGCCAGACACATTGCCCCCAATCCTTGTTGAATTAAAATCAGGAGCCACTCCAGTCAGCCTGAAAGAGTACCCAGTCCCTTGAAAAGCCCTAGCAGGAATACAAAAGTACTTAAACAAATTCCTACACTATGGAATTCTAAAACCCTGTCAGTCTCCCTGGAATACACCTCTACTCCCAGTGCAGAAACCCGAAGCTCACTGTCGTCCTGTTCAAGACCTCAGAGCGGTCAATCAGGCTGTAATGACCATGCACCCAGCAGTCCCGAACCCATACAACCTATTGGGAATAATACCAGGGGAGGCCACCTATTTCACAGTTCTGGATTTGAAAGATGCCTTCTTCTGTCTCAGAGTGGCAGAACAATCCCAGCGCATTTTTGCTTTCCAATGGGAGGACCCAGAGACTGGGGGTAAGGGACAACTGACATGGACACGTTTACCCCAGAGATTCAAAAGCTCCCCTACACTATTTGGAACAGCCCTGACCCAAGACCTGAAATCCTTCAAGTCTGATCCTGAGAATAGAGTCCTCCTTCAGTATGTGGATGACCTATTGATCGCCACCAAAAATAGAGAAGAGTGCCTTAAGCCACTAATGAACTGTTACAATTACTGTGGGAGGCAGGTTATAAAGTGTCCCGGAGAAAGGCGCAGTTATGCCAAGAGACTGTAAAGTACCTGGGATTCAGAGTATCACAAGGACAGAAACAATTGGGAGAAGGCAGGAAAGAAGCTGTTTGTCAGATTCCCATCCCAACTACCAGACGGCAAGTACGTGAATTCCTGGGGGTGGCAGGATTCTGCCGAATCTGGATACCGGACTTTGCCACAAAAGCCAGACCCCTCTATGAATCCACAAAGGGGGAGAAAAGGAACCCTTTCAATGGGGAGAACAAAACAGAGCATTCCAAGACATTAAGGTCTCCCTAATGCAGGCTCCTGCGCTATGCCTGCCGGATAGCCAAAAAGTCTTCTATTTGTATGTCAGTGAAAAACAAGGAATAGTAGTAGGAGTCCTGACACAATACTCTGGGTCTTGGCAGCGCCCTGTAGCATACCTTTCGAAACAACTGGACACTGTAGCTCAGGGATGGCCATCCTGCCTGCGGGCCATCGCAGCAACAGCCCTCCTTGTGGCCGAAGCTGACAAGTTGTCATTAGGTCAGGAGACTTATGTCCGGGTCCCACACCAAGTACAGGCATTAATGGATTACAAGGGGAATCACTGGTTTACTAACAGGCAAATGGTTGAATATCAAGCTATGCTGTGTGAAGATCCTCATATCCACTTAGAGACTGTAAACACTTTAAACCCAGCCACTCTGCTCCCCACCTCACAAGAACCCCTAACTCATGTCTGTCTCCAGGTAATGGATATGCAAGCCGACCAGACTTGAAAGACAGCCCCTTGGAAAATCCAAACTTTGAGTTTTTTATTGATGGAAGCAGTTTTCTAAAAGATGTTTATCCCCAGATATGGAATCCCCCTTCGCCATAGACTCAGACAATGGCCCTGACTTTGTCCACAAGTGCTTCCAGGAATTAGCAACAGCACTTAAGATGACTTGGAAACTACACACTGCATATAGGCCCCAAAGCTCTGGAAAAGTTGAACGAATGAACCACATGCTCAAGTCACAACTGGCCAAGCTCTGTCAGGAAATCCAAATGAAATGGACCTTAATGTTGCCCATTGCTTTACTGAGAATTCGAAGGAAAAATCTGTCCCCTTTTAAGGTACTGTATGGTAGGCCCCCACCCATCATTAGAGGGATAAGAGGAGACTTGCATCAGATAGGAGGGGTAGTTAACCGTGAACTGATACAGAGACTTGGGGAGAGTAAGCAAGACATGGGGAAATGGGTTCAAGAGAAACTTCCCATAAGCCTGTCGAACCCAGTACACCCCTTTAAACCAGGAGATACAGTGTGGGTAAAGGAGTGGAACTTAACCCAACTAGGGCCAAATTAGAGAGGTCCTTACACTGTTCTGCTATTTACCCCAACAGCCATTAAGGTAGCCGAGGTGACACCCTGGATACACCACTCCAGGGTAAAACGAGCTGCTGACCTCACAGACTCCTGGCACAGTACAGTAGATCCCCGAGATCCTTTGAGACTGAGATTGACCAGAGAAATCAGAAGGAAGAACTCCAGCCCTGTTTTCAGCACGCCACTGGAAGCTGCTGAATTTACGCACGGCAGAAGATAGACAGACTGCAGCCCTGTGCCCAACACACTCCTGGAAGCTGTTGGCTCAATGCACGACGGAAGATAAAGGATATCTACTAAGCTCTGCACCAACCACACCCTGGACGCTGGTTGGTCTACGCACAAGCTGAAGCCTGAGGATATTCATCAGTGTAATGTTTACTAAAATCTTTATAATGAGACTGTTGATAGTCATAGCAGTGATATTGGTCGAGCTAAAAAGGGGAGGGTAATTCATGTGACCCTTGTATAAAGACCACCAGAGTAGGATCCATAGCTACCAAGATGTTACTGTGGCACTCCCATTATCAATGCAAGGGCACAGAAGCTGGTACTTGCATACATAATGGGACTACCTATTCAATGTGCTCCGTTGAAAATCAGATAACCTGTTATGACCCCACTTATGCACCCTATAAAACCTGGCTAACCGTTCGGAGCTTTAGTTCCACCGGTAAGCTGATAAACCGTACACTGATCACTAACCCCAGCACTGCAGCAACCCTGATTTTTCTGTTCAAACTTTTTTATTGAAAAGAAGACATAAAGTTTAACAGGCAATACATATGTCACTTATAGAACTAGGCATTATACATTTATATCCCAGTGGAGGTTGTGTTATAACAATTTTCGGGGGTAAGTTATGCGGTAAGGTCTGGTGACGAACTTTTCGCAGAGATAGGTGTAGACAAAATATAACAGTTTCCTATTACGGCTAGATAACAAAACAGGATTTATAAAAAATAAAAACAATAACAAGAGTTGAGTGTTAGAACTTTCACATAGAAAGTAAATCTGCGAACATATAAAAAATCAAAAATTGGTAGACTTTATATAATCTACAATAAAGTTACCTGTAAAAAGAGCGCAAGAGGAAAAAGAAAGTGAAGAAGAGGAAATCGGAAAGATGAGAAGTATAGGAAAGATAGAGAAAGATTAGAGAAGGATAGGGAGAAGTAAGGGGTGGTCGGGGGGGCGCAAGAGCATCCGGTTCACCAACAGGTCTGTCTATTTTTATAGCAGGCTGCTAGGGTTTGAGGAGGCTCTTATCAAAATCTAGGGGTAGAAAATGTTCAGTCCAGGGGTTCCAAATTTTGAGATGTTGGGGGATCCTATCAAGTATCGTGGCTTCTATTTTACTATGAATCATATCCTGGGTAACCCTATTTTTGGCCTCAGCTAGGGAGAGTTTCGGGGTTTTCCAGGCCCTGGCTATCGTCTTTTTAGCTGCTGTTGTGAGCTGAAGGAGAAGGCGGGTCTGAGATCTGGTGAAATCTGATGGAATAAGATTCAACAGTGCTATAGCCGGGTCAGGTTCAATTCGATGTTGAAATAATGTGGAGGCCATTTGGAAGATCGCAGCCCAAAATTCCTGTGCTATTGAGCATGACCACCATATATGTGCATGGGTACCTTGCTCGTTACAGCCACAGAAACAAGTGGCTGGATAATTTGGGAGAAATTTGGAAATCCTGGCAGGAACCAGATACCATCTCATAATTACTTTATAATTTGCCTCTTTTGCGATTACGTTTTGGGAGGAAATTTTCGTATTGGACCAAATGTCAGACCAGTCCTCTGCATCAAGGTCTAATGCAAGATCCGTGGACCACTGCGCAGCATATGGGGGAAGGTTGGTTGGGGGAGAGGTCAGGTGAGCAAATAAAAGAGAAATTAGACCAGGGGCGTGAGGGTCAGAGTTGCAAATCCCTTCAAAAAGGGATAAGTCATCTAGTGATGTATGTGTACCTATCGTTGCTTGGATAAAATGGGATATCTGTAGGTATCGAAAGATTTCTGTGGTGGGGATATCAGTTAGGTTTTGTAGTGAGGCAAACGACTTTATATCGGATCCTGAAACAAAATCGCATATGCGATATAATCCTGCCCTGTGCCAGATTTGAAATGAGCTCGGGTTAACTTGGGCTGGGTAGAATTTCGGATGGTCTAGATAAGAGAGTAATGGGGAGTGCGGAGATTGTAGTTTAAAGGGACCTCTGAGTTTGTCCCATAGCTTAAGAGAGTGTCCCGTTATAGGGTTACTAATTGGGCCAC
The DNA here is from genome assembly GCA_037952925.1 of Lithobates clamitans. Lineage (NCBI taxonomy): Eukaryota > Metazoa > Chordata > Amphibia > Anura > Ranidae > Lithobates > Lithobates clamitans. The sequence continues at coordinate 1,417,739 of JBBGZY010001372.1, forward strand.
GAGTTGTGGGGGGCAACCATAGTAAATTAGATATTTTGAGTGGGTGTAGGTCAATAGCTTCCAAACTGACCCAAAGTGGTATTTCATTTTGTGCATGAAATAGTGTAATCTGGGCCAGCTGGGCGGTGTGGTAATATCCCGTAAAGTTAGGAAGACCTAACCCACCCTTAATTTTACTATGAAGCAGTACTGTTTTAGAAACTCGGGGTCTAATTGGGCCCCAAATGTATTTGGATACTCGTGTTTGAATGAGTCGATGGTAGTATGAATGGATTGGGATCAGAAGGACTCTATATAGGTAAAGCAGTTTTGGAAGTAAGGACATCTTTACAGCCGCTATCTGACCTAGCCAAGAGGTACATATTGGACGCCATGCTTCCAATAAGGCTGTTAGGTGTTTTAACATAGGGAGATAGTTGGTTTTAAAAAGGTGGACTGGGTCGCTGGTTAGTTTAATAACAAGATAAGGTATTGAAGCTGGAGCCCAAGTGAAGAATTCCCTTATATGTTCTAATTCAGACTGTGGTAAAGATACGTTGAGAGCCTTTGACTTAGACTGATTAACTTCCAAACCTGATATTAGGGCAAATTTGTCTAGGAGATAAATTAGGTTGGGGAGTGTAGTTCGAGGTGAAGTGACAAATAGTAGCGCGTCATCTGCAAATAAGCATAACTTATGTGATGTAGGGGCTATATCAAGGCCTTTGATGTTTAGGTTTGCCCTTAAGAGGGCTGCTAGGGGTTCTATCGCCAGTGCGAATATGAGGGGAGAGAGGGGGCATCCCTGTCTAGTACCTCGTAAAATTTGGAAACAGTCCGAATGGTATCCTTAGTATTTAACATCAGCTTGTGGTTGGTTATATAAGGAATTAACCCATTGCAAAAAATTGGGACCAAATCCCCATCTCTGGAGTACATAGTTAAGATAAGGCCATGAGACTGTGTCAAATGCCTTACGAATATCGAGAGTATATGCATGGGGATCTGGCGTGTTCGGGCTAGGTGTTGGAGCAGAATGACGCGTCGAATGTTGTCACTAGCCTGACGTTTTGGAATGAAGCCAACTTGGTCTTTATGTATAAGGCCACCTATGATTGGATTGAGGCATAATGCCATAATCTTGGCAAATATCTTTATATCCAAATTAAGTAAGAATATGGGCCTATAGTTGGACCATAAGGAGTTGTCTGTGTTAGGCTTGGGTATCATAGAAATAATGGCTGTCAATGTATCTCGGCCAAAAGAGTGTTGTTTAAGGAGAGAGTTAAAGGTGTTAGTAAGAAGGGGAGCTAAAGTGGGAGCAAATTTTTTAAAATAAGAGCTAGATAAACCATTGGGGCCTGGTCTTTTGTGGGGTTTAAGAGATTTTATGGCAAGAAGAACTTCCTCGGACGTAACAGGGCATTCCATAGACTCTCTGTTAGCCTCTGATAGATTTGGTAGGGTGATGTTTTGGAATAATGACTCAGCTTGCGTTGCCCAGAATGTGCGTGTCGGGGTATATAATTCAGCTAACTTCCTACGGAATAGTACTTTAACAGGATTACTCGTGAAGTTATCCTTGGCCAGTTTGAGTCTGATAGGATTATGCACCCTTTCCGGTCGACGGAGTCTTAGTGCCAGGAAGGAATCAGGTTTATTGGCTTTTGTGTAGATTGTGTGATTAAATCTTCGAATGATTTTATCTTCTGATTCTGCTAAAATTAAATCCAATTCAGCTTTCGTTTTTTCAAGTAAGATCCTATGGGGTTCAGTAGGAGCAGATTGGAATTGGAGGAAGAAACAATGATACTCAGCTTCTAATTGTTGAGTTTTAAGTTTTTTATCTCTTTTGAGATGGGTGGATATAGATATACAGGTCCCTCTAATCATGGGTTTGTGGGCTTCCCATAACAGGACAGGTGAAATATCAGGTGTGGCATTATGCTGTATATATTCTTTAAGGGCTAGTTGTATATCAAAACAATAGGATTGGTTAGTCAAATGCGCCTAATTTATACACCATGTATGGTCTTTGGATTGGGGGATCAGGGAGGAGACTGTTGTGACTACTGCGCAGTGGTCTGACCAAGTGATTGGGTGTATGTTTGAATGGAGCAGGGTTGGGGAGGATGAAACTGGTATAAAGATGTGGTCAATCCTTGAGAAGGATTTATGTGGGTAAGAGTAGAAGGTATAGTTTTTCTTAGCAGGATTGCATTCTCTCCAAGTATCCAGTAGGGAGGCTTGCTGGAAAAGTTTGCAAAATGATAGAAAAGAGGAATATTGTTCAGGGGCGTAGGGAGATTTGTCCAGGTGTGGGTGTAGTACTTGGTTGGAATCACCACATAGAAAGAGGATACCTTTACAGTGTGCTCGTATAACTTGTAGGAGATGGGAAAAGAAGGGGTTGGGGTTAGTAATGGGGGCATAGTAAGAGACAACAGTAGTTGTCACATCTTGTACATGCCCAACTAAAATAATGTAGCGACCTTCAGGGTCTTTGATTTCATTTGTTAAGATAAATGGAAGAGTGTGGTGGAACGCAACAAGGACACACAGCTTAGTAGCTGCAGAGGCAGTGAAGACTTGGGGGTATTTGGAACTAAAATATTTAGGTGTTGCTTGAGTAGAAAAGTGAGTTTCTTGTAGAGCTATTATACTAGCCTTCAGGGATGCAAAAGTACGGAAGGCCTTAACCCTTTTGTTAGGAGAATTAAGTCCCTTTACGTTAAGGGAAAGTATGTTCAAGGGGGCCACTTTGGGAGAAAGACTACTGTTAAGATATTTGTGGTTCATGCGATCCCCCCGACCTAGTGGGGAACAATCAGGAAAAGAAAGGCAGAGAGAAAAGTGAAGAAATGAAGAGAGAGAGAAAACAAGAAACAGCGGATAGGTTTTGCAGGAGAAGAAAGTAAGTGTAAAAACACTTGGTGCGTTGGACTTCTTAGCCCAACAGGTAGATGTCCGTACCTCCAAACCAGCCGGCTGGGAAGGAAGCACATGCATCTTACAGGGGGGAGCAGTGACAGTTCCCCACCGCAGACTGGGAGAAAATAAAAACAATATAAATCTCAAACAGTCCAAACAATTCGTTTTAAGGATTTACCAGTGTACAAAAATGTAACAAATAGATAATAGACCCACTTAGTGGGAAAACTAAGTGCCGCAATTTTGGTAAAAGAATAGAGACATAAGAGGGGGCGGGGAAGGGGTGGGGGGGAAAGGAAGAGAGAGGGAAAAAAGAATGGGGTAAGAGAAGACGGTCAAGCGGGAAGGGAGGGGAGAAAAGTAAAGGGGGAGGGGGATGGGGGCAGGGAGGCAGGGAAAGGAAAGAAGGGAGGAAAGTGGGAGTGGGAAGAGAGAGACAGATGGCACAGTTAAACTGGAGATTACTAGTGCGTTTGCAAAAATGTAAAGGAGGTCATCTTATCAATATTCTTTAAATTCTGGTAGCTATCACCTCCCAAATCCCATCTAAAAGATAAGGGAAAAATGGGTAATAAACATAATATAGCACAACATTTAAAGGTTATCAACACCAAAGCCTTAGATTACTGTTAATGGCATGTGTGAACCAAAAAAAAAAGAGAGAGGGGGGAAAGAACAAAATTGAATGGAGCATATCAAAAAGGATATATCCAAGGTATTTGCCCCCCCCAAAAAATGAAAATAATGAAAAGAATATAAAAGTAAGGGGAACGTATTCAGTGCTTCTCATATTGGTAAGAGTTCTTACAGGTATAACAACACCTGTACACTGTAACAAGGTAAAACCACATCTGTTTCCGGTCAGTATAATAGTAATCATGTGACCAGAAGTTCTCTTGTGGTGTGAAAGATGATCCGAGGTTAACCAAAAATCAATCAGCATGATGTATGAGATTTTGGATCAAACAGGTTTGCTTGGCGAGATGGGGTTCCTTTACGAATCGAGGAGGGGCCTTGCTGGTTCTGCTTTGGTGTGGTGGTATAAGGGTGGTATGTTGAGCATGCTGGGGTGCGCAGCAGTGCAGTCTCAGATTGGTGCAGAGGAGGGGACAGGTGAAGTGATTCGAGAGGGCGTTGCAGCGATTCTGGAGAGGTGGAGGAGTGTTGCTGCCCCTGATATGTAAATTGAAGGGAGAAAGGGAAGCGCCAGGTATATTTTATCTGATGCTGTATCAGAATTTGTAGTTGTGGTTTCATGGCTCGTCGTTTAGCTATAGTAAGGGGTGCCAGGTCAGAGAAAAGTTGGTAATTGTGGTCTTGGAACTGGAGAGCGTCCTTGTTACGGGCAGCTGTGAGAAGTTGAAGTTGCTCCTTTATACGGAAAAAGTGTAGTTTGATTATTATATCCCGTGGAGGGCCGTCTTGCTGACGACGAGTAAGCGCTCTGTGGATTCTATCGAATTCCAGGCGTTCAATGGGTATAGAAGGGAAGAGTTCTTGGAAGAGGGCTGTGGTGAAAGATTGTATGTCCTCGACCTATTCAGGGATACCCCTGAGGCGTAAGTTGGACCTGCGTGAACGATTTTCCACGTCCTCCAGGCGTGATAGTAACGTGGCATTTTCCTCACGGAGGGCCGCCTGTTCCTGGGCATGCTCTTGGAGAGTGAGCTCTATGTCATCTACCCTTGTTTCCAAATCTGCAGTGCACTGTCCTAGCTCCCTTATCTCACGTGACAGTCTATTGGTGATTTGGTCAGAAGTGACTTTCAGGGCCTTGTTAAGCATCTTTTCCATATGTTTCAAGAAGTCAGGCTGTGACATACCTTGTTGTGAAGGAGCATGAGAACCGCTGTATACAGGATGTGTTTCCTCATCCTCCTCGCTGTCCGCTCGGTCAGATCTGGCTGGAGATGCAGCGTGTTGTGCGGCGAGAGCCTTTGCTACCATCTTGGACAAGGCACAGGCCAGGTCCTCCTTAATCGGTTTGGGCTTGCTTTTACCCCTGTGTCCCGTTAGAACCATCCCGGTTGTAGCTTGGGACTTGCAAGAGGGGATCGCTTGATATCTGGAATGTTTAGACAGTCCGAGAGCGGTGTAAAGTTTCAAGTCTGCGGCGGGGAGTGCGGAGCTCTAAGAGGAAGCGTCCTCCATGTTGAGCCTCGCGCATGATTTTTGATGTGTGTTTTGCCATCAACCTCAACCACTTCCCAAGGGGAGGGTGTGGAGGATTGGGATGGGAGAGAGTATTTAAAAAATGATAGGTACATCTGTTCAGGGAGACTGGGACCTAGCTGTGCAAATAAGGAATGGAACTACTGCCCCTATTGGAGGTGTGCTGCATGGAGAACATGGGGAATGAAAAATCAGGATGCCATTCTACAATCTTTAGCTGGTTCATCCAGCTGCACAGTGGGGAGTTGCACCCCTGTGAATTTCACCATACATAACCCTGTCCGGTTTTTAACACAATGGGGATATAAATTTGGAGTTCATATTTATGGTAAAGGATCAGACCCCGGTAAAGTTGTGTATGTCTCATTGGAGACTGAACGTACAAAGAGTGCTAATCATCAGCTATTCCATTCCCTCTATGAAGAACTAGCCACTGGTATGGAAATACCCCCTAGCACAAAGAACCTGTTCATTGAACTGGCAGAAAGTGTAGCTGATAATTTACAAGTGACAGATTTCTATGTGTGTGGAGGAACTAACATGGGAGTTCCTGTGTACATAGGTTCAAAGAGGAAGCGGAGGTCATCTAACCTAAAGATAGGAAACTGGAAAGATAATGAGTGGCCCCCAGAATGTATCGTCCAGTATTATGGTCCAGCTACATGGGCCGAAGATGGTAGCTACGGTTATAGAACACCAATTTATATGCTTAATCGAATTTTAAGGTTACAGGCTGTATTAGAAATAATTACAAACGAAACTGCTGTTGCCTTAAATGTGCTTGCTAAACAAGGAACTAATTTACGTGCTCACGTGTATCACAATAGACTTGCCTTAGACTATCTGTTAGCTACTGAGGGAGGTGTCTGTGGAAAATTTAATTTGAGTAATTGTTGCTTAGAAGTGGACAACACAGGAAAAGTAGTTGAGGAAATCGCTGGTAGAATGAAAAAGTTAGCTCATGTGCCAGTCCAGATATGGGATGGTCTCAATGCTGGTAGCTGGTTCGGAGATTGGGGTTTCCCCAGTGTATATGGGGTAAAGGCTATATTGGGGATCGTTGTAGTAATACTTGTAACATGTCTGCTGCTGCCCTGTCTGATTCCCCTTGGGACTAGAATGATCAAGAGTTTCATCAAGGCTACTGTTGAAAGAAAGGCTGCGACCCATATTATGGCTATGTGGAAATACCAGCCATTAACCCCCCAGGACTAAATAAAAATCTCAGTCACATTGGGCCCTGATCCATTAGAAAGCAGAACTGTATGTTATTTAGTGATGCTTAATCTCGCTAATTTTAATCGCTATGATTATGATCAAAGGGGGGAATGAAGTGGGAACGGGGATCAGTTTATATGGCCATGGTTATGTGTGTAGTAAGACTGATTTAGAATTTCAGCTAAGAAGCAATTCCTATATACTATGTTAAGAACATTTGTGACATCTGTGACATTTGTGATAGGCTGTGGTTAAAACACTGAATTCACCCATTTCCCCCCCTCTTTAGCGTAGACATCTGTGCTCAGCACACTGACGCACACCTTCCTGTAGCTAGAGTGTGTCAAGCTGATTAACAAGATAGATAAGGAAACCGCAAGAGCAAGACCTGCAAACTTTGCAAGAGTACAAAGAATTTGCTTTGCTAAATTGCTTTGCATCAATAAGAGTAGGTTGGCTGCTTTAAAAGGTCAGGATGTTTAGTATAACGGAAATGTACCGTCTGTTCGCTTGTGACGTAATATGATGGAAAATATATGTACACTGTGTGAAATGTAACGGGCACTCTTGACATGTAGACATTAGTCGGGTCAGGAGCGTCCATTCTTTTCTGGCCAGAAAGATGGAATAAATCTCCCATACCAGAGTTCTTTGTCCAATAATGTCATTACCGATATTCTGCTACTTTACTCCTGGTTTGCTTGTATTACCTGCAATCTGTATCTGACTACCCGTGTACCGGCCCTGGCTTTGTTTACCATTTTCACTTGCCGGCCTCCTGCCCTGACTTCAGCTCATTTTCCGGATCCTCTTCTATCTCCTGCCATCTCCAAAAAGAGTTCCCACATCTCAGGGAATGAGTAAGCGATGCCACATCCCAGATAATACCAGAACAAGAAAAGGAGGATTACCTTCTAATATTAACCACTTACTGACCGCCCTATAGCACTTTTACTGCTACAGGGCAGCAAGCTGTGCAGGATCACGTGTGTGTGTATGTGTGTATGTATATATATATATACACAAGCAAGTGCAAACCAGCGGCGGCTCGCTCCTGCTGTGATTTTACACAGCGGGAGCTGATCAGCATGTCCTCCGGCACCCTTCCAATCATTCTGTACACAGGCAGAATGGTGATCTGTCTATGTAAACAGGGCAGATTGCCATTCTGCCAGTTAGGAAGGCATGGATCCTGTGTTCCTCCAAAGCAGTACACCAATTAATACCTCCCACTAGTAAAAGCACCTCCCCCACAGTTAGAAAACACATTTTAGGAACACATTTAACCTTTTGATTGCCCCTGATGTTTAACCCCTTCCCTGCTAGTATCATTAGTTTAGTGACAGTGCATATTTTGAGCACTGATCACTGTATTAGTGTCACTGGTCCCCAGAAAGTGCCAAAAGTGTCAGTTATTGTTTAATTGGTCCACTACAATATCACAGTCCGAACCCCCTTCTGCTACTTTCCAGTGATTCCCGGGCTTACCTGAGCAATCGGTAGCTCCAGGAAACAATGCAGCTCTGGTGGCAGCTGGTCACAGAAATGAGAAAAGGAAAGATGGCTTCCAATCAGCTCTATGACCTAGGAGGATCAGAGAGATGTCATGATGTCACCTCTGGTCCCGACCACATGTTAACAAGACCATTTTTTTAAAGCAAAAGACTAACTTTTTTTATTTTTGATCTTTTGCTTTTCAGGCTCCATGTGGAGCGGCTGACAGCAGGGGTGCGGTGCGTCCCTGTTCTCCGATTCGGGGATGAATTAGGGCCAAATTTTTGCCTGAAATAGGCCCTGAAATGGAACCAAAGACGCTCAGGACTCCTGTGCAAGCCGCTCCGGAGCCACCACAGAGATATCTAAACCGGTTCCATAGGGAGCCAGTCACATTCTCCTGTCATGCAAATTGGATGCGGGGAAACCCACATCTGAGTCGCACTAGTGTGAACTCAGCCTAAAGGTAGAGGAAGGATTTGGGGTCTTATAGACATCAGATCTCGCCATAAAGAGGACCTGTCATGCTGTATTATTATCACAAGGAATGCTTACATTTCTTGTCACAGCAATAAAAGGATCACATTTTTTTAAAGGAACAGTGTAAAAGTAATACATTAAAAAAATAAAAAAAAAAAAAAAAAAAAAAAAAAATGTAAAAATCATCCGCTCCCCCGTGCTCACATGTAGTGGTGAACGCATATTTAGGTCACACCGACATGTGTGACCATTGATCGCACCACACACGTGAGGTATCACCACGAATGAGAGCAATAATTCTAGCACTAGACCTCTTCTGTAAAGCTAAACTAGTAACCTGTAGAGAATTTTAAAGTGTCGCCTCTGGAGATTTTTAAGTACCATAGTTTGGCGCCATTCCATAAGCAATTTTAAAGCATGACATGTTAGGTATTTACTCACTGTGACATCATCTTTCCAATTTTACAAAAAAAATGGGTATACATTGTGTTTTATTTTTTTTAGTTCATTAACTACCTGCTGACCTGCTCACGCTTATCAGTGTTGTGTCACACGTAGCCCCTCCTCCCTACAGTTAGAACACACCCCTAGGACACACTTAACCCCTTCACTGCCCCCTCCTGGTTAACCCCTTCACTGCCAGTCACATTTCCACAGTAATCAGTGCATTTTTAATCGCACTGATCGCTGTATAAATGTGAATGGTCCCAAAAATAGCGGCAAAAGTGTCCGATCTGTCCGCCATAATGTTGCATTCATGATAAAAAAAACGCAGATCACCGCCATTACTAGTAAAAAAAAATTATTAATAAAAATGCCATAAAACTATCCCCTATTTTGTAGACGCTATAACTTTTGCGCAAACCAATCAATAAACGCCTATTGCGATTTTTTTACCAAAAATATGTAGAAGAATAGGTATCAGCCTAAACTGCGGGAAAAAAATTATATATTTTTTGGGGATATTTATTATAGCAAAAAGTAAGAAATAAAGGAAAATTTATTATCAGATACTTACCGTAATTTTCCTTTCCTGATGGACTCCATGGCAGCCTACGTGTGGGTTAGCCCCGCCTCCTCTCCAATGCTATAGGACCCCATTCCCATAAATGAGTACTCACCACTAGCTACTGCATTCCGTAACTAGCCTACTCCTTGACCAATGAGTGGGAACTCCGTCTGCCATGGAGTCCATCAGGAAAGGAAAATTACGGTAAGTATCTGATAATAAATTTTCCTTTTTCCTGACAGACTCCATGGCAGCCTACGTGTGGGAAATAACTAGCCAACCACACAGGTGTGTATGCTGAACAAAACATAAATTTTAATTTGTCCTATCGGTCGATAGGATTTGCAACCCAAAGTTTACAGAGGATAGTGAGGCAGGCTCTATACAATAATGTGACATGAAGGTATTAATAGAGGCCCATGAGGCCGCCTTGCAGATGGTATCTGGAGCCACGTGTCGAGCCACTGCCCACGAAGCTGCCATTCCCCTGGTGGAATGGGCTGTCACCGCCTTTGGAGGAACCAAGCCCTCAGCCCTGTATGCTTGTTGTATGGTCTGTATGATCCAAGTCGCGATTGTCCTGGTTGAGGCTTTCTTCCCTATATTGCTGCCTGAGTGAAGAACGAAGAGATGACTAGAACGCCTAAAGGGAGAATTGACTTTGAGATATTCTTTTATAGCTTCGCCCACATCTAGAGGGTGATTTTCAGTGGACCCTGGGGTCCTGAATGTAGGTAATACGATCTCCTGATTGACGTGGAATACTGAAGATACTTTTGGGTTGGAACCCAGCATAGGGATCAGGACTACACGGTCCGGAAAAAACGTTAAGAAGGGTTCTTCATGACCAAGTGATGCAATCTCAGAGACCCTTTTGGCTGAGGTAATGGCCACTAAGAAGGCCACCTTTGCTGAAAAGTCCTTGATAGAGAGCAGGGAGGGCCCCATAGTACTGAGTCCAGAGATCGAGTCAAGGACTAGTGGAAGGTCCCATTTGGGGAACCTAGGCTTTCTTTGGGGCTTGAGCCTCGATGCACCTCGAAAAAATTGTCTAACCAAAGGATGAACTGCCCACGAAGTGCCGGAGAAGGCCGATAGTGCCGAAACTTGGACCCTCAGAGAGCTGACAGATAAAGGTAAATCTAGGCCCGTTTGGAGGAAGCTGAGGACGTCCTGGACTTTTGGATGTCTAAAAGACCTGCTCTGAGGAGAGCAAAACTCCACGAATTTGGACCAAATTCTTCCATAGACTTTATTTGTACTAGATCTTCTCGAGCTCATGAGAGTGGATATTACTTCTGAGGCACAACCTAGGGATTCCAGCCTCTCCCTCTCAAGAACCAGACCATCAGTCTTAGCACTGCAGGACAAGGGTGCAGGACTGACCCTTGAGAGAGAAGGTCTGGCCTGAGAGGGAGAGGCACTGGGTCCCGACAGCTGAGCTGGATCAGGAGAGGGAACCATGGCCTGTTCGGCCAGTAGGGAGCTATTGTCACCACCTCCACTGGCTCTGCTCGGAGCCTCTGCAGGAACCTCAGCATGACTGGCAGTGGCAGAAAGGCATATGCCCACTTGAACCTCCACTGATCCGTCAGGGCATCTGTCCCGATGGCTTGACTGCAAAGACCCCTGGTGTAGAACTTCTTCAGCTTGCAATTGCAGGGGGAAGCAAACAGATCCACTTCTGGATCGGTCTTGAGTGATAAGATCCACCCGAACGTCTCTATGTGAAGAGATCACTCATTGTTGTCCAACTCGGTCCGTGATAGGAAGTCCACTTGAGTGTTTTGGAGACCTGGGACAAAGACTGCCGAAATGTTGGCAAGGTTTTTCTGCACCCACGATAGGATGGGCTCGACTTCCCGCAGGAGAGTGGGACTCCGAGTACCCCCTTGCCTCTTCACATACGACACAGCTGTGGTGTTGTCCATTCTTAACAGTACTGACTCCCCTATCAGGAGATGAGAGAAGGACTGAAGGACACACCAGGCCACTCGAAGTTCCAAGATGTTCGACCCTGGGTTGGGAAGACATGCATCCCACTTGCCCTGAGCCAGGTTTGATCCGCAAAGGGCTCCCCAACCGGTACCGCTGGCATCGGTCATGACCGTCACCCAAGAGATGGGAGCGATGGAATGGCAGGTCAGGAGGTTCTTGCGCTGAAGCCACCAGAAGAGGCTGTTCCTCATTGTAGAAGTTATGCAGATGATCTGATTCTTGTCCCCTGACTTCCATTGTCGTAGGAGACCTGACTGGAAGGGACGCAATCTCCATAAGGCCCATTTTACCATGGGAGTCGTGGAAACCATTGTGCCGACGACTTTCAGGCACTAAGAGGCTTTCATTTACCCTGTCTCGAACCGTAGGAATTTTCTGTAATGGAAGGGAGATAGTGTTTGCTACTGTATCGAACTGAGCTCCCAGATATATTAGATACTGAGTTGGGGCCAGTTGACTCTTTTCTAAGTTTAGGAGCCACCTGAAGTTGGACAGCGTAGAAATCACTTGTTCCCGGTGGACCAGCAACTGCTCCCTTTTCTGAGACAACACCAGCAGGTCGTCGAGGTAGTGGTAAAGACGTACCCCTTTTGATCTTATGAGTGCCACCGTAGCTAGGAGGACCTTCGAAAAAACCCGGGGGGACGTTGTCAGGCCGAAGGGGAGGCAGATAAATTGGAGATGATCCGACCCCACTTGGAAACGGAGCTATTCGTGAAATTATTTTTCCACTGGAACGTGGAAATACGCGTCCTTCAGGTCGATTGATATCATCCAGTCGCCTGGCTGTATAGCTCTCTGAATGGTCACCAAGGTTTCCATCTTGAATCTTCCATTCTCTATGAATTTGTTGAGATATGTGAGGTCTATGACTGGGCGCCAAGAGCCCCCCTTTTTTTGAACTAGGAAGAGAGGGGAGTATATCCCCTGGAACCATTTGTCCTGTGGGACATGTACCATTGCTCCTTGAGTTTTCAGAAGGTCCACATAGGACAGCAATATTTGTTTCTGATCCTCTGCCCAAGGAAGAAGAGTGGAGACGAATCTGGGATGAGGAGTACTGGAAAAGGCCCATCTGTGGCCTGACAAGACTGTCCTTATGACCCAGAAGTCTGAGATCGAGGCCACCCAGACGTGCCAGAAGAGGAGCAAACGAGCCCCCACCCGGCCCGCCTGGGCGGGCGTAATCTCAAAAAGACTTAGCCTGATCGCGACTACTGGACGTTTGATTTTTAACAGGTTTACGGAAGGATGTCTGCCCTCTGCTCCAATTCTTCCTAAAGTCCCGGCCAGGCTTGTAGAAGCGTGCTTCCCTGGAGCGCTCCGGGCTTTGTCTTCTGAACTGGGGCTTCTTCCGACCCAGCATGCGCCTGTCCTGGGGAAGAAAACCCGATTTACCACCTGTGGCTCGCGTAATGGCATCATCAAGCTTATTGCCAAACAGTGAGGACCCCTCAAACGGGATTTTACACCATGCTTGCTTAGAACCTGGGTCAGCAAGCCAGGGGCGCAACCAGAGGGCTCTCTTGGCCGTAACCGAGGACAACATAATACGAGCAGGTAGGCGGATAAAATCAATGGACGCCTCCCCCAGGAAGACCGCTGCCAGCTTCAGCTCTGTGGCTGCTGAACTTCCGGCCAGCTCTTCTGACACGCCCTTAAGGAAGGACTCGACGTTCTCCGTCCAGGCCTCCATGGCCTTGGACATGGCTGCTAGTGCCAGGGCAGGTTTACAGGCCATACCGGCAAGCCCATAAATTCTTTTTAGATCTAGATCTATTTTCCTCTCGAGCCCATCTTTGAAAGATACTGCGTCTTCTAGAGGAAGAGTCACATGTTTGGCCAGATGCATAAGAGCTGCATCCACAAGGGGAGTATTCTCCAAACTCTTCACTTCTTCCGACTTGAAGGGGTAAAATCTGGAGGTTTTATTAGACATGGAAGACTTTTTCTCTGTTTTACTCCATTCTTCCTCAATGATGTCCTTTAGCTCTGGAAGGAGCGGAAAGTTTGCACGTTCTTTCCCCAGGTGCTTGAAGAATTTTTTTCTGCTTGGCTGGGGGAGTGGAAGGGTCTTCCCACTTCAAGGCTTCCTTGATCGCTTTGATTAAAGGGGAAACCATCACGAAATCAAACCTTCCAATGTCCTCTTCATTACCAGACTCGTCATCTGAGGAGTCAAGAGAGGCAACATAGGGCTGGGAAGTGCTCGGATCATCACGGGCCTCTTCAGCCGGCGGGCCAGACAAGGTGGTAGACTGGCTCAATGTGCGAGGTGCCTCCCTCTCCATTAGGGATTGCTGCACCACCCGTTTCACAAGAGACTCTAAACGCTGGTTTTCTGTCTCCTTTTCCCCAACCGCATGGGCAAAGCAACGGTCACATAAGGACTTGCCCTCCAGGACTCGTGTCCTACATCCCCAGCAGGCTCTGCGATCTGAGCGGCTGTCATGGCGGTGGGAGCGGTGTCTTGAGGAGGAACGAGAGCATCTCCTCTGGTGGGATCCGGACTGGGAGTCTCATCTGGATCTGGATGAAGATGAGTGATATTGTGGCTTGGCAAGGTCACTGGCATTCTGGACCACGTTTAGTGGGTCCGACCTAGAAGGGCAGGAGAAGAAAGAAGAGGGGAAGGGGAAAAAAGGCAGGACATAGTATCAGCACAACATTTGTGCCCAAATCTCTTTATATGCGTTTTTATTTTAAAAGGAAATTTTTTTTCTTTTTTTTAAAGAATACTGTTTCTTAAAACAAAATAAATCATTAGTCCATTTATAAACCTTGTATATATTTCTTTTTTTTTTTCTTTTTATGTACAAGCAGAGGTTTCAAGCCACTCACCTGGAGACCAGCAGGGATGCGCTCCTCCTTTCCCTACCAAGGGAGATCCCAACACAGCAGGACAGGAGGGCCGAATTTAAATTCCCCGCTCGTAACGTCACTATCTCCTACTGCGCACGCGCAATAGGAGACCACTGCACGGCGCCTGCGTGGCCGACGAACGGACTGCCGTACCGCGCATGCGCGAGCCAAGCCTCGCTCTCAAGGTGGCTACAGTGCAGGCGCCAGCGGCGGAGACTGCCGCAACTCGGAAGTGCTGTGGCAGGCTGGAACGAACGGCGTTCCAGCCGCCATGAGGAGAACGGGACACACTGAACCACCAGGGAGAAACAGACCACATACAAAAACTGCCATGGAGCATGTAATGGAGAAGCCACAGACCTTGCCAGCTGTTGATGAAACTGTCCGCCGGGCATACAGAGGCGACCACCCGTCCACCAAGGGGAAATATTCAAGCCTCTTTAAGCTACTCGCCCGCCCATGGCTGGGCTCTGAGCTGCACCGCACAGGTATGCCAAATCCTGGATCCATTCAATCCTGACGCGAACAGCATGTGTAGGTCCATAGAGGAGGACAAAAAAGGAACGCAGTAGCTAGTGGTGAGTACTCATTTATGGGAATGGGTTCCTATAGCATTGGAGAGGAGGCGGGGTTAACCCACACGTAGGCTGCCATGGAGTCTGTCAGGAAATTAAGTTTTTTCAAAATTGTCAGTCTTTTTTGTTTATAGCACAAAAAATAAAAACCACAGAGGTGATCAAATACCACCAAAAGAAATCTCTATTTGTGGGACGTCAAGTTTGTTTGGGTACAACGTCGCGTGACCACGCAATTATCAGTTAAAGTGATGCAGCGCCGAATCGCAAAAAGTGCTCTGGTCTTTGGCCAGCCAAATGGTCAGGGCCTGAAGTGGTTAAAGTGTATTTCTTCCCAAAAATTGCTTTTGAAAAAATTCTGCACAAAAACCGCGTGACATAAAAGAATTGTAATGACCGCCATTTTATTCCCTAGGGCCTCTGAAAAAAAAAAATAATGTTTTGGGGTCCTAAGTCATTTTCCAGCATAAAATACTGATTTTTACTTGTAAACGAAGCATGTCAGAAAAAGGTCGGGTCTTTCAGTAGAATCGGACTGTAGTGTAATTTTGAATCATTTTGCAGCCAGAGCAATTCTTTTTTGTTTTTGTACACATGTTTAAAAAATATTTAGGCCTGATTTAAAATGGATATTTAAAAAAAAAAGAGAGACCCTAGAGAATAAAATGGTGGTAGTTTCAATTTACTATGTAACACATTAGCACAAACGGTTTATCAAGCACAACATTTCAGTAGAAAACACACTAAGGCTGGCCATACACCTATAGATTATCTGCAGATTTTCTATGGTTAGATGGAAAAAGTGGGAGATTCCTCCATCGACACAGTTTAGCAAACATGGAGAGATCTGTTGCACATTTTCTATCTAACCATAGAAAATCTGCAGATAATCTATAGGTGTATGGCCAGCTTAAAGGTAATTTTAGGGCACAGAAATGCAATATGTTACCCGATTGTTGGTATAATATAAAATATATAATATAATATAAATTTTATATAATGTAAAAGATGAGATTGTGCCGAGTAAATCGACACCCAATGGGGTTAATTTACTAAAACTGGAGAGTGCAAAAACTAGTGCAGCTCTGCATGGCAGCCAATCAGCATCTAACTGATCCATAATGTCAAGTCCTAAAACTGCAACAAACTTCCATACTGTAAATTTTCCATAGGCAATGCTTTACAATTCCCTCCAAGTCATCAGTTTAGAGTTCACTATTATTAATGATCCGATAATGTTTGCTCTCTCCGGTGTGTGTGGTGATATCTGTAGAACACCCCAACTTTTACAGAATGATTCTCTTTCTATGGTGTAGATCTGGTGACAGGGACACCTTACACCCATCACACATCTACATAACACACAATGGAACATGTGATGGAAAAAAAATGCAAAAAACATGCAGTAGATTCAGCAGTGGTGGCCTGTCCATTAGGGGCACAGGGGGCACCGCCCCCCTAATCCATGCGCCCGCCCCCTAATCTACATGCAGGGCACTGGACGCATGGATTTCAATGGTGGTTTGTTTGCTGACCCCCAAAAAATAGAGCACCAGCCGCCACTGAGATCCAGTAATACAGGAAGGTGAAGTCTTGGAAATCTTCTTCTTTCCTGCAGACCTGGGCTTGGCCTTCTACAAGGTATGAGCTGAAATTCTCTTTATCTAGAGGTGGAAGGATAATGTACCCCGGACTGCTGCACCAGCTACTTGGGCAGTGAAGGCCAACCATCTACAAAGGTAAGTACTGGGGGTGGGGGATGGTGCAGGCTTCATTTTCTTTTTTTTATAATTGTATTTTTATTAAATGTTTTAAAAGTTAACCAAGATGTAGAAATAAAGTCATATTAAAAGCAAAGATCACCACAAGTGCATCATTCCAATATACATAGAATGTGATGTTACAAATCATGTAATACAGTATTAGAATTCACAAGGGGAATATTAGCAATTAAAGGGTATAGAAAGTCCAGATGTAAAAGGAGTGTAGAAATACAAGAAGCACACCAGGGATATATATTCTAGCAGAGCATTGAAATGGTTAAAGTGAAAAAAAAACAAGATGGCGGGGGCAGGGAACCTAAGAGGAAGACCATAATCAGACCGGTCCCAAAGCTACCTTATTACATTACAAGAGAGTATCGCCTACAGTGGCAGTAAGGTGTCCTTCCTGGGTTCCCTGGAAGAGTTCAGTAAAGGTGGCAGCGGGAAAAGTAATCCAGCGACTCTATAGGACTACTTTTACAATCATGACTGAGATATCACCCTTCCCATCCAAGGATGTACAGGTGATTATTTTCATTATTGTTATTCTTCAGTTAGTTTTTGTGTGGTGCAATTATGTGAGCAAAGATATATACCTGTATATTTTCATATAAAAATGCCTGTGACTGGACAGTGAAAGGAGAAGCAGCAGTGATAAGCTCATCTTTGTCTCTCTGCTCTCTCTTATCAGCATGCTCCTTGTCAGCACATTAACAGATTGTCTTCTTCTGCCGAAGAATAATACCAGGTCAGATTAAAATACTTCTTCCATAAAAAAATACATTTTAATATAAAATTAATGATGACAAACTTGTATTCCTTTATCTCTGCATGGATTGAGAACAAGCAGTTTATCTGTCTCTGGATTTTAGTTTTGGATATACTGTAATAAAAAATAAAGTTCCACAAAGATTTCTGTCTGCAGCAGGAAATGAATCCTCAGACATATTACATCCAGGGGCGTAACTACCACCATAGCGACCCAATCGGGCGCTATGGGGCCCGCAGCCGAGTGGGGCCCAGTGAGGATAAGAGCACCGCCGGCACAGTCTCCCAGCCAGGGGAAGAGAGAGGAAAGGAAGAGGCGAGCTGTCCGTAGCAGCAGAGAGCTGAATTGCCCGATGTAAGAGCTTTCATTAGAACTTCCAGTGTTCCCGGGGCTCACGTCACATAGCTCCACTTTTTGGCCCGGTGCCTTTGATAGACAGAATGCCGATCCAATGCGGGACGTGTGACGTCATCAAAGGCGTCGGGCCAAGAGGTGGGGCTATGTGACGATGAGCCCCGGGAAGACAGGAAATTCAAATGAAAGCTATTACAGCGGGCAATCCCGCTCTCTGCTGATCCGGGTGGCTTGCCTCTTCCTCTGCATAGGTGGGGCTGTATGGGGCACAGGCAGACCAGGCTGTATTGAGCACAGGTCACGCTGTATGGGGCACAGGTCACGCTGTATTGGGCACAGGTCACAATGTATTGGACACAGGTCACGCTGCATTGGGCACAGGTCACGCTGTATGTGGCACAGGTCACGCTGCATTGACACTAGGGAAGCTGTGGGGTGGGGGGCTGTTTGCAGGGAGGCCTCATACAACATTTTGCTATGGGGCCCTGTTATTTCTAGTTACGCCCCTGATTACATCCGAGGGATCTGGAGAACATAGTAACCATTAGTGACAATGCATCTCTGTGTATAGGTGTTCCGTGACATGACTGGAATTCAGATGTAGAAGAACTAAGAGCAAAGAGATGGCGGTGAGATGGAGAAGATTCATCAGTCCCGGTAATCAGATATCAGTCAATGTTTGTCTCTTATTTATATGATCAGTTTTTAATAAATATAACTAAATTTATGGAGCAACAAATACCAAATAAATCTACTAATCCATTTAACTCGTAAAATATTTCCTGTAAAGTAATCTATATTTTCAAATTGCTATGTATCAGCCTTTTTCAATCATCGTGCCTTCAGGTTTCTTTAGAGGTGCCTTGCCAAAATGCCCAAAAATTGTATACATGACAGCGGGTGTTTGAAGCCTTCCTTGTAGTTACAGGTTTGTATTAGAACCTTCTGGCTGCCAGCATCCTTACAACCAATGATGTCATTGGTGGATAAGGAAGAATGATCCCCGGCCTCTCTCCGGTAGCACTCGGGTCACATTAGCTGAGTAAGGGAGAAGAGAAACACTGTAAAGTGCTGTGCAAACAGTTGGCACTATATAAATCCTATATAATAATATTAATAACACTAGAATATTAATCAGTACCAGTGTGAAAAGGTGTGTTTGTATTAGAAGAATAAATCCCCTGGAATGTGTGGATGAGGGAGATCACTCACACTGTGTTGTATTCTGCCAGCAGAGAGCCTTCCCCACCAGTAGGGATGAGCTTCGTGATCGAGTCGAACCCATGTTCGACTCGAACATCGGCTGTTCGACCGTCCGTCGAATTGCGAACGTTATGGGCCGTTCGCGCCAAATTCGTGTGGCGCGTCACGGCCCATAATTCACTGCGGCATCGCAGTGCATTGCTGGCTGATGATTGGCCAAGGATGCACTATGACCCGCATGCTTGGCCAATCACAGCGCCGTCAGTAGAGAGAGCTGTAATTGGCCAAAGCCAGGGTGGCTTTGGCCAATTATGGCTCAGGGGATTTAGTACACGCCCCACACTATATAAGGCCGCCTGCACGGCGGCCCTGTGTAGTGTGTTCTGGTGTGCTGAGAGATAGAGAGAGAGACAGACAGTGTCATTTGATTTGAGTTAGCTAGATTAGGCTAGATCTGTTCCTGCTATTTACATTTAGTGCAGTGCGTCCTGCTCACAGTGTTCAGCTAGATCCGTTCCTGCTATTTACATTTAGTGCAGTCAGTTCGTCCTGCTCACAGTGTTCAGCTAGATCCGTTCCTGCTATTTACATTTAGTGCAGTGCGTCCTGCTCACAGTGTTCAGCTAGATCCGTTCCTGCTATTTACATTTAGTGCAGTGCGTCCTGCTCACAGTGTTCAGCTAGATCCGTTCCTGCTATTTACATTTAGTGCAGTGCGTCCTGCTCACAGTGTTCAGCTAGATCCGTTCCTGCTATTTACATTTAGTGCAGTGCGTCCACCTCACAGTGTTCAGCTAGATCCGTTCCTGCTATTTACATTTAGTGCAGTGCGTCCTGCTCACAGTGTTCAGCTAGATCCGTTCCTGTTATCTTCTAGACTATTTACATTTAGTGCAGTGCGTCCTGCTCACAGTGTTCAGCTAGATCCGTTCCTGCTATTTACATTTAGTGCAGTGCATCCTGCTCACAGTGTTCAGCTAGATCTGTTCCTGCTATTTACATTTAGTGCAGTGCGTCCTGCTCACAGTGTTCAGCTAGATCCGTTCCTGCTATTTACATTTAGTGCAGTCAGTGCGTCCTGCTCACAGTGTTCAGCTAGATCCGTTCCTGCTATTTACATTTAGTGCAGTGCGTCCTGCTCACAGTGTTCAGCTAGATCCGTTCCTGCTATTTACATTTAGTGTAGTCAGTGCGTCCTGCTCACAGTGTTCAGCTAGATCTGTTCCTGCTATTTACATTTAGTGCAGTCAGTGCGTCCTGCTCACAGTGTTCAGCTAGATCCGTTCCTGCTATTTACATTTAGTGCAGTGCGTCCTGCTCACAGTGTTCAACTAGATCTGTTCCTGCTATTTACATTTAGTGCAGTGCGTCCTGCTCACAGTGTTCAGCTAGATCTGTTCCTGCTATTTACATTTAGTGCAGTGCGTCCTGCTCACAGTGTTCAGCTAGATCCGTTCCTGCTATTTACATTTAGTGCAGTGCGTCCTGCTCACAGTGTTCAGCTAGATCTGTTCCTGCTATTTACATTTAGTGCAGTGCGTCCTGCTCACAGTGTTCAGCTAGATCCGTTCCTGCTATTTACATTTAGTGCAGTCAGTGCGTCCTGCTCACAGTGTTCAGCTAGATCCGTTCCTGCTATTTACATTTAGTGCAGTCAGTGCGTCCTGCTCACAGTGTTCAGCTAGATCCATTCCTGCTATTTACATTTAGTGCAGTGCGTCCTGCTCACAGTGTTCAGCTAGATCCGTTCCTGCTATTTACATTTAGTGTAGTCAGTGCGTCCTGCTCACAGTGTTCAGCTAGATCTGTTCCTGCTATTTACATTTAGTGCAGTCAGTGCGTCCTGCTCACAGTGTTCAGCTAGATCCGTTCCTGCTATTTACATTTAGTGCAGTGCGTCCTGCTCACAGTGTTCAGCTAGATCTGTTCCTGCTATTTACATTTAGTGCAGTGCGTCCTGCTCACAGTGTTCAGCTAGATCTGTTCCTGCTATTTACATTTAGTGCAGTGCGTCCTGCTCACAGTGTTCAGCTAGATCCGTTCCTGCTATTTACATTTAGTGCAGTGCGTCCTACTCACAGTGTTCAGCTAGATCCGTTCCTGCTATTTACATTTAGTGCAGTGCGTCCTGCTCACAGTGTTCAGCTAGATCCGTTCCTGCTATTTACATTTAGTGCAGTCAGTGCGTCCTGCTCACAGTGTTCAGCTAGATCCGTTCCTGCTATTTACATTTAGTGCAGTCAGTGCGTCCTGCTCACAATGTTCAGCTAGATCTGTTCCTGCTATTTACATTTAGTGCAGTCAGTGCGTCCTGCTCACAGTGTTCAGCTAGATCCGTTCCTGCTATTTACATTTAGTGCAGTGCGTCCTGCTCACAGTGTTCAGCTAGATCTGTTTCTGCTATTTACATTTAGTGCAGTGCGTCCTGCTCACAGTGTTCAGCTAGATCCGTTCCTGCTATTTACATTTAGTGCAGTGCGTCCTGCTCACAGTGTTCAGCTAGATCCGTTCCTGCTATTTACATTTAGTGCAGTGCGTCCTGCTCACAGTGTTCAGCTAGATCTGTTCCTGCTATTTACATTTAGTGCAGTGCGTCCTGCTCACAGTGTTCAGCTAGATCCGTTCCTGCTATTTACATTTAGTGCAGTGCGTCCTGCTCACAGTGTTCAGCTAGATCTGTTCCTGCTATTTACATTTAGTGCAGTGCGTCCTGCTCACAGTGTTCAGCTAGATCCGTTCCTGCTATTTACATTTAGTGCAGTCAGTGCGTCCTGCTCACAGTGTTCAGCTAGATCCGTTCCTGCTATTTACATTTAGTGCAGTCAGTGCGTCCTGCTCACAGTGTTCAGCTAGATCCGTTCCTGCTATTTACATTTAGTGCAGTGCGTCCTGCTCACAGTGTTCAGCTAGATCTGTTCCTGCTATTTACATTTAGTGCAGTGCGTCCTGCTCACAGTGTTCAGCTAGATCTGTTCCTGCTATTTACATTTAGTGCAGTGCGTCCTGCTCACAGTGTTCAGCTAGATCCGTTCCTGCTATTTACATTTAGTGCAGTGCGTCCTGCTAACAGTGTTCAGCTAGATCTATCCCAGCTTAGTGCAGCTACAGGCCATTAGTATGTCTGGAAGGCCAAGAAGGAGAGGCAGACAGTCACAAGCCAATAAGAGAGGGCAAGCAGGCTCTGTGTCTAGTGCTGGTCGTGGAGACGGTGCATCCTCATCAGCCCGTGGCCATGGGACACGCTTGGCCTTTTTTTCGGCAGCTGGCCGTGTTGAGCCGCAACATGCAGAAAACTTGGTCGAGTGGATGACCAAGCCGTCCTCATCCTCCTCATCCTCTCTCACCCATGCCCAGGGTGCTTTGTCTGGCAAAGCAGCGGCCTCTTCCCTCAGCTCAATGTCATCAGTGACTCCTTCCCTAGCTCCACCATGTCCTCCTGAGGATTCCCTCGAACTGTTTGACCACAGTGTTGGGTACATGCTCCAGGAGGATGCCCAGCGTTTGGAAGGCTCTGATGATGATACTGAGCTCGATGAAGGCAGTAACATGAGCACGGACAGAGGGGGTGCCCAAGAAGGACAGCAATCTGGCAGTCATGCTCCCCCTGCTGCAGCATACTGCCAGGTTTGCTCCAGTGATGAGGAGGGAGGGGATGATGAGGTCACTGACTCAACGTGGGTGCCTGATAGGAGAGAGGAGGAGGAGGAGGAGGAGGAGGCGGCACATCACCAACGAGGCAGGATGCCCTCCAGGGGCCAGCCTAAGGGCAGCACATTGACTGCATCACACCCCAAAGCTCCACATGTGCAGGGCGCTGCAGTCTCTGCGCGTTATTCAAAAAGTTCTTTGGTGTGGGCCTTTTTTGAGACGAGTGCATCAGATCGCACCGTTGCTATTTGCAACATATGTCTCAAGCGTATCTCGCGTGGCCAAAACATCTCCCGCTTGGGTACCACATGCTTGACCAGACATATGTTGACCTGCCATGCAGTTCGTTGGCAAGCATATCTAAAAGACCCACACCAAAGAACAAAGAGGATCTCTCCTTGCTCCTCATCAGCTGAGATTTCCAACCCCACTAGACCTTCAGTCCTCTCTGAGACCTGCAGTGAGAGGAATGAAGGTGTAGAATTAGGTGTGTCACAGCCAAGTACTTGTGGGCAATCTGCTTTTGGTACACCAACGTCAGATTGTACCAGGCAAATTTCCCTGCCCCAGCTGCTGCACCGCCGAAAGAAGTTTGCTCCCAGCCATCCACATGCCCAGCGGTTGAATGCTAGCTTGGCAAAATTGCTAGCACTTCAACTGCTGCCTTTTCAGTTGGTAGACTCTGCCCCCTTCCGTGAGTTTGTGGAATGTGCGGTTCCTCAGTGGCAGGTACCCAAACGCCACTTTTTCTCACGGAAGGCGATTCCGGCTCTCTACCGGCATGTGGAAGGCAATGTCCATGCCTCGCTGGACAGGGCGGTCAGCGGTAAGGTGCATATTACCGCTGACTCATGGTCCAGCAGGCATGGACAGGGACGTTACTTAAGTTTCACGGCGCATTGGGTGACTCTGCTGGCAGCTGGGAAGGATGCAGGACAAGGTGCAGTAGTGTTGGAGGTTGTTCCGCCACCACGCCTCCAAAATGCTGATTGTGACACACCTCTCTCCTCCACCCCCTCCTCTTCTTCTTCCTCCATGGCCTCTTCCTCGGAACCAGCGGTGCTCCGTAGGCGTTCAAGGGGCTACGCAAGTACGCAGGCCAAAAGATGCCATGCGGTGCTTGAGCTGGTGTGCTTGGGGGACAGGAGCCACACTGGGGCAGAGGTTCTGTCAGCTCTGCAGGGGCAGGTTCAGAGGTGGTTGACGCCACGCCAACTTAAGGCAGGAATGGTGGTTTGCGACAATGGCACCAACCTCCTCTCTGCCCTCCGACAGGGACAACTGACCCATGTGCCCTGTTTGGCTCACGTCCTTAACTTGGTGGTGCAGCGGTTCTTGGGCAGGTACCCGGGCTTACAGGATGTCCTGAGGCAGGCCAGGAAAGTCTGTGTGCATTTCCGCCGGTCATATAATGCCAGTGCTCGGCTGACGGACCTCCAAAAGGAGTTTAACCTGCCCAAGAACCGCCTAGTCTGTGACATGCCCACCAGGTGGAACTCGACATTGGCCATGCTGCAGCGGCTGCACACGCAGCAGAGGGCCATCAATGAGTACCTGTGCGACTATGGCACCAGGACAGGGTCAGGGGACCTTGGTTTTTTTTCCCCACGCCAGTGGGCCATGATCAGGGATGCATGCACTGTCCTGTCACCATTCGAGGAGGCCACGAGGATGGTGAGCACTGACAGTGCATGCATCAGTGACACTGTCCCCCTTGTCCACCTGTTGGAGCACACGCTGCGTGGAATAATGGACAGGGCACTTGAGGCAGAACAGAGGCAGGAAGAGGAGGACTTCCTTAGCTCTCAAGGCCCCCTTTATCCAGACAGTGTTCCTGCGTGCCCGCCGATCACACAGGAAGAGGACGAGGAGGAGGAGGAGGAAGATTGTGTCAGTATGGAGGTGGAGCCTGGCACTCAGCATCAGCAGTCTTTAAGGGATCAGTCCCAAGGAACACATGGACTTGTACGTGGCTGGGAGGAGGTGGCTGCGGACGTTGTTGTCCTTAGTGACCCAGAGGACTCCGGACCGAATGCCTCAGCAAACCTACGCTGCATGGCCTCCCTGATCCTGCAAAGCCTGCGTAAGGATCCTCGTATTCGTGGTATCAAGGAGAAGGACCAATACTGGCTGGCAACCCTCCTTGATCCACGTTACAAGGGTAAGGTTGCGGACCTTATCTTGCCATCGCAGAGGGAGCAGAGGATGAAACATCTTCGGGAGGCCTTGCAGAAAGGTCTGTGCAACGCGTTCCCAGAGACTGGGAGGTTACAAACTCCTGTTTCTGGACAACGTGTTGCTGAGGCTTCAGTCAGTCAAAGAAGGAGCGGTGGAGAAGGTGGCCGTCTGACCGATGCGTTCAGACAATTTTTTGGTCCGCAGCCCCAAGGTATGATCGGTTCCAGCAACCATCGCCAGCGTCTGTTTTACATGGTGCAGGAATACCTAGGGGCAAGATCAGACTTGGACACCTTTCCCACCGAAAATCCTCTGGGTTACTGGGTCTTGAGGATGGATCACTGGCCAGAGCTTGCACAGTATGCAATTGAGCTACTGGCCTGTCCTGCATCCAGCGTTCTTTCGGAACGCACATTCAGTGCTGCTGGAGGCGTGGTAACCGATCACAGGGTGCGTCTGTCCACTGACTCGGTCGATCGGCTGACCTTCATAAAAATGAATCAGTCTTGGATCACCACCAGCTACCAAGCACCTGATGCTGATGTAACTGAATAATTTTTTTCAGATCCCTTCAAAGACTGCCTATGCTGATGCTGAGTGACTATCCCTGAGTAATTATCCTCTTCCTCCTCAATCATCACGCTGATAGCTTGTAAGAACATTTTTGGTTCTGGGCGCCACCACCAGTGCCTAAGGCACAATTTTTCAGCCCCTGTCTAACAGGGGCATGTAATTACAATTTTTGATGCAATACTTTGCAGCAGGGCTCGTTCCTGCATTCCAACTAGAGTGTCTGTGAGGGGTTGCAGTGTTGTGGCACCAGCACCAGTGCCTAAGACCCAATTTTTCTGCCCCTGTCTAACAGGGGCGTGTAATTACAATTTTTGATGCAATACTTTGCAGCAAGGCTCGTTCCTGCGTTCCAACTAGAGTGTCTGTGAGGGGTTGCAGTGTTGTGGCACCAGCACCAGTGCCTAAGGCCCAATTTTTCTGCCCCTGTCTAACAGGGGCGTGTAATTACAATTTTTGATGCAATACTTTGCAGCAGGGCTCGTTCCTGCGTTCCAACTAGAGTGTCTGTGAGGGGTTGCAGTGTTGTGGCACCAGCACCAGTGCCTAAGGCCCAATTTTTCTGCCCCTGTCTAACAGGGGCGTGTAATTACAATTTTTGATGCAATACTTTGCAGCAGGGCTCGTTCCTGCGTTCCAACTAGAGTGTCTGTGAGGGGTTGCAGTGTTGTGGCACCAGCACCAGTGCCTAAGGCCTAATTTTTCAGCTCCTGTTCAACAGGGGCATGTAATTACAATTCTTGATCTAATATTTCACAGCAGGGCCCTGTGAGGGCTTACAGTGTTTTGGCCACAGCAACACCTAAGGCCCAAATTTCTGCTGAGTATATAGGGCAGGACCCTACTTTCAAACATCTAACTTACAAACGACTCCTACTTGCAAACGGAAGGAGACAACAGGAAGTGAGATGAAATCTACCCCTAGGAAGGGAAATTCTCTCCTGTAAGAGTTAATATGGGAAAACAATTTCTCCTTTCCACTGATGCTTTCCAATCCTTGTTCCACAAAAAAAACCCAAATTCTCAAAAAACATTTTTCATTGGGACAAAAAAGTGAGGTGAAATCTTCTGAAGAGGAGGAAAGACGCAAAACAAATGTCACAGGGGTGATAACCCTTCCCTATGTTTTCCAAAAAGCTTAGAAAAGATTTTTTGGCTGGAGCTAAACACGTTAAAAATGTTCAAAATTACAAACAGATTCTACTTAACAACAAACCTACAGTCCCTGTCTTGTTTTCACCGCCTGTATACTGCTGTTCAGAGTATATAGGGACCTTTCCTTATTTTAATTTGGGTGCGGGGTTCCCCTTAATATCCATACAAGACCCAAAGGGCCTGGTAATGGACTGGGGGGTACCCATGCCGTTTGTCTCACTGATTTTCATCCATATTGCCATGACCCGACATGACATTAAACCCGCAAGCAGTTTTAAATGAGATTTTTTCCTTTAAAAATGACATTTGGTGCAAGGACTGTTCTAAACATGGGAAACACGCGTCACTTTACAGGAATACTATAGACACCCCCCAGGTACGATATTTAAAGGAATATTTCACTTTTTTTTTTTTACTTTAAGCATCATTAAAATCACTGCTCCCGAAAAAACGGCCGTTTTTAAAAGTTTTTTTTGCATTGATACATGTCCCCTGGGGTAGGACCCGGGTCCCCACACGCTTTTTAGGACAATACCATGAAAATTAGCCTTTAAAATGAGCACTTTTGATTTCGAACGTTCGAGTCCCATAGACGTCAATGGGGTTCTAACGTTCGTGCGAACTTGCGGTCCGTTCGCGGGTTCTGGTGCGAACCGAACTGGGGGGTGTTCGGCTCATCCCTACCTGCCAGAAATCTTCCTGTGTACTCTAAGCCTTTGCTGCACTCTTACAGTCAGGTCCATAAATATTGGGACATCGACACAATTCTAATCATTTTGGCTCTACACCACCACAATGGATTTGAAATGAAACAAACAAGATGTGCTTTAACTGCAGACTTTCAGCTTTAATTTAAGGGTATTTACATCCAAATCAGGTGAACGGTGTAGGAATTACAACAGTTTGTATATGTGCCTCTCACTTTTTAGGGGTTCAAAAGTAATGGGACAGATTAACAATCATCCATCAAACTTTCACTTTTTAATACTCCTAATACTACTTTAATCCTTTGCAGTCAATTACAGCCTGAAGTCTGGAACGAATAGACATCACCAGATGCTGGGTTTTTATCCCTGGTGATGCTCTGTCAGGCCTCTACTGCAACTGTCTTCAGTTCCTGCTTGTTCTTGGGGCATTTCCCTTCAGTTTTGTCTTCAGCAAGTGAAATGCATGCTCAATCGGATTCAGGTCAGGTGATTGACATTGCATAACATTCCACTTCTTTCCCTTAAAAAACTCTTTGGTTGCTTTCACAGCATGCTTCGGGTCATTCTCCATCTGCACCGTGAAGCGCCGTCCAATGAGTTCTGAAGCATTTGGCTGAATATGAAGAGATAATAGTGTCCGAAACACTTCACAATTTATCCTGCTGCTTTTGTCAGCAGTCACATCATCAATAAATACAAGAGAACCAGTTCCATTGGCAGCCATACATGCCAATGCCATGACACTACCACCACCATGCTTCACTGATGAGGTGGTATGCTTTGGATCATGAGCAGTTCCTTTCCTTCTCCATACTCTTCTCTTCCCATCACTCTGGTACAAGTTGATCTTGGTCTCATCTGTCCATAGGATGTTGTTCCAGAACTGTGAAGGCTTTTTTAGATGTTGTTTGGCAAACTCTAATCTGGCCTTCCTGTTTTTGAGGCTCACGAATGGTTTACATCTTGTGGTGAACCCTCTGTATTCACTCTGGTGAAGTCTTCTCTTGATTGTTGACTTTGACACACATACACCTACCTCCTGGAGAGTGTTCTTGATCTGGCCAACTGTTGTGAAGGGTGTTTTCTTCACCAGGGAAAGAATTCTTCGGTCATCCACCACAGTCATTTTCTGTGGTCTTCCGGGTTTTTTGGTGTTGCTGAGCTCACTGGTGCATTCTTTCTTTTTAAGGATATTTCAAACAGTTGATTTGGCCACACCTAATGTTTTTGCTATCTCTCTGATGGGTTTGTTTTGTTTTTTCAGCCTAATGGTGGCTTGCTTCACTGATAGTGACAGCTCTTTGGATCTCATATTGAGAGTTGACAGCAACAGATTCCAAATGCAAATAGCACACTTGAAATGAACTCTGGACCTTTTATCTGCTCCTTGTAAATGGGATAATAAGGGAATAACACACACCTGGCCATGGAACAGCTGAGCAGCCAATTGTCCCATTACTTTTGGTTCCCTTAAAAAAGTGGGAGGCACATATACAAACTGTTGTAATTCCTACACCGTTCACCTGATTTGGATGTAAATACCCTCAAATTGAAGCTGAGAGTCTGCAGTTAAAGCATGTTTTGTTCGGTTCATTTCAAATCCATTGTGGTGGTGTATAGAGCCAAAAAGATTAGAATTGTGTTGATGTCCCAATATTTATGGACCTGACTGTATGTTATGGAGAAGAGGAGGAGGGGGTGTTCTGTAAACCTAAAACATTTCCTGTCCTAGGGTGACAATGTTGCCTCTGCTGGGATCAGAAGGTCGGGCAGAGTCCTTTAGCACACATTGCAGACTAATAGGGCGTACACACGGTCGGACTTTGTTCGGACATTCCGACAACAAAATCCTAGGATTTTTTCCGACAGATGTTGGCTCAACCTTGTTTTGCCTACACACGGTCGCACAAAGTTGTCGGAATTTCCGATTGACAACCACGCGGTCACATACACCACATACGACGAGACTAGAAAAGGCCGGTTCAGAACCAAGCGCTGCACCCTTTGGGCTCCTTTTGCTAATCTCGTGTTAGTAAAAGTTTGGTGAGAGACGATTCGGGCTTTTTCAGACTCATGGCTTTCAGATCGTTTTCTGCCGTTCAGTTTGTGCTTGTGGGTTTGTATCTGCTCTTCAGTGCGTGCAGTCAGTTCGTATCAGAGTTTTCTGTGTGATCTTGCCTGCTCGTTGCTGTTTTTCAGGTCATTCTTCACAGGCCTTGCTGTTCTTCAGTGCGTTCTGTTACTTTGTTCTGAGCAGCCGACCATTTTCTAGCCATGTTTCGTATGCGTACTCCTCGTAGAGTTTGTGCTGTGCGGGGGCTTGGTGTTGGGGTCCTGACCTTGACACAAGTCCAGTCCATGAACAGGGTGGGGAGGAGTTCATGGACCAAGAATTGGTTGCTTCAGCGTGACCAGTTCTCTCATATGCCTTTGCTCCGTGAGATCCGTGAGAATAATCCTGATAATTTCAGGAACTTTCTCAGGATGACGGACCCCATGTTTCACCGTTTGTTGGCTTCGCTGACCCCCTATATCAGCAGGCAGGATACCTGCATGAGGCAAGCCATCACTGCGGAGCAGAGGTTGGTTGCTACCCTGCGGTATTTAGCGACAGGGAAAAGCCTGCAGGACCTCAAGTTCTCGACAGGCATCTCCCCCCAGGCTCTGGGGATCATTATCCCAGAGACCTGTTCTGCCATCATCCAGGTCCTGCAGAAGGAGTATATGAAGGTAAGATTTTAATCCTTTTATATCACATTATATTGTATTGAATGTTTGATAATATATTGTATTTCTCTCCTCATTCCCTAATTACCATGATTGTAATATATATCCTTTGTCCTCATGCATGCTGGATTTTTATGTAATTATTATTTTCGGTCCTTCATACATATTTGCCCTTCAATAACCTCCCCAGCATGGTGTCTCCTGCCCTATATTCACCTCATGTAGTTACTTAACAGTGTATTTTATCAGCTCCATAGTAGTGCTTTACCCCAAACACCCCGTAAAATGTTTGGTAATGTTATTTTTGATTTAAATTCAGGCAGAGTGGCAGAGGCTTTTTTTTGTGGTGTCCCCAAATAATTTTTAGTAACCCTCCCTCCCCCAACTGCTAAGTCAGCTGATCCCACTTCTCTATCCTCAATCATCTATCTGCTGACTTTGCCAAACCCATACACACTATACCCATCTCTTTACTGCTCAGATGTATGGATGAATTCCCCAAAGCATGTAGTGCAAGGGCCTGCCTGTATACTTTTCAATGGTACTGTTTAAAGTTTTTGTAATAGCAGAATGTCCAAATGTCCTCAAATGTGTACAATGTGTATTTATATCTTTGTATTATGTCACTTCTTACCTGTCCAGTGGTCTGCCAATAGTGTAACTAAGGAGGGGATGTTCCAAGTAATACCCTGTATTTAGGCATTCATCTCTCAATGAAGTGAAGAGGGTTACTTGTCCAAGAGTTCCCCCCCTATAATGTTAGAAATGGCCCATGAGAGGGGGGGAGGGGGAATATGATAGGTGTACCTTATACTTTGGCCTTGTTAAATTCCCCTTAATAAATGCTATCTGGAGGTTGCCCCATAATGTTTGTGTATAATCTGCTTGCCATGTTTACTGTGAAAAAATAGTAATGTTTATTGTTTTTTCCTCAACAGTTTCCTTCCACGCCACAGGAATGGCAGACTGTGGCCTCCCACTTTGCCCAGCGGTGGGACTTTCCTAACTGCGGAGGGGCAATTGATGGGAAACACGTCCACATCGTCCCACCATACAACTCGGGGTCGTACTATTATAATTACAAGGGGTTTAATAGTATAGTGATGTTGGCGGTGGTGTTGGCTAATTACGACTTCTTGTATGTGGACGTGGGGAAGAATGGCTGGATGTCCGATGGTGGAGTCATCGCCCAGACGGAGTTCTACAGGCGTCTCCAGAATGGCAGCTTGGACTTGCCAACTCCAGAGGACAATGTGGAAGGTCTCCCATTTGTGTTTGTTGCTGATGAAGTGTTTGCGCTGGGGGACCACCTGATGCGGCCATACCCGATGAGGACCCTCACCTCGGAACAGAGGGTTTTTAATTACCGGCTGGCCAGAGCCCAAAGAGTGGTGGAGAACACATTTGGAATCCTGGCCAGCCGGTTCCGACTATTTCTGACACCCATCCATATGGCGGAGTATAAACTGAACCATATAATACTGGCGTGCTGTGTTCTCCATAATTTTTTAAGAAAACATTCTGCCAACTATGCTGGCTCAGTTGGGCCTGAGGCTGGAATCCTACATCCAACAACACTGACGGCGCTTGAAAGTGGCCATCCTGGCTTGCCCTCCCTGACTGCCCGTGATGTCCAGTTAAGATACCTGGAGTTCTTTGCGGGTAGGGGGGCTATCAATATGCCAGACAATATGTGAAGCCTTTTTCAAAAAAAAAAAAAAAAAAGAAATTCTTTGTGGACATTTACTGCTTGTGTTTGTTTTAGCTGACCCTGACAGAAATGTGTGGAGTCCAGAACATGTCGTGATTGTGTAACCTTATTATACAAAGCACTGTTGGCTGGTATTTCCTAAATGCAAAAACACATTTCACTCCAAGTGCACTTGCAACTGCACTGAAACTGCACTTGTAGTGCAAAGTGGATTTGCCCTTAGGAAATAACCCCCATTTTTGCATAAAACAGCAATTACATCACCCCAAAAGTGTTGTAGTGTTGAGACAATAATCCACACATTCTTGAGTAAGCCACTTTTTTATACCTGCACAATCACATGTGCATTTACCAAAGGTTTTTAAAACAAACCAACATGTTTGTTGTATAACAATTTTTGCAGTAGCATTATCAAAAATCGAAATATCCATTTCAGATAAAACAGGCCTGTGTAAAACCAACAAGAAAGCCAAAAAACTTGAACTTACAAAGTTCACATATGGTAAAACCTGTAGGCTATATCAGACATCAGTATTTAGGAACTGGGTTTGATATAGCGTACAGATGGGGGGAAATCATGCCTGGAAAAGCCAAATTTGGAAGATGCACACCAATTTACGAATGTCAACATGTGCTATCTGCCATCAGGGGGGATCAAGGGACGTGTTTTGGGGGAGCAAGCCCTTCCTCACCGCGACTTTATAATTGAGGAAGGGGTTGCACCCCCAAAACGCGTCCATTGATTTCCCGTGATGGCAGATAGCACATGTTGGCACACTGTGTGCATCCTCCAAATTTGGCTTTTCAAAACATTGAAAAAAATTTTAAAAGATTGGACCACAATAAAACAAGTGATTTTGTGGGGTTTAAATTCGCCCCAAAACATCAATGATGTTATTATTTTTTTTAATCACATCATTGATTTTTTGCTGGATGTTTTGCAGTTCGGCATTACACCCCATGATCTCCCCGATCAGGATCTGGGCACTTTCAGAAGTAAAGCGTTCTCTATCCCTCACATCACAATCACCTAAAAAGAGATAAAGAACAAAAAAAAGGTCTCAAAAATCTGCCACCATCCATCTCTTTTACCTGAGCCTGTGGTCGCAGACACTCACCTGTTGTGGTGCCAATCTCCACCACATCTTCTTCTTCCTCCTGCTCTTCTTCTTGGGTTTGGGGTATTTCACCTTCTTCCATAGTTGGGGGTTCTGTGTTCTTCTGGGATGAGGGGTGTCCTCCGAGTCTTTTCTCCCCTATGTAAAACAAAAATGGTATAATTAGAACACAGATATTTGATGGCAGAACTAGAAATAGGAAACATTGCTTGGAAGTGGGGTACAATTGTCTATTTTAGCCGAGTTCCAAGATGTATATTTTTTATTGCCCTTTGTCAAGCTGCAATACTTTACCTGTTTAGTACAAGCTTCACAGATGTAGCCCCCCTATAGTATACACTGGAGCACCTGTGTACCCCCCTAATAAAAATGGTGTTCTGGGGTCCCACACTAGTGCTCCAGTGTCCAGATGTGAAAACAGCTGCTCGGTGTCCTCTCCTTACACACAATCTAGTTTGCATTTCATTCTAGTAACAAACCCATCTACACAAACAAATATTTGGCATCCAAGTAGGCCCCAAAAAATGTGTGAAAATGCATATGGCCTAAACAATGGTGTTCTAGAGGCCGAAAGAAAAATGTTTGATACGAACGAATAATGGGCCCATGAACATTAAAGTTGCCCTTTTAAACGTTACAATTAATAAAAGCATATGGAGCAGAACGAACGGAATAAAGACAGAAAGAATAGGAACACAGCACAACTACTTACTTTTTTGCAGCACTCTCCGGATCTTTTGGTACTGTTCTGGCTCTCTCAACTTCAGGTCCGACCACCGCTTCCTGAGCTTATCTTTAGATCTTCGTACCCCGAAATTCCTGTGAAGGCTTTTGATCACTTTAGCAATGATTTTTGCCTTTCGGATGTTGGGGTGTGGGTAAGGCCCATATTTTCTGTCATAGTCGGACTTCCTCATGATGTTGACCATCTCCAACATCTCCCAAAGGACATATTTGTGGCCTTAAAACGTCTCCTTCTGGATTGGGACGTGCCTGGATCCGGGCTTTCCTCCTCCTCCTCCTCGTTGCTATAATTAGCACACACCTGCTCTAAATCCACCATCATGCTCTTCACCCACTGCGCCGAATGAAAAGGGGCGGGGAATAGACTAGGCAGGCAGAGTTACACGCATGCGCAGTGTGTAAAAGGGGAACACGCGTGCGTATTTAGCCGTATTACGCCATGAGGGCCAAAAAGTCATGTGTGAGACCCTCATATCGGAGGCTCTGGAGAAAGGTATGAGGGGCCAAATTACACCTCAGACACACCTTCGCGTTGTTCCTCCTCCTCCTCCTGCAGGTCCTCCTCCTCCTCCTCCCTCTCCTCCAGGTCCTCCCAGTCCTCCTCCAGGTCCCCCAGTCCTCCTCCAGATCCCCCCAGTCCTCCTCCTCCTCAAGGTCCTACTTCTCCTCCTGCCACATCTCCAACTGCACAGCCACAGCCCGGAAGGAAGCGTGGAAGGAAGACCAGACAGTGATTGCCCTGGATCCAGTCTGGTCGGCCAAAAAATGCAGCCTCTTGTGGTACCACAGCCTGGGAACATAGATGTCATCTACCTGCTTTCCAGATCTCTGCGAATTCTGGACCAGACTGCCCTCCCTTACATATGGACTCCTCAGGCCACCAATTTTGATGTTGAAGAATTGATGTCTGCCGTGGGGGTCCCAGGCTTCACTAATTTCTCCTGTTGATCCAGTGTTGCCTTCCTCTTTGTTTGGTTCTGATCCCTTAATAAAGGATTTTTGTTTGGAATTCTACTCTCCTATGTGTTTTACTTCAAAAATGACAGTTGGTTTGTGAGTGTTCAGGTACATTTCAAATATGCAATGTGAAATGAACAAGGGACACCAACACCAAACAATCTCCTGGAGATTAAATAATAAAAGATATCAATGGTGTTGGGGTAACTTGACACACAAAACACACACAAAAATATTCTGGAATAAAAATAAAAATAACATTGAACAAAGATCAGCCTTGGAAAAAATCCAAACATTAAAGAAAAAAAAAGGCTGAAAATACAAAAAAAAAAAGTCAGATGTGACAACTAATAACAATATATTCAGGGAATCCCACTAAAAAAACACAAATAAAAGTTTGTGAAAAGTGTGTGTGAATATGAGCAGCAAAACTACTTAATTCTTGTCACATTATAAAGAAGAAGAGAGTGCGCTGTATTAAACCATTTTGAACATTGCAGCGTAACGAAAGTGCTGTATCCATTGCGAACGCTAAGTTTACCAGAACGAGCTGTCCCGTGTCGGAATTTCTTCTGAGCATGCGTGGCACTTTGTGCGTCGGAACAGGCCACACACGGTCGGAATTGACGCGATCGGATTTTGTTGTCGGAAAATTTTATCTCCTGCTGTCCAACTTTGTGTGTCGGAAAATCTGATGGAAAATGTCCGATGGAGCCCACACACGGTCGGAATTTCCGACAACACGCTCCGATCGGACATTGTCCATCGGAAAATCCGACCGTGTGTACGGGGCATAAGGATAATGGTGCTGGAGTAAGGGGACATTAAGAAGACAAAGCTAAAGGGGACTGAAGTGTCTCTTTAAAGTGGCAGTAAAGTACGCTTTTTGCTTTATACCTATAGGTAAGCTCAGGGCTTTTTTTCAGGGGGAACTTGGTGGAACTCAGTTCTACCACCTCTGGCTCAGACCCTCTGCTCCCTGCCCACCACTATCACTTGTAAACACAAAAGTTTGGTTTATGTGTTTACAAGTGACAGCTCTGCACTCTGTGTGTAATGCAATCTTGGTATTTAATGACCTTTAAGACCCTCCCACTATTGGATGTGATTTGGAGGGTGTGTGTAGGGGAGCAGTTCTGGGGGGTTGTGGTTGAGTTCCAGCACCTATTGTTTGAGAAAAAAAGCCCTGGGTAAGCTTATAATAAGACTTAACTGTAGGTGCACTAAATATCTTCTAAATCTGCACCTTTTAGGGGATATTTACTTTAGTAGCAGCCGGTGATGTCACACGCGCAAGCACACTGTGTTCTGAATGGATGGTGCTGTCCGTTTAGAGCTCTGGACCATGACTCCCATGTACATGCACAAGGAGTGAAGTCTCCACACTTGGGCATTCAAACTCCTGAAGCCTATGAACCTGAAAGGAAGACTGGATGAAAATGGAAGCCCTGGCAGCGGTGACAGCGCATGCTGGAGAGCTTTATTTTAAGCTAAGTCTGTCATATTGCGCTAGTATTCATTATGACATTATCCTGTAGAAGCCCTTTTTTTGTGATTTACTACCACTTTAGGACCTAATTAACCAGGCAGAGCATGGGAATAAAGACGAGGGAGAACATTGAAAGTCATTGTTAGGGCACCAAGTGCTGTATCCTGTAGAACAGACATGACCCGATATGTATGGATCTGCACAGAGAACACCAGGCTCAACACTAAACAGGAAAAAATGTGTTTTATTAGGGAAACAAGACAAGTGATCAGCATAACAATAAGTACACCGAGTACAATCTGAATCTAATAAGTGAAAGTGATTGCAACTAAGCAAAGCTACCTAAATGTAATCTGGCCATAGATGGTTTGAAATTTGTCTGGTTCAGCAGGAACTGGCAGACATTTGATCCATCTATGGGCAGGCTGGTTGTATTGAAGTCAATTTATTGATCAACTTCAGTACAACCAGCTTGTTGGGTTTTCTTGCCCAATCACAGCTATAGCCACCAGCAGTGATCATTGTATTCTGCCAGTGGGGAAGACTGCCTGCGTTCCCCTCCAGCACAACACAATAGCACTATGGGAT
This sequence comes from Lithobates clamitans, assembly GCA_037952925.1. Lineage (NCBI taxonomy): Eukaryota > Metazoa > Chordata > Amphibia > Anura > Ranidae > Lithobates > Lithobates clamitans. The sequence continues at coordinate 1,454,138 of JBBGZY010001372.1, forward strand.
GGATTCCCCCATCTACACTGACTGTGTTTATGGAGGAATTGAGCAATTTTCTTTCTTGCAACCTGTGGTATGGCCTGCCTACCTAACTAAGCTATGTCCAGATGGCGGGAAAAAACAGACAAAGAAGTACCAGGAACAGGATTACAGGTTATAAGAAGCAGAGCACATGGGGCACAGAGGCAAAGCACTGAGGCACTGTAGAATACTAGAAGAGAAGTTAAATACCCTCCCAGCAAACAGTATCAGGTGGAGACAAATGGCTTAATCTGTTGGTTACAAAAATACACCCACTGGTGGGCACCAGTATAGCACCCTTCAGATCTGTAAACCACAGTGCCACCAGCAGGTGATCCAGTTGATGACAGTCACATTTAAACTAAAACCTTTCCTCTTTAGCTATAGATTAAATAATGAATACCAGAGCCTCTGTCATGTTTTTAATATTGGCTTTATATGCACCAAGGAGATTTCCATTGCTTCCTGTCTAAGGGACCCCGAATCATCAGGAAAGGAATTTAAAAAAGTGTAGCAAATAGGGACATGGAGAGCAATCCCTGACAGAAGTCAGTTGTTGTTGTGACAGTGCTGGGCCAGTATGTGGTTTGGTATTACTGGAGGGGATCTGGTATTTGTTGTCCTTCAAGAGGGTATTCGGCCAATGGAAGATATGATGTAGGTGGGCCTTGTTAGGGTCCCAGCTGCTGCCTGTCTGGTAGCAATGGAAAGGCATTCCACAAGAGAGATTCAAAAGGCTGTAGAGGCATGCTAAATATATAAAATTACCATTTATAATTACCAGCACACCACAGATCTTCAAAACCTTTCCAAAGGCTTTATTCAAAGTGATCAAATCACAGTGAAGAAATGCAACATTTTGGGGCTGTACTGGACCTCTTCATCAAGCATGTGATCACTGGAGGCCACATCTATCTTCACCCATCTTCCTTCTGGGTCCGCGGACACCGGTTGTGTGACTGGCCAGAGCCGCATGATGCCACTCCCACACAGAGCTGCCGGTCATGGCACAGGGCTCTGAAGAAATGGCATGGGTGGGTGTTCCTTCAGATTGCATGCACCAATGACATAATTGGCAGCATATACAGTAAATATCTCCTGAACAGTGCATGTTTAGGAGATATTTACAGCATCTATAGGTAAGCCTTATTATAGGATTACCTATAGGTACAATAAATGCATGGGAGTTTACTTCTTCTTTAAGGATGTTTATTGGAGATCACAGTCCACAGGTGGTAAGTAAAGCCAACATGTTTTCGGTAAGGGCCTCCCTTTTGTCAGGGCTGTGATAGTGGGTGTGGTCATCACTGACCTGGAACTGAAGGTCAATTATGATTTAGCCTATACTGTAATGCAGGCCATACATGGAGCTAATTTGCAGGAGAGAAATTTGCTCGATACCCCATTAAAACAGGCAGTGTTGACAGGGGAATCTCTCCTCCCAAGCCTTTGCATTCCCCCTGTGGGGGTGGGGGAAACTGTCCCTGCCTGGAGAAGATAGTGATTATTGCTAGGGGCTATATTAGCCACTAGTGATAATCATATGTAAAATAAAGAAAAAAACTGCGCTTGGAAAAGAAAAAAGAAAAACAAGCTGCGGTCATAAGTGTAGCCCACCAAAATAAATAAAAAAAGGAAGAACCGCGCTATAAAGTGATATAAACAATAGTCCAATTGTGAAGTCTCAAAAAAATGAAATAAATGGTCCCAGTAACAGTCCAGACAAAGAGGATAAATATGTGATATGAAATTCTTCCAAGGGAAAACAATGATGGCGGACACAGTTAGCAGAACACACCAATATATATTGCGCTTACCAGAAGTAAGCCGTAAAAGGGCGAGTGACCCAGCCTGGGCCTTTAAATATACGCTCCAGATGAAGCAGGAAGGGCGCCCTCGTCCCGTGGATCCACAAATTATGGTCCGAAAAAATATAACAAAAATATATAGCGTAATATTGTTTACATAAACACCACGCCAAACCAAAAAAGAAGTGACACTCAATTGACCTTAAATCATGTGTGATCATATAAAATCCTATGCTGAATAGCTAGGACAATGTAGTGAGTATCATGCAATCATGCAAAAATAAATAGAATCAAAGAATCAAATATAGGTTACAAATTATAAGTGGGTAAAAGATGCAACGACTCCCAAAATCTGCTTACCAGATATAATTGGACAGTCGACGTGTATAAATCACCCCAAAATTATATGAAAGATTGTGAGGAAAAAACTCCCACCAGGTGCTGAGAAAACTAATAGTACGAGCTGCTTACCAGAAGACAGACCCTCATATGCAGATATAGTGAGATCAGGAACCAAACACCAAAGGAGCAGACATTAAACGGACCTTAGGGAATGTCCCCTTACCAGACAAGTAAAGCAGAAAGGCAGATGTATTGCGGTCTCAGCCAGACTCCCGAGCGGAACGGTGTAACCACGTCTTGCCCTCTCAGTCCGGACTCAGCAGCACATATGTAATGAAGAGCCAATAGTGTAATACTGAACTGTATGAACTTGTGATGCAATTTGTGCGTTCATAATTATAAGGGCCATTCCTATGAAACTGGTGTTGTAGCTTACGTACAGCTACCATTGAACAATAGTGCCTGATTGGAGATAAAGGTTGAACAAACAGACAAACCAAAAATCGGTAAATGTGACCAATTATATCCTCTTGGTATGAATGTATAGATGTATCTTCAATCGTTCATCCATAAAAAGGGTGGATACATGACCTCATCAAGTAAGTCAACTGCAGAGGTTATGTAAAAAAGGGAAAAGGAATATTAAAACCAATAAAGAAGATTTTACTTTCATTATTCCAACCCGGAGTGCGGCTGTCCAGATTTTTCATTGCACCTAAACCATTGGAATAGCAATTGCTAGCACCTGGAGCTCTCACAATCATTCACCCAGCGGAGGACGGGAGATTTGAACCCAGTTACCTAGAGCGGTGGTTACCAACCTGCCTATTTCAAGTATCTGGACTTTTGCTACACATTTTCTTTCCACCAGCTCGGCTATGTCCCCGCATCATTAAGGTACATATATTTCATTATTACCTTGGTACATTGGAATCCACTCCTGGTCTTAGAGTGAGGGAGCACATTGGATATCCATTATGGATTGTACCAGCACGCAAGAGCCTGTTGCGGAAGCAGCTTTTAGCAGAACTCTTACAGCACCATCTAATAATCCTTTGAGACAGCCACTACAAGCACACACTTTACAATCATCGGAAGACGATGAGATACAATTGATAAGGCTCTTCAGTAAATTAGAACAATTGATGGCTAAAGAAATCAGAGCATAGAGGGACATAACTTTTCTCACGGAATATATATCAATACTGCACATTCCTCGAGGACTAAGGATCAAAAAGTTTCCCACCTCGGATTTATTTGATGAAAATTTCAAAAAAGAGTGGACGGACACTCTAGATACCTGTTCCTTTAAACTCATGGAAGTTTTGATTGCCTTAAAGAAAAAGGAAACAGAGAAATTACAGCTAGACATATCTACAATACAGAAAGACCTCACCACCTCCCAAACATCTAAAGGTTTCTCTGAGCTTGATGAAAAGCTAAATAGAAAATTGGATCGAATGGAAAAAGCAGTAATTGACACCAAGAAGGGCAAAATGGCCCGAGATAAGGATGACTACCAAGGAAACAGGGTCTATACCTGGAATAGGTCACTTTATAATTCCAGCAGATCCCGCAAAAACCGAGGCAAACGAGTGAACTTTTCCGATCATGAAGGAGAGTCAGCCGACAACACCTTAGCACGTACCGTGTCAAACTCGTCACTGGATAGATCTTCAACCCCATTGGAGCCCATTAGATCTACCAACGGCCAAGCCTCTGGAAACCCTCACAGGTCCAGACCAACAAAGAAAAAGAAACCATTTTCAAGAAGACAAGAAGAGGCGGCAGGAAACACAAGCGCCACGAGCAACTCACGCTACACATTGCGAGAGAAGACGCCGAGGAAGTAAAACACAGTGTGATCAATCTGTCCAAAAAACAACTGAATACAGAAGAAATTGGCCTTTTAGCGAAAGGCTTGAATTTTTGTCCTACTAAACATTTCAATCTTTTTGAAACGATCTTGGACATTAATAGGTTTGCAAGGACTTTAACTCTTAGAAAACACTTTTTTGATTGCGCAGCAGATGAGTCTAATGGGTCCGTAGACAGCTGTGACACAGGTGAGTCCTTGTCTTCAACCATATTATTTGTTGACAACTGTGTTCTACAGGATTTAACTGATTTGGCACATGAGTCGGATTCTTTTCCTCTGGATCCCATGGATGTTCACATTGATATCTCTAGGGGCAGATCAGATTTTTATCTGGTGGCAGCCAGGGGCAAAGATCTTAACACATTCCAAAAAATGGTAGAGGGAGACTTGATACACCTGGCTCACAGCTGTAATAAAAAGAAATTTGCACAGGACAATCTGACCATCAAGGAGAGACAGGCGTTCAAAAAGCTCTCCACAGATGATCAGATAGTCATTAGGAACGCAGACAAGGGTGGTATGGTAGCAGTCTTGGACGCAGAAGCTTATAAGAGTGAAGCCTTACGCCAACTATCTGACAAACATACATACCAGAAACTGCCTTCCAACCCCATGATTTCCTTTAAAAACAAACTCTCTACACTCATAGATAGAGCTATACAAGTCGGTATATTTACCCCTAGAGAGAAAGAATTTCTCATTCCAGAAAACCCTATAACACCAGTGTTCCATCACTTACCAAAGATTCATAAGGGGTTAAATCCCCTTACAGGACGACCTATAGTGGCAGGTATAGGCTCCTTAAATGAACGTTTAGGGGAGTGGGTAGACTCCCATCTACAACCAATAGCCACTAGCCTCCCTGGTCACATAAAGGATACAAACGATTTGTTGAATAAACTCCAAAACATCAAATGGGAAAACAATTTTAGATGGATCAGCTGTGATGTGACGAGTTTATACTCTAGCATCCCACACCATCTGGGGATCCAGGCAGTCACTTACTTTCTCAGAAAAACAGGTAAATTTTCCCTGATGCTTCAGGAGTTTATTGTGCAAGCTCTAGAGTACCTTTTAACATACAATTTTTTCATGTTCGACGGAGACTATTTTCTCCAAAAATGCGGGGCCTCCATGGCAGCCAAGTTTTCCCCCTCACTGGCCAATATTTATATGGGCTGGTGGGAGAGGTCCCGCATCTTTGGACCAGATAGTCCCCGCCGTAAAGACACTGTCTTTTTCTGTCGCTTTATAGATGACTTATTGTTTATCACATCAGATGGAGAGGCAGATTTAGACAGCTGGCTTGCATACTTTAACCACTTGAGCCCCGGACCATTATGCTGCCTAAGGACCAGAGGTCTTTTTCCAATTTGGCACTGCGTCGCTTTAACTGCTAATTGCGTGGTCATGCAATGCTGTACCCAAACGAAATTTGCGTCCTTTTCTTCCCACAAATAGAGCTTTCTTTTGATGGTATTTGATCACCTCTGCGGTTTTTATTTTTTGCGCTATAAACGGAAAAAGACCGAAAATTTTGAAAAAAAATGATATTTTGTACTTTTTGTTTTAAAAAAAATCCAATAAACTCAATTTTAGTCATATATTTAGGCCAAAATGTATTTGGCCACATGTCTTTGGTAAAAAAAATGTCAATAAGCGTATATTTATTGGTTTGCCCAAAAGTTATAGCGTCTACAAACTAGGGTACATTTTCTGTAATTTACACAGCTTTTAGTTTATGACTGCCTATGTCAATTCTTGAGGTGCTAAAATGGCAGGGCAGTACAAACCCCCCCAAATGACCCCATTTTGGAAAGTAGACACCCCAAGGAAATTGCTGAGAGGCATGTTGAACCCATTGAATATTTATTTTTTTTTGTCCCAAGTGATTGAATAATGACAAAAAAAAAAAAAAATATTTACAAAAAGTTGTCACTAAATGATATATTGCTCACACAGGCCATGGGCCTATGTGGAATTGCACCCCAAAATACATTTAGCTGCTTCTCCTGAGTACGGGGATACCACATGTGTGGGACTTTTTGGGAGCCTAGCCGTGCACGGGACCCTGAAAACCAATCACCGCCTTCAGGATTTCTAAGGGTGAAAATTTTTGATTTCACTCTTCACTGCCTATCACAGTTTCGGAGGCCATGGAATGCCCAGGTGGCACAAAACCCCCCCAAATGACCCCATTTTGGAAAGTAGACACCCCAAGCTATTTGCTGAGAGGCATGGTGAGTATTTTGCAGCTCTCATTTGTTTTTGAAAATGAAGAAAGACAAGAAAAAACATTTTTTTTTCTTTTTTCAATTTTCAAAACTTCGTGACAAAAAGTGAGGTCTGCAAAATACTCACTATACCGCTCAGCAAATAGCTTGGGGTGTCTACTTTCCAAAATGGGGTCATTTGGGGGGTTTTGTGCCACCTGGGCATTCCATGGTCTCCGAAACTGTGATAGGCAGTGAAGAGTGAAATCAAAAATTCACGCCCTTAGAAAGCCTGAAGGCGGTGCTTGGTTTTCGGGGTCCCGTGCGCGGCTAGGCTCCCAAAAAGTCTCACACATGTGGTATCCCCATACTCAGGAGAAGCAGCAGAATGTATTTTGGGGTGTAATTTCACATATTCCCATGGCATGTTTGAGCAATATATCATTTAGTGACAACTTTGTGCAAAAAAAAAAAAATTGTCTCTTTCCCGCAACTTGTGTCGCAATATAAAATATTCCATGGACTCGACATGACTCTCAGCAAATAGCTTGGGGTGTCTACTTTCCAAAATGGGGTTATTTGGGGGGGTTTGGAACTGTCCTGGCATTTTATGCACAACATTTAGAAGCTTATGTCACACATCACCCACTCTTCTAAGCACTTGAAGACAAAGTCCTTTCTGACACTTTTTGTTTACATGAAAAAGTTATTTTTTTTTGCAAGAAAATTACTTTGAACCCCCAAACATTATATATTTTTTTAAAGCAAATGCCCTACAGATTAAAATGGTGGGTGTTTCATTTTTTTTTTCACACAGTATTTGTGCAGCGATTTTTCAAACGCATTTTTTGGGGAAAAAACACACTTTTTTAAATTTTAATGCACTAAAACACACTATATTGCCCAAATGTTTGATGAAATAAAAAAGATGATCTTAGGCCGAGTACATGGATACCAAACATGACATGCTTTACAATTGCGCACAAACGTGCAGTGGCAACAAAATAAATACATTTTTAAAAGCCTTTAAAAGCCTTTACAGGTTACCACTTTAGATTTACAGAGGAGGTCTACTGCAAAAATTACTGCCCTCGATCTGACCTTCACGGTGATATCTAACATGCATGGTGCAATTGCTGTTTACGTTTGACGACAGACCGCCGCTTGCGTTCGCCTTAGCGCGAGAGCAGGGGGCGACTGGGGTGCTTTTTTTTTTTTTTCTTTATTATTTTTTTGCTTTTTTATCTTATTTTTAAACTGTTCCTTTCATTTTTTTTTTTTTAATCATTTTTATTGTTATCTCGGGGAAATATCCCCTATGATAGCAATAGGTAGTGACAGGTACTCTTTTTTGAAAAAATTGGAGTCTATTAGACCCTAGATCTCTCCTCTGCCCTCAAAGCATCTGACCACACCAAGATCGGTGTGATAAAATGCTTCCCCAATTTCCCAATGGCGCTATTTAAATCCGGCGAAATCTAAGTCATAAAATGCTCATAGCTTCCGGTTTCTTAGGCCATAGAGATGTTTGGAGCCACTCTGGTCTCTGATCAGCTCTATGATCAGCTGGCTCAATCACCGGCTGCATTCTCAGGTTCCCTGTTGAGACAGGAGAGCCAGAGAAAAACACGGAAGATGGTGGGGGGGCATTCCCTCCCACGACTTGTAAAAGCAGTCTAGAGGCTAATTAGCCACTAGGATTGCTTTTACATGAAAGCCGACCGCTGGCTGAAAAGAATGATACCAGGATGATACCTAAACCTGCAGGCATCATTCTGGTATAACCACTCAAAGTTGTGAATGGCGTACCTGAAGACAAAAAAATGGTTAACAATAAAGCACAGTAAACGGTAAAGTATAAAAAATTGCATACCTGAAAAGCAAATATGATAAAACATAATAACAATAAAACATTGCAGAATAGAATACAGTAAAAAAGAGCAGAACAATAGAGAGAATAGAGAGAGAGGGAACAATAAAACGACAACTATTTTTTTTAATTTTATATATTTTTTGTTTTACACTTTTTTTGTAACTAACTTTTATAACTGTAACCGGTTCCAGGTTCGGGTCTCTCAAAATGCGATGGCATCTTGGGAGACCCTGTGAAAGTGTGCCTAGTCTGTGCAATGCTGTACCCTACGCTAATACTCAACTAGTGCATGGTAGCGTTCAAAACATTCACCAATGCAAAGACCAGGATTGTCAGGACAGGAGGGACAATAATAGCGGGTGTCACGCCTATATCAGCACTTGCTGCAGACACAACATCTTTTTTGGGGGGGTTTGTTGGGTAGGGGTACTCGGGAGGACATAAAGAAAATGCCTCTCATGCAGCCGACTGCATTTGGTTGGGGATGTGAATGGGGGAAGTACGGGCGCTGCAGAAGTGGTGGGTTCCCAATTAGGATTGGCGAATGCAGCAGGAAGGGCATTATGGGCACGACGGCCTGTGTTTGTCTTCTTGGTGGCAGCGGGACACTACTTGTGCTTGCCACCTCACCAGCTTGAACTGCACTTATGGGACTCGCCACGTCACCAAGTGTTACTGCAGTGCTGGTTTGACTACGACTGGGGTGTACTACGCCGCTGGTGCTTGCCAGTTCCCCAAAACGCTACCAAAAAAAAAACTGTTAGCGAGGGCGTGGCTTGGCGCGCGGCTCGGATGGAAGCACACTAGCAGAGCTCCGTAGGTCACACAGCCTTACAGCCTGACACCCTGCAGCAGAGCACTCAATCCCGGGCAGAAAGCTCCACACCACCCCGCAGACACGATCCCGCTGTGGAAAACTGCCATCTGCTGCCAGGAACATCGCCGATTTCCTGATACAAACGCCGGCGGCGAGCAGCAGCAAGGCCGGTCCCAAGATGGCGCCGACGCAACAGAACGAGCTCCACAAGGAGGATTTCAGTGGAGACTCTGAATCTACAGAGGACACAGGTAGGGGCAAATCCAGAGTGAACAAACCCCTGACCTATGCAGACATGTCTGTATTCTCGGCAGACATTAAATCCACGTTTTCAGCAGCTATTACGGACCTGAAAACTAACTTAGTAGTGCTCACTGAAAAGCTGGCGGCCTCAGAACACGCAGGGAGACAGAGAGACAAGGCCATACACAGATTGGATCAGGTCACTGTCTCACATGCTCAGCACTTTATTGACCTGAATAGACACGTGGAAGACCTCGACAACAGGGGCAGGAGGAACAATATCAGGGTGAGGGGGATCCCCGAATCAGTGGAGGCAGACCAGATAACTCCGGCCCTCCAGAGGGTCTTTAACAGCCTCCTTGACAGGCAGGAAGAGACAGAAATAGAGTTTGTCAGGGCTCCCAGAGCTCTCCGGCCTAAAGGCCCTGATACTGCCCCACCACGTGACATCATATGTTGCTTACAGAACTTTCAACTGAAGGAAGATATAATGCGCAGAGCAAGAAGAAATGACAGGATCATCTTTAATGGTGAAACCATAATGCTATTCCATGACTTATCACAAATTACATTAAAAAACCGCAGAGCCCTGCGACTGCTTTTGGATAAGCTCAGGGAAAGGGATCTCAGATACACTTGGCGCTTCCCTTTTGCGCTCATTGTTTCGGCAAATGGTCACCAACATGTGCTCCGCACCCCAGCAGACCTTCCTGATTTCTGTGCAGGACTATGCATTGACCCAGTGGATCTTCCAGACTGGTACGCGGACTTTGCATTGCCACCACATGACAGAAGCCCACCTCGGTCGCCATTTTCCATACCTGAGAAGAGATTCTCTAAGAAGATGAAGCAAGGGAGATATGGAGGCTCTAAGCAGGGCACCCCAAATTCGAGATCGAGAGTAGATCGTGATCAGGCAGAAGACTAAAGATCTAGATGAACTCCCCCCTCATTGGTCACAATGACTCAATTCCACGCACCAGTTCACTATCAGTTAACTATTATATTATTTTTTTTTTTTTTTTGTGTTTTGTCAGCCCGGGCTCGCCTCTTAAACTATCTTCTAATAAGTTACTGTTAACGCAAAGAGAGCCAGAGCACAACAGAGATTGTTGGCAAATGTTAAATGACAAAATGCTAACCTACTTTTGCATAATAATTTTATCCGGTAGTCGTAAAGGTACGGGTGGAATAAAAGTCATAGGTGGTCACGACACTTTGAAGGTGATGACCATGAGGGGTGATGAGAAAGTATTATGCAGTTATTGTTTGAGATTTTTTAACAGTTTGTCTGCCCCGCATATTTTGGGGAGTTTGGATGCTCTGTTAGTCAGGGTGAATTCACCAAATTCTTTTTTTTTTATTATTGCAGTTTATATGTAAGGCTGTGTGTTACATGGAGACACGGTTAGCCGGTTATACCTCCAGTTTTCAAATTGTTTTTCTGTGCTCTTTTACAGACACAGGATACATTCTCAATTTGCCCAACATACAAGGCGGCCGCCTCCCTTTGCCCCACAAAGTGATCTGGTGCTTTCAGTAGACCACCAGACACACTATTTCTCTAGATAGGGCCCTATCTAGAGGTAACCTAATCTTAATTGTTGTTCATTGTTCTTTTTTCTCCTTTTTTTCTTTTCCTTCTCTCTCTATTCTTTCTAACGACCATTCTTTTTTCTTGTAGACCTTGATCAGTCGCGTTGCCCGCCTCACGAATCCACTGATTCCGTGTAAGTTCATTTTTCCAGAGCCTAGTTCTCGACACAACGTCTGAGTCTGCACCATGGCCTACTCATTCCTGGGACGTAAGCCTACGGTGATATCACATAACGTTCAAGGGTTGAACATACCCGAAAAATGTAACACGTTACTCAGAGAAATCAAAAAAGGTAAGCCACATTTTATATTACTGCAGGAGACACACTTTAGAACCGGACATATCCCCAGGCTCACTGACTCAACCTTTACTAGGGCATTTCATGCCACTAACGATCAGGCAAAGACAAAGGGGGTTACAATTTTAGTCAACAGGAGTGCTCCCTTTGTTTTGTCGGAACAACTGACAGACCCGGAGGGAAGGTACATTTTCCTGAAAGGGACATACGGAGAATTGCCCATCACCATAGCGAATGTCTATTTCCCAAATAAAGCCCATTTAGCCTTCTGCACTCAAATGGTGAATAAATTGCAGGATTTCACTTCGGGATGTCTGATCATGGGAGGAGACTTCAACATACCCTTGAATCCCTTGACAGACACCTCTAATGGGTCGACTAGTATTAGACACAGGACACTGAAGAGCATCAAAAACCATCTTCACTCCCTTAAGCTGATAGACTCCTGGAGATTCCTAAACCCGACCGGTAGAGACTTCACGTTTTATTCAACGCCCCATGAGAAGTATGCACGGCTAGACTACCTTTTTATTACACAAAATGACCTCCACACTCTCACAGAGGCATACATAGGCACACAATCCATATCCGATCACGCCCCTATTGCCCTAACCCTAGACTTGACTAAAAGGACACCAAAATCCCAGATTTGGAGACTTAACTCCTCCATACTCACAGACCCTACTTACGTACAAGATCTGAAGGACTCTCTGAGAGACTTTTTTGACCGAAATACTACGCCAGGGATGGACCCAATAACACTTTGGGAGGCCAAACATTTTGATAAATCGCATCCACTACCTTGAAACTTTACACAAACAGTCCCTGTCGGCCTCGACGGCCTCGGAATTATTGGACACTAGGAAATCCCTGCAGAACCTCCTTGACACTAAGGCAAAACGCTTCTTGTTCTTCAAGAAGAAGATTTACTACGAGGGAGGTAACAAACCTGGGAAGACACTAGCAAGGGCTTTACGAACGCACACACACAACACTAACATTCCGGGTATCAAACGTGCAAACGGCTCTTTAGATGTCTCCACAGAAGATATTGCAAAACATTTTCACGAATACTACACAAACCTGTACAATTTACCACTACAACATAAACTACCAGGAATGACAGGTGACAGATCACAGATCATCAGAGAGTACCTAGTAAAAAGCGGACTCCCATCTTTGGAAGACGCAGAGGCTAATACATTAGAATGCCCAATTGACAGATTTGAGATCAAACTCGCCATTAAAGATCTGAAACAAGGCAAAAGTCCGGGCCCGGACGGGTACACGGCAATTTACTATAAAACATTCACAGATCTCCTGACGGCTCCCCTGGCGGCGGCCTTGAACTCCATGTCTGACTCCAAGGAGACACCACCTGAATTACTCTCGGCATTCATTACGGTCATCCCAAAAGAAGGCAAAGACCCTCATGAATGTGCTAGCTACCGTCCTATTTCTTTGTTGAATATAGACGTGAAAATTTTTGCAAAAATACTTGCCAACAGACTGAAACCCATCCTCCATAAACTAATTGGCCCCGAACAGGCAGGTTTTATGCCCGGTCGGGAGGCCAAGGATAATGTTATTAAATCTTTGTTGCTAATAAACAAAATTAGAACAAGCGATACAGAGGGCCTTCTCCTGTCCACGGATGCGGAGAAGGCCTTCGATCGAGTGGCCTGGGACTATATGCTGGCCACCTGCAAACACGTGGGTTTGGGCACGAAGATGTTGGCTTGGATTTCAGCACTTTATCAAAAGCCTACGGCTAGATTAAAAATCAATGGCACACTTTCCGAGAGAGTTCACATTGCCAACGGTACAAGACAGGGGTGTCCATTATCCCCTCTCTTGTTTATACTGTCCTTGGAACCATTCATCAGAAAAACCAACTTAAATCCCTCGGTAAAGGGCTGGCTGGTAGGGGATAGGGAGTTCAAGATCGCCGCATATGCGGATGACCTGTTGTTTTTTGTCTCGGGGCCACATATCACTCTCCCCAATCTCATGCAGGAATTTGGACTTTATGGTTACGTTTCTAACTTAAAAATAAACTATTCCAAATCAGAGGCCCTGAACATTTCGCTTAACGCCCACTCACTTTCTTCTGCAATGACCAACTCCCCCTTCAAATGGGATCCCAAAAAACTGAAATATTTAGGGGTTAATTTAACGCCACAGATCTCGTCATTATATGACCAAAATTTCCCCCCGCTATTGAAAAGCATTGACAGAGACCTACACAACTGGCACACGGGAACCTTTTCGTGGTTTGGCAGGGCGGCCATCATTAAAATGACCGTTCTGCCCAAGCTCCTCTATGTAATACGCACATTACCGATCAAGCTACCACCAAGCTTGTTTAAGACCTTAAGAACCCTGTTCGTGAGATTTATCTGGGCTCACAAAAAACCTAGAATCAAGTTCGAAGCATTAATGAAAGCAAAAGAAATGGGGGGGCTTGGAGTTCCCAACCTGAGAGATTACTATATAGCATCACACGCTGCCAGGATCATTGATTGGCATTGTCATCGGGACAGTAAGGATTGGGTGGGGTTGGAGATGGCCCTCTTTTCCACGCCACTTTCTTTCACTCCTTGGGTACAATGGTCCAATTACCCTGACAAACTAAAGCACCACCCCATAACAGGTACCACTCTCAAATTGATGCATGATTTACCCAGAGGTAAAGTGATCACCTCAGCGTTAGGCCCATTAACACCAATGAAAGACAATCCGGGTTTTATCCCAGGGCTTGATAACCCCCACCTTCAGTCTCCTAACAATGACAGACCTTTATTAGCAGGCGAATGTTATCACCAGGGTAAAGTCAAGGAGTACCAGGCCCTAAAAAGGGTCGACAATGTAGCAGAGCTGCCCTTTTGGGTGTACTTACAGGTTAGAAGCTATCTCAAGGAAAACCACAAGGGGGGAGACTTCTCTAGACCCCTGACGGAGTTTGAGTCGGTGTGCCGTAAGGGGGAACCGGTTAACAGAACAACGTCCATGGCGTATGCCTGGCTACAGGAAGCAAAGGGACCAACAGATGACAGACTTAGGAAGGGATGGTCTGACGCCCTACAGATAAACATAACTTCTACACAATGGAAGAACGCTTGTATTTTAGCACATAAGTGCTCCATAAGCACTAAGGTCCAAGAAACTGCGTACAAATTGATGACACGGTGGTATCTAACACCAATGAGACTAAACAAATGGTTCCCACAAGTGCCAGACCGCTGCTGGCGTTGCATGAAAGATAAGGGTTCGTTGTTGCATATCTGGTGGCAATGCCCTTTAATCGCTAACTACTGGAATGAAGTTCTTGACCTAATTAAACTGATTACGGAGACAACTCTGCCTCTCGATGCAGCGAGCTGCCTAATGCACATCTCCAACTGGCCTCTAAAAAAATACAAGCGTTCTCTCACAAGACACCTATTAAATGCTGCCAAATCATTAATCCCAATTTACTGGAAATCTACACGAGTTCCAACAGTCTCTGAATGGTTACGCAGAGTAGCAGACTTCCATGAAATGGAAGATACACTTGCTCAATCCAATGAACAGGTAGAAAGCTTTCTTGAGACCTGGCGTCCCTGGATCGTTTTCAAATATTCCAAGGCTTTCAGTGACATTAAAGATGTCCAGACATCTGGTCCTGTCTGAGACAGGATAGCAGGTATTTACATCAACAAGCTCCACTTGGATGCAATCAGCTGGGCAACGCGATCGATTGATTGATTGATTATCCGCTTGACATCTACTTGACGAGGTAATGGTCATAAATCTCTTTATTCTGTTCACCTTTTCCTTTTTTTTTTCCCCTTTTTTTTATTTTTCTTTTCTTTTCTCATTTCCCGTGACACGTATTGTCTTTCCTGACTCCGACATGCAAGTCAGATGATTATCTCCTTAACTTTATTACTGAGGATAACTGGTCATGACAAAGTTAAGTGTATAAGACATGAGAGCTATAACAATGTCACATTATATATCCAAGGATGCACTTAACAATACTGTTGTCTTTTCACATTATAAAAGAAATTGTTCACTTTCGATAATATTGCAAACTAGCGAGGACCAAACATGGCTTTATGTGGATCTTTGCTGTGATTACAGTTAACTTGATTTGTACTGTCTTGTCAACTTTTGAATAAACTATTTTGTGATGTAAAAAAAAAAAAAACTGTTAGCGATCGCAGGGATCAGGCCTG
The DNA here is from genome assembly GCA_037952925.1 of Lithobates clamitans. NCBI lineage: Eukaryota > Metazoa > Chordata > Amphibia > Anura > Ranidae > Lithobates > Lithobates clamitans. The sequence goes on from JBBGZY010001372.1 coordinate 1,469,443, forward strand.
ACTCTGCGAACGCTGCAGTTATGTGTTTAGTCTTTTGTAAGTGACAGTGATCGATCGATACTGCACTTGGGTGGGCTGGGCCGGGTGGAGGGGCAAAACACAAGTGCTAGCAGGTATCTGTGCTGATCCCGCTAACACTGCGTTTTTGGGAACCCTAAACTGCTGGGGACGCTAGTATAGATCTGATCGGATCAGATATTGATCCGTTCAGATACTATACCACTAAGGGAAGTGTACGGTGCGTGCGTGGGTGTTAGCAGTACTGGTGCTAACCTGACGCTGCCTGGGGCTGGTGCTTGCTTGCCAGTTCACCAAAACGCTACCAAAAAACTGTTAGCGATCGCAGGGATCAGGCCTGACTCTGCGAACGCTGCAGTTATGCATTTAGTGTTTTGTAAGTGTCAGTGATCGATCGATACTGCACTTGGGTGGGCTGGGCTGGGCTGGGCGGAGGGGCAAAACGCAGGTGCTAGCAGGTATCTGGGCTGATCCCGCTAACAGTGCGTTTTTGGGAACCCTAAACTGCTGGGGACGCTAGTATAGATCTGATCGGATCAGATATTGATCCGATCAGATACTATACCATTAAGGGAGGTGTACGGTGCGTGCGTGGGTGTTAGCGGTACTGGCGCTAACCTGACGCTGCCTGGGGCTGGTGCTTGCCAGTTCACCAAAATACTACCAAAAAAACTGTTAGCGATCGCAGGGATCAGGCCTGACTCTGCGAACGCTGCAGTTATGCGTTTAGTCTTTTGTAAGTGACAGTGATCGATCGATACTGCACTTGGGTGGGCTGGGCCGGGCGGAGGGGCAAAACGCAGGTGCTAGCAGGTATCTGTGCTGATCCTGCTAACACTGCGTTTTTGGGAACCCTAAACTGCTGGGGACGCTAGTATAGATCTGATCGGATCAGATATTGATCCGTTCAGATACTATACCACTAAGGGAGGTGTACGGTGCGTGCGTGGGTGTTAGCGGTACTGGCGCTAACCTGATGCTGCCTGGGGCTGGTGCTTGCCAGTTCACCAAAATACTACCAAAAAAACTGTTAGCGATCGCAGGGATCAGGCTTGACTCTGCGAACGCTGCAGTTATGCGTTTAGTGTTTTGTATGTGACAGTGATCGATTGATACTGCACTTGGGTGGGCTGGGCGGAGGGGCAAAACGCAGGTGCTAGCGGGTATCTGGGCTGATCCCGCTAACACTGCATTTTTGGGAACCCTAAACTGCTGGGGACGCTAGTATAGATCTGATCGGATCAGATATTGATCCTTTCAGATACTATACCACTAAGGGAGGCGTATGCTGCGTGAGTGGGTGTTAGCGGTACTGGCGCTAATCTGACGCTGCCTGTGGCGACGCATATCACCGCCGGGCGATCAGGGGGCTAAACCTTTATTCGGTAATAAACGGCGGGTGCCCTGACACTATAAAAAATAAACGAACTAACCAGCGTCACCCGTAACACTTATACGGTGATCAGTGGTGAAAGGGTTAACTAGGGGGCCATCAAGGGGTTAAAACATTTATTAGGTAGTATATGGGGGTCCCTGTCGCTATAAAACGCTGACGGCGAACCTCAATATTTACGTCTCTAACTAGCGTCACCAGCGACACTAATACAGCGATCAGAAAAATTATCGCTTAGCGACACTGGTGACAGGGGGTGATCAAGGGGTTAAAACTTTATTAGGGGGGTTAGGGGAGTATCCTAGACCTAAAGGGGGTAATACTCACTGTCCCAACACTGTAACTGTCACAAACTGACACCAATGCAGTAATCAGAAAAAAAAAAACTGCTGGTGTCAGTTTGTGACAGGGGGGGGGGTGATTGGGGGGGATCGGGGGGCGATCGGGGGGGGGGGATCGGGGTGTTTCGTGTGCCTGGCATGTTCTACTGTGTGTGTGTAGTGTTGTGCACTCACATACTGTACCTGTCTTCTCTCCTCGGGCCGGAAAGGAAATACCGAGCCGAGGAGAGATGACATCATTTCCTTTGCTGCTGTTTAGCATACAGCAGCAAAGGAATGATGTGATTGGCCGGTGGCGATCGCGAGGGGGGGCCACGAACGGATGGCCTCCCCCTCACCTCCGATCGCCGTGGGACAAAAGACGACCGCCTCGGGCACCAGGGGGGGGTCCGATCGGACCCCCCACCCGCTGAAGGCAAATCACGTACATGTACGTGATTTTGCCTGTCCGTGCCACCTTGCCGACGTACATCGGCGTGAGGCAGTCGTCAAGTGGTTAATGATAATTCACTTAATTTAAAGTTCACCAGAAATCTGCAGGTCAGTTCCATAGATTTTCTTGATGTGAAACTGGCAGGGTCTGGAGACACCATCCAATCCAGCTTGTATAGAAAACCCCTCAGTGGTAACACTCTACTCAGAGCCGACTCTGCACACCCTAAACACACAATCACAGGTATACCATACAGCCAGTTCTTGAGGTTAAAGCTTCTATGTAGTTCCCCTGAAGTTTTTGAAGCAGAGGCCAAAAGTATGGCATATAGGTTTAAAGCTCGAGGTTACAAAGACACATCAATACTAAAAGCACTCAATACAGTAAAATCCATCCCAAGATCCACGCTTCTAAACAAGAAACCACATAGAAAAACCCAACATCAAAGGGAAATATCCCCTAGGACTCCGGTCTTTTCCACCTCATACAGTACAGAATTTAACATAATAAAGAAAATTATCGTGAAACATCTTCCGGTACTGTACAATGACCCAATATACAACAACATCCTCTCCAAAGGGATTAAGGTTGTTTCACGCAAAGCACCCACGTTGGGACGCTCATTGTCTCCCAGCCTATTCACAACCAAACGTACCAAATCCAATTGGCTCAATTTTACAGACAATCTTAAATGTGGAATAAAAACTTGTAACTACTGTGGGTACATCAAAATGGGTCAATACATAAAATCATGCAGCAGTCAAAAAGAGTTTTTGATCCCCGTCTTTATAAACTGCAATACCAAATTTGTGGTGTATGTTATTAAATGTACCAGCTGCCAGGTACAATATGTTGGATGCACAACACGACATCTCAGAGATAGGCTACATGATCACCTGTACAATATTGAGAAAGAGATTTTAACAAATGTATCAAAACATTGGATTCTTACACACCACAAAAACACCTCCAGTTTGGTTATTCAAGGGATTGAGAAAATCATGACACCGGTGAGAGGAGACAGATTCCAGATATTATGTAAACGAGAAGTCCTTTGGATATTCTCATTAGACACCAGAATCCCACGGGGGTTAAACTTTGAGTGGGTTGTTTCACATTTCTATGAATAAAACTTCTGAAAACACGTCCAGCAATATATTTGTGCCTCTCTCCTCTCACCTCTCCTTCAAGCCATGCATTCATACACCAACCCCAATTAAGAAATCGCATAGGAGCTTACATTGAAACGATCCAACAGCTTGGTCTCGCCAAGTCTGGTTTTAATATTCCTTTTCCCTTTTTTACATAACCTCTGCAGTTTACTTACTTTATGAGGTCATGTATCCACCCTTTTATATGGATGAACGATTGGAGATACATCTATACATATATTACCAAGAGGATATAATTGGTCACATTTACCGACTTTTGGTTTGTCTGTTTGTTCAATCCTTATCTCCAATCAGGCACTATTGTTCAATGGTAGCTGTACGTAAGCTACAACACCAGTTTCATAGGAATGGCCCTTATAATTATGAACGCACATGTCCACTTTTACCTTTATAGGGTATCCATATACATTATCCTATACTGGGGGTTATAGCGAGTAAAGAGGTACACCGTCTACATGTTCATTCAGTTATTCATCCAATTGAAATGGTATTCACTCATAGACATATGCATTCCAATGCCATACTTCAAATGGAAAAGAATGACGATATATATTTAGACGTTGCATTTTTCTTCCTTACCTCATATAGTTCTGCTTATATATATGAAGACGATTCATCAAGAGATGTGATTGCTTTAAAACAAGACGCTTAGTAAACGTTAATCTTGTTGTTTAATCAAAATGAATACTACCATGTTGATGGATATATGTTTTTAAAGGTATGTTTTGTGAGTTGGAGCCACGGAATCATTAGTGTATGATATGTCTTACTGCCCTTTGCTCCCGGTTTATGTGTTATAAGTTTGACATGTATATATGTAGAGATCGTATAGGAAACATTCACCCACACATAGACCATTTAGACTTTTGACACAATTGATCGTGTTCTCCAGTCAAGATACGGACACCTTGTCCAGTTTCTATTTTATTTTATATATATTCCATATATACTTTCACGATGGTAGATATATTTTTCACTATATATTTTTCACTACATATATACATACACATGTATTTTCATTTTGACTTTTTATTTTCACTTTGTCTTCATTTTCACTTTCTTAGATTCACGCACATATATGAACGCACATATATATGCATTTATAAAATACTCATCTTTTTTGTAGATTTCAAAACATTAAAAAAGCACTCATGCACTACATACATATACACCATATTTACATCTCAAATTTGGTGGATTTCACATAAGGTTACGAGATTTGAAAGTCACACAGACACTGTTATAGGTTTTCATATATAAGATTTCGTCTTTCACAAAACACAGTTTCTTCATAATGCTGTTTTTTATAATATTTTTTATATAATATCTTTATTTACATAATATTTTTATAATATTTGCGAACAGGGTAGATATATAACACCTTTCACAATATCCCGTGGCTACCAGGCCACACAGCTCACACATACCTGCATCCATCTACATGATTGTTCACACGTTCATACGTTTAAACGTTAGTTTTAGCACCTATCTCAGTCTCGTGGAAAGAAAGGAAATCTTATACGTCCCTAACTTTCCTTCTTCAAAAGATTTTTAAAGCAATATAAACTTTTTATCCATAGATATTTTTGTATTGTTTATATGAACATTTTGTTCACACATTTATGTCTTCAATAAAGGTTCCACCATAGAATACACATCCAATTACTCTAAGTCAAGATCCCATACAATCCAACGATCAGCTGTTCAGAGTTATACAATCAACATGGGGTCATGTGTGAGACGTATAATGTGTATATAAGTGGCTATCATTTTTGTACAAACCAGCTATGAGTAAGCGCTCTAGGGGAGCGTGAAACGCGTTAGCGGTTATGCTGCATCATTCCAACAGAGCAATGTACGGATTTTAATCATGTCATTTTTTCAATAAAGAAGATTTTACTTTCATTATTCCAACCCGGAGTGCGGCTGTCCAGATTTTTCATTGCACCTAAACCATTGGAATAGCAATTGCCAGCACCTGGAGCTCTCACAATCATTCACCCAGCGGAGGACGGGAGATTTGAACCCAGTTACCTAGAGCGGTGGTTACCAACCTGCCAATGTCCTGGAATTGCCCATGCAACAAAGAGAAAAAGTGGCGCATCCAGAGATGAAGAAATATTTGTTGGTTTATTGTAGAATCAAAGGTTAAAAAACATGACACATGAGGGATCCACATTGTTTAGCAGACACGTTTCACACAAAGTGCTTATTCATTCCCAGAATTGCCCACTTGGCGGATCTGATGCCCTCTAAAAAATGTTGCTGCATCGCCGGTGTCCCTCACTGCTCGGTGTACTGCTGGCTGAGACCCACTTTATTTTTCACCCCCAGGTGCTGCCTGGCTCACTGCCCAAACAACTGGTTGCTAGATGCGGCTTGCCTGGCGTCTAGCAACCAGTCACATTATGACGAGGAGCCCCAGCATTCAAAGCGAGACAGAGGAGGATTCCTCCTCCTCATGCCTAAGCTCCGCCCCCAACTCTGGGTATTGCCTGAAAGCTGTTGCTGCCACTGGAAGAAAGATAGGAGAAATGCACCCTGCCCCGAGGATGCTCATGGTCACTCTGCTCCCTCCCCCTCCAGTCATGCTGTACAGTACCCCCATACTGCCCTCCACTATCCCCCTCCTCCCATCCTGCTACCATCCACCCCATCATACTGCCCTCCACTGCCCCCCTCCCATTATACTGCCCTCCACTACCACCCCTCCCATCATACTTCCCTCCACTACCACACCTCCCATCATACTGCCCTCCACTGCCACCCCTCCCATCATATTGCCCTCTACTGCCACCCCTCCATCATACTGCCCTCCCCTGCCCCCTCCCTTTATACTGCCCTCCACTACTACCCCTCCCCTAATAATGCCCCCCCACTACCACCCCTCCCATCATACTGCCCTCCAACCCATCATACTGCCCTCCACTGCCCTCCTATTATACTGCCCTCCACTACCACCCCTCCCATCATACTGTCCATCCACTACCACCCCTCCCATCATACTTCCCTCCACTGCCACCCCTTCCATCATACTGCCCTCCACTGCCCTCCTCTCATTATACTGCCCTCCACCCCATCCTACTGCCCTCCACTACCACCCCTCCCATAATACTGCCCATCACTACCACCCCCCCATTATACTGTCCTCCACTACCTCCCCTCCCATCATACTGCCATCCACCCCATCATACTGCCCTCCACTACCACCCCTCCCATCATACTGCCCTCCACTGCCACCCCTCCCTTTATACTGCCCTCCACTGCCCCCTCCCTTTATACTGCCCTCCACTACTACCCCTCCCATAATACTGTCCCCCACTACCACCCCTCCCATCATACTGCCCTCCAACCCATCATACTTTCCTCCCTCCCATTATACTGCCCTCCACTACCACCCCTCCCATCATACTGCCCTCCACTGCCCCCCTTTCCATCATACTGCCCTCCACTGCCACCCCTCCCATTATACTGCTCTCCACCCCATCCTACTGCCCTCCACTACCACCCCTCCCATAATACTGCCCTCCACTACCACCCCTCCCATTATATTGTCCTCCACTACCTCCCCTCCCATCATACTGCCATCCACCCCATCATACTACCCTCCACTGCCTTCTCTCCTATTATACTACCCTCCACTACCTCCCCTCCCATCATACTGCCCTCCACCCCATCATACTACCTTCCACTCCTTCCCTCCCATTATACTGCCCTCCATTACCTCCCCTCCCATTATCCCTTTCATGACTAAGCCTATTTTTGAAATTTGGTGTTTACAAGTTAAAATCCATATTTTTTGCTAGAAAATTACTTAGAACCCCCAAACATTATATATATATTTTTAGCAGAGAATCTAGAGAATAAAATGGCGATTGTTGCAATATTTTTTATCACACGGTATTTGTGCAGCAGTGTTTTAAACGCAAATTTTTGGAAAAGGGACACTTTCATGAATTTTAAAAAATCCAAACAGTAAAGTTACCCCAATTTTTTTGTATAATGTGAAAGATGATGTTACGCCGAGTAAATAGATACCAAACATGTCACCCTTTATAATTGCACGTACTCGTGGAATGGCGACAAACTACGGTACCTATGAATTTCCATAGGCAACGCTTTAAAAAATTTTTACGGTTACCAGGTTAGAGTTACAGAGGAGGTCTAGGGCTAGAATTATTGCTCTTGCTCTGACGATCGCGGCGATACCTCACATGTGTGATTTGAACACCGTTTACATATGCGGGCGTGACTTCCGTATGCGTTTTCTTCGCTGCGCGAGCTCGCGGGGACAGGGGCACTTTAAAAAAAAAATATTTTTTTAAATTTTTTTATTTTTTTTTTATTTTATAAATTGTGTTTTAATTTTTTTTTTTTTTAACTTTTATTGCTGTCACAAGGAATGTAAACATCCCTTGTGATAGTAATAGGTGGTGACAGGTACTCTTTATGGAGGGTTGGGGGGTCTAAAAGACCCCCCATCCCTCCTTTACACTTCAAAGTATTCAGATCGCTGAAAACGGCGATTCTGAATACTGTGTACTTTTTAAAATTCGGCGCCATTGGCAGCCGAGTAAACGGGAAGTGACGTCATGACGTCGCTTCCGCGTTTACAACAAGCAGGCTGGAACAAAGCCGCTCACAGCTTCGTTCCAGCCCACCCCCAGCCGCCGAAGGTACCCGATTGGATACCGGGCCTCCCGATCGCACGGGAGGTCCGGTAACAGCGGCGGAAGGCGGTGGGAGGGGGGATGTCCCCTCCTGCCCCTCCGGTATAACAACCGAGCGGCTTTTAGCCGCATCGGTTGTTATACACGGGTAGCCGATTGCCCGCTGTAAACAATGGTACCGGGATGATGCCTGCAGCTGCGGGCATCATCCCGGTATAACCCCGGAAAGCCGAGTACGCATATGTGCGTACAGTCGGCGGGAAGGGGTTATACTGCCCTCCATTACCTCCCCTCCCATCATACTGCCCTCCACTGCCACCCCTCCTATCATACTGCCCTCCACTGCCACCCCTCCCATCATACTTCTCTCCACTCCATCATACTGCCCTCCACCCCATCATACTGCCCACTGCCACCCCTCCCATCATACTGCCCTCCACTGCCACCCCCTACCATCATACTGCCCTCCACCCCATCATACTGTCCTCCACTGTCACCCCTCCCATCATACTGCCCTCCACTACCACCCCTCCCATCATACTGCCCATCCACTACCACCCCTCCCATCATGCTGCCCTCCACTGCCACCCCTTCCATTATACTGCCCTCCACTGCCACCCCTTCCATCATACCGCCCTCTACCCCATCATACTGCCCTCCACTGCCACCCCTCCTATCATACTGCCCTCCACTGCCACCCCTCCCATCATATTTCCCTCCACTCCATCATACTGCCCTCCACCCCATCATACTGCCCACTGCCACCCCTCCCATCATACTGCCCTCCACTGCCACCCCCTACCATCATACTGCCCTCCACCCCATCATACTGCCCTCCACTGTCACCCCTCCCATCATACTGCCCTCCACTACCACCCCTCCCATCATACTGCCCATCCACTACCACTCCTCCCATCATGCTGCCCTCCACTGCCACCCCTTTCATTATACTGCCCTCCACTGCCACCCCTTCCATCATACCGCCCTCCACCCCATCATACTGCCCTCCACTGCCACCCCTCCTATCATACTGCCCTCCACTGCCACCCCTCCCATCATACTTCCCTCCACTCCATCATACTGCCCTCCACCCCATCATACTGCCCACTGCCACCCCTCCCATCATACTGCCCTCCACTGCCACCCCCTACCATCATACTGCCCTCCACCCCATCATACTGCCCTCCACTGTCACCCCTCCCATCATACTGCCCTCCACTACCACCCCTCCCATCATGCTGCCCATCCACTACCACCCCTCCCATCATGCTGCCCTCCACTGCCACCCCTTCCATTATACTGCCCTCCACTGCCACCCCTTCTATCATACCGCCCTCCACCCCATCATACTGCCCTCCACTGCCACCCCTCTTATCATACTGCCCTCCACTGCCACCCCTCCCATCATACTTCCCTCCACTCCATCATACTGCCCTCCACCCCATCATACTGCCCACTGCCACCCCTCCCATCATACTACCCTCCACTGCCACCCCCTACCATCATACTGCCCTCCACCCCATCATACTGCCCTCCACTGTCACCCCTCCATCATACTGCCCTCCACTACCACCCCTCCCATCATACTGCCCATCCACTACCACCCCTCCCATCATGCTGTCCTCCACTGCCACCCCTTCCATTATACTGCCCTCCACTGCCACCCCTTCCATCATACCGCCCTCCACCCCATCATACTGCCCTCCACTGCCACCCCTCCCATCATATTGCCCTCCACTGCCACCCCCTCCATTCAATTAAAGTATAAAAAAAAAAATTATAAAATAAAATATAATGGTAAAAAAAATAACAAAAATTAAAAACTACTGATCCTGTCCACTGCCCTACTGATTATGTCTACTGCTCTACTGACAATGTCCACTGCCCTACTGACCACATCCACTGCCCTACTGACCACGTCCAATGCCCTACTGACCATGTTCATTGCCCCACTGACCATGTACACTACCCTACTGACCATTAGGGATGAGCCAAACACCCCCCTGTTCGGTTTGCACCAGAACTTGCGAACAGGCAAAAATGTGTTCGAACACACGAACACCGTTAAAGTCTATGGGACACGAACATGAATAATCAAAAGTGCTAATTTTAAAGGCTTATATGCAAGTTATTGTCATAAAAAGTGTTTGGAGACCTGGGTCCTGCCCCAGGGGACATGGATCAATGCAAAAAAAACGTTTTAAAAAAGGCCGTTTTTTCCGGAGCAGTGATTTTAATAATGCTTAAAGTGAAACAATAAAAGTGTAATATCCCTTTCAATTTTGTACCGGGGGTGTCTATAGTATGCCTGTAAAGGGGCGCATGTTTCCCGTGTTTAGAACAGTCTGACAGCAAATGCAAAATTTCAAAGGAAAAAAAGTCATTTAAAACTACTATTAATGAATTGCCGGCCCGACAATACACATAAAAGTTCATTGATAAAAACGGCATGGGAATTCCCCACAGGGGAACCCCGAACCAAAATTTAAAAAAAAATGATGTGGGGGGTTTCCCTAAATTCCATACCAGGCCCTTCAGGTCTGCTATGGATATTAAGGGGAACCCTGGCCAAAATTTTTTAAAAAATGGCATGGGGTCCCCCTCAAAATCTATACCAGACCCTTTAGGTCTGGTATGGATTTTAAAGGAAACCCCACGCCAAAATTAAAAAAAAATGGTGTGGGGTCCCCCCAAAAATCCATACCAGACCCTTATCCGAGCACACAACCTGGCAGGCCGCAGGAAAAGAGGGGAGGATGAGAGAGCACCCCCCTCCCTCCTGAACTGTACCAGGCCACGTGCCCTCAACATTGGGAGGGTGCTTTGGGGTAGCCCCCCAAAACACCTTGTCCCCATGTTGATGGGGACAAGGGCCTCATCCCCACAACCCTTGCCTGGTGGTTGTGGGGGTCTGCGGGCGGGGGGCTTATCAGAATCTGGAAGCCCCCTTTAACAAGGGGACCCCCAGATCCCGGCCCTTCCCCTGTGTGAAATAGTAAGGGGGTCCTACCATTTCACAAAAAACTGTCAAAAATGTTAAAAATGACAAGAGACAGTTTTTGACAATTCCTTTATTTAAATGCTTCTTCTTTCTTCTATCTCCTTTCTTCTGTCTTCTATTTTCCTTCGGTTTCTTCCTCCATCTTCTTCTTCTTCTGGTTCTTCCTCCGGTGTTCTCATCCGGGATCTTCCTCTGCGGCGTCGGCATCTTCTTTCCTTCTTCTCCTCGGGCTGCTCTGCATCCAAGATGGCATGGAGGGAGGCTCCCGCTGTGTTACGCTTCTCCTCTTCTGACGGTTCTTAAATAACGGGGGGTGGGGCCACCCGGTGATCCCGCCCCCTCTGAGGCACGGGGACTTGACGGGGACTTCCCTGTGGCATGCCCCATGACATCAGAAGGGGGCGGGGTTATGTAACGGGTGACCCCGCCCCCCTCTGATGTCACGGGGAATGCCACAGGGAAGTCCCCGTTAAGTCCCGTGGATGTGGAGCGGCCCGAGGAGAAGAAGGAAAGAAGACACCGACGCAGTGGAGGAAGATGCCAGATGAGAACACTGGAGGCAGAATCAGAAGAACCAGAAGAACCAGAAGAAGATGGAGGAAGAAACTGAAGGAAGATAGAAGATAGAAAAAGACAATAGAAGATAGAAGAAGCATTTAAATAAAGGAATTGTCAAAAACTGTCTCTTGTCATTTTTAACATTTTTAACAGTTTTTTTGTGAAATGGTAGGACTCCCTTACCATTTCACACAGGGGGAGGGCTGGGATCTGGGGGCCCCCTTATTAAAGGGGGCTTCCAGATTCTGATAAGCCCCCTGCCCGCAGATCCCCACAACCAAGGGTTGTGGGAATGAGGCCCTTGTCCCCATCAACATGGTGACAAGGTGTTTTGGGGGGCTACCCCAAAGCACCCTTCCAATGTTGAGGGCATGTGGCCTGGAATGGTTCAGGAGGGGGGGAGCACTCTCATCCCCCCTCTTTTCCTGCGGCCTGCCAGTTTGCATTGCTCAGATAAGGGTCTGGTATGGATTTTTGGGGGGACCCCATGCCGTTTTTTTTTGTTTTGGTGCGGGGATCCCCTTAAAAGCCATACCAGACCTGGAGGGTCTGGTATAGATTTTGAGGGGACCCCACGCAATTTAAAAAAAAAATTTGGCCGGGGTTCCCCTTAATATCCATACCAGACCTGAAGGGCCTGGTATGGAATTTAGGGGGACCCCCACGTCATTTTTTTTAAATTTTGGTTCGGGGTTCCCCTGTGGGGAATTCCCATGCTGTTTTTTTTCAATGAACTTTTATGTGTATTGTCGGACTGGCAATTCATTATAGCCGTGAGTAGTTTTAAATGACTTTTTTTCCTTTGAAATTTCATTTTGCTGTCAGACTGTTCTAAACACTGGAAACATGCGCCCCTTTAAAGGCATACTATAGACACATGTTTTTTTAATCTGAATTATATGTGATGGATCAAAACACAATAGTCTAAGTTGATGAAGCAAAATTAGAAAAATATATACATAAAACTTTTTTTAGAAATAAAAAACTGATAATTGGCATGTGCGTATGTATTCACCCCCTTTGTTATGAAGCCCATAAAAAGCTCTGGTGCAACCAATCATCTTCAGAAGTCACATAATTAGTGAAATGATGTCCACCTGTGTGCAATCTAAGTGTCACATGATCCGTAATTACATATACACACCTTTTTGAAAGGCCCCAGGGGCTGCAACACCTAAGCAAGAGGCACCACTAACCAAACGTTGCCATGAAGACCAAGGAACTCTCCAAACAAGTAAGAGACAATGTTGTTGAGAAGTACAAGTCAGGGTTAGGTTAGAAAAAAATCCAAATCTTTGATAATCCCTAGGAGCACCATCAAATCTATCATAACCAAATGGAAAGAACATGACACAACAGCAAACCTGTGAAGAGATGGCCGCACACTACAACTTACGGACCGGGCAAGGAGGGCATTAATCAGAGAGGCAGCCCAGAGACCTAAGAAAACCCTGGAGGAGCTGCAGAGTTCCACAGCAGAGACTGGAGTATCTGTACATAGGAGGACAATAAGCCGTACGCTGCCTAGAGTTGGGCTTCATGGCAAAGTGGCCAGAAGAAAGCCATTACTTTTAGCAAAAAACAAAATGGCACATTTTGAGTATGCGAAAAGGCATGTGGGAGACTCCGAAAATGTATAGAGGAAGGTTCTCTGGTCTGATGAGACTAAAATTGAACTTTTTGGCCATCAAAGAAAACACTATGTCTGGCGCAAATCCAACACATCACATCACCCAAAGAACACCATCCCCACAGTAAAACATGGTGGTGACAGCATCATGCTGTGGGGATGTTTTTCAGCAGTCAGGACTGGGAAACTGGTCAGAGTTGAGGGAAAGATGGATGGTGCTAAATAGGGATATTCTTGAGCAAAACCTGCACCACTCTGTGTGCGATTTGAGGCTAGGACGGAGCTTCACCTTCCAGCAGGACAATGACCCCAACCACACTGCTAAAGCAACACTTGAGTGGTTTAAGGGGAAACATGTAAATGTGTTGGAATGGCTTAGTCAAAGCCCAGACCTCAATCCAATCGGAAATCAGTGGTCAGACATAAAGATTGCTGTTCACAAGCACAAACCATCCAACTTGAAGGTGCTGGAGCAGTTTTGCAAGGAGGAATGGGCAAAATCCTAGTGGTAAGATGTGGCAAGCTCAGATAGACTTATCCAAAGCGGCTTGGAGCTGTGATAGCCACAAAAGGTGGCTCTACAAAGTATTGACTTTAGGGAGGTGAATAGTTATGCACATTGACTTTTTCTGTTATTTTGTTCTATTTGTTGTTTGCTTCACAATAAAAAAAATCTTCAAAGTTGTGGGCATGTTTTGTAATTTAAATGACGCAAATCTTCAAACTGTCCATGTTAATTCCAGGTTGTGAGGCAACAAAACACGAAAAATGCCAAGGGGGTGATTGCTTTTGCAAGGCACTGTATAGCTCATATGCGAACCCTGCACTCTGTACACAGCTCATCTCAGAACCCTACACTCTGTACATAGCTCATCCCAGAACCCTAAACTCTGTACATAGCTCATCCCAGAACCCTGCACTCTGTACATAGCTCATCCCAGAACCCTGCACTCTGTATATAGCTCATCCCAGAACCCTGCACTCTGTATATAGCTCATCCCAGAAAGCTGCACTCTGTACATAGCTCATCCCAAAACCCTGCACTCTGCATGCAGCTCATCCCAGAACCCTGCACTTTGCATGCAGCTCATCTCAGAAGCCTGCACTCTGTACATAGTTGTGACAGACCTAGCCGGGAGAGAGACTTTTGGAGGGGACTGTATGCTAGCCTCTTGCTGATTAATCGTGGGCCCTGGCATTTGCGGGAACGGTGCTCTTTGTGAGCTGAATGCCTGGGGACCCTTGAGGTGGTATTACTGTGGATTCGGGTCCTGGTCCCCCAGGACACACAGACTCTGGGGACCCTGGATTTGCCATATTGGAATAGTGACTGATTCATACCGTTGGGACTCATACTGTTAAATGCTAATGTCATCAATTCCAGCTACCTGTCTGTTGTCTGCTAAAATGTGTATTGTAAATAAGTCTCTAGTATGGGATCTAAGAGTCATTAGTTTGTGTTAATTAACTCTGCTATTGTGATAATGTTGATTGGATTTTCTGAACTACAAGACGGCCAGTCTGGCCTGAAGGTCATGTCTGAGTCATCTAGGCTGTCTAAAGGGATTAATTAATTAGCCAATGTTAATTAGGTTTCTGGTCACAGGTGTATGTTCAGAGTAATATGAGCCGGAGGTATGCACCTCCACTTTTAGTGTATAAAAGGGCCTGTATTTTCCAATAAAAGTGATTCCTGGTTGAACTTACTTACAGCCTGCCTGGTGTTTGTTCTGAGCTATCACAACTGGGTTAGAATGGCACATAGCTGTAGTTCTAATCCCGGAGCATTGGATGACTGAGCAATCAGATATTGCAATCTGCAATCTGATTCTATAGCAGCAGAGGAGTGTCGGGAGAGTGGAATCGAGCGAGCAAGGGGTTCGTTACAATAGTTCATCCCAGAACCCTGCACTCTGTACATAGCTCATTCCAGAACCCTGCACTCTGTACATAGCTCATTCCAGAACCCTGCACTCTGTACATAGCTCATTCCAGAACCCTGTACTCTGTACATAGCTCATCCCAGAACCCTGCACTGTGCATGCAGCTCATCCCAGAAGCCTGCACTCTGTACATAGCTCATCCCAGAACCCTGCACTCTGTTAATAGCTCATCCCAGAACCCTGCACTCTGTACAAAGCTCATTCCAGAACCCTGCACTCTGTACATAGCTCATCCCAGAGCCCAGCACTCTGTGCATAGCTCATTCCAGAACCCGGCACTGTATACTTATCCCATCCCAGAACCCTGCACTCTGTACGCAGCTCATCCCAGAACCTTGCACTCTGTATATAGCTCAATGCAGAACCCTGCACTCTGTACATAGCTCATCCCAGGACCCTGCACTCTGTACATAGCTCATCCCGGAACCCTGCACTCTGTACATAGCTCATCCCAGAACCCTGCACTCTGTACATAGCTCATCCCAGAACCCTGCACTCTGTATATAGCTCATCCCATAACCCTGCACTCTGTACATAGCTCATCTCAAAACCCTGCACTCTGCATGCAGCTCATCCCAGAACCCTGCACTTTGCATGCAGCTCATCCCAGAAGCCTGCACTCTGTACATAGTTGTGACAGACCTAGCCGGGAGAGAGACTTTTGGAGGGGACTGTATGCTAGCCTCTTGCTGATCGATCGTGGGCCCTGGCATTTGGGGGAACGGTGCTCTTTGTGAGCTGTATGCCTGGGGACCCTTGAGGCGGTATTACTGTGGATTCGGGTCCTGGTGCCCCAGGACACAGAGACTCTGGGGACCCTGGATTTGCCATATTGGAATAGTGACTGATTCATACCGTTGGGACTCATACTGTTAAATGCTAATGTCATCAATTCCAGCTACCTGTCTGTTGTCTGCTAAAATGTGTATTGTAAATAAGTCTCTAGTATGGGATCTAAGAGTCATTAGTTTGTGTTAATTAACTCTGCTATTGTGATAATGTTGATTGGATTTTCTGAACTACAAGATGGCCAGTCTGGCCTAAAGGTCATGTCTGAGTCATCTAGGCTGTCTAAAGGGATTAGTTAATTAGCCAATGTTAATTAGGTTTCTGGTCACAGGTGTATGTTCAGAGTAATATGAGCCGGAGGTATGCACCTCCACTTTTAGTGTATAAAAGGGCCTGTATTCTCCAATGAAAGTGATTCCTGATTGAACTTACATACAGTCTGCCTGGTGTTTGTTCTGAGCTATCACAACTGGGTTAGAATGGCACATAGCTGTAGTTCTAATCCCGGAGCATTGGATGACCGAGCAATCGGATGTTGCGATCTGCAATCTGATTCTATAGCAGCAGAGGAGTGTTGGGAGAGTGGAATCGAGCGAGCAAGGGGCTTGTTATAATAGTTCATCCCAGAACCCTGCACTCTGTACATAGCTCATTCCAGAACCCTGCACTCTGTACATAGCTCATTCCAGAACCCTGCACTCTGTACTTAGCTCATCCCAGAACCCTGCACTGTGCATGCAGCTCATCCCAGAAGCCTGCCCTCTGTACATAGCTTATCCCAGAACCCTGCACTCTGTTAATAGCTCATCCTAGAACCCTGCACTTTGTACAAAGCTAATTCCAGAACCCTGCACTCTGTACATAGCTCATCCCAGAGCCCTGCACTCTGTGCATATCTCATTCCAGAACCCGGCACTTTATACTTATCCCATCCCAGAACCCTGCACTCTGTACGCAGCTCATCCCAGAACCCTGCACTCTGTACATAGCTCATCCCAGAACCCTGCACTCTGTATATAGCTCATCCTACAACCCTGCACTCTGTACACAGCTCACCCTAGAACCCTGAACTCTGTATATAGCTCATTCCAGAACCCTGCACTCTGTACATAGCTCATTCCAGAACCCTGCACTCTGTATGTAATGCAGTCCAAAACCTACATGCTTTTAGCTTTTTTTTTAAATTAATGTGCTGGGGTTTGTATGTATCCACAAGACTGGGGTTTGTATGTATCCACAAGACTCTTGCTTGTGGAAGAATAATAAAAGCATATTTTTTTTTTTTTTGACTACAGGAGGGGGGGGGGCACCCTCGCGCCCCCTATGGACGGGCCACCACTGTCCCAGAACCCTGCACTCTGTACATAGCTCATCCCAAAACCCTGCACTCTGCATGCAGCTCATCCCAGAACTCTGCACTTTGCATGCAGCTCATCCCAGAAGCCTGCACTCTGTACATAGTTGTGACAGACCTAGCCGGGAGAGAAACTTTTGGAGGGGACTGTATGCTAGCCTCTTGCCGATCGATCGTGGGCCCTGGCATTTGGGGGAACGGTGCTCTTTGTGAGCTGTATGCCTGGGGACCCTTGAGGCGGTATTACTGTGGATTCGGGTCCTGGTCCCCCAGGACACACAGACTCTGGGGACCCTGGATTTGCCATATTGGAATAGTGACTGATTCATACCGTTGGGACTCATACTGTTAAATGCTAATGTCATCAATTCCAGCTACCTGTCTGTTGTCTGCTAAAATGTGTATTGTAAATAAGTCTCTAGTATGGGATCTAAGAGTCATTAGTTTGTGTTAATTAACTCTGCTATTGTGATAATGTTGATTGGATTTTCTGAACTACAAGATGGCCAGTCTGGCCTAAAGGTCATGTCTGAGTCATCTAGGCTGTCTAAAGGGATTAGTTAATTAGCCAATGTTAATTAGGTTTCTGGTCACAGGTGTATGTTCAGAGTAATATGAGCCAGAGGTATGCACCTCCACTTTTAGTGTATAAAAGGGCCTGTATTCTCCAATAAAAGTGATTCTGGTTGAACTTACATACAGCCTGCCTGGTGTTTGTTCTGAGCTATCACAACTGGGTTAGAACGGCACATAGCTGTAGTTCTAATCCCGGAGCATTGGATGGCCAAGCAATCAGATGTTGCGATCTGCAATCTGATTCTATAGCAGCAGAGGAGTGTCGGGAGAGTGGAATCGAGCGAGCAAGGGGCTCGTTACAATAGTTCATCCCAGAACCCTGCACTCTGTACATAGCTCATTCCAGAACCCTGCACTCTGTACATAGCTCATTCCAGAACCCTGCACTCTGTACATAGCTCATCCCAGAACCCTGCACTCTGCACATAGCTCATCCCAGAACCCTGCACTGTGCATGCAGCTCATCCCAGAAGCCTGCACTCTGTACATAGCTCATCCCAGAACCCTGCACTCTGTTAATAGCTCATCCCAGAACCCTGCACTCTGTACAAAGCTCATTCCAGAACCCTGCACTCTGTACATAGCTCATCCCAGAGCCCTGCACTCTGTGCATAGCTCATTCCAGAACCCGGCACTGTATACTTATCCCATCCCAGAACCCTGCACTCTGTACGCAGCTCATCCCAGAACCTTGCACTCTGTACATAGCTCAACGCAGAACCCTGCACTTTGTACATAGCTCATCCCAGAACCCTGCACTCTGTACATAGATCATCCCGGAACCCTGCACTCTGTACATAGCTCATCCTAGAACCCTGCACTCTGTACATAGCTCATCCCGGAACCCTGCACTCTATATATAGCTCATCCCAGAACCCTGCACTCTGTAGATAGCTCATCCCAGAACCATGCACTCTGTATATAGCTCATCCCAGAACCCTGCACTCTGTACATAGCTCATCCAAGAACCCTGCACTCTGTACATAGCTCATCCCAGAACCCTGCACTCTGTACATATCTCATCCAAGAATCCTGCACTCTGTACATAGCTCATCCCAGAACCCTGCACTCTGTACATAGTTTATTCCAGAACCCTGCACTCTGTACACAGCTCATCCCAGAACCCTGCACTCTGTACATAGCTCATCCCAGAACCCTGCAGTCTGTATATAGCTCATCCTACAACCCTGCACTCTGTACACAGCTCACCCTAGAACCCTGCACTCCGGATAAAGCTCATCCCAGAACCCTGCACTCTGTACATAGCTCATCCCAGAACCCTGCACTCTGTATATAGCTCATCCCAGAACCCTGCACTCTGTACATAGCTCATCCCGGAACCCTGCACTCTGTACATAGCTCATCCCAGAACCCTACACTCTGTACATAGCTCATCCCAGAACCCTGCACTCTGTATGTAATGCAGTCCAAAACCTGCATGCTTTTAGCTTTTTTTTTAAATTAATGTGCTGGGGTTTGTATGTATCCACAAGACTGGGGTTTGTATGTATCCACAAGACTCTTGCTTGTGGAAGAATAATAAAAGCATATTTTATATTACATAGTTACATAGTCGGTGAGGTTGAAAAAAGACACACATCCATGAAGTCCAACCCATGTGTGTGATTATATGTCAGTATTACATTGTAAACCTCTTTTCTTCTAATTTTAATGAGTGGCCACAAGTCTTGTTAAACTCCCTTCTGCGAAAAAGTTTTATCCCTATTGTGGGGTCACCAGTAGGGATGAGCTTCCTGTTCGAGTAAAACCCATGTTCGACTCGAACATTGGCTGTTCGGTCATTCGCCGAATTCCGAACGTTATGGGCCGTTTGCGCCAAATTCATGTGGCGCGTCACGGCCCATAATTCACTGCGGCATCGCAGTGCATTGCTGGCTGATGATTGGCCAAGCATGCACTATGACCCGCATGCTTGGCCAATCACAGCGCCATCGGTAGAGAGAGCTGTAATTGGCCAAAGCCAGGGTGGCTTTGGCCAATTATGGCTCAGGGGGTTTAGAACACGCCCCACAATATATAAGGCCGCCTGCACGGCGGCCCTGTGTAGTCTGTGTTCCGGCGTTGAAAGAGAGATAGATAGACAGAGAGACAGTGTCATTTCATTTGAGTTAGATAGATTAGGCAGGACAATCAGTGAGTTAGCTGCACTTACAGTGTATTGTGTATATATATGCGTCCCAGGTGTTGCATATATATATATATATATATACACTGTATTCAGTTTAGCTAGATCCGTTCCTGTTATCTTCTTACTGACAGGCAGGCTTGTCTTATTACAGTATTTACAGCTACCTGAAGAAAATTGCTGGTGTTCTTTTGATCCTATTAGTACCACAGTCAGGCAGCTAGACTATTTACAGTTAGTGCAGTGCATCCTGCTCACAGTGTTCTGCTAAAACTACAAGTTAGTGTGGTGTGTCCTCCTCACAGTGTTCAGCTAAACCTACAAGTTATTTTTTGCAAGCTCTGCACAGTGTTCATCTAAAGCTACAAGTTAGTGCAGTGCGTCCTGCTCACAGTGTTCAGCTAAAACTACAAGTTAGTGTAGTGAGACCTCTGCACAGTGTTCATCTAAAGCTACAAGTTAGTGCAGTGCGTCCTGCTCACAGTGTTCAGCTAAAACTACAAGTTAATATCAATAGGTCTCCAAAGTATAACCGCCCACCTATACCAAGTTGCCCACCACTGCACCTCGGAGACAGTACCCAACTATATTGGATATCAAGTATTACTATAGTTATCTCACTGCAGCTGCCATATAGTGAAAATCTGTGAAATCATATAAATTTTTATCTAAAACGTGTCTATACGTGAGTTGCACGTGAAAAATAAAAATAGTGGCGCTCCCTCAATATTTATATCACCCTTATAGTGACTATACCTAAACTTTGTGAACACTTCTTTTAAAGTGTACACCAATAATAAAAAGATAATTAATTAAATATATTAATTATAAACTCAAATCATGCATGACTAAATGGTGAACATCAAGTGAAAAATATTTTTACAAATTGTGATACAAACTCACTGCTGTAAAGAAAATATCATTTTGATAATGACAAAAATTGATAAATCCTGTGTGCACTATAACACAAATAGAAATAAGTGACCCCGTGATAGGGTAAAGTTCATTTCAACCTTCATGTCTTAAATTCAAAATAAAATGTGCAAGCTCTTCCTTCCAATAACTTCCACCACACCCTGGTGTTGCGTGAACCGCTCCCAATGAAAATTCACTCACCAGCTCCAAAGGCCCGCACTTGCGTGCAAGGCAAGAAAGCTTAATGGTTCCAGATCATCGGAATAGGTCAACAAATATCTCCATCCAAAGATAAATGAGGAATACGTCCCATATGTGAATAAAGAGAATTGCTCCAAATAGTGTGATAACGTACAACCAGTTTGTTTAACACACTCTAAAAATAACTCTCCAATAGTTCAACTCACACTTTAAAAATGTAAAATATGCACAGCAAGCTCCACATCACACTGCATACAAAATGCACAGCATAGCAGTTTAAAATTCTCCTGAGGGTTTGTGGTCACGGCGGACCCTAGATAAGCAGGCCTCAGAGCAGATTTTCTCACCCACTCCTCGCTCACCCGACCGGTGTCTCTCTATGGTTGGTTATACCGCACCGCTCGTCCCTCTGTGGATTACTAGATTGTGCTGTTCACCAATGCACGGCCACGCCCCGACATGTTTCGTCACTACTGTGACTTATTCATGGGATAGGCCGCCCCAAGTGTCCATCATTCCTTTTATGTCCTCCCATCAATGACTGATGGAGGAGCGCCCAGTGCACATGCGTCCCACGTAACACATCGCTCCTGCGCATTCCTTGTGTCCTCGTGAGCACAAACCCCCATTGCTCGGGATCGCCTCTCCATAGACACTGACATATCGGGTTGCCCCGTTTCCTACACAAATCAATATGCGCTAACATGAATCTAATATCATTAAACATTATAAAGTACTCATTTTATAAATTCTAAATCTGAGTACCGAACCCCGAATGCTATACACCACGTGACAATTACTCCTATGTTCTTGCTAAAAATCAATCAAATGACTTAGTATCTCTCCCCTACCCACTGGTTAAGGGGGATCCATCTAAAATATGGTTGTACCCAATCAAAATACGCATATTAAATACATACAATACTTTAAATAGATTAATATAAAGAACATTAAAAATAATTTAAAAAATCATAAAAAATGTTATAAAAAACTTTTTAAGAAAAATGTATTTTACACATACATTTGCACTATATACTCCTATGATTAACAGTAGATGGCTGGAATTTGATAATTGATTAAACTTCTCTATTCATATAAATATAAAATTCATATCTCATTTTTGTCTTCCATGAGTACCACTCTCATAGAATCATATATCACTTACACCACTCCCCCTGTATATTCTATGGTGACATATATATTCAGGGGTATATTCAGGGGTTGCACTTCACCAGGGATTATTCCCAATCATCCCTGATGAGTGTCAATGTATAATTTGGGGTGCAACACCCCTGGGGTTCACTCCCAACAACCACTGGTTGGTGTCGGTCAAGGTTATATCTTAAAATTCCCCCACAACAGCAAACTGGGTAGATTCACCTGAATTCATTATCTACAGATGTTTCCCTTTTTCCTGGAATATAATCTATACTCCTGTTGGGTATTCCCCATAAATTGCCAGAATTTCACCCTACCCATCACAGGTGCCTGAATTTCACCCTTCCCACCACAGGTGTACATCTATTATTTCCTTGCCCATACCTCACATATCAATTTATAGACCTATACGTACAATACTCCTGCTCAGGTGTCAGATTTCATATCTGTGGGTTAACATGCCCCTATCTATCCCCATATATATAATCCCCAAATTAAGTGATAACTAATTACCTCATCTCCTCTACACTAATCTCATACACTAATGGTTGCTACAATACTCAGACTCCAATTAAAACCATAATCAGATTAAAAATCATTTATAAAACAGTTCAAATCCAGTTCGATATTGAGTCCTATCGGCGTCAAACTTTTAAATAAGAATATCCATTCCGTTTCTCTCCGTGATAGATCTCTTATCCTGTTAGATCCCCTCCAAGAGGGGTGCACTACATCAATGCCACAGAACTGTAGCAGAGAAGGGTCTTGTTGGTGTTTTTCCTTAAAGTGTCAGGACACACTATGGTATTTATATCCATTTTTTATGTTGGTCAAATGTTCTTTTATTCGAACCTTCAATTGTCGCTTGGTTCTCCCAACATAAAAAAGTCTGCATGGGCACCACATCAGGTAAACCACATGCGTAGTGGTACATGTACTAAACTCTTTAATTTCAAAAGTTTCTCCATCCCTATTGGTGACACTGGTAATTCCCCTGTTGCTGACACTCACTGTTTTGCAACAGACACATCTCCTACAGCAATAGAACCCCTTAAAGTCAAACCTTAGAGCTCCTGGGTTCGGTGGATCTAAAATTTTCTTCACAATTTTAACGCCTATATTTGGGGCCTTCCTGTATATGAATTTAGGTTGTGTCGGTAGTATTTCCCTTAGGTGTCTATCCTTACATAGGATGTACCAGTATTTTCTTAAAATACTCTCTATTTCCCTATACTGGCAATGGAACCCCGAAATAAAGCTCAATTGGTGCTGATTGTCAAACCCTTGGGACTCTTTTTTCTTCAAGCACTGCTCTCTAGGGATTTCCGCCACTTCTTGAATCAATTCCGTGAGTTTATCATTACTATACCTCTTTTGTGTGAATTTCTCCTTCAGAACATTTGCCTGTATTAAATAATCATCTAATTGTGTGCAATTCTGACGGATCCGCAATAACTGTCCCTTTGGAATATTCCTTATCCAGGACGGATGGTGACCACTTCTAGTGGACAAATAACTATTGCGGTCCGTCGGCTTAAAATATACTTTAGTTTTGAGCCCATTGGAGTCTTTTTCTATAGTCACATCCAAGAAATTAATAGTCCTATCACTCATTTTATATTCTAATTTAATATTATTTGTGTTATGATTAAGATGTTCCAAAAATTCTTCTGCAGATTCTTTAGATCCCTCCCAGATACACAAAATATCGTCAATGAACCTACGGTAAAATTTTAACTGGGGTCTATTTATATTAAATACCTGTCTGTCTTCCCATTCAGACATGAACAGGTTGGCGAAGCTGGGGGAATATTTTGCCCCCATCGCCACGCCAACCTGCTGGGAAAAGAACTGCCCATTGAACCAAAAATAATTGTGGGACATGCAAAATTCCAATGCAATCCCACAAACCTCTTCTGTACAAATGGGATGTCATCTCTCCTACTCAATGCCCAATTCAGGGCCAGAGATGCATCCTCATGTTGTATAATTGTGTAAAGAGAGGCTACATCAGCCGTTATTAAATATGATGTTATAGTCAGATCCAACTTTACTTGATCTAATAAATGTAACAGGTCCGAGGTGTCCTTCAAATAGGCTCTTGTTTCCTTTACACTCGGCTGAAGAAATTTGTCCAAATATTCCCCTAACCTTGCGGTCACTGATCCGATGCCATTGACTATCGGTTGAGGAGGGGGGTGTTGTGTGTTTTTATGGACTTTAGGCAGCGTATAGATAATAGGTATCCGGCATGCACTCAGTACCAGATATCTCTTCTCTTTGGGATTTAGGGCCTTAATCCCATACCCCCAATCTATCAGCGCTGCCAATTGGGTACTATAGGATTCCATGGGGTCAGATTTTAATTTCTATAGGTGACCTGATCTCCCACCAATTCCGCTAATTGGTCCTGATAAAATGATCTATCCATAACCACTACCCCACCTCCCTTATCTGCTGGTCGAAATTATTATATTTTTTCTATTTTCCAGGGATTTTATACCTTCTCTGATATAGTGAGGATTCACCCCTCTCTTAGGTGGCAGTTCCTCAATGTCATTGAGTACCAGTTTTTTGAACACCTCCACAAAGTGGTTGCTAGGTATTTGGGGGTTGAAAATTGATCTGTTTTTTAAGCCACTGTCCAATTTATTGGATACCGCTGAAGCTCTCGTTCCCGCTTCTACTGGGTGGCTCAAGAAGTATTTCTTTATGTTCATAGATCTAATGAACTTATGTGTATCTATGTACACCTGGAATTTGTTCATTGCCTTCTTCGGTGCACATTTCAAACCCATATTTAAGATGTTTAATTCTTTATGGTCTAATTCAACCCCACTCAGATTGTAGATACCCGTATTTATACATCCCTCAACCGTTTTTCTGCATTGCTTAGACTTTCCTGCCCTACATCCCCTCCTTCTCTTGGTGGGGGCACAGTGTCCATAGTGTGAATTTGTGGGGGTCCACTGTTCCCTCCACCTCTCTGGTGCGTTGTGCGTGGGTACCCTCTCGGTGTACCATGTTTACCTCCCCTCCCTCGTTGTCCTATAAAAGGGTTGTTGTATGGTTGTTGGTTATAATAATTTTCATTTTCCAAAACTGCATATCTGTTGTATACCGGGATCTCATCATTTATTTCTGAATATCGGTTAGGCGGGGGATATTGTCTCCACTGTTGGTAATCATATGGAGGATTGTGAAATCTTGGGATCTCTCCCCTATATGCCCAGGTGATTGATAATTATAACCTCCCCTTCCTTGTGGGGTGTTCCCCCTATAGGGTCTTGGTGATTGATTATTATATCCTCCCCTCCCTTGTTGTACTGGTCTCGGGGAATAATAATTTCCACCTTGATTCAAATTTCTACTCTGGTTGACCCCATTTCTCATAGTGTCCGAAGGTACCTGTCCTCCTTTATTTCCCAGATTCTTCAGTCCTGTTTTCTTTTGAACAGGTTTGGGGGGAGGATTATTTGTAGTTGATTCTGACTCCTGATTAGGCCCCACACCCGTCTCTTCCTGACTATTAATATTGGAACTTTGCCATGTGTAAATATTATTAGTTTTAAAATCATTAGAATCCCTGGTGAATTTCTTCACCTTCTTTTTTTGTGTTTCACGATCTATTTTCTCCAATTTCTTCTTTATGTTACTATTAAACTCCTTCATCTGGTTGGACTCTTTAATAGGTTCTAATTTCTCTTGTAGCACCCTAATTTTCTCATTAATCAATCCTAGTTTGATCTGTTTCCTGTTAAGTACAAGACATTGTAGCTCCCTTCCCACTCTATTAAAAAATCCCAGCCATTCTTCCATATATTTGGGATCATTTAGCCCATCCTGAGGAACTGCCACCTAAGAGAGGGGTGAATCCTCACTATATCAGAGAAGGTATAAAATCCCTGGAAAATAGAAAAAATATAATAATTCGACCAGCAGATAAGGGAGGTGGGGTAGTGGTTATGGATAGATCATTTTATCAGGACCAATTAGCGGAATTGGTGGGGGATCAGGTCACCTATAAGAAATTAAAATCTGACCCCATGGAATCCTATAGTACCCAATTGGCAGCGCTGATAGATTGGGGGTATGGGATTAAGGCCCTAAATCCCAAAGAGAAGAGATATCTGGTACCGAGTGCATGCCGGATACCTATTATCTATACGCTGCCTAAAGTCCATAAAAACACACCCCCCTCCTCGACCGATAGTCAATGGCATCATGTCAGTGACCGCAAGGTTAGGGGAATATTTGGACAAATTTCTTCAGCCGAGTGTAAAGGAAACAAGAGCCTATTTAAAGGACACCTCGGACCTGTTACATTTATTAGATCAAGTAAAGTTGGATCCGACTATAACATCATATTTAATAACGGCTGATGTAGCCTCTCTTTACACAATTATACAACATGAGGATGCATCTCTGGCCCTGAATTGGGCATTGAGTAGGAGAGCCGACATCCCATTTGTACAGAAGAGGTTTGTGGGACATGCATTGGAATTTTGCATATCCCACAATTATTTTTGGTTCAACGGGCAGTTCTTTTCTCAGCAGGTTGGCGTGGCGATGGGGGCGAAATATGCCCCCAGCCTCGCCAACCTGTTCATGTCTGAATGGGAAGACAGACAGGTATTTAATATAAATAGACCCCAGTTAAAATTTTACCGTAGGTTCATTGACAATATTTTGTGTATCTCAGAGGGATCTAAAAAATCTGCAGAAGAATTTTTTGAACATCTTAATCATAACACGAATAATATTAAATTAGAATATCAAATGAGTGATAGGACTATTACTTTCTTGGATGTGACTATAGAAAAAGACTCCAATGGGCTCAAAACTAAAGTATATTTTAAGCCGACGGACCGCAATAGTTATTTGTCCACTAGAAGTGGTCACCATCCATCCTAGATAAGGAATATTCCAAAGGGAATTGCCGTCGGAATTGCACACAATTAGATGATTATTTAATACAGATAAATGTTCTGAAGGAGAAATTCACACAAAAGGGGTATAGTAATGATAAACTCACGGAATTGATTCAAGAAGTGGCGGAAATCCCTAGAGAGCAGTGCTTGAAGAAAAAAGAGTCCCAAGGGGGTGACAATCAGCACCAATTGAGCTTTATTTCGGGGTTCCATTGCCAGTATAGGGAAATAGAGAGTATTTTAAGAAAATACTGGTACATCCTATGTAAGGATAGACACCTAAGGGAAATACTACCGACACAACCTAAATTCATATACAGGAAGGCCCCAAATATAGGCGTTAAAATTGTGAAGAAAATTTTAGATCCACCGAACCCAGGAGCTCTAAGGTTTGACTTTAAGGGGTTCTATTGCTGTAGGAGATGTGTCTGTTGCAAAACAGTGAGTGTCATCAAAAGGGGTATTACCAGTGTCACCAATAGGGATGAAGAAACTTTTGAAATTAAAGAGTTTAGTACATGTACCACTACGCATGTGGTTTACCTGATGTGGTGCCCATGCAGACTTTTTTATGTTGGGAGAACCAAGAGACAATTGAAGGTTCGAATAAAAGAACATTTGACCAACATAAAAAATGGATATAAATACCATAGTGTGTCCTGGCACTTTAAGGAAAAACACCAACAAGACCCTTCTCTGCTACAGTTCTGTGGCATTGATGTAGTGCACCCCTATTGGAGGGGATCTAACAGGATAAGAGATCTATCACGGAGAGAAACGGAATGGATATTCTTATTTAAAAGTTTGACGCCGAGAGGACTCAATATCGAACTGAATTTGAACTGTTTTATAAATGATTTTTAATCTGATTATGGTTTTAATTGGAGTCCGAGTATTGTAGCAACCATTAGTGTATGAGATTAGTGTAGAGGAGATGAGGTAATTAGTTATCACTTAATTTGGGGATTATATATATGGGGATAGATAGGGGTATGTTAACCCACAGATATGAAATCTGACACCTGAGCAGGAGTATTGTACGTATAGGTCTATACATTGATATGTGAGGTATGGGCAAGGAAATAATAGATGTACACCTGTGGTGGGTAGGGTGAAATTCTGGCAATTTATGGGGAATACCCAACAGGAGTATAGATTATATTCCAGGAAAAAGGGAAACATCTGTAGATAATGAATTCAGGTGAATCTACCCAGTTTGCTGTTGTGGGGGAATTTTAAGATATAACCTTGACCAACACCGACCAGTGGTTGTTGGGAGTGAACCCCAGGGGTGTTGCACCCCAAATTATACATTGACACTCATCAGGGATGATTGGGAATAATCCCTGGTGAAGTGCAACCCCTGAATATACCCCTGAATATATATGTCACCATAGACTATACAGGGGGAGTGGTGTAAGTGATATATGATTCTATGAGAGTGGTACTCATGGAAGACAAAAATGAGATATGAATTTTATATTTATATGAATAGAGAAGTTTAATCAATTATCAAATTCCAGCCATCTACTGTTAATCATAGGAGTATATAGTGCAAATGTATGTGTAAAATAAATTTTTCTTAAAAAGTTTTTTATAGAATTTTTTATGATTTTTTAAATTATTTTTAATGTTCTTTATATTAATCTATTTAAAGTATTGTATGTATTGAATATGCGTATTTTGATTGGGTACAACCATATTTTAGATGGATCCCCCTTAACCAGTGGGTAGGGGAGAGATACTAAGTCATTTGATTGATTTTTAGCAAGAACATAGGAGTAATTGTCACGTGGTGTATAGCATTCGGGGTTCGGTACTCAGATTTAGAATTTATGAAATGAGTACTTTATAATGTTTATTGATATTAGATCCATGTTAGCGCATATTGATTTGTGTAGGAAACGGGGCAACCCGATATGTCAGTGTCTATGGAGAGGCGATCCCGAGCAATGGGGGTTTGTGCTCACGGGGACACAAGGAATGCACAGGAGCGATGTGTTACATGGGACGCATGCGCACTGGGCGCTCCTCTGTCAGTCATTGATGGGAGGACATAAAAGGAATGATGGACACTTGGGGCGGCCTATCCCATGAATAAGTCACAGTAGTGACGAAACATGTCGGGGCGTGGCCGTGCATTGGTGAACAGCACGATCTAGTAATCCACAGAGGGACAAGCGGTGCGGTATAACCAACCATAGAGAGACACCGGTCGGGTGAGCGAGGAGTGGGTGAGAAAATCTGCTCTGAGGCCTGCTTATCTAGGGTCCGCCGTGACCGTGCATATTTTAAGTTTTTAAAGTGTGAGTTGAACTATTGGAGAGTTATTTTTAGAGTGTGTTAAACAAACTGGTTGTACGTTATCACACTATTTGGAGCAATTCTCTTTATTCACATATGGGACGTATTCCTCATTTATCTTTGGATGGAGATATTTGTTGACCTATTCCGATGATCTGGAACCATTAAGCTTTCTTGCCTTGCACGCAAGTGCAGGCCTTTGGAGCTGGTGAGTGAATTTTCATTGGGAGCGGTTCACGCAACACCAGGGTGTGGTGGACGTTATTGGAAGGAAGAGCTCGCACATTTTATTTTGAATTTAAGACATGAAGGTTGAAATGAACTTTACCCTATCACGGGGTCACTTATTTCTATTTGTGTTATAGTGCACACAGGATTTATCAATTTTTGTCATTATCAAAATGATATTTTCTTTACAGCAGTGAGTTTGTATCACAATTTGTAAAAATATTTTTCACTTGATGTTCACCATTTAGTCATGTATGATTTGAGTTTATAATTAATATATTTAATTAATTATCTTTTTATTATTGGTGTACACTTTAAAAGAAGTGTTCACAAAGTTTAGGTATAGTCACTATAAGGGTGATATAAATATTGAGGGAGCACCACTATTTTTATTTTTTCACGTGCAACTCACGTATAGACACGTTTTAGATAAAAATTTATATGATTAAAACTACAAGTTAGTGTAGTGAGACCTCTGCACAGTGTTCATCTAAAGTTACAAGTTAGTGCAATGCATCCTGCTCACAGTGTTCAGCTAAAACTACAAGTTAGTGTAGTGAGACCTCTGCACAGTGTTCATCTAAAGCTACAAGTTAGTGCAGTGCATCCTGCTCACAGTGTTCAGCTAAAACTACAAGTTAGTGTAGTGAGACCTCTGCACAGTGTTCATCTAAAGCTACAAGTTAGTGCAGTGCGTCCTGCTCACAGTGTTCAGCTAAAACTACAAGTTATTTTTTTGCGAGCTCTACACAGTGTTCAGCTAAAGCTACCTGTAGAAGGTTGGTGGTGTTCTCATACTACAGGCAGGCAGTTGATTTTGCTAGCTGCAGTATCAGTACACACACATATATATATATATATATATATATATATATATATATATATATATATTGTAATATCGGGGACCATTAGCTCTCATGGCAGATGCATTTGTCAGTGATTCAAGCCAGTCAGAAACTATATTTAAGGGCATTGTAGCCCATTTTTATTCTTAAAAGTCTGTAAGATAAAGGGTTCCCACGCAGGGGTTTATCTCCAGCAAATAAACACAATAGAAAATGCTAGCCCACCTGGCTCTCCTTAGCAGTA
Organism: Lithobates clamitans; assembly: GCA_037952925.1. Lineage (NCBI taxonomy): Eukaryota > Metazoa > Chordata > Amphibia > Anura > Ranidae > Lithobates > Lithobates clamitans. Next base: position 1,500,293 of record JBBGZY010001372.1, read on the forward strand.
CCTCTTCTCTTTATCCTGGTCACTAGGGATGAGCCGAACCCCCCCTGTTCGGTTCGCACCAGAACATGCGAACAGGAAAAAAGCTAATATGCAAGTTATTGTCATAAAAAGTGTTTGGGGACCTGGGTCCTGCCCCAGGGGACATGGATCAATGCAAAAAAAAAGTTTTAAAAATGGCCATTTTTTCAGGAGCAGTGATTTTAATAATGCTTAAAGTCAAACAATAAAAGTGTAATATCCTTTTAAAATTCGTACCTGGGGGTGTCTATAGTATGCCTGTAAAGGGGCGCATGTTTCCTGTGTTTAGAACAGTCTGACAGCAAAATGACATGCACGGTGACTTGACGGGACTTCCCTGTGACGTCACGGGGAATGCCACCGGGAAGTCCCGTCAAGTCACCGTGCGTCAGAGGGGGCGGGGTCACCGGGTGGCCCAGCCCCCCGTTATTTAAGAACTGTCAGACGAGAAGCGCCGTCACACAGCGGGAGCCTCCCTCCATGCCAGCATGGGTGCGGAGCAGCCCGGAGAAGAAAATGAAGAAGAGAAGAAGAGAAGAAAAGAAGAAGAGAAGAGCGGGAGCCTCCCCCCATGCATGGGTGCGGAGCGGCCCGAGGAGAAGAAGATAGAAGATGCCGCAGAGGAGATGCTGGACGAGAATGCCGGAGGAAGAACCAGAAGAACCAGAAGAACCAGAAGATGAAGGAAGATAGAAGAAAGAAGAAGCATTTAAATAAAGGAATTGTCAAAAACTGTCTCTTGTCATTTTTAACATTATTGACAGTTTTTTAGTGAAATGGTAGGGGTAAGTACCCCCTTACCATTTCACACAGGGGGGGGCCGGGATCTGGGGGTCCCCTTGTTAAAGGGGGCTTCCAGATTCCAATAAGCCCCCCGCTCGCAGACCCCCACAACCACCGGCCAGGGTTGTGGGGATGAGGCCCTTGTCCTCATCAACATGGGGACAAGGTGTTTTGGGGGGCTACCCCAAAGCACCCTCCCAATGTTGAGGGCATGTGGCCTGGTACGGTTCAGGAGGGAGGGGGGGCCACACTCTCGTCCCCCCCTCTTTTCCTGCGGCCTGCCAGGTTGCGTGCTCGGATAAGGGTCTGGTATGGATTTTTTGGGGGACCCCACGCCGTTTTTTTTTTTTTTCGCGGGGTTCCCCTTAAAATCCATACCAGACCTGAAGGGTCTGGTATGGAATTTAGGGGGAACCCCACATCATTTTTTTTTTAAATTTTGGCCGGGGTTCCACTTAATATCCATACCAGACCTGAAGGGCCTGGTATGGAATTTAGGGGGACTCCCACGTCATTTTTTTTTTAAATTTTGGTTCGGGGTTCCCCTTTGGGGAATTCCCATGCCGTTTTTATCAATGAACTTCTATGTGTATTGTCGGCAATGCAATAGCCGCGGGTAGTTTTAAATGGGTTTTTTCCTTCAAAATGTCATTTTGCTGTCAGACTGTTCTAAACACAGGAAACATGCGCCCCTTTACAGGCATACTATAGACACCCCCCAGGTACGAAATTTAAAGGGATATTACACTTTTATTGTTTGACTTTAAGCATTATTAAAATCACTGCTCCTGAAAAAACGGCCGTTTTTAAAACTTTTTTTTGCATTGATCCATGTCCCCTGGGGCAGGACCCGGGTCCCCAAACACTTTTTATGACAATAACTTGCATATTAGCCTTTAAAATTAGCACTTTTGATTTCTCCCATAGACTTTTAAAGGGTGTTCCGCGGCATTCAAATTTGCCGCGAACACCCCAAATTGTTCGCTGTTCGGCAAACTTGAGAACAGCCAATGTTCGAGTCGAACATGAGTTTGACTCGAACTCGAAGCTCATCCCTACTGGTCACACAGACCACAGGATTCCTGAATGTGGATGGCTTCACTTTAGCGCCCACAGCTCTGCTTTGGCCTTAGTCCTCAGGCCGTTACACTGCCTCTTGCAGTCACACGTTCTGGCTGCCTCCTGCAGCCCCTCTGACTCCTGAAGACCTCCTGTCTCTCTGGGTGTGGAGCAGTCTCCAACTGGGAGCCATGAGGTCTTCCCATATCCTCATTATAAGTGCTGTGCTCACACCCTGCTGGTAATCTACAAAGTCTGGACACAGGGTTGGAGATCCTGTCCCACCCAAGACACTATGGAATCTCCAAACTACAGAGCCCCATGACCGAATACCAAAACCTGGAGAAAGCTGCGAAAGCAGTTTTCTCCAGTCCACATTTACGCTCTGTAGCCTTGCACCAAGCAAATGTGCATACCCTGTGTCCCCCAAACTATAAGTTTTACCTTGACAGCATCTCCTACTGTCACATAATATATATATATATATATATATATATATATATATATATATATATATATATATATATATATATATATATATCCCAGCTTAGTGCAGCTACAGGCCATTAGTATGTCTGGAAGGCCAAGAAGGAGAGGCAGACAGTCACAAGCCAATAAGATAGGGCAAGTAGGCTCTGTGTCTAGTGCTGGTCATGGAGACGGTGCATCCTCATCAGCACGTGGCCGTGGGACATGCTTGGCCTTTTTTTCAGCAGCTGGCCGTGTTGAGCCGCAACATGCGGAAGACTTGGTCGAGTGGATGACCAAGCCGTCCTCATCCTCCTCATCCTCTCTCACCCATGCTCAGGGTACTTTGTCTGGCAAAGCAGCGGCCTATTCCCTCGGCTCAATGTCATCAGTGACTCCTTCCCTAGCCACACCATGTCCTCCCGAGGAGTCCCTTGAACTGTTTGACCACAGTGTTGGGTACATGCTCCAGGAGGATGCCCAGCATATGGAAGGCTCTGATGATGATACTGAGCTCGATGAAGGCAGTAATATGAGCATGGACAGAGGGGTGCCCAAGAAGGACAGCAATCTGGCAGTTATGCTCCCCCTGCTGCAGCATACTGCCAGGTTTGCTCCAGTGATGAGGAGGGAGGGGATGATGAGGTCACTGACTCAACGTGGGTGCCTGATAGGAGAGAGGAGGAGGAGGCGGCACATCACCAACGAGGCAGGATGCCCTCAATGTGCCAGCCTATGGGCAGCACATTGACTGCATCACACCCCAAAGCTCCACATGTGCAGGGTGCTGCATTCTCTGCGTGTTATTCAAAAAGTTCTTTGGTGTGGGCCTTTTTTAAAACGAGTGCATCAGATCGCACCGCTGCTATTTGCAACATATGTTTCAAGCGTATCTCGCGTGGCCAAAACATCTCCCGCTTGGGTACCACATGCTTGACCAGACATATGTTGACCTGCCATGCAGTTCGTTGGCAAGCATATCTAAAAGACCCACACCAAAGAACAAAGAGGACCTCTCCTTGCTCCTCATCAGCTAAGATCTCCAACCCCACTATACCTTCAGTCCTCTCTGAGACCTGCACTGAGAGGAATGAATGTGTAGAATTAGGTGTGTCACAGCCAAGTACTTGTGGGCAATCTGCTTTCGGTACACCGACGTCAGATTGTACCAGGCAAATTTCCCTGCCCCAGCTGCTGCACCGACGAAAGAAGTTTGCTCCCAGCCATCCACATGCCCAGCGGTTGAATGCTAGCTTGGCAAAATTGCTAGCACTTCAACTGCTACCTTTTCAGTTGGTAGACTCTACCCCCTTCCATGAGTTTGTGGAATGTGCGGTTCCTCAGTGGCAGGTGCCCAAACGCCACTTTTTCTCACGGAAGGCGATTTCAGCTCTCTACCAGCATGTGGAAGGCAATGTCCGTGCCTCGCTGGACAGGGCGGTCAGCGGTAAGGTGCATATTACCGCTGACTCATGGTCCAGCAGGCAAGGACAGGGACGTTACCTAAGTTTTAACGGCGCATTGGGTGACTCTGCTGGCAGCTGGGAAGGATGCAGGACAAGGTGCAGTAGTGTTGGAGATTGTTCCGCCACCATGCCTCCAAAATGCCACTACTAATGATTGTGACACACCTCTCTCCTCCACCCCCTCCTCTTCTTCTTCCTCCATGGCCTCTTCCTGTGCTTTGTCCTCGGAACCAGCGGTGCTCCGTAGCCGTTCAAGGGGCTATGCAAGTACGCAGGCCAAAAGATGCCATGCAGTGCTTGAGCTTGTGTGCTTGGGGGACAGGAGCCACACTGGGGCAGAAGTTCTGTCAGCTCTGCAGGGGCAGGTTCAGAGGTGGTTGACGCCATGCCAACTTAAGGCAGGAATGGTGGTTTGCGACAATGGCACCAACCTCCTCTCTGCCCTCCGACAGGGACAAATGACCCATGTGCCCTGTTTGGCTCACATCCTTAACTTGGTGGTGCAGCAGTTCATGGGCAGGTACCCAGGCTTACAGAATGTCCTGAGGCAGGCCAGGAAAGTCTGTGTGCATTTCCGCCGGTCATATAATGCCAGTACTCGGCTGGCGGACCTCCAAAAGGAGTTTAACCTGCCCAAGAACCGCCTAATCTGTGACATGCCCACCAGGTGGAACTCAACGTTGGCCATGCTGCAGCGGCTGCACATGCATCAGAGGGCCATCAATGAGTACCTGTGCGACTATGGCACCAGGACAGGGTCAGGGGAGCTTGTTATTTTTTTCCCCATGCCAGTGGGCCATGACCAGGGATGCATGCACTGTCCTGTCACCATTTGAGGAGGCCACGAGGATGGTGAGCAGTGACAGTGCATGCATCAGTGACACTGTCCCCCTTGTCCACCTGTTGGAGCACACACTGCGTGGAATAATGGACAGGGCACTTGAGGCAGAACAGAGGCAGAAAGAGGAGGACTTCCTTAGCTCTCAAGGCCCCCTTTATCCAGACAGTGTTCCTGCGTGCCCGCCGATCACACAGGAAGAGGAGGAGGACGAGGAGGAGGAAGATTGTGTTAGTATGGAGGTGGAGCCTGGCACTCAGCATCAGCAGCAGTCTTTAAGGGATCAGTCCCAAGAAACACATGGACTTGTACGTGGCTGGGAGGAGGTGGCTGCGGACCATGTCATCCTTAGTGACCCAGAGGACTCCTGACCGAATGCCTCAGCAAACCTACGCTGCATGGCCTTCCTGATCCTGCAAAGCCTGCGTAAGGATCCTCGTATTCGTGGTATCAAGGAGAAGGACCAATACTGGCTGGCAACCCTCCTTGATCCACGTTACAAGGGTAAGGTTGCAGACCTTATCTTGCCATCGCAGAGGGAGCAGAGGATGAAACATCTTCGGGAGGCCTTGCAGAAAGGTCTGTGCAACGCGTTCCCAGAGACTGGGAGGTTACAAACTCCTGTTTCTGGACAATGTGTTGCTGAGGCTTCGGTCAGTCAAAGAAGAAGCGGTGGAGAAGGTGGCCGTCTGACCGATGCGTTCAGACAATTTTTTGGTCCGCAGCCCTAAGGTATAATCGGTTCCAGTAACCATCACCAGCGTCTGTTTTACATGGTGCAGGAATACCTAGGGGCAAGATCTGACTTGGACACCTTTCCCACCGAAAATCCACTGGGTTACTGGGTCTTGAGGATGGATCACTGGCCAGAGCTTGCACAGTATGCAATTGAGCTACTGGCCTGTCCTGCATCCAGCGTTCTTTCGGAACGCACATTCAGTGCTGCTGGAGGCTTTGTAACTGGTCACAGGGTGCGTCTGTCCACCGACTCGGTCGATCGACTGACCTTCATAAAAATGAATCAGTCTTGGATCACCACCAGCTACCAAGCACCTGATGCTGATGTAACCGAATAATATTTTTCACATCCCTTCAAAGACTGCCTATGCTGATGATGAGTGACTATCCCTGAGTAATTATCCTCTTCCTTCTCAATGATCACGCTGATAGCTTGTAAGAACATTTTTGGTTCTGGGTGCCACCACCAGTGCCTAATTTTTCAGCCCCTGTTTAACAGGGGCGTGTAATTACAATTTTTGATGCAATACTTTGCAGCAGGACTCATTTCTGCGTTCCAACTAGAGTATCTGTGAGGAGTTGCAGTGTTGTGGCACCAGCACCAGTGCCTAAGGCCTAATTTTTCAGCCCCTGTTCAACAGGGGCATGTAATTACAATTCTTAAACTAATATTTCACAGCAGGTCCCATTTCTGCACCCACCAAGAGCGAGTGAGGACTTACAGTGTTGTGGCACCAGCACCACCACCACCACCACCACCAAAGGCCCAATTTTTCTGCCCTTGTTCAAGAGGGGCATGTAATTACAATTCTTGATCTAATATTTCACAGCAGGGCCCATTTCCGCGCCCACCAAGAGCGAGTGAATACTTACAGTGTTGTGTCACCAGCACCACCACCACCACCAAAGGCCCAATTTTCTGCCCCTGTTCAACAGGGGCATGTAATTACAATTCTTGATCTAATATTTCACAGCAGGGCCCTGTGAGGGCTTACAGTGTTGTGGCCACAACAACACCTAAGGCCCAAACTTCTGCTGAGTATATAGGGCAGGACCCTACTTTCAAACATCTAACTTACAAACGACTCCTACTTGCAAACGGAAGGAGACAACAGGAAGTGAGATGAAATCTACCCCTAGGAAGGGAAATTCTCTCCTGTAAGAGTTAATATGGGAAAAACATTTCTCCTTTCCACTGATGCTTTCCACTCCTTGTTCCACAAAAAAACCCAAATTTTCAAAAAACATTTGTCATTGGGACAAAAAGTGAGGTGAAACCTTCTGAAGAGGAGGACAGACAGCAAAACAAATGTCACAGGGTTGATAACCCTTCCCTATGTTTTCCAAAAAGCTTAAAAAAGATTTTTTGGCTGGAGCTAAACACGTTAAAAATGTACCCGTGCAAATTACAAACAGATTCTACTTAACAACAAACCTACAGTCCCTGTCTTGTTTGCACCACCTGTATACTGCTGTTCAGAGTATATAGGGCCTGGCCTTTCCTTATTTTAATTTGGGTGTGGGGTTCCCCTTAATATCCATACAAGACCCAAAGGGCCTGGTAATGGACTGGGGGGTACCCATGGAGTTTGTCTCACTGATTTTCATCCATATTGCCAGGACCCGACATTATATTAAACCCGCAAGCAGTTTTAAATGAGATTTTTTCCTTTAAAAATGACATTTTGTGCAGGGACTGTTCTAAACACGGAAACACGCGCCACTTTACAGGCATACTATAGATACCCCCCCAGGTACGATATTTAAAGGAATATTTCACTTTTTCTTTTTACTTTAAGCATCAATAAAATCACTGCTCCCGAAAAAAACGGCCGTTTTTAAAAGTTTTTTTTTGCATTGATACGTGTCCCCTGGGGCAAGACCCGGGTCCCCAAACCCTTTTTAGGACAACACCATGCAAATTAGCCTTTAAAATGAGCACTTTTGATTTTGAATGTTTGAGTCCCATAGACGTCAATGGGGTTCTAACGTTCGTGCGAATTTTCGGTCTGTTCGCAGGTTCTGGTGCGAACTGAACCGGGGGGTGTTCGGCTCATCCCTAGTCACCAGTATGGTATTTGTATATTGAAATCATATCCCTTCTCAAGCGTCTCAAGTTTAGTGCTCACAACTTTTCCTCATAACTAATATCCTCCAGACTAGGGATGAGCCGAACACCCTGCTGTTTGGTTCGCACCAGAACATGCGAACAGGCAAAAAATTTGTTTGAACACCGTTAAAGTCTATGGGACACGAACATGAATAATAAAAAGTGCTAATTTTAAAGGTTTATATTCATGGTATTGTCATAAAAAGTGTTTGGGGACCTGGGTCCTGCCCCAGGGGACATGGATCAATGCAAAAAAACTTTTTAAAAAGGGCCGTTTTTTTGGGAGCAGTGATTTTCAGGTCTGGTATAGATATTAAGGGGAACCCCAGCCAAATTTTTTTTTAAAATGGCGTGGGGTCCCCCTCAAAATCTATACCAAACCCTTCAGATCTGGTATGGATTTTAAGGGAACCCCGGCCAAAATTTAAAAAAAAAACAGCATGGGGTCCCCCTAAAGATCCATACCAAACCCTTATCCGAGCACGCAACCTGGCAGGCTGCAGGAAAAGAGGGAGGGCAAGAGAGCGCCCCCCCATCTGAACCGTACCAGGCCACATTCCCTCAACATGGATGCGGAGTGGCCCGAGGAGAAGGGAAGAAGACACCGCAGAGGAGATGCCGGACAAGAACACCGGAGGAAGAACCGGAACAGCCAGAAGAACCAGAAGAAGAAGAAGATGGAGGAAGAAACCTAAGGAAGATAGAGGATAGAAGAAAGAAGATAGAAGATAGAAGAAAGAAGAAGCATTTAAATAAAGGAATTGTCAAAAACTGTCTCTTGTTATTTTTAACATTTTTGACAGTTTTTTAGTGAAATGGTAGGGGTACAATACCCCTTCCAGATTCTGATAAACCCCCCGCCCGCAGACCCACACAACCACCTGCCAGGGTTGTGGGGATGAGGCCTTGTCCTCATCAACATAGGGACAAGGTGTTTTGGGGGGCTACCCCAAAGCACCCTCCCAATGTTGAGGGCATGTGGCCTGGTACAGTTCAGGAGGGGCACTCTCTCAACCCCCCCCTCTTTTTCTGCGGCCTGCCAGGTTGCATGCTCGGATAAGGGTCTGGTATGGATTTTTAGGGGGACCTCACGCTGTTTTTTTAAAAAATTTTGGCCAGGGGTTCCCCTTAAAATCCATACCAGACCTGAAGGGCCTGGTATGGAATTCAGGGGGACCCCCACGTCATTTTTTTAAAAATTTTGGTTCGGGGTTCCCCTGTGGGGAATTCCCATGCCGTTTTTATCAATGAACTCTTATGTGTATTGTCGGACCGGCAATGCATTAATAGCCGCGAGTAGTTTTAAATTACTTTTTTTCCTTTGAAATGTCATTTTGCTGTCAGACTGTTCTAAACACGGGAAACATGCGCCCCTTTACAGGCATACTATAGACACCGCCCAGGTACTAAATGTAAAGGTATATTACACTTTTATTGTTTGACTTTAAGCATTATTAAAATCACTGCTCCTGAAAAAATGGCCATTTTTAAAACTTTTTTTGCATTGATCCATGTCCCTTGGGGCAGGACCCGGGTCCCCAAACACTTTTTATGACAATACCATGAATATAAGCCTTTAAAATTAGCACTTTTGATTTCTCCCATAGACTTTTAAAGGGTGTTCCGGGGCATTCAAATTTGCCGCGAACACCCCAAATTGTTCGCTGTTCGGCAAACTTGCGAACAGCCGATGTTCGAGTTGAACATGAGTTCGACTCGAACTCGAAGCTCATCCCTACTCCAGACCCTTCATTAGCTTTGTTGCCCTTGTTTTGTACTCGCTCCATTCCTAGTACATCCTTCCTGAGGACTGGTGCCCAGAACTGGACAGCATACTCTAGGTGTGGCCAGACTAGAGTCTTGTAGAGCGGGAGAATTATCATTTTATCTCTGGAGTTGATCCCTTTTAATGCATGCCAATATTCTGTTTACTTTGTTAGCAGCAGCTTGGCATTGCATGCCATTGCTGAGCCTATCATCTACTAGGACCCCCAGGTCCTTTTCCATCCTAGATTCCCCCAGAGGTTCTACACCCAGTGTATAGATTGCATTCATATTTTTGCTACCCAAATGCATTATTTTACATTTTTCTACATTGAACCTCATTTGCCATGTAGTTGCCCACCCCATTAATTTGTTCAGACCTTTTTGCAAGGTTTCCACATCCTGCGGAGAAGTTATTGCCCTGCTTGGCATCGCCCTCAAATACAGAGATTACCCCATCCTCCAGTTTGTTTATGAACAAATTAAATAGGATTGGTCCCAGCACAGAACCCTGGGGGACCCCACTACCCACACCTGACCATTCTGAGTACTCCCCATTTATCACCACCCTCTGAACTCGCCCTTGTAGCCAGTTTTCAATCCATGTACTCACCCTATGGTCCATGCCAACGGACCTTATTTTGTACAGTAAACGTTTATGGGGAACTGTGTCAAATGCTTTTGCAAAATCCAGATACACCACATCTATGGGCCTTCCTTTATCTAGTTGGCAACTCACCTCCTCATAGAAGGTTAATAGATTGGTTGAAGAATGATTCTTCATGAATCCATGCTGATTACTGCTAATGATACCTTTCTCATTACTAAAATCTTGTATATAGCCCCTTATCATCCCCTCCAAGAGTTTACATACTATTAATGTTAGGCTAACTGGTCTGTAATTCCCAGAGATGTATTTTGGGCCCTTTTTTAAATATTGGTGCTACATTGGCTTTTCTCCAATCAGCTGATTCCATTCCAGTCAGTAGACTGTCAGTAAAAATTAGGGACAATGGTCTGGCTATTACTTGACTGAGTTCCTTAAGTACCCTTGTATGCAAGCCACCTGGTCCCGGTGATTTATTAATGTCAAGTTTCTCAAGTCTAATTTGAATTCTGTCCTCTGTTAACCATGGAGGTGCTTCCTGTGATGTGTCATGAGCATAAAACACTGCAGTTTTGCTTACTGAAGCCCCCGATTCCCTCGTGAAGACTCAGGAGAAGAATAAATTCAATACCTTTGCCATCTCCCCATCCTTTTTAACCAGATGTCCTTCCTCATTCTTTATGGGGCCAATATGGTCTGTCTTCCCAAAGAAGCCCAAGTTTCGTTTAATGATGCCCCTTAAGCTCTTCCCACTGTCAGTAGTTTGACCATGTCCAGATTTGCAGCAGCCCGGTATGCAAGGTTACTTCCTTCCTCGAGTGTACCTCATTCTGAAGTTCAAAAGTTGGAAGGTATGCCCACAGCACCTAAAGGGCTTTATTGTAATTGAATCTTTGGTTCCTGACCACAACCACCATCACTGTTCTAATGAAGGGGTAGGCACTTTCTCAAAAACACATTGCCTTTGCTTACACCTGTTAACTGTGATTTTCAATAAATATTCTTCATAATAACTTCAAGTGTGACAATCTTCTATACTAAGTGTGCCTCTACACCCATGTGGGATGAAACGTAAGGCAAGTATCCCCAGCAGGGTCACTATGAATTACTACAACTGGGGAGTGCAAAATCTGGTGCAGCTGTGCAGAGAAACTAATCAGCTTTCATTGTCAAAGCTTAACTGAATAAGCTGATTGGCTACCATGCACAGCTGCACCATAATCTGAGTGCTCCAGTTTTAGTAAGACCCCTTTCACATTGAGGTGCTTTTCAGGCATTTTAGTGCTAAAAATAGCGCCTGAAAAGCGCCTCTCAAGCTAAATCTCCTCCTAGAGGCTTAACTTACAAAGCCAACACAGAAGGATAGGTAGACTTATTTTAAAAGGTGGCAGTTATCATAAGTCCATGGCTATAACTGAGTCTTCTCCTTGTGTTAGCACTTTGTGAATTCAGTATAATGCAGGATAAAATCCTGACAGAGGATATAACCCTCTCCCTCTATAAAAAAATAGGGTTATATTTTATCTCTTGATATGAGGCCTGCATGGAAAGTAATGTTAGAGATTAAATTCTTATTGAAACGTTTACATACCATATTTATCTGCATATAACACGCACCTTAAATTTATGAGGGAAGTTTCAGGAAAAAAATTAAAGTAAAGAACTTTGAAGTAAAATAGGGGTCAGTGCCCATAAATGCAGCCTTATCAGTGCCTATCTGCAGCCTCACCATTGCCCATTAATACAGCCTGATCAGTGCCCATTAACTACTTGCTGACCAGCCACCATCGTTATACAGCAGAAGGTTGGCTCCCCTGCATAAATCGCTGTAGCTGTATGGTGGGCGATTTAAGGGGTATAGGGGGCATGTGCGCACCGCCGGAGACGTGCGCACCCACAACGTGATGTCTGAGCCGATGCACGTGGTCGGCAGCCACAATGTCCACTGGCAACCCTCGATCGCTCCTGAGAGAGACAGAACAGGGATCTGTCAATGTAAACAGACAGATCCTATCTTCTGTTAAAAAAAAACAGACAGATCCTAGTTCTGTCAGGAAATTAGAAAGAGATCTGCTTTTCCTTGTAATCAGGAACATCAATCTCTCTCCTCCTCCAGTCACTACACTCCCCCCACAGTTAGAATCACCTCCCTAGGGAACACTTAACCCCTTGATTGTCACCTAGTGCCAGTGACATTTACACAGTATTCAGTGGCTATTTTTAGCTCTGATCACTGTATAAATGTCAATGGTCCCAAAAAAGTGTCAAAAGTGTCTGATATGTCCACCACAACATCATAGTCTCACTAAGAAGCGCAGATCACCGCCATTACTAGTAAAAAACAATTATAAAAATTCCATAAATATATTTCCTATTTTGTAAGAGCTAACTTTTGCGCAAACCAATCTATATACTCTTATTGCCATTTTGTTTACCAAAATTATGTAGGAGAATAGATATTGGCTTAAACTGTTGAAGACATTTGTTTTTTTACTTTTTTTGGGGATATTTATTATAGCAAAAAGTAAAAAATATAGTTTTTTTCAAAATTGTCGCTCTTTTTTTGTTTATAGCACAAAAAATAAAAACTGCAGTGGTGATTAAATGCCTTCAAAAGAAAGCTCTATTTGTGGGAAAAAAAGGACATCAATTTTGCATGGGTACAGCGTTGCACGACCGCGCAATTGTCAGTTAAAGCGACGCAGTGCTGTTTTGCAAAAAATGGTGTGGTCATAAATGTTTTGGTCCTTTAAGTGGTTAATGCAGCCTGATCAGCGTCTATCTGCAGCCTCACCATTGCAGCCTGATCAGTGCCCATCTACATCCTCACCATTGCCCATTAATGCAGCCTGATAAGTGCCAATCTGCAGCCCCACCATTGCCCATCACTGCTCTATGTAATCTGGTGGCACTCGTACCCCTTTCCCCTCCGAGGCAGCCAAAAGAAAATACCGGCACACATTATTTGCACCCGATTTTCAGGGGGCAAAAGTGCATGTTATATGCCAATAAATACAGTATTTCTATAATTCCAGACATATTCAATTGTATATGAATGTGCAATTTTTCATAAAATAATCCCTGGTGATCATGTCACGACAGTCCTTGTTGAGGCATTTCCTCTTATAAGGTGACACCACCCTGTTCCTGTCTCTTCATTGTGATCCTGTGTTGTCACAGATTTAAGAAAAGTTGAAAACACAATTTTATGAAAATAAAATGGTCTTTATTTATGACACACATTGCTTAGCAAACTAAACTCAATCCAATAATATATTGGATCTATCCAAAACTATATTTAAAATTGGAGACCAGAATGAGGAGTCATTGACCCTGTTTTCATAAAATATCAAATGGAGCATCATAACATAGTACAGAAAATCATCATATACTGTAAAATAGAATACACAGCTAATAAAATATATCTTTATATTCATCTGAGAAATAAACCTTAAAACCCAATTCCAGCACTCCCAATTTCCCTTCATCCCCTTTGGATATAATTTTTGTATTGTAAAAATCATTATACAGTATATCCCTTTATTCCTGGGCTCTATGTTCTGGTCCTCTTCTGTCCTCACAGTGGGCAGGTACTGAATGATGCAGAATATTCTCTTCAGCATTCTCCTGTAAATCCAGAGGGGTCTGAGGTCACTCCCCAGGGGGCCGGTCCTTGACACCCTGAGCTCATAGAAAATGGGATGAATGACACTGGGCATCAATCTACCTGGGAGAGGAGCACCATCTAGTGGTAAAAAAGGAAATACTGCAGGGGAGTATTTTAAATAAATTATTATTATTATACAGGATTTATCTAGTGCAAACAGTTTGCGCAGTGCTTTACAACATGAGGGCAGACGGGACAGTTACAATACAATTCAATACATGAGGAATCAGAGGGCCCTGCTCATTAGAGTTTACAATCTAAGAATATATATATATATATATATATATATATATATATATATATATATATATATATATATATATATAATTTTTTTACGCTTATGTTTTTAGTTAAAGCTCAAAGTTCTCAGTGAAGATTTAAAGCTAGTTAGCTTGGATGTGCAAAAATAACTCCCCAATGTATTGATCCTTATAGTGATTCTCACCTCCAGTGCTCCTTTTCTCAATTGCAGAGATCTCCAGTGAAATAAAATTCATGCTGGAGATTAATTTGCATCATTTATAAATCAGAAAATGTATTTGTGTGTTTTCTAGAGGACATCGAGGGGTTCCACCGTCAGCTGTCATCATATGATGATCCATCACTGAGGAGGATATATGAGTATTATAGAGATGATCTGATCTACATCCTGGAGAACATGGATCCTCATACTGTCATCAAAGAACTAAAATCTCGTAATGTCCTAAACACAGAGGTAAGAAAAATATATTTCTAAATTACCTACAGAAATATTTGTATAAGTAAAAGGAAACTCTGATTCATAGTTGCAAACATAAAGTCCTTTAATAATTGTACACCATATTACTCTATAGTGATCATAAACAGCTGAACATAGAAGTCCTCCTAATAAACATGATCACATCAAAACTTCATTACATCCTGCAAAAAATATTGAAACCATTTACACAACTGCTCCCATCAGAATAAAGGGGGCTTTCTCCCACCAGAATGTAATAATGCACTAAGGGGTTGATTTACTAAAGGGAAATAGACTGTACACTTTGGAAGTACAGTTGCACTCATTTTCCCCAGAGCTTAGCAAATGTGGTGAAGCTTCATTTTGCAAAGAATACCCAATCAGATGCAAGGAAAATAAACATTATTCTTGCACATGATTGGATGATGGAAATCAGCAGAACTACACCACATTCACTAAGCTCTGGGAAAATACGTTCTTCTGTACTTTCAAAGTGCACAATCTATTTGCCTTTAATAAATCCACCCCAATTGCCTTTAAAATCGCTTCTATCAATGTATCCAATTGTATCTACAGTATATTATAATCACCTTCTTTTATATCCTTTTATTGCTAAAAATACTCTTCACATCACAGTAGTAAATGAATGTTCTCATAATACAAATCAGAGATTTCTTACTCCTAGTAAAGTGTGCTGTTCCTTGAATGACTTTGAATTTAGACAGTGTGTTCTATGTAAGTGTATGTGTGCTATGAGATGGCTTACTGTATTATATATAGTGTTATAATAAGGCTTCAGAAACATGAATGAGGGGTGATTGTGTAACATTATGACTTCATCATAGTTTTATATGATATGGCACCATATAGTCTTCACAATATATTTACTTTTTACACAAATATTCTAATTTGGACTACAATATTCTGTATGAGGTCCAGTCATATGACAATGTTACCACAGAAATAATGCCTGTATAAGTACATCATCCCCAATGTTACATTGTAGCTTTCACATCTTACACTCTCCCATCCATAATCCTATATACATATCAGACATGATACCGTCTTCCTATAGCTGCATGTCATCTGGGGATAAGCAACGTTTTCAACAACTTGGTTTTGTAGTGAAATTGACAAAATTTGTCTTAAAATTAATTTTAAAGCAATTTCTTTTGAAGGGTAAGAGTATAAATCTACAGTGCCTTGAAAAAGTATTCATAACCCTTAATTTTCCACATTTTGTCATGTTACAACCAAAAATGTAAATGTATTTTATTGGGATTTTATGTGATAGTCCAACACAAAGTGGCACATAATTGTGAAGTGGAAGGAAAATGATAAATGGTTTTCAATTTTTTAAATAAATAAATATGTGAAAAGTGTGGGGGGGGGCATTTGTATTCAGCCCCCTCTACTCTGATACCCCTAACTAAAATCTAGTGGAACCAATTGCCTTCAGAAGTCACTTAATTAGTAAATAAAGTCTACCTGTGTGTAATTTAGTCACAGTAATAAATACAGCTGTTCTGTGAAGCCCTCAGAGGTTTGTTAGAGAACCTTAGTGAAGAAACAGTACCATGAAGGCTAATGAACACACCAGAAAGGTAAGGGATTAAGTTGTGGAGAAGTTTAAAGCAGGGTTAGGTTTTTAAAAAAAATATGCCAAGCTTTGAACATCTCACAGAGTACTGTTGAATCCATCATCCGAAAATGGAAAGAGTATGGCACAATTGCAAACCTAACAAGATTAGGGATGAGCTTCGAGTTCGAGTCGAACTTATGTTCGACTCGAACATCAGCTGTTCGCCAGTTCGTCGAACAATTTGGGGTATTCGCGGCGAATGCGAAAGCCGCGGAACGCCCTTTAAAAGTCTATGGGAGAAATCAAAAGTGCTAATTTTAAAGGCTTATAAGCATGGTATTGTCAAAAAAAGTGTTTGGGAACCTGGGTCCAGCCCCAGGGGACATGGATCAATGCAAAAAAAAGTTTCAAAAATGGCCGTTTTTCAGGAGCAGTGATTTTAATAATGCTTAAAGTGAAACAATAAAAGTGTAATATTCCTTTAAATTTCGTACCTGGGGGGTATTGAAAATTGTGGTATGGGTATAATGGCGCTACCTAAAGACTTGACTGGGATAGCCTTAGAGGTAATAAACCGCTACTGATGGTTATGTCTTTATAAGATATTAAGCCTCAAGGGATAATTCCACTTATATAAAGAGTAATAATACAGGAGCATAGGTATGTGCACAATGGTGTGTAGTTGGAAAAAACTATATTACAACCAATCAAGTGTCGCACGGCAGAGAGTTGTCCTACAGCGTCTGGTAGTGGAGCCAGAGGCTTTATTCCATAAAGTGCATTTTATGAGACCATGTACCTTATGCTATGAAGTAATTTCTATATATGGATATATACCCTCATCAGTAGTTGGACATATCATGGAGATTGCATTAGTCATATATCAATATACATGCTATGCACATAGATAACACCGCTATGATCAGAGACCTTATGTGCAATATACCATGGGTTAAAGTCGCATGTATGCAAGACAAAAAATATTCATGCACAAAATTCCAGCAGTTAAATCTCAGATCAAGTATAACAGTCCCATAAGTTGTGCTATATTAACTTTGTAAAATTCCCAATGGTGACTTTGGTGCAGCAGCAGTTGTCTGGTGACTCTAGTGCTCCCCCTCTTGGTTGTCTACTCACCAGCTCCCGGAACCCCAACAGGGGTATTACGCCTGTGGTGAATGAAGCAGGGTTGCTCCACTTGCTGCTTGCTCCGGTAGTTACCTTTGATGTGAT
This sequence comes from Lithobates clamitans, assembly GCA_037952925.1. Classification (NCBI taxonomy): domain Eukaryota; kingdom Metazoa; phylum Chordata; class Amphibia; order Anura; family Ranidae; genus Lithobates; species Lithobates clamitans. The sequence continues at coordinate 1,517,344 of JBBGZY010001372.1, forward strand.
CAGCTCCCCAAGCTCCATGCAGGGGTAAAGCGTTTATGCTGGAAAATAGACCACTGTGCTGCTGTGTTTAGTGGTAGATGTCTCCTATGCGTCTCGGTCCGTGACGGTGTTACATCCCCTCATAATTTAAGAAAAGAGAGCTTCCATGGCATAATAAAGTATGACCATTTTATTTAAAAACTTATATGTCCAAAAACGGGGATTTTAAACAAGAAATAAAATAGACAAAAACTATAAAAAATAAAAATAAAGATGAAAATAAAAATAAAAGGTCCAAGACTATTGTGTTCCCACCCAGTCCAGATGGGATAGGGCATCAATAGTTCCCAGGCATTTGACAAGTTTAAAAGTCCCTCCTAGAAAGTATAAAGACGAGGTGGGGGTGTGTGTGTCCACCAGCCGCTGAACTGCGTTCTCCTCTCTTGTATGCCTTAGGGGTGACGTATAGAGCGTGGTGCCGTTGTGCGCGCTTCGTCACATGATGTCCTCAACAATAGTCAGACGCTGTAGGACAACTCTCTGCCGTGCGACACTTGATTGGTTGTAATATAGTTTTTTCCAACTACACACCATTGTGCACATACCTATGCTCCTGTATTATTACTCTTTATATAAGGGGACTTATCCCTTGAGGCTTAATATCTTATAAAGACATAACAATCAGTAACGGTTTATTACCTCTAAGGCTATCCCAGTCAAGTCTTTAGGTAGCGCCATTATACCCATACCACAATTTTCAATACGTTCTGCAAAGCACCTCATCGGGTACTTTGTGTAAGGTAGGCAGCAATCTGTGGTTTCTGACCCTATAGACGTGTCCTAAGCGCAGTTTCTTTCTGATATCTCTCGTACCTGGGGGGTGTCTATAGTATGCCTGTAAAGGGGCGCATGTTTCCCATGTTTAGAACAGTCTGACAGCAAAATGACATTTCAAAGGAAAAAAAGTAATTTAAAACTACTCGCGGCTATTAATGAATTGCCGGTCCGACAATACACATAAAGGTTCATTGCTAAAAATGGCATGGGAATTCCCCACAGGGAAACCCCGAACCAAAATTTAAAAAAAAATGACGTGGGGGTCCCCCTAAATTCCATACCAGGCCCTTCGGGTCTGGTATGGATATTAAGGGGAACCCCAGCTAAAATTAAAAGAAAAATGGTGTGGGGTCCCCCTCAAAATCTATACCAGACCCTTAAGGTCTGGTATGAATTTTAAGGGGAACCCTGCGCCAAAATTAAAAAAAAATTGGTGTGGGGTCCCCCAAAAATCCATATCAGACCCTTATCCGAGCATGCAACCTGGCAGGCTGCAGGAAAAGAGGGGGGATGAGAGGGCGAACCCCCCTCCTGAACTGTACCAGGCCACATGCCCTCAACATTGGGAGGGTGCTTTGGGGTAGCCCCCCAAAACACCTTGTTGATGGGGACAAGGGCCTCATCCCCACAACCCTTGCCCGGTGGTTGTGGGGGTCTGCAGGCAGGGGGCTTATTGGAATCTGGAAGCCCCCTTTAACAAGGGGACCCCCAGATCCCGGCTCTCCCCCCTGTGTGAAATGGTAAGGGGGTACTGTACCCCTACCATTTCACAAAAAAACTGTCAAAAATGTTAAAAATGACAAGAGACAGTTTTTGACAATTCCTTTATTTAAATGCTTCTTCTATCTTCTTTCTTCTATCTTCCTTCGGTTTCTTCCTTCATCTACTGGTTCTTCTGGTTCATCTGGGTCTTCCTCCGATGTTCTCGTCTGGCATCTTCCTCCGCAGCGTCTCCTTCCCTTCTTCTCCTCAGTCCGCTCCACATCCATGATGGCATGGTGGGAGGCTCCCGCTGTGTGACGCTTCTCCTCTTCTGACGGTACTTAAATAATGGAGGGCGGGGCCACCCGGTGACCCCGCTCCCCTCTGACGCACGGGGACTTCCCTGTGGCATTCCCTGTGATGTCAGAGGGGGCGGGGTCACCCGTTATGTAACAGGTGACCCCGCCCCCCTCTGACATCACAGGGAATGCCACAGGGAAGTCCCGTCAAGTCCCTATGCATCAGAGGGGGTGGGGTCACCAGGTGGCCCTGACCTCTGTTATTTAAGAACCGTCAGAAGAGGAGAAGCATCACACAGCGGGAGCCTCCCACCATGCCATCATGGATGTGGAGCGGCCCAAGGAAAAGAAGGGAAGGAGACGCCGCAGAGGAAGATGCCGGACGAGAACACCGGAGGAAGAACCAGAAGAAACAGAAGAAGATGGAGGAAGAAACCGAAGGAAGATAGAAGAAAGAAGATAGAAGAAAGAAGAAGCATTTAAATAAAAGAATTGTCAAAAACTGTCTCTTGTCATTTTTTACATTTTTGACAGTTTTTTTGTGAAATGATAGGGGTACCCCCTTACCATTTCACACAGGGGGGAGGGCTGGCATCTGGGGGTCCCCTTGTTAAAGGGGGCTTCCAGATTCCGATAACCCCCTGCCCGCAGACCCCCACAACCACCGGGCAAGGGTTGTGGGGATGAGGCCCTTGTCCCCATCAACATGGGGACAAGGTGTTTTGGGGGGCTACCCCAAAGCACCCTCCCAATGTTGAGGGCATGTGGCCTGGTACAGTTCAGGATGGGGGTTCTGCTCTCTCGCCCCCCCTCTTTTTCTGCGGTCTGCCAGGTTGCGTGCTCGGATAAGGGTCTGGTATGGATTTTTGGGGGACCCCACGCCATTTTTTAAAAATTTTTTTAGCCGGGGTTCCCCTTAATATCCATACCAGACCTGAAGGACCTGGTATGGAATTTAGGGCCCCCCCACATCATTTTTTTTTAAATTTTGGTTCGGGGTTCCCCTGTGGGGAATTACCATGCAATTTTTATCAATGAACTTTTGTGTGTATTGTCACACAGGGGGGAGGGCTGGCATCTGGGGGTCCCCTTGTTAAAGGGGGCTTCCAGATTCCGATAACCCCCTGCCCGCAGACCCCCACAACCACCGGGCAAGGGTTGTGGGGATGAGGCCCTTGTCCCCATCAACATGGGGACAAGGTGTTTTGGGGGGCTACCCCAAAGCACCCTCCCAATGTTGAGGGCATGTGGCCTGGTACAGTTCAGGATGGGGGTTCTGCTCTCTCGCCCCCCCTCTTTTTCTGCGGTCTGCCAGGTTGCGTGCTCGGATAAGGGTCTGGTATGGATTTTTGGGGGACCCCACGCCATTTTTTAAAAATTTTTTTAGCCGGGGTTCCCCTTAATATCCATACCAGACCTGAAGGACCTGGTATGGAATTTAGGGCCCCCCCACATCATTTTTTTTTAAATTTTGGTTCGGGGTTCCCCTGTGGGGAATTACCATGCAATTTTTATCAATGAACTTTTGTGTGTATTGTCGGACCGGCAATTCATTAATAGTCGCAAGTAGTTTTAAATGACTTTTTTTCCTTTGAAATATCATTTTGCTGTCAGACTGTTCTAAACATGGGAAATATGCGCCCCTTTACAGGCATACTATATCATCAAAGCAGCCAAGAGGCCCATGGTAACTCTTGAGGAGCTGCAGAGATCATCAGCTCAGGTGGGAGAATCTGTCCACAGGACAACTATTAGTCATACACTCCACAAATCTTCCCTTTATGGAAGAGTGGCAAGAAGAAAACCATTGTTGAAAGAAAGCCATAATAAGTCCCATTTGCAGTTTGCGAGAAGCCATGTGTGGGATACAGAAAACATGTGAAAGAAGGTGCTCTGGTCAGATAGAACCAACATTGACTTTTTTGGCCTAATATCAAAACACAATGTGTGGCAGAAAACTAACACTGCAAATCACCCTGAACACACCATCCCCACCGTGAAACATGGTGGTGGCAGCATCATGTTGTGCTGATGCTTTTCTTTAGCTGGGACAGGGAAGCTGGTCAGAGTTGATGGATGGATGGATGGAACCAAATACAGGGCAATCTTAGAAGAAAACCTGTTAGAGTCTGCAAAAGACTTGATACTGGGGCGGAGGTTCACCTTCCAGCAGGACAACGACCCTAAACATACAGCCAGATCTACAATGGAATGGTTTAGATCAAAGCAGATGCATGTGTTAGAATGGCCCAGTCACAGTCCAGACCTAAATCCAATTGAGAATCTGTGGAAAGACTTGAAAATGGATGCTCTCCATCCAATCTGACTGAGCTTTTTTTTTTTTAAATTATTTTTATTTAGATTTTATACATACATAGAACATTTGAGCTGTGTCAACATAACACCAGCCCACATAGTGGCCACACAGGGCCGAAAAAAGTACAATATTATAGTGAACTAACAACATAGTCCAATTGACTAACGAAAAACAGTCCAACTTTAACCCCCCTCACCCTTCCCCCCTTCCCCCTTTGTCACAACTCCACCAAGGCTTCCGCAGTATCCCCTTATATATGGTTATATATAATAAAGCATTACACTTAGTCACAACATGTATGCATTAGCAATGGAACAGCAACTGCTACTATCTCGATTTCTAAGGTACCGACTTCCAAGGTAAGTGGTTGATAGATCCTGAGTGAACCCATTTTCAGAAATGGAGCAAATCCTGCCTACTGTGTCAGTAGAGTTATACCATGCCTGCCACACTTTAGGAAACTTCTTCCCACATCCCCTGGCTATATAGGTAGCCTTATAAAAAGGCATCATGGAATTTACCAAGCCCTTCCAGAATACCATGTCAGGAGCCCTCAGCTTCTTCCAATTTAGAAGTATGGCCTTCCTCCCATAGAAAAATAATATAGTCCTAAGAGCCCTAGAGGGCGCTACCTCATCCATTAGGCCCAATAGACAGACCCTCACAGTCATAGGTATCGGTTTTACCAAAAGATCCGATATACAGGATGTGACCTCGGACCAAAACTGCTGGATTTGTGGACACTTCCAGAAAATATGATCCACATTGGCAGGTGAAAAGGAGTATCTCCAGCACTTAGCTGAGCCGGAGTGAAAAATCTTGGCCAACCTAGCTGGGGTAAAGTAGCTCCTATGTAAAAACTTGAATTGAATCAATTTATCCCTGGCCGATACAAGGTGTTTAAAGGGTTGTGTCCACATGTCATCCCAGTTCTCTCCCTGTATGTCAGGTACCTCTGCTTCCCACTTTTCCCGACACCCGATTAAGGCCTGTGGTGTCTTTTTAACCACCTCAATACAGGGCACTTAAACCTCCTTCCTGCCCAGACCAATTTTCAGCTTTCGGTACTCTCGCACTTTGAATGACAATTACTCAGTCATGCAACACTGTACCCAAATTAAATTTGTGTCCTTTTTTTCACACAAATAGACCTTTCTTTTGGTGGTATTTAATCACTAATTCGTTTTTTATTTTTTGGGCTATTAATAAAAAAAACGTACATTTTGTGAAAAATTGCCTTTTTCTTTGTTTTTGTCATAAAATTTAGCAAACTAGTAATTTTTCTTCATACATTTTGGCCAAAATATATACTGCTATATATCTTTGGTAAAAATAACCCAAATTAGTGTATATTATTTGGTCTTTGTAAAAGTTATAGAGTCTACAAACTATGGTGCCAATCACTGAAAATTGAAAACATCTGATCAGGCCTTCAGTACATCAGGTGAATCTAATTTTTTGAGGTACTAACAAGTCATAAAAGTACAAATACCTCCCAAATGACCCCTTTTTAGAAAGTAGACATTCCAAGGTATTAAGTAAGTAGCATGGTGAGTTTTTTTAAGTTGTAATTTTTTCCCACAATTCTTTGCAAAAGAAAGATTTTTTTTTTTACAAAATTGTCATATTAACTGGTTATTTCTCTCACAGAGCATATGCATACAACAAATTACACCCCAGAATACATTCTGCTACTGTGTGGGACTTTTACACAGCCTGGTCACATACAAAGGCCCAACATTGAAGTAGCACCATCAGGCGATCTATGAGCATAAATTGCACATCTCATTTCTCAACCACCTATTACACTTTTGAAGGCCTGGAGCACCAGGACAATGGAATTGACCACAAAATGACCGCATTTTGGAACGCAAACACCCCAACGCATCATCTATGAGGCATAATGAGTCTTTTGAATGGTTATTTTTTTCCAGAAGTTTTTGGAAAATGTGGGAAAAAAATTAAAAAAGCATTTTTTTTTTACACAGAGTTGTCCATTTATAAGATATTTCCAACACATAGCAAAAATGACACCCCAAAATACATTCTGCTACTCCTCCTGAGTATGGGGATACCACATGTGTGAAACTTTTACACAGCTTGCCCACATACAGAGGCCCAACATCCAAGTAGCACCATCAGCCGTTCTAGGAGCATACATTGCATAGATAATTTCCTGGCAACCTATCATTTTTGACGGCCCTTCATATTTCTAACATAGCATGTACATACCAAGAATTACAATCCCAAATAAATTCTATTGCGGAAAGGGTAAAAAAAAAAAGTATTACCTGTGCTTTTAGTAGTGTCCACAGAAGAGAGCACTGGTCCAGGCAGCAGTCAGGGATGTGCTTAGCAACAACAATAGTAATTATCCAGGCAGCAGGCAGGAATATTTTCTATAGTCAGCACAAGGATATTGTCAGCACAGCCAAAGCATTTGTCCATAGAATTTGTCCAGGCAGAGACATAATATTGGTCCTGGTCATAGGTGTGCACAGCCTGTTGCATTAGAGTGTGCACCCCAAAGCTCAAGCACACACATGAGTGCTGCGTTCTGGTGTACGCTGCATATAAAGTACAGAGTTTAGATGTGTGCTGAGAGAGCGCAGAGAGCAGGTGTGCGCTGCCTATAGAGTGCAGAGTTCAGTTGTGTGCGCTGCGCATAGAGAGCAGGGTACCTATAGAGTGCAGAGTTCAGGTGTGTGCTGCCTATAGAGTGTCGGGTTCAGGTATGAGGGGGAGGAGGGGGGAGACAGATGGGGAAGGGGGGGACAGGTGGGGGAGAAGGGGGGAAGATGGGGGAAAGACAGATTAGGAGGAGGGGGAGACAGATGGGGGAAAGGGGGGCGATGGGGGAGACAGATTGGGGAGAAGGGGGAGACAGATTGGGGAGAAGGGGGGACAGATGGGGGATTAGTGGGGGAGACATGTGGAGAAGGGGGGGACAGATAGGGGAGGAGGGGGGAGACAGATGGGACAGATGGGGGACAGATTGGGGAGAAGGGGGGACAGATTGGGGAGACAGATGGAGGATTAGTGGGGGAGACGTGTGGAGAAAGGGGAACAGATAGGGGAGGAGGGGGGGGACAGATGGGACAGATAGGGGAGGAGGGGGAGACAGATGGGACAGATAAGGGAGGAGGGGGAGACAGATGGGGAGAAGAGGGGTGATGTGGAGAGTTCAGTGAAATACTCACTCATCATAGGCTGGTCTCTACAGGCTCAGGCATCATTCATGCAGCCACGATCTAGCTGAAGCTGCTGCAGTTCCAATCCCCCGCCCACACATCCCTTTCTCAGGCACACAACACTGGCTGCACACACAGGGATTGCGATGTGGGCGGGGCAGACAAAGAGGAGCAGGAGAAGGCGGAGCAGACTGAACCGTCTCTTCTTCTATGTTCATGGAGCGGAGGGGTGGCGGCAGGGGGATTGTGCTGGCTGAAAGCTGGTCATTGTGAGTGATAGCTGCTGTAGTTCTAGCTTCTGCTGATATCAACAATGTGAAACCCTGCCTGGACACAGCATCCATGAGAGAGGGGAATTTCCTGGGGGCGCTTAACCCACCCAAGCACCCCCCTAGATCCAGCCATGTTCCATAGAAGAGTTCAGGCTGCAGGGAGGACACAGGCTTCACAAGGTGCTGCTGCCGGGCTAGCGTTGCTGTGCACAACCCCACCCAAATCTTCTGCTATCGCTGGCATGGGACAGGGAATGTGAAGTGTTCAGTGCAGGCAGCTGCTGGAAGAGGAGCACTGTCATTTGTTGACACAGAAACCTCGCTTCTGTGTGTTCAGAGGACAGGAGAACGTGGCAACTGCAGGGCAGTACCTGAGGTAGTTGAAAAAAAAGCCAGACGCTACCACACAGAGTGATATGCATGTGTGGTGATTAGGGTGTGCCTGGACACCCCGTGGGCATGCCTATGGTCCTGGTACACTGTTACCTGCAGACACTCATTATTGTACCCCTCTCCAGCCCTTCAAAAACATACTACCTCTTGCTACAGCTAATTATTTGCATAGTCCAGGTAGCAGGCAGAGGTGTGGTCCATTTATGTGGCAGGCAAAGGCATGATGGCAGTAAGTCAGCAGCAGACTGAGGGCCACAATCGGGTAAGACCTGTGCACAGGGGCACAGGGGTACAGGCTTCAACCCACCCAAATCTCTATGAAGTCTCCGAACTCCAGAACCTAGTCCGGAAATTACAAAACCCAGAGAAAACAAAAAAAATTGTTTTCTCCATCCGGAAAAACTATTCTGGAGCCCCTCACATATGTGAGACCCCTGTGTACTATAGTAGCAGGGCAACAGATCAGTCCAAGCGGTAGGCAAAAGCATAGTCCATAAAACAGGCCAGGGTCAGTTCACGTGCAAGCAGTCCAAGCGGTGGGCAGAAGCATAGTCACAAAACAGGCCAGGGTCAGTTCATGTGGAAGCAGTCCAAATGGTAGGCAGAGACATTGTCACAATACAGGCCAGGGTCAGTTCATGTGGAAGCAGTCCAAACGGTAGGCAGAGGCATAGTCAAAAAGTAGGCCAGGGTCAGTTCACATGGAAGGCAGTGGCATGGTTATTTGGGGAAGCATGGAAAATGGTCAGCACAGATGATGAAAATGGGGAAAATATGGGCTAATATTTTAGGAATGTATGATAAAGTTTGAAGCATTCACTAATGCAAAGGCCAGGTTGGGAGGGACACTGGGGACAATGGAAGCTGGTTTCGAAATCCTCTTCTGCTGCACATGCAACATCTTTTTTGCCGTCTTTGGCCTGCCTCCGATGGTGGAATGTTGTACGGGAAGTGGCGTTCATGAAGTCGGCTAACAGCATCAGAGCGAAGGTCTTCTGGGGGGGTCTTTGTTGATAGATGAGGGATGTGACTACTACTTCTATGAATTTTAGGAAGGGGGCGGGGCTTTCTGTGGATATTGTGTAGACTATGTAGGAATTATAAACGGCCAAATGGATGAGATAAATTGTTACCTTCTTGTACCAGAATCGGGACCTCCTTATTGACAAATAGGGCTGAATCATTTGATCACTGAAATCCAAACCCCATGTAGAGATTATAATCTTGGACACATGTCGGTTTTTCAATGGGACCTCTTCTTCGCTGAACTACAACTGTAGTGTCATCGTGAATGGTGGACATCATGGGCACGTTCCTGTTATCCTTCCACCTCAAGGCCAGCACTTCATTGCATCTCAGTGTTGCTCTTTCCCCCCTTTGCAGCTTTTTGTTTACTATGGATTGTGGGAAGCCCTTCCTATTTTTTCTTGAGGTTCCGCAGGCCAGGGTTTTTTCGATATATAGGTGTCTGAAAAGGGGCAGGCTGGTATAAAAGTTTTCAAGGTATATATGATATCCTTTTTTCAGAAGTGGGTAAGCCAGGTCCCATACGATTTTTCCAGTTGTGCCCATGTAAGCCGGGCACTCATGGGGCTGGAGCTGGGAATCTCTTCCTTCATATATGCGGAACTCCTACAGATATCCTGTGGCTCTCTCACAGAACTTGTAAACTTTTACTCCATATTTGGCCTTTTTGCTAGGAATATATTGTTATATATAGCTGGCCTGAAAATGGTATCAGGGATTCATCCACACATATATGCTTCTCAGGGACAGAGTTCTGCAAATCGTTGGGAAAATACATTTATCAGTGGGCAAATCTTATATAACTTACCTATATACTCGTGTATAAGTCAAATTTTTCAGCCCCTTATTTGGGGCTGAACGTGCCCCCCTCGACTTATACATGAGTCACCGCCGTCTGCCTACATGATCAGCCTGTCATGCAGGTAGACGGCGGCCAGCGTGTGCTGCATATGACTTGGCTCTCACAGTTCAAAAGCTGCGCCTCATCGTCTGTGGTATGAGGATGAGAGAATGTCCGTGATAGGCTGACCGCTGACTGCTGGGAAACTGAGTTTTTTGCCTATCATGGACGACGAGGAGGCGCGGCTTTTGAACAGTGAATGCCCGCCGAACAGGAATAGCGAACGCTGATCGATGCAGAGCGGCACACGGAGGCATGCGCAGGACACAGGTAGGATGCACACATACACATGCACACAGACACATATACACATGACACATGCACACATAGACAGGACACAGGTACATATACAAATGCACATATACACAGGACACAGGTACATGACACATATACACAGGACACAGGTACATATACACATGACACAGGTACAGGAATCATGACACATGCACATATACACAGGACACAGGTACATGACACATGCACATATACACAGGTACATGACACATGCACATATACACAGGACACAGGTACATATACACATGACACAGGTACAGGACACATGCACATATACACAGAACACAGGTACAGGACACATGACACATGCACATATACACAGGACACAGGTACATGACACATGCACATATACACAGGACACAGGTACATGACACATGCACATATACACAGGACACAGGTACATGACACATGCACATATACACAGGACACATGACACATGCACAGGACACAGGGAGGTATACAGCTGCAGATGGGCATTGTTGACCCTCTTTTTCCACTTACAGTAGATGCTGCATTTCTCACCCTCGTCTTATACTCGGGTCAATAATTTTTTCCCATTTTTTGGTGGTAAATTAGGTGCCTCGACTTATACTCGGATCGACTTATACTCGAGTATATACAGTATCTGAATTTGGATGATTGTGGGAAGAGCACTGGGTGTTGTCGTTAAAATGAAAGAATCTCCTAATCATCTCATATCGGGACCTGGGCATTGCGGCAGAATACATCATGGGCATATGGTGGATGGGGTTGGTGGACCAATAGGCATGTCCTTCATTTTTTTTGTAAGCCCAATGTTTAGGGTGAGGCCCAAAAACAATTTGAACTCCTCCAAATTCAGATCTCTCCACTCAAACAGACGGGCATAAGATGATTGGGGATTGTTGGCAATATACTGCTGGGCATACAAATTTGTCTGGTCCACAATGAATTGCAGCAAAGTGTCGGTCAAAAACAGGTGAAAGCAATCGATCTCTGTGAAATTTTGGGTGTTGGCCTGCACACCTGGCTGTGCTGTGAAAGGGGAATAATTGGTGATCCTGAGTTGGAAGGCAGCCATGTTGGGTTGACAAGACCATCTGGCATGTATGTATCAGCCCTGGCTCTTGGGGGACGTGACACTCCAGTAGTTGGGGGAGTTGAATTTGCTGGTACTCAGGTGTTTTGTGGCAGTACTGGGCCTGGGCATTTGTTCGCAGGGCCTATCGCTGGCGGCAGCACTGGTACTGGGCCTTTGGTCATGGGGCCTATTTCTGGCGGCAGCACTGATACTGGGCCTTTGATCCTGGGGCCTATTGCTGGCAGCAGCGCTGGTACTGGGCCTGGGAATATAATCCTGGTTACTGGCGGCTGCCTGGTTTCCAGTGTGTTGTGCCCTTTTAGGAGGGACCCATTCTTCATCCGAATCATTACTACTCTTGATCAGTTCAAATGCCAAATTTGATTCGGAATCAAATTGGAATTGGAATCTGATGAGAACTCCCCGGTGCTCTCATCAGTCATGGAGAGGATCTGGAATGCCTGCTCACTAGTATATACTCTTTTGGACATGGCTGTGTGCGACGGGTGACAGATGGGTGGCAGGTGACGGTCACTGATGGGCTGTGCGATGGGTGGCAGGTGATGTTCACTGAGAGGTGATGATGGAGTGATGGGTGATGGTCACTGATGGGTGACAGGCGATGGTCACTGATGGGTGACAGGCCACGGACGGTGACGGGTGATGGTCACAGATGGTTGACAGGTGACGATCACTGATGGGTGACAGGCCACGGTCACTGATGGGTGACGAATGCACTGCTGATGGTCACTGATGGGTGATGGGTGACAGGGCACAGTCACTGATGGGTGATGGGTGCACCGCTGATGGTCATTGATGGGTGATGGGTGACAGGGCATGGTCACAGATGGGTCACGGGTGACAGGGCACAGTCACTGATGGGTGACAGGCAATGGTCACTGATGGGTGACAGGCCACAGATGGTGATGGGTGATGGTCACAGATGGTTGACAGGTGACAGTCACTGATGGGTGATGGGTAATGGGTGACAGGCCACAGTCACTGATGGGTCATGGGTGCACTGCTGACGGTCACTGATGGGTGACGGGTGATGGTTGACAGGGCACGGTCACTGATGGGTAACGGGTGCACCACTGATGGTCACTGATGGGTGATGGGTGACAGGGCGGAGTCACTGATGGGTGACGGTTGCACCACTGATGGTTACTGATAGCAGTTTCTCATGTGACAGAAGCACTTTTATGGGGTGACTGTTGGGTGACAGATGACAATTGGGGGGGGCGATGGGACAGGTGTGGTGTTGGTGCAGACACTACTAAACATAGATCTGTAACTCACTGCTCCTAGCTCTTCTCTCCTCACACTGGAAACGGTGTGTGAGGAGAAGAGCTGGTAACAGCTAGTGACAGCTCTGTTTACATTTAGTGATCAGGTGTGAATAAATCACAGCCGATCACATGGTACACAACCCTGGCCAATGGCTGTTTACTATCGTTGGCGATGAGCAGTGTTCCCGGGAACACCCCGCCACCGACGTGCACGCACAGCGCGCTCACGATAGCGCGCATGCGCCGTGCACTGCGGAAAGTTACCATTCATGATCGGCCGTGACTTCATCACGGCCGATCATGTGGTAAACAGCCATGCCCAGTGGCTGTTCACCCCTGTTGGTGACGAGCGGTGTCTCGGTGACACGCCGCCACCAACAGTACAGGCGTGCGCGCACACGATCACGCGCATGCCCTGTTTAAATGGGCTCACGTCATATGACGTCCGCCCAGAACTAGAGCCTTACCGACCCGCCGTCATATGACAGTGGTTAAAGAATTCCTTATGCCCTGTCCACACGGTCGGATTTTCCGACGGAAAATGTGTGATAGGACTTTGTTGTCCGACTGTGTGTGGGCTCCATCACACATTTTCCATCGGAATTTCCAACACACAAAGTTTGAGAGCAGGCTATAAAATTTTCCTACAACAAAATCCGTTGTCGGAAATTCCGATCGTGTGTATACAAATCCGGCGCACAAAGTGCCACGCATGCTCAGAATAAATAAAGAGATGAAAGCTATTGGCTACTGCTCCGTTTATAGTCCCGACGTATGCGTTTTACGTCACCGCGTTCAGAGCGATCGGATTTTCCTGACAAATTTGTGTGACCGTGTGTATGCAAGATAAGTTTGAGCCAACATCCGTCGGAAAAAATCCATGGATTTTGTTGTCAGAATGTCCGATCAATGTCTGACCGTGTGTACAGGGCATAATATGTCACAGATAGGGGTTTGGTAAGCTCTCCAGAGTAATAAACTCTCCAAGTCAGAGAGCAGGGATTCCACTTTTACACCTTTAAACTGCACTTGAAAGGCATGACATAATTTAAAGAATCAAAATAGATAAGAGTTAGGTAAGTCATGCCTCACTTTCATTTGTGCAAAGGTCAACAGATCCCTATAACAGGTTATATCCTTTAGTGGTTTTATTCCCTTGATTGCCCAGACCATAGGGTCAGGTATGTTATAGAAATGGGAAAGTGTAGGGTTCATCCACAATGGGGCAAATGTGGAGACCCCCTGGTAACTTGGGCACACTAGTTTAACCGCATATTCCCAGGCTTTAATAGTGTCCCTCATTGTTAAGCGGGAGGTCTGATTTAATCCCATTATAAAGAGCCATTTTCAGGCTTTCATAAGACCCCAGATGGGCTGCTTCTAGAACAGTGGCTGAGTCCCCATCGTCTGCTAGCAGCCATCAATGGGCAAAAACTATCTGGCCAGCCATATAGTATTTCTGCCAGTCGGGCAAGGCCAAACCCCCCTGATCTCCAGGTTCTTGTAGCACTTTTATGCCTATTCTAGGGGGTTTAGGCACCCATAGGAAGGAACTGACTATGCCATAAACCTTTTTAAAGTAGGATTTTGATACAGGGAGGAGTTTCATTTTAAGCAAATTATACCTGCCTATCAAGGATAAGGGCATCCTCGTCCAAGCCTGGACTTTCTGCTTGAGGAGTGTCAAGAAAGGGTGTAAATTAAGGGACATATAATCCTGAACATTTGCTGTAATCTTCACTCCCAAGTATTTAAAAGAGGATACTCATTGTAGCGGGAGGTCTGGGTTTGCCCCCTCTTTAACTCCCACATCTACAGGTAGAATAGACGACTTGCAGCCTTCAGGTTTGTGATTGAGGGAAGATGGACCACCATAGTGGAGCTGGGGGACCCCACAGGATCCTTTCAGCTCACGCTCTGGAATGCAGCACAGATACATCATTTCCTTCACTCTATACCCAACCCTCTGAACTTCAATAGACAGTTGACCACCTTCAAGGAATACTGCTCTGGGATGGATCAACTGCCCCAAGTTCTCTCCAAAACGTACGCACTCCTGAACACCCCTGGAACAACCACATCTACCATGCCAATGTACCTTCACAACACCCCAAAAACAAAATATGATAGGACTTGCCCTCAAATCTTCGCTGTGCACCAAAATTCAAGAGACCACCTTCAAAGTACCTACGAGATGGTATCTGATGCCTAGTCATCTACATACCATCTTCCCCGACACATCAGAACTCTGCTGGAGATGCCAAAAATAAATAGGGACAATTTTGCATATATTCTGGGCTTGCCCTAAACTGACAGAGTTTTGGACAACTGTTCGAACTACCTCTCAAAAATTTACAAATTATCCAATCACAAATGAACTGGCGTTTTTTATATTACAGATATGAACAATATCCACTAGTCTATAGAAAATCCATTCTGCAACACTTATTAAAGCGGATTTCCACCCAAAAGTGGAACTTCCGCTCATCGGATTCCTCCCCCCCTCTGGTGTCACAGTTGGCACCTTTCAGGGAGGAGGGGGGTGCAGATACGTGTCTAAGACAGGTATCTGCACCCACTTCCGGGAATAGACTCCCTTGGGAGTCACGCCCCCTCCTGCACTCCCCCGCTGTCTCCTGGGAAAGACACAGGTCCCAGGAGATAGCGGGACCATTGAGAAAGCGCAGCGCGGCTCGTGCATGTGCAGTAGGGAATCGGGAAGTGAAACCGCAACGCTTCACTTCCTGATTCCCTCACTGAGAATGGCGGCGGCAGCACCTGAGGATCTAGGGATGGTTCGGCCTCGGGTGCCGACATCGCTGGACCCCGGGACAGGTGAGTGACCTTATTTTAAAAGTCAGCAGCTGCAGTATTTGCAGCTGCTGACATCTAAAAAAATTTTTTTGCGGGACTCAGCTAAGTCATGCATTCCCTTGTTCTGGAAGCAACAAACCCCCCCGACCACTGTGACTTGGCTAAGGAAAGTGGAAGAGATAAGAAAAATGGAAGATTTGATTCTTACAGCACAAAACAAACATGAGACATATAAAAAGACATGGGATCTTTGGAATATGTTTATATTCTCAGAAGGACAAGCTTTAAACAAAACATGAGTCCTCTGCATGCAATCAAAAGTCAAAGTAGCCCTGCTGTTCAGGGCTATAGCTATGCCTAACCCTTGTCCCCATCCACACCCCTTCCTTTCCCTATCTATATTCTTCCCTTTTCCCTCTCTCATCTCTAGCTGCTACGCTCTGTATTCCCCCCTTCCTTTTCTTTTTTCTTCTCCCATTCATTAAGGGAAAAGTGGAAAATAGGATTGGACAACCCTATTTCTAGATGGATCACATTACACAGGTTAACTAAGTTATAAGTTGATATATAAAAATACAAGATGATTAGGAACTTATGTAGAAGATCGCTTGCACATGTATACTCACTCTTTTTATATCCTTGTCTGATGTGATCTGATGACACAAGGCTGCGACCTCGTCTTTGTTGAATGTTAATATTGTTTTATTGGGGCACCGCTCTTTCCTGAAGTTTAATAAAATTATATTTGAAAAAAAATAAGAATAGAGGACTTGCTCCAGTTCACCCTCAACCTGGAGAATGAAGCAAATTGATCAAGAATAGCTAACGCTGCTTGCAGTGAGGCACCCGGGTCTTTAAGAAAAAGGAGCAAGTCGTCAGAATAAAGCTCAAAGGAAACATTGATCGTGCAAACCCTGACCTCCCTGGATGACCAAAGGGCAGCTGCTATGGGTTCCATGGCAAAAGCAAACAGGAAAGGGGATAGTGGACACCCCTGCCAACCTCAAAAAATTAAGACACTGATAGTCCTAATTATTATTATTATTATTATACGAGATTTATATAGCGCCAACAGTTTACTCAGCGCTTTACAATGTATAAGGGGGACAACACAATTACAGTACAATACAAAAGGTATAGGAGGGCCCTGCTCGTAGAGCTTACATTCTAAAAGGGAGGGGGTGGTGGTACAAAAGGTAATAGCTGCAAAGAATGATTTGGATGGGAGGAGTTAACAAGGGAGCTAGAGAGCAGGAGGTCCTGGGAGGAGCGGAGGGGGCGATTTGGGCGATATCTGCAGATGAGGTTGGTGATGTAGCTGGGGGCGATGTTGTGAATGGCCTTGTATGTTATGGTTAGCATTTTGAATTTTACACGGTGGGGTAGGGGAAGCCAGTGAAGGGATTGGCAGAGAGGAGCAGCAGTCACGGATCGATTAGTGAGGTGTATTAGTCTAGCAGCAGCATTCATAATAGACTGAAGGGGGGATAGCCTGCTTAAGGGTAGGCCATTAAGGAGAGAGTTGCAATAGTCGAGGCGGGAAATAATCAAAGAGTGAATAAGTTGTTTTGTAGTGTCATTAGTCAGAAAGGGTCGAATTTTGGAGATGTTGCGGAGGTTAAGGCGGCAGGATTTAGCCAGTGATTGGATATGGGGGCTGAAGGAGAGGTCAGAGTCAAGGATTACACCCAGGACTCTGGCATGTGTGGAGGGACCAATGGTTGTGTTGTTGATGTTAATGGTGAAGTCACAGGAGGGGGACCGTAAAGGAGGAAATATAAGAAGCTCAGTTTTAGAAAGATTAAGTTTGAGGAAGTGGTGTGACATCCATACCGATATGTCATTCAGCAAGTTTGAGATCCGTGAGGAGATAGTGGGGGTGAGTTGGGGAGTGGAGAGATAGATCTGTGTGTCATCGGCATAGAGATGGTATTGGAAGCCATGGGAGGTGATCAACTGGCCCAGGGAAGAGGTATAGCGTGAGAAAAGGAGAGGCCCAAGGACAGAGTAATAATCTTATTGCTACTCTAGGGTGTTTTTATAGCATGGATATCCACTTCCTGTAAATAGGCCCAAAACCCATGCATTCAAGGACCTTGTGCATATGACACCAATCAACTGAATTGAACACTTTTTCTATGTCTATTGATACCACTATTCTAGAATGGGACTCCATAGGTGGAAGTTGCAAATGGGTAAAAAGTGTTGTTAGATTTGTGTCCATGGATTTACCCGGCATAAACCCCGTTTGATCTATATTAATTATAGAGGAAATAACCTTTGCTAGCCTGGTTGCTAATACATTAGTTAAAATGTTAAAAAAAGGATCATATATGCATCCAGCATGGAACCCGGCAGAGTGTCATTTGCAAGGCATGACATTGTAGGACTTAAGCCCATTTACTTAATACCATCCTACCCATACATACCCTCCCTCCAAAAACATCAGGGATGACTCGGACTAGTTTTTGGAGTAAAATGGCCTTGCGGCCTTTTATTTAAAACATATAAATTAACATAAATATATAAATAACTGTATTTCCTTAACTAACTTGTTAAGGTAACTTACTCAGTAAGAACTGTGACTATGAACTAGGTCACTGGTACAACCTCGTTAATTTAAAACCTGCCAGTCGGAAACCCCGGACACGGCATTATAACCACATACCCCAGTGACCTAGCATATTAACTCCTGCAGGTTAACCCTTAGGGCCTGAAGGTACCAACTACAATCCCCATCCTTCCATGTATGGGTACCAGCAAAACTCCCATCATCTGGATGGGTACAATCAAACAACCCCCCATCCTTGGATGGGTACACATGTTACAACTTGTAACAGAACATTATCCTATTCCAGGAACAAACAACTACTGCCAACCATTGGGAGGGTGGGTGGGAATCTCGTCCACCACCGCTCTCCAAACTGACGTCACTTCCCCTTCCTAACTCTTCTAACTAAAAACTTCCTGCAGCTCCTCCCCCTCTCCAAAAGGAGAAGTGTAACCCTTTCAGGGACAGGCAGATGTGCAGTCCAGCACTGTCATGCCGTCCCTGCGCTTAGGGTCCCCCCTGGCTCCGTGACTCTCTTGACATTGTAGGACTTAAGCCCATTTACTTAATACCATCCTACCCATACATACCCTCCCTCCAAAAACATCAGGGATGACTCGGACTAGTTTTTGGAGTAAAATGGCCTTGCGGCCTTTTATTTAAAACATATAAATTAACATAAATATATAAATAACTGTATTTCCTTAACTAACTTGTTAAGGTAACTTACTCAGTAAGAACTGTGACTATGAACTAGGTCACTGGTACAACCTCGTTAATTTAAAACCTGCCAGTCGGAAACCCCGGACACGGCATTATAACCACATACCCCAGTGACCTAGCATATTAACTCCTGCAGGTTAACCCTTAGGGCCTGAAGGTACCAACTACAATCCCCATCCTTCCATGTATGGGTACCAGCAAAACTCCCATCATCTGGATGGGTACAATCAAACAACCCCCCATCCTTGGATGGGTACACATGTTACAACTTGTAACAGAACATTATCCTATTCCAGGAACAAACAACTACTGCCACAGCGCGAAAGGGGTAACCCCTTACCCTTGCGAGCACCTCCACACACTAAGCCCTCTTTGTATGCCTTCTTGCAAGCCCAAAGACCATAGGTCCGTGCCCACCTCATTGAGATGTACACCATCGCTGCGCAAATAACGCCATGTGTCAACCTCCAACTCCCTGTGACGGATGGCCAAGCCACCATTTCTTATAAAAAACCGACTCACTTCCTTATTAACCTTTATCCTGGCCCTATTCACTTTTTTATCAGATAGAGCCCAGCGCCACGATAGCCTGCCTACCATGTCAGACCACACCAAGATCATCTTGGGATAAGCGGCCTTTAAACGCAGGAAATCACACTTGATGTCCCTGATAAGGTCCCTCATGGATCTAGCTCCCATGTCATTACCACCCACGTGTAATAACAATACATCAGGGGCCCTGTCCAGGCGGGAGAATCTATACACTTCCCCCAGCACTCTATTCCACTGCATGCCCGGAACCCCAATCCACCTGATGAGAGCCTCTTGTCTGGGGATGCGAAGTTGTCTGCCGTTCGGCCGAACGTCCGCTCTCTTGGCCCCCCAAAACACGTAGGAATGACCGAGTATCCAAACCTGACATGCATCTTGACCTGTAAACAAATTGGATAATAATAATACAACCTCAGAACTTTAAACCCCAACGCCTACTCATCAACAACCCCAGCTAACATTACATTTGAACCATGTTAGGGCGGACATACAGTTTGAATCTGTCCGAATCCCATCTGCCAATACGTCTGATCACTTCCTGACTCAAACCTGCCCTGGCCGCCTCTGTGGCTGCCCCAATCCTAAAAGAATGTGATGAAAATTGTGAAGGGTCACATCCCACCCTGGCCACGCATTTCTTAAAAACTGTTACAAATTGATATTTTGAAAGACACAAACCGTCCACATGTATCAAGAAGGGGCCATTAACGGCAGGCCTAACCGTCATAAAAGCTCCCACAAGCCTGACCGGGCATATGTCCTGCTCTGCAATCTTCCCAAACTCCAGATATCTGCCTCTCCCTGCTTGATCCGTTTTTGACCTATGAATCCATATGCGGACTCTATCTACCAGTACTTCAACTTCCCCGTGGAAAAGACCGCCTGGAGCCGTCTTTGACGGGCTCACCAACTCACTTATTCTCAGTGCCCCAAAAAAGGCCAGCGCGAACGCTGCTTTGAATAATGCGCATTCGTACTTTGATCTGCTGACCCCTTCCAAACTAAGCATTAACTGCTTGAGCATTTCAAAAGAGACCGGGCACCTCCCATCCCTCTGTTTATAAGCTTTTCTATAGCCCTTGACTGCTTGCCGTAACCAAAATTCCTTCGTATGGTCCCGGGTTCCCTGCCATTTAAAAAGGAAGGCCAAACCTGCCAATTCACGATTGATGGCAGCTGCCGAGATACCATTTTCAAATTCCCTGATTATAAAATACAGCACTGCCTTGTCCACTTCCGGATCATCTGATCCCATGCCCAAGTCCTGCAGAAAGGCGAACCACTCCTTCCATACCTTAGAGTAGGCATTCCATGTAGCCGTACTCACGGAACGCTGAATCCAGTTTACTGCTGTTCCAAGGCAATGTTCCATATCCAGCTGGGACAGGCGACCCCCTGATGATCTGCCTCTGGTGCCAACCTCCGGAACCTGTCCCACTGAAAACGAGACAAAGCGTCAGCCAAGGTGTTCTCAGTCCCTGGTAGATGAACAGCATAAATGAACACATTCAGTTGTAAACAACAAAGTACTAGATGGCGCAAAAGCCTGACCACCGGCACTGATGCCGCGGTCAGCCGATTAACAACTTGCACCACCCCTAGATTGTCACAATTGAAACGAACCTTCCGGTTTCGCAACGACTCGCCCCATAGCTCCATGGCCACCACAATGGGGAACAGCTCTAAAAGTACCAGGTTCTTTAAGAACCCAGCCTCCCGCCAAGCCGCCGGCCACTTCTCCGCACACCAGTGGCCCTTACAAAAAGCACCAAACCCCGTTGACCCGGCGGCGTCAGTAAACAACTCTAGATCCCAGTTACTAACTGGCCCAGACATCCATAAAGCCCTTCCATTGAAAGACTCCAAGAATACCTGCCACACCCGTAAATCCTCCCTGTGCTCTCTGGTCAGACTCACGAAATGTGTCGGCGCCCGGATCCCAGCAGTGGCGGCTGACAGCCGCCTGCAGAAAATTCGTCCCATAGGGATGATTCGGCAAGCGAAGTTTAGCTTACCTAGCAAAGATTGGAGTTGGCGAAGTTGCAATTTCCTAACTCCAATAGTCCCTCGAACTTCCTCTTTCAACTTCGACAGTTTGTCCTGCGGAATCCTGCATTCCATCCTCCCTGAATCAATCTCTATTCCGAGAAATGTGATGGTCGGCGTTGGACCTTCGGTTTTTTCCGGGGCTAGTGGTACTCCAAATCTTTCCGCTAGATACTGCAAAGTACCCAAAAGCACTGCACATATGTTGGAACCCGCTGGACCCACACATAAGAAGTCGTCCAAATAGTGGATGACTGAATTGATACCCGACACATCCCGTACCGCCCATTCCAAGAACGAGCTGAACGTTTCGAAAAGAGCACAGGATATTGAACATCCCATTGGAAGGCATCGATCTACATAGTAGGCCCCTTTCCATTTACAGCCTAGCCATCTGAAACTGTCGGGATGAACTGGCAACAGCCGAAAAGCCGATTCGATATCAGACTTGGCCATTAAAGACCCCTGCCCATATCTCCTCACCCATGAGACCGCTGCGTCAAAAGATGTGTACGTAACCGCACAATCTTCCGGGGCTATAGCATCATTCACCGACCCTCCCTTCGGGAAGGAAAGGTGATGTATGAGTCTAAACTTATTGGGCTCTCTCTTTGGTACCACACCCAAGGGAGAGACCACTAACCCTTGTAGAGGTCTTTCCATAAAAGGACCCGCCATGCGTCCCAATGACACCTCTTTTTCCAATTTTTCAGAGACCACTGCTGCATGCAGCAAAGCTGACCTCAAATTCTTGGCCTCAGGCGGCACCTCCGCCAAGGCACAAGGGATGTGAAAACCCTCCCTAAAACCCGCCTCTATCGTGGCGGCCGCTGTTCGGTCCGGGTACCTACTGAGGAAAGGCAGCATCCTTTCCACCCGTACCGGAGTCCTCCCTCTTACCTGGAGTATCTCCGGCGCGTCCTTTCCCTTTTTTGAAGCATTTTGACAATGCATGGGATCCCCCGCAGCCGGAACACAAATGCTTGAAACGACAGTTGGCTCCAAATCTGCAAGTTCCTTCATTAAATTGCCAGCAATATCCCCATTTTTTCTCGGCCGGCTGTCCTGGGGTTGCTGAACCTCCGACCCCTGCCTGAAAAAACTGACTAGGGGCCCTCGCCGCTGTCATCAACCTCATCCACAAGCTGATGTCCTTGTGATCCCAGCGTAGATTCGGTCACACCGCCATCCTCTGACGAAACTGCTCATCATAGCGTAGCCACGCCATGCCCCCGTATGTTCTGTGGGCCTCACTAATGGCCTCTAAGTACACAAACAGCGCTGAACAATGTTCTGGCGCTTTTTCACCTACCACGCTCGCCAAGATGGCGAACGCTTGTAGCCAGTTGGAGAACGTTCGCGGGATCAAGCGATGCCTACGCTTCTCCTCATCTTCCTTTTTTCCTTCTACCGGTTTTAACCTATCCAGATTAAATTTTTCTAGCGGTAGTAACGTGAAAATTTCCACGTACTCGCCTTTCCATATTTTTTCCTTAACCTCAGCTTTTAAATGAGCCCCCAAAGGGCCCTCAAAGCAGACATATACCTCACTCCTTGCCGCATCCGCTAGTCTAACGGAATCGGCTTGTTTCTCTGTTGTCTTCACCTGGTCCCCCGAAGACGTAGCCACCGCGGTGCCAGAGGGGGGCACCCCGACCGCTGAAACCGCTGCCTCCGGCGAAACTTGAACCTCGCCCCCAACTGATGGGGTGGTCCCTGTCTGTGAGGTATTCCTCTCTGTTGACCACGCAGTCGCCGGTGTACTTCCTGTCCCTGTTTCCACGCGTGCTACCAGTTCTTTTAGGCCAGTTAACAACACCCGCAACCCCTCGTTCCCTACTTGGGTCGCCGCTGCGGACGGTGGAGTCGATACCGTCTCCCCCCCCCTTGGCCTGACTACGCCCCCCGACCGTGAATTACTCCTATGCACATTTTTTCCCAATAAATTATGTAAAAGAATAGTAACATTATCGGAAGGATTGCACTCACCGGGCTGCACTGGACCGCGCCCAACAGCCGCCACTCCTGGAACCAGCGATGCTTGATGTCCTTGATTGTCGCCTCCGTCAGACCCGGACAGCTCTCCTTCCGACCGATCGTCCTGTTCGTTCGTCCCGCCAATTTCCCGATGCACCCCACTTGCGGATGCAGTGGTTGCCGAGGGCCTGCGGTGCTGTGTACGGCCACTCCTCCCTTGGGTACCGCTGGGCCCGCTGGATACCCCTGGTGATGGACTCCTGCGTCTGCTGCTGCGCGGGGTGCGTGCCGACCGTCTATTACCTCCCCTCACGTTGGTATTGGCGTCCCTCTCTGACCCGCTATCCCCCTGCGGCGGACTACTGTCCATCTCGGGCGCCCGTGACCTTCCTCCACTTGCTGCGGTGCGTTCTTGTGCGTCCCGCGCCTTCCGTCCCTCTCCTGCTGACCTCTCAGGGGGCTGTAAGCATCTGCGCCTGGCTGGGGGGGAAGAGCCGCGTGCGTTGCTAGGCACCCTTCCCCCAGTCCCTCCAACTTTCCTCCGATTCCCCCGGGCCTCTCCTCGTCCATCCCTCTGCCTGGCCTGTATGTTTGGTGTCTGCGCCTCTCCCGCCGCCATCCCCCGCTGTGCTGGTCTAGCTGAGCCCCTATCAGCCTCAGGGCTGTATCTCTCCGGTGGACGTGATCGCCTGGCCCTGGGAGTTGGGGACCCCCCCCCGCTCACCGTCGGCCCGCCGTCCATAATCAAGCGCAGCTGCTCCTGTAGCCAGTCCGCGCCGTTCGCGGTGACCGCCGCTCTCAGCTGCTCCACAAAATCCTCCCTCGCCGCCATGCTATGTAAAGGAAGGGGAAGGTGGAGAGCGGTGAGGTGTGCTACTAATCTCGTCCACCACCGCTCTCCAAACTGACGTCACTTCCCCTTCCTAACTCTTCTAACTAAAAACTTCCTGCAGCTCCTCCCCCTCTCCAAAAGGAGAAGTGTAACCCTTTCAGGGACAGGCAGATGTGCAGTCCAGCACTGTCATGCCGTCCCTGCGCTTAGGGTCCCCCCTGGCTCCGTGACTCTCTATATTCCAGGGGTAATCCAAGTCTGGGGGCTAACTGTGTAACATATGACTCAGCCGGAAAGCCACCCAGTCCAGGGGCTTTATGGGGGGGAAAGCAAAAATTGCTGTTTCAATCTCCTTAGTGATAATTTTGGCATCTAAAGCATTTCTATCTTCCTCTGACAACCTTGGGAGCGATAGGCCTTCCAATAAGGTATCTAGAGCAGACACATCATAAGGTGCTATAGGGGAGTATAGAGCTGAGAAGAAGTCAATAAATTCCTTCATTATGGTCTGTGGCTCAGAGACCAAGTCACCCCCCTAGTTCTGATAACTGGAATATTTGTGATTGGGTGATAGTCAGCAACTAACATAGCTAATAATTTTCCATTTTTATCCCCTTCGGCAAATATTGTGTGAGCCCTCCGCTGTGTTTCTGAATGCACCAGGTCCGTAAAATGTAGAGACAGAAGACGCCTTGCCTCCAACAGAGACTCAAATGAGGTCCTCATGGGGGAACCCATGTGGGCTTCCGCACACTCCCTCTCCCTAGTCTGTAGAGTTTGAAATCCCTCATTGTTGTTTACACGGGCCGTCTTAAATGCAGAGGTAAATTCCCCCCTAGCCACAGCCTTGAAAGCATCCCATACTGATTCAGCATTAGAAGTCCAGTATGATTTAATTGATTCCTCTAGTTAGGCAGACACCTGCTCATTTTGTAACCAGCTGGGTGTCATCCTCCCCCTTTTGCCCCTGTTGGAAAGGTCAGGGTAAGAGAATGAGGGTTATGGTCAGATAAACCCCCCCGCCAAATATTCTATTTCGGTCAGGAATGGCAACAAAAGCCCATTGCCAAAAGCTAGATTTATCCTGGCTGAGGATCTATGGGCTGTGGATACCTGAGAGAAGCACCTGACTGCTGGATGCTTCCAACGCCATAATTCTGATAGCCCCGATACATTTGCTCAGTTGACCAAATCAGAGTTACCCATTTTGTTCGGATTGGAAGAGTCCAATGCCACATCTAACACAGCATTAAAATCACACATCAAGACAATAGGAAGGTTAGAAAATTGGGCCACTTTAGCCAGTAGATCATAAAGTATCTGGACCTGAAAGGGAGGAGACAAATGAACATTTACCAATAATAATTTGCAATAACAAAAATCTAGAACCACCACCACATATTGACCCCCTGGGTCCGAGATCACCTGGTGGATTGTGCACAGGGTTGCCTTGCTAATTAGAATGGAGACACCCCTA
This sequence comes from Lithobates clamitans, assembly GCA_037952925.1. Lineage (NCBI taxonomy): Eukaryota > Metazoa > Chordata > Amphibia > Anura > Ranidae > Lithobates > Lithobates clamitans. The sequence goes on from JBBGZY010001372.1 coordinate 1,542,876, forward strand.
GCAAATGTTGAATACGTCGAGTACAGGGCTCCTTGGATCCATGGCCTATGCACAGGCCCGGATTTACTCCCTTTGCCGCCCCAAGGCCGGGTCCTTCAATGCCGCCCCCCCCCCACACACACACACACACCACCATTCTCGTCCTTTATCGATGACGTCTACAATAGATCAATTAAAAACATATCTCCACACACGAGAACACTGAAAATAACTGGCTTTAATTGTACAGACTAAAAATACTTCAGGGTAAGCGCGCGAGGGGAAAGGATTTTTCGCGGGCAATTTTTCAGGGCAATGGCTGGTGTTAGTGCCTCAATCATCCCCGGCACCATGGTTGTTATGGTGTCAGGATGATTGAAACACATTATTTCTATCATTACATTGTAATGTAAAATGAAATAGTTCAACTCACCATAATGCAGAATCATTGGGAGCCCTGAGCGTGTCACTTGCCACCATCGCTTGTCACTTGACACTATGCCTACCACCAGATGGGGATGTCACTTGCCATGATGCCACCACATGGGGATGTCACTTGCCACACTGCCTGGCTGCCACCAGATGGGGATGTCACTTGCCACGCTGCCACCAGATGGAGATGTCACTTGCCATGCTGCCACCAGATGGGGATGTCACTTGCCACGCTGCCACCAGATGGGGATGTCACTTGCCATGCTGCCACCAGATGGGGATGTCACTTGCCACACTGCCACCAGATGGGGATGTCACTTGCCACGCTGCCACCAGATGGGGATGTCACTTGCCACGCTGCCACCAGATGGGGATGTCACTTGCCACGCTGCCACCAGATGGGGATGTCACTTGCCACGCTGCCACCAGATGGGGATGTCACTTGCCACGCTGCCACCAGATGGGGATGTCACTTGCCACGCTGCCACCAGATGGGGATGTCACTTGCCACGCTGCCACCAGATGGGGATGTTACTTGCCACGCTGCCACCAGATGGAGATGTCACTTGCCACGCTGCCACCAGATGGGGATGTCACTTGCCACGCTGCCACCAGATGGAGATGTCACTTGCCACGCTGCCACCAGATGGAGATGTCACTTGCCACGCTGCCACCAGATGGGGATGTCACTTGCCACGCTGCCACCAGATGGGGATGTCACTTGCCACGCTGCCACCAGATGGAGATGTCACTTGCCACGCTGCCACCAGATGGGGATGTCACTTGCCACGCTGCCTGTCTGCCACCAGATGAAGGAGGGCGGAACAGCGGTGCTGGCAATGAGAGATGTCATCTCTCTCCCCTCGCCGCCGCACCGCTGTCATTACTTCTTAATGTTTTCAAAAATGGCGCCGGGCGGCGCAATCACGCTACTGCGCATGCGCCGCCCGCCCGAGCGCGTACGACCTTTCCCGAGCCCGGCCACTTCAGAACTGCGCATGCGCAGTAGTGGGCGACTCGCAGCCATCTTATCTAAGGGCACCGGTGCCCTTAATAAACTTTAACGGGCAGCCTGAAAGGGGGGGGCGGCCGCGAAGTCGCCGCAGGAGCGGCGCCGCCCCTGCACCGCTGCCGCCCCGAGGCCTGGCCTCGGTGGCCTTATGGCAAATCCGGCCCTGCCTATGCAAAGCTATGATAAGATTGCCATCCAGGTGAGTCTCCTGCAGAAAAATGATCTGCAGCTGTTTTAAAAATTGGAAAATAAAAACCCTTTTGTATTTGTTATGCAAGCCCCTGATATTCAAGGACAGAAATTTTACCTTATTAGCCATGACTGCTATAACCCATTAATGCATCCTATCAAGATAATAACAATAGATCTATGGCTATGTAGTGACCACGAAAAATCACGGAGCCAATCCATTGTGGAATGGTATCAAAAGCTAAGGCACATTGGAGAACTGTGACAAACAAAATTGACCCCCTCTATTATATCAGATACCCAAGTAAAAAAACTAAAATGAAAACCTCGGTATGTAGTTTAGTCCCAAAAAAAAATGGTGAGGTCCATCGGAAGCAAACAAAAGTTTGACAGCTCCATTGGTGGTTCTGCATTTCCTCTGGACACTCCATTTGATAGGATCGTGGAGCAAAAGGAACAAAGTAAGGTGTAAGGACAAGAAAGTAGGAAACAATATTGGGACTATGGCACCCTCCAGTGGTGTGTGATGTTATGTTACCAGTATACAGGACAGCATAGTCAGCCATGTGTGAATAGGAGAGCATGGAGTAGTTACAATTTAACCCTCAGTTGCCTCAGTGATCATTCATACAACCTGCAATCTCATTGGCCTAGATTAGAGAAGAAAGGTGAATGTGATCAGCACTAATATTGCAGCTCATTCTCCAGTCATTCCCGTGGCTCCAACAGGTAATCCACACTTCCACTGCTCCTTCATTATATACAGGGAGCCTGCATACATATGGCAGGTCATAATGGATTTTCTTACCTTTCCCACGAGTATGGAGTAATACAGACCAAAAAAAGTGCAGTAGAACAAAATGGGAAGGATTATACAAGGAAGTTGGCTCCATCTAGTGGTATGATGAGGAATGTTCCCATACTAAAATCAGTGCAGACTTTAACCACTTCAGCCCCGGAAGGATTTACCCCCTTCCTGACCAGAGCACTTTTTACAATTTGGCACTGCGTCGCTTTAACTGCTAATTGCGCGGTCATGCAATGCAGTACCCAAACACAATTTGCGTCCTTTTCTTCCCACAAATAGAGCTTTCTTTTGATGGTATTTGATCACCTCTGCCGTTTTTATTTTTTGCGCTATACACGGAAAAAGACCAAAAATTTTGAAAAAAAATGATATTTTCTACTTTTTGTTCTAAAAAAAATCCAATAAACTCAATTTTAGTCATACATTTAGGCCAAAATGTATTCGGCCATATGTCTTTGGTAAAAAAATGTCAATAAGTGTATATTTATTGGTTTGCGCAAAAGTTATAGCGCCTACAAACTAGGGTACATTTTCTGGAATTTACACAGCCTTTAATTTATGACTGCCTATGTCGATTCTTGAGGTGCTAAAATGGCAGGGCAGTACAAAACCCCCACAAGTGACCCCATTTTGGAAAGTAGACACCCCAAGGAAATTGCTGAGAGGCATGTTGAGCCCATTGAATATTCATTTTTTTGTCCCAAGTGATTGAATAATGACAAAAAAAAATTACAAAAAGTTGTCACTAAATGATATATTGCTCACACAGGCCATGGGCATGTGTGGAATTGCACCCCAAAATACATTTAGCTGCTTCTCCTGAGTATGGGGATACCACATGTGTGGGACTTTTTGGGAGCCTAGCCGCGTGCAGGGCCCCGAAAACCAATCACTGCCTTCAGGATTTCTAAGGGCGTAAATTTTTGATTTTACTCCTCACTACCTATCACAGTTTTGAAGGCCATAAAATGCCCAGATGGCATAACCCCCCCAAATGACCCCATTTTGGAAAGTAGACACCCCAAGCTATTTGCTTTGAGGCATGTTGAGTCCATGGAATATTTTATATTTTGACACAAGTTGCGGGAACGTGACACATTTTTTTTTTTTTTTGCACAAAGTTGTCACTAAATGATATATTGCTCACACAGGCCATGGGCATATGTGGAATTGCACCCCAAAATACATTTAGCTGCTTTTCCTGAGTATGGGGATACCACATGTGTGGGACTTTTTGGGGGCCTAGCCGTGTACGGGGCTCCGAAAACCAATCACCGCCTTCAGGATTTCTAAGGGTGTAAATTTTTGATTTCACTCTTCACTGCCTATCACAGTTTTGGAGGCCATGGAATGCCCAGGTGGCACAAACCTCCCCCCAAATGACCCCATTTTGGAAAGTAGACACCCCATGCTATTTTCTGAGAGGCATGGCCAGTTTTTTGCAGCTCTCATTTGTTTTTGAAAATGAAGAAAGACAATTTTCAAAACTTTGTGACAAAAAGTGAGGTCTGCAAAATACTCACTATACCACTCAGCAAATAGCTTGGGGTGTCTACTTTCCAAAATGGGGTCATTTTGGGGGGGGGGGGGGTTTGCCACCTGGGCATTCCATGGCCTCCAAAACTGTGATAGGCAGTGAAGAGTGAAATCAAAAATTTAGGCCCTTAGAAAGCCTGAAGGTGGTGCTTGGTTTTCGGGGCCCCGTACGCGGCTAGGCTCCCAAAAAGTTCCACACATGTGGTATCCCCATACTCAGAAGAAGCAACAGAATGTATTTTGGGGTGTAATTTCACATATTACCATGGCATGTTTGAGCAATATATCATTTAGTGACAACTTTGTGCAAAAAAAAAAAATTGTCTCTTTCCCGCAACTTGTGTCACAATATAAAATATTCCATGGACTCGACATGCCTCTCAGCAAATAGCTTGGGGTGTCTACTTTCCAAAATGGGGTCATTTGGGGGGGGGTTGAACTGTCCTGGCATTTTATGCACAACATTTAGAAGCTTATGTCACACATCACCCACTCTTCTAACCACTTGAAGACAAAGCCCTTTCTGACACTTTTTGTTACATGAAAAAATTATTTTTTTTTGCAAGAAAATTACTTTGAACCCCCAAACATTATATTTTTTTAAAGCAAATGCCCTAAACATTAAAATGGTGGGTGTTTAATTTTTTTTTTTCACACAGTATTTGCGCATTGATTTTTCAAACCCATTTTTTTGGGAAAAAACACACTATATTGCCCAAATGTTTGATGAAATAAAAAAGATGATCTTAGGCCGAGTACATGGATACCAAACATGACATGCTTTAAAATTGCGCACAAACGTGCAGTAGCGACAAACTAAATACATTTTTAAAAGCCTTTAAAAGCCTTTACAGGTTACCACTTTAGATTTACAGAGGAGGTCTACTGCTAAAATTACTGCCCTCGATCTGACCTTCGCGGCGATACCTCACATGCATGGTGCAATTGCTGTTTACATTTGACGCCACACCGACGCTTGCGTTCGCCTTAGCGCGAGAGCAGGGGGGACAGGGGTGCTTTTTTTTTTTTTTAATTATTTTTTTGCTTTTTTATCTTATTTTTAAACTGTTCCTTTCATTTTTTTTTAAAATCATTTTATTGTTATCTCAGGGAATGTAAATATCCCCTATGATAGCAATAGGTAGTGACAGGTACTCTTTTTTGAAAAAATTGGGGTCTATTAGACCCTATATTTCTCCTCTGCCCTCAAAGCATCTGACCACACCAAGATCGGTGTGATAAAATGCTTTCCCAATTTCCCAATGGCGCTGTTTACATCCGGCGAAATCTAAGTCATAAAATGCTCATTGCTTCCGGTTTCTTAGGCCATAGAGATGTTTGGAGCCACTCTGGTCTCTGATCAGCTCTATGGTCAGCTGGCTGAATCACCGGCTGCATTCTCAGGTTCCCTGTTGAGACAGGAGAGCCAGAGAAAAACACGGAAGACGGTGGGGGGGATTCCCACGGCTTGTAAAAGCAGTCTAGAGGCTAATTAGCCACTAGGATTGTTTTTACATGAAAGCCGACCGCTGGCTGAAAAGAATGATACCAAGATGATACCTAAACCTGCAGGCATCATTCTGGTATAACCACTCAAAGTCGTGAATGGCGTACCTGAAGACAAAAAAATGGTTAACAATAAAGTACAGTAAACGGTAAAGTATAAAAAATTACATACCTGAAAAGCAAACATGATAAAACATAATAACAATAAAACATTGCAGAATAGAATACAGTAAAAAAGAGCAGAACAATAGAGAGAGAATAGAGAGAAAAGGACAACTATTTTTTTTATTTTATATTTTTGTTTGTGGTTTTTTTTTTTTTTTTTACACTTATTTTGTAACTGTAACTTTTGTAACTGTAACTAGTTCCAGGTTCGGGTCTCTCAAAATGCGATGGCATCTTGGGAGACCCTGTGAAAGTGTGCCTAGTCTGTGCAATGCTGTACCCTACACTAATACTCAACTAGTGAATGGTAGCGTTCAAATCATTCACCAATGCAAAGACCAGGATTGTCAGGACAGGAGGGACAATAATAGTGGGTGTCACGCCTATATCCGCGCTTGCTGCAGACACAACATCTTTTTTGGGGGGGTTCGTTGGGTAGGGGTACTCGGGAGGACATAAAGAAAATGCCTCTCATGCAGCTGACTGCATTTGGTTGGGGATGTGAATGGGGGAAGTACGGGCGCTGCAGAAGCGGTGGGTTCCCAATTAGGATTGGCGAATGCAGAAGGAAGGGCATTATGGGCACGACGGGCCTGTGTTTGTCTTTTTGGTAGCAGCGGGACACTACTTGTGCTTGCCACCTCACCAGCTTGAACTGCACTTATGGGACTCGCCACGTCACCAAGTGTTACTGCAGTGCTGGTTTGACTACGACCGGGGTGTACTAGGCCGCTGGTGCTTGCCAGTTCACCAAAAGGCTACCAAAAAAACTGTTAGTGATCGCAGGGATCAGGCCTGACTCTGCGAACGCTGCAGTTATGCGTTTAGTGTTTTGTAAGTGACAGTGATCGATCGATACTGCACTTGGGTGGGCTGGGCCGGGCGGAGGGGCAAAACGCAGGTGCTAGCAGGTATCTGGGCTGATCCCGCTAACACTGCGTTTTTGGGAACCCTAAACTGCTGGGGACACTAGTATAGATCTGATCGGATCAGATATTGATCCGTCCAGATACTATACCACTAAGGGAGGTGTATGCTGCGTGCGTGGGTGTTAGCGGTACTGGCGCTAATCTGACGCTGCCTGGGGCGACGCATATCGCCGCTGGGCAATCAGGGGGCTAAACCTTTATTCGGTATTAAACGGCGGGTGCCCTGACACTATAAAAAATAAACAAACTAACCAGCGTCAACCGTAACGGTTATACGGTGATCAGTGGTGAAAGGGTTAACTAGGGGGCAACCAAGGGGTTAAAACATTTATTAGATAGTATATGGGGGTCCCTGTCGCTATAAAACGCTGACAGCGAACCTAAATATTTACGTCCCTAACTAGCGTCACCAGTGACACTAATACAGCGATCAGAAAAATGATCGCTTAGTGACACTTACGACAGGGGGTGATCAAGGGGTTAAAACTTTATTAGGGGGGGTTAGGGGGGTACCCTAGACCTAAAGGGGCTAACACTAACTGCTCTACCACTTCTAACTGTCACAAACTGACACCATGCAGTAATCAGAAAAAAAAAACACTGCTTGTTGTCAGTGTGGCGGGGGGGAGGGGCGATTGGGGGGGATCGGGGGCGATCGGGGGGGATCGGGGGTGTAAAGTGTGCCTGGCATGTTCTACTGTGTGTGTGTGTGTGTATGTGTTGTGCACTCACATGTCTTCTCTCCTCGGCGCTGGAACGGAAACTGCCGAGCCAAGGAGAAATGACATCACATCCTCTGCCTCTGTGTACTACACAGAGGCAGGGGATGTTTCTCATTGGCTGGGAGCGATCGCGAGGGGGGGCCACGATCGGATGGCCTCCCCCTCATCTCTAAACGCTCCCAGACAAATGCCGACCTCCGCTGGCACCGGGGGGGTCCGATCGGACCCCCCGCCCGCGGGAAGGCAATCACAAACCAGGTACGTGATTTTGCCTGCCCGTGCCATTCCGTTCACGTATATATGCGTGAGGTGGTCGGCAAGTGGTTAACATGTAACCAGAAGGAAATAGAATATTTAACAGGGCACCGTGGGTGCAACAGTGTGCATTTGTAAATGATACGCAGTCTGGTGCAATCCAACAAAAAGAGGGAACAAGTAATATAGCAGCAACTACTTATAGTTCTTTATCCAGCCAATCACTCGCCTCCACTGGGTTATCAAAGAACTTTATAGCCCCTTTGTATTGGATTCAGAGCTTGCTAGGGTAAAGCATACTATATTGTATCTCCCTTACTCTGAGCCGTTTACGAACTTCGTTAAATGAGCGGCGTTTTCTCTTTGTTTCAGTCGAAAAATCAGGGAGCAACATCACCCGGGTGTTCTCAAAACGCAGATCCTGATGCTTCCTGGAATGGGCTAGAATCATGTTGCGATCCCTTTAGTTCAGGAAACTAACCAGGAAGGGCCTTGGAAAAGCACCAGGGGGACGGATACCTGTGGGGACCCTATGCGCTCTTTCCACTACATAGATGGGGGGTAGATCTTGCTGGAAAAGTAACTGCTTGAAGAACTGCTCAGCAAAAGTAACAGGTGTAGCTCCCTCTGATCCCTCAGGGAAACCCACTACCCATATATTATTCCTTCTCTGCCTGTCCTCTGCACCATCCGCCCTGTGTTGGAGGGATCAGTGGCATCACTAGGGTTGGTATCACCTTGTGTGGTAAAACATGGTGTGCCCCCACACACTTAGTAGGCTAGTGCGTCGGGATGAAATCGGGGGGATGGATGGAGCCGAGATGGGATCGGGGGATGGATAAAGCTGGGATGGGATTGGAGTGGGGTGGAAGGAGCTGGGATGGGATCAAGATTGGGGTGGGGTGGATGGAGTCGGGATGGGATTGGGGTGAGGTGGATGGAGCCAGGATGGGATTGGTGGGATGGATTCAGCTGGGAAAGGATCTGGGGGGATGGATGGAGCTGGGATGGGATCGGGGGGGATGGAGCAGGATGAGATTGAGGGGATGGATGAAGCCGGGATGGTATGGGGGGATGAATGGAACCAGGGATTGGGGTGAGGTGGATGGAGCCAGGATAGGATCGGGGGGATGGATGGAGCCAGGATTGGATTGGTGGGATGGATTCATGGATTCTGGGAAAGGATCTGGGGGGATGGATGGAGCTGGGTTGGGATCGGGGGGTGGATGGAGCAGGATGGGATGGGGGTGGATGGAGCAGGATGGGAACTCCGCTTTAAGGAGATGGGGGTGGAGAAACAGCAGCACACTGATCTTCCGAGTAAACTGCTATGAGGGGGAATCAGCACAAGTCTTGGCCATTGGAGGACAGACAGGCTGTTCTTCCAGTACAGCTAGAACAAAGCTGGGAAAATGTGCTCTAATGCCTAGAGTGGTCAGTTTGAAATAGTAAACAGGGGGACTGGCAGAATCACCCAGTATTCCACACAAAGAAAGCAATAAAAAGAATGAGATACAGTTTAACACAATTACCTGGTACAGCAGGCACATATCAGAAATAGGAAATGTTGAAATAACATTCTTTAACCACTTCAATATCGGGCACTTTCACCCCCTTCCTGCCCAGGCCAATTTTCAGCTTTCAGCGGTCTCACACTTTGAATGACGATTGAACTGTCATTCAACACTAACCATCCAAATTTTTATCTTTTTTTCCCCACACAGAGCTTTCTTTTGGTGGTATTTGATCACCACTGGCAGTTTTTTATTTTTTGCGCTACAAATAAAAAAATACCCCAAATTTCTAAAAAATAAAATGTTTTTCTTTGTTTTTTTTATAAAATTTTGTAAATAAATAAGTTTTCTCCTTCACTGATTGGCACTGATGAGACAGCAATGATGTGAATTTATGAGGTAGCACTGATGAGGAGGCACTAATATGTAGCACTGATGGGCATGAATAGACAGCACTGATATGTAGCACTGATGGGCTCTGATAGGTGACACTTATGGGAACTGATGAGCAGCAATGATGGGCACTAATGGGTGGTACTATTTAGCTACACTGATTGATGGCACTGATAGGCAGCACTGATGAGGAGGCATTAACTGGCATTACTGATGGGAACTGATTAACATCCCTGATTGGCAATACTGGCAGGCATTACTGGTGGACATCAATGATTGGTCTGCACTGATAATCAATGTGCTGGTTATCATCGCAGACCCCCCTGTCAGGAGAGCCGCTGATCGGCTCTCCTCTACTCACACCTGTCAGCGCAAATAGAAGAAAGCGGATAAACAGCACTTCCTGGTTACCATGTGATCAGCTGTGATTGGACACAACTGATCATGTGGCAATGAGCCTACCTCATAGGATCTTTACCGAGATCGGTGAAGCGGTGTGTCAAATCGACACACCGTACCACGGATCACCGTGCTGCACACCCCCGAGGGCACGCACTAGCGGCATATCCTGCTGGGCATCATATCACACCCAGTCAGGACAGCTGATCCCCGCTGTGGCCATCATTTTGCTATTGGCCGGGCGGGATGTGTTTTAAATATATGTTTTTAATCCCATTATCACCCTTTGTAGTGATTGATATCAATCTGATCTGTTGTCTCTCTTGCCTGTGTTCCGTCAGATATGGCGATCCATCAGATTTAGTAACAGGAGTGACGTTCCTTCACCACCATCTTGGTACACCCCGCACTCATCCACAGTAAGGATACAGTGACAAAGCGGCAAGCGGACATCTTGTTACACCCTCCGGAGTCTTGCATTGTACACTTATTTTTACAAGTAAACTCAGCTTAGTCAAATTGAGTATTTTGAAATCCGTCAGACTGTTTTGATGTTGATTTTTCTAATCAGCGGTGTTCTATCATATTAGCAAACATGTGAGATCATCAGGCTCGCTGCTGCTTTTAAAATTCAATATGTGAACATTCAGACGGATTTCAAAATACTTAATTTGACTATATAAGCTGAACAAGCTATAAGCTTTTTTAAGTTATAAGTTATAAGCTTATAAGCTATATAAACTTGCCACCTTCTCACTGTATTCTTACTGTGGAGGAGTGCGGGGTGTAGCAAGATGGCCGCAACAAAATGTCACTTCCATTACTAAATCTGACGGGTCGCCATATCTGACGGAACACTTGCAGCTCTGGTAGTGTTCTATTGTGTCCAATTGTAATGGGAGAAATGCAAAAGCACACAAAGGCCTGGAAGTGTTCAGACATGTATCAGCAGTATCCAGTATAACTTTCTTGTAACAAGCTGTTCTTTTCTGAATGGAGTGTTCAAAGCACCCAGAATCATTTTATGTATTTATCCAAAAAAAATGAAGTTACATTTTAACAGCAGATATGAAACAATAATAAGTTATATTTTCCAGAAATACCAGCCAATGGAAAAAGACCCGTCTTCCTTCTATCACACCTTCTCTCACACCTTGTTACAAGATATTCGGGATCAGGGAAGAAAAGCTGTGATTGGACTCTGGGAATGTCTCTATACACTACAGAAAGATCATCCTCATCCTAATTTATTGTCGGTTCTGGATGAGATCACACAGACAGGTAACAGGACTTTGTGTTTTCAGACAACAATGTGATAAAATAATGATTGACACCAATTATCCCAAAATAATGATTGGCACTAATTATCCCAAAATAATGATTGGCACTAATTATCCCAAAATAACGATTGATGCTAATTATCCCAAGCGTACCTCCATTGTCAGTGATAAACACAGTACACATACACCGCACTCCTCACCACTATCTTTATTCTCCTTTTCTCTTTGGCAGATTTGCTCTTGTTCCCATTTTCAAACAAATCCTCACTGTCAGATCTGAATATGTATTTTTTTTAACAGTATAGATAGGATTTCTAATAATGTCTTTTTTATGGACTGTAAACCATGTGACCACATTACTCCTCCCCCTTTCTCTGGAACACCATGTCCAGTCTCTTAACTACTAAAATATTTCTAATAAAATGCTGCGCTATCCAAATGTTATTGTGTGACCATCACATTCGATATCTCTTAATAAAATAGTATTATAAATTGTTGCAATCCTATGCAGTTAAATTGTATCCGAATATTGCAATCCTATGCGAAAACTCTAGTGACAAACTGTGTATATGTACATGACTCTATATAAAGTGAATCCATATTGCTTTTCTATGTGATTATAAACTGCAATCCTATGCAATAATTCTAGTGACAAACTCAGTACATGTACATAGCGCTAAAGTGCATCCACATTGGATAACCAATATTATAGTGCTGAATATTATACAAATAAATCATGCATTAATGTGCCTTTCATGGACCGTAACATAAAAAGTCCATTCCTATTTAATCAATTCTTATTACAGATGATAAAACAACAAGTGCTCGTGTCCACTCCTGTGCTCCCCTTTGGTGTATGCACTCATCTTACCGCGTGTGACCTCACACCCAAGCTTGGTCAAAACACACTTTTAAACCACCTCTGGGTTTACTGTCTGTATTCAGATCCTTGGCTGGTTGCTTGCACATATATCCATATAAAAAACAGAGGAAACTAGATAGTGTATTACCGTTTTCATATATTTATTAAAAGATAACAATCTTCCCTATGGTAGGGTACTCACATATCATAGGTGCTACAGTCAGGGCCGTCTTTAGCACAGGGCAAACGGGGCACTTGCCCTGGGCCCAATCTTTGTTGGGGCACCCGCGCTACTCGTGAATTGGGGCCCCGATGACAGCTTTGCAGAGCGCACAGAGTACACGGGAGGATGTATTCCCATGCTAGCCAGCTGAGGGGGGCGGGACCAGGAGCTCCACTGATGCTCTGATCCCGCCTACATGCAGCCTGTATACTCAGAACAGAGTGTCTGTAGTTAGAGCCAGTGATTGGAGTGAGAGCGTCAGTGGAGCTCCCGGCCCCACCCCCTCAATACTGGCTGTTGAATACAGAGGTCGGGTGAGGCCGGGAGCTCCACTGACACTCCCACTCCGATCACTGGCTCTCACTGCAGTCGCTCTGTTCCGAGTATACAGGCTGCATGTGGGCGGGGTCAGAGCATCAGTGGAGCTCCCCGCCCCCCTCAGCTGGCTAGCGCAGGAATACATCCTCCCGTGTCCTCTGTGCCCTCTGCAAAGCTGTCATCAAGGCTCCAATTCACGGGTGACGTGGGCCCCCCAAAAAAGCGTCAGTGGAGCTCCCGGCTGTTGTAGTGAGAGCAGAGTGTGAAAGCCCCGCCCACAGACCTGAAAGTATGTAGTGAGTTTGGCTGGCCAGGTATGTCCTTACACCCATAAAATGCCTGACTGCTTAAACCCTGAGCTGTGTTATTCAACTGTAAAGCTGTGCATTGCTGAAAGTTCTCTGACCATCACCTGTATAATGTTTGCAGTCTCTGATTGTCTCCTGCAGTATGTCCGCAGTCTCTAGTAATCTCCTGCAGTATGTCCGCAGTCTCTGGTAATCTCCTGCAGTATGTCCGCAGTCTCTGGTAATCTCCTGCAGTATGTCCGCAGTCTCTGGTAATCTCCTGCAGTATGTCCGCAGTCTCTGGTAATCTCCTGCAGTATGTCCGCAGTTCCTGGTAATCTCCTGCAGTATGTCCGCAGTCTCTGGCAATCTCCTGCAGTATGTCTGCAGTCTCTAGTAATCTCCTGCAGTATGTCCGCAGTCTCTGGTAATCTCCTGCAGTATGTCCACAGTCTCTGGCAATCTCCTGCAGTATGTCTGTAGTCTCTAGTAATCTCCTGCAGTATGTCCGCAGTCTCTAGTAATCTCCTGCAGTATGTCCGCAGTCTCTAGTAGTCTCCTGCAGTATGTTTGTAGTCTCTGATAATCTCCTGCAGTGTGTCTGCAGTCTCTAGTAATCTCCTGCAGTATGTCCACAGTCTCTGGTAATCTCCTGCAGTATGTCCGCAGTTCCTGGTAATCTCCTGCAGTATGTCCGCAGTCTCTGGTAATCTCCTGCAGTATGTCCACAGTCTCTGGTAATCTCCTGCAGTATGTCAGCAGTCTCTGGTAATCTCCTGCAGTATGTATGCAGTCTCTGGTAATCTCCTGCAGTATGTCCGCAGTCTCTGGTAATCTCTTGCAGTATGTCCACAGTCTCTGGTAATCTCCTGCAGTATGACCCCAGTCTCTGGTAATCTCCTGCAGTATGTCCACAGTCTCTGGTAATCTCCTGCAGTATGTATGCAGTCTCTAGTAATCTCCTGCAGTATGTCCGCAGTCTCTGGTAATCTCTTGCAGTATGTCCACAGTCTCTGGTAATCTCCTGCAGTATGTCCCCAGTCCCTGGTAATCTCCTGCAGTATGTCCACAGTCTCTAGTAATCTCCTGCAGTATGTTCACAGTCTCTGGTAATCTCCTGCAGTATGTCCGCAGTCTCTGGTAATCTCCTGCAGTATGTCCGCAGTCTCTGGTAATCTCTTGCAGTATGTCCGCAGTTCCTGGTAATCTCCTGCAGTATGTCCGCAGTCTCTGGTAATCTCCTGCAGTATATCCACAGTCTCTGGTAATCTCCTGCAGTATGTCAGCAGTCTCTGGTAATCTCCTGCAGTATGTCCGCAGTCTCTGGTAATCTCCTGCAGTATGTCCGCAGTCTCTGATTGTCTCCTGCAGTATGTCCGCAGTCTCTAATTGTCTCCTGCAGTATGTCCGCAGTCTCTGATTGTCTACCTACAGTATGTCCACAGTCTCTGGTAATCTCCTGCAGCATGTCTGCAGTCTCTGATTGTCTCCTGCAGTATGTCTGCAGTCTCTGATTGTCTCCTGCAGTATGTCTGCAGTCTCTGATTGTCTCCTGCAGTATGTCCGCAGTCTCTGAACTTCTTACGCAGTATGTCTGCAGTCTCTGAACCTCTCCTGTAGTATGTCTGCACTCTCTGACACTCTCCTGTAGTATGTGTATTAATGTGCCCCTTTACTTGCTCAATTATTTGGGATTGCTTCACTGCTCAGTAAGAGGTAATGATGTGCATTAACCTCTAGCAACCAATCAGCGAACAGTAGTGATCTGCTTTAATTTCTAGCAACCAATCAGTAAGTGGTAATGATGTGCTGTAACCCCTAGCAATCAATTAGTGAGCGCTAATAATGTACATTAACCTCTAGCAACCAATCGGCAAGCAGAAATTATGTGTTGTAACCTCTAGAAACCAGCCAGTAAGCAGTAAGGATAGGCTGTAACCTCTGGCAAACAATTGCAATCGCTGCGTGATCTGCTGCAGTCAACTGATTTTGAGTCTACCTGCTATTTTTTGTATGTCTCAGAATGGAGGGGGAGCCCCAAAGAAAATGTTTTCCCAGGGCCCAATCAAAATTAAAGACGGCCTTGGCTACAGTGCACAATTCTATACAAGCCAGAAATAGTAAAAACGCTGAACCCCTCCTGTGCTGAGACACTCCTCCATCCCACACACTGTCCTGTAGGCTTGGCTACTGAACCACTGAGTCGAATCAGTGAATCAACTCACTACAGAGTTTGAATGAATCAAATCATGAAAGTGAATATGATTCAATTTATTGTCAAAGATCCTCCCTTTTTAGGATGAGTAGAGGGAGAAAAAAACAGCAGCCTCAGCTCATGATTTGTAAAATTAGCTAGAACATGATTAGCTGTGAGTCACCAAGACTTCAAGTTTCTGAATAAATCACAGAGTGCACAAGATTTTCTTTTGTATGATGTCATTGTGTGAGGCAGGCAGCAGCTAGTCAAGTCCAGTCTGTGAACGACTCACTCAGAAAGAGCACACAAGAATCAACATGACCTGTGAAGGACTTAACACCCCAGTCTTCATAGCCACCCCCTTAAACATACCAAACCCCTCCAATTCTCCCCACAAAAGACGTGACCAGGTGCTGGAGTAAATGGCCTTGACGGCCTTTTATTAACAAAATATAAAAATATATAAATAACATATTAAATAACTTTTTTAAATACCTTTTTAATAATAAACTTTCTCAGTACTTATTAGGGTCTTGGAGGGGAACCCACCCACAGGTCACTGCGAAAAACTTCTTAAAACTTCTTGGTCTCCAGTCGCAAACCCCCAGACTGTGAGACAGTGAACAACCTTCCCCAGTGACCTAACTTTACCCCTTCCTGGTTAACACCTCGTAACCGGAAGGTACATAACAAAGCCCATATTACATATGGGTACCAACCATGAAAAATCACCATAACATAAATCTCCTCCTCCTCACAGACCCAAACCACTGCCCAAGCTGACTCCATAGTCTACACCTTTTTTTTTTTTTTTTTTTAGCACACCAGGGAGGGTGGGTGGGAATCTTTTCCCCGTCGCTCTCCACTGATGTAACTTCCCCCTTCTTCCTCCTCTTACTCTCCCCGCACTTCCTGCCCTGCTATCCACTCCCCCTTTTTCTTAAAGGGGAAACAGCGTGACACAGCGTGACTGTGCAGTCCGCACAAGTCATGCTGTCCCTGCGCTGATCCCCTTCGGTCCTATGCTACGGGACCTCCTTGACCTGTGAAGGACTTAACACCCCAGTCTTCATAGCCACCCCCTTAAACATACCAAACCCCTCCAATTCTCCCCACAAAAGACGTGACCAGGTGCTGGAGTAAATGGCCTTGACGGCCTTTTATTAACAAAATATAAAAATATATAAATAACATATTAAATAACTTTTTTAAATACCTTTTTAATAATAAACTTTCTCAGTACTTATTAGGGTCTTGGAGGGGAACCCACCCACAGGTCACTGCGAAAAACTTCTTAAAACTTCTTGGTCTCCAGTCGCAAACCCCCAGACTGTGAGACAGTGAACAACCTTCCCCAGTGACCTAACTTTACCCCTTCCTGGTTAACACCTCGTAACCGGAAGGTACATAACAAAGCCCATATTACATATGGGTACCAACCATGAAAAATCACCATAACATAAATCTCCTCCTCCTCACAGACCCAAACCACTGCCACCGCACGCAAGGGGTAAAGCCTTACCCCTGCACGCACCTCCAAACCCTCAGTGCACGCTGTACCCCATCCTGCAATCCTAACGCCCAAAGGTCGGTACCTACTTCCGTAAGGTGCACCCCATCACTCCTAAGGTATCTCCACGTATCCACCTCCAACTCCCTATGTCTTATTGTAACACCCCCATTACGCATAACCAACCTACTGACCTCTTTATTTACCTTGACTCGGGCCCTGTCAACCTTTTTATCAGACACCGCCCACCGCCATTTAGTCCTCCCCACCATATCTGACCACACTATAACCATGCCAGGGAATGACGCCTGTAAGCGTAAAAAATCACACTTGATGTCACGTATCAGCTCCCTCATCGACCTAACCCCCATGTCGTTCCCCCCCACATGGAGCACCAAAACATCTGGAGCCCTGTCCCAGCTGGCAAACTTGTGGACTTCTGACCTTACCCTGTTCCACAGCATACCCGGAAGCCCGATCCACCTGACCCTTGCCTCCTGTCTCGGGATGCCCAGTTGCCTACCATTCGGCCGAACGTCAGCCCTTTTCCCCCAGAAAACGAAGGAGTGGCCCAAAATCCAAACCAGGGGAACAGAGCCACCTGTAAAGCAAGATTAACAAACAACACAATAAGTAACCCCAACCTTAAACTCTATCCCCTAACTGAAAAACAAAAACCTCCTAAACACAAGTCTACAATAAATGTGGACGGATATAAAGCCTAAATCTATCTGAGTCCCACCTCCCAATGCGCTTCACTGTTTCCCTGCTAAGCCCCGCCCTGGCAGCCTCTGTAGCCGCCCCTATGCGGAAAGAGTGGGATGAGTACCTGTTAGGATCGTGACCGGCCGCTGATAAACATTTTTTGAACACTGTAGCAAATTGAAATTTGGACAAGGACGATCCATCTGCATGAATCAAAAACGACCCCGGCAATGGCGGACGCCTGTCCCTGAAACATGTCACCGCTGCAACCGGACAAATGTGGGACCCCGCGATCCGGAAAACCTCCAATTGCGCTCCCTTCCCCATCTGATCGGTTTTTGACCTTTTAATCCATATCCTAACTGAAGAGGCCGAAAATTCCAGATCCTCACATTGAAGCCCCCCTTTCGCTCGTTTTGACGGACTGACCAATTCACTTACCCGTAACGCCCCAAAAAATGCTAACGCAAAAGCCGCCCGGAATAACGTGCTTTCAAACTCAGAACTGCAAATATACGAAACCTGTCTAAATAGGCCGTGTAACATATCAAAAGACACTGGGCGCCGACCATCACTTTTCCTATGCTCTTTCCTGTAACCTTTTACTGCTTGTTTAACCCAGAAGTCTTTTGTGTGGTCCCGCAGCCCTTGTAACTTAAAAAGAAAGGCCAAACCTGCCAGTTTCCTATCGATGGCAGCTGCCGAGATGCCCCTCTCAAAACCCATATTAATAAAATAAAGAATCGCCTGAGGAACCTCCCCGCCCACAGGGTCGATTCCTAGCCCATGTAAGCATGTCAGCCAATCTTGCCATACCTTGGAATAAGCGTCCCAAGTGGCCTTACTCACGGAGTGCTGAATCCACCTCGCCACGTTCCCAAGGCCACACTCCACATCCAGTCCGGGCAGGTAACCCCCTGCTGCTCCGCGTCTGGTGCCAACTCCCGAAACCTGTCCCACTGAAAACGAGACAGTGCGTCAGCTACAGTGTTCTCGACCCCTGGTAAATGTACAGCGTAGATGAAAACATTCAATTTCAAACAGCGCAATACCAAGTACCTCAGCAACCTGACCACTGGCATGGACTTGGCTGACAAACGGTTAATCACCTGGACAACTCCTAAGTTGTCACAGTTGAGCCGCACTTTCAGGTTACGGAAAGACTCCCCCCAAATTTCCATTGCCACCACAATTGGAAACAGCTCCAGCAGAACCAGGTTCTTCAAGAACCCAGCCTCCACCCAAGTAGGAGGCCAGCGGGCAGCGCTCCAAGTTCTTTGGAAAACGGCCCCATAGCCCGTAGAACCGGCCGCGTCCGTAAATAATTCAAGATCCCAATTACTGATGGGACCTGACATCCAGAGAGCACGCCCATTGAATGATTCAAGGAAATCATGCCATACCCACAAGTCCTCCCTATGTTCGCCGTTAGGCATCACAAAGTGAGTGGGGGCGGTGACCCCTGTAGTCGCTGCCGACAACCGCCGGCAAAAGACCCTGCCCATGGGAATTATTCGGCAAGCAAAATTTAGCTTGCCCAGTAATGATTGTAGCTGCCTCAACTGCACCTTACGCTTCCCAATGGTGCCACGCACTTCTGCCTTGAGCGCTTCAAGCTTGTCCAGCGGCAGGCGGCACTCCATTCCCATGGAATCTACCTCAATTCCCAGGAAGACAATATTGGACATGGGGCCCACTGTTTTTTCCGGCGCTAACGGTACCCCAAAACGCTCTGCTATGTGCTGTAGCGTGCCCAATAAGACTGCACAGATGTTGGAACCAGCAGGGCCCACGCAAAGGAAGTCATCCAGGTAGTGGATGACTGAATTGATCCCAGAAACGTCCCGTACCACCCATTCCAGAAACGAACTGAACTTTTCAAAGAAAGCACAGGAGATAGAACACCCCATCGGGAGGCAGCGATCTACGTAGTATGCCCCATCCCACATGCAGCCTAGCAAACAGAAACGGGTGAGCAGATTCTATATCCGCTTTCGCCATGAGTGACCCCCGACCGTAGCGACGGACCCATGATATCGCTGCATCAAAGGAAGTGTACGTAACTGCACACTCCTCCGGCGCAATCGCATCATTGACTGAACCACCTTTGGGAAAAGAAAGGTGATGAATCAGCCTGAATTTATTGGGCTCCTTCTTCGGAACCACTCCCAATGGGGATACAACCAATCCCGGTAGTGGGACTGACGTGAAAGGGCCAGCCACGCGCCCTAACTGTATTTCTTTTCCCAATTTTTCGGCCACCACCGTCGGATGCGCGAGGGCCGAGCGTAAATTTTTTGCTATGGGAGGTGCAGCCTCCAATGAACACGGTATTTTAAAACCGCTCGTGAATCCTGAGTCTAATAACTGCGCCGCCTGTTTGTCGGGGTACCTACTGAGGAAAGGTCGCATCCTTTCCACCCGCACCGGCGTCATCCCTCTTGTTCGCAGGCTCTCTGCCACGCCCCTTTCCTCTTCTAAAACACTTTGCCAATGCGTGAGAGCCCCCGCAACCGGAACATGTATGCTTAAATCGACAGTTTGTTCCGAACTTACAGGTGCCCTCATTAAACTGCCAACAGAAGCCCCATTTCTTCTCGGTCGGTTGTCCTGGAGCAGCGTTACCTCCGACCCCTGCCTAAAAAAACTGGTTCGGAGCCCTCGCAGCGGTCATAAGCTTCATCCACAGGCTGATATCCTTATGATCCCAGCGTAGTGAAGGTCTGACGGCCATCCGTTGCCTGAACTGCTCATCGTAACGCAGCCATGCCACTCCGCCGTATGTCCGGTGTGCCTCACTAATGGCATCCAAGTACACAAACAAGGCTGAGCAATGCTCGGGGGTCTTTTCCCCAACCACACTCGCCAAGATAGCAAAAGCCTGCAGCCAATTAGAAAAGGTGCGAGGAATAAGCCTATATCGGCGTTTTTCCTCGTCCTCCTTCTTACGCTCTTCCGGTTTCAATCTGTCCAGATTGAATTTTTCTAACGGGAGCAATGTGAATATCTCCACATATTCCCCTTTCCAAATCTTTTCCTTCACTTCTGTTTTGAGGTGGGCCCCCAACGGGCCTTCAAAACAGACGTAGACCTCGCTCTTTGCGGAGTCAGCCAACCTGACTGACTCCGTCTTCTTCTCCCCTGTTTTTTCCTGGCCTTCCGAGCCCGAAACGCTGGTTGATGGTCCATTCGGGTCAGTCACCGCCGTCCCCGCTCCACTTGCTGGGGTCACCGAATCCCCGGTAACTGCAACCGTCGGTGTCGGCGTGGTCGCCGCAGCCGAATCCCTTTCCTGCGGCGTCGCCCAGGCCCGCGCTGGTGCCGAATTGTCCCCCGTGGTCGGCTCAAAGCGCTGCACTAAATCCCGCAAGCCCACCAATAAATCCTGCAGGCCTGTCCTGCCCGCCTCCTCTCTTGCTACCCTGGGTTGTACTGTGGGTGGCCTAACCGCACTCCCCCCTACCAAATTACCACCCCCCGAGGGACCCCCTGTTCTGCCTTGTTCTAATAACTTTTCTAACAAAGAAGTAATAGTTAAAGTAGAGCTGCACTCACCAGGCTGCCCGGGACTGGGCCCACCAGCCGCCACTCCGGAATCCACCGTTGACGCGTGTCCACGGTCCTCGTCCCTCTCCGACCCGGACAGCTCTCCTTCCGATCTGTCGCTGACCTCATCTGGACGGACGACCATTGGCTGCACTCCAGAGGGACCCGCTCTGGCTGCCGGGGGTCTGCGCTGCTGCTCTCGGCCCAATCTTTGTGCTGTAACGCCAGACCCCTGACCTGCTCGCCTGGAAAGACTTCTGCGCCGTCGCCCAGCCTGGGCCTCCGCTGCACTCCCTCCGCCTCTGTTCACCACTGATACCGCGCTCTTTACGGTCCTCCCACCGGACGGAACAGGGCTGCTGGCCGCCTCGGCCACCTGGCCAGCCCCCCGATTGTCGGATGTCGAACTCTGTCTGGACCGGCCGCTCGAAGCCCCCTGCGACTCACCAGCCGACTGTTCCTGGCATCTGCGACGAGCTGAGGGGGGGGAACCGTGGGTTGCGCTGGTCTCCCCCATCCCTGCACTCCGGCCCCTCCGCTGATTCCTCTTGCCGTCACCTCTTCCAGCTCCTCGAGCCTGCTGGTCACTGGGGGGCGGCTGGATCGATCCTCTGGAATTCTGCTGTGGCCCCTGACCCCTGGGAGCGGAGTCAGGGCTGAAGCGTTCTGGCGGCCTGGAACGGCATGCACGTGGAGCCTCCATGGCCCCCCCGCTCGCTGTCGCTCTGTCCTCCGACCGGATTGCTGCCACCTGAGCCTGCAGCCAGTCTGCCCCCTGTGCTGCCGCCGCTGCTCTGAGTTGGGAAACAATCATTGCTGCTGTGAGATCCGCCATTCTGAGGGAAGCAGTGGAGCGATGGGAGCGCGTGTTAATCTTTTCCCCGTCGCTCTCCACTGATGTAACTTCCCCCTTCTTCCTCCTCTTACTCTCCCCTCACTTCCTGCCCTGGTATCCACTCCCCCTTTTTCTTAAAGGGGAAACAGCGTGACACAGCGTGACTGTGCAGTCCACACAAGTCATGCTGTCCCTGCGCTGATCCCCTTCGGTCCTATGCTACGGGACCTCCTTTATGTTTTGTAACATGAGCTATGTGTGAGACAGCAGAATGACTCCTGAATCTATGAGTGACTCATCAGAGCACATTAGATTCATGAGTTGTGTGAGCCACCAGAGCAGAATGACTCCTGAATCTATGAGTGACTCATCAGAGCACATTAGATTCATGAGTTGTGTGAGCCACCAGAGCAGAATGACTCATGAATCTATGAGTGACTAATCAGAGCACATTAGGTTCATGAGTTGTGTGAGCCACCAGAGCAGAATGACCCTGAATAGGGATGAGCCGAACACCTCCCGGTTCTGTTTGAACCAGAACTTGCGAACAGACCAAAACTTCACACGAACGTTAGAACCCCATTGAAGTCTATGGGACTCGAACGGTCAAAATCAAAAGTGATCATTTTAAAGGCTAATTTGCATGGTATTGTCCTAAAAAGGGTTTGGGGACCTGGGTCCTGCCCCAGGGGACATGTATCAATGCAAAAAAAGTTATAAAAACTGCAGTTTTTTCGGGAGCAGTGATTTTAAAAATGCTTAAAGTGAAACAATAAAAGTGTAATATTCCTTTAAATTTCATTCCTTGGCGGTGTCTATAGTATGCCTGTATGTTTCCCGTGTTTAGAACAGTCTGACAGCAAAATGACATTTCAAAGGAAAAAAGTCATTTAAAACTACTTGCGGCTATTAATGAATTGGCGGTCCGACAATACACATAAAAGTTCATTGATAAAAACTGCATGCCTAAATTTAAAAAAAAATTGGCGTGGGGTCCCCCAAAAAATCCATACCAGACCCTTATCTGAGCACGCAACCTGGCAGGCTGCAAGAAAAAGAAGGGGGGAAGAGAGAGCGCCCCCCTCCTGAACCGTACCAGGCCACATGCCCTCAACATTGGGAGGATGCTTCGGGGTAGCAGCCCCCCAAAGCACCTTAAAAATTATATTGCGGCACTTAAAAACAGTTCAAAAGAAGTCAGAAGAGTGGGAGGAGTCAAATCACCAGATACAGTGTAGATGTAGAAAAGTCGCTCGTCACCACGTGATAATGTAGTCTGCTTACCAGAAGGTAATAAGGATTAGGCATGAATGATTAATTCTCAATGGCATCCAGCAAATCCAGCCCACTGGAACCCCTCGTCAGACAACAACCTCCGTGTAACTTCCTTCATATATATACACCTCCCAATGATCGCATCAGAATTGGGGCTTTCCAGCATGTAGTCATCATATACCCAGGAAGAGAAATGAAGGACCCATAGTGAAGCCCGTAATGATATATAAAAAACTTTAATGTAGTAACGTACAATTGAAGCTCAAAACAGCATGCATCAGAGAAAGGACAATCGGCTGCAGCAATCAGCATACGGATATTAACCTGCCTGACATGTTTCTTCCTAACGGATGTCTTCAGAGGCGTGGCTTCAACTACAACCGCACGCTATATATATATAAGAATTAGTGGGTGGATCAGAGGGGATATGATCCATCTAACCACTAACAGCTGGGCAGAGTGTGTGTCTATCGTGCAGCGCACCATGCGCACGCGCACGAGACACAAACAATGACATGTAACATGAGGAGATAACATTACGTTACCCTGCACGTAGCTGGAAAGTAAACAGCCTACTGCGCATGTCTACTTCCGAAGAGCTAATAGGATAAACCTGGTTAGCAACAGATGACGCGACAGTGCGCGGTCAAACGAAAAAAAGGGGGCAGAGAAACCAGATGAGAATAGCAACAGATGACGCAGTGCCGCATCATTGGCCAACCTATTATCCAGTAAAAACAATGGTCTAAAAATGTCAGATGAGCACGGACAAGCGGCGAATAAATGTCTACAATGCAGTACGGCTCAGGGGCATAATGAGAAGGCTAAATGATTTTAGATCAATCAAATCATGTACCTAGTGACATGTAATTTAATACAAATTCACATGTATATTATGAAATAATTAAAAAAATTTAAAAATGAACGCCCACACGGACAAGCTGCAAAATAACGCCTGTCATGCAGTACAGCTCAGGGGCATGAGAAAAATGCTATACATTGTGCAGCAAATCAACGCCTGCCATGCAATATGGCTCAGGGGCATGACAAAAGCGCTAAACATTTTTGGTCTAACTGATCATGTGCATAATAACGCATAATTCAATAAAGGTTCACATATACAGTATAAAACAATACATATGTTAAAACAATACATATATTAAAAAGTTGTTATACAGAAACCAAAAGTCAATAAAACATAATTTGAAAAGATGCTCACATTAATCCAAGATTTGCGAGTATGCATAAAAAAGGGGTAATGGAAAAAGGAAGAAATACAATAAAAAATAAACCCAATAGAGGAGTATGTTAAAGCTAATTGTTGTTGATGAAGCTATTAACATCCCACTGCACATTTAACCCATGGGGCGTATAACATTTACGGGTGTGTATCCATCGAGTTTCCAACCTCGAGATTTCTCTCTTGGTATAACTGCCTCTCCAATGAGGTGGGAAACGATCAATGGCGGTAATCATGGTCCCTGCTGGGTTTTTATTATGGCATTCCAGATAATGACGTGAGACCATGTGTTTAGGAAAACCCTTCTTTATGTTTTTTATATGTTCCTTCACCCGCACATTCATGGTTCTCATAGTGCGGCCTACATATTGTAGACCGCATGGACAGGTCAATAAGTACACATCATTTTTCAATGTGCAAGTGATAAAGGTATCTATATCATAAACCTTTGTAGTGGAGTTAGATTTGAATTGACAAATTTTTCTATTTTTATTGCTATTAATGCGACACACTTTGCATTTGCGACATGGGAAGAAGCCTTTAGAGTTCTGAAAAAAGGAGACCCTATTGGGGGCATCAAGAACACTAGGGGCAACCTGCAGTCTCAAGGGGGGTACTCCTCTATAGATAACCTGTGGGTGTTCAGGTAAAGATGGGCCCAACACTTTATCGTTTTTTAGCACGGCCCAATGTTTTTTAAGAATTTTCTTTATATCATAATGTTGTCGAGAGTAGGTGGTCACTAAAGAGAACTCATGAATGTTGTTATTTTTAGTAGTTCTATCTATTCCCTTTAACATAGTGGTCCTATCTATGATGGCAACCTCGTTGATGGTTTTATCCAAGTCAGCACCAGGGTATCCCTTTTCCAAAAACTTAGTTTTAAGGTCAGAGGCCTGCATCAAAAAATCATGTTTGAAAGTGCAGTTGCACCTTAGGCGGATGAACTGGCTTTTAGGAACCGCTTTTAACCATGATGGATGGTGGCATCTCCCCTGTCCAATGTAGCCATTTCGATCTGTCTCCTTGAAGAAAGTGGTGGTTCTAAATTTATGGTCACAGATCTGTATATTCAAATCCAAAAAATGGATGGCAACCTTGCTCATTTCAAATTGTAAAGATATGCCACGATTGTTCTGGTTCAATTCCTGCATGTAATTGGTCAATGATATTTCATCGCCATCCCATAGGAGGAGGATGTCATTTATATATCTGCCCCAGTACACCATTTCTGGCCGTCTGTCAGCATAGACGACATCTTCCTCCCACTTGGCCATGAACAAATTAGCCATGCTGGGCGCAAATTTTGCGCCCATGGCTACCCCTCTGTTTTGGAGGTAATAAGAACCCCCAAACCAGAAGTAATTGTGCATCATGGCGAACCTCAGAAGGAGTAAAATGAATTCCCTCTGTGAGGGGGCCAACTGGTTATCTCTATTGACAAAGGCGTCCACTGCGTGCAAACCATCAGAGTGAGATATGATGGTGTATAAAGAAGATACATCGGCAGTGGCCATGATGTAACTTTCTCAAAAGTATCCAGTATCTGTAAAACCTGAGAGGAGTCCCTCAGAAAGGAAGGGGTCTGGAATACCAGAGGTTGTAAGAATCCATCGATATATTTCCCAATATGGGAGGTGACAGAGTCCAGCCCGCTGATAATGGGCCTCCCACTCTTCAGACTTCTTTTAAACTGTTTTTTAGCGCCGCAATACAATTTTTAATGTGATTTTTTTGTTTGATATCAACGAACTTTGCTGGCCGCTTGCTTCTTTTAGTTCAGCGGAAATTTTTCTTGTTTTTTGCTATTACTGTTTTGATATATTTATTTGCTGCTGTTCTTTTTTGCATTATACATTTAATGTAATTTTCCAAGGTGACTACTATGGATGTCTTTGAGTTTCAAAGCTCTAGATGTATTGATCTTAAAGGTGTTTTTAATGATGCTGTCGATCAACAGAATAATGATTTGGGAGGCCTTTTTATGCGTTTAAAAAACCTCATGATTGCTGAAATACATGGCAACTGGGATGTTGCCTTTTTAGAAAAATATTTGAAAAAAAAAAAAAAAGAAAAATATTTGGATGATCAAATGGTTCCTAGAAGCCTCAGGTTTGAGGTTTCACCCCAGGAAGATGAAAGGGAGTAGCCATAAGGGCTAAATTTGCCCCCAGTTTGGCTAACATTTTTATGGCCAAATGGGAGGAGGATGTCATCTATACTTCTTCTATCCACCACAGTTGGCTCTGTGGGCGAGATATATAGACGACATCCTCCTCCTATGGAGAGGTAGCATGGAATCCTTAGATGCATTTATGTCCACTCTAAATGACAACCGAGTTGGTATCCATCTAACATACAAAGCGAGTCGATCTACGATCCATTTCCTGGATCTAGAAATCACGTCTAGAAATGGCCACCTGGAAACTAAAACCTTTTTTAAAACAACAGACCATAATGGATATATTCCGATGGACAGCTGCCATCATGCAGCATGGCTAAAGTCAGTACCTAGAAGTCAATTAATGAGGATAAGACGAAATTATTCCCATCTTTCAGACTATTTCCAACAAGCAGAAATCTTGAAATCCAGGTTCAGTGAAAAAGGTTACAATATCTTTCAAATTAATGAGGAGATTCGACAAGTAGCTTTAATTGACAGAATGTCCCTGCTGACAGTACAACCCAAGAGATCCTTAGAATCCAAACACAAGTGGTCTTTCCTGACAAATTTTTCTACTCAATATAAACAGATCAAAGATTATTAGTAGGCATTGGAAAGTATTAAAAAATGACTCAGTTTTAGGCCCTCCACTCCCCGAACGAGCGGGAACTATTTTCAGAGGTGCTTTGTCTGTGAAAAGCCAAATTGCACCAAACATCATTGATCCTCCCAGTGTGCCATCATTTTTCCACAATATGAAGGGATTCTTTCCATGTCTTAGATGTATAGTATGTAAACACAATGCATGTAAAGCACGTAAAATCGAAACGTTCACCTCCATGACCACAGGAAGAGAATACAAGATGAAACAATTTGCCACCTGTAGAACAAAGTATATTGTCTATCTCATTACCTGTCCTTGTGGGAGACAATACATAGGCCGAACAATACGTAACTTTGCTACAAGGGTTAATGAACATATTACGGCAATAAAAAATGGGTGCACTAATCATAGTGTACCTAAGCATTACGCACTTTACCACAATCAAAACCCAATTGGTACCACTTTTCAGATCATAGATAAATTTGTACCCCACTGGAGAGGCGAATCCAATATAAGAGGGGTGTCCAGACTAGAAACGTTCTGGATACACCAAATGAAATGCTATATGCCTCACGGTTTAAATATCGAGTGGGACATCAATGCGTTCATAAACCAATCATAAATGTCCAACATGGTCCCACTCGTCAGATAACCAGCTCTCTTTGTCTACATGGAGATAGCATCTCATATATTCAGGGTGACATATTTAATTGAGGTACCTGTTGGATACTTACTATTATATACAAGTCCTTCTTCCTTTTTTATCACGTTATTAATATTTTCTGTAATATTTTTTGTATTTTTGCACTTCTCAATATTTGTCTCATTTCTTCATCTTTGGAGATATACAACGAGGTGAAGTGCTTGTTGGGTATTGGTCACAGATTATTTGACACATGCCCTTTTTTTGACTACCTTTGGAGCTTTTTTTTTTCATAATTTGTTTCACTATTTTACTTTGAAGACATGCACTATTTTCTTCCAGTGTATCATTTTTGATTTGGGAGGATTTGGCACATATGTCTTATATTGAAGATCCTCACTGATTATTTACATATTCACCATATAATGGGTTTTGTTTATGACAAACACACTCAATGGTTTCTATATATTAGTATTCATCACTATTACAGACGACGTCTAAGAGGATGAAACGCGTCAGGTAGGACCCCACTGCCGCCACTTCTTTACAGCGCTGTTTTTTAGAGGATTTACATGTGAGTGTATTTCTTTATTTTTAATAAATTCCATATTTGTTTACGGATTCACACTATGTGGCCTTCCTTCCTTTTTTCCTACTTGTCATCACGACTACTTGTTTCCTAACATCGTTTCGAGGGATACATCAACCTATGGTTCATCCCATGAACATCACCCCTCCGGGCCTTCTACAGCCACTGACCACCTAAGCTTTGTCTGACCCAACCCGGCGTATGCCCCTTTGGGTCCATTCAATCTGGTAAGCCTCTTCATTGTTGGTGGTGGTGTGTCTGTCTTCACTTTAGATGTCATACACCCATTGATATGCTCTGTGTTCGAAGTCATACACCTTCGGAGGACTTTCTAACATCGGGATTAATATATATGGATGATTTCCTCCCATATTCCATATTTGGGACTGTTGGTTTACTTTTTTATCTCTGATGTTGGACATTTTAAAAACCTTTTTAGCGCTACACATATTTTGTTTTCTTTCTACATATTTATTTTACACCTACAAGAAATGAGTGAGATAGATATATCTCCCGCTCTTAAATTAATATTGTGTTCTATAGTTTATCACACTAATTGATATGCTGTTTGTTTTTACCTTATTTGATTTTTTAGTATTATTTTTCTGTTTCTTTTAATGGGATATGTATTCATATTACATATACATGTAACCACTGGGGAACAAGTGCAGTATGACAGCCAGTTTATACCAGTTGGTACATTCCCCATTATTATAATTAATCTCGGCCATATATTTTCATTTGCCCAGGTTTGAATTAATCTTCTTGTCATGACCATATATTTGTGGTGCAAATCGAATTAACTAATTCCTTTTTTGGCCCCACTTCCATTGGGATGAACATGTTTGCGTTCCAAACCAAGTGACAACCTCTTCCTGGATCCAGACCCTGATGATACGTTCCTTCTGAAGTGTACACCACGTCATTACGCTGACGCAGGATGACACGGTAGCCATGTGATTCATATCACCGACAAACACTGGAGAAGCAGTTGATTGGGGAACGGAACAGAGGCTTGGTTTCCTAATCTCCCTTCCATGTGTGATTGGTCTAGAGTCAGTCATATGACTCGAGAGCTGGTCACATGTTTCGCAAACCCAGAAGTCACGCCACACAGGTGTCCCCAATGGATTTCTCATTAAATTTCTATATAAAAGCACAGTGGGTGGCAGGCTAGCCTATACCCCAGTTGAAGTCTTGGCAGACAAAACGCATCGGGTGTTTTACACTATCATAGCCACCTTATTTTACTACGCTAGATCCTGTTCATTTGAACCAAACTTTTATCTCTCAATTTTTACTGGAATTTTTTATCAATAAATTTTCCCCTTTTTTATTTGGATTTACACCATGTGGAAGCCTTTTTCTTTCCTTTTTCTTTACTGCATGCGGGGGGTTGTTGTCAAGTGAGCGGCACCCGGTGGAGGACTCCAGCCGAAAACCGAATACGCTTCCTGACCAAAATAAATCAACACAGGATGAGCAGGTCTTTCCTAGGAGCGTTAAGGTCACAAAGCTCTTCTTGGCACCCTTCCAGCATTGGAGGCATCACTAACCCTACCGCCTAGACGGTAAAAGCCTGTATGACTCACCACCAACGGCCAGTGAGTCCATCCTTTCTGGTAAGGGCATTTTATTTTCATCCCCTCCAGTTGAAAACAAGAATTGATAAGAAGATCTATCCTGGGCTTAACATGTATATGGCAGTGTGAGATATCAATACAAGTCTTTGAATCACTTCCATGCTTAAAGAACTGTTAATCCCCAGAGACTTTTGAGTCCACTTATTCATAACAGCCATCTTTTGATCACTCTGTATTTATGTTACCCTTTCATGTATGGTTATATGTGAGTGTGTCCCCAGAGGTTTATAGGGATAAAACATAAGATTTAAGTTTTATATTCATTTTGGGCTGTTTTCATGTAGCAACATTTTTGTGTGTGGTAACACTTCTTTGTTGATTGATTATTTTGGTTGCATTGTTCACAAGAGTCTTTAAAGAGACCCTTTTATATCACCTGTAGATATTTACCTGTTTATTATTGTTATATCATTCACATTTTTATGTAGAGGTGGCCTACTTATAGACCCCTCCGGTATCACTTTCACATTCTAGATGTGATTTCATTTGAATATAGCGCTACATTTTTTGCTTTTCATTTCTATACACAATTAGTCTAATTGTTAGTGTTGGCTGCTTTTTATATTTGAGTTGCCCCCCAGCAGTTTTTTCTTTTTATTTTATTACATAATAAAAACCCGGCAGGGACCATGATTACCGCCATTGATCATTTCACACCTCATTGGAGAGGCAGTTATTCCAAGAGAGAAATCTCGAGGTTGGAAACTCGATGGATACACACCCTTAAATGTTATACGCCCCATGGGTTAAATGTGGAGTGGGATGTTAATAGCTTCATCAACAACAGTTAGTTTTAACATACTCCTCTATTGGGTTTATTTTTTATTGTATTTCTTCTTTTTTCCATTACCCCTTTTTTATGCATACTCGCAAATCTTGGATTAATGTGAGCATCTTTTCAAATTATGTTTTATTGACTTTTGGTTTCTGTATAACAACTTTTTAATATATATCTGGTTTCTCTGCCCCCTTTTTTTCGTTTGACCGCGCTCTGTCACGTCATCTGTTGCTAACCAGGTTCATCCTATTAGCTCTTCGGAAGTAGACATGCGCAGTAGGCTGTTTACTTTCCAGCTACGTGCGGAGTAATGTAATGTTATCTCCTCACGTTACATGTCATTGTTTGTGTCTCATGCTGCACAATAGACACACACTCTGCCCAGCTGTTAGTGGTTAGATGGATCATATCCCCTCTGATCCACCCACTAATTCTTATATATATATAGCGTGCGGTTGTAGTTGAAGCCATGCCTCTGAAGACATCCATTAGGAAGAAACATGTCAGGCAGGTTGATATCCGTACGCTGATTGCTGCAGCCGATTGTCCTTTCTCTGATGCATGCTGTTTTGAGCTTCAATTGTAAGTTACTACATTAAAGTTTTTTATATATCATTACGGGCTTCACTATGGGTCCTTCATTTCTCTTCCCGGGTATATGATGACTACATGCTGGAAAGCCCCAATTCTGATGCGATCATTGGGAGGTGTATATATATGAAGGAAGTTACACGGAGGTTGTTGTCTGACGAGGGGTTCCAGTGGGCAGGATTTACTGGATGCCATTGAGAATTAATCATTCATGCCTAATCCTTATTACCTTCTGGTAAGCAGACTACATTATCACGTGGTGACGAGTAACTTTTCTACATCTACACTGTATCTGGTGATTTGACTCCTCCCACTCTTCAGACTTCTTTTGAACTGTTTTTTAGTGCCGCAATATAATTTTTAATGTGACTTTTTGTTTGATATCAACGAACTTTGCTGGCCGCTTGCTTCTTTTAGTTCAGCACTAATTTTTCTTGTTTTTTGCCCCAAAGCACCTTGTCCCCATGTTGATGAGGACAAGGGCCTCATCCCCACAACCCTTGGCCGGTGGTTGTGGGGGTCTACGGGCGGGAGGGCTTATCGGAATCTGTAAGCCCCCTTTAACAAGGGGACCCCCAGATCCCGCCCCCCCGTGTGAAATGGTAAGGGGGTACAAAAGTACCCCTACCATTTCACAAAAAAACTGTCAAAAATGTTAAAAATGACAAGAGACGGTTTTT
This sequence comes from Lithobates clamitans, assembly GCA_037952925.1. Lineage (NCBI taxonomy): Eukaryota > Metazoa > Chordata > Amphibia > Anura > Ranidae > Lithobates > Lithobates clamitans. The sequence goes on from JBBGZY010001372.1 coordinate 1,574,685, forward strand.
GACAATTCCTTTATTTAAAGTCTTCTTTTTTCCATCTTCTATCTTCTTTCGTCTTTCTTCTATCTTCCTTCCTCCATCTTCTTCTTTCTCCGATCCTCTGCTTCTTTCTCCGGTGTTCTTGTCCGGCATCTTCCTCCGCGGCGTCTTCTTCTCTTCATCTTCTTCTCTTCCTCTTCATCTATCCCCCTTCCCATGTGAACAGGCTATATACCAACCCAATAAACAAATCATGATCACACCAGCTGACACGAGCCTCATAACCCCAGGTACATACGCCTGAACTTATAAAAATGGACTGTATAATTACCTGCATTGGTCAATTAACAACCCAATTACCAACTATTGTCGGTGTGGGCCAAGACCAATGCAAGGTTGAACCATTAACTATCACTAAGGAAACATTTGAGATCAAACTCTTTGTTTAATATGTAGCAGAATACATATTGGCCTAAACTAAGGAAGAAGTTCTTCTTTTTACATTTTTTGGGGGATATTTATTATAGCAAAAAGTAAAAAAATATTGTATTTTTTTCAAAATTGTTGCTCTATTTTTGTTTATAGAGCACAAAATATAAAAATCGCAGAGGTGATCAAATACCACCAAAAGAAAGCTCTATATGTGTGAAAAAAGGACATCAATTTTGTTTGGGTACAACGTCGCCCGACCATACAATTGTCAGTTAAAGCAACGCAGTGCCATATCAGTGCCGATGTCCTGTCGAGAACTGTTCCCCATCGGATAGTGTCTGCCCTGTACTGCGCAGGCACAGCGCTTGCGCAGTATGGAGTACAAAGGAGACGCCGAAAGTCTCCAAACATGAACAGCTGTTCATGAGCTGTATACGGCGCATGAGCAATTAACACTACATTGTGCCACATGCTCCCGATGCTCATACAACTCTGCAAGGGGTGTCTGTAGGGGCAGATGCATACAGAAGATGGCCAGCCCATCAACATTGAACTACCCACCCTTATCAGCTCAGCCCATCATTGTAAAACTGCAAAGACGTGTAGTTTACACTCTTCTCAATATTACATCCACCCCTTTGAGAAATCCTCCTCCATCGTATGAGCTCTGGCCATCTTCTGTATGCATCCGCCCCTATACCCGCTCCTTGCAGAGTTGCACGAGCATTGGGAGCGTGCGGGAGCATGTGGCACAATGTAGTGTTAATTGCGCTGGCGCCGTGTACAGCTGATGAACAGCTATTCATATTCGGAGACTTTCAGCATCTCATTTGTCCTCCGTACTGCGCAAGCACTGCGCCTGCGCAGTACAGGGCAGACACTATTCAATGGGGGACCTTTCTCGGAAGAACACCGGCCCTGGTAAAGGTCCCCATATTTTGACCATTGTAATGGTGAGAGTCCCTGTCCCTATCAAAATGAGGTTAAAGTGGACACAGAGTCTGCATATTGGCTGAGTGCAGTGCTACAGAGCATAGCTTTGAAAGGGAGAAGACTGTGTTCGCAGCTTTCTCCAGGTTTTGCTATGTTCCAATGGGGCTCTGTAGTTTGGAGATCCTGCAGAGACTTGGGTGGGATGGGATCTCTAACCCTGTGTCCATGTCTTATGGAGAGCCAGCAGGTTGTGTGCCCAGGTGCACACAGCCCATATAACGAGGGGCTAGTGCAGTGGTTCTCAACTCCAGTCCTCAGGACCCACCAACAGGCCAGGTTTGCAAGATAGCTGAAATACATCACAGGTGATATCACTTGCTGCTCAGTGATTGCAGTATTCTAGTCTGCAACTCCCCAAGGTAATACTTAAAATCTGACCTGTTGGTGGGTCCCGAGGACTGGAGTTGAGAACCTCTGGGCTAGTGAGAGCAGAGTGGAGGAAGGTGGAGTGTGTACAGCTTGTTGCTACTGCTGTGTGAAGACAGACCTGTGTCTGGAGAGTGGTCTGCCCTGTGGGAGCCTGCAGCCTATGTAAAGGGGATTCTTTGCCCAGGGACTGGGAAAGGCTGGCCGGCCTTGAGAGTCGGGGAGACTGAGGAAGCCAGTGAGTCCAGGGGGCTGTAAAGAATTGCCAAATCTGTTGAGAGCAAGCAGAGGAACTGCTGACAAGAGAGCCAGGTGGCTTGGTATGTTTTCCTTATTTTTGGAGTGCTTAATGAAGTTAAACCCTTGCGTGGGAATCCTGAATGAACCTTTTTGCTTTTGTTTTTCGGTTTAATAAACGTGGGCTACCAGGCCCTTAACTATAATGCCTGTCTGATGTGGACTCACTGCACTAAAAACGCATTTATCGCTTGAGCTAAATACCCCAAACATTACAAGTGGTGTTCGAATGCGGGCAACAGATGGTGAAATCCAGGTCTCTACGCCAGTAGTGAGTCATTTCAGGAATTGCTGCTAGCTGTGTGTGGCAGCCAGGCAAACTGCATTGTTCAGGAGTTAAATTGATGAACTGTGTTGCATACAGGCGTTTTACCTGTGGAAGTGAGCTCAGCGTGGCCTGAGAAGATGTCTCCACCTAGGAGGGCCAGTCCAGAAGGCCAAGTGATGTGCGATACAGTGAATGAATGGTTCAAGCGGAATCGCAAAGAGTGGGCCGCAGTGCAAGGGGCTGAGATTGTGGCCTCTGACTATGTGCAACCCATGCTACCTACAGAGGAGGTTGGGGACTTCCTGAAAAAATTTGAAAAAGTCACTGTAAGGAGAAAATGGCCTAGGGATCGGTGGCCAAAATTGTTGCAACCCTTGTTACGGATAGAGTTCCGGTCGGTTTACCATATGATGGATTGGGACCAGGATGACTACTGCAAGTTTAAAGAGGAAATTCTTCTTAGAGGAGTTTTCCAGCGTATCATGGGCCGCCAGCAATGCTCCAGGATGGGAGAGGTGTCGCCGGAAGACCAAGATTTTGGAAATGCAGAGAAACGCAAAGTTTTGTGTCATGGCCGCTTAGGGAAAGTGGTGAGCTCAGAAAGGAGGGTGCAACAGTCTACATCCTGCATGAGGTATAGCCAACCGGTTTTGGAGTGCAAGTCTGCTGTTACCCCTAGCAACAGGAATCTTGTGTTGCCTACAGGGGGCATCAGTGGGTCTAGAAAGGCTGCAGTATTGCTCTGTGACCACATGGGGGTGTCAGCCTGTGGAGACACCACAGATGAAAGACATCGCACTCAAGTGAAGGCTATGACACCAGCTGCAGGAACTGGTAAGACTGTTTCAGTTTATGATGCTGAACCCAGTGAAGTGGGAGTATGTCCAGTGGGGAGATCCGCAGTACAAATGGACATAGACTTGCTGCAGTGTGCTACCCAGAGCAGTGGGGAGGCGCAGCGTAAAGCCCAACTAGCTGCAGGGCTAGAGACTGGAAAGGACATGGGGACTCTGCATGTGCCTGCTATAATCCAGCAGATGGCTGAGAAAATTGAGCTAGGGGTGACCAAAACAGTGCTGGTGCCATGTTCCCTAGTTACAGGTGCTGCAGGGTTGCCCAGGGAAACTTCCAAGGAGCTCGCAGTGACGGAGCAGAGAGTTTCCCAGGTCAGCTATGGAGCTGCCCAAATAGGTAAGAGTGCCCCTTTACAGAGAGCAGGCGCTGTGAAGAGTCACTCAGAGGTTATGGTAGCTCATAGACAACCCCCAAAAATGGCAGTTGTGTCTACATGCAATGAAAATGCTAATGATTGTTTTGACAAAAGTGTTACTATGGGTAAAAGTGATGTGGATGGTAATGACATTGAAACATGTATTTCTTGTAATGTCATATCTGAGAGTGAGGTTGGTAATGTGTTCACTACCAATGATGACAGTAGATCTCACGTGACAGGCAAAGGCATAGGATTGTCCATGGAGGTCTCAGGGGGTCTCCATGTGATGGAGCCAGAGTCTGTCCAGGATGACTCTGGTCCTACTCTGGTGGAACAAGGTTGGACTGAGTCACACAGTAAGTGTGTGTGTGTGGGCACAACCTGACAACCCTAAGTGTAGCCCAGTTGGCAAGGGGTTAATTCAGCCTGTAAAAGCTGAGAGTTCAAAGCTAGATGTGTTTGTAGCGCCACCAGAGCAATGTGGTCAAAATAAGGCATTGCACATTGCCTTGGTTGAGGATGCAATCTCTCAAGTTGATGTGAGTAAAAAAATATTGTCACAATGTGAGGTAGATAGAAGTGACAAGTGTGCTGTTTTGGCTAGTGAATCCCAGGTTCCTGTGGGGCCTTCTAGAGCAGTTGATGCAGCGCTGTGGAGCACTGGTGATGGAACCACAGGGGACTGGGATGATTGGTGCAAGGAAACACTTGCAGCGCTAGGCCAAGTGACAAAGAATTATGAAACAATGATGTGTAACAAAGGTGTGGACAGAACACCTGCTATGCCCATTGGAGGGGTCACAGAATGGCCGATGCTCATGGGTACGCTAGCCCCTGTAAAGACTGAGGCCCTCCAGTCTGAAGGAACGGTTCTGGGTGCAGGCATGGCAGATGGGTTGTCCACAGCCCAGCAACTAAGTAATAGCAAGTGTCAAGGTGACAACGTGACTATTGTTGACCTGCAGAGGCTCATTGTTGAGTTGGAGGGGAAGAGGAGACATGTGGCTGACAGTGCTCCAGGGGAGCAACAGGCAGGGATGGTGAGTACCTCCAAAGAGGTGGAGGTCTCTTCCAAGGTCTCAACCTCTCAGACTACAGTGGATGAGCCCCTCCATGTCTCGGAGGAGGGAAAGGTCCCTAAAGAGGTCACAAATTTAGACTTGGAATGTATTGAAATGACAGAAACTTTACTTGAAATGCTGGAGTTGGCAAAAACACGCTCACTGTACACTTGGGTGTCTCCATCGTGGTCGGACCAGGTGGTGCTGCATAGTACCAATGGGTGGAGCCAGGTAATACAGGCGGTGCTGGAAAACCTTGCCCAAGAGTGGAATTGGTGGAACCAATGTTTATTAACCATTTGGCACAGGATCTCTCGATTCCCGGTGAGAGTACTTCCAGTTGATTGGTATGGAGGTCGCTCAGGGGAACTGTTGGAGATATCAGAGGTCTCTCCGCCTGATGCAGTGACTGAGAACATCTTTGCTGGTGCGGTCCGAGGTGCGGCTGAGCAGTGGTCAGTAGAGGGCGCAGACACTGTCTCACCTGCTAGACCTCATGAAAAGGAAGGGCCCAGAATGGACGCGGCAGTAGTCGAGATGCTTTCTGTCACTGGCCAAAAGGTACAGGTTAAGGTACCCGGAGACACTGTGGGAGAAAGTGCTGAAGGTTGCTGTAGCAATGTAATGTGTACACCAGTTGGCATTATCGCAGTAAGGAATGATTTGTGCTTGGGTCTGTGTTTGTTAGGACAGCCACCTATGGAGCGTTGGCCAGCAGGTGAAGTGGAGCTTGGTGATAGTTCCATGGAGCATAGTCACTCGCCTGTGTGTGGTCCCTCCTCAGGACAGATCCTAACAAACTCTGAAAAAAGCACTGGTGGTATCGGAAGTTGGAATCTCAAAATTGGTGATCTGATGATTCGTGCTGTTAATAATGACGTGGTTGCCGTAGACAACCAGAGAAAGGTATTAGAACCTATAGTGAAGGTTAAAGCTGATGTCAGTGAGTTGAAAGAAAGGATCAGGGAAAGCAGCGTTTCCCCTAGAAAGATGAATAAGCCCAGGCACCCAAAAAGAAGAGGGAGAAGGCTGAGTATAGGGAAATGTAGGACCCTGTTAAGATCCAGGGTGGGACGTACCTGGAAGCGCACCCGAAAAAAAGGTTGGGCCTATGTGGCGGACAGCCAGCACAGAGGTGTCCCAACCATGACGGGTGCTGGTGTTCCTCCCTCCGGATCGAAACAAAGGGGGGGGATATGTAATGGTGAGAGTCCCTGTCCCTATCAAAATGAGGTTAAAGTGGACACAGAGTCTGCATATTGGCTGAGTGCAGTGCTACAGAGCATAGCTTTGAAAGGGAGAAGACTGTGTTCACAGCTTTCTCCAGGTTTTGCTATGTTCCAATGGGGCTCTGTAGTTTGGAGATCCTGCAGAGACTTGGGTGGGATGGGATCTCTAACCCTGTGTCCATGTCTTATGGAGAGCCAGCAGGTTGTGTGCCCAGGTGCACACAGCCGATATAACGAGGGGCTAGTGAGAGCAGAGTGGAGGAAGGTGGAGTGTGTGCAGCTTGTTGCTACTGCTGTGTGAAGACAGACCTGTGTCTGGAGAGTGGTCTGCCCTGTGGGAGTCTGCAGCCTATGTAAAGGGGATTCTTTGCCCAGGGACTGGGAAAGGCTGGCCGGCCTTGAGAGTCAGGGAGACTGAGGAAGCCAGTGAGTCCAGGGGGCTGTAAAGAATTGCCAAATCTGTTGAGAGCAAGCAGAGGAACTGCTGACGAGAGCCAGGTGGCTTGGTATGTTTTCCTTATTTTTGGAGTGCTTAATGAAGTTAAACCCTTTCGTGGGAATCCTGAATGGACCTTTTTGCTTTTGTTTTTCGGTTTAATAAACGTGGGCTACCAGGCCCTTAACTATAATGCCTGTCTGATGTGGACTCACTGCACTAAAAACGCATTTATCGCTTGAGCTAAATACCCCAAACATTACACCATATATAAATATATAGAAGTGATCTGATTAATATTGTGTTCTGACATATATCAATAATATACCAGCGATGTTAGATCTTAGTGTATCAACCCTTTCCTTGCCAGGGCTGTTTTTGTATATTTTTTTCATGCATGTTAAATAAGAAAGCCAGTATGGTGGCCTGAATTTATGGGAGGAGCCGGGGGGTATTTAAGCAGACCACTCTCCCATGCTCCTTGTCAGTTCCAGTGCGTGATTCCCTCCCTGCCTTTTTCCCCATTTCCCCCTTTTTTAAGGGCACTTCTCAGCACATTTCTCTCCACGATCATTCATTACTGTAACAAGGGGTTAAATTCTGTGTTACATTTATTCATAGGTTCATTCATATATTTACCCTTTCAGATATGTGGTCAGTAAATGCAAGGATTAAAACACACAACACAAAGAATGCAATAACAAGCTTTACTTAGCTTTGATTAAAGATATATTACAGATGATACAATACAGGATAAATACAGCATATTCAATTCCAGGGGACCCCTTAACTTCTGAAAGTTCTGGAAGCCGATGGTCTGTTCAAAGCCCAGGCACATTCACATCCATGTCCTGGGAGTAAACCACTGCTCTTCTCTATTGTCTAACCTATTATAAGCTAGATGGAAGGCGCGAAAAAGCTGGTTTTATCCGGTACTAACAAAAGACTAGCCCGAGACAATGTGACCATCTGTGAGTGACCACATGTGAGATCAGAAACATACATTATATAGCTTACGATTCAGTGCCAGCAATCAGGTCTTCCCACCGATCTAGCATATAGAAGAAGAGTCCAGAGGGTTGCTGCACTTAAAAATTTTCGGTTGCTTTATTTCATATAGTCACATGGAAAAATTACAAAGCAGGTACAATCTTTCCAGACATAATCATGACATTTAAATGCCTATGAATGCAGATATGGATGGATTACGTTTCGGGCTAGTATGCTTGCGCCCTTCCTAAGATATCTAACAGGTTCACTGCAATGAATCCTTTAAATACAGATTAGTGGTATACATCACATGTGGAAACAATATGGTTAACTAATTAATTAATTCGTAGTATATTCACCACCTATGCAGATACGTTTTTTTTGTACACCATAGACACAAGATCTAGCAATTAGCGGCCGATATCTTTATCTCATCATTCTCCAAATGAGTTCTATTAACCTATGAGAAATGCATATATAGATAGAATGAGTATACCCATATACAAAACTCCCTATCTCAGAACACATTTACATATTTTATCTTTTTTGTTGTCACTTATGATTGAAAAATGTCAAACAAACAAATACAGATCCAAATCAACATTTAAACCGTATGGGGCAATCGTATTCAAAAAATGTATCCAATATACTTCTCTCTTTCTCAAAATTATTTCTCAGTCCCCCCCCCCTCCTATTTTTCTCTATTCCTTCCAGGACCATATACTTTAATTGTGAGACATTATGACCATGTTCCACAAAATGTCTAGCTAATGGTAGTTGTGTTTTAATTTGTCACGTATTGAGTATTTATGTCTTGCTATCCTGTCTTTTACTTTTTGTGTAGTCTCTCCAACATACACCAGACCACAAGGACATTTTATGGCATATATGACATATGATGATTGGCAAGTGTAATAACCACGTATAGGGATGTTGAAACCCCTATGTGGATGTGTAAAAAAACGTTTCCTTTTATCATGGAATTGCATTGTATGCATGACAAACACGGATACGATACAAGTTTTTTTGTCCTAAAAAAGTTGGTTTAATAAATGTAGATGTGGGTTGGTCCGATTTTTTTTATTAGTCGGTCTCGTATTGTTCTACCTTTCCTACATGAGGACATGGGGGGATTCCAGAATTCCTGTATCATCGGATAACGAGTTCTCAAAAGATTCCAATGTTTCTTAATTATCTTAGAGATATTTTTAGTAAAGAGGGTGGTATTGCATAATAAAGGGAATTCTCTTTGTTTTTGTGCGAATTGTTACATTGTGGTCAGTAAGAGATTCTGTATCAACTAAGGTTCGAGGGTATCTTCTATTAATGAGTTTATTTTTCATTTCTTTCAGTCTCTGGTCACGGCACAGGGGATCACTCATGATCCGCTGTACCCTCAACATTTGGCTTTTTGGGATGGATGAGAAAACATTAGGAGGATGGAAGCTGTTAAAGTGTAATAACTGGTTGCGATCTGTAGGTTTTACATACAGATCAGTACTAATCAGTGTATTGCTCAACTGCAATGTAGTATCCAAAAAAGAAATCCTGTCTTTACCAATTTCAATATTACATTTCAAACCAGGTATTAAATAATTAATAGAAGAACCTGCGAACGGACCGAAAGTTCGCACGAACGTTAGAACCCCATTGACGTCTATGGGACTCGAACGTTCAAAATCAAAAGTGCTCATTTTAAAGGCTGATTTGCATGGTATTGTCCTAAAAAGGGTTTGGGGACCCGGGTCCTACCCCAGGGGACATGTATCAATGCAAAAAAAACTTTTAAAAACGGCCGTTTTTTCAGGAGCAGTGATTTTAATGATGCTTAAAGTAAAAAAAAAGTGAAATATTCCTTTAAATATCGTACCTGGGGGTGTCTATAGTATGCCTGTAAAGTGGCACGTGTTTCCTGTGTTTAGAACAGTCCCTGCACCAAATGTCATTTTTAAAGGAAAAAATCTCATTTAAAACTGCTTGCGGGTTTAATGTAATGTCCGGTCCTGGCAATATGGATGAAAATCAGTGAGACAAACGCCATGGGTACCCCCCAGTCCATTACCAGGCCCTTTGGGTCTTGTATGGATATTAAGGGGAACCCCGCACCCAAATTAAAATAAGGAAAGGTGTGGGGCCACCGGGCCCTATATACTCTGAACAGCAGTATACAGGCAGTGCAAACAAGACAGGGACTGTAGGTTTGTTGTTAAGTAGAATCTGTTTGTCATTTTGAACGGGTACATTTTTAACGTGTTTATCTCTAGCCAAGAAATCTTTTTTAAGCTTTTTGGAAAACATAGGGAAGGGTTATCACCCCTATGACATTTGTTTTGCTGTCTTTCCTCCTCTTTAGAAGATTTCACCTAACTTTTTGTTCCAATGACAAATGCTTTTTGAGAATTTGGGTTTTTTTGTGGAACAAGGATTGGAAAGCATCAGTGGAAAGGAGAAATGTTTTTCCCATATTAACTCTTACAGGAGAGAATTTCCCTTCCTAGGGGTAGATTTCATCTCACTTCCTGTTGTCTCCTTCCATTTGCAAGTAGGAGTCGTTTGTAAGTTAGATGTTTGAAAGTAGGGGCCTGCCATATATACTCAGCAGAAATTTGGGCTTTAGGTGTTGTTGTGGCCACAACACTGTAAGCCCTCACAGGGCCCTGCTGAGAAATATTAGATCAAGAATTGTAATTACATGCCCCTGTTGAACAGGGGCAGAAAAATTGGGCCTTTGGTGGTGGTGCTGGTGCCACAACACTGCAACCCCTCACAGTCACTCTAGTTGGAACACAGGAACGAGCCCTGCAGTATTGCATCAAAAATTGTAATTACACGCCCCTGTTAAACAGGGGCAGAAAAATTGGGCCTTAGGCACTGGTGGTGGCGCCCAGAACCAAAAATGTTCTTACAAGCTATCAGCGTGATGATTGAGGAGGAAGAGGATAATTACTCAGGGATAGTCACTCAGCATCAGCATAGGCAGTCTTTGAAGGGATCTGAGATTTCAAAAAAAAATATTCGGTTACATCAGCATCAGGTGCTTGGTAGCTGGTGGTGATCCAAGACTGATTCATTTTTATGAAGGTCAGTCGATCGACCGAGTTGGTGGACAGACGCACCCTGTGATCGGTTACCACGCCTCCAGCAGCACTGAATGTGCGTTCCGAAAGAACGCTGGATGCAGGACAGGCCAGTAGCTCAATTGCATACTGTGCAAGCTCTGGCCAGTGTTCCATCCTCAAGACCCAGTAACCCAGAGGATTTTCGGTGGGAAAGGTGTCCAAGTCTGATCTTGCCCCTAGGTATTCCTGCACCATGTAAAACAGACACTGGAGATGGTTGCTGGAACCGATCAAAAACCTTTCCTATCCCTAGGCAGCAAGACGCTTTCTATCCAGGCATCAGCTGCCTCAAGGACACCTCCTCCTTCCTCCTCCCCCTCTTTCTGCTGCCAGGATCACACGGCTCTCCACTCCAAAGGATTTCTACAGTTTGCAGCTGTGTCTACACACTTCTCCTGAGACAGGCACATCTGACAGCCTAACAGCACCGCAAAAAGAAAATACAATCTATTTACATCCATAGAACACCTGGGTATGGAACTTGGAATAATCAATTGTCCATCACAGGACACATCCTCCTACTAGCCACACCACCTCTCCCCATGTACACATGTCGGCCTACCGGCCCATACAGACTGCGTTCCAGTTCTCCTGGCTCTGATGAAGAGGTTTTCCTCGAAACGCGTCAGCCTTTCTTAAATACCTACCTCAATATGGGCACACCCCAATTTTAACTTCCTAGTACTTATTTTGTTACCTGTTTTTCCTCTTTTTTTATAATATTATGTAGTATTTGTATGATTTTATATCTATATGACTATATGTCTGTATTCTTTTACTTAAATAAACCATACATTTCTTGATGTAAGCGTCTGATCACGCGCCTTCCATCCACTTCCTACTAAACAGTCCTTTCCAGACCACCCCTGGTCAGCTAAGGCAGCGGGACACGCTCCACCATCTCCCCCAATCCTATCTCTGACTACAATACTACCTTTGTTTTACAGCAAACGATCTCACAAGCGCAGGAGTATTTTTCACGATATCTTGTTCACACTTTTGCTGGAACCGATCATACCTTGGGGCTGCGGACCAAAAAATTGTCTGAACACATCGGTCAGACGGCCACCTTCTCCACCGCTCCTTCTTTGACTGACCGAAGCCTCAGCAACACATTGTCCAGAAACAGGAGTTTGTAACCTCCCAGTCTCTGGCAACGCGTTGCACAGACCTTTCTGCAAGGCCTCCCGAAGATGTTTCATCCTCTGCTCCCTCTGCGATGGCAAGATAAGGTCCGCAACCTTACCCTTGTAACGTGGATCAAGGAGGGTTGCCAGCCAGTATTGGTCCTTCTCCTTGATACCACGAATACGAGGATCCTTACGCAGGCTTTGCAGGATCAGGGAGGCCATGCAGCGTAGGTTTGCTGAGGCATTCGGTCCGGAGTCCTCTGGGTCACTAAGGACGACATGGTCCGCAGCCACCCCCTCCCAGCCACGTACAAGTCCATGTGTTTCTTGGGACTGATCCCTTAAAGACTGCTGCTGATGCTGAGTGCCAGGCTCCACCTCCATACTGACACAATCTTCCTCCTCCTCCTCCTCCTCATCTTTCTGTGTGATCGGCGGGCACGCAGAAACACTGTCTGGATAAAGGGGGCCTTGAGAGCTAAGGAGGTCCTCCTCTTCCTGCCTCTGTTCTGCCTCAAGTGCCCTGTCCATTATTCCACGCAGTGTGTGCTCCAACAGGTGGACAAGGGGGACAGTGTCACTGATGCATGCACTGTCACTGCTCACCATCCTTGTGGCCTCCTCAAATGGTGACAGGACAGTGCATGCATCCCTGATCATGGCCCACTGGCGTGGGGAAAAAAAAACAAGCTCCCCTGACCCTGTCCTGGTGCCATAGTCGCACAGGTACTCATTGATGGCCCTCTGCTGCGTGTGCAGCCGCTGAAGCATGGCCAACATTGAGTTCCACTTGGTGGGCATGTCACAGATTAGGCGGTTCTTGGGCAGGTTAAACTCCTTTTTTGGAGGTCCGTCAGCCGAGCACTGGCATTATATGACCGGCGGAAATGCACACAGACTTTCCTGGCCTGCCTCAGGACATCCTGTAAGCCCGGGTACCTGCCCAAGAACCGCTGCACCACCAAGTTAAGGACGTGAGCCAAACAGGGCACATGGGTCATTTGTCCCTGTCGGAGGGCAGAGAGGAGGTTGGTGCCATTGTCGCAAACCACCATTCCTGCCTTAAGTTGGCGTGGCATCAACCACCTCTGAACCTGCCCCTGTAGAGCTGACAGAACCTCTGCCCCAGTGTGGCTCCTGTCCCCCAAGCACACCAGCTCAAGCACCGCATGGCATCTTTTGGCCTGCGTACTTGCGTAGCCCCTTGAACGGCTACAGAGCACCGCTGGTTCCGAGCACAAAGCACAGGAAGAAGCCATGGAGGAAGAAGAAGAGGAGGGGGTGGAGGAGAGAGGTGTGTCACAATCATTAGCATTTTGGAGGCGTGGTGGCGGAACAACCTCCAACACTACTGCACCTTGTCCTGCATCCTTCCCAGGTGCCAGCAGTCACCCAATGCGCCGTGAAACTTGGGTAACGTCTCTGTCCATGCCTGCTGGACCATGAGTCAGCGGTAATATGCACCTTACCACTGGCCGCCCTGTCCAGCGAGGCATGGACATTGCCTTCCATATGCCGGTAGAGGGCCGGAATCGCCTTCCGTGAGAAAAAGTGGAATTTTGGTACCTGCCACTGAGGAACCGCACATTCCACAAACTCACGGAAGGGGGCAGAGTCTAATAACTGAAAAGGCAGCAGTTGAAGTGCTAGCAATTTTGCCAAGCTAGCATTCAACCGCTGCGCATGTGGATGGCTGGGAGCAAACTTCTTTCGGCGGTGCAGCAGCTGGGGCAGGGAAATTTGCCTGGTACAATCTGACGTTGGTGTACCAAAAGCAGATTGCCCACAAGTACTTGGCTGTGACACACCTAATTCTACACCTTCATTCCTCTCAGTGCAGGTCTCAGAAAGGACTGAAGGTATAGTGGGGTTGGAGATCTCAGCTGATGAGGAGCAATGAGAGGTCCTCTTTGTTCTTTGGTGTGGGTCTTTTAGATAAGCTTGCCAACGAACTGCATGGCAGGTCAACATATGTCTGGTCAAGCATGTGGTACCCAAGTGGGTGATGTTTTGGCCACGCGAGATACGCTTGAGACATATGTTGCAAATAGCAGCGGTGCGATCTGATGCACTCATCTCAAAAAAGGCCCACACCAAAGAACTTTTTGAATAACGCGCAGAGACTGCAGCGCCCTGCAAATGTGGAGCTTTGGGGTGTGATGCAGTCAATGTGCTGCCCTTAGGCTGGCCCCTGGCCATCCTGCCTTGTTGGTGATGTGCCGCCGCCTCCTCTTCCTCTCTCCTATCAGGCACCCACGTTGAGTCAGTGACCTCATCATCCCCTCCCTCCTCATCACTGGAGCAAACCTGGCAGTATGCTGCAGCAGGGGGAGCATGACTGCCAGATTGCTGTCCTTCTTGGGCACCCCCTCTGTCCGTGCTCGTGTTACTGCCTTCATCGAGCTCAGTATCATCATCAGAGCCTTCCAAATGTTGGGCATCCTCCTGGAGCATGTACCCAACACTGTGGTCAAACAGTTCGAGGGACTCCTCAGGAGGACATGGTGGGGCTAGGGAAGGAGTCACTGATGACATTGAGCCGAGGGAAGAGGCCACTGCTTTGCCAGACAAAGTACCCTGGGCTTGGGTGAGAGAGGATGAGGAGGATGAGGACGGCTTGGTCATCCACTCGACCAAGTCTTCCGCATGTTGCGGCTCAACACGGCCAGCTGCCGAAAAAAAGGCCAAGAGTGTCCCACGGCCACGTGCTGATGAGGATGCACCGTCTCCATGACCAGCACTAGACAGACTGCTTGCCCTCTCTTATTGGCATGTGACTGTCTGCCTCTCCTTCTTGGCCTTCCAGACATAATATATATATATATATATATATATATATATATATATATATATACACACACTGATACTGCAGCTAGCAAAATCAACTGCCTGCCTGTAGTATGAGAACACCACCAACCTTCTACAGGTAGCTTTAGCTGAACACTGTGCAGAGCTTGCAAAAAACTAACTTGTAGGTTTAGTTGAACACTGTGAGGTGGACGCACTGCACTAACTTGTAGCTTTAGATGAACACTGTGCAGAGGTCTCACTACACCAACTTGTAGGTTTAACTGAACACTGTGAGCAGGACGCACTGCACTAACTGTAAATAGTCTAGTTGCCTGACTGTGGTACACCAGCAATTTTATTCAGGTAGCTGTAAATACTGTAACAAGACAAGCCTGCCTGTCAGTAAGAAGATAACAGGAACGGATCTATCTGAACACTGTGAGCAGGACGCACTGCACTAATTTGTAGCTTTAGCTGAACACTGTGAGCAGGACGCACCTCACTAACTTGTAGGTTTAGCTAAACACTGTGAGCAGGACGCACCCCACTAACTTGTAGTTTTAGCTGAACACTGAGCAGGACGCACCGCACTAACTTGTAGGTTTAGCTGAACACTGTGAGGTGGACGCACCACACTAACTTGTAGGTTTAGCTGAACACTGTCAGCAGGATGCACTGCACTAACTGTAAATAGTCTAGCTGCCTGACTGTGGTACTAATAGGATCAAAAGAACACCAGTAATTTTCTTCAGGTAGCTTTAAATACTGTAACAAGACAAGCCTGGCTGTCAGTAGGAAGATAACAGGAACGGATCTAGCTAAACTGAATACAGTGTGTGTGTGTGTGTGTGTATGTATATATATATATATATATATATATATATATATATGTATGTATGTATATATATAATGTGTGCGCGCGCAACACCTGGGATGCATATATATATACACTGTAAGTGCAGCTAAACTGACTGACTGTTCTGCCTAATCTATCTAACTCAAATCAAATGTTACTGTCTGTGTCTCTCTCTCTCTCAATGAAGGCCGGAACACACACTACACAGGGCCGCCGTGCAGGCGGCCTTATATAGTGTGGGGCGTGTACTAAATCTCCTGAGCCATAATTGGCCAAAGCCTCCTTGGCTTTGGCCAATTACGGCTCTCTGTTCAGACGGCGCTGTGATTGGCCAAGCATGCGGGTCATAGTGCATGCTTGGCCAATCATCAGCCAGCAATGCACTGCGATGCCACAGTGAATTATGGGCCGTAACGCACCACACAAATTTGGCGCAAACGGCCCATATCGTTCGCAATTCGGCGAACGGGCGAACAGACTATGTTCGAGTCGAACATGGGTTCGACTCGAACACGAAGCTCATCCCTACTCTCCATGTTGCTATCCCATATAGCGAACATATCGTCCACAAATCTATACCAACATTGACAATGTTGGAGAAATAATTCATTCACATAAATAAGAGAAGTTTCTATCATGTTCATAAATGCGTTCGCATATGGGGGTGCAACATTTGAGCCCATCGCTGCTCCATTTAGTTGCAAGAAATTCTTGAAGAGAAAATAATTCTCCTCAAGGATAATTTTCAACAATTCAAGAAGAAATGAGATCTGTTCCGTTTAAGAAATACCTGATTGTGTTAACAAATGTTGACATGCCTCTATTCCCAAACTGTAGGGGATGATGGTAAACAGACTAGAGATGTCCCATGATATCAGGATGGAATCTGGTGACAGCTTAATATCCTGGATTTTAGAAAAAAAATCTGTAGTATCTTTGATATACGATTTTAGTATTTAACAATAATGGTGTTGGACATTTGTCTAAATATTGTGCTAAATGGGTTGTCACAGATTCCATACGCGATACAATGGGATGTCCCGGGGGGTTTTTAGGATCTTTATGGATTTTCAGTAACATATATAATACCGGTGTGACTGGATATTCACACACCAAAAATTCCATAGTTTCGTCATAAATAATTTTATCTTTAACTGCATTCATTTTGTACTCTAAAAACTGGACTAGAATCAAGTTTTTTTATATGTAAGGGTATCACCAAGATGTTTTGTCACTTCATTTTCATACATAGGGGTGTCCATTACCACAATAGCGCCCCCTTGTCAGCCGGTTTGATGGTGATATCGCACCGGGCTGACAAGGAGTTTAATGCCTTAATCTCATCTTTATTCAAATTATGAGGTATATGATCTTTTTTATTTCTGTCAAATAAAAATGTATTTATGTAATTTTCTACTTTATCTATATACACCTCTACTGCAGCACATGAGGTGGGGGGTACTTTAGTGCTTTTTGATTTTAAACCCATATTTTAATATATAATGCAAGTGGTTCCTTATTTGTGGTAATCGACCCACCTGAAAAATGTGCTTTAAATCTCAATTGTCTATAAAATCTATACAAATCCTGCTTGAGTACAAAATCATCCATTCTTTCTTTGGGACAAAAGCCCAAACCCATATTTAATATGCTAAGTTTAGCTTCAGACAAAATAATGGAAGAAATATTATGTACCAGGTTTTCTTCTAGTGTCTCTGTCGGTTCTGGCGTCTGGTGGTTACACCTCCCGTTGCGTCTTTTCTTAATTCTCCGTCCGCCCCTCCTGGTCCGGGTTCGGTCATGTTTGTTGGTAAAAAAGAAGTAGTGGATGCGTTGTTTGACGATCCAGTAGATGTAATAGAAGAATTAGAGGTAGCGAACTGCTTGCGCTGTATTTTCCTATATCCTTTTGTATGGTGATATGTTGGGTCAGTCCAGTTGTAGACACGATCACTTTTATAATCTTCCCGGTCCCACTCAAGTTTTGTACGTTTGCGTAGCTGGACGTTAGTATGAAATTTCTCCAATTTATCTTTATTGGTTTTCTTAAATTCTGTTAGTTCCTCTTGAATTGAACATAATTGTAATTGTTCTTCAAGTTGGACAATCTCCTGCTGTACAAGAGTTCTTTCTTGCTGTAAAAATTGTACAGTTAATGTCATGATGTCAAAGGAACATTTATTTAGAATTTGTGAAAATTTGGTTTTAAAGTTAATATATTGTGAAAATAAAGTTGGAGTTAAACGAACTCTTAATCCTCTGGGGATCATTTGCATCTTATAGTATTCTGCTAGTGTTACCTCGTGAAGTTCCATTGTAATGGCTCTCTGTGTGAGCTTCTCCATTTTCTTGGTTAGTTGTATTGGGGATGACTGGGTCAGGAAATCTCTGGATCCCATGGTGTCTGTGAAGATCCTTGAAGACTCCGTTTCAGAGAATATAGGCCACTCGTTGCCATCCTTGTGATGATTCCACACAAAATAGCTGATGCTCTGACGGATCTTAGGAAGGGCGCAAGCATACTAGCCCGAAATGTAATCCATCCATATCTGCATTCATAGGCATTTAAATGTCATGATTATGTCTGGAAAGATTGTACCTGCTTTGGAATTTTTCCATGTGACTACATGAAATAAAGCAACTGAAAAATTTAAGTGCAGCAGCCCTCTGGACTCTTCTTCTATATGCTAGGTCGGTGGGAAGACCTGATTGCTGGCACTGAATCATAAGCTGGGTGCGGCTCTCCTCTACAATTTGATTATATTTTTCCCCTGAGAACGAGCACCAGCTATTTTGTGTGGAATCATCACAAGGATGGCAACGAGTGGCCTATATTCTTTCTCTGAAACTGAGGCTTCAAGGATCTTCACAGACACCATGGGATCCAGAGATTTCCTGACCCAGTCATCCCCAATACAACTAACCAAGAAAATGGAGAAGCTCACACAGAGAGCCATTACAATGGAACTTCATGAGGTAACACTAGCGGAATACTATAAGATCCAAATGATCCCCAGAGGGTTAAGAGTTCGTTTTAACTCTAACTTTATTTTCACAAAATATGGACTTTAAAACCAAATTTGCACAAATTCTAAATAAATGTTCCTTTGATATCATGACATTAACAGTACAATTTTACAGCAAGAAAGAACTCTTGTACAGCAGGAGATCCACTACGCATCCACTACCCCTTTTTTACCAACAAACATGACCGAACCCGGACCAGGAGGTAACACAAATAAGGAACCACTTGCATTATCTATTAAAAATATGGGTTTAAAATCAAAAAGCACTAAAGTACCCCCCACCTCATGTGCTGCAGTAGAGGTGTATATAGATAAAGTAGAAAATGACATAAAGAAATTTTTATGTGACAGAAATAAAAGAGATCATATACCCCATAATTTGAATAAAGATGAGATTAAGGCATTAAACTCCTTGTCAGCCCGGCGCGATATCACCATCAAACCGGCTGACAAGGGGGGAGCTATTGTGGTAATGGACACCCCTATGTATGAAAATGAAGTGACGAAACATCTTGGTGATACCCTTACATATAGAAAACTTGATTCTAGTCCAGTTTTTAGAGTACAAAAAAGAATTAGAAAAATCCTTATGAATGCAGTTAAAGATAAAATTATTGATGAGGAAACTATGGAATTTTTGGTGTGTGAAAATCCAGTCACACCGGTATTATATATGTTACCGAAAATCCATAAAGATCCTAAAAAACCCCCGGGACGTCCCATTGTATCGGGTATGGAATCTGTGACAACCCCTTTTTAGCACAATATTTAGACAAATGTCTAACACCATTATTGTTAAATACTAAATCGTATATCAAAGATACTACAGATTTTTTGACTAAAATCCAGGACATTAAGTTGTCACCAGATTCCATCCTGATATCATGGGACGTCTCTAGTCTGTTTACCATCATCCCCCACAGTTTGGGAATAGAGGCATGTCAACGTTTGTTAACACAATCAGGTATTTATAAAACGGAACAGATCTCATTTCTTCTTGAATTGTTAAAAATTATCCTTGAGGAGAATTATTTTCTCTTCAAGGATACCCATTTCTTGCAACTAAATGGAGCAGCGATGGGCTCAAACTTTGCACCCCCATATGCGAACGCATTTATGAACATGATATAAACTTCTTTTATTTATGTGAATGCATTATTTCTCCAACATTGTCAATGTTGGTATAGATTTGTGGACAATATTTTCGCTATATGGGATAGCAACATGGAGAGCCTATTTCTGTTCGATAAATATAATCATTATTTAATGCCTGGTTTGAAATGTAATATTGAAATTGGTAAAGACAGGATTTCTTTTTTGGATACTACATTGCAGTTGAGCAATACACAGATTAGTACTGATCTGTATGTAAAACCTACAGATCGCAACCAGTTATTACACTTTAACAGCTTCCATCCCCCTAATGTTTTCTCATCCATCCCAAAAAGCCAAATGTTGAGGGTACAGCGGATCGTGAGTGATCTCCTGTGCCGTAACCAGAGACTTAAAGAAATGAAAAATAAACTCATTAATAGAAGACACCCTCGAACCTTAGTTGATACAGAATCTCTTACTGACCACAATGTAACAATTCGCAGAGAAACAAAGAGAATTCCCTTTATTATGCAATACCACCCTTTTTACTAAAAATATCTCTAAGATAATTAAGAAACACTGGAATCTTTTGAGAACTAGTTATCCAATGATACAGGAATTCTGGAATCCCCCCATGTCCTCATGTAGGAAAGGTAGAACAATACGGGACCGACTAATAAAATCGGACCAACCCACATCTACATTTATTAAACCAACTTTTTTAGAACAAAAAAACCTTGGATCGTATCCGTGTTTGTCATGCATACAATGCAATTCCAATTCCATGATAAAAGTTTTTACACATCCAAATAGGGGTTTCAACATCCCTATACGTGGTTATTACACTTGCCAATCGTCATATATGCCATAAAATGTCCTTGTGGTCTGGTGTATGTTGGAGAGACTACACAAAAAGTAAAAGACAGGATAGCAAGACATAAATACTCAATACGTGACAAATTAACACAACTACCATTAGCTAGACATTTTGTGGAACATGGTCATAATGTCTCACAATTAAAGTATATGGTCCTGGAAGGAATAGAGAAAAATAGGAGGGGTGGAAACCGAGAAATAATTTTGAGAAAGAGAAGTATATTGGGTAAATTTTTTGAATACGATTGCCCCATACGGTTTTAATGTTGATTTGGATCTGTATTTGTTTGTTTGACGTTTTTCAATCATAAGTGACAACAAAAAAGATAAAATATGTAAATGTGTTCTGAGATAGGGAGTTTTGTATATGGGTATACTCATTCTATCTATATATGCATTTCTCATAGGTTAATAGAATTCATTTGGAGAATGAGAATAATGAGATAAAGATATCGGCCGCTAATTGCTAGATCTTGTGTCTATGGTGTACAAAAAACACGTATCTGCATAGGTGGTGAATATACTACAAATTAATTAACCATATTGTTTCCACATGTGATGTATACCACTAATCTGTATTTAAAGGGTTCATTGCAGTGAACCTGTTAGATATGCTCTGACAGATCTTAGGAAGGGGGCAAGCATACTAGCCCGAAACGTAATCCATCCATATCTGCATTCATAGGCATTTAATTGTCATGATTATGTCTGGAAAGATTGTACCTGCTTTGTAATTTTTCCATGTGACTACATGAAATAAAGCAACCAAAAATTTTTAAGTGCAGCAACCCTCTGGATATATATATATATATATATATATATATATATATATATATATATATATATATATATATATTATACCGTATATACTCGAGTATAAGTCGAGGCCCTAATTTACCACAAAAAAAATGGGAAAAACTTATTGACCCGAGTATAAGACGAGGGTGAGAAATGCACAGCTACTTTAAGTGGAAAAGAGGGTCAACAATGCCCATTTGCATTCCTCACTGTGCCCATTTGCAGCCATAGGTCCCCTGAACTTCAAACTTGGTAGTTAAGGGTTCCTATATGCCCCCTAGCTGCAGCCAAAATTTGGGGTCTCTGAACCCAAAGGGTCCCGAAATGACATTGCTGCAGATAGACACAGTTGACCAAATTTGGGGCCCCGTATCTCGGGGCCACTTAGTGCTAAGAACCCCAAATTTGGTGTGCAAACCCAGTGGAACTAGCACCATAACATTTCCAAAGCTGGGGTTTCTAGCACCAAGTGGCCCCGAGATACAGGGCCCCAAAAATCAGTTCAGAAAATGTCAAGCACTTTTCTGCAGCAGAGAATGACATTTTCCGAACCGATTTTGGGGCCCCGTATCTCGGGGCCACTTAGTGCTAGGAACTTCAGCTTTGGATATGTTGTGGTACCAGGTCCACTGGGTTTGCATACCAAATTTGGGGTTTCTAGCACCAAGTGGCCCTGAGATACGGGGCCCCAAAATCGGTTCGGAAAATGAAATTTTTTGCTGCAGAAAAGTGCTTGACTCGAGTATAAGTCGAGGGGGGCACTTTCAGCACAAAAAAATGTGCTGAAAAATTCAACTTGTACTCGAGTATATACGGTAATATAATATAATATTGTGTGTGTAATCACCTTAAAACTATTACTAGTCTCTTGTAATTCAATAACTAAAGTTTTATATATGAATATAGACCCATGCTACAATTACTTATCTTGGGTATGCCCCCTTTTCTTGGCATACCAGCCAGATGACCAAGGCACACCTCAGGTCTATTTTATGTTTTAAATCTTTGGTAAAAACAACCCAAATTAGTGTATATTATTTGGCCTTTGTGAAAGTTATGTTATAAACCATGGTGTCAATCATTGAAAATTTATCACACCTGATGTACTGAAGGCCTATCTCATTTCTTGAAACACTAACAAGTCAGGAAAGTACAAATACCCCCCAAATGACCCCTTTTTAGAAAGTAGACATTCCAAGGTATTAAGTAAGTAGCATGGTGAGTTTTTTAAGTAGTAATTTTTCCCACAAATTTTTGCAAAATTAAGTTTTTCTTTCTTTTTTTTTTTTTTAACAAAATTGTCATATTAACAGGTTATTTCTCCCACAGAACATAGGCATACAACAAATTACACCCCAAAATACATTCTGCTACCCTCTTCCCAAGTATGGCGATACCACATGATTGCCCACAAAATGACCTAATTTTGGAAAGCACACACCCCAACATATAATCTATGAGGCATAATGAGTCTTTTGAACGGTTCAATTTTTCCAGAAGTTTTTAGAAAATCTGGATAAAAAATGAAAACGCATTTTTTTTTTTTTTTTTTACACAAAGTTGTCCACTTATCAGATATTTCCAACACTAAGCATGTACATAGCAAAGATGACACCCCAAAATACATTCTGCTACTCCTCCTGAGTATGGCGATACCACATGTGTGAGACTTTTACACAGCCTGGTCACATATAAAGGCCCAACATTGAAGTAGCACCTTCAGGTGTTCTACGAGCATAAATTACACATCTCATTTCTCAACCACCTATTACACTTTGAAAGGCCCTGGAGTACAGGACAATGGAATTGCCCACAAAATGACCAGCATTGAAGTAGCACCTTCAGGTGTTCTATGAGCATAAATTACACATCTCATTTCTCAACCACCTATTACATTTTTGAAGGCCCTGGAGCACCAGGACAATGGAATTGCCCACAAAATGACCCCATTTTGGAAAGAAAACCCCCCAACATATAATCTATGAGGCATAATGAGTCTTTTGAACGGTTCATTTTTTCCAGAAGTTTTTGGAAAATGTGGGAAAAAAATTAAAACTTTTTTTACACAAAGTTGTCCATTTATCAGATATTTCCAACACATAGCATGTACATAGCAAAGGTGATACCCCAAAATACATTCTGCTACTCCTCCTGAGTATGGCGATACCACATGTGTGAGCCTTTTACACAGCCTGGGCACATACAGAGGCCCAACATCCTAATAGCACCTTCAGGCATTCTAGGAGCATACATTACATATATAATTTCCTGGCAGCCTATTATTTTTGAAGGCCCTTCATATTTCTAACACATAGCATGTACATACCAAGAATTACAAACCAAAATAAATTCTATTGCGGAAAGGGTAAAAAAAGCATTACCTGTGCTTTTAGTAGTGTCCACAGAGCAGAGCACTGGTCCAGGCAGCACGCAGGGATGTGCTTAGCGACAGCAATAGTAATTATCCAGGCAGCAGGCAGGAATATTGTCTATAGTCAGCACAAGGATATTGTCAGCACAGCACAGTCCATAGAAATTGTCCAGGCAGAGACAGCAAGTACAGCAATAATATTAGTCTTGGTACAATGTTACCTGCAGACACTCATTATTGTACCGCTCTCCAGGCCTTTATAAACATACTGCCTCTTGCTACAGCTAATTATTTGCATAGTCCAGGTAGCAGGCAGAGGTGTGGTAAATTCATGTGGCAGGCAGAGGCATGATGGCAGTAAGTCAGCAGCAGGCTGAGGGCCACAATCAGGTAAGACCTGTGCACAGGGGCACAGGGGTACAGGCTTCGCCTCCCCAATCTCTATGAAGCCTCCGGACTCCAGACCCTAATCCGGAAATTCCGAAACCTGGAGAAAACAAAAAAAAAATAGTTTTCTTCATCCGGAAAAACAATTCCACCCTCAGGACTGCCTGTTGTTGGACCTCATACCTCTTTTTTCATCACGTATATGATGAGCCAACGCATGTCAATATACTGCACCTAACATACCTCAATATACTGCAGTAAATGTGCACTAACGCACCTCAATATACTGCAGTAAATGTACACTAATGCACGTCAATATACTGCAGTATACATGCACTAACGCACCTCAATATACTGCAGTAAATGTACACTAATGCACGTCAATATACTGCAGTATACATGCACTAATGCACATCAATATACTGCAGTAAACATGCACTAATACATGTCAATATTCTGCAGTAAACGTACACTAACGCACATCACTATACTGCAGTTAACATGCACTAATGCACCTCAATATACTGCAGTAAGCGTACACTAATGCAGTTCAATATACTGCAGTAATTGTACACTAACGCATGTCAATAGGACAAAGGGGTGGCTGTGGATGTGGTATACTTGGACAGAGGGGTGGCTGTGGACGTGGTATACTTGGACAGAGGGGTGGCTGTGGACGTGGTATACTTGGACAGAGGGGTGGCTGTGGACGTGGTATACTTGGACAGAGGGGTGGCTGTGGACGTGGTATACTTGGACAGAGGGGTGGCTGTGGACGTGGTATACTTGGACAGAGGGGTGGCTGTGGACGTGGTATACTTGGACAGAGGGGTGGCTGTGGACGTGGTATACTTGGACAGAGGGGTGGCTGTGGATGTGGTATACTTGGATTTTGCAAAAGCATTTGACATAGTTCTCCACACACAGCTAAAGTCTACAGGCTTGGAAATATCAGTTTGTAAATGGATAGAAAACTGGATAAAAGACAGAATTCAGAGAGTAGTGGTTAATGACTCATGCCCTGTACACACGGTCGGACTTTCTGACGGAATATGTGCGATCGGAGCTTGTTGTCGGAAATTCCGAC
Organism: Lithobates clamitans; assembly: GCA_037952925.1. Taxonomy (NCBI): domain Eukaryota; kingdom Metazoa; phylum Chordata; class Amphibia; order Anura; family Ranidae; genus Lithobates; species Lithobates clamitans. The sequence continues at coordinate 1,599,481 of JBBGZY010001372.1, forward strand.
CGTGTGTGGGCTTCATTGGACTTTTTCCATCGGAATTTCCGACACACAAAGTTTGAGAGCAGGCTATAACATTTTCTGACAGCAAAATCCGTTTGCTTAATTTCCGACCGTGTGTGGACAATTCTGACGCACAAAGTGCCACACATGCTCAGAATAAATTAAGAGACGAAAGCTATTGGCTACTGTCCCGTTTATAGTCCCAACGTATGTGTTTTACGTCACCGCGTTCAGAATGATCAGATTTTCCGACAACTTTGTGCGACCGTGTGTATGCAAAACAAGTTTGAGCCAACATCCTTTGGAAAAAATACATGGATTTTGTTGTCGGAATGTCCGATCAATGTCCGATCGTGTGTACAGGGCATAACTCTGAATGGTCTAAGGTTATCAGTGGTGTACCCCAAGTCTCAGTGTTGGGACCCCTACTTATTAATAACTTTATAAATGATATAGGGTCTGGAAATAAAAGTACCATTTGTCTTTGCAGATGACACCAACTTTGCAGTAAAATAATGTCCTTACAGGATGTCTCCAATTTACAAGCCAAACTCAATGCTCTGTCTAATTGGGCAACTATGTGGCAAATGAGGTTTAATGCTGATAAATGTAAAGTTCTGCACTGGGGGCTAAGAATATGTATGCATCATACATACTAGGGGAGTAAAACTGGGGGAATCAATGGTGGAGAAGGATCCTGGGGTTTTGGTAGATCATAACCTTAAAAATAGCATGCAATGCCAAGCTGCAGTTTCCAAAGTGAGCAAAGTCCTTTCTTGTATAAGAGAGGTATGGACTCCAGAGAGAGAGATCATTTTGCCCCTGTACAAATCATTAGTAAGACCTCATCTGGAATATGCAGTTCAGTTTTGGGCACCAGTACTCAAAAAAGATATTGGGGAACTGGAGAAAGTGCAGAGAAGGGCAACCAAACTGATAAGAGGCATGGAGGAGCTCAGCTATGAGGAAAGATTAGAGGAATTGAATGTATTCTCTCTTGAGAAGAGGAGATTAAGGGGGATAAGATCAACATGTATAAATACATAAGTGGTCCATATCGTGAACTTAGTGTTGAGTTATTCACTTTAAGGCCAGCACAGAGGACAAGGGGGCATTCTTTTCGTCTAGAGGAAAAAGGATTTAATCTCCAAATACGGAAAGGTTTCTTCACAGTAAAGAAAGGAAAAAAACGGAACACCGCTTGTAGAGAGGTAGAAAATCCACTGACTCACCTGTGTGCTGTGATTATGCTTTTAATGGTTAGCAAAAATTAAATTGATATAGTGAAACCGCACTATCAAAAAGAAAAGCACCATAAACCAAGCAGTTTGGTTCAAATAATTTATTAGTTGAAATCTGTATCAATGACAGACTACCTTTTTTATATTTTTAGAAAACATATAACATGTACAAAACATTGTTAAAAAGACAATCAGGATTATCAATCCACATGCTGGAAATTCTATAATAAAGATAATTATCTCAGATATCAAAAAACTATGAGAATTCCCATTTGTAATAAAGTGCACACTGAGCAGCAGTAGCAATTGCCAAAATTATATTGAAGACAAAAGGATATCTTTTAGGCGTCATGCACACGGACGTTTTTTACAGCCGCTTTTTTTGAGTGTTTTTTGCAGCTTAAAAAGGCCTGTCTATGTTAGTCTATTGCTTCATGCCCACCTAGGCGTTTTTGAGCTGCAAATGGCATAGGCGTTTTTAAGCTGTACAAAAAAACCCAGGACCAGTGGGTTTTGAGAGACGTTTTTCAGCTGTAAAAACGCTCAAACGCTGATAAACGCTCAAAAACATCATTCACCAACGTTGTTTAACGTTTTTGATCCATTGAAAAAAAAAATTGAAAAAACCCACTAAAAAACGCTAACGCGGAAAAACGCTAAACGCTAATAAACGCTAAAAAACGCTATTGCAAAAACATTAAAAAAGCTGAAAAAAGTAAAAAAAATCACTGCAAAGATACTGGCATTTTCATAATGTTATTTTAACCCGTGTGCATGAGGCTTAAAACCCCGGTAGGTAGAGTAAATCTAGTAAAGATGGTCTTCCTCCCAAAATTTTTGTACCTTTTTTAGAAATAGTCCACTCTTAATCCCGGCGTCCTACTTCAATAAATTGAAATCCATAGTCTCCTCCTTTTTTATGGTTGGGCAGGGTGCCAAAACTGGCATTGTCCACACTGCAATTGTCAGTGGGACAGGGCGGGCTGGCTCTTCCCAACTTCCAGCAATACTACTGGGCTGATGCTGAGGCACGCCTTTCAGCATCAGTTTCCTGGTGGTGTTAACCTCAAGTCGGACCCAGTGGAGTGGTTAACCACCAAGGTCCTCATGGCACCCCTGTTAGCAATATATTTCCACATATCAGACTCCATACCCACTTCCTACAGTTAAAGTTCTTACACCGAGCCTATTGCACACCTCGGAGGTTGGCTGCTATTTACCCGGACATGTCCCCAAAATGCCTTAGATGTGGAGATACAGAGGCCTCCTTTATACATATGCATGGTCATGTCCCTTGTTACAGGGGTTCTGGGAACAGGTCATGGCAGATGTTAATCAGGCAGCAGAAACCTCTATCCCACTGCAACCAGAAACTATGTTGTTAAATGTGATTAATGATCCTAGTGTGGGAAAATACAAGAAGTTGTTCATGGCATATGCCACCTACTATGGCCGTAGGGAGATTTTTTTGAGATGGAAATCTGAGCTGCCACCCACCATCACCACCTGGATGAATACCCTATATAACATAAATCAATAGAAACTATCCGAGTAAGTTTGACAAGATATGGTCCTCCTGGATAGACTCCTGGGGATCTTTGCCACTGGAGATAGCTCCTCCTAGCCCAGATGCAGACCCTTAGTCTGGTAGGGTGGATTACGAACTTGGAACAATTGGCACTAAGGATGAGCTCCGATGTGTTTGCAAGCTGCACGTGCCAAGCCTGCCAGGAAGTCGGCAATGCGCTGCGCTAATCACAGCAGTGAGACATTTCCCGATCTCTGCAGCCACACATCAGGAAATGACTCACTGCTTGTGATTAGCGCTGTGCAGCGCTGAGTTCCTGGCAAGCTCAGCATGTGCATGTTGCAAACACGCGGAGCTCATCCTTAATTGGCACATGTCCTCTCTCCCCTCCCATTTATTCTATTCTCCTCCCCCCCTTCCATCCTGGGAAACCCCTCTCCCTTTTTATACTGCACTTATTCCGGATTTACTGATTCGGGTGAGGGGGTCCTCTTGGTAAAGACTTACTAACACCCATTTTTCTATTTATGTTGCACACTTGTCAGCTATTGATATTATAATTACTTGGGAATAACATTTTGTACTCATACCAATACTTTAATCTCATTTGCAATGTACTGTAAACTGATTTGTACAGTATATACTGACTTTGAATAAAGTTCAACTTTTGTTAAAAAAAAGGATATCTTTAACTACTTGGCATCCTCGCTATAGCCGAATGACGGCTACAGCGCGGACCTACATTCCCGGGAGGCCGTCATATGACGGCCTCCCCTGTGCACGCTCCCTGCGCCAATCAGATGGGGCAGGAGGCGGAGCCTAGCGGAGCAGACATGCATTGTTAGAGCTCCACACCGCTGAGGAGAGAAGAGAAGGACAAAGCGGAGCCTGCAGGCTCAAAAGGTATCCATTTGAACCTTTTTGCCCCAGGGAACAAACTGTGAAAGTTTGGGCAGGAAATATGGTACTGGGAGGAAACCGTAGCAGAAATAAAAATCACCTCACAAAGAGCTCACAGGCACTCACTGCAGCTGAAGCAGCTCCAGTCACCTCACAAGATACAGCATCAGGGCGCTCTCACAGACAGAAAATGTCACAGCAAGACTCTCCATTTGAGTCAGATACAGAACAAATCCTCTCACAAACTTCTCCACAAGCCTCCTCAGCATCCCCAGTAATATTATTACAATTTGAAAAGATGCTTCATAAGGCTTTAAAACAAACCTCAGACCAAATAACAAAAAGCCTAACCAAAGAAATAAGAGAGCTGGGAAACCGCACCGCAGCCTTAGAAATAAAAATGGATGAAATTGAAATTACAACCCAAGAAAATATAACAGAATTGGAACAATTAAAAAAAGAGAATTTAATACTTCAAACTAAGCTCGAAGATTACGAAAATAGAGCCACACGTTCAAACTTGCGCATAAGGGGAATACCTGAAACTGTGACAGACCTGCAATCTACTATTACTGCTCTATTACAAGAACTAAAGCCAGATATCCCTATTGAACGTTTAGAACTGGACAGAGTACACAGAACCCTCACAGCCAAAAAGAAAGATGGACCCCCACGTGATATAATCACAAAATTTCATTATTACAGAACGAAAGAACAAATACTAATACTGCAAGAGAAAAAAAGGAACTTAATTTTCAAGGACACAATTATCAAATTTTTGCTGACCTATCCCAACTTACTATTACTAAAAGACGATCCATGAAACCCCAACTAATGGAACTGCAACGCCACAACATTATGTATCAATGGGGCTTCCCCTTTTCAGTCAGATTTAACTACCAAGGTACAATTTACAGAAGCAGATCAGCAGATGAACTACAACAAACCCTTTTAAAATTAAATCTGACAGAACCCACAAGCAGCAACACTCCCACACGCAGAAGAATGGCGTCATCTTCACCTTCAGGCAGCACCCAGAAAATTTCAGAACAAAATGGGAATCATCATTCTCACAAAAGAGGCCGTTATGCCACATCATCCATGGACCAAGAAGATTCAATGGACTGACATCCTAATTCCTGATATCTCTTCATTTATTATACTAAGAGATGGTTCTCTATAAAAAACCTATATTTATAACTGAATGTAACTGCATTCTGATAGTCACACACTGTGTGGGATCATGTTACATTCCAGTTATATTTCTTATTACTTCTGATTCATATAGCCTTAGAATATATAAGTGAAATAAGGAAATTCTTGTTCAGTTATATATTATCAGGTAATAACAATAGATTTATTACTTTTTAGGACAAATATGTTCAATAATCCAGAAGTAATGGAAGCTTTTTCTTTCTTTCTTAAAACAAATATATTATTACCTAACTAGTTCCTAGAATTATGTTTTTGTTCTAATCTGAAGCAATACAACCTCAATTTTATGAGTTAACATATCTAAACAGTTACATATGAATAAAATATGTAATTGTTTACTCTAAAAGGGTTAAAATCCCAAAATAATTCAAACTATCTTCATCAATACCAAAGTTATTAACAGTACCTTTCTAACTGAATTATTTAGCCTAGGGCAAGACTAACCATATACGAAGAAAAGGAAAAGACACTAGAGAGGGAAAAAGGAATTGCTGCTCACCCCTTATGTATTGGAACAAAAAAGAGAGAAAGGTTTCCCCACAGGCGGGGTTTTTTGGCAGCACAGTAATAGGTGTAGTCAGTGTTGTATGAAAAAATACAATTTTATTGAAAAATATACCATGAGTTAAAAACAATGAGCTCCAGTGAGGAGTGCTTAAAAGCTAAGTAGCTGGACATACAATGGCAGACATATATTCATAACAAATCCTATCATGAACATAAGACCTGACGCGTTTCAACCCTTAATAGTTGGGGTCTTCTTCAGAGGTTCGGTCTGCTAGAAAGAACATATGAATAGCATTGGTATATACATACATCACTTACATTGTATAACAGTAACCATATTCATCATGTAATGCACCAATACAGTATAGTTACCAAGTGGTGTATGTCCAACAGAAGAAAGAAAACTTCCCACATGGAGGTCCCTTAAAAAGGTATGCTGTGTTTCCCTCACAGTCTGAGGGAGAATTCCGGATGCCTCCACCACCACCTCAACCCAGACCGGGGTAGCGAGAGGCGAAAGTGCCTTGCGAGAGGCCACACACTGGGGCACTGCCCGCCAGAGCAGACAGCCGGCCGACGAGCACAACACCTAGGATGAGAAATTTATGAGACAGGCCAGATGCACACCCAAGGGATAATAATCAGATTTTTCAGATTTTTTGTGGACAGAAACAACCACCAAGGGACCAGGGTCACCCATATGTATTATCTATGGTACATGTGGTTCAAATCAAACCAGAGAGAGTTTCCAACCATATTTATATGGTATATCTTTGGAGGCTAGTAAATAGTATCTAACTATGAAGATATTGGCAGAAGTGCTCTTTCCATATACAAATGAAAAAAATAGAAGAAAAATAGGTAGTGAAGGGTGTGATGGAATGTGAATGTGATAAGAGCATACAATCAGCATGGAAGAGAAAGTGAAGTATAGGGGAGGAAATGTGCAGTGAAATGTGAAGATGGGAGGGGGAGGGGGGGGAGGGAGTGTTAGGGGGGGGGAAAGAGTAATAGTAATTATAATGAGGTACATGCATATTCATTACCTCAAAAAGTGCTAGCCATAATATGTAACTGCATCAGAGTGCCCCATGAAGACTAGATTAGCACCTGTTTGCCAACCCGGGATTGGTCACAGGTCATGTGGAACTTAGAGGGTTAGTGTCCAAACCTAAGTCCACTAGTCTAGAAACAAAACAAAAGAAAAAATGTATTTTGTATCTATAAAAAAAGTATACAACCACTATGGTCATGAGTAGTCAAACAAAAAATCAATAGCAAATAACAGGGTCAAAAGGCCCTGATTACATGAGGTAGAAACAAAGATGCAGAAACATAAGGCTGGAGGGGTGTACTTACTTGGTAGTGACCACGAGTGGCAAAGAGTGATAGCAGGCGAAGGAGGGTGTGTATGATCCTCCAGGCAGGAAAGGATTATGAGACTATTGCCAATAGTATTTATATGTTCTTAATTAATAAGGGGTGTGCATAGCCCGTCCCACCCCATCCCAGGTGTGCCCAGTCAGCCATCAGCTGCGTGGGGGGGGCAGTATGGCCGCCATTCAGGCAGCCGTGTGTGGCCTCCCCGGCGCCCAGGAAGAGCGTCAGCCCCGAGTTCTCGTCATTCTCGCCGAAATCTCGCGATACCCATGACGTCACGTCGCACGCGCGGGGCCCCGCGCATGCGCAGTGGCGCGGAGTATCCGAGAATGTTCAGGGACGCCGCCGGCAAGGAGGAATAGATCCCCAGTGCGGCGCTCGGTGGCCACCCGAGCGCCGGACGGGGAAAGAAAGGGGGGGGGGAGGAGCCGTCTAATCGTGTCGGCCCATGTTCCCCCCCCCCCCTCTGCCGGGAAGGCACATCACCAATCACCCCCGCACTGGGAGCGATGGCGAGAGCACCAGCGCCCCCCCTGGCCGGAGGGAAACAGACACACATACAATATGCAGGAAACATTGTATTTTCAAATAAACATTATTGGATACATATTGCTATTTGTACATTACATACATATAAAAGGAGCATCAGTAAAAAAGGAGAAATTCAATCATATGCATTGGTAACCTGATAGCATCAAATTGAGGGGTAGAAAAACAAAGTCAAAAGGAGCAAATCAATATGAAATAAAAAGTAACAAATATAGAAAAAATTAAATTATTGTTCAAAAGGTCAAATCAGAAATATAATAACACTAGAGGCAAAGAAAGAAAAAGAAGGGAGGGGAAGGGAGGTTGGAAGGGGGGGGGGGAGAGAAGGGAGAAGGGAGGGAAGAGAGAGAAGAGAAAAAGAGGAAGGAGGGTAAAAATGGATCCTAACAATGAGGTGCTGTTTAATAGACTGCTTTTAGGTATACTCCACTCTCAACATTTTAGAGAGAGGGGACATACCTATTGGGTTTTACCAGAAGCAAAACCCTTTAGGAATGGAGCAAAAGAGATAGCATCGTTTAGTCCTGGGAAAGAGGTGGAGTTTAGTTTAAATATCCACCTCTGTTCATGCTGCAATAAGATTTTGTTCCAGTCGCCGCCTCGCGTTGGTATATGAACTCGATCGAGTGCGGCGAAAGTTACTTTAGGCATTCTGTAATTGTGGGTTTCCATCACATGTCGCCCAAGTGGCAAGTACGGGTTGCTGATTTGCATATGGTAGATATGTTTAGATATGCGTTGGTGGAACTCTTGTTTGGTCTTTCCGACGTAGTGTGCCCCACATTCGCAAGACATGAGGTACACTACGCCCCGCGTTTGACAGTTGGTGAAGTGTGATGGTTTAAAAATTGTTCCATTTGGAAGATTAAAGATCTTTTCATGTCTTATGTACTGGCAGTAAGAGCAGTGTCCACAAGGGAAGGATCCCAGGACTGAACAATGCTTTCCTCTTTTTTGTGCGTTTTTAAACTCACTTTGAACTAGTTTGTCTCTTAGTGAGGTTGCTCGTCTATAGGTGATTGAAGGGGTATCTGCAATGAACTTACTAATTTTTGGGTCATCCCGGAGTATGGACCAGTGTCTACCAATAATGTTTCTAATCTGCTTATGTTGTTTGGAAAAACGTAGAATCACTCTGGTGGGATTCATGTTAGAGTCACCCTTCGGCTTTTCTCCAGATAGCAGTGCATGTCTGGGTTGTATGGCCGCTCGATTGTACGCCCTACGCAGGCATGAGCGGCTGTAGCCCCGTGCCAGTAATCTAATTTGTAGTTTCTGTGCTTCCTGCTTTAAGAGGGTCTCATCGGAACAGTTCCTGCGTAAACGCGGTTACTGACCGTATGGGATGGATCTCTTCAAGCCTGTGGGGTGAAAGCTATCCGCATGGAGGATGGTATTTCCTGCGGTGCTTTTCCGAAACAAAGTACTGGAAATGAAGTCCTCTGAGGTACGTCTCAGGTGCAAATCCAAAAAGGTTATTTGATCGCAATCATATGTCATGGTAAACTTTAGATTGCGATCTTTTGGTTGATATAGTCAAAAAACTTTAATAGAGATTCCTCAGGGCCCTCCCAAATCAGGAGGACATCATCAATGTATCGTCGCCACATACGTATGTGACTCACGTATGTGGCGAGGCCCTCATCCTCTTGGAGTGCCCTCTCCCACTCCCCCAGGTACAGATTGGCGTAGGCCGGGACACAGCAGGTGCCCATGGCCACGCCCTGCACCTGAAGGTAGTGGGAGTGGTCAAAGATAAAGAAATTGTTATTCAAGATGTATTCCAGGGCGTCAATGATAAACTCATTTAATGCTACATCATATTTGCGGCTTCTTAAAAGGAGTGTACGTACAGCCTCGATCCCCTTGTGATGGGGGATCGAGCTGTACAGGGCTTCGACATCAATGGCCACAAAAAAAGAATTTGATGGAAGAGATACTCCCTGGATAAGTTGGAGTAAATGCATCGTGTCTTTTAGGAACGAGGGCATGCTTGTAACAAACGGTTGTAGAAATGAATCAATCACTCTACTCAGGTTTTCTGATATTCCTCCATTCCCGGAGACAATTAGTCGTCCAGGAGGTTTTATTTGACTCTTATGGATTTTGGGCAAACTATAAAACGTGGCCATGCGTGGGTACTTTGTTCGAATAAATTCATACTGGTCTCTGGTGATAACTCCCTTGTCCGCAGCGGACTGGATTAGATCATAAAATTTAGTATACGATCTTTGTATCATTTTGTTTGAGGCGATTTTGTACCATTCTTCATTGTCTAAGATGTCTTAACACATACGAACGTAGTCCTGATTGTCCATCAGAACTACGTTCCCTCCCTTGTCGGATGGTTTTATTGTGATTTCTACATTTTTACACAGAGAATCAATAGCTGCCGATTCCTCAGCAGTTAAGTTCTGTGATTGTGTTTTTTTGTATGGGAGTTTAGAAAGGTCTCTTAATGTTTGTTTGACAAAAATCTCTGTTTGGATTTAAACTGAGGGGTGGAAATTTGCCGGAAGGTTTTTTGAAACTCCTTGCAGGTTTCTGGGTAGGTTCATTTACGCTTTCCAATAGAGTTTCCAAGTCAATTTGATCTATAAGATCCAAAGTGTTGTTTTCTTGGAATAATAGCGTCAAATCGCGCAGGGCTTTAAATTCTTTCATACTGAAAGTAGCCCACTCAGTCATATCTGTATCAGTGTCAGTTTTTGCATGAAGGCTCTTCAAAAGGAGCCGACGTGCAAATAATTGTAAATCGGTTACAACTTCAAATTAATCAAAGTTTTCTTGGGGACAAAAGGTCAATCCACGTGATAGTACATCGATTTCAACTGCAGATAGTGAATGGGATGATAAGTTTATCACGCTGAGGGATTCTGTGGAATCCGCGTGATATACGCATCCAAGTTCCCTGCTCCCCTGTTTGGTTGGGATGGGGAGGATCCCTGTGTTTGGTTTAAAGGATTCTGTAATCCCGATTTTGGACCTCCTAAGGATGGATTTGAATGTTTTTTTTTAGTTGCTAACGTACTGGACAGGACATCTGTTTCATTGGTAGCTACACTCGATATATCAGATTTGGATCCTACATGTCTCACCTCCTCCCTATTGATCTCCGGACTGGGTTCCGAAGGGGCCTCCATAGTCCGTTTTTTCCTATCCTGTTCTGGGGAGCCCTTGTTGTTACGGCTCCTTTTGAATTTTCCGCGTTCTTTAGATGTTTTTGAGTTTTGGTTGGTATCAAAATCTTTTTTGGGCCTCGATATACTACCGATTTGTTTAGATTGTTGCTGTGATACATATTGTTTGTTTTTTTTGGAGATTTGTTTGGGAGTTGTTATTCCATTTATATGCTCGTCCTTCAGAGAAGGCGGCATGATCCCTCCAGAACTTCGACTCCTTTTTCTGCAGCACATTCCTGTTAAAGGTCGACAGGTCATTCCGAAGATTGGCCTGCAGCTCCGAGTACAGGGTGTGCTGCATAAAAGGCTTAAGGGAGGTGTCTGTTACCAATCTCTGTGTCTAGTAATACCATTTGTTTGTTGTATTCCCTAGTAAGGATGGCCATCATTTCCTGAGAACAGGCATTCAGATTGGCCTCCCATTCGCTTTTACATTCGGCGCTGATTTGATCTAGATTGGGAAAAATTTGAATGCGTAAGCCTAAAGGGTTGATTTTATCCTCTTTATATCTGTTCAAAGTTTTAATGTGCCAAAATAATGCAGATTTTTTTTTCTCAAGTGTTCTATTCAGCTTGTGGAACAGAGATGAGATCTGAGTTTTAGCTCGATCACCTTGTTCAAACTCTGTTTCATAGCCTGACATCAAATTTACCCACTCTGTACCTTGAAAGTGACTCATATTGATATCAATTCTCAACCAAAAAACATATAGGTACCAACAACCAAAAGAGAGAAATTAATCCTATATACTGAAGCTCATATTTCCACTCTCATGTGTCATAGGGGAAGAGGTGTTTAACAATCCAATTGACAGTCGAAGAAAAGGAAAAGACACTAGAGAGGGGAAAAAGGAATTGCTGCTCACCCCTTAGGTATTGGAACAAAAAAGAGAGACAGGTTTCCCCACAGGCGGGGTTTTTTGGCAGCACAGTAATAGGTGTAGTCAGTGTTGTATGAAAAAATACAATTTTATTGAAAAATATACCATGAGTTAAAAACAATGAGCTCCAGTGAGGAGTGCTTAAAAGCTAAGTAGCTGGATATACAATGGCAGACATATATTCATAACAAATCCTATCATGAACATAAGACCTGACGCGTTTCAACCCTTAATAGTTGGGGTCTTCTTCAGAGGTTCGGTCTGCTAGAAAGAACATATGAATAGCATTGGTATATACATACATCACTTACATTGTATAACAGTAACCATATTCATCATGTAATGCACCAATACAGTATAGTTACCAAGTGGTGTATGTCCAACAGAAGAAAGAGAAAACTTCCCACATGGAGGTCCCTTAAAAAGGTATGCTGTGTTTCCCTCAGTCTGAGGGAGAATTCCGGATGCCTCCACCACCACCTCAACCCAGCCGGGGTAGCGAGAGGCGAAAGTGCCTTGCGAGAGGCCACACTCTGGGGCACTGCCCGCCAGAGCAGACAGCCGGCCGACGAGCACAACACCTAGGATGAGAAATTTATGAGACAGGCCAGATGCACACCCAAGGGATAATAATCAGATTTTTCAGATTTTTTGTGGACAGAAACAACCACCAAGGGACTAGGGTCACCCATATGTATTATCTATGGTACATGTGGTTCAAATCAAACCAGAGAGAGTTTCCAACCATATTTATATGGTATATCTTTGGAGGCTAGTAAATAGTATCTAACTATGAAGATATTGGCAGAAGTGCTCTTTCCATATACAAATGAAAAAAATAGAAGAAAAATAGGTAGTGAAGGGTGTGATGGAATGTGAATGTGATAAGAGCATACAATCAGCATGGAAGAGAAAGTGAAGTATAGGGGAGGAAATGTGCAGTGAAATGTGAAGATGGGAGGGGGAGGGGGGGGGGAGGGAGTGTTAGGGGGGGGGGGAAGAGTAATAGTAATTATAATGAGGTACATGCATATTCATTACCTCAAGTAATAGTTAGATACTATTTACTAGCCCCCAAAGATATACCATATAAATATGGTTGGAAACTCTCTCTGGTTTGATTTGAACCACATGTACCATAGATAATACATATGGGTGACCCTGGTCCCTTGGTGGTTGTTTCTGTCCACAAAAAATCTGAAAAATCTGATTATTATCCCTTGGGTGTGCATCTGGCCTGTCTCATAAATTTCTCATCCTAGGTGTTGTGCTCGTCGGCCGGCTGTCTGCTCTGGCGGGCAGTGCCCCAGTGTGTGGCCTCTCGCAAGGCACTTTCGCCTCTTGCTACCCCGGTCTGGGTTGAGGTAGTGGTGGAGGCATCCGGAATTCTCCCTCAGACTGTGAGGGAAACACAGCATACCTTTTTAAGGGACCTCCATGTGGGAAGTTTTCTTTCTTCTGTTGGACATACACCACTTGGTAACTATACTGTATTGGTGCATTACATGATGAATATGGTTACTGTTATACAATGTAAGTGATGTATGTATATACCAATGCTATTCATATGTTCTTTCTAGCAGACCGAACCTCTGAAGAAGACCCCAACTATTAAGGGTTGAAACGCGTCAGGTCTTATGTTCATGATAGGATTTGTTATGAATATATGTCTGCCATTGTATGTCCAGCTACTTAGCTTTTAAGCACTCCTCACTGGAGCTCATTGTTTTTAACTCATGGTATATTTTTCAATAAAATTGTATTTTTTCATACAACACTGACTACACCTATTACTGTGCTGCCAAAAAACCCCGCCTGTGGGGAAACCTTTCTCTCTTTTTTGTTCCAAGACTAACCATATACAACCACCCTGGAATAAATAATTTCAACAAAAACTATATTCTGCACTCCAATTAATGAAACATCATTTTGATGTCTTTTGACATAGCACTTCTCTCCTGTAAGCGGAAGATCCATGTACCCCCATTAGCCCTCCTCATTCTCCCAACCATATTATGTGGGAGTGTGACGAAGGCACTTATTCCCCTGAGAGAGATATTCATTCTCTTTCACGGGTAAATTGTGATTACTTGCAAAAAATAATTTATACAATGTATCATCTAATCTCATATGTTTTTTGTTTACTCTTGACTCCAGAATTCACTGGTTTCTTTTCTATCTATTCATCTCTTCAGTCCAAACAGGTTGATCTGCGCAGTCAGCTCTGCATAACAAAAAGTAAGTCAAAACTATTTGATCTATTGCCATGGCGCCACTGAATATACTTTCCCTGAATGTTCAGGGAATAAATGTCCCTCAAAAAAGGACCAAAGCCTTCCGTACTTTCCATAACAAGAAGGCTCACATAGTATGCCTCCAAGAAACACACTTCACCAAAGATTCTACTCCAAAATATATTTCTCCTTTTTTATCAACAAATTTACATGGCTTCTGCCTGTACCAAGCAAAGGGGAACTCTAATTGCCTTTCACCGATCCACACCATTCACCTTATCAGAAATTAAAGACCCAGAAGGTAGATACCTGATACTCATGGGTTATATAATGGATATATCAATCACGGTGATTTCCTACTACGCTCCTAACAAACAACCTACACCATTCCTCTCACATATATTACAAGTGATTAATACACACAAAATAGGAACAGTGATAATGTGTGGGGATTCGAACCAGGTCCTCCTCCCATTTCTAGATAAATCACCTTTTACACCATCCAAAATAACCTCTAGATTACCTTTTTCTCAACTTCTTTCCAAATACAATCTGGTAGATTCGTGGAGAGAAAGTAACCCAATGAAAAAGAAATTCACTTATTTCTCGCACCCTCATCAAACCTTCACCAGAATAGATCATATTTTTCTAACAATAGGAATGATACCAGAAATTATTGCATCAGATATAATTCCGATTCCGTGGTCTGACCATAATGCAGTATACACTACTATAGCCTTAGCCATACCAAAAGCGCATGACCCAACGTGGTACTTACCGGACATAATGCTCAAACATCCACTACATCAGATGGCCATTGAACAAGCTTTAAAGGAATACATATCAATTAATAATACAACAGACATCTCCCCAATAACACTGTGGGAAGCTCATAAGCCTGTCTTGCGTGGTACAATACAAAGACAAATGGCACTATTTAAACGGGAACGCAAAAATCTAGCAAAAAAACTAGAACTCAATTTTAATGCAGCCTACATATCATTTCAAGATAATCCATCTCAGAGTACAAAATCTCATCTGGAAAAATCTAGATTGGAATACGATCTATTTCTCACTGAGTCAGTTGATAAATCCCTCAAATGCTCCAAACACAATTTCTACATGAATACAAACAAACCAGGTACATATTAGGCTCGGGCATTAAATTCAACTAACAAATCTTTCAAACCAATACGTTTGAAATTATCAAAAAATGTTTACACTTGTAATCCAGTTAAAATAGTCCATAAATTTCACTCACATCTCACAACTTTATACAAGACAAACAATGAATTTAATCCTACAGAAGCTGAATCCTTCTCAAAAATAACCTTACCTGAGTTATCTCAGAATCAAAAAAAGCAGTTTGGATGAGCTTATAACTATAGATGAAGTTGCTAACGCCATAAAAGACCTAAAACTTAACAAAAGACCAGGCCCAGACGGCTACTCGGCTTTATACTATAAAACATTCTCAGAAATACTCTCTCCCATTCTCACTGAAACTTTTAACAAACTTCTAGATGGACATTCTTTTCAGCAAGAAACACTAATGGCAATTGTTTGTATGATCCCAAAACCCCTTTCTGATGATACTTCCTGTGTGAATTATCGGCCTATCTCTGTTAAACCTCGATATTAAATTATTAGCAAAAATAATAGCAAAACGCCTCAATAGCATTATAGGAAAATTAATACATAGAGATCAAGTAGGCTTCATGCCAAATAGACAGGCAGGCGATAATATACGCAGGGCAGTGTTATTGGCACATATTGCTAAAAAACGGAAAATCCCTTTTATGTTTTCTATCTCTCGATATTAAGAGGGCATTTGACACAGTATCCTGGCAATATATGCAATATTCATTACAAAAATGGGGTTTTGGACCCCACTTTTTAACATGGATCAAAGCATTATATAATAAACCCAAAGCCTATATAAAATATGCTGGATACAAATCTGAAGCCTTTAATATCGAAAGAGGTACCCGACAGGGTTGCCCATTCCCCTTATTATTTGCCCTTATACTCGAACCCATGGCCCAATACATCAGAACAAACCAAACTATAACTGGCATTGAAGTAGGAGGTATTACACACAAATTATGTATATTTGCAGACGATATATTACTTTTTCTATCATCACCACAGGTCTCTGGTCCTAACTTAATACCAGCTCTTGATGGATTTGCAGCCCTTTCCGGCCTTATGATTAATCCTAAGAAATGCCTAGTGCTTAATATTTCACTCACAAACATGGAATTGATCCCGGCTAGGGCTGCGCTCCCATTCACATGGGCAGAAAAATCAATCCCATATCTTGGAATTCATTTAACAGCATCTCATTCTGACTTATTCTCAACCAATTATCCTCCTGTATTAAGACAGATCACAAATCTAATAAAACAATGGTCGCAACTTCCTTTATCCTGGATAGGGAAGATTAATGCAATCAAAATGACTATTCTACCCAAATTGCTTTATCTATTCAGAGTCCTCCCTATTCCAATTCCTTCCTATTTTTTGAGAATAGTACAAAAAAGAGCAACTTCGTTTATATGGGGCTCTTCTAAACCACGTATACCTATATACACACACTACATCTTCCCAAAAATAAAGGAGGCCTGGGATACCCTAATTTTACTAACTACTACAGAGCAGCACATTTGGCCAGTCTGTCCAAATACCATGCAAAACAGGAAATCCCATTATGGGTATTTATAGAGGCTTCAGAAAATGACCCTCTAATATCAAATTTATTATGGCTTGATCCTAAAGACCGCTTTAAAATTCATAATCCCATAACTAAACACTTCTTATCTCTCTGGGATAAACTAAAAACCAAATATCAGTTACAATCTCCACACAATCCTCTCCTTTCTTTTATCAGAAATCCGGCCTTTTATCCAGCATGGATCTACCCAAATTCTTTTAAAGCTTGGACAACATCAGGCATTCAGACACTAAATGACTTCATAGCATCTAAATCATTCCTTTCATTCCCATCGCTTAGAGAAAAATATGATCTACCAAACTCTGAGATATTTAGATATCTCCAAATCAAACATTTCTATACACCATTCCTAAAGGGGGATACACCATTATCCCAATTATCCATTTTTGAATCAATCTGTACAAAAGATCCATTTGCTAAAGGTACAATGTCATCACTTTATAATCAATTATATGGAGTAGCAAATCTTAATAGACCCTCTTACGTTCAGAGGTGGGAGGAGGACCTGGGACGAACTTTAGAAGACACGGACTGGTCTAACATATGGCTCACATCTAAGTCATCTTCACCCAACATCTTAGCACTGGAGACAAATTATAAAGTCCTAACTCGCTGGTACCTTGTACCCGCTAGAGTGGCAAAATATTCACCTAATACCTCAACTCTTTGTTTTCAAGGATGCCCAGAAATAGGCACATATTTACACATATGGTGGACGTGCCCAGTAATCCAAACATTCTGGAAGGAAGTCTTCGTGATTGCATCTAAAATATTTAAAAAAAATAATACAACCAGATCCATATTTAACTTTACTTAATCTAAAACCGGAATGGTTAACACTCTCTCTTCAAACTTATGATCCAACTAATAACGGCTGCAAAACAAACAGTGGCCAAGGCATGGAAATCTCCTACATTGCTACTAGCAGAAACAATTCACAGAATGAATAATACAATGTCCCATGCTAAGATGATAGCCATCGATCAAAATCAAATTCCAAAATTTGAAAAACTTTGGCATCCTTGGATTAAACAACAGTTCCTGTCAAACTTCAATGACTCTGTCCTGTTGCCATGGTAACAGATGAAATGACTTACAGAGACACCCATTCTAAGGCTTCAAAGAGAACTAAAAAGAATAATAAACTGACGAGCGGGACAACCTTGTGGACCATACCTCCTACCTTTCAACCCTTTTTCTTCTTTCTCTTTCCTTTTCTCCACCTTACGATTAAAGCTCATTATCAGAATTTATTTGACCTGTATACACTCTACTTGTAAACAATATGTATAGTAGGTATAAATCATTTAAATACCTACAAAAGTAACTAAGGAAATGATATATATCTTTAATTTAGGTTTACGTGAACCCAATGTTTAATATTTGAAATTTCATGATATTTACCTAATATAAACCCTACTGTAAAACAATGAGCTTACTTTATAGATCCTTGTAAACTTACTTTATGTATCTTTATAACATTGTATACTCAAACTTCTTTTGACAAGGAAAAAAAAGCCAATCACCGGATCGGATGTGAGGGACATCGGTCCCCAAGTGGAAGAGGCACATCTGCCTCATCAGAGCCCAATAAAAGTGCCACCTAACAGTGCCACCTAACAGTGCCCACAAGTGACACCTATCAATGCCCGCCTGTAGTGCCAATCAGTGCCACCTGCCAGTGCTGCCCATCACTGCCACCCATCAGTGCCCATCACTGCCACCCATCGGTGCCCATCACTGCCGCCTATCAGTGCCCATCACTGCCGCCTCATCAGCGTACATCAATGAAGGAGAAAAATTACCCGTTTTAAAATTTTTTATAACAAAATATAAAAAAATAAACTTTTTTTTTTAAAAAAAATTCAGTTTTTTACATTTTTTTAATAAAAAGTAAAAACCGCAGAGGTGATCAAATACCACCAAAAGAAAGCTCTATTTGTGGTGAAAAAAATGATAAAAATTTCATTTGGGTACAGTGTTGTATGACCGCGCAATTGTCATTCAAAGTGCGTCAGCGCCGAAAGCTGAAAATTGGTCTGGATAGGAGGGGGGTTTAAGTGCCCGGTAAGCAAGTGGTTAATAACCAAAATAAAGCTCATAAATAGCCAAAGAATGGAGTCAAAACTAGACACTGATTATATCAAATCTTGATGGAGGTAACTTTCCACATATAACAGAGTAATATCTCCTTATAGTCATGTGATATATTACTCTAGCCACTGTGAAGTTGATACGTCTACAGACATTTGGGCTGATTTACGAAGCATTTGCGCCATGACTTGCGGTGCATGCTGACACGCAAATTACATTTTCGTATTTACAAAACATTTGCGCCGGTAACACAGCGCGATCCCCCATTTACTATTCTCTTCCCAGCGCACGGGAAAAGGTGATCGGTACACCACTATAGACCCGGTGCACGACATCTTTAACTTAAAATTTAAACAAGCTGGAAGTGCCAATTTATGGGGTGATGTGGGGTGATGTGGGGAAGTGTAGTACTAACTGCCCAAGTCACAAATATGGCCAGAATAGAATGAGAAAGTTACTTTCTCTGAACAAGCCGGCAGCGCCATCAAATACATTTAGAACTGCGGGAGGTGAATTTATGCACTGCGCATGCTAAAACGGCATTTGCGCTTGTTCAAATGCTTTGGTTTACTGCGCTGGCAAAATGTCAAGTAAATGTCAAGCAACATAAAAGCATTTGCATAGGTTGAACGGGCGCACCTCTAGACCGGCAATAAACTCTAGGTCCGGCAATACACATGAAAATTCATTGATAAAAACAGCATTAAGAAAAAAAACAAAATTAAGAAAAAAAATGCATGGGGTTCCCCCGAAATTCAATACCAGGCCCTTCAGGTCTAGTATGGATATTAAGGGGAACCCCGCTCCAAATTTTTTTTAAAAATGAAGTGCGGTACACCTTAAAATCCATACCATACCCTTATCCAAACACGCAACCTGGCAGGCCGCAGGAAAAGAGGGGGGAACGAGAGAGCGCCCCCCCTCCTGAACCATACCAGGCCACATGCCCTCAACATTAGGCGGGTGATTTGGGGTAGCCCCAAAGCACCTTGTCCCCATGTTGATGAGGACGAGGGCCTCATCCCCACAACCCTTGCCCGGTGGTTGTGGGAGTCTGTGGGCGGGGGGGCTTATCGGAATCTGGAAGTCCCCTTTAACAAGGGGACCCCCAGATCCAGCCCCCCGTGTGAAATGGTAAGGGGGTACTTACCCCTACCATTTCACAAAAAAAGTGTCAAAAATGTTAAAAATGACAAGAGACAGTTTTTGACAATTCCTTTATTTAAAGCCTTCTTCTTTCCATCTTCCTTCCTTCCTTCCTTCCTTCCTTCCTTCCTTCCTTCCTTCCTTCCTTCCTTCCTTCCTTCCTTCCTTCCTTCCTTCCTTCCTTCCTTCCCTCCATCTACTTCTTCCTCTGCTTCTTCCTCCGATCCTCGGCTTCTAGCTCCGGAGTTCTCGTCCAGGATCTTCCTCCGTGGTGTCCTTCTTTGTTCTCGGGCTGCTCCGCATCCATGATGGGAGGCTCCCACTGTGTGATGCTTCTCGTCTTCTGACACTTCTTATATGAGGGAGGGCGGGGCCACCCGGTGACCCTGACCCCCTCTGATGCACGAGGACTTGACGGGGACTTCCCTATGGGTTTCCCTGTGATGTCAGAGTGGGCGGGGTCACCGGGTCAGAAAAAGAGAAGGATCACACAGCGGGAGCTTCCCATTATGCATGCGGAGCAGCCCGAGAACAAAGGGAAGAGGACGCCGCGGAGAAAGATGCCGGACGAGAACACCGGAGCAAGAAGCCGAGGATCGGAGGAAGAAGCAGAGGAAGAAGAAAATGGAGATAGAAACCGAAGGATGAAGGAAGGAAGAAGGAAGAAGACCCGAAGAAGATGTAAAGAAGAAGGCTTTAAATAAAGAAATTCTCAAACTGTCTGTCATTTTTAACACTTTTTTTGTGAAATGGTAGGGGTACCTTACCATTTCACACAGGGGGTGCAGGATCTGGGTGTCCCCTTGTTAAAAGGGCCTTCCAGATTCGGATAAGCCCCCCTTCCCACAAAGGTTATGTGCTCAGATAGGGGTCTGGTATGGATTTTTAGGGGGACCCCACGCCCATTTTTTTTTAATTTTGGCACTGGGTTCCCCTTAAAATCTATACCAGACCTGAAGGGCCTGGTATTGATTTTGAGGGGTACCCCCACACCTTTTGCTTTTTTTTTTTTTTTTTTTTTGGTGTGGGGTTCCCCTTAATATCCATACCAAACCTGAAGGGCCTGGTATATTTCTGGGGAACCCCACACATTTTTCTTTTCTTAATTTTGTTTATTTTCTTAATGCTGTTTTTAACAATAAACCTTTATGTGTATTGCCAGACCAACATTTCATTATAGCTGCGAGTAGTTTTAAATAACTTTTATTCCTTAAGGGCCAGTTCACACCACATGCAGTCCAGTGCGTTTTTTTTTTCTGCATCAAAAACGCATGGAAAGTAGGTTATATGGTTTTCAATGGCATAGTTCACACACAGTGCTTGCAGTTCCAGTGCGTTTAAAGTTCCCGAAAAAAAAGTAGTACATGCTGCATTTTTTTATGCACTGGACTGTACTGGAACACTGTAAAATGCACCAAAAACACACTGCAACACACTTGTCCTTATTTAAGGTTAAGAAAAAAGAGGGGAGAAAAAAACACTGGACTGCATCAAAAACGCACCAAAAACTAACTGGAATGCATCAAAAACGTGCATGCAGAAAAGCACCTGGAACGCGTCCGGACTGCGTTTCTATGGTGTGATCTGGCCCTTAGGGCCTAACCAGTTCACACCATAGAAATGCAGTCCGGACGCGTTCCAGGTGCTTTTCTGTATGCACGTTTTTGATGTGTTCCAGTGCATTTTTGGTGCGTTTTTGATGCAGTCCAGTGCTTTTTTTCCCCCTCATTTTTCTTAACCTTAAATAAGGACAAGTGTGTTCCAGTGCGTTTTTGATGTGTTTTACAGCTTTCCAGTACAGTCCAGTGCAGAAAAAAATGCAGCATGTTCTACTTTTTTCTGGAACACACTGGAACTGCAAGCACTGGTGTGAACTATGCCATTGAAAACCATATAACCAAATTTCCATGCATTTTTGATGCATACAATATGCACTGGACTGCATTGGTGTGAACTGGCCCTTGGCATATTTAAAGGCATTTCTCCTTGTTTCGTTTTTGGGGTTGTCCAATTGGTGACATTGATATATGTCCCTTAGGGTGGGACCTGGGCCCCATACCCATTTTAAGGCCAATAACTAGAAGATAAGCCAGCCAAGTGAGGACTAGTAAAATTGCCAAGTCAGTTCCCTTAGACTGCAATGGTATTTGTTGTATAACTTTTGCACATGTTAGACTCTTTAATTGCCCCCCTGGACTGGGGGGTGTTTTGTCCCATCTGTAATTTTGGTGCATGTTGGATGATGTGCTAAATTTTGGACAGGGGGTCGGCTTATTTTGTGCTAGCTGCATTTGGGTTGTTCTGGGCAAGCTCAGGGACTTTGTTTTTTTTCCTGTGCCTTTTTGGTGTGTGAAATGCATTTGGGTTGTCCTGGGCATGCTCAGGGACTTTGTGTTTTTTTTGGTGGTGCTTTTTGTGTGTGAACAGCACTTGGATGTTTCTGGGCATGCTCAGAGTGTGTTTTTTGGGTTAGCAATTTAAGGACATTCTTAACAGGTGTACCCACTTTGAAGTTCTCTCTACATTGGGTGAACTTGCATTTTGTGTGTTTCATGGACTGTCCATGTGTTTTGCAATTGCCTCATTAGCACACAAACCTATGTTATATAAGCCCTCATTCACACAAGGCGGACTCCGTTTCCACAGAGCCCGCCTCGATCTCCGCTAAGCTGGCGGATGACAGGTCCTTCTCTGCTCACTGAGCGGGGAGGGGCTTGTCAGGCACTGCTGCTGCCTATGGGGGGATCGGTTGAAAACGGACAGCATGTCCGTTTTCGTCAGATGTCACCCGATCCACCAGCTTTTAGTGGATCGGATGGGGTCGGATGTCAGCGGACATGTCTCCGCTGACATCCGTCGCTCCATAGGCTAACATGGAGCGCCTGTTTAGGTCCGCCGTCAAAACTGACAGGCGAACCTGAACGGTCCGATCGTGTGAAAGGGACCTTAAGCTTGCAGATGGCTCTTTTCAGGGCAAAGTAAAGAATGCTAAGATATTGTATGTGGGGGGCCGGCAAGAGAGTGCATTTGGGTGTCCTTATTGAGTTTCTAACACATGTATTTTCCATTTGTATTTTGTGTGTTATGTTGTTGCAAAACAGATGTGTTTTTATGCAATTTATTTGTTACTTTGGTTTGTTGTATTTTTTTTGGGTGATGGTTATTTTACCATGAAATCTTTTTTCCTGACACCACCATGGCAGCATACTAGTGATAGGCTCTGCCTTTCTCCCCTCCCTCAGGACCAATGAAATAGCATAAATTAAAGGCCAGTTAGGCCCCGCTCCATTCTTCTTTTTGTCCTCATACCTCCATGCACCAGTGAAGAGTAAGCAGTACTATGTTCCCCCCTCTGCCTCCAGGCAGCTGCCGGCTGGGTTAAGCCTCTCCCAGTATGAAGTCCCAGTATCAGGCTGCTAAAAGTGCCAGAGTAGCTTGGGATCTCCTTCTTCTATGGGTCTCGATAGAGCTGAGCAGTTTTTCCTATTTAGGAATGAAATCTGCCTTTTAAGGTTGGTGTCTGCAATGCTTGTTGGGTTTGGGGAGGCCAGCTATGCATCCTTCTTACCTTTGTTGGCAGTTTTTGTTGTTTTTAAGTTGTTCACTTTGATTTAACTGTCTGTGCTGCATTGTTTTTAAAATTCTTTCTCAAGATGTTGTGCCTAATGTTGTTTTAATCCATAATGGATGTCCATTTGTGGGTGCACTCCCTTTAACACTTGTTAATTTACACTGCAAAAGGGTCAAACCTCAAGCATATTCTGTTAGTGTCTCAAATTAACATACATGTGTGTATTTTGCTTTCCTTGCTTCTTTTCCAAGTCCTGTTTTTTTTTTTTTTTTTTACCAATGAAATTGTTTCAAATTGTTTGTTTTGTGTGTTCTTTTCATGCAACGGATTTCCCAGCTGCAGCTTAACTAGGCTGATTGGCATGTCTTAGACAGATCCCTTTTTTATTTTATTTTTTAAGTTACTTTCCTGGTGCCTTCATGGTAGCACATGCATGGATTGTGCGTATGCTGCCATGGATAGTGACCAGGGAAGTAACATTTCAGAGTGGTAAGTATTCAATTTTTTTTTTTGAGCTGTGGTTTTCAGCCTTAGTCCTCAAGTACCCCCCCCCTCGGACAGGACATGTTTAAGAAATGTATCTTCTCTAAAATAGCTGTCCAAAATACAAAGCCATTGACTTTGATTTAAAGCACCTGTGCAAGATGAAGGAAAACCTACAAACATGGCCTGTTGGGGGTACTTGAGGACAGGGTTGAGAAGCACTGATTTAGAGCACTGAACTAAAATCAAGCTGAAGGCAATCCTATTCTAATTGTGGACATTTAAGGGAAATCAAGATTTTTTTTTTTTTTTTTTATTTTTTTTTAAGGTTGGGCTTTGTGTCCCTTTTCTTAAAATTGGCTTTGCTTCCTGTCACTTAGCCAAATAGGAAGTGAGAATAAAACCCTAACAATTTTCCTTGGGGACACACAGGTCAATCTAACTAGTGTCCCCATTATGCAAATTGCACTCTAGCACTTTGTTGTGTACACCCCAAATTATTAGGTATTTTGGGGTTTATTAAAGGCAAATCCTTTCTGCAATACAAGTGTAGTTGATGAAAATCAGAGGGGAAGCACTGGTGATTTTCTCATCCAATCATGTAGAGGCAAAGATGCTGTTTTTTTTTTTCTTTTCCTTGCATGTCCCCCTCGGATCTCCAGCAACTGGACTTCTAAGTGCACTTGTAGTGCAAAGTGGATATACCTTCTAGTAAATAAACCCCCTAGATACATAATAATTTGGGATGTACATGGCAAAATGCTAGAGTGCAATTTCCCGAATGGGGAAACTATTTAGATTGACCGGTGTGTCCCCAAGGACAAACATTGGTAGGGTTTTACCCTCACTTCCTGTTTGGCTATGTGACAGGAAGTGAATAATTTTGAATAAGACATTGGCAAAATTTGGTAGGTGTCTTCACCCTATCAGGGGTGTAGACATCCCCCAAAATTTCTAATCTCTCTGCAGTCTATCCCCAAGCAAAAATAAGAAAGGATTTTAATGAGTTAAAACTTTGCAAAGACACATTCCTAAGTTCAATTGTGATGCATGTTAATGGCCCATTTAGACCTTTAATAGAAAATCATCAGTTGCCTTTGACTCTAAACATTATTTTTGGCCAGTCCTAGAAATCTGCTTCTGTTTTTCTATTAACCACTGGGTGTCTGTGCTATAGCCAAACAACGGCCACAGCGTGGACCTGAATTTCTGGGAGGCTGTCATAGGACGGGCTCTCTGTGTGCTCCCTGCAGGACTCACTGAGACTCGGGTGATCACAGATCCGAGTAAGGGGCCCATCCGGCCCCTTACCACGCGATTAGCTGTCAGCCAATGCCGGCTGATCACATGATGTAAACTAAAGCTCAGTAATTGTTCATTTTTCTCCTCACGCTGACAGCTTGAGGATAAAAATAAAAGCTGATCACTGGCTTAGGTGCAAGGGACAGTGGTCCCGAAGAGGCAATTCTTGCCTCATCTGTGCCAACCAGTACCACCTTCCAGTGCCACCTATCAATGCTCACCAGTGGTCCCAAGCAGTGATGCCTATCAGTGTAACCAATCAGTGCCACCTCATCAGCGTACATCAATGAAGGAGAAAAATTACCTGTTTGCAAAATTTTATATCAAAATATCCAAAATTATTTATAAAAATCTGTCTCTTCTTTTTTTTTGAACAAAAGAAAAAACCACAGAGGTGATCAAATACCACCAAAAGAATGCTCTATTTGTGGGAACTTAAACAAAAAACAAAAAAACATTTGGCTAAGTATGACCGCGCAATTGTCATTCAAAGTGCATCAGCACTGAAAATTGGTCTGGACAGCAGGGGTTAATTTCCATGCCAAATATGGATTTCTGTAATAAAGATGTGTGCCCGATGTGTTAATGGCATGGGCGTAAGCAAGTTGCACACATATGACCGGTACTCATTGTAAATCATGGGGTACAACTTGTGATGCAACTTTTCAGTCCCAAGTGCCCTTAAGCTCTCTTTCCACTACTGCGAGTTGACAAATCTCAAGTCGCAGGACAAGTCAAAACACATGTATTTCAATGTTCCCCCAGTCTAATTGGTGCAACTCCAAAAAAAGTTCTTGCACTACTCTGTTCCAACTTCAGTGTGACTTTTTCTCAGAAGTTTTGAATTGGTCGCATGACATGGCATTAGGGCTTTGTTTCCACTATTGCAAGCCCAAAGTTGCGTGTTTTTTGCAGCAAGTTTTCCGCAACTTTTTTACAAAACTTGAAGCAGTGCCTGTGTATTTTTGAGGTCTATGGACCTCAAGTCGCATGAAAGTGTGACCAAAGTAGTGCAGGGACTACTTTGAAGTTGCTGCGACTTGAAGTCGCAGACATATGAATGGTACTCATTGTAAATCATTGGGTAGAACTTGTGATGCAACTTTTCAGTCCCTAGTGGCATGACAAGTTGCAATAGTGGAAAACAACCCGAAAAAGCACACTGTAAATCACGCAACTTTGGGGTTGAAATAGTGGAAACAGAGCATTAGGCTAAAGCGGTAATAGGAAGATGCACTGTAGAAAACCAAAACCGGCTCTTGCACTGAATCTAGTTTATGGAAGATCTAACTGATTGGCCAGAGTATGGTGACGTTTAAAGATATAAAAACTTTAATTTCTGGTGTTTAAGCCTCATACAACCGATGGGACTTTGTAGAAACTTTTCTGTGGATTTTTGTACAAAGGGCGTTGGCCTTTAGGGTTCTTTCATACGGACGTGTCCGTGTACAGAGCCCACTCTGAGCAGGCAGATGATAGATCTGTCTCTGCACACTGTGCAGGGACGGACCTGTCAGAGTACTGCTCTCCTTTATGGGGGATCTGATGACGGACCGTAGGGTCCGTCGTTGCCCGATCCGATCCGCAGACGGATGGAAAAATAGGTTTTTCCTCTGTTACACTTTTTCGGATTGGAGAGGGTCGGATATCAGTGGACATGTCACCACTGACATCCGACCCTCCATAGAGGTCTATGGAGTGTCCGTTCAGGTCCGAGGCCGGCCTTAGGCCCCTTTCATACTGGGGCGGTGCGGGCGGCAGCGGTAAAACGGCTCTATTTTTAACGCCGCTTTACCAGTGGTATATGGCCGCTAGCGGTTTTAACCCTCCTTAGCGCCCGAAAAGGGATTAAATCCGCCCGCAAAATGCTGTTTTGCCGGCGGTATAGCTGCGCTGTCCCATTGAATTCAATGGGAAGGAGCGGTTTATACACCGCTCCTTCACCACTCCAAAGGTGCTGCTAGGAGGACTTTTTTTAGGCCCCTTTTACACTGGGGCATTTTTAGGTGCTACAGCGCTAAAAATAGCACCTGAAAAACGCCCTAAAGAAGTGGCTCTATTCACTCCAGTGAGGGCTTTCACACTGGAGCGGTGCACTGGCAGGGCGTCACAAAAAGTCCTGCCAGCAGCTTCTTTGTAGCGGTGAACTCACTGCTCCTCCCCATTGAAATCAATGGGGCAGTGCTGTGATACCGTTGACAAAATGCCGCTCCAGTGGCATTTTACGGGCGTATTTAACCCCTTTTCAGCCACTAGCGGGGGGTTACAACCCCCCGCTAGCAGCCGAATAACGCCGCTAAAACGACAGTAAAGCGTCGCTAAAAATAGCGCTGCTTTACCGCAGATGCCCCCACCGCCCCAGTGTGAAAGGGGCCTTACTGTCCTGCTAGCGCACCGCTCCAGTGTGAAACCCCGATTCACACTGGAGTGAATGGAGCCACTTCTTTAGGGCGTTTTTTAGGCGCTATTTTTTGCGCTAAAGAGCCTTAAAAAAAGCCTAAGGCCCCTTTCACATGGAGGGATAGAATTGTGCTTTTTTAGCTGCGTTTTCTACTACAGCTAAACGCACACAATGCTTTCCTATGGCCCCATTCACACACTGTGTTTAGCTGCGTTTTGATTACATGCGGTTTGTTGCAGATAGAAAAAATAGAATTGACTGCCTCCAGGACTGATTCAGCGCAGCTATCTGTACATAACCGCAGGTAATCGCAGTGCACTGTGTCAGCTGCAGATAGCTGGCTCGCTCATCGGGAAAGGAAAAAATATTTTTTCCTTTCCTAATGAGCGACAAGCATGGGGATCCGACTTGGATCCCCGCCAATGCCAGGCACTGTGGTATGAATCTTGAGGGAGAAATCCACGGCAAATTTTACATAAAAAAACCGGCATGGGTTCCCCTCTGGGTGCATACCAGGCCCTTCGGTCTGGTATGGATTTTAGTGGGAATCCCCTATGCTGAAAAAACAGCGTGGGGGTCCCCCCAAATCCATACTAGACCCTTATTCGACAACGCAGCATGGCCGGTTAGAAAAGGGGGTGGGGACAAGCGAGCACCCCCCCTCCTGAACCGTACCAGGCTGCATGCCCTCAACATGGGGGGTGGGTGCTTTGGGGGAGGGGAGCGTCCTGCGGCCCCCACCCCAAAACATCTTGTCCCCATGTTGATGAGGACAAGGGACTCTTCCCGACAACCCTGGCCGTTGGTTGTCAGGGTCTGCGGGCGTGGGGCTTATCAGAATCTGGGAGCCCCCTTTAATAAGGGGGCCCCCAGATCCTGGCTCCCCACCCTATATGAATGAGTATGGGGTACATGGTACTCCTACCCATTCACCTGGGGGAAAAAAGTGTCAAGAAAAAAAACACACTAGACAGGTTTTTAAAGTAATTTATTAGGCAGCTCTGAGGGTCTTCTTCCGACTTCAGGGGTCTCTTCCGCATTCTCCGGCCTCTTCTCCGCGCTCTTTGGATCTTTTCCCGGTCTTCTCCGCGCTCTCTGGTTCTTCTGCCGGGCTCCTCCGCTATCTTCTGCTCTTTTGCCGCTCTTTTTCTAGTGGTGGCCCGGTCTTCTCCCGCTGTCCGGTTCTTCTCCCGCTGTCCGGTTCTTCTCCCGCTGTCCGGTTCTTCTCCCGCTGTCCGGTTCTTCTCCCGCCGTCCGGTTCTTCTCCCGCCGTCCGGTTCTTCTCCCGCCGTCCGGTTCTTCTCCCGCCGTCCGGTTCTTCTCCCGCCGTCCGGTTCTTCTCCCGCCGTCCGGTTCTTCTCCCGCCGTCCGGTTCTTCTCCCGCCGTCCGGTTCTTCTCCCGCCGTCCGGTTCTTCTCCCGCCGTCCGGTTCTTCTCCCGCCGTCCGGTTCTTCTGTCGCCGTCCGGTTCTTCTGCCGCTGTCCGGTATCTTCTGCCGGGCTCCCTCTCTATCTTCTTCCAGCTCTTTTGCTAGTGGTGGCCGGTCTTCTTCTTCGTCGTCGACGTCTCCCCTCTCCCCGCCCATTATTACGGAACAGTCCCGGGGCATGTTGAGACTGTGCTGTCATAATGGGCGGGGTCACCCATCACATGGTGACCACGCCCCATGCCTATATAAGTTGCCGCCCACCTCGCAGACGGCATTACAGCGGGGGAGAGCGTCGTGTCAACATCGGAAGAAGAGAAGAGAAGAGGGGAGAAGTTGACGAAGAAGAAGACCGGGCCACCGCTAGAAAAAGAACTGGAAGAAGATAGCGGGTTAGCCCAGCAGAAGATACCGGACAGCGACACAAGAACCAGACAACGGGAGAAGACCGGGCCACCGCTAGCAAAAGAGCTGGAAGAAGATAGCGGGGGTGCCCGGCAGAAGATATCGGACAGCGACAGAAGAACCGGACAGCGGCAAAAGAGCAGAAGATAGCAGAGGAGCCCGGTAGAAGAACCAGAGAGCACGGAGAAGAACCAGAGACCGGGAGAAGATCCAGAGAGCATGGAGAAGAGGCCGGAGAGCGCGAAGAGAACCCTGAAGTCAGAAGAAGACCCCCGGAGCTGCCTAATTAATAACTTTAAAAACCTGTCTAGTGTGTTTTTTCTTGACACTTTTTTTCCCCCAGGTGAATGGATAGGGGTACCATGTACCCCATACTCATTCACATAGGGTGGGGGGCCGGGATCTGGGGGCCCCCTTATTAAAGGGGGCTCCCGGATTCTGATAAGCCCCCTCCCGCAGACCCCGACAACCAACGGCCAGGGTTGTCAGGAAAAGGCCCTTGTCCTCATCAACATGGGGACAAGGTGCTTTGGGGTGGGGGGCTGCAGCGTGCCCCCCCTTCCCCAAAGCACCCATCCCCCATGTTGAGGGCGTGTGGCCTGGTACGGTTCAGGAGGGGGGGCGCTCGCTTGTCCACACCCCCTTTCCTGACTGGCCGGGCTAAGGGCCTGGTATGGATTTTGGGGGGCCCAAACGCCATTTTTTCGGCGTAGGGGGTTCCCCTTAAAATCCATACCAGACCGAAGGGCCTAGCATGCACCCGGAGGGGGAACCCATGCCGGTTTTTCTCACGCTGCTTTAATAGGAAGATGTGAATTTCCTATTGCAGCGAGCGCGAGATGTACCTCGCTGAGAACCAGCACTATGCCATTGCGCTGTAAACATTCTCGCGTGTAGGTACTGCTGTGTTTGCGCCGGTTCACACGCTCAATTAGGAATTTAACCAGCGCACCAATTAAGGTCTGAACCAGTGCAGTGCATTCATCTTAGTAAATGACCCCCATTGTGACATGTATCTAATAAAACTTAGAAATCTGCTGTCTTGAAAATCAAATCAAGATTCCACATCAGCTGTTCTTAATCCTTTCTAATTAAGGATCAAGTATTTACTGCTACCTTCACTGTGAAATCCATAATGAATGGTTTGTATTCCATAACTGCAACATTCTTTGATCAGCATTTATTGTGGTTTGCCACAACCATTTCATATCTATATTGAGGAAATATTTGCTGCTTTAAATCTATGACCAATTACAATACACATTACTATAAGGAGATATTACTCTGTTATAAACGGAAAGTTACCTCCATCAAGATTTGATATAATCAGTGTCTAGTTTTGACTCCATTCTTTGACCATTTATGAGCTTGATCTTGGTGATTAAAGATATTCTTTTGTCTTCAATACAATTTGGCAATTGCTACTTATGCTCAGTGTGCACTTTATTACAAATGGGAATTCCCATAGTTTTTTGATATCTGAGATAATTAGCTTTATTAAGGAAATTCCAGCATGTGGGTTGATAATCCGGATTGTATTTTTAACAATGTTTTTTACGTGTTATAAGTTTTCTAAAAATAAAGGCGTCCTATTTAGGAATTCTTTCATTGATACAGGTTTCAACTAATAAATTATTCAAATCAAACTGCTTGGTTTATGGTGCTTTTCTTTTTGATAGTGCAGTTTCACTATCTCAATTAATTTTTCCCCATTCATCTTTCAGGACAGCACCATAGAGAGACACCGGCTCCTCCCCTCTTAGGAAACACCGCCTTCCAATTCAATATTTAAATCTCATCCTCCCAACGGCCCCTCAGTTCAGGTGTTTCCTCCGGTGGGGAGACACTGCTTGGGAACCGAGGCGGATCAGTCTGTGCAAACAATCTGTCTGTGGAAGAGGGGGAGTCGGGTCTCTCTAGCTCTTTCCCTCTATTATTTTTTATTCAGTCAGGTAAAGGCTGGGGAAGCTATACTTACCTGTTTTTAAACTGAATTAGCGCGCCTCAGCCTCTCTTGGAGAAAGACAGCTAAGGGGGTCTGCATTTCTTCTGCCCAGGGGGGAGCTGTGGGAAGTGCCTGAGTCTCTCCTGCTTGCTCAAGCAGCCAGCGTCTGAAGCTCTATGGCCGGGTCGGAGGACGGGTGACGTCAGTTCCGGCGAGGGCGGGCACTTCCGACGATTCCGCATCTTCCGGTTCCGGACGCGGAGAAAGAAAATGGACCGAGCGTTCGGCTGGTGCGACCCTCTTGCTTTGCTGTAGAGTCAGCTATCGGGGGAAACGATCGACCACCATCCTCAGCGGACATGTCGGAGACAGAGGTCTCTAGAACTGCTCCAGGAGACAGTAGCACCAGCCATGCTAAGGTAAGTGGAACCCTGGGGTGGTGTTCCCTTACCTAAATCCCGATGGCTTCACGGGTGTTCTCCCCTCACTGGTGGTCGGGGGGGAAGGGGAGTGTGTCTGGGACCCTGGTGGTGGTTGGTCCTGGGGGGGGCACTCCTGGTGGTCCTCTGTAGAAGCACTGGTGGGATTGGGCATTTATGGCGACTCTCTCTCTCTTTCTTTTTCAGAAAGCCACAGAGAAAAGCAAGTCGCCTCATGGTTCAAAGAAAAAATGCCCCTCTTGTAGAGCTAGTATGGGGGAATCCTGGACCAAGGCACTTTGCAAGGAGTGCATTGATGGATTGGTCAGGGAACAGGCAGCAAAACAGGGTACAGATTTTGCTGCATCCGTCAAGGAGCTTTCTAGCACCTTTCAGTCCTTTTTAAAGCACTCTTTTCTAGCTTCCAGTTGCCGCAAGCCCAAAGCAGTCCTTTACCAGTGCAGCAGAGTGTTACACCTAGCCCAGTGGATACTCCCTCTGTTAGTGGAGAGAGACCAGGGGGCTCCAGAGTGGATATTGAGGAGGAGCCAGATAGCACCGCTTCAGATTCTCAAAGGGAATCGGATGTGGAGGAGGTGGATGGGGAATCCACAAAAACCTCTCGCTATAAGCTTTCCCTGGACGAAGTGGAGGAGCTCTTGGGAGCTATTCACACCACTTTGGGTATTCAGGAAGAAAAGAAGGTGTTATCGCTCCATGACCAAATGTACAAAGGTCTTGGGGAACAAAAAAGGAAGGATTTCCCAGTCCATGATGTATTGGTTGAGGCCATAAAGAATGAATGGAAAGATCCTGAGAGAAAACCTTTCTTTTCAAGGGCTTTGAAGCAAAGGTTTCCTTTTTCAGAAGGGGAGTCTCTAGTCTGGAATAAGACCCCTAGGCTGGATGCTGCTTTTTCTCAGGTTTCCAGGCAAACAGATCTGGCCTTCGAGGACATGGGGGTTCTTGCAGACCCCATGGACAGAAGGATGGACTCTCTCTTAAAGAAGTCCTGGGATTCATCACAGGGAAACCTTAAGCCTGCCATGGCGGTCACAGTAGTGGCCCGCAATATGGAATATTGGCTTACGCAGATAAAGGCGCATATTGAGGCAGGATCGCCAAAAGAGACTATTTTGGCTTCCTTTCCCCATGCTACTTAAGGGTGTAGCGTATATTGCGGACGCTTCCGCCGAATCAGTGCGCATGTCCGCAAGGTCTTCAGCCCTCACTAATTCGGCTCGAAGGGCTCTATGGCTTAAGACGTGGCAAGGAGACAGCGCGTCTAAAGTTAAACTCTGTGGAATTCCCCTCACAGGAGATCTCTTGTTTGGCCCAGGTTTAGAGACCGTTTTAGACCGGACGGCCGATAAGAAAAAGGCCTTTCCCATTAAAAAGAAATTTGGGGAGCAGGCTAAAAGAAAGTTTCGCCCTCAAAGAAAATTTGAAGCCCCAAAAGGAGAGCGGCAGAAAAAAGCTTGGGGGCAGAAGGGCAAGGGGCGGGGAGGGGCGATTTTTCGCCCTCCTGAACAGCTCAAGAAGACCCAATGACGGGGTAACCACGGTGGGAGGAAGATTGGGGGCCTTCCTCACACAATGGGAGATGATCACCTCCAACCAGTTTGTGTTAGGGATCATAAGAAGAGGTTACCAGCTAGAGTTCTCAGAACCCCCTCAGCACAGACTTCTGGTCACCGAGCTGCCAAAGTGTGCAGAGAAAGCGTCAGCTCTTCTATCCTCCCTACAGGAGTTAGAGGAACAAGAAGTGATAGTGAGGGTGCCTGTAGAGGAGACAGGCAGAGGCTTTTACTCCCACATTTTTGTGGTCCGCAAGCCGTCGGGAAAATTCAGACTTATCATGAATCTGAAGCCTCTGAATGTCTCAATCACCTACAGGAAATTCCGGATGGATTCTATCTATTCGGTGAAAGCGCTTCTTCCCCCAAATTGCTTCATGGCGTCAATAGACTTAAAGGACGCTTATCTGTACATTCCAGTCGCAGAAAGTTAGCAGAGGTTTCTCAGACTGGCGGTGAAAACTAGGGAAGGAACGTTTCATCTACAGTTCAAAGCACTCCCCTTTGGACTATCCTCTTCCCCCCCCGCATCTTCACCAAAGTGATGGTGGAGGTCCTGGCTTTCTTGCGGCTCAGAGGCATCTCTGTAGTCGCGTACCTGGACGACCTGCTCCTGTTTGCTCCTTCCCCGGAGCAGTTGTACCAGGATCTTCAGGTAGCAAGAGACAGCTTAGAAAACCTGGGATGGCTCTTGAACCTGGAAAAATCCAGTTTGGTTCCGGCCCAAAAGGTCACCTTCCTGGGCTATGTACTGGATTCGACAAAACAAAAAGTGTTCCTTCCAGCAGAAAAAATCCAGAAGGTGGACAGAGCAATATTACTGCTCCAGGGCAGCAGTCAGATCTCAGTAAGGAAAGCAATGTCAGCGCTGGACTTACTGACTTCCACGCTTCCGGCAGTTCAGTGGGCAGGGCTGCACTTTTGCCTCCTACAGCTGTTTATTCTGAGTGTCTGGGACCACAGTCCAGCATCTCTGGACTCCCTTATATCTGTGCCAAGTCAGGTCAAAAGGTCCCTCTGGTGGTGGAGGAAAGGGTCCAATCTCTCACAGGGTCTGGAGTGGGTTCTTCCAGTGTCCAGAACGGTTACGACCGATGCGAGCGGCACAGGGTGGGGAGCACACCTAGATTCCAAGATGATACAAGGCACCTGGAAAAAAGAAGACGCAAAGAAGTCCTCGAACTGGAGGGAACTGAGAGCAATAGAGTTGGCTCTCAGAGCTTTTCAGAAAGAACTCCTGGGGTAGCATGTGAGGGTCCGTTCGGACAACTCATCAGCAGTGGCCTACATCAACAGGCAAGGGGGAACCAGGAGCAAATCCTTGTGGGGTCTGGCAGAATCCATCAGGTGGGCCGAAGGGAGCATTCTCTCTCTTTCTGCAATACATCTGAAGGGGGAGCAGAACCAAGTGGCAGACTTTCTGAGCAGAAAAATGCTGAAGGAAGGCGACTGGGTCTTGAACCAGGACATCTTCGAGATGATTACTCGGAAGTGGGGGGTTCCTTCTGTGGATCTCTTCGCCTCAAAGGCAAATACAAAAGCTCGTCTGTTCTTTTCCCTAAGCAGATGGGACGGAGCAGCCGGGGTGGATGCACTAGCTCAGAGCTGGCGTTTCTCAAAGTGTTATGCCTTCCCCCCTCCCGTAATGATTCCAGCAGTTCTAAGAAAATTTCGGTCAGAAGACACAACCCTCATTCTGATAGCACCACACTGGCCAAGGAGGCCGTGGTTCTCTCTCTTGAAGAGTCTGACAGTGGAACCTCCCTGGATTCTACCTATCCAGGAGGATCTTCTCTCTCAAGGCCCAATCTGTTGCCCTCAGGTGGAGCGATGGAACCTCGCAGCGTGGCTACTGAGGAAGAATTGCTGAAGGGCAAAGGTTTCTCGGATCGGCTAGTAACAACTCTCCTAAATTGCAGGAAAAGAGAAACGCAAGCCATTTTACCTAAAGGTGTGGAAACGCTTTAACAGTTGGTGCACAGAAAGCTCCTTCGATGTACGAAGTTCTGTAGCAGTATTAGAGTTTCTGCAGGCAGGAGCGGACAAAGGATTAGCCCTTAGCACCTTGAAAGGACAGGTATCGGCACTAAGCGTTTTCCTGGAAAAGCCACTAGCTATAGATCCTTGGGTAGCTAGGTTTTTTAGAGCTTTAGGCAGACAGAGGCCTGTTAAAAGTTCCCCATTCCCAGTGTGGGATCTTTCCTTAGTTTTACAGTCTCTTACAGGGGATCCTTTTGAGCCGTTGGAATCCTGTACCTTGAAGTTGATCACCCTCAAAACAGTGTTTTTGGTGGCGATCACCACAGCAAGGAGAGTAAGTGAACTCGAAGCCCTTTCTATTAGGGCGCCTTTTTTTCAGGTTTTTCCGGACCGTTTGATTTTTAAAACGGATCCGGCCTTTTTGCCAAAAGTGGCCTCTAGTTTTCATAGGGGCCAAGAAATTATTTTACCTACCTTCTGTTCGAATCCTGTGAGGGAACAGGAGCATATTTTTCACAAACTGGACGTTAGAAGATGCGTCCTTCAGTACTTAGTACGAAACAGTTTAGGAAATCTGATTCTTTTTTTGTATTATTTTCAGGGGCTAGGAAAGGGTTCAAAGCCTCTAAACGATCAATAGCCAGATGGTTAAGGTTGGCCATTAGCCAGGCCTATGTAGTCGGGGGTTTGGAGCCCCCGGAGGGTATTAAAGCACATTCCACCAGGGCAGTGGCAACTTCTCAAGCAGAGTGGGCTGGTGCTTCTCCGGAGCAGATCTGTAGAGCAGCAACGTGGTCCAGTTTTTCCACATTTTGTGAAGCATTACAGATTGGACCTGCTGTCAGCCAAAGACCAAGCCTTTGGGCGTAAGGTGCTGCAGGCAGTAGTCCCTCCCTAAGGTAAGGTGCTCGCTTATCCTCTCTATGGTGCTGTCCTGAAAGATGAATGGGGAAAAACTGAGTTACTTACCGGTAACATCCTTTTCCAGGAATCTTTCAGGACAGCACTAGTACCCACCCAGGTTATTGATCATCTATGAGAACTCATTGCATGAGAACGTCAGGTAAGATAAAGATTTGTATGACGTATTCTTGTGTCTCCCCAGCTGGCCGGAGGAACTCGTGAAGAACTGAGGGGCCGTTGGGAGGATGAGATTTAAATATTGAATTGGAAGGCGGTGTTTCCTAAGAGGGGAGGAGCCGGTGTCTCTCTATGGTGCTGTCCTGAAAGATTCCTGGAAAAGGATGTTACCGGTAAGTAACTCCGTTTTTTTCTTCACAGTAATGCCCTGTACACACGGTCGGATTTTCTGACGGAAAATGTGTGATAGGACCTTGTTGTTGGAAATTCCAACCGTGTGTAGGCTCCATCACACATTTTCCATCGGATTTTCCGACACACAAAGTTTGAGAGCAGGATATAAAATTTTCCGACAACAAAATCCGTTGTCGGAAATTCCGATCGTGTGTACACAAATCCGACGCACAAAGTGCCATGCATGCTCAGAATAAATAAAGAGATGAAAGCTATTGGCTACTGCCCCGTTTATAGTCCCGACGTACGTGTTTTACGTCTCCGCATTCAGAATGATCGGATTTTCCGACAAATTTGTGTGACCGTGTGTATGCAAGACAAGTTTGAGCCAACATCTGTCAGAAAAAATCCTAGGATTTTGTTGTCGGAATGCTCGAACAAAGTCCGACCGTGTGTACGGGGCATAAGAGATGTGAAAATGTGGAATAGACTCCCTCCAGAGGTGGTTCTGGCCAGCTAAGTAGATTGCTTTAAAAAAGCCTGGATTCTTTCCTAAATGTACATAATATAACCGGGTAATAACATTTATAGGTAAAGTTGATCCAGGGTAAATCCAATTGCCTCTCAAGGGATCAGGAAGGAATTTTTTCCCCTGCTGGAGCAAATTGGTTCATGCTTTGCTGTTTTTTTCCTTCCTCTGCATCAACTGTGGGTGTAGGATTATGTATAGGGGATAGTATTTTTTTTGGGGTTGAACTGGATGGACCTTGTGTCTTTTTTTTTTTTTTAACCTGACTAACTATGTAAAAATGTAATATACTGTAGTAAACATACACCAATGCATCTCAATATACTACAGTAAACATGAGCTAATGCACCTTAATATAGTGCGGTAAACACGCCCTGAAACAATAAACTATAAAAATGAATGGTCGCACTACACTCACACTGCACTATCACGATTATCATTCTACACTGTAGCACACTATAGCACACTAACTTGCTATTAGCAATGAACAGAGCCCTTTTCTATCTCTCTCCACTCCAACATCACACTCCAACTCTATTCCTTACACTTATTCAGAACACAATCCTAATCAGATCACTTCTGTATATTTATATATGGTCAGAATATGGAGAACTTTACTCTGACATGTTACATGTAACATAGGATTCATTATATTCTGCTGCTTGGACATTATTGTAATGTGTAGCTTGGTGTATGTGAAAGGTCAGCTTCAATCATACATGACTCAGAGCCATCATCTTATATTCCTCTCT
The DNA here is from genome assembly GCA_037952925.1 of Lithobates clamitans. Lineage (NCBI taxonomy): Eukaryota > Metazoa > Chordata > Amphibia > Anura > Ranidae > Lithobates > Lithobates clamitans. Next base: position 1,637,113 of record JBBGZY010001372.1, read on the forward strand.
ATAGGTGAGGGTCTGCCGGATCAGATTCTGCTGGATGAACTCGGACATTCCCTGACTCCGGAGCTGAAAGGTAAATAAAACCCATAGTGTATCTATCACAGGAATCACTTTGTGTAAGGTGCGGAGATGGTATTGGAATAATTACACTTCATTTGTACCATCTACCCCACTGAGGACTTCTATATCTGAATCTTTAGAAATTATGATGATCTATGTACACCGATTTATACTGGATCTGGGGTCTGTCTTCTGTTACCAGGTTCATAGTTCTTGAACACTAAATTGTATGTATTCCATTTTATTCCACGGCCAGAAGCTCATTGCAGGAAATGGATCTATAAAACGTGTTCTCACCAATGGACTACTGTATTGCCCTTTAAAAACTGTAGCCTGCCAACTTCATATGTCAAAATTCTTCTATCTGTGTGAGGTATTGTGACATCATAACCCAACAGATGTGTTTGTGAATAATACTATATGATCACCATGTCAGAGATTTCATAGTGATCACAGGACTGGGAATCATGATGATTTTGTTCCTGAATGATAGAGGAGATTTAATAATCAGAAACATACAAAGATGTATATATTCCTAGTTCTCATCTGTAATATCAATTAAAGTGGTTCTAAAGGCTGAAGGTTTTGTTTACCTTCTTGCATTCTATGAAGATAAAGGAAGATTTATCTTATGTTCATTGACCGACATAGCCTCTTCTCTTCTATAGGCCTCCAGTCATTGTGCCTAGTGCCAGGAGTAAGGATGGGCTCAGGCTTGTCCGCACACTCCACGTGCAGATCCAGCCAGGAAGTCGGCACGGTGATGCACTAATCACAGGCAGAGACATTTTCCCGATGTGCGGCTGCAGAGATCGAGAAATGTCTCACTGCCTGTGATTAGTGCAGCGCCGTGCCGACTTCCTGGTGGGCTCTGTACATGGAGTGTGCGAACACACCTGAGCCCATCCTTAGCCAGGAGTATGGATGTATTGTTTTATGCTGGGACTTGTGGTCTTATAGCTTTCTTATTTTTTTCCTTTTCTTTTCCTGGGATTTTTTTTCATGTGGAGGTCCTCTATCAACAGTCAGGTCACCCCAGTTTGATCAACGAGAGCACACAGACCGCTAGCTCTGCTCTTAGTCGACAGCGACTATGTCCCATCCTGGACTGGGGTGGCCAGTGAGTTAAATGTCTCATGTGGACACATATGACTGGGCACCTATAGTCTGTGTCAGTGTTACCCATGGCTGATAACCCCCCACTTCAGTGGAGAGGAGGATCTCTGGGTCCAGCATAGGTTCATATGGCTGCCATGTGGCTATTTTCTCCCTTTGTCTTTCAGGACAGAACCTGGAGAGAGCGCAGCTCCACCCACTTACTCAGGAAACACTGCAGTCAGTTTTCTTTATAGACTGGACACTTCCACCATGGCCTCAGTTGTAGTGTTTCCTCCATCATGGTGGAAGCACTGCAGGGAACCAAGGGAGTGCTATGCTTTCTCCAGGTGGGGAGAGTATGGGGCATACCTGAGGGGTAGTATGTTTGCTGGCCAGCCCAGCATCCCCCCTTATGGGAGTGGGGTGCTCTGGCATCTCCTCCTCTTCATACTCGGTGAGGGTTCATGCTGCTGGAGGTCCCCACTCTCTGTAGACCAGTGGCTGCAGGCTGGACGGAGGGATGGCATGCTTCACAGCGGTGAGAGCAGCATCTCCTCCATTCGTAAGCCTCCATGCTTCCTGGGTCCCGGGTCCTGGGTGGCGAGTGCATCATTTCTGGCCAGGGCGGGACTTCCGGTGGTGCGACGCGGTTTCCGGTTTCGGCCCCTGGAACGCAGGACGAGGGGGCAGCCTTTGCTAGTGTCATTTCTGGTTCTCGCAGTGGCAAAAGGACCGGGAAGTTCAAATAAAGAGCAGCTGAATGCCACTGTGAACTCTGGCAGCATGGAAGAGGAACAAGTGGCGGTGGCAGGAGCCACTAATACCAGCCAGACCCAGGTAAGCAGGGACAGAGGTCTCTGTACATTATCCATTTGGGTCTTGTATTTTTCCCTCTCTTACTCCCATGGGGAGAGGAAAGGGAGCCTGTTTGTCTTTTAGTGACAAATGTGGGGAGATCCAATAGTAAGCTGCGGTATCAAACACGGGCTAAAGTGTTGGCTCCTCTATTTGGCAGATGGTTATTTTCTTGCATTAAAAGCTTGTTACTGTTTATCTATATGTACTGTTTAGATATACGTATTAATAGAGGGCTGGTTTTGGTTTATTTCAGAAAGGTAAAGGAAAAACAAAACATTCCTCCCCTCCTTCTAAATGCCCATCCTGCAAAAATGCACTTAGGGAGTCTTGGACCAAGGTGTTATGCAGGACCTGTATAGCAGATCTAGTTAAGGAGGAAACTTCCTCAGCTACACCTGCTACTCAACCAGGAGAACTATTAAGCTCCTTCCGGAAAGAATTGGCGGACATGTTTGAAACATTCCATTAATATGGATAAGCGCCCAGCTGCACAGCCTAAAGGCAGCGAAATACCCTGTTCTTGTCCATCTGTTTCTGCATCCAGAGGGGGCAGTGATTCAGAGGATGAAGAGGGAAGTGTTTCCCCAGGTTCTGGGGAAGAAGAGGATGAAGAGAAAGAGGTTTCTTCTTCACGCTATAGACTATCCTTAGATGAAGTGGATGATCTTTTAAAGACTATCCATACAACTGTGAACATCAAAGAGGACAAAGCCCAGTTATAGTTACACGATAAAATGTTCCAAGGCATGGGTGAAAAAAAACATTGGATATTTCCAGTACATACGTTTCTGAGACAGTGAAACGAGAGTGGAAAGACCCAGAAAGGGCTCCTTTCTTTTCTAAATCTCTCAAGCGGAGATTTCATTTAGAAGAGGATAGCTCTCAAGTATGGAATAAAAAACAAAGCTTGATGCAGCTTTTTCTTAAGTATCAAAGAACACAGACCTCGCTTTTGAGGATATGGGTGTCTTAAAGGACGCCATGGATAAAAGGGCAGACTTCCTATTAAAGAAAGCATGGAAATCAACCTTAGCCAATTTTAAAGCCAGTTATGGCATCAACTGTGGTGGCCAGGAACCTAAAGCACTGGCTTGAACAGTTGAAAGCCCATATTGAAGCAGGAACTTCTGGTAAGGACCTGTTGGATACACTGCCAGTACTACAGAAAGCAGTAGGGTACATGGCTCCGCTGAATCTATAAAAATGTCGGCAAGATCCTCGACCCTGGTAAACTCAGCTCGTAGAGCATTATGGGTTAAAACATGGTCAGGGGATACGGCCTCAAAAGCTAAGCTAAGATGCGGTCTACCCTTTGAGGGGAATTTAGTTTTCGGTCCTAAACTTGAAGCCGTACTCGATAGAACGGCAGATAAGAAGGCCTTCCTAATAAAGAAGAAGGTGCTCCCTCAAGGCAAGAAACATTTTCATACTTTTTACCAAGCCCAGGACACAAAAGAGACAGGTTACAAGAAACCCTGGAGGTCCCAAAGAGGGAGGGGCGAGTCAGGGTACTGTTTTGCCCCCTACCCAAAACACAAAAAAATCAGTGACAGTCCTCCAACTGTGGAAGGAAGGCTGCAAGCTTTTTTTCCACAGTGGAACACAATGACCAGTCCGTACATTCTCAAAATAATATCATAGGGTTACATACTGGAGTTCTCTCAACCCCCACCAACTTGGTTTTACATAACCCAGGCTCCCCGAGACCTAGAAAAATCTCTAGCAATGTCATCTATCTTACAAGAACTGATTCAACAAAAAGTGGTCATAACTGTTCCCCCCCAAAGAGTAAGGACGGGGGTTCCATTTGCAGGTATTCCTAGTAAGGAAACCATCCCTTCAGATTCTGTCCTAGGCAGAAAGCAACTTAACATCCCTGATGGCGGTGCACCTAAAGGGAGATCTGAATCTAGTAGCAGATTTTCTGAGCAGGGAAAGGATACTAGAATCAGAATGGAGTCTGAATTCAGAGGTATTCCAGAGGCTAATAGAGAGATGGGGAGCTCCCCCAGATCGATCTGTTCGCATCCCAGGCCAATGCAAAGGTAGAGGCTTATTTCTCCCTGCACAGGTGAGATCAAGCGGATGGACTGGACGTGCTAGCACAGCTGTGGACCTTCCGCTTGTGCTACGCCTTCCCTTCTTTTCAAATGATCCCGTTTGTTGGCAAATGTAGATTGTCTAGGGATATTTTTAGACCCTCGATAAGTCTGCATAAGGTGTACCTTACAATCCCCACAGGCCTGTGAGATTGGCCCATTGAGACAATGATAAAAAACTCAAAGTCTCGCCGAGCAAATCTAATCTTTATTCTTTGGTGTGAATATTTAAAGGGGGCTTTCAGAAATTACCGCCCCTTGACCGCGTCATACAAATTATCCAATAAAATACAGAAACAATTTATGACAAGTGAAACAAATTATTTTTAAGATATCACGTGCTTTACAGGAAACGAAACACAAAAGATAACAGGGATGTGAGAAACGAAACTAGATTACATTACACTCCTAGTAATATGTGAAATAGAGTACAGGGAAAAACACAAAATGGAAACTAAGTTTTAAAATGGATGTGGTTAAGCTAAATATCCCTTCAATCCCCTCTTAGATCATATAAGATGATCTCTGCATTCTATCTAGTGTTCTAATACTTTTTTGGGATTGTGGCATAGATTGCCTGATGATTCTTCATGTATGTCATGTAGGATAGAACCTTATCATTAGGAGATTGAATGCGTGCAATTATGCAAATACAACACTTAAAGCAGAGGTAAAGAATCAGAGCAAGGATAAATATCATAGTAGTCAGGCACCTTGGCACTCCTGTTAGAGATCCAAGTACAGCATTCGTAGTCCTCAGTCATTTCACATAAACCTGTGAGAGCTGCACTCATGCTTTCTATCGCTAACTCATGTAGTTCTAGCTGTTTTCTAATTTCTCTAGTTTCTACTGTTTAACATAGCAATGTCATCTGAATTCCTCTCCATTATCTCATCCAATATACTTGAATAATTGTTCAACCTTTTCATCATGTCTATACCCCTCCCTGTCCAAGAAGGAAACCATGCCCGGACAATATCTTGTTTATAGAACAATTCCCTTTTGTTGTGGTGTTTGAGGGGGTATTTGGGGTGTATACTGGCCTCTAGATTTGCACATTGAAATGTTAAATATTGACCTACTACAAATGGAGGAGTTAGTCTGTGTATCATTCCCTAAATTAAAACACCAATCGGGAAATGACTTTTACCTGCTATTGGAAAGGTAACAGTGTTATTTATGTACAGAATGGATATGTTAGTTAAGACAGGAAGAGTCTCGTTGAGGAAGGAGGAGATATTTAAAGGTACAGCCAAAAGGGAATTCGGGCAGTACTAGGATGTAATTTGCTACATATCCAACATTCTTCATACCCTGATTTTTTTTTTTTTTTTTGAGCATAAGCATACTTAAATTTTAGCAAAAGCATCTTATCAGTAAAACTATCTCCAATCTCTCTCTCTTTATTGTAGCTTGTGTCACTGTAATGTTCGTGTGTGTGTGTGTGTGTGTGTGTGTGTGTGTGTGTGTGTGTGTGTGTTCCCACAGATACTTTTAAATGCACCCAAATCTTCAGGGTGGTAGATACAGTTAGTGATGATCCAGGTGGGCAGGAACACTATCAGAGAGATCAGGATCAGGAGGCAAAATGCCTTGCCAGAAGTCTGTGGTGAAATAAGCGAGGTCATCTTCTCTGGCCGGACCTGCTTTCCCAGGAACTCCTCCTTCATCTGCTTGGACTTCTGCTTGAGGGCCTCCTTTATCCAAGGTCTCCTTCCTGCTCCTGGGGCTTTGGGCAACCTTTTTTTTTTACTCAGCTGGCATGGGTCCAGGACTGGCAGTTTTCCACTAGGATGGCTGTTCTGGTCACTGCAACCACTGTGGTAGGAGGTCCAAAGGGATACTCTTGCTTCTTATTTCTGTTCAGCTGTTGGACCACCATGGTGTCTCCCACCTTGAAGGGGTGAGTAGCTTCCTGTGAAGAAAAAGGAGAGGTGCGAGCAACATTTCTTTCCACTGTATCCAATGTTTCAACCAGTTTTCTTACATATTCTTCCTGTATTAAGTCTAAATCTCCCTTTTCTACCATTAAAGGTGATCTGGCCCATGGGGTGGGGAAAGGTCTACCCATCAAAAATTCAAATGGTGAATACCCTGTTGTTTTGGAAGGGGTCATTCTTATTTCTGCCAGGACTGCTGGGAGGACCTTTTTCCAGTTGGCAATGGTTCCTCCTGTGGCCTTTCTTGTCTTTTATTCTGTTCATTCTTTCTACTATCCCTGAGCTTTGAGGGTGGTAGGGAATGTGGAACTTCCATTCTATCTTGAGAGTTTTTACCAAGTCCCTCGCAGACCCTGGCCATGAAAGCTGGGCCATTGTCTGAGTTTATTTGAAGTGGACATCCCCATCGAATGATTTCCTGAATGAGAATCCTCACTACTGATTGTGCATCTTCTTTTGTGGTCATGAAAAGTTCGACCCATCTTGAGAATATAAAAATCTCTACTCAGAAGATCAGCAGATCCGCCGTGACCTGTATACCTGCGTGGCCTATTCTGTGGTACTGTGAGATGAAGAGTGATGCACTTGCTGCTGGTATATATGGTTTCCCCTCTTTGCAGAGAAGTCCAGTTTTTTGGATCTTTCTGCACACCCTTTTTATCCCAGTCCCCTAACTCATAATTTGAGGTATAATCCTGGAGATCTGCAAGTGACTGTTCAAATGGGGATAGGTCAGGTATCAGCATAGCCATTTGGATGTCTGTTGTCTGTGAGATAGCAGCTTGTTTAGCAGCAAAGTCAGCCAGAGCGTTTTCCCTGGCTATCTCTGTCTGCTGGCCTATATGTGCTCTGCAATGTACTATAGCCAGTGTTTTAGGTAGGTGGATAGCTTTTAGCAATAACATTACCAAAGAAGAATGTGAAATGTTCTTTCCATCTGCTGCCACAAAGCCACGCCTACTTCATATCACACTGAAGTCGTGTACCACGCCGTACCCATACTTCGAGTCAGTGTAAATGTTTACATCCTGACCTTCAAAGAGCTGACATGCTCTAGTGAGTGCAATTCAGCAGCCTGTGCTGATTGACATGAGATAGGCTTGGCCTCAAGTATAACATCTGGAAGCTGCACAACTGCATACCCTGCATATTATGTGTGATCATTTGGCCTAGAGCAAGAACCATTCACAAAAACATTCTGTGTGTCTGGTAGTGCTGTGGAAGATTAATCAGACCTGGGTGATGTGTCTCGGTGAATGAGGTTTATGCAGTCATGTTGTGGCACGACCTCATCCTGTTCTCCTTTTAATCCTAAAAGGGTGTTTAAAATTGGCACTGGGCCTGCAGTGGGAGAAGCATATTTGATGTGCAATTTTGGATTGGACAGCAAAATCACCTCATATCCGCTCAACCTCTGAGCAGACATGTGCTGTGTATGTACATTTTTCAACAGGATTGACACATTGTGGGTGGTGTGAAGTGTGGTGTCGTGTCCCAGAGTGAAAGAAGTGGCCATCTCAACCACCATTACACAGAACGCTAGAGTTCTGAGACACACGGGCATGCCCTGAACCTGCACCGGGACCATCTTTGAGAGAAAAAATAAAAACTACAGGGTGCAGTCTCCCACCATGTTCCTGGGCCAGTACTCCCGCCATGGTTCTGCAATTTTCCCTGGCAAACAAGTTATACATTTTGCCATATGTCAGGGAGGCCGAGGCTCGGGCTGGTAACCATTGCACATTTCAACATGGCAAAAACATTTAACATTTCATCAGACCATTTTACAGTTTCAGACATTTCAGAGAGGGTTGCTTGTCTCAATATATTGTCATAGAAAGAACAGTCAGGTATTCATTGGCGGCAGCAACCAATCATTCCAAGAAAGGTAAGCATGTCTTTCTTGGTAAGTGGGCGGGGCAAACTCACAAGAGCGACAGCTCTTTTTTTTTTTTTTGACTGACTTTCCTAACTCCCGGAGACAGCACAAACCCTAGGTACTCAACCTCCTGTTTACACCATTGTAACTTTTTCTTAGACACTTTGTGACCACATACATGTAACCATTTCAATAAAGATAGGCTATCACCTCAGCAGTCCTCCTCTGAAGAACTACAAATCAAAAGATCATTAACATACTGCAACAATACAGAACCATGAGGGGCAGTCCAAGGCCCGAGGGTGGCTTGGAGTACTATAGAATAGACCACAGGTCTATATAACTCTGCGGCATTCTACACCAGATAAACTAAGGACTGTATTGGTCAATCAACACAGTAAAAACAAAGAGTGGCCGTGTCTCCTCGTCTACGGGGACGGAGAAAAAGAAAATTCTTTAAATCAATCACAGCAAAATACTCTGCAACGTATGGTATGGTGGTAAGTATTGATGGCACATCAGGCACTGTTGGGGCAATCGGTACCACTAGGCTATTGATGGCCCTTAGGTCTTGTACAAACCTATAGTCAACATTTGCCTTCTTTACCAGGTTAATGGGAGTATTGTAGGGCGAGACAATTTCCCTTAAGATTCTTTCTCCAAGAAATCCTCTTTTTCTCTGTATGTAACTCCCTCTTTGTCCTTACCCCCTCCCTCTTTGTATAAGAGTTTCCCCTTTTGATTTCCTGAGAAATCATTTTGATAATATGTCTACACTGGTGTTTTGTTTAGGAATGTCAAAACATCCTGCAGCATCCTTCTCTGTTAGCTTCTGATATTTGCTGTCTTACTGTAAGTGTATGTTTAAGGCCAAGGTTGCTGAGGTATGTCTGTATTAAGAGACTGTGCATGTTATACTGAACAAATCCTGCCTCTTGTGTCCAAACGTCTATACATTTTTTCCCCAGAATTCTAACACAGATTCTGCTAACTTTTGCTTGCAAGCTGTTGTTGTGTGTCTTTATGTGATGGGGTCTTTATCTGGTTCTGGAATGTAAGGGGGAGGTGGCGGGGAACACAGTACAAGCATAGAGAAGGTTGATTTAACCCTTAAATTTACTATCCTATGACTCTGCTAAACCCATCGTGAACAATGTTTGGGCTAGGATGCTATAGGGAGCCTCGGTCCAGCCGGGGGATCTCCACAGCATGCATTTTTATTTTCATCTTTATTTTTCTTTCTAAACATTCTAAATTCTTGTAGATACTAAGTCTCTGTATGTTATTACTTTTCCTATGTTTATAACCAAACAATTTTTATTTACATTTCAAATTTTTGGCAGAGTCCCAACAGGTTCAAACAGTGCCTTAAATTGCGGTAGCACTAATGCCGCAAACAATTCCCCTCTATCAATTACAGTTAGTGAGATATTAGCACTTGAACCAGCAAAAAGCCAAATGTCCAAATTTTGCACCTAACTTCCCCTTTGCAAAAAAATGTCAGTAGCAAAAAAAATATTCAAATGGCATGTTTTAATTAAAAGTTAGCCTCACCAATTTATGTTTTACCTTAATAAAGTGTTATTAACGCTCTACCCATATTTTAATTGGTAAAAACGTCCCTTAATGTCACAATACTTCAAAGACCTGGGACAGACTTGACAAGTCTCCCCTGCTCTTCGAATAAGTGACATTACTCCCTTCACTGTCAATCCTTCTTAAAACACAAATTTATTATATAAATTAAACCTTAAAACTTGAACCCTTGGTTTACCTTCTCTAAAAAAGGGTCCCTTACTTAGTTTAGAATAACCTCCTGGGACACTGGCTACAAGATATGTCCGAGGACCAGTATAACAGACTAACAAACCAATAATAAAATCAAAACACTTTAGAAACATTTGTTAGTACATAAGAAGAAATTAACCTGGATATTCACCAATCCAGGGTTCCTTATAAACTATAAAATTCTTATTCAACTCTATACAGATAAATCAGCAGAAACTAAACACCAATAAACTTTAAAACAATAATTCTGGTATAAGACTTAGTTCTGTCAGACCACCCAATATTTTAGTTCTCTTTTTAGTTCTTTCTCTAAAATGACACTGAACGTCTGATTACTGCAAGGAAAAAAAAACATTTTTTACTCACTGAAACAATGCCAGAATCATTCTGCCAATTACAATACAAGTTATATCTTAAACTTTAGAGTCAAAGCATTCATATATAAATCATTAAAAAATAAACAGTGCAGTGGAAAAGGTCTCATCTTACCTTATAACACCCAACAAATTCCACACAGACAAACATTACACAGATTACAAATCATCCTATAACAGCTACGCAACAGGAAGATGAGCAAAGAGATTGGGTTTTGTCCGGCACACCTTATCAGACTTTTTCTTATAATTACAGTACTGTATACCTTTCCCGAAGGCTTTTTTTTTACGGTTTACCTAAAACAGTCGGCTGCAGTCTTTTTCTATGGACTTCTTCTTAAAGTCCTTAAAACCCACCCAGGGTTTTTTTATTGCTCCTCAGAGCAATTTTCTTCCCACCCAGGGCTTATCTTACTGTTTCTCAGAACATTTTCTTGAAGCCCACCCAGGGCTTATCTATCGAGGTCTAAAAGAAAAACTAATTACAGGTCCCTTAAAAGGAATCAATCTCTAAATAAATCATGGCAAGAGAAAAATAAATATAAATCAAAATCACCAGACCTATTATAATCAATCCTGGAACGAGCTCCCATTCTGTTGGCAAATGTAGATTGTCTAGGGATATTTTTAGACCCTTGATAAGTCTGCATAAGATGTACCTTACAATCCCCACAGGCCTGTGAGATTAGCCCATTGAGACAATGATAAAAAACTCTAAAAGTCTCGCCGAGCAAATCTAATCTTTATTCTTTGGTGTGAATATTTAAAGGGGGCTTTCAGAAATTAACGCCCCTTGACCGCGTCATACAAATTATCCAATAAAATACAGAAATAATTTATGACAAAAGTGAAACTAATTATTTTTAAGATATCACGTGCTTTACAGGAAACAAAACACAAAAGATAACAGGGATGTGAGAAACGAAACTAGATTACATTACACTCCTAGTAATATGTGAAATAGAGTACAGGGAAAAACACAAAATGGAAACTAAGTTTTAAAATGGATGTGGTTACGCTAAATATCCCTTCACCGTTGGTACTAAAGAAGCTGCAAAGGGAGGCTACAAACATAATTCTAGTGGATCCATTTTGGCCCAAGAGGGCATGGTTTTTAACCGTGCAGAGATGACAGTGGAACCTCACTGGGTTATTCCATTACGGAGAGACCTTCTAACTCAGGGGCCCCTTCAACAACCCAATATCGAGCATTTCAGACTGACAGCCTGGTTACTGTGAAGCAGAGTCTAAAAAGAAAAGGTTTATCTGATAAACTATTCTCAACCCTATTAACCACTTAAAGACCGAGTTTCTTTCTGAGATTTGTTGTTTACAAGTTAAAAACTGTTTTTTTGCTAGAAAATTACTTAGAACCCCAAACCATTATACATTTTTTTTCTAACACCCTAGAGAATAAATTGGTGGTCATTGCAATACTTTCTGTCACACCGTATATGCGCAGCGGCCTTACAAGCGCACTTTTTTGGAATAAATACACTTTTTTAAATTAAAAAATAAGACAGCAGTAAAGTTAGCCCAATTTTTTTTATATTGTGAAAGATGATGTTATGCCGAGTAAATTGATACCCATGTCACGCTTCAAAATTGTGCACGCTCGTGGAATGGCGACAAACTTTTACCCTTAAAAATCTCCATAGGCGACGTTTAAAAAATTGCACAGGTTGCATGTTTAAGTTAGAGGAGCTCAGGGGCTATAATTATTGCTCTCGCTTTACCAATCGCAGCAATACCTCACATGTGTGGTTTGAGTACCATTTTTATACGCGGGCACTAGTCACTTATGCGTTCGCTTCTGCGCGCGAGCTCATCAGGACGGGGTGCGTTTAATTTTTTTTCTTATTTATTTTACCTTTTTTTTTTTAACATTTTTACAGTTTTCTTTTTTTTTTTTTAAATTGTGTCACTTTCATTCCTATTACAAGGAATGTAAACATCCCTTGTAATAGAAAAAAGCATGACAGGACCTCTTAAATATGAGATCTGGGGTCAAAAAGACCTCAGATCTCATATTTACATTAAAATGCAATAAAAAAAATTGTCATTTAAAAAAATGGTCCTTTTAAGAGCTATGGGTGGAAATGATGTTTTGACGTCGCTTCCGCCCTGCAGTGATATGGAGACGGGTGGGGACCATCTTCCCCCTCACTCGTCTCCATACCCAGCAAGGGGACAGACACGATCGCCTCTGCCGCTGCTGACTGCTCCGGTAAGCGGCGGAGGGCACTGGATCGCGGTGGGAGGACCCCCCGCCGATAAAAGTGATCTCGTGGCGAATCCACTGCAGAGACCACTTTTATCTTGTAGCGGACTGCCCACTGAAAAGGAGGATACTGGAGTTATGGCAGCTAGCTGCTGCCATAACAACGATATCCTCCTTCAAAGTCATCACGTAAAACTACGGTGGGCGGTCTTGAAGTGGTAAATAGCCAAAAAAATTTTACCAGGGCAATTTACTTTAAAACATAGAAATGTTTCAATTCCTGGTGTGCGACTAAAGTTTTTCAACCACCACTAGAATTCCTCCATGAGGGAATGGAGAAGGGGTTGGTGGCTAGTACTTTAAAGGTCCAAGTGGCCACTCTATCGGTATTCCTGGAGAGACAGCTATCTCAGGATTCGCTTATTATAAGTTTTTTTTTAAGGCACTGGCCAGAGCTAGGCCAGTACCTTCTTTTTATGTTTTGTTTTTTTTTTGTTTTTTTGTTTTTTTTTTTACGAAATGGGACCTATCATTGGTATTACAGGTTTTGACGAAAAAATCCTATGAACCTCCGGAGGAAGCGACAATCAGATTTTGGTCGCTCAATTAACACTTTTAGTGGTGGTTACATCAGCTAGGTGGGTGAGCAAACTGCAAGCCCTGTCTATCATTGAACCATTTTGTTATATATTTCCAGACCGGGTAGTGCTAAAAACTGACCCGGGTTTTCTAATAAAGGTTTCAACAGTATTTCATAGGGCACAGGAAATAATTCTCCCAACCTTTTGCCCTACACCATCCAGCACTAGGGAGAGAACCTTCCATAGCCTGGATGTGTATACTGCATCTAGAAGTCACAAGAGGATTCAGAAAATCAAATTCACTGTTTATATTATTCTCAGGCCCATGTAAAGGATACAGTGCTTCTAAAAACACCATAGGAAGATGGCTATGAATGGCCATCAATGAAGCCTACAAAGCTTCAGGGGTAGATCCTCCCGCAGGGGTAGTGGCCCATTCAACATGGGCAGTAGCAACATCCTGGGCGGAATGAGCAGAGGCTTCTCTGAGTTGGATCTGTAAAGCGGCTACGTGGACAAGCTTTTCCACCTTTACCCGCCACTACAGGTTGAATTTGCTTTCAGCATCGGAGCAATCATTTGGCAGGAAAGTCCTGCAGGTGGTGGTCCCACCCTAAAGTAAGTACTCTCTTATCTCCAGGTGCTGCCCTGAAAGATGAAGGAAGAAAACCTTAGTTAGAATTACTGGTAATGGTATTTCTATGAGTCTTTCAGGATATTGTGCCGATGACCCACCCTAATTGTGTTATAAAATGTGGTGTTATTGCTATGTTCTGCTTATCTAATTTCAGCATGGCTGGAGGTACTCTATGAACAACTGAGGCCATGTTGGAATTGTTTGGTCTATAAAGAAAACTTACTGCAGTTTCCTGGGAAAGTGGGTGGAGCTGTGCTCTCTAGGTGCTGTCCTGAAAGACTCCTAGAAATACAGTTACTAAGGTTTTTGGCCGGCAGTTATTTTCCCGGAGCCACAGCCCCCATTTTACCTTCACTTTTGGAGACATCCTGCATTTGCCATGCTCAGTGGCCATTTTCCCTAAGACCAAGTGCCAGTATGGGCTGAAAGAGCTGGCTCAGGGTGGTCATGAATCGCCATTTTCTTGTAGCCCGCAGCAGCCTTCCCTTGGCTTCTGAGGGTCAGAGGATGTGGGAGTGGTCCCTAGCACCAGGTGGTGCAGTCCTGAGTGGTACACAGTGGCAGAGACACATTGCTGACTTCTGGTAGCATATGGCAGCCTGTGGTGAGTCTTCCCCTGGTATCCCTCTCTGATGGGCAGCCTGGGGGTGGTCTCTTTCCTTTACCTTGGGGTCCCTAGTTGCAGCAGCACCTGTCAGGTAGTGCTGTCCCTATGGAGTCTCAGGAGCTTGCTACCCCCTGGACGCCCTCCTGATGGTGGCAGTCCTGTTCCTGTAGACATGCTGATGGATAATCTCACTTGTGGATGTGGCTGTCACATGTCAGAGCCTGACATGTAGAAGGAGGCCTCTCATACAGCCCTGGCTCTAAGCATACTGATGTTGCTACAGTGCCCATGATAGCATGGGGGGAAACCTCCCTTCCCTGTTATGGTGCTCTCCACCAGCGTGGTTAACGGCTCCTAAGCATTCCAACATCAGGCATCTGTTTCTCAAGTTTTTTTGTAAACCACTGTAAAATCCCTTTATCTGAGTTCAACACAGCACCCACCTCTCTATGAAGTTTTCTCCTTGACACTGCTTGTGACTGACTGGAGGCCTATAGCAGAGAGGGAGTTTTATACCCAGAGAGGACTGCCCATAGGAGGTGCCAAAGTTTTTTTCTACCAAGTGTCCTACTTCTGTAGGTGGGGCTATAAAACCCTGTATGGTCATGGATAATGAAGAAGATGCTGTGTCCATCAATGAACTCAGAAAAAAGGATTTTATGATGAGTAACAAAAAATCTAAATTTTTGCATACTTCATGTTATTTGTGCATCAAATAGTAACGGATTTGTTTTTTTTCTATGCATTGAACCTGCATTGATGAAAGCAGTTCAACACAGCTCACCTGTTATGATGTGAATGAGCCCCAGTCTTCATAGTCTGGGTACAGGTGCACTTTAAAGTGGTTGTAAACCTCTAAAATGAAAAAAATAACAAAGGATATCCCTCTATAGTGTGTACTTGCTTCAGTCCAAAGCACTTAGCGTGATTTCTGTCTGCTGTCTCAGGCTGGGTTCACATATGAGCCGCATGCGGCTCACAGCAGGGGTCAGGTTTGTCCTTCTTGGTTCACCATTTCAGGTCTGATTTCAGCCCAAATTTTGGGCTGAATTCGGACCTGAAATGGACCAAAAGACACACAGTGTTCTTCTGCAAATCGTACCGGACCCACAGTGGAGATATGTGAACCGGCTCTAAAGAGATCCAGTCACAATCTCCTGCTAATGCGAATTCTCCACCCCAATTCGCAATGGTGTGAACTGAGCCTCATTCCTCTTCTATCTGCATCAATCACTTCTGACAGTCTCTAACTTGATACCACAGAATCCCAGCAGATTACCCCACCCCCCATTAACACACCTCAGCTGTTTATGTGTCCCTATGTGTTTGTGGAGAGGGGGTGCTTACTCTATCCATTCAGGTCTCAAATTGCAGTCAGCTATTCTTTCTATGCTGTGTCATGCTGTGACATCAGATTCCTACCCCCTTCCTGCTGGAACTGAGAAAAAGCATTTGTTCTGTGTGCTATAGAAGGCTGTAGAGAAGAGAGGGCAGAAGATAAACAGGTACAACTTATATAGGAAGATTTGTTTAATATCTGTGTATACGTAAGAGTTTACAACCACTTTAAGCTTATATTTATCTTATAAAGGTGTGTTATATGATTCAACGAGAGAGAGAGGGAGAGATTTAAGTAGAATCTGCTAAATGAACAAAAATATATTGCTTAAAGGAGAAGTATGGGAATACAAAAATAGGCAGTACAGGTTACCCTCATGCCTACATTGCATTTCTTTCTTTCCCCAGTCCTTTAGTTTTTGCAGTACAGTCTTTTGAAGAGTCCAGAATCAGCCTCTAACATTCTCTCTCAGTTCAAAAGTTTCTAGGGGGTAGATGCTGCTCCTCAATCCAGCCCCTCCTTCAGTCCCTCATTCTCTTGGATGTGTGGGTGTGTTTGGTGAAGAGGTGAACACCCAAGCTGCTATCTAGATCGAGCACGTTCTTCACATGCCTCTGTTTCCATTACAGCATGGACCAGTACATAGGAGGTGTGCAGGGGAGAGGGAAACTGAGCACTCCCCCACATCTAAAGTGAAATATTCCTGTTTAGACCCCAGATATATCCCTAGAGTCTCCTTTAGCCTAGGTTCACATTGGAATGATTTGGCATGCAATTTGACATGTCAAATCACATGCCAAATTGGCAATGGCACCGTCTGAATTTGTGGCAACACACTGATCACCAAAAGTAGTTTCTGACTTTGGGTGCGATTTTCCATTGACATTTGTGCAGCAACCCGCACAGATGTCTCCGAAGTCAGGACTGACATGCGGGAATGAAATTGTGCGAGTTCAGCTGAACTTGTATGATTTCATTCTGGCTATCAGTGTCAACCTATGCTTATTGTACATAAAAAATCATCCCTCTGCCCCTGATCCCATCCCCAACCGTCATCCCTCTGCCACTGATCCCATCCCCTACCGCCATCCCTCTGCCACTGATCCCATCCCCTACCGCCATCCCTCTGCCACTGATCCCATCCCCCACTGATGTTATCCCTCTGCCACTGATGTCATCCCTCTGCCACTGATGTCATCCCTCTGCCACTGATGTCATCCCTCTGCCACTGATGTCATCCCTCTGCCACTGATGTCATCCCCCCACCGCCATCCCTCTGCCACTGATGTCATCCCCATCCTATAGTCACCTCAAGTAGGGGTCTTTTATTATGTATATATATTTATATATATATGTTTATGTACATTTTTCCTCATATTGTACTCTTTGTTCTATCTTCATTATGCTAGTCTATTCAAGTCTAGTTTTTACACACTTTGTGATTCAATGATTTTATCTGGTGTGTTTAATTGCTATATATGTTGGTCAGCCAATCAAGCCAGGCTCTTTTTGTTGCATCACTTTTAGATGGAGCATTTAAATAGCTCAGGTTTGTACCACCACTGATGTCATCCCTATCCCCCCATCACCACTACCACCACTGATTTTATCCCTATCCCCCATTATCACCACCGCCACTGATGTCATCCCTATCCTCCCATCACCACCACTGATGTCATTCCCCCACCACCGCCACTGATGTCATCCCCCCCACCACCATCCCTCTGCTACTGATGTCATCCCTATCCCTCAGTCGCCACTGATATCATCCATTTCCCCCTCACCATGGCCACTGATGTCATCCTTTTCCCCCGTCACCACCGCCACTGATTTCATCCCTATCCCCCCGTCACCAACGCCACTGATGTCATCCCTATCCCCCTTCACCACTGCCACTGATATCATCCCTTTCCCCCTCACCACCACCACTGATGTCATCCCTATCCCATGTCACCACCGCCACTAATGTCATCCCTATCCCTCATCATTGCCACTGATGTCATCCCTATCCTCCATTACCACTGCCACTGATTTCATCCCTATCCCTGTCACCACCCCCATTGATGTCATCCCTATCCCCCATCACCACTGACATTAATGGAGGGTGGAATGGGGACAGATGGGGGGAGGGTTATGGCAGGTGTCAAGAAATTTCCCATGTTGCAAACAGCCATTGGAAACTGTAGTGCCATTTGTACTACTAAAAAATATATGAAAAACACCAGACCAAAATGTAATAATGCATTAAAGTGTTTGTTCACCAATGCCAGAAGTCTGCCAAGCAAAATAGGTGAGTTGGAAGCTTTGGTGCATGAAGTGAACTATGATGTAATCGGTATTGCTGAAACTTGGCTTCAATCCTCACATGACTGGGCTATTAATATTCCTGGCTATGCACTCTTTCGGAGAGACAGGGTAAAAAGGAAAGGTGGCGAGGTCTGTCTCTATGTGAGAAGTGATCTCAAAGCAAGTGTGAAAGAGGACCTGATTGATGGAGAGTGTGATGAGTCTGAAGCATTATGGGTGGAACTGCATATAGATGGGCGTAGTTCAAAGTTAATCATTGGAGTTTGTTATAGACCACCCAATGTTAACGAGGAGTTGGAGACTCAGCTCCTTGCACAGATGAAAGGGCTGCAAGGGCTGGGACAGTGATAATAATGGGAGATTTTAACTACCCAGAAATTGACTGGAGTAATGGCACTGCTGGGACAGTTAAAGGGCAAAAATTTATAAACCTAGTACAGGACAATTTTATGGTCCAGTTTATTGAGGCCCCAACTAGGAACGAAGCTCTGTTGGACCTGGTAATCTCAAACCATGCAGAGCTTATTACTAATGTGCAGATAAAGGAACACCTGGGTAGCAGTGACCATAACATGATTTAATTTGATGTTAGCTGTAAACAAGAAATACATAAGGGAAAGATAAAAACACTTAACTTCAAGAGAGCAAATTTTCCAAGGATGAGGGCTGCTCTCGAGGACTTAGACTGGGAGGGAATATTGGCAGTGATAAACACAGAACAGAAATGGGAATTCTTCAAAAAGACTGTTTGGGACCTCACTGCAAAGTATATTCCCATGGGCAATAAGTTTAAAAGGCTAAAAAGAAAACCTATGTGGCTCACGGTCAAAGTTAGAAAAGCTATAAACAATAAAAAAAAGAGCTTTAAAAAAATATAAAAATGAAGGAACACTAGTGTCATTTAAATGCTACAAAGAATTTAACAGAATATGTAAAAAGGAAATCAAGGGTGCAAAAATTCAAAATGAATGACAGATCGCAAAAAATAGTAGGACAAACCCCAAAAAATTCTTCAAATATATTAATAGTAAAAAGGTCAGGTCTGAGCATGTAGGCCCTTTACAAAATAATCTAGAGTGGGTGACTGGGGACAAGGAGAAGGCTAATTTATTAAATACTTTCTTCAGCTCTGTGTATACAAAAGAGCATGGGGAGGTTCATGTCCATAATGGGGGTGGTATTGACACAGCCCCCAATGATCCACAATGGCTCAAAAGGGATATGGTCCAGAAATATTTAGACAGAATAAAGGTGGATAAAGCACCTGGACCTGATGGCATCCACCCATGGATCCTAAAAGAATTGAGCTCTGTAATTTCAAAGCCATTGTATCTAATTTTTAGGGACTCATTAATGACGGGAATAGTACCGCTGGATTGGCGCAGGGCGATCGTGGTGCCTATATTTAAAAAGGGATCAAAGTCTTTACCAAGTAACTATAGACCTGTTAGTTTAACTTCTATAGTCGGGAAGATACTGGAGCGTTTAATAAAAGACCACATAGACGAGTTCTTGCTGGAAAAAAACATTTTAAGCAACAGACAGCATGGGTTCATGAAAGACAGAAGTTGTCAGACAAACCTGATTTCTTTTTATGAAGAGGTAAGTAAAACCTTGGACAGAGGGGTGGCTGTGGACGTGGTTTATTTGGATTTTGCAAAAGCGTTTGATACAGTTCCGCACACACGGCTCATGTGTAAGTTAAAGTCTACAGGCTTGGAAATATCAGTTTGTAAATGGATAGAAAACTGGCTAAAAGACAGAATTCAGAGAGTAGTGGTTAATGATTCTTACTTTGAATGGTCTAAGGTTATCAGTGGTGTACCCCAAGGTTCAGTGCTGGGACCCTTACTCTTTAATATCTTTATAAATGATATTGGGTCTGGGATCAAAAGTAACATTTCTGTCTTTGCAGATGACACCAAGCTATGCAGTGGAATAACGTCCTTACAGGATGTCTCCAATTTACAAGCCGACCTCAATGCACTGTCTAATTGGGCGACTATGTGGCAGATGAGGTTTAATGTTGAGAAATGTAAAGTTATGCACTTGGGGGCTAAGAATATGCATGCATCATACCAGGGCCGTCTTTAATATTGATAGGACCCTGGGCAAAAAATTTTTGGGCCCTCCTCCTCCAGGAAATTTCGCTCTCCACCTGCTTTGAGACATACAATAAAACGCAGCTAGACTCAAAATCAGTTTACTGAATCAGATCAGACAGCGATTGCGATTGGTTGCCAGAGGTTACAGTGTATCATTACCACTGCTAGAGGTTACAGCACATCATTTCTGCTTGTTGATTGATTGCTAGAGATTACTGTACATCAATACTGCTCACTGATTGGTTGCTATAAGTTACTGCACATCATTACTGCTTACTGATGGGTTGCTGGAGGTTACAGCACATCATCTCCTCACTGCCTGCACACCATGGACTGGGGAGGTGAGGGGGCCCATTGATATACAGAAAA
This sequence comes from Lithobates clamitans, assembly GCA_037952925.1. Lineage (NCBI taxonomy): Eukaryota > Metazoa > Chordata > Amphibia > Anura > Ranidae > Lithobates > Lithobates clamitans. The sequence continues at coordinate 1,657,373 of JBBGZY010001372.1, forward strand.
CTCCTAGGGATCCTAGGACTCCTGGCAGGGCCGTCTTTAATATTGATTGGGCTCTGGGCAAAAAAATTCTTGGGCCCCCCCCCATGCAGTTTTGCTCTCCACTTGCTCTGAGACATACAATAAATAACAGCTAGACTCAAAATCAATTTAATGAATCAGATCAGACAGTGATTATGATTGGTTGCCAGAGGTTACAGTGTATCATTACCACTCACTGACTGGTTGCTAGAGGTTACAGCAAACATTTTGGCTCACTGATTAGTTGATAGAGGTTACAGCACATGATTTCTGCTTGTTGATTGGTTGCTAGAAATTACTGTACATCAATACTGATGACTGATTGGTTACTGCACATCATTACTGCTTACTGATTGATTGCTAGGTTACAGCACATCATCTCCTCACTGCCTGCACACCATCGACTGGACCTTGCTCACCTGTGCACCCTAAACTGTAATTCCTTTTCTGCCTACCTCTGCACATCCCATACTACCCTCCGCCCACTAATTTGCTTACCTTTGTAGAATAGGCAGATGGTGGGCTTAATGACCACAGTTGTAGGCAGGACTTTGAAGCATGCCCCCTTATCTCCCCAGTGGGTAGCATTCAGTATAGGTGATGGTGGATATGACCTCAGGGGGACATGATATACATATGAATACCACCTCTGTTTACATAGAATGCTGCCGGTCTGCCACCATTTACATAAAAATGCTGATGCTATTTACATATCAGTGTCGGTATTTACATATAAACACAGGGTCTGCACGTGAGTCATCTGTACACAACAGCAAGGCAGAGCTGGGCAGCATTAATAACAGAACTTCACACTAAGATATTAGGACACAGCATGAGATTAAAACATCAAGGGATGAGGGAATTTAAACTGGGATAGTTGGCAAGTATGAGGCAGCTGCTTTGGGCCCCACAACAATGACAGGGCCCAGGGCAGCTGCCCCTTTTGCCCTGCCTTAAAGACGGCCCTGCATCATACATGCTAGGGGGAGTACAACTGGGGGAATCTGTAGTGGAGAAGGATCTGGGGGTTTTGGTAGATCATAAGCTCAATAATAGCATGCAATGCCAAGCTGCGGTTTCCAAAGCGAGCAAAGTTCTTTCTTGTATTAAGAGAGGTATGGACTCCAGAGAGAGATATCATTTTGCCCCTGTTCAAATCATTAGTAAGACCTCATCTGGAATATGCAGTTCAGTTTTGGACACCAGTTCTCAAAAAGGATATCGGGGAACTGGAGAAAGTGCAGAGAAGGGCAACCAAACTGATAAGAGGCATGGAGGAGCTCAGCTATGAGGAAAGATTAGAGGAACTGAATTTGTTCACTCTTGAGAAGAGGAGAATAAGGGGGGATATGATCAACATGTTTAAATATATAAGGGGTCCATATAGTGAACTTGGTGTTGAGTTATTCACTTTACGGTCAACACAGAGGACAAGGGGGCACTCTTTACGACTGGAGGAAAAGAGATTTCATCTCCAAATATGGAAAGGTTTTGTTCACAGTAAGAGCTGTGAAAATGTGGAATAGACTCCCTCCAGAGGTGGTTCTGGCCAGCTCAGTAGATTGCTTTAAGAAAGGCCTGGATACTTTCCTAAATGTACATAATATAACTGGGTACTGACATTTATAGGTAAAGTTGATCCAGGGAAAATCCAATTGCCTCTCTGGGATCAGGAAGGAATTTTTTCCCCTGCTGTAGCAAATTGGAGCATGCTCTGCTGGGGTTTTTTGCCTTCCTCTGGATCAATTGTGGGTATAGTATTGGGTATATTGGATTGTACGGTTTTTTTTTTTTTTTTTTTTTTTTTTTTTTTATGGTTGGACTGGATGGACTTGTGTCTTTTTTCAACCTGACTAACTATGTAACTATGTAACTATCCCCCCATCACCGCCACCACTGATGTCATCTCTATCCCCCTGTCGCCTCCACCACTGATGTAAACCCTATCCCCCTTCACCACCACCATTGATCTCATCCCTATCCCCCCATCACCACCGCCACTAATTTCATCCCTATCCCCCGTCACCACCACTGATGTCATCCCTATCCCCCCTTCACCACCACTGATTTCATCCCTATCCCCCCATCACCACCACCACTGATGTCATTCCTATCCCCCGTCACCACCACTGATGTCTCCCCTATCTCCTGTCACCACTGCCACTGATGTCATTCCTATCCTCTGTTGCCACTGATGTCATCCCTATCCCTGTCACCACCACCGCTGATGTTATCCCTATCCCCCTGTCACCACCACCACTGATGTCCTCCCTATCCCCCCGTCACCACCACCACTGATGTCATCCCTATCCCCTCGACACCACCACCACTGCTGTCATCCCCCCACCACCATCCCACTGCCACGGATGTCATCGCTTTCCCCAGTCACCACCACCACTGATGTTATCCCTATCCCCCACCTCCACCACCACTGATGTCATCCCTATCCCCATCATCACCGTCACTGATGTCATACCTATCATACTTCACCATTGCCGCTGATGTCATCCCTATCCCCATCACCACCACCACTGATGTCATCCCTACCCCCATCACCACCACTGATGTCATCCCTCTTCCTGGCCCAAAAACAACCACCATTGATGTCATCCCTATCCTCCCGTCACCACTGCCACTGATTTCATCCTTATCCCCGTCACCACCACCACTGATGTCATCCCTATCCCCCCATCACCGCCACCACTGATGTCATCTCTATCCCCCTGTCACCCCCACCACTGATGTAAACCCTATCCCCCTTCACCACCACCATTGATCTCATCCCTATCCCCCCATCACCACCACCACTGATGTCATCCCTATCCCCTGTCACCACCGCCACTGATGTCATCCCTATCCCCTCACCACCACTGATGTCATCCCTATCCTCCCCTCACCACTGCCACTGATGTCATCCCTATTCCCCGTCACCACCACCACTGATGTCATCCCTATTCCCCGTCACCACCACCACTGATGTCATCCCTATTCCCCGTCACCACCGCCACTGATGTCATCCCTATCCCCTCACCACCCCTGATGTCATCCCTATCCCCCATCACCACCACTGATATCATCCCTATCCTCCCCTCACCACTGCCACTGATGTCATCCCTATCTCCCCTCACCACCACCATTGATGTCATCCCTATCTCCCCTCACCACCACCATTGATGTCATCCCTATCCCCCATCATCACCACCACTGAAGTCATCCCTATCCTCCCCTCACCACCACTACTGATGTCATCCCTATCCCCACCACCACCACTGATGTCATCCCTATCCTCCCCTCACCACTGCCACTGATGTCATCCCTATCCCCCCCATCACCACCATTGATGTCATCCCTATCCACCCATCACCACCACTGATGTCATCCCTATCCCCATCACCACCACTGATGTCATCCCTTTTCCTGGCCCCAAAACAACCACCATTGATGTCATCCCTATCCTCCCGTCACCACTGCTACTGATTTCATCCCTATCCCCCGTCACCACCACCACTGATGTCATCCCTATCCCCCGTCACCACCGCCACTGATATCATCCCTTTCCCCCTCACCACCTCCACTGATGTCATCCCTATCCCTGTCACCACCGCCACTGATGTCATCCCTATCACCACCGCCACTGATGTCATCCCTATCCCTATCACCACCGCCACTGATGTCATCCCTATCCCCTGTCACCACCGCCACTAATGTCATCCCTATCCCCTATCATTGCCACTGATGTCATCCCTATCTTCCATTACCACCGCCACTGATTTCATCCCTATACCTGTCACCACCCCATTGATGTCATCCCTATCCCCCATCAACACTGATGTCATCCCTATCCCCCATCACCACTGATGTCATCCCCATATGCCCCATCAAAACTGATGTCATCCCTATTCCCCAACACCACTGATGTCGTCCCTATCCCCCATCACCGCCACCACTGATGTCATCCCTATCTCCCTCTAACCGCCACCACTGATGTAAACCCTATTACCTTTCACCACCACTGACATCATCCCTATCCCCGTCACCACCACCACCACTGATATCATCCCTATCCTCCCCTCACCACTGCCACTGATGTCATCCCTATCCCCCGTCACCACCACCACCATTGATGTCATCCCTATCCCCATCACCACCACCACTGATGTCATCCCGATCCTCCCCTTACTACCACCACTGATGTCATCCCTATCCCCCATCACCACCACTGATGTCGTCCCTATCCCCTGTCACCACCGCCACTGATGTATCCCTATTCCTATCACCACCACTGATGTCATCCCTATCCCCTGCCACCACCACCACTGATGTCATCCCTATCCCCATCACCACCACTGATGTCATCCCTATCCCCATCACCACCACTGATGTCATCCCTATCCCCATCACCACCACTGATGTCATCCCTATCCCCATCACCACCACTGATGTCATCCCTATCCCCCGTCACCACCGCCACTGATGTATCCCTATCCCCATCATCACCACTGAGGTCATCCCTATCCCCCATCACCACTGCCACTGATGTCATCCCTATTCCCCCTGTCACCACCACCACTGATGTCATCCCTATCCCCTGTCACCACCACCACTGATGTCATCCCTATCCCCCCATCACCACCACCACTGATGTAATCCCTATCCCCCATCACCACCACCACCACTGATGTCATCTCTATCCACTCCATCACCACCACCGATGTCCTCCCCATCCCCTGTACTCCTATACTGTCCCATCATCCCCATCCCCTGTACTGCTATACAGTCCCATCATCCCCATCCCCTGTACTCCTATACACTCCCATCATCCCCTATACTCTTATACAGTCCCGTCATCTCCATCCCCAATACTCCTATACAGTCCCATCATCCCCATCCCCTGTATTTCTATACAGTCCCATCCTCCCCATCCCTTGTACTCCTATACAGTCCCATCATCCCCATCCCCTGTACTCCTATACAGTCCCATCATCCCCATCCCCTGTACTCCTATATAGTCGTATCATCTCCATCCCATGTACTCATATATAGTCCCATCATCCCCATCCCCTGTACTCCTATATAGTCCCATCATCCCCATCCCCTGTACTCCTATACAGTCCCATCATCCCCATTCCCTGTACTCCTATACAGTCCCATCATCCCCATTCCCTGTACTCCTATACAGTCCCATCATCCCCATCCCCTGTACTCCTATACAGTCCCATCATCCCCATCTCCTGTACTCCTAGAAGTGTAAAACCAGGCTAAGCATATGTACATGGAAGGCTCCATCAACCCAGTCACATAGAACTATCTGAATAGCCAATAAAATTATAAAATCACAATATTAGCTCTAATTGTTTTACAGTAAATGCAGGCAATGCTGACAAAGCCAGTGTTGTATTATACTTTCAAAATGTATTATTTGCATTATAATTTTAGCAGGAAGGTAGAATATAACACACTATACAGAGCACTATCACTGACTTCTACTCTTCTGACTAATGCCTGCTGCTTTTTTGAATGTGTGCAGAGACTGTTCTGTCTGCAACAGGGAGGAGGGAGGGGGAGGAGGTGAGGAGGAGAACAGGAGAACAGCTCTGTGTGTTGTGTTTAGTCTCGGGAATGAAAAGAGAGCCCAGAGCCGATGTCATCACATAGATGACAGGTAGGGGGTGGATCCAGACTCCTCATTGTCAGTATGACACTGAAAGAAAGTCTGTAGACCCTCCCACAGGTAATTAACTCTATTTTAACAGAAACTGAGAGGGCAGGAACGATTTGTAGATACTAGCAGCTCATAGGGATTAGGATTAAGCAGAAAAAAGGAAACCCATACTTCTCTTTTAAACAACCAAGGAAAATCAGGTTCAAGGCCCAAGACAAACAATCAGACTCTAACCTTTTTACCATCACTACCATACATATTATAGCCATGGCAGTGGTGTCACTAGGGTTGGTGTCACCCAGTGTGAAAAAAATTGGTGTCACCCCCTCCACCAACTATAGTCCCCCTTCAGTACAGACCACCCTCCCTCAGTACAGACCCCCCTCCATTAAATACAGACCCCCTTTCCTCAGTATAACCCCTCATTAAGTATAGACACCCCCACTAAGTACAGAGCATAGATCTCCCTTAGTGCAGACCCCCTTCTATAAGCATAGACCCCCCTCAGTGCAGACTCCCCTCCATCAGCATAGAACCCCTCAGTATAGACCCCCCCTCAGTGCATACCCCCCTCCATCAACATAGACCCCCTCTCCACTTGTGCTAGTAGTCCCCTCTCTCCCCTCCCATAGCACCCCCAGGTCATTATACATATATATAGCTGTGTCCAGCTCCCAACCCCCCTCCCTCGGTTATCAGACCAGCACAGGCCACTAGACATATACACTCCTCCCAGTCCCACACTAGCTCTCAGGTATAACTGGGTGGCGTGCTGACACCATGGCAACCCCCACCTCACCTTGGGCTGGTGGCAGTCACCCCCTCAATGTAAGCTGACACCCTCCCACCCATTACAGCACCAGCTCAGGGCCAGGGCAGGGCAGGCGGCTAGTTAAACTGTAGTACATCCATCCCAGTCAGCAGCTGGAGTGGAGAGAACAGTGTGCAGCTGCTCCACCAAGGTGGAGATAGTGACACATGTGATGGGCTCAGCAGCAGGGAAGTAGGAGGAGGAAGGACACAGACCAGGGCAGTGCGGCTGCGGCGCTGGAGATGTTCCAGCCGGGACATAAAAAAAACAAGGCTTTACTCACCCTCGGGAGAGTCGGGATGGTGTCACCCCTCTAGCAGGTGTCACCCGAGTGTGGACTGCACCCCTGCACCCCCTAGGAAAGCCACTGAGCCATGGCAGTGGGGGTTTACACAAACTTCAGTGGCTGCAGCCCCCGGGAGTGTGTGTAAATCTGACAATACAGCTGTTATTGGTCAGATGGAAGTGATCTGATGACTGTGTGGCTGCCCAATCATTTCCACACACCCCAATAAGTGCCAATCACCCCCGCACATACCCCTGCCATGCTTTTACTTTTAAGCCTTGTACACACAGTATGATTGTTGGCCAATAGAGTGTCTGATTTTTGTCAAAGGGGCGTGTGCCAGGATCTTGTCTTGCATACTAGCATTACACAATTGTCGTGCCACAAACATGAACGTAGTGACATACTACAAGGAATTTCAGCTCTTGAGCGCCACCCTTTGGGCCCCTTCTGCAAATTTCGCCTGCTGAAAATTTACTAGCCTGTCATCCAACATTTGTTAGCTGAAAATTGTTAAACAATTGTCTAAAGGAGCATACTAATGGTGAGAGTTTAGGACAACAGTCTGTCAACAGACAATCCCCTTCCAACAATGGAACCGTGTGTACGTGGCTTAAGGGACTGTGACACAGAGAGACCTTGGATGAGGTATTCAGGATGAGCACTTCTATAGTGAATTATGGTGTTTCTGTCATTAGGATTTGTGTAAAGTTAGCTGTTCAGTTTTTTTGATCATTTAATCAAAAACAGGTAATTCTGTGTGTGAAATGTCAGGGCTGAATACGGAATACGGTGAATAAGGTTACACATTCAGAGAGCAATGACAAACACATCATCTACATATATAGTGTACCCACATATAGACAATGATGTAAATAGAGCAGAAGAACAGATTAAATGTTCTCATAAAAACCTCACAAATAAATGAATAAACGCTGATACAGCAGAACCGCCCATAGCTATGCCTTTAACCATTTCCAGTCCTGGCCAATTATATTTTTCACCTACATGAAAAAAAATCATACATTTTTGCTAAAAAATTACTTGGAACCTCCAAACATTATATATTTTTTAAGCAGAGGCCCTAAATAATAAAATGGTGAGTGTTGCATATTTCTATGTCACACAATATTTGCGCAGCAGTATTTCAATTGTATTTTTTTGGATACAATACATTTTAATGAATTTTAATGTGCAAAAACAAAATATAATACCCAGTTGCTTGGTAAAGTATAAAAGATGATGTTACGCTGCATAAATATTTACCAAACACGTCGCACTTTAAAATTGCGTACACCCATGGAACAATGCCAAACTATGGTACCTAAAAATCTCCATAGGTGACACTTTAAAAGCCTTTACAGGTTACCAGTTTAGAGTTACATAGGAGGTCTGGTGTTAGAATTATAGATCTCACTCTGACGTTGCTGGCAATACTTCACATGTGTGGTGAAATTGATGTTTACATATGTGTGCGGGAATGTGTGCACATGTGTGCCTTTGCATGTGAGCACAGGGAGACGGGGTTCTTTAAAAACTACTTTTTATGGGGGCGTGGCTAGCCGGTGGAGACGATGGTCGCATGCTAATACAGCTCCGCAGCATCCTGGGCTTAAACGGGTGAAAACAGCGACACGGAGCCTCGTTTCACAGATCCATACACCGGACCCACAGTGGACACACTCCCGGATGCCTTCCCACAAACGAAAGGAGCCCACGAAGCCAAGAAAGATGATAGACTTTCTTATACAGCCGCGCCATCTCCCTATCCAAGATGGCGCCGGCAGACATGCAGGAGAGCTGCGCGGCCTCGGCACACAGCACGGACGAGACGGAAGACAAGACTCTGGCCGCTCATACGGAAACAGATTACAGGGACAAGGTCAGTACCCTCCACCTCCCTCTGCATCTTCCAACCCTGCAAAAAGTATGCAGAAAATGTCTTCGGCCTGTGCAGACACAGCAGATATCAGTGGATTTGAATCCTCCCTGGATGATACCAGGGAACTACAGGAATCCATTATAGACTTCCCCACACAAAATCAGCCGGTACTAGATACCACACTTAAAGACATGCTAGTATCTTTGCGTTCAACCTTACATGCTGATATATTGGAAATAACACAGCAATTCAAATCAGAGGTGGCAGCTGTAGACTCAAGGGTATCCCACATTGAATCTAAGATGGGCAAATTTGCATCCACCTTTAACGATATGGTGGACGCTCATACCGACAGGGATGAGGAAATCACAGCTATCAAAACAAAAATGGCCGATTTAGAGGACAGATCAAGACGCAATAACGTCAAAATCAGGGGAATCCCTAAATCGGTCAAACCCCCAGAATTAAAGGAATACTTCACAAATCTTATGAGAGCTGCACTTCCAGAAGTACCCCTGGAGGACTTAATCATAGACCGAATACACCGCCTTCCAAAACCCAGAAACATACAAGAACATCTCCCCAGAGATACAATAGTTCGTATCCACTTTTCCACATCAAGGACCAATTCATGATGACAGTAAGAAGATGAGAAAACCTCCCTCAAGAGCTACAAGACCTTTCTTTCTTTGCTGACCTTTCAGCTTTCACCATGCAGCAACGCAGACAGTTAGCAACTATAACGAAACCGCTGAATAACCACCGCATCCAGTACAGATGGCTATATCCGGCCAAGCTCCTGATTACCAAAGAGGGCAAATCACATGTCGTAACAAACGTCAGGGAAGGAATCCATCTCCTGAGGGACTGGCGAATTTTCAATCCAGATGACAACGGCCAGGATATGCCACACTCACTTTCATCCACCAGAGCCAGCTCAGATGCAGAAACAGGCTGAAGTACACAGTTGAAAAACAATAAGAAACCCGTTTGACCCAGGAAAATGCCACTTAGCTAACTCCTTGCTTTACCCCCCGAGTTATAGCGGAATTGTATCCGCACAGATCCCTTGCAGGATCGATAATTTTTTACAACCCTTTGTTTGTACCCTTTCTCTCTCCTCCCCTCCCTATTTTCTTTTTTGTCTACAGGAACAGAAATACGGTCATACTGATCCATCCTACTCAACATCGGAGACTTTTACTTTCAAAACTTTTATTAGTTTTACAGAGTACGGAAGAACATAAGCAAAAAAATAATACAAATCACATCAAGCTGGTGCATGACATTTCCCTGAGGGGGACTTGTATCCTAACAGTACAAAGTTTAATAGTTTATCAAACCACTATAACCAAAACTAGATCCTACTAAGCTGCTGTTATTCCTCGAAGAGAGTATAGGCCTCCTAGTTTAGTTATCTTAGCTAAGAGTGGCCTACATGAAGCTCGCCGGCACCCCTAAAGGGATCTAACTGTGCGCGGGAGAGTCTCCGTAAGCCACCTTGCCCTTATATATACCGAGGGGCCTCAGGTTCATAGATAACTTTTGTGCAAAAGCTGCAGCCTGGATATAAAACCTTCATGAGAAGTAAAAAAAATAAATAAAATTAGGAGTGAACAAAAAAAGGAATAAGACACTTGGGCTCGACAAACTAATAACCCCCTTACGGGAAATAAATTACGCCATATTCGGGGGGCTAATTCCTAGTCCCCCTATAGTGGGTAGGAGAAGAATAGTGAAAGATACGCAGAGGAGAAGACAGGGGGAAGAGATTTTAAGGTTGGACACTGGGTATGAGGGAGGTCCAATAAACTGTGCCCAGGGCTCCCAGATAGCTTTGAATTGCGCTTTTTTGTCATCTAGAATGCTCGAGAGTTTCTCTTGGGACATTATCCAGGAAACTTTGCGAATGGCTGCCTTAAAGGAAACTCTGGGCTGTTTCCAAGCTTTGGCAATGGTTAATTTGGCCCCTAGGAGGATAAAGTATATTCGTTTACAAGATTGTTTAGGAGTCTTGGGTAAGTTGTCGTTAAGTAGGGCTATGGCAGGGGTTATTGGGATTTGAATCTTCGTTATTTTACGGATCAGAGAGAATACCTTGCCCCAGAAGGGCCTCAGTCTGGGGCATTCCCACCATATGTGTGCCATGGAACCCAGGAGCTGGCATCCTCGGAAACACTGAGGATCCGCTGTTGGGTAAATTTTAGATAATTTGGCGGGGGTGAGGTACCATCTTGTTATGACCTTGATACTGGATTCAATTAGGGAAATGTTCTTAATGCCTTTGAAAGATCTATTAAATGAGCTTCTCCATTTATAAACTTCCCAGTTGAGGGCAAGATCAGCCTCCCACGCAAGCATGTAAGGAGTTTTTTGGGAGTAAAGGGCTAGTGACTGATAGATGACAGAGATTCCTCCCCTCTGTTCCAAGGAACACCCACACCATAATTCATATGGTGTAAATGAATTAAGCGGAGATTTTCCTCCTCCCCAGAGGTGGCGAAGGAAATGTCTTATTTGGTGGAATCTATAACGCTCTGAGTTTGGCATTTCAAGATGATTGATACAGAACTCAAGGGAAATAGGGTCCTCATTGGTAAAATAGTGTCCGATCCGGTACAGTCCCTTGTCCAACCACCATATAAAGGCTTTGCTGTCCATCCCTGGGGCAAAGTCTGGGTTATTGAAGATGTGTGCTAGTGGGCGACCTCTAGAGATTAAAGTGTGGTTGTTTCTAAGATTGTCCCATAATTTTAAACGCTTGTGATAGGGAAGGGGAAAGTATTGGGGGTCTCTGTCTTGGAGGAACCCAGAGGAGAAAGTCCAGGGTATAGGAAGGGGCGTCCCATCTCTCTATCTGAATCCAGTCTGGTTTTTCCACCTTAGAATAGAGTGCTGAGAGTTGGGCTAACCTGGCAGCCTGGTAATACCAGAAGAGCTGTGGCGCTTCTAAACCCCTGTGTTCTGGGAAGGAAAAGAATTCATTGCTGGAGTCTGTGACCTCCGCCCCGCATTTGGTTACTTTTCTTTGAAATTTGGTCAAGTGATCCTTATTAATGTTAATCGGGAGGGCCCTGAACAGGTAGAGGAGTCTAGGTAAAAGTGTCATCTTCACTGCGTGGATTCTCCCTAACCAGGAAATCTGCCCCTTCGATCATTTTTCCAAGTCAGATTCTAATTTGCGATACGTTTGCGGGAAGTTCATAGAATATAATTGTTCAGTTTTTTCCGTGAGTTTAATTCCTAAGTAATCGATTTAGCGGTCGTTCCACTTAAATTCGAAGGCGCTTTGGAGTGTAGATACAGTGTCCGTTTTGAGGGAGATATTTAAAGCCGATGACTTGGAATAGTTTACCTTTAGGCCTGAGATGTTAGTGAACTCCTTCAGGAGTTTGCACAAGTTTGGGAGGGACGTGATGGGGGACGTAATAAAGAGAAGCATATTGTCCGCAAATAGCCTGCATTTGTGGACTTGATTTCCACAGGCTACCCCTTGGATGTTGGGATTCGATCTAATTGCTATCGCTAGTGTCTCTATCGCCATAGCGAAAATCAGAGGGGAGAGAGGACAACCCTGTCTAGTCCCTCTTGCTATTTGGAGGGGTTTGGAGTATTGGCCTTTAATCTTATTAACGCTTTTGGGTTGGAGTAGAGAGATCTCAGAGTCCCTAAGAAACTAGTCCCAAAGCCCCACCTTTCCAGTAGGGAGAATAAATACGGCCATTCGATAGAATCGAAGGCCTTATGTAAATCTAGGGATAAGAGCATTCCTTCTTGCTTGGGGCCCCCTTCCCAATTAGATTGGAGAATGGAGACAATGTCCACCGCTCTCCTAATTTGGTCTGGACCTTGTCTCCCTGGGATAAATCCCACCTGGTCCTTGTGGACATACTGCTTAATAAAGGAGGCAAGCCGGTTAGCGAGAATTTTGGTAAGAATTTTGAGATCGTTGTTAATTAATGAAATGGGCCTATAATTCTATACTTCTTCATGATTCTTATTTGGTTTGGGGATGACAGAAATAAAGGCTGTGTTCAATTGTGAATCTAAGGGGGAACCTGATTTTTTAGAATTGAAAAATTTCGTCAAGTGGGGGGCCAATATGTCTCCAAATGTTTTATAGTAGGGAACTGATAAGAATCTGGACCCGGAGCTGAGCCAGTCTTAAGATTTTTGATGACCTCTCTAATCTCTTCTGAGAAGGGTTCATCCATTAGGTCTCTATGGTCCTTGGATATAGAGGGCAGTTGAAGGTTCGAGAAAAATGCGGTAATCAAAGAATCTCTATCTGTTTGTGTGGGTTTGTACAACTCAGAGTAAAATTCATGGAATGCAGTCATGATTTTAGTTGGGTTGGCTGTAGGTGGTTGGCCTGCTATACGTAGTTTGGGGAAAGAGTGGGTACAGAATCTGGGGGAGAGTTTAGAGGCTAGCATCGTTCCAATTTTGTCCCTTTGGCAGTAAAATTTAGCTACGCTCCACCTAATGTTTTTCGGCTTTAGCCGTTAATGCCAGGTTGAGTTCCAGTCTAATTGCATCTAATTTCTCAGAGTGCACCTTAGATGGATCTTTTTTATGGTCGGTTTTCAAAGAGATAAAGGTTTGTTCCAGTTTGTGAATGTCCATCAGTCTTTCCTTTTTAACCTGAGACGCTAGCCTGATGAGCTCACCCCTAACTGTAGCCTTATGGGCTGCCCATAGAGTTTCTGGAGAGATGTTTTCAACATCGTTTAGTCGGAAATATTCCCTAATACCATCTCCTATCATCTTAACGTTTACTGGGTCACCCAGAAGAGACTCGTTCAGTCTCCAGTAAGAGCCCCCGTTCCCTGTCAGGATGTTTCTCAATGTAAGGAGAACCAGAGAGTGGTCCGACCAAGCTATATCTATAATAGTAGCCTTGGAAGCCAGGGGATAAGATTGGTCTGAATGAGAATGTGGTCAATCCTTGCGTAGGACTGATGGGGAGAGGAGTAATGTGTAAAGTCTAGGGATGAGCCGAACACCCCCCGGTTCGGTTTGCACCAGAACCTGCGAACGGACCGAAAGTTTGCACGAACGTTAGAACCCCATTGACGTCTATGGGACTCGAACGTTCGAAATCAAAAGTGCTCATTTTAAAAACTAATTTGCATGGTATTGTCCTAAAAAGGGTTTGGGGACCCGGGTCCTACCCCAGGGGACATGTATCAATGCAAAAAAAACTTTTAAAAACGGCCGTTTTTTCGGGAGCAGTGATTTTAATGATGCTTAAAGTAAAAAAAAAAAAAAGTGAAATATTCCTTTAAATATCGTACCTGAGGGGTGTCTATAGTATGCCTGTAAAGTGACGTGTGTTTCCCATGTTTAGAACAGTTCCTGCACCAAATGTCATTTTTAAAGGAAAAAATCTCATTTAAAACTGCTGCGGGTTTAATGTAATGTCGGGTCCTGGCAATATGGATGAAAATCAGTGAGACAAACGGCATGGGTACCCCCCAGTCCATTACCAGGCCCTTTGGGTCTTGTATGGATATTAAGGGGAACCCCACACCCAAATTAAAATAAGGAAAGGTGTGGGGCCACCAGGCCCTATATACTCTAAACAGCAGTATACAGGCAGTGCAAACAAGACAGGGACTGTAGGTTTGTTGTTAAGTAGAATCTCTTTGTAATTTTGAACGGGTACATTTTTAATGTGTTTAGCTCCAGCCAAAAAATCTTTATTAAGCTTTTTGGAAAACATAGGGAAGGGTTATCACCCCTGTTACATTTGTTTTGCTGTCTTTCCTCCTCTTCAGAAGATTTCACCTCACTTTTTGTCCCAATGGATTGGAAAGCATCAGTGGAAAGGAGAAATGTTTTTCCCATATTAACTCTTACAGGAGAGAATTTCCCTTCCTAGGGGTAGATTTCATCTCACTTCCTGTTGTCTCCTTCCGTTTTCAAGTAGGAGTCGTTTGTAAGTTAGTTGTTTGAAAGTAGGGTCCTGCCCTATATACTGAGCAGAAATTTGGGCCTTAGGTGTTGCTGTGGCCACAACACTGTAAGCCCTCACAGGGCCCTGCTGTGAAATATTAGATCAAGAATTGTAATTACATGCCCCTGTTGAACAGGAGCTGAAAAATTAGGCCTTAGGCACTGGTGCTGGTGCCACAACACTGCAACCCCTCACAGACACTCTAGTTGGAACGCAGGAACAAGCCCTGCTGCAAAGTATTGCATCAAAAATTGTAATTACACGTCCCTGTTAAACAGGGGCTGAAAAATTGTGCCTTAGGCACTGGTGGTGGCGCCCAGAACCAAAAATGTTCTTACAAGCTATCAGCGTGATGATTGAGGAGGAAGAGGATAATTACTCAGGGATAGTCACTCAGCATCAGCATAGGCAGTCTTTGAAGGGATCTGAGATTTCAAAAAAAAATATTCGGTTACATCAGCATCAGGTGCTTGGTAGCTGGTGGTGATCCAAGACTGATTCATTTTTATGAAGGTCAGTCGATCGACCGAGTCGGTGGACAGACGCACCCTGTGATCGGTTACCACGCCTCCAGCAGCACTGAATGTGCGTTCCGAAAGAACGCTGGATGCAGGACAGGCCAGTAGCTCAATTGCATACTGTGCAAGCTCTGGCCAGTGATCCATCCTCAAGACCCAGTAACCCAGAGGATTTTCGGTGGGAAAGGTGTCCAAGTCTGATCTTGCCCCTAGGTATTCCTGCACCATGTAAAACAGACGCTGGCGATGGTTGCTGGAACCGATTATACCTTGGGGCTGCGGACCAAAAAATTGTCTGAACGCATCGGTCAGATGGCCACCTTCTCCATCGCTCCTTCTTTGACTGACCGAAGCCTCAGCAACATGTTGTCCAGAAACAGGAGTTTGTAACCTCCCAGTCTCTGGGAACGCGTTGCACAGACCTTTCTGCAAGGCCTCCCGAAGATGTTTCATCCTCTGCTCCCTCTGCGATGGCAAGATAAGGTCCACAACCTTACCCTTGTAACGTGGATCAAGGAGGGTTGCCAGCCAGTATTGGTCCTTCTCCTTGATACCACGAATACGAGGATCCTTACGCAGGCTTTGCAGGATCAGGGAGGCCATGCAGCGTAGGTTTGCTGAGGCATTCGGTCCGGAGTCCTCTGGGTCACTAATGACGACATGGTCCGCAGCCACCTCCTCCCAGCCACGTACAAGTCCATGTGTTTCTTGGGACTGATCCCTTAAAGACTGCTGCTGATGCTGAGTGCCAGGCTCCACCTCCATACTGACACAATCTTCCTCTTCCTCCTCCTCCTACTCCTCCTCCTCGTCCTCTTCCTGTGTGATCGGCGGGCACGCAGGAACACTGTCTGGATAAAGGGGGCCTTGAGAGCTAAGGAAGTCCTCCTCTTCCTGCCTCTGTTCTACCTTAAGTGCCCTGTCCATTATTCCATGCAGCGTGTGCTCCAACAGGTGGACAAGGGGGACAGTGTCACTGATGCATGCACTGTCACTGCTCACCATCCTCGTGGCCTCCTCAAATGGTGACAGGACAGTGCATGCATCCCTGATCATGGCCCACTGGCGTGGGGAAAAAAAAACAAGCTCCCCTGTCCCTGTCCTGGTGCCATAGTTGCACAGGTACTCATTGATGGCCCTCTGCTGCGTGTGCAGCTGCTGCAGCATGGCCAGCGTTGAGTTCCACCTGGTGGGCATGTCAGATTAGGCGGTTCTTGGGCAGGTTAAACTCCTTTTTGGAGGTCCGTCAGCCGAGCACTGGCATTATATGACTGGCGGAAATGCACACAGACTTTCCTGGCCTGCCTCAGGACATCCTGTAAGCCCAGGTACCTGCCCAAGAACCGCTGCACCACCAAGTTAAGGACGTGAGCCAAACAGGGCACATGGGTCATTTGTCCCTGTCGGAGGGCAGAGAGGAGGTTGGTGCCATTGTCGCAAACCACCATTCCTGCCTTAAGTTGGCGTGGCGTCAACCACCTCTGAACCTGCCCCTGCAGAGCTGACAGAACCTCTGCCCCAGTGTGGCTCCTGTCCCCCAAGCACACCAGCTCAAGCACCGCATGGCATCTTTTGGCCTGCGTACTTGCGTAGCCCCTTGAACGACTACGGAGCACCGCTGGTTCCGAGGAAGAGGCCATGGAGGAAGAAGAGGAGGAGGGGGTGGAGGAGAGAGGTGTGTCACAATCATTAGCATTTTGGAGGCATGGTGGCGGAACAACCTCCAACACTACTGCACCTTGTCCTGCATCCTTCCCAGCTGCCAGCAGAGTCACCCAATGCGCCGTGAAACTTAAGTAACGTCCCTGTCCATGCCTGCTGGACCATGAGTCAGCGGTAATATGCACCTTACCGCTGACCGCCCTGTCCAGCGAGGCATGGACATTGCCTTCCACATGCTGGTAGAGAGCCAGAATCGCCTTCCGTGAGAAAAAGTGGCGTTTGGGTACCTGCCACTGAGGAACCGCACATTCCACAAACTCACGGAAGGGGGCAGAGTCTACCAACTGAAAAGGCAGCAGTTGAAGTGCTAGCAATTTTGCCAAGCTAGCATTCAACCGCTGGGCATGTGGATGGCTGGGAGCAAACTTCTTTCCGCGGTGCAGCAGCTGGGGCAGGGAAATTTTGCCTGGTACAATCTGATGTCGGTGTACCAAAATCAGATTGCCCACAAGTACTTGGCTGTGACACACCTAATTCTACACCTTCATTCCTCTCAGTGCAGGTCTCAGAGAGGACTGAAGGTCTAGTGGGGTTGGAAATCTCAGCTGATGAGGAGCAAGGAGAGGTCCTCTTTGTTCTTTGGTGTGGGTCTTTTAGATACGCTTGCCAATGAACTGCATGGCAGGTCAACATATGTCTGGTCAAGCATGTGGTACCCAAGCGGGAGATGTTTTGGCCACGCGAGATACGCTTGAGACATATGTTGCAAATAGCAGCGGTGCGATCTGATGCACTCATCTCAAAAAAGGCCCACACCAAAGAACTTTTTGAATAACGCGCAGAGACTGCAGCGCCCTGCACATGTGGAGCTTTGGGGTGTGATGCAGTCAATGTGCTGCCCTTAGGCTGGACCCTGAGGGCATCCTGCCTCGGTGATGTGCCGCCTCCTCCTTCTCCTCCTCCTCCTCCTCCTCCTCCTCCTCCTCCTCCTCCTCCTCCTCCTCCTCCTCTCTCCTATCAGGCACCCATGTTGAGTCAGTGACCTCATCATCCCCTCCCTCCTCATCACTGGAGCAAACCTGGCAGTATGCTGCAGCAGGGGGAGCATGACTGCCAGATTGCTGTCCTTCTTGGGCACCCCCTCTGTCCATGCTCATGTTACTGCCTTCATCGAGCTCAGTATCATCATCAGAGCCTTCCAAACGCTGGGCATCCTCCTGGAGCATGTACCCAACACTGTGGTCAAACAGTTCGAGGGACTCCTCAGGAGGACATGGTGGGGCTAGGGAAGGAGTCACTGATGACATTGAGCGGAGGGAAGAGGCCGCTGCTTTGCCAGACAAAGTACCCTGGGCATGGGTGAGAGAGGATGAGGAGGATGAGGACGGCTTGGTCATCCACTCGACCAAGTCTTCCGCATGTTGCGGCTCAACATGGCCAGCTGCTGAAAAAAAGGCCAAGCGTGTCCCATGGCCACGTGCTGATGAGGATGCACCGTCTCCACGACCAGCACTAGACACAGAGCCTGCTTGCCCTCTCTTATTGGCTTGTGACTGTCTGCCTCTCCTTCTTGGCCTTCCAGACATACTAATGGCCTGTAGCTGCACTAAGCTGGGATATATATATATATATATATATATATATATATATATATATATATATATATATATATATATATATATATATATATATATATATATATATATATATATATATATATATATATATATATGTATGTACTGATACTGCAGCTAGCAAAATCAACTGCCTGCCTGTAGTATGAGAACACCAACCTTCTACAGGTAGCTTTAGCTGAACACTGTGAGGTGGATGCACCCAACTAACTTGTAGGTTTAGCTGAACACTGTGAGCAGGACGCACTGCACTAACTGTAAATAGTCTAGCTGCCTGACTGTGGTACTAATAGGATCAAAAGAACACCAGCAATTTTCTTCAGGTAGCTGTATTTACTGTAACAAGACAAGCCTGCCTGTCAGTAAGAAGATAACATAAACGGATCTAGCTGAACACTGTGAGCAGGATGCACCCCACTAGCTTGTAGGTTTAGCTGAACACTGTGAGGTGGACGCACCCCACTAACTTGTAGGTTTAGCTGAACACTGTGAGCAGGACGCACCCCACTAACTTGTAGGTTTAGCAGAACACTGTGAGCAGGACGCACTGCACTAACTGTAAATAGTCTAGCTGCCTGACTGTGGTACTAATAGGATCAAAAGAACACCAGCAATTTTCTTCAGGTAGCTTTATATACTGTAACAAGACAAGCCTGCCTGTCAGTAAGAAGAGAACAGGAATGGATCTAGCTGAACACTGTGAACAGGACGCACTGCACTAAATGTAAATAGTCTAGAAGAAAACAGGAACAGATCTAGCTAAACTGAATACAGTGTATGTGTGTGTGTGTATATGTATATGTGTATATGTATATATATATATATATATATATATATATATATATATATATATATATATATATATATATATATATATATATATATATATATATATATATATATATATATATATATATATTAGTGTGTGTGTGTGTATATATATATATATATATATATATATATATATATGCAACACCTGGGATGCATATATATATAGACAATACACTTTAAGTGCAGCTAACTGACTGACTGTCCTGCCTAATCTAGCTAATTCAAATGAAATGACACTGTCTCTCTCTCTCCCTCTCTCTATTTCTCAGCACACTGGAACACACTGCACAGGGCCACCGTGCAGGCGGCCTTATATAGTGTGGGGCGTGTACTAAATCCCCTGAGCCATAATTGGCCAAAGCCTCCTTGGCTTTGGCCAATTACGGCTCTCTGTTAAGGTGGCGCTGTGATTGGCCAAGCATGCGGGTCATAGTGCATGCTTGGCCAATCATCAGCAAGCAATGCACTGCGATGCCGCAGTGAATTATGGGCCGTGACGCGCCACACGAATTTGGCGCGAATGGCCCATATCGTTCGCAATTCGACGAACGATCGAACAGCCGATGTTCGAGTCGAACATGGGTTTGACTCAAACACGAAGCTCATCCCTAGTAAAGTCCTTGCCTTTGGGGTTCAGTTCCCTCCAGATGTCAACCAATCCTTGTGAGTGTATCGTTTTGGCTATTCTGGTGCTAAGTTTTGTAGGGCGCGTTAA
Source organism: Lithobates clamitans (assembly GCA_037952925.1). Classification (NCBI taxonomy): domain Eukaryota; kingdom Metazoa; phylum Chordata; class Amphibia; order Anura; family Ranidae; genus Lithobates; species Lithobates clamitans. The sequence continues at coordinate 1,677,351 of JBBGZY010001372.1, forward strand.
CCTGTCTTTAAAGGGTTTGGTTTTGTCTAGACCCTGGTCGAACGCCACATTGGAGTCTCCCCCCATATGACCTTGCCCTCCAGCAGGGGGCTGATAGTTGTAAAGAGGTTCTGGAAGAAAGTTGCTTGTCCCTTGTTGGGTGCATAGTATGAAATTATGGAGTACAATACTCCCTCCAGAGTGCCCTTTACAAGGATAAACCTGCCCTCTGGGTCTTTAAAATCCGAGATGTGGGTGAATTTGCTGCTCTTAGAGAAAAGTATTGCTACCCCTTTGGTTTTGTTAGGGGCATTGGCGAGAAAAAAGGATGGATAATGGGGGTGTAGGAACTTGGGACTGTACCGAATCGGAAAATGCGTCTCCTGCAGAAGCACTATGTCAATTTTGAGGGATTTGTAGTGGTCAAAGGCTAATCTCCTTTTCCTAGGATAATTTAGCCCTTGAGCATTATGAGAAGCCACCTTGAGATCTACTGCCTTCGCTATTGAGTCAGGCATTGGGACAGAGGGAGAGGTGATCACTGGCTCTGCAGCCACTTACCTTGTGGTGAGGTGTATTCGCCGTGAGGGTGGTGTAGGGAAGGGCGCGTCTTAGTTCAGTTAGGGCGAGGACCTGGGGTGACTCCCGATGACCGGCTAGAAAAAGAAGAGAAGGGGAGAGATGGGGGGTAGAAACATAAAGAAACATGAGAACCAAAACAAGAGCAAGGATCTGCTAACCAGATCCGTGGAAGGCGGCGGTATATTGGACCGCCAAATTTCCACTATAAATCTTCGCTCGCCCTGTGGGGGCGAGCGGAGTCTCACTCGAAGAGAACCCATTCGGTCTACTAGGAGTGAGAGGAGGCGCAAGGGAACCACCCCGGACCCTTGCAGCTAAAAGTAACTGAATCATAAACTGTGCACAACTGATTCTAAGGTAACAGAGTGAGTGATTACACGAACATAACAAAATCTAAGAACCATGAAAATAGAAAATAAAGGGAGAAAAGGATAACCAAAAAATGATCCATGGAGCTAAATAGCCTCTAGTAAACAAAGTCCAGGAACGTCGATCCAGTTAGGAAGAGAGGTGCTGGTTGCTGTATCGAACGGAATTACGGGAGTCTAACTCCCCCTGCAAAATCATGAGTCATCGTCCTCTTGCTCCTGAAAAAAAAAAAAAAAAAAGGGAGACCTGAGGGCTGTATGCTGTAGGTGAGTCTCTTCTTTAGGCCTTGGAAAAATGCGGTGTAGAGGCCTGTGGAACAAAGTGGTGTCCTGGAACTAGTGACCCGACTGGGTCAGGAGGAAATAAATTTGAGCACTGGCTCAGACAACGGAGGGAACCCTTTCCCAAAAAAAGGAGACCGAAGTAAGACTGGGAGAGGAGAAAGTATCGAAGATCCATTATGGTGGTCTTCCATCTTTGCTCTTCTTAGAGGGACCCTTGATCCAGAGGGGGGAGACAGGGCTGGCTGGAGGTGGTCGTTTAGTCGATCCTGACGATGATGAGGAGTAGTCCATGGGGGCTTCCTGGGAGAATAGCTTAAGGGATAGGAACAATTTCAAACCATCTGGGAGGTTGGAAAAAGCAAAAGTTTTGCCTTGTAGTGAGAACTTCACGGAGAAGGGGAAAGACCATCGGTATTTAATGTCTCGTTCCATTAGGACCGATAGAAGGGGCTTTAGGGCACGTCGTCTTTGTATGGTGGACTGAGCTAGATCAGCAAAGACCTGAATTTGGTGGCCCTGATGCATTAGTTTAGGCTTCAAACGCGAATGTCGCATTACCTCCTCTTTGACCGCGTAAAAATGCGGTTTCACTATTATGTCCCTGGGCGTACCGTCTTTTCTTGGGGGTCCCAGTGCCCTATGTGCCCTGTCAAGCTCTAACCTGTGAGCCAGAATGTTAGGGATAAGTTCTGCAATAAAGTCCTGCACCATAAGGTGGATATCCGTAAAAGATTCCGGGAGGCCTCTAATTCTGAAATTATACCTCCTGGACCTGTTCTCGAGTTCATCAATTCTTGAGAGGGCTGTGTCCAGTTGTTCTTGAACGGTCTGAATGTGCGCAGCATTTTGGTTGGTTCTGGTGACAGTGTTATCTATTTTGTCTTCCATAGCCTCAATTCTGGTGCCCAGGCTAGATAGGTCCGTTTTAATGGCATTAGTGATCTGGATTGCTGTATTGGCCAGTCCCTTTTCTAATAAGGCTGAGAATTTAGTAAAAAGATCTTCTTGGAGTGCAGAGATATCCTTTACAGTGTATCCAGGGGAAGTGTCTGCTGAAGGTGGTAGTTGGAAGGGAATAGAGGGGGAAAAGGCTCCATCCTCTGTCTGCCCGCTGGTCAATAGCTCTTTCTGGGCCATGGAGGGGGCTTGGTGTTGGGGGGGCCCTGTTGGCAAATCTGATTCATGCTGGTGCCGCTTGGGCATAGGTCAGGGTCGGTGGGGTCAGTATAGGCCTGTGTTCTGGGCCTTTAGGCTGTGTGGCTGCATGAGGCCTAGTAGAATCGATGCCGGCGGTCATCTTGGTACACCCCTCCTGCAGGCCTAAATTGTGGCGGGCTTGGGGACTGGACATCCCGCTGTGATCCCCTGCTGTACCTGGTGTAGGGGGGGTGACCGGGACGGTTCTAATCGGGCTGGGGTAGGCGTTGTGCCGATCGTTGGTCCAGGGTGGTGCAGAGCTCCAGGCTTACGCGGCCATGTTGGAGCTCTCACACATGCGCACTAACATCGGAGACTTTTGATCCAAAGTTTCCAGCGCATCGGAAACCAATACCACCAGGTGGCCAGCTATCCCTCTACACTTTCTCCGAACTAAGGTATGAGCTATACAACTAAAAATATGTCTTTCAAACTATCTTCACTAAATGTGAAAGGTCTGAACAGCCCCTACAAACGTCAAATGGCCTTGAAGGAAGCGTCTAGACTAAAAAGTGACATAATTTGTTTCCAGGAGACTCACTTTTCAGCGGACAAACCTCCGGTCTTCAGAAACCGTAAATTCCCTCATCTATATACAGCAAATGGCCCAAAGAAAAAAGGAGGGGTAGCAATTGCAATTTGAGACTCTATCCCGTTCTCAGAAATCACAACCCACCTGGATAATTCTGGCAGGTACATCATACTGGTATGTGAGATCTTTGCAGTCAAATATACCTTAGTTAATATATATCTACCAAACAACAACCAACTCAGATTCTTAAACAAAATATGGAAAAAGGTACAATCTCTGAAACAGGGATATGTTATCCTATGCGGGGACTTCAACGCGATTCCAGATAAGCACATGGACTGCACAAATCCCAAACAGCTAAACTATCGAAGGACGACGTTGGCAAAATTAATTAATGCTTCAAACCTCTTTGATGTTTGGAGGTGTCAACATTCATCAGAGAAGCACTTCACTTTCTTTTCTAACGTACACAGTACTTACTCACAAATAGATTTATTTCTAGTGGACAAATTTTTATTGCAGAAGATTGTTACATCAGACATTGATATTATATCATGGTCTGACCATGCTCCAATATCCATAAGCGTGGGAGGGCGGAATGCCGAGACAGCAGCAAATAGATGGAGGAATGATGTGTTCTCTATCTCCCAACCTGAGAATCTCAAATTAATCAGAAAATCTTTGACTGAATTTTTTTAAATCAATGCTCCCTCGGTATCCGACCCTTTCACGCTGTGGAACACTCATAAAGTGGTTATTCGTGGTCTCTTAATACAATTAAGTGCAAGGGCCAAACGACAGAGGACAGAGAGGCTCAACGACCTGCTGAATAAAATAAAAAACTTAGAACTCTCCAACAAACAAAATTCCACCCAAAAAATAAGAACCCTATTATTTGATGCCAGACAAGAATTAAGAACACTTCTGGTTTCCCAGCAGGATAGCCGCCTTCGTATTTTGAAAGCAAATAACTACCACTACAGCAACAAGATGGGGAAACTGCTGGTGAACCAGTTAAAAGAAAAATTGATAAAGCAAAGAATCCCACATATAGTGAACCCTAAAACTAAAATAACAGTTTCAAACCCAAAAGACATAGCAGACGCTTTTAGCGACTACTATGAAACCCTATATAATCTTAAAGAAGACCCAGACACACCACAACCATCTGAAAACATGATTTCAGAATTTCTGGAAGCAATTAATCTTCCAAAGGTCCCACAATCAGAACTCACTAAACTAAACTTACCGTTTACCACCCAAGAAATTGAAAAAACAATTAGGAATATGCCCCACAACAAATCTCCAGGTCCCGATGGATACTCATCTGAATACTACCAATTATTTCAAACTGAACTGTCTCTGTATCTAAAGCAGGTCTTTGATGCCGCAATGTCCAATGCCTCATTCCCAAAAGAAATGTTAACTGCAACTATCATAACTCTGCCAAAACCAGGTAAAGATTACTCAGCTCCAAAAAACTTTAGGCCGATTTCTTTGTTGAATGTGGACGTTAAGTTGTACGCTAAGATTATAGCCAATAGAATGACATCACTATTACCAGAACTCATTAATCAGGACCAAGTAGGTTTCGTATCTGGTAGGCAAACTAACGACGCAACAAGAAGAATGGTAAACATACTCCATCTCGCGGAGGGATCTCGCAGGCCTTCTCTGCTCCTTACTTTGGACGCAGAGAAGGCCTTCGATAGAGTCCACTGGGGATATTTGCTCAAGGTGTTGGAGAAGTTTGGTTTGATAGGCCCCATACAACAGGCTATTTTAGCATTATATTCCTCCCCGTCCGCCTATGTATTTACAGAAGGAATGTTCTCTAGAAACTTTCAAATAACAAATGGAACAAGGCAGGGGTGCCCCCTGTCACCATTAATCTTTGCACTAATTATGGAACCACTCGCAAAAACAATTAGGAAAAACTTAGCAATACAAGGAATTTCCTCTCTTGACCGAGAACATAAAATATCACTCTTTGCAGATGACGTCATTTTGACACTATCTGACCCCTATAACTCATTAAAAGCTGCACACGAGACACTACTGAAATTTAGTAAAGTAGCCTATTAGGTTAATGCTTCCAAATCTAACATTCTAGGAATAGCGATTGACAACAAAACTAAATCCGATATGCAAAAAGATTTCCCGTGTCCATGGTCCCCAAACTCTATCTCCTACCTAGGAATACAATTATCATCCCCTACTTCGAAACTTTTTCAACTTAATTATCAACCTCTATTAAATGCATTTAAAGAAGATATTTCAAGACTTCAGAAATTTTACTTATCATGGAACGGCCGACTAGCGGCATACAAGATGTTACTCCTCCCAAAATTACTCTACCTATTCAGAACCCTTCCAATGCCTATTCCAAATACCTTTTTTAAAGCCATGCAAAAACAAATGTCAAATTTTATTTGGGCAGGTAAAAAAGCTAGGTTCCCGTCGCAAATGCAAGAAAATCACAAAGAAATAGGTGGATTAGGGATACCAAATTTAAAAGACTACTATATAGCAGCAATCTTAGACCAACTGAAACACTGGTTCGCCCATAAAGAAATTAAACACTGGTCCCAACTAGAACAGTCATGTTTGCACCCTAGATCCCTACAGTCTTTGATACTAGCACACAATATACAACAAATTACAATCAAAAAGGATCACCCCACCATACAAGCTACAATGCAGGCCTGGTCCCATCTAAAAAAGACATCTCCTCACAGAAGTACCTATCCCAATAGAAGCCTTAAACTGGCTGGCCCCAAACATTTCCCTAGAACATTGGCAAAGAAGACAAATTTCACTACTGAGTGATATAATACAGGAAGATAGGTTGCTATCATTCAAAGAAATACAAAACAAGTTTCATCTACATTCCTCAGAGTTTCTGACCTACCTACAGACAGCCTCATGGTATAACAAATGGAATATGTCAAACTCTCTTATCCCATCTCTGGTATGGAAGTATCTGCACTCCACTAACCCTAAAATGAAAGGCATATCTCTGATGTACACGCTACTCAATGCCAAAAGAACATTTACTAAACCCACTCCATTACAAAAATGGAAAAAAGAACTAGGCCAGACATTTACAGAGAAACAATGGTTATTGGCATTTAAATGTAATCATAGATTTTCGAGGTGTTCTAACTATGAGGAAATGGCGGCAAAGCTAATAGCAAGATGGCATTATAAACCGTATATGATGGCCAAATTCCCTAGTGAAAATTCTAATTTGTGTTGGAGGGGCTGCGACCATGTTGGAACATTGACCCACATGTTATGGTCATGCAAGCATATTCGCAGCTTTTGGTCAGAAATATTCAAACTAATAGCGAAAATAACAGGAGTCTTCTCTACTCCTTCGGTCGAGAAAGCCATCCTAAGTATCAATATGTCAGAATACCCAATCTCAGTGAGATCTATAGCGATGCATATACTATTTGCCGCCAGGTCCTTGTTGGTGAGTAAATGGAGATCTGACGAAATTCCCACCATCAGAGAAATCATTACAAAGATCAACATGATATCTGTTTATGAAAAAAATTTAGCCTATAGAGATGATTCTGGCGCAAAATACCTCTCCAATTGGAAACTTTGGAACTCCCTATATTGTACATGAAAATAATCTGTTACCTGTAATCCAGCTGAAGTTCAAAATAATGTTCTTTCACCCTTTCTCTCTCCCTCCCCCTCCCCTTTCTTACCCTCTAAACTTTCAGTTGTAATGGTGATATGTTTTAATCACCACAGTTAGATTACCATTAAATGGAACGTAATCCATTGTGAAGTTTAATTAAGAAACATACAGTTTATACAATAAGAATCACTTGCTCCAGGATATTGTATTATCTACATAATTTTAAATTGAATCAATCTGAAATATTTTTGTATCTTGTTATTTTTGATAAATGTATTGTTACTAATTCCATGTTGGACAAGTCTAATATGTTCATAACCTGTATGTGTAAAAAAATCTTTAATAAAAATTATATTTAAAAAAAAAAAAAAAAAATTATATTTGATTATATATGTTATTTCTTTTAACACTGTACTTACATTCTTTTTTTTAATCAACTTTCTTGCTTTCACAAGGGATGAACAACATACCTTGTGATACAAGGGCCATAGCAGCTTTTCTTTATGGAGAGATCTATTAGACCCCATATCTCTTCTCTGGCCTCCAATACAGGTAATCAGACACAGATTGGTCTGAACGGCTGCTTCACTGACTGGTAACCAACCAGGAAAAACAGAACTGAAACTGGAAGTGACAAAATCCTCATTGCTTCTGGATTCTGATGTCCCACTCCTCTCTCTGTGTGCTCGGAGCTGTATGCCGCTGGTCGCATCCTTACCAGATTCCCTGATCAGAGCCCGGTAAAGGTGGTGGCAGGAGGGGGACCCCCTTCCACCACCTGTAAAAGTAATCCAGGAGCTGTATAGCCGTTCCAATTACTTTTATTAAAAAGACAATCGCCAGTTGAAAAAAAATGATGCTGGGATGCAAAACTGTATACCCACTTCAATGTAGGCCATTTATAAAAGGACATGAAGTGGTTACTTTGTTTCAACAACCTGTGTTCAAAATGAAAGTATTTATTATTGATAATCCCAGGCCTCCAGAATATATACACTGGGTAAAGGATGATCAGTTTTGTTTCTGCAGAAAGTGTTCCACCACCTTGATCCTGACTCAGTTGGTATTGAGGTATACAGTAGGTGACCGCGATATTGTGTCAATCTCACCGCATTTCTCTGCGAGATTTGACACCTGCGAGTCCCGATGCAGGAGCCAGCGCCGAGATGGCTCACTCATCGGGAAAGGAAAACTTTTTCTCCAAGCGTCTTCCAGGACAGCCCATGAGACCTTGGGCTCCTCCTACAGGACAGGAAACACGTCACCCCCACCAGATAAAAGGGCGGTCCTCCAGGCCCATGTCAGTTATTTGTGTTTCCTCCGGATGGGGGGTAACATGTTCATGGAACCTGCTCCCATAGGCCTTATAAGCAGGGGCTTTGTATGGCTTTTTTTCTGGGGCATATCCCTTACCTCTTCCTCTGCCAGAAGCAGCACACCGCTGGGGAGGTTGGCTGGGTTGCTGTTCTCTGTCCTCAGTGCCTGGAGAGGGCCAGGACCGGTGTGAGGTCGTGCCCCCAGTGCAGTGCATTGCACTCTAGCTCAGCTGAGCTTCGGTTGTCCTTCCCTGCCGACAGCCTGGCTGATCTGAGCAGGGAATGGAGGAAGCCGCAGTGTTCGAGGGGGCAGAGCTATTGCGCTCCAAGCTGGCCCACAGGAAGTGCCTGGAGAGGGTTACTTCCGGGGCATATGACATCATCATCGGGCGCCGGAGACGAGGTTCCAGTCTTCATAAACGGCGCGAACAGAGAGCGCTGGCTGCTGGTGTTTCTTGGTGTTAAGCAGCCAGGCTGTGGATGACCAAGAGGGGCAGAATGGATCCTCCTGCAGTACCTGCACAGGCAGCGGATGCAGTTCCCAACACCAGCACCTCACAGGTAAGCCTGGGGTGTTCTGTCACCACCTTACTATCCCTGTGAGTGTTCCCTCCCCCTCCCCCCTCTGTAGTAGTGGGTGTAAGGGGACACATTTCCTCCCTCCTGCACGTGGTGTTACGGAGTGATTGTGTGGCTTTAATTACATTGTGGGTCATTTATTTTGTCTTGCAGACCAAGACTCAGGACAAGGCCCAAGCGCAGCCACTTAAAAGGAAATGTGCAGTTTGCGCAAACAAATTGAGCTCCTCATGGAGCAAAGCAGTTTGTCGCACCTGTATAGAAGGCCTAGTAAAGGATGACCCGGTTGCCTCTTGCCAGAAGATGCTTACTTCTGTTAGGGATGAGCTTGCGTCCACCTTCAGTTCCTTTAGAACGCTTATTGACAAGCTCCAGACTCCAGCAGAGAGTCCGTCTTCACTGAAGGCGTCAGTAAGCACTCCGCAGCAGGCAGAGAGTGAAGACTCTGAGGCTGAGGTCAGATCTACCCGTTCTTCTCTGGAAGAATCAGGGTCAGATACAGAGCCCAGAGATAGAGAATCCACTCGAGGCTCAAGATTTAAGTTATCTGTTGAGGATGTAGATGACTTATTAAAGGCTATCTATACTACCCTTGAATTAAAAGAGGAAGAGGTTCAGTTATCCAAACATGATCTTATGTATAAAGGATTACATAAGAGAAAATCAAGAGTGTTTCCAGTTCATAGTTCTTTGGTTGATACTATTAAACTGGAATGGGATAATCCTGAGAGAAAACCATTCTTCTCTAGTAACCTAAAAAGGAGGTTTCCTTTTGATGAGGACACTGCGCAGCCATGGAATAAGAATCCCAAGTTAGACGCACCTCTTTCAAAAGTTTCAAAAAACTCGGACCTGGCGTTTGATGATATGGGTACGCTTAAGGATCCGATGGACAAGAGGGGGGATATCCTTCTCCACAGAGCCTGGGACTCAGCAGTTGGAAACCTGAAACCAGCTTTGGCTTCCACTTGTGTGGCCAGAAATCTGGAGGTTTGGTTGACTCAGATTCAGTCACATCTGTCAGCAGGTACCTCCCAGAGAGCAAATTTTAAAGTCTTTTCCTCTCCTATTTCAGGCAGTGGGTTTTTTGGCAGATTCTTCCGCTGAGTCGGTAAGAATGTCAGCCAGGACTTCAGCTCTAGTGAACTCGGCCAGGAGAAGCCTTTGGCTTAAGACCTGGTCAGGGGACTCGGCCTCCAAGTTGCGCCTTTTGTGGCCTTCCTTTAACTGGCGATCATTTATTTGGCCCAGGTCTACAGGAGGCACTGGAACGCACGGCTGATAAGAAAAAGGCGTTTCCAGAGAAAAAGAGTTCAGACAGCCAGAAAATTTTTTCGTGGCCAAAACAGGCAACAGAGTCCTAGAGAAAAGGACTGCAGGCCGAAAAAGCATTGGACTGGGCACAAAGGCAGAGGCAAAGGGGGAGTGCTATTTAACCCTCCTCAACAGCCCGCCAAGCCGCAGTGACTTGTGTTCCCCGGTGGGAGGGAGATTGAGGGCCTTCATCCCACAGTGGGCAGCAGTCACTCGGAGCCCCTTCGTCCTGGACCTAGTGACCAACGGGTACAGGCTGGAGTTTGTTCACAAACCACCAGAACGTTTGTTGGTCACATTTCCTCCACAAGATCGGGAGAAAGCGAGGGCTCTGGGTCTCCAGATCGGAGACTTATTAGATCAAAAAGTCCTGATTCCTGTTCCTCGATCGGAGCGGGGCAAGGGATTCTATTCCCATGTATTTGTGGTCAGAAAGCCGGCAGGAAAGTTTCGACTTATCCTGAATCTCCGGACCTTAAACAAGTCCATCAGATACAAGCATTTCCGTATGGAGACGGTTTTTACAATCAAAAACCTACTATACCCAAACTGGTTTATGGCCACGTTGGACTTAAGGGATGCTTATCTTCACATCCCTCTCCATCCAGCCTTCCAAAAGTTTTTGAGATTGGCAGTGAAGACGGGTATGGGGACCCGATATTTTCAATTTCAGGCCCTCCCCTTCGGTCTTTCCTCAGCCCCACGCATCTTTACGAAGGTGTTGGGGGAAGTGCTGGCTCCTCTAAGATTAAAGGCAATAATGGTTATCCCTTACTTAGACGACCTCCTGATAGTGGCAAAATCATACCAAAGGCTGTTGGAAGATCTCCAGGCTGTACAGGACTTCTTACAGTCCCTAGGCTGGCTAATAAACAAAGAAAAATCGTCCTTGATTCCGGCCCAGAAAGTAACTTATCTGGGTTACGATTTTTGCTCCGTGAACCAAAGTTTTTCTTCCTCAGGAGAAGATTACCAAAGTGTTCCAGACTATGTCAACATTACAGACCAACCAGTCGGTCTCTCTGAGACAGGTGTCGAGGGCAGTGGGTCTTATGACCTCATGTTTTCCCGCAGTACCATGGGCGAGACTCCGTCAGCGTCCGTTACAAAGGTTTCTTTTAAGAAACTGGGACGGGGACGTAAGGTCCCTGGAGTCAAGGATCTGGCTTCCCGACAGGATAAAAAGAAGCCTGTGGTGGTGGAGAGCTGGTCAGCACCTAGCAGGAGGTCTCCCATGGTCCTTTCCCATTACCCGAAGGATTACCACGGATGCGAGTTCCTGGGGATGGGGGGCCCACCTCAGCAATGCAGTAGCACAAGCAGAATGGTCCCCAGAGGAGGCAAGGGCCTCATCCAATCAAAGAGAGCTGCTTGCAGTCCAGAGAGCCCTCCAGTCTTTTCAGATGGAGATCAGGGGTCACAACCTCCAAATCCTGTCAGACAATATAGCGACAGTTGCGTATATCAACAAGCAGGGAGGCACGCGAAGCCGGAGGCTTCAGTCCATTGCCCAGGAGATCCTTTCATGGGCAGAGGGGAATCTAGCCTCCATTTCTGCTGTACACCTGAAGGGGAAAAACAATTGCCTGGCAGATTATCTCAGCCGTCACAGGATAGACCGAGACAACTGGTCCCTTCATCTCGAAGTCTTTGCAGACCTCACCAAGAGATGGGGTTATCCGGTAGCGGATTTGTTCGCAAACCGAAACAACCGCAAGACGGAGATATTCTTTTCCATGAACCCGGCAGACCAAGCCTTGGGGATCGATGCTCTGGAAAACCCGTGGCCTCCAGGCCTATGTTATGCCTTTCCGCCAATCAGGCTGATTCCAGAAGTCCTCCGGAAGTTTTGGCTGGAAGAGACAGATCTGATTCTAATTGCCCCGTTTTGGCCCAAGAGGCCATGGTTTTCCCTGCTACAGTCTCTGGTTTCAGAGCCTCCGTGGAGTCTTCTGAAAAGGGAAGACCTATTATTGCAGGGTCCAGTATCACACCCTCAGGTGGTTTCCTTAAACTTGACGGCCTGGTATCTGAAGAAAAGATACTGAGCGCCCAAGGGTTCTCTGACAAAGTAGTCAGGACTCTCGTTAATTGCAGGAAGCCAGTTACTAGAGCCATATATTCCAAAGTTTGGAAAAGGTTTAACTCATGGTTATCTGAAAATGATAGATTAGCTCATGATATTCTGTCTATTTTGGAATTTTTCCAAGAGGGTGTCGACAAAGGTCTTTCTGTTAGTACCTTAAAGGTACAGGCGGCAGCTATTAGTGTGTTCCTCCAGTTTTCTCTCCTGGAAAATCCCACTATAGCCAGATTTTTCAAATCTATCTCTAGGGCCAGACCAGTAGTAGTGAGAAGTTGTCCAACGTGGGATCTGTCCCTAGTACTTCAAACTCTGGTAGAATTTCCATTTGAACCTCTGGAAAGTATGTCAGTTAAGTTTCTTACATTAAAAACTGTGTTCCTTATAGCTGTTACCTCAGCTCGTAGGGTAAGTGAGTTGCAGGCCCTATCAGTTAGGGAGCCCTTCCTTACGATTTTTGAGGATCGAGTTGTGTTACAAACCGATCCAGGGTTTTTGCCCAAGGTGGCAAGTACATTCCACCGATCTCAGAACATCGTATTGCCAAGCTTTTGTAGTTCGCCACAGGGCGACTTAGAAAGAAAATTTAGTTTTCTAGATGTAAGAAGGATTCTCTTGGTCTATCTTGAGGTCACGAAGACCTTTAGGAAAACTGATGCCTTGTTTGTCCTCTTTTCTGGAGTTCACAAGGGGAATAGTGCATCTAAAGCCACATCCTAGATGGATAAAGCAAGCCATCTTGGAAGCTTACAAAATTAGGGAGGTCCCTACACCTTTTGTTACTGCGCACTCAACTAGAGCCTTGTCTACGTCTTGGGCTGAGAGGGCTGGTGCCTCACCGGAACAAATTTGCAGGGCTGCCACTTGGTCCAGTTACTCGACCTTCATTAAACATTATCGCCTGGATCTCCTATCCGCTCAGGAGCAGGCGTTTGGTCGTAAAGTCCTTCAGGCAGTTGTCCCTCCCTAGACTGGTAAGTTCTGGCTCATCGTCTCATGGGCTGTCCTGGAAGACGCTTGGAGAAAAGCTGAGTTAGACTTACCGGTAACTCCTTTTCTGAGAGTCTTCCAGGACAGCCGGATTCCCACCCGGTATTGTCTGAAGTTATGTGTATTATGCATATGTTTTGCAGGGTCCTACGGTTCTTGAGAATACTGACATGGGCCTGGAGGACCGCCCTTTTATCTGGTGGGGGTGACGTGTTTCCTGTCCTGGTAGGAGGAGCCCAAGGTCTCATGGGCTGTCCTGGAAGACTCTCAGAAAAGGAGTTACCGGTAAGTCTAACTCAGCTTTTTTCTTTCTCGAACATCACGGGACACAGAGCCACAGTAATTACTGATGGGTTATATAGGTATCACTGTTAATTGAAAACTGGCACACCCTATCAGGAAGTTCAACCCCCTATATAATCCCTCCCCCTTGCAGGGATACCTCAGTTTTTACGCCAGTGTCTTAGGTGATGGACGTTTAAAGATGTCCTGTGCTGAGCTCCAAAGGGAATAAACCGGATCCATTCAAAGTGTCCTTTTTAGGCCGAATTGGATGGTACCCGGGCCTCGTGTCCGAAGAAACAAGGTTTTACCCGTAACGCTTCTCTTTTTAGAGAGCTGGACCCCGCAGATCAGAAAATGGCTTTAAACTTCCTAATTTCTGGTGAGGTGCTTTATGGGCCCAGAACTGAAGGATCCCCCTATTCATAGGGGGCCCCAGTCTCTGATGTTTTTTTCAAACGGAGCCCACCGTGAGAGGTGAAGATTGGGTCTGTGTAAACTGAAACCTGCAGCTGGATAAGGTAAGAGGAGATTCCACAGAATTTTCTAATTCTAGTAGGTTTCTCCTTAAAGGTAAATGCATATGCCTATTGTGACCACCGGGGGCTGCCAAGAGCACAAACCTTCACATGCTGACGTCTGTCTCAGTGACTCATCGCTGCATGTGTTTTCCTCCCAGCGTCTCAGGCCGGCTGCAAGGTAAGATGGAAGGGGGGATTTCTCATGTTTGAATGTTCCCCCCCAGGCTAGAAAGAGGCCACAGGGGTCTTGAAAGTGGTTATACCGCTCGGGCTCTGCTGCCTCAGCCAACCATCGTTGACTATTGCTGTTTAAGCAGGTCTTCATTACCAGCTTCTCCCCCTCCTCCCCCTCCCCCAGCCTCCCTCTATAGTAAATCATAGGAGAGTCGGCCAGTGCGGGAAGCGCTCGTTTTTTTCAAAACTCGAGGGGGGTTGTAGAGGGGGGGGCGGGACGTCAGCACAGAGTGCTTAGACTCCCACTCAGGCCAGCTGCAGGCTATTAAAGGCACTCTGTACAGGTGCACACAGCCTTCTGAGAGACACAGAGCTGACGGTTGCATGTAAGGTGGGACACAGGCATTCTCCTAGGCAGCATTTACTGAAGTAACACCAAGACTGAGCATTGGGTAGCAAGGCTTTTAGCCAGACTACATCGCTCAGCAGGCAGTGTTCATTTGTATACCTCACACCTTGTTGCTTTGCACTATGGGTAGAAGAGGTTCAAGCACCCCAAGAACCAGAGACACTAGGGGATCTCGTTCAGGTTCTGAGGGCCCCCTGTCAGCAGCATCCTTCCCCCCTCATGGTTCAGGGGCTACACCTGCTTCTGGCACTTCAGGCCCCTGTATATATTACACAAGAGGTTTTTTCCTCAACCATTAATGGTCTAGAGGAAAGATTAATGGCCGTGATTACGTCTTCACTCAGTAAAAGAAAACGCACTAGGCCTTCCTCTGTTCCCAAAGACCCTCAGACAGAGGAGCTCTGGGATAAAGGAGATGAATCCCTTTCAGAGGATCAGGATGGGACGGATGAATCCTCTTCGGAGGAAGCAGGTGGAGAGGGACCCTCTGCGACTTCCCAAGAGGAGAAAGTCTTAGTGCGGATCCTCACTGGATTGGTCCACTCCACATTTAAGTTGCCCCCACCTGAAACTGCTAAAGAATCCTCTTCTGCTTTGGGGTCACTGAAACCTTTCCAAGCAGCACAGGCTTTTCCTGTTCATACTTTACTTGAAAAGCTCATTTATTCTGAGTGGGATCACCCAGACAAACGTTTCTTTCCGCCGAAAAAGTTTTCAACACTTTATCCGATGGAAGAAAAGTTTATTAAGATGTAGGGAATACCGGTTATTGATGCCGCCATTTCCTCCATAAATAATAGCCTGACTTGTCCTGTAGACAATGCTCAGATGCTCAAGGATCCTGTAGATAAAAGGATGGAATCCCTATTGAAGGATGTTTTCTCCTTACCAGGATCAGTGGCCCAACCTGCAGTAACAGCGATTGGAGTCTGTCAATACTTAAGAGACCATGTTAAGCAGGTCATCAAAGTATTACCTGAATAGCAGGCCCAGGGGTTTGCTAACCTTCCAGCGGCCTTATGCTTTGTTGACGCCATTAGAGATTCTATCGTGCAAACCTCCCGTCTTTCACTGGGGTTGGTGCATATACGTAGAATCCTATGGTTGAAAAATTGGTCAGCCGAAGCACCATGTAAGAAGCTACTGGCTGGGTTTCCTTTTCGTGGTGCAAGGTTGTTTGGAGAGGACTTGGATAATTATATCAAGAGAATCTCTTGTGGGAAAAGTACTCTCTTACCTGTCAAGAAGAAGAGTAAGCGTCCCTCTTTCAAACAGACTTTCCCCAGTGCCAGGGGCTTCAGCCTCCAGGCAGTCTCGACGGCCGCCTCCATCGGGGTCCAGAGACAGGAGTCAACCCCAGGGACAAAAGAAGTCCAGTGGGAAGAAGCCTACTAGGCAAAACACGAAGACCTCTGCATGAGGGGGTGCCCCCGCTCACTCGAGTGGGGGGAAGACTGCAATAGTTCTCAAAGCTCTGGCAAGAGGATTTCCAGGACAGATGGGTAATCTCCACGGTAACCTTGGGGTACAAGCTGGAGTTTCAGGAATTCCCCTCTCCTCGGTTCCTCAGATCAAGTGTCCCCAGAGACCCAGAGAAGAAGCAGTCGCTCCTTCCAGCGTTAGAGCGACTTTTGTCGCAGGAGGTCATTGTGATAGTACTAAGTATAAAATTGATGCGCTTTAAATAAATAGTGCACAATATGCTGCTGCGACTAAACTTAAATCCAGGAATAAAACATGCATACATGTGAATAAAATAAATAAATAGTTATGGTGCTAATACATGTGTTAAAATTGCCAAAATAAATCTTCAAATTGGTGATGTGACGGTGAGTATAAATAAAATAATAATGACACTCTGAGTACAATGTCCAGGCAGAGATAAATAGTGGGAGAAAGTAAAAATAATTAAACAGTTCCTTCCCTTAATCCAGATTGACTCACTGGGTTAGATCGTTTGTACCAGGATATTTAGTTTTTCTTGCATCCCACTTCAGCAATTATACTGCTGGTGATTCGGCTCTCAGGATAAAGGTTTTATGCAAAGCAAGCAAAGAAAAAATAGATCATTGTGCAGTGAACTTACTAGATAGTACATAAGCAAAACAGGGACAAGAGATACACTCACAAACTCCCGGTCTATTAGAAGCATTCAAATAAGCAGATTGCAGTCAGCCGCTGTGGACGAGGTTTCCCATAGAGAAACAGCTGCTGTTAACCTTCAGGTGTATTGCAGCACTGAACGTCCTAAGCTCCTCCCACGAGTTACATCACTGACACGTGACTTTTTCAAGGATCCTAATAGACCGGGAGTTTGTGAGTGTATCTCTTGTCCCTGTTTTGCTTATGTACTATCTAGTAAGTTCACTGCACAATGATCTATTTTTTCTTTGCTTGCTTTGCATAAAACCTTTATCCTGAGAGCCGAATCACCAGCAGTATAATTGCTGAAGTGGGATGCAAGAAAAACTAAATATCCTGGTACAAACGATCTAACCCAGTGAGTCAATCAATCTGGATTAAGGGAAGGAACTGTTTAATTATTTTTACTTTCTCCCACTATTTATCTCTGCCTGGACATTGTACTCAGAGTGTCATTATTATTTTATTTATACTCACCGTCACATCACCAATTTGAAGATTTATTTTGGCAATTTTAACACATGTATTAGCACCATAACTATTTATTTATTTTATTCACATGTATGCATGTTTTATTCCTGGATTTAAGCTTAGTCGCAGCAGCATATTGTGCACTATTTATTTAAAGCGCATCAATTTTATACTTAGTACTATTTGTTTGGTTATCTGATCACCCTATATTGATAGCAGCTTTAATTTACTGATTTTTTTTTTTTTTTTCATAGCACTAACTATATTGGTATATATATATTTTTAAGCACAATTTATTTATATCACACATATCTATCCACATCAGCGCTTGGTTTTTATTCATTTTTTTAGGTCATTATGATAGTTCCCGCAAAGGACCAGGGATTGGGCTTCTATTCCAACCTTTTTATGGTCCAAAAGCCAAATGGGGATGTCAGGCCCATTCTGGATTTAAGGGATCTGAACCAATTCCTAAGGATTTAATCCTTCCGCATGGAATCAATTCGAACAGTAGTTCCCACCCTGCAGGGAGAATTTCTGGCATCAATAGACATCAGAGATGCATATCTGCATGTGCCCATTTTTCCTGCTCATCAGAAGTTTCTGCGCTTCGAGGTAGGAGGGCGCCATTTCCAATTTGTGGCTCTGCCTTTCGGGATAGCCACTGCACCTCGAGTGTTCACAAAGATCTTGGCTCCTCCTCTGGCCAGATTAAGGGCTCAGGGTATAGCTGTCATAGCATACCTAGACGACCTGCTCTTGATAGAAAAGTCTTTCCTAAAACCAGTAAGAAGACTGGAGTATTTAGGTCTGATTATAGATACAAGCCAGGAGAAAATATTTCTACCCCAGGCAAAGATCGCTGCTTTAAGAGAGCTGATTCTGGCAGTAAGGACCAAGAAGGGTCCCTCAGTCCGCCTTTGTATGAGGCTACTAGGGAAGATGGTGTCTTCATTCGAAGCAGTTCCCTATGCTCAGTTTCACTCAAGAATGCTGCAACACAGTATTCTGTCGACCTGGAACAAGAAAGTTCAGGCATTAAACTTTCCGATGCACCTGTCGCATGCGGTGCGTCAGAGCCTCAATTGGTGGCTCATACCCGAAAACCTGCAGAAGGGGAAATCCTTTCTGCCGGTTACCTGGACGGTGGTAACAACAGATGCCAGTCTGTCAGGTTGGGGAGCAGTTCTGGAGCAGGCTGCGGTCCAAGGGGTATGGTCCAAGACAGAAAGAACCTTACCCATCAACATTCTGAAGATCCGGGCGATACATCTAGCTCTAAAAGCCTGGGCTATCAGGCTACAGGGTTGTCCAGTCAGGATCCAGTCTGACAATGCCACAGCAGTGGCTTATGTCAATCATCAGGGAGGCACCCAGAGCCGAGCTGCTCAAAAGGAGGTGAACCAGATCTTAGTCTGGGCAGAGATGCATGTGCCGTGCATATCGGCAGTTTTCATCCCGGGAATAGAGAATTGGCAGGCGGATCTAAGTCGCCAGCAGTTACTTCCAGGGGAAGACGGGGGGTTCCAGATGTAGATCTCTTTGCATCCCGATTCAACAAAAAGATAGACAGATTTGTGGCAAGGACAAAAGATCCTCTTGCATGCGGGACGGATGCGTTGGTGATTCCGTGGCATCAGTTCTCACTGATTTACACATTCCTGCCTATTCTGCTATTACCACGACTCCTTCGCAGGATCAGGCAGGAAAGGAAGTCGGTACTTCTGGTGGCCCCCGCTTGGCCCAGAAGGACTTGGTATGCAGAAATAGTAAGGATGACGGTGGGTTCCCCGTGGACCATACCGGTACGCCCAGACCTGTTATCTCAAGGTCTAGTGTTCCATCCTGCCTTAGAAACGCTAAATTTGATGGTTTGGCTATTGAGACCCACATTCTGAAGAGTCGTGGGCTCTCAGGTCCTGTCATATCTACCTTGATTAATGCAAGGAAGCCAGCTTCCAGGATGATTTATCGCAGAGTCTGGAAAGCTTATATAACCTGGTGTGAATCCAGACGTTGGCATCCCAGGAAATATGTCATAGGTAGAATTCTTGATTTTCTACAATTAGGATTAGAGATGAAGCTGGCCTTGAGCACCATCAAGGGCCAGGTCTCTGCTTTATCAGTATTATTTCAGCGGCCACTTGCTTCGTATTCTTTGGTCCGAAACTTTATGCAGGGGGTGATGCGTCTTAATCCTCCGGGTAAAGCGCCCCTAAACCCCTGGGACTTGAACTTGGTCCTGGCTGTGTTACAGAAACAGCCTTTTGAACCAATAAGTCAGATTCCTTTGGTCTTGTTGACAAGGAAGTTCATTTTTCTGGTGGCCACTTCTTCTGCTAGAAGAGTATCAGAATTAGCAGCTCTTTCCTGTAAGGAGCCTTATTTGATTATACACAAGGATAGAGTGGTACTACGCCCTCATCCTAGTTTTTTACCGAAGGTGGTTTCTGATTTTCATTTAAACCAAGACATTGTTCTACCTTCCTTTTTTCCAGATCCCTGTTCTCCGGAAGAGAGATATCTACATTCGTTGGATGTAGTAAGAGCAGTTAAGGCCTATCTAGGGGCAACTGCTCAGATCCGCAAGACGGATGTTTTGTTTGTGCTGCCAGAGGGTCCCAATAGAGGACAGGCAGCGTCAAAAGCTACCATTTCTAAATGGATTCGACAATTGATCATTCAAGCTTACGGTTTGAAACAGAAGATTCTTCCGTTTCAGATCAGGGCACATTCCACAAGGGCTATTGGTGCTTCTTGGGCAGTGCATCACCGGGCCTCTATGGCTCAAATCTGCAAGGCCACAACCTGGTCTTCAGTCCATACATTCACCAGATTCTATCAGGTGGATGTGAGAAGGCATGAGGATATCGCCTTTGGGCGTAGTGTGCTGCAGGCAGCGGTACAGGGTCCTCATGTCTGATTGTACCCTACTTGGTCGTGGTTCCCCCCCCTCAGGTAGCATTGCTCTGGGACATCCCATCAGTAATTACTGTGGCTCTGTGTCCCGTGATGTTCGAGAAAGAAAATAGGATTTTTTAAAACAGCTTACCTGTAAAATCCTTTTCTTTCGAAGGACATCACGGGACACAGAGGTCCTGCCCCTCTTCTAATACACTATATTGCTTGGCTACAAAACTGAGGTATCCCTGCAAGGGGGAGGGATTATATAGGGGGTTGAACTTCCTGATAGGGTGTGCCAGTGTCCAATCACCAGTGATACCTATATAACCCATCAGTAATTACTGTGGCTCTGTGTCCCGTGATGTCCTTAGAAAGAAAAGGATTTTACAGGTAAGCTGTTTTAAAAAATCCTATTTTTCCTTTTGCGATGAGCGACAGGCAGTGCTGACAGCTGTCTGGTATGAATCCTGAGGGGGAACACCGTGCCAAATTTTAAATAAAAAAAAATGGTGTGGGTTCCCCCCAGGGGAATACCAGGCCCTGAGGTCTGGTATGGATTGTAAGGGGAACCCCCTACACTGAAAAATCGGCATGGGTTCCCCCCAAAATCCATACCAGACCCTTATCCGAGCATGCAGCCCGGCCGGCCAGGAAAGGGGGTAGGGACAGGTGAGCCCCCCCTCCTGAGCCGTACCAGGCCGCATGCCCTCAACATGGGGGGTGGGTGCCTTGGGGGAGGGCGATACCCCTACCCATTCACCTAGGGAAAAAAGTGTCAATAAAAAAAACACAGTACACATATTTTAAGAGTAATTTATTAGGCAGCTCCGGGGTCTTCTTCCGACTTCGGGGGGTCTCCTTCCAACTTCTCCCGGTGTTCCGCCTCTTCTCCCGGGCCCCTCCGCTATCTTCTTCCAGCTCTTTTGCCAGTAAGGGGGCCCGGTCTGCTGCCGCTGTCTTGTCGCCGCTGTCTAGCCGTTGTCTCATCGCTTCTTCTCCCAGGCCCCTTGCTATCTTCTTCCAGCTCTTTTGCCAGGGGGGGCCCGGTCTGCTGCCGCTGTCTCGCTGCTTCTTCTCTTCTTCTGATGTTGACACAACGCTCTCTCCGGCTGGAATGCTGTGTGCGAGCTGTGGAGCCATTTATATAGGCGGTTCCCCTTACAATCCATAACAGACCTAAGGGCCTGGTATGCCCCTGGAGGGGAACCCACGCCATTTTTTTTATTTAAAATTTGGTGCGGCGTTCCCCCTCAGGATTCATACCAGACAGCTGTCAGCACTGCCTGTCACTCATCGCAAAAGGAAAAAAAGTTTTCCTTTCTCGATGAGCGAGCCAGTTCGACATGCACAGTACCCTGTTGCCGAGAACCAGCGCGATGGTATCGCGCTGGAAACACAATCTTGCGGTCAGGTACTGTATAAGGAAAATATATTCAATGTGGCAAGGAGCCAGTCTGGTTCAAAGTCAACTACTTGTGATCATTTGTATAAAAAGTCTTTGGTCCACCAGCCCATTATATCTCATTACCCCTGGTTTGGTCAGAAATGCCCCTTGTCCATTCCTCGCCTGCGGCAGTCTAGAGGGGCAATTTCTCTTTACCCATCTGACAGTGTGGAAAGGTAGAAATCCTCTTTTTTGCAGGAAACATGCATTATCTGATTCAGTTCAGCACAAGGTCACTTTAACCGTTTTGCTGCCAGGCCCTGTGCTCCATTTTGTACACTCAGGTGGCCAGACCATTTTTGCACTTTTTCCTTTGCTTTTTTATTTTTCACTTAGCACATGATCAGTAGAATAAAAAGGTGCTACTGATTTTTTTATACCCCGCGGTATTTGTGTAAATGTTTATCAAAGCAATATATTTGCAAAAAATACACTAAAACCTTTATTAGCAGATAAAAACACAGCAAATTTTACAAAATTCCTGCTAAATCCTTACTAAATATAAAAGCTTAACCTGTATGGAGTTAATAAATAACAAATATTTTGTAAATTTTACATTGCGCCTGTTTGAAAAATGGTAAAAATTGAATGTACCTAAAAGAGAAAGGAATCTGGAGGTTTTTATTTTTCACTTACAGCTTTCAGAATTTGAAAAGACCCCTCAAAATAGACATTTTATAAAAGCACATGACCTGTAGAATAAAAAAAGTGCTACAGATTTTTTGGGCCCCGCAATAATTGTGCAAATGTTCATCATATTGTTTTTTTCACTAAAAATACACTAAAATCATTAATATTGCACATAAACACAACGTAACTTACAAAATCCCTGCTAAATTAGTACTAAAGCATCGTTCACATGTGGCATACTAAAGTGTACGCCCATGGGGGGGCCATGTTTACCTGCACAGGGATGCACAGGTGTTCCATGCATCCTTGTACAGGCAGTCCCATTTATGTCAATTGGGATGCAATGACTGCACAGACATAGCTGCTGTTCCCAATCTGACATCCGTGTGGGTACATGACCCCGAACACAGGCAGTGTGAGCTCAGGGACATGCAGGCGGACCTACATGGATGTAAAATTGGGAGCAATGGCTCTGTTGGTGCAGTTGCTACATCCCAAATGACATCAATGGGACTGCCTATACAGAGAGGCACGGAACACCTGTTCATCCATGTAATGGTACTCTGTGTATGCCCTGTGTGAACAAGGCCTTAGGCTCCTTTCACACAAGCACACTGATTGGGTCTGCCTGTCCATTTTTCAGGCTTACCCAAATCAGACCAGCCATTGTTCTCTATGGAGAGACTGATGTAATTGGACTTGTGCCTGTTTATACCCGCCTGCATCTGATGCAGTCCACTAAAAACTGACAGATGAGGATTCCATTCCCCATCCATCTAGCGGATCAGATCGTATGGCATCCAATGGAAATGGACAGGCAGTCTGTTTCCATTTGACCGCCCCATAGAGAGCAGCAGGCTGTGTCCGTGTCTGCTCTGCATTAGCGGAGCGGACCTGTCATCCGCCTGCTCAGCGGAGATCAGCAGACAGATCCCCCGCTGAGCAGGAAGATCTACTTGACAGAGTCCGCTCCATATGAAAGGGGTCTTACCAAGAGCGGCGGACCATTAGGGGCACCACCCCCCTGCAGGGCGCCGGACTCATATGTTTGTATGAGTTTTTTTTTTCAAGCCACATGATTAGAGCCTGAGGCTCCAATTGACTTGAAAGGTTGGGCTCGGGGTGCAGAACATTGCACCCCAAACCCAACCCCTCGTCTTCCGGCTTCTCCTCCTGGCCAATCAGGATGGATCGGGTTTGGCAAGGAGGAGCTGAGGTATCCGTGGAGGGGTGAGTGCAGGGGGGACCATCACCGTGGAGGGGTGAGTGTGGGGGTACTGTCACTGTGGAGGGGTGAGTGTGGGGGGGGCGTCACCATGGAGGGGTGAGTGTGCGGGGACCGTCACCGTGGAGGGGTGAGTGTGGGGGGCATCACCGTGGAGGGGTGAGTGCAGGGGGTACTGTCACCATGGAGGGGTGAGTGCGGGGGGGTGTCACCATGGAGGGGTGAGTGCGTGGGGGACTGTCACCTTGGAGGGGTGAGTGCGGGGGGGCGTCACCATGGAGGGGTGAGTGCATGGCGGGTGTCACTGTGGAGGGGTGAGTGCGGGGGGTCATCACAGTGGAGGGGTGAGTGCAGGGGGGACCATCACAATAGAGGGGTGTGCGCGGGGGCATCACTGTGGAGTGGGAAGTGTGGGGGGACCATCACCATGGAGGGGGGAGTGCAGAGGGGACCATCACCATGGAGGGGTGAGTGCGGGGGGCCATCACCATGGAGGGGGAGTGCAGGGGGGGACCGTCACCGTGGAGGGGGGAGTGCAGGGGGGATTGTCACCGTGGAGGGGTGAGTGCAGGAGGACCTAGGGGGTCTTAATGTGTTTGTTTGTTTTTTTACATTTTTACTTTATTAAAATGACAAAAAATTTATATATATATATATATATATATATATATATATATATATATATATATATATATATATATATATATATATATATATATATATATATATATATATATATATATATATATATAAATTTTTTTTTTTTTTTTTTGGGGGGGTTCTTTGGTGAGATAGCAGAGGTCTAAACAGACCCCTATATCTAGTTTTTGAGTCAGAGAAAGGAACTTCACTTCCTGTTTGTCATAGCTTTTGTGATGTTGGAAATAAAAGCAAGGCGGACTGCAAAGAGAGGCAGAGATGCGGAGATGAGAACGTAAGAATGTGGTGATGTCTGTTTACTGTCTGTACATTATATCATTAAGACGGAGATGGGTGCTTATTAGCACAGGAGATATGGCTGTGTGCAGAGCTTACAGCCAAATTTCCCTAACACAATCAACTACCTGGAATACCTAGGTTGCGTCCTCACCCTAGAGAGATCTTCTTTAAAAAGCATTAAGAAGACTTATGCCCCGTACACACGATCGGACATTCCGACAACAAAATCCATCTGATTTTTTCCGACGGATGTTGGCTCAAACTTGTCTTGCATACACACGGTCACACAAATGTTGTCCGAAATCCCGAATGTCAACAACGCGGTGACGTACAACACGTACGATGAGCCGAGAAAAATGAAGTTCAATAGCCAGTGCGGCTCTTCTGCTTGATTCTGAGCATGCATGGAACTTTGTGCGTCGAAATTGTGTACACACAATCAGAATTTACGACAATGGATTTTGTCGGAAAATTTGACATCTAGATCTCAAATTTTGTGTGACGGAAATTCTGATGGAAAATGTCCGATGGAGCCTATACACGGTCGAAATTTCCGACAACAAGCTCCCATCGAACATTTCCCATCAGAAAATCTGACAGTGTGTACGGGGCATATGCAGTGCAGTGGGCATATCGGAGTGATTACCGTGATCGCTGCATGCGCCCTGGGTGCCACACTTAGGGGATGGTAAACACATGTTTACCAAGCCCCCCTAAGCCCAAACATCACCCCTACCGCTCCCCCCTCCCCCCGCCGTGATCCCCAACCTGTCAGCTTACTGGAGCAGAAGCTGCAGGCTGTGGGAGGGGAGGGAGAGATGCCACCAGAGTAGGGATGGATCAGGTGTGTGGGGGCAGTATTGGGGGGCTATCTGAGTGATGGGGGACTCATCTGGACCCCCCAAGCCTCCAGCAGCACCTGAAGTTGGCAGGAGCAGCAGAGGAGGGATGCCGGATTATGATGGTGGCTGCAGGGGATCAAATTTGGGCGGGTCAGATCGGGTGTGGGGGGGTCAGTGCTGGGGAGGGGAGAAGGGGGTTGAAGGGGAGAGGAGAGTGGGGGGAGTAGTTTTAGGTGGAAGGGAGGTGCGGGAGGTAGAGAGGCTGGGGACAGGAAAGCGGCAGCATGGAGGGAGGTCATATTAGGGGTTAATAACTCTGATCAGCGGGTTGTAATCCACTGATCAGAGTTATAGAATTGTTCAGTAGAGTCTTCTGAACAATTCTGATATAAAATTATGTCATTGAAGTGATTATAAGATTATAGGAGAGGGAGAAAAGAGGTCCGTACCCCGTACTGGCATGGTCACCTGCAGGCCCTTTTGTAGGTCCGTACGGTAGACAAACTTGGCAGTGAAATGGTTAAAGTGTACATAATACTGAACTTAAAGAGGTGTTATGGATGAAATTTTACTTTTTAGATATAAATCCTCCTATAATCCTCATGCTTAATGTATTCTAGTAAAGTTTGCTGTAAACGAAGGTCCATTTTGTATTTTTGCACCATTGATTTCTTAATTTTGTAAGTCCCAGCAGTCCGCCGCCATCTCATGTGTGGGAATCTGAAGCCAGACTGTATCTCTTCCTGTATTCCATGCATGCTGGTTACCCAGCATGCACCTCCAGATCTCGCACATGCTCAGAGCAGGACGGGCAGTGTAATAGGTTGTAGGTCTGGTTTCCATAGCAACAGTAGTGTCAGAGGACGTTGCCGCCCCTTAGCTATGGAAACCTCCCCTCCCCCTCCAGGAAACAGAAAGTTTATCTACATTTATAAAGATTATAAGTCTAGAAAAACAATAAAGATCCTGCAAAAGGTAATTACTTTTTAAAAGATGCTAGTTGTAAATTATATCCCTTGTTTCTGTTCAGATATAGATAGATAAAATCTCTTGTTATATGTGTGTGTGTGTGTGTGTGTGTGTATATATATATATATATATATATATATATATATATATAATATATCTGCACAGAAAAAAGGGATACCATTTACAATTAGCATCTTTTAAAAAAGTAATTACCTTTTGCAGGAGCTGCCCCAAATTGCCCCCATCAAACTTGCCACACCATACTGCCCCCATCATAATTGCCCCCATCAAACTTGCCACACCATACTGCCCCCATCATAATTGCTCCCATCAAAATTGCCCCATCATACTGTCACCATCAAAATTGTCCCATCAAAACTGCACAATCATACTGCCCCCATCAAATTTCCCCCATTCAAAATTGCCCCATCACACTGCCACCATAAAAATTGTCCCCATCATACTGCCCCCATCAAAACTGCCCCATCATCAAATTGCCCCCATCAAATTGCCCCATCATACTACCACCATCGAAATTGCCCCATCATACTGCCCCATCAAAACTGCCCTATCATATTGCTCCCATTAAAACTGCCCCATCAAATTCCTCCATCATACTGCCCCCATCAAACTGCCCTATCATACGTCCCCCATCAAAATGCCCCATCAAAATTGCCCCATCATACTGCTCCATCAAAATTGCCCCATCATACTGCCCCATCATATTGCCCCCATCAAAACTGCCCCATTAAATTGCCCCATCATACTGTCACAATCAAAACTCCCCCATCAAAATTGCCCCATCATACTGACCCCATCAAATTGCACCATCATACTGCCCTATCATATTGCCCACATCAAAATTGCCCCCATCATACTGCCCTATCAAAACTGCCCTTCTCATCCTGCTCCATCAAAATTGCCCCATCATCAAAACTGTCCCCATGAAATTTCCCTTATCAAATTGCCCCATCATACTGCCACCATCAAAATTGCCCCATCATACTGCCCCATCAAAACTGGCCCATCATATTGCACCCATCAAAACTGCCCCATTAAATTGCCCCATCATATTGTCACAATCAAAACTGCCCCCATCAAAACTGCCCCCAACATACTGCCCCATCAAAATTGCCCCCATCAAAATTGCCCCCATCAAAATTGTCCCATCGAAACTGCCCCCATCAAATTGCCCCCATCAAATTGCCCCATCATACTGCCACCATCAAATTTGCCCCCATCATACTGCCACCATCAAAATTGCCCCCATCATACTGCCCTATCAAAACTGCCCCCTCATCCTGCCCCATCAAAATTTCCCCATCATACTGCCCCCATCAAAACTGCCCCATCTTCAAAACTGTCCCCATCAAATTGCCCCATCATATTGCCCCATCGTACTGCCCCATCAAAACTGCCCCATCAAACCTGCCCCATCAAAACTGCCTTCATCAAAATTGCCCTATCATACTGCCACAATCACAATTGCCCCATCAAATTGCCCCATCATACTGCTCCATCAAAACTGCCCCATCATATTGCCCCATCATATTGCCCCCATCAAAACGGCCCCATCAATTTGCCCCATCCTACTGCCCCATCATACTGCCCCATCAAAATTGCCCCATCATACTGCCCCATCAAAATTGCCCCATCAAAACGGCCCTCATCAAAATTGCCCCATCATACTGCCACCATCAAAATTGCCCCATCAAAACTGCCCCATTAAAATTGCCCCATCAAATTGCCCCATCATACTGCCCTATCAAAACTGCCCAATCAAAACTGCCCCATCATACTGCCCCCATCAAAACTGCCCTATCAAAAATTGCCCCCATCAAAATGCCCCATCATACTGCCAACATCAAAACTGCCACCATCAAAATTGCCCCATCGTACTGCCCCATCAAAACTGCCTTCATCAAAATTGCCCTATCATACTGCCACAATCACAATTGCCCCATCATACTGCCCCATCAAATTGCCCCATCATACTGCTCCATCAAAATTGCCCCATCTTATTGCCCCCATCAATTTGCCCCATCCTACTGCCCCATCATACTGCCCCATCAAAATTGCCCCATCTTATTGCCCCCATCAATATGGCCCCATCAATTTGCCCCATCCTACTGCCCCATCAAAATTGCCCCATCATACTACCCCATCAAAATTGCCCCATCAAAACGGCCCTCATCAAAATTGCCCCATCATACTGCCACCATCAAAATTGCCCCATCAAAACTGCCCCATTAAAATTGCCCCATCAAATTGCCCCATCATACTGCCCTATCAAAACTGCCCTATCAAAACTGCCCAATCAAAACTGCCCCATCATACTGCCCCCATCAAAACTGCCCTATCAAAAATTGCCCCCATCAAAATGCCCCATCATACTGCCAACATCAAAACTGCCAACATCAAAATTGCCCCATCATACTGCCCCCATCAAAAATTGCCCCCATCAAAATGCCCCATCAAAACTGCCCCATCATACTGCCAACATCAAAATTGCCCCATCATACTGACCCATCAAATTGCCCACATCAAAACTGCCCAATCATACTGCCCCCATCATACTGCCCCCATCAAAATTGCCCCCATCAAAATTGCCCCATCATACTGCCACCATCAAAATTGCCACTATCATACTGCCTCATCAAAACTGCCTCATCATCAAAACTGCCCTCATCAAATTGTCCCATTATACTGCTACCATGAAAAATGCTCCCATCATACCGCCCCATAACATTGCTCCCATAAAAATTGCCCCATCATACTGCCCCATCAAAATTACCCCATCATACTGCCACCATCATAATTGCCCCATCATACTGCCCCATCAAAACTGCCCCATCATACTGCCCCAACGAAACTGTCCCATCAAATTGCGCCCATTAAATTGCCCCATCATACTGCCACCATCAAAAATTGCCACATCATATTGTCCCTATCAAAACTGCTCCATCAATTTGCCCCATCCTACTTCCCCATCATACCTCCCCATCAAAACTGTCCCATCATACTGCCACCATCAAAATTGCCTCATCAAAACTGCCACCATCAAAATTGCCCCATCAAAACTGCCCCATCAAAATTGCCCCATCATACTGCCCCATCAAAACTGCCCCATCAAATCTGCCCCATCAAATCTGCCACATCAAAATTGCCCAATCATATTGTCCCTATCAAAACTGCCCCATCCTACTGTCCCATCAAAATTGCCCCATCATACTTCCCCTTCAAAACTGCCCCATCAAAAATGCCCCATCAAAACTGCCCCATCATGCTGCCACCATCAAAATTGCCCCATCATACTGCCCCAACGAAACTGCCCCATCAAATTGCGCCCATTAAATTGCCCCATCATACTGCCACCATCAAAATGGCCCATCATACTGCCCCATAAAAATTGCTCCATCATACTGCCACCATCAAAACTGCCACCATCAAAATTGCCCCATCAAATTGCCACCATCAAGTTGCCCCATCATACTACCCCATCATATTGCCCCATCATAATGCCCCCATCAAAACTGTCCTATCATTAAAACTGTCCCCATCAATTTGCCTCCATCAAATTGCCCCATCAAAACTTCCCCCCATCAAATCTGCCCCATCAAAACTGCCCCCATCAAATTGCCCCATCATACTGCCCCTATCAAAACTACCCCCCATCAAAACTGCCCACATCATACGGCCACCATCAAAATTGCCCCATCATACTGCTCCATCAAATTGCCCCATCACACTGCCCCATCAAAACTGCCCCATCATATTGCCCTCATCAAATTGCCCCATCACACTGCCCCATCATATTGCTCCCATCCTACTGCCCCATCCTACTGCCCCATCCTACTACCCCATCAAAATTACCCCCATCAAAATTGCCCCATCAAAACTACCCCCATCAAAACCATCCCATCATACTGCCCCATTAACAAAACTGCCCCATCATCAAAACTGCCCCTAATATATTGCCCCCATCAAATTTGCCCCATCATACTGCCCTATCAAAACTGCCCCCATAATACTGCCCCGTCAAAACTGCCCCATCATATTGCCCATATCAAAATTGCCCCCATCAAAGTTGCCCCATCATACTGCCCCATCAAACTACCCTATCAAATCTGCCCTATCAAAACTGCCCCATCATATTGCCCATATCAAAATTGCCCCAATCAAAATTGCCCCATCATACTGCCTCATCATACTGCCCCATCAAAATTGCCCCATCAAAACGCCCCCATCAAAATTGCACAATCAAAACTGCCACCATCAAAATTGCCCCTATCATACTGCCCCATCATACTCCCCCATCATACTGCCCGATCAAAACTGCCCCATCAAAATTGCCCTGTCATAATGCTCTCATCAAACTGCCCCATCAAATTGCCCCATCAAAATTGCCCCCATGAAAACTGCCATCTATCCTTTGATCACCAGTGGTGAGAAGAACTAGAAGATATCTCTATACTGAAGCTCTTATTTGGTGTTGGGAACTGTCACATTGGACTTTCTACATTGCTTTGTATTGTTTTTTGTTACTGATTTTGGAAATCTATTATTATGTTTTTCCACTGAAGACATCATTTTATATCTGTAATCATATCAAGATATTTATTTATCGCTGTGAGCTCCATTTCCTTTCTTTCATGGTTTTCAGGTAATAGAGTATAGAAAACCTGAACTGTCTAGGGCTGTGTGTTCTCTGTCATAAGAGGTATTTAGTGGACAAGTATATCCGGTATTTTTCTGTACTTGTCATGTCTTTATAAGGATAAAAAGTGTTTATATATTACTGAGAAAATAAATCTCTGTTCTCCAGTAATATGGATGACCACACAAAGTAATCTGTATTGTAATCATTTCACATGAAAATGTAGTAATGATAAAACCATACTAATATTATGATCAATACAGAAGAAAATGATATCAACATTCTTGACTTCTGATCCATAAAATATTTCCATTATATTTCCAGATATTCAGGAAAAGCACAAACAATATCTAATGGAGAAGACTGAGACTCTGGTGGAGCATAGACCCCCAGGAACTACCCTGGAACCACAAAGATTCCTCATCAATGATCGTTATGTGAATCTGATTGTAGTCTCCACCGATCAGTTCAGGGAACGTCCCCAGAATGAGATAATACAGACTGGGGTAAAACATGAGAAATGCTTGAAGGAAACACAAACTAGACTGGAACACATTTCCCCCAACAAGCTGTTCCGATGGAACCCCCAGTCACAATGTGTACCACATGCAGTAATGGTGAGCGGAGTGCCAGGAATAGGGAAGACCACACTGATGGAGAAGTTTGTCTATGACTGGGTGACCGGAAAACACTACCAGAGATTTGCCTTTCTCTTCTTCTTCAGATTCCGGGACCTTAATAGACTGGGAGAGGTCAGCTTGGAGGAGATGATTCTTCATCAATATCCATATCTGGAGAGTCAGATTGGAGATATTTTACAAGATCCAGAAAGACTTTTGTTTATATTTGATGGATTAGATGAAAGTATTCACCAAATGGATTTCAGATCAAGTAAACGGTCCAATCCAAAACAGAGATCACATTTTGGTGAGATTGTGGTCAGTTTGGTGAGGCAAAGTCTTCTTAAGGGTTGCTCTGTATTGATAACCAGCCGCCCAACCAGAGTGTCATCAGTGGATACCCGTGTTTTCCAGAGAATAGCTGAGATCATGGGATTTCTCCATGGAGACAGACTGATCTTCTTCAATAATTTCTTTGGAAATGAGGAATTATCAGAGAAGGTTTTTCATTATGTGGAGGAGAATGACATGCTGTACACTTTCTGTTATATCCCATCATACTGCTGGATCATCTGTACAGTGTTATCAATGTGCTTCAGATCCCAACCAATCACTGATCAGCTGATGACATCATTACCCAAAACCGTGACACAACTCTTTGTGACTTTTGTCTCCAACATTCTGGCCAATCACAGCCAGAATAAAGATGGTGGTCACACTGCCCGGGAACTGCTGACCTCTATTGGGGGGATGGCAGAACATGGAGTCCTGAATCACATGATTGTATTTGATGATCGTCATCTGGAGTCATTCAGTGTGAGAAATGATAATCATGTCTTTTCATCTTTCATGATGGAATCTGGTCAGCCTCCTGATGTGGATTACACCTTCTTACATCTCACTCTTCAGGAGTTTTTTGCTGCTTTAATCCACTTTATGAACAATGATCTTGACAGATTACAGAAAACACTTGATGAGGCCGAAGCTTACAAAGACGGCCGTGCTGAAATATTCCTCCGTTTCCTCTGCGGTCTCTCAGACTCTTCTACTAGATCCATGTTAAAGTCTCATGTGGGAGAATTGTCTACTCAGGCTGCCAGACATGTCATCACCTGGATCAAGAAGAAAATCAGAAAACAAAGATATAAATCTACAGAAGACAAGAGAAAGCTTCTTAATGTATTCTATTATCTCTATGAGAGCAGGAATAAGGCTCTGGTGGCACAATGTATTGGATCAAACGAAGTTGACTTTTATAATGTCCCACTCAGCCCTCTGGACTGCTCTGTGCTGTCTTTTATCCTTCAATCTTGCAGAGAGACAGAAGTAAATCTACATTCATCTAATATTCGGAGTGAAGGATTGAGGAAACTTACACCGGCTCTACACAATATCAAGAGTTTGGGGTAAATATTTAATCTGAATAATCACATTGCTGTAATAATTT
This sequence comes from Lithobates clamitans, assembly GCA_037952925.1. Lineage (NCBI taxonomy): Eukaryota > Metazoa > Chordata > Amphibia > Anura > Ranidae > Lithobates > Lithobates clamitans. Next base: position 1,709,907 of record JBBGZY010001372.1, read on the forward strand.
GGTATTTTCAGGTGTTTTTTCCAGAGAAATGACTAATTATCGGTGTGATTTGTTTTCTGTTATATGCAGACTGTACACATCTATTTATCTGAATACATCAGATAAGACTTAAAGTGAATGTAAACCCTCACATATACCCAGTGAAGGGAGCAGCCTCAGATGATACACAGAGATGAAACAAATCCTCCTACATACGTTGTACATGTATATCTGCTGTCTACAGCTTTATACACTGTTTAGAAAGTGAACGTTGTGTTAGATGTGTGTTTTCTTCCTGTTCCAGCACTGGGTGTGGAGTCTGGGCATACACTGTGTGTGAGATGATTGGAGGAAAGGCACACACCCCCCTCCACATAGGCAGAGGAAGGAAGAAACATGCAGAGCTGTTCTGTGAATAGACAAGCTCTCTGCTAATCTATTTATAGCACTTGCCCCGACACAAATTTCCAGCTGCTTTTATCTCCTGTGTCAAAGTGCTTGTCAGAAGTTATAATGCTGATAACATAGGAACGAAGCAGTAGAAAGACTCTGGACACGGGGCTTTGCAGAGAGATAAGTAAGCACTACAGTTATATGTGCCCAGGTCAATTTTCAGGAATGGGGTTTACATCCACTTCAAAGTAGAACTAAAGGCAAAACCTTTTATTTTTTTTTATTTTTGGATACAGCAAAGGAAGGTTAAAGGGTGGGAATACCACCAACAACCCTCTCCATCTAATGCTGACAGTAGGGACAAGCTTCGAGTTTGAGTTGAACTCATGTTCGACTTGAACATCGGCTGTTCGCCAGTTCGCCGAACAGCGAACAATTTGGGGGGTTTGCGGCAAATTCGAATGCCGCAGAACACCCTTTAAAAGTCTATGGGAGAAATCAAATGTGCTAATTTTAAAGGCTTATATTCATGGTATTGTCATAAAAAGTGTTTGGGGACTTGGGTCCTGCCCCAGAGAACATGTATCAATGCAAAAAAAGTTTTAAAAACGGACATTTTTTTTGGGAGCATTGATTTTAATAATGCTCAAAGTTGAGAAATAAAAGTGTAATATTCCTTTAAATTTTGTACCTGGGGGGTGTCTATAGTATGCCTGTAAAGGGGCGCATGTTTCCCATGTTTAGAACAGTCTGACAGCAAGATGACATTTCAAAGGAAAAAAAGTAATTTAAACTACTCGCGGCTATTAATGAATTGCCGGTCCGACAATGCACATAAAAGTTCATTGATAAAAACGGCATGGGAATTCCCCACAGGGGAACCCCGAACCAAAATTTTTTTTTAAAAATTACATTGGGGTCCCCCTAAATTCCACACCAGGCCCTTCAGGTCTGATATGGATTTTAAGGGGAACCCCGCGCCAAAATAAAAAAATAAAGGCGTGGGGTACCCCCAAAAATCCATACCAAACCCTTATCTGGGCACGCAACCTGGCAGGCCACAGGAAAAGAGGGGGGATGAGAGAGCACCCCCCCTCCTGAACCGTACCAGGCCACATGCCCTCAACATTGGGAGAGTGCTTTCGGGTAGCCCCCAAAACACCTTGTCTGCAGGCGGGAGTCTGCAGGCGGGGGGCTTATCGGAATCTGGAAGCCCCCTTTAACAAGGGGACACCCAGATCCTGGCCCTCCCCCCTGTGAAATGGTAAGGGGGTACCCTACCATTTCACTAAAAAAGTGTCAAAAATGTTAAAAATGACAAGAGATAGTTTTTGACAATTCCTTTATTTAAATGCTTCTTCTTTCTTCTATCTTTCTTCTTCTATCTTCTTTCTTCTATCTTCCTTCGGTTTCTTCCTCCATCTTCTTCTTATACTGGTTATTCTGGTTCTTCCTCTGGTGTTCACGTCCAGCATCTTCCTCCACGGCCTTGGCGTCTTCTTCCCTTCTCCTCGGGCCGCTCCGCATCCATGATGGCATGGAGGGAGGCTCCCGCTGTGTGATGCTTCTCTCTGCTTCTCCCCGCCCCCGTTATTTAAGAACCATCAGAAGAGGAGAAGCATCACACAGTGGGAGCCTCCCTCAATGCCATCATGGATGCAGAGCGGCCCGAGGAGAAGAAGGGAAGAAGACGCCGACACCGTGGAGGAAGATGCCGGACGAGAACACCGGAAGAAGAACCAGAAGAAGAAGATGGAGGAAGAAACCGAAGGAAAATAGAAGAAAGGAGAAAGAAGATAGAAGAAGCATTTAAATAAAGGAATTGTCAAAAACTGTCTCTTGTCATTTTTAACATTTTTGACACTTTTTATTTGTGAAATGGTAGGGGTACTTCCCCTTACCATTTCACACAAGGGGGAGGGCCGGGATCTGGGGATCCACTTGTTAAAGGGGGTTTCCATATTCCGATAAGCCCCCCACCCACAGACCCCCACAACCACCGGCCAAGGGTTGTGGGGATGAGGCCCTTGTCCTCATCAACATAGGGACAAGGTGTTTTGGTGGCCTACCCCAAAGCACCCTCCCAATGTTCAGGGCATGTGGCCTGGTACGGTTCAGGGGGAGCTCTCTTGTCCCCCTCTTTTCCTGCAGCCTGCCAGGTTGCGTGCTTGGATAAGGGTCTGGTATGGATTTTTAGGGGGACCCATTTATTTTTTACATTTTGGCGTGGGGTTCCCCTTAAAATCCATACCAGACCTCAGTGTGCAGGCGCGGGATTCCCAAGATGGCCGCATAAGCCGGGAGCTCCACTCAGCCCAGCAAGCCACCCAAGAGCCGGAGTAAGGCCGCCAACAAGCACACCACCCGTGGATTGGGAACCGGGAGCACTCACAGCACCAACCCATGCTAAACAGTTCGGTCCACCGGGACCTGGGACCGCAGTTCACAGCAGAGGACTCCCGGGCCTTGTCCAAGATGGCGGCCACAGCACTGCTAAAGGAGCTTCATGCAGGGGGACACGCGAACACAAGGCAAGTGCTAGCCCCTGCTATATTAGCTTTCACACCCCAACCCGCTCCCCACAACCAAGCTATGGGGACACCCTCCCCGGCCTCCACAGTATCCCTCTTAGAGCGTACCTTTGAGAATTACTACCTGTCCTCACTGAACAATACACTGCTACATCAGGGAGTTGGGACATCCAGAGGAGACCCTGAGGGTGATATACCCATTAATGCAGGAGACTTATTCCTCCAGCTATCTGACCTCCTAGACAGGGGGCTAGCAAACACAGCCACAAAAATCACAAATAAGATAAGATCTGACTTTCAAAACTTGGGAGCAAGGATGGAAGCAATAGAACACAAACTAGACATCACAGTGTCCAGAGCTAATCAGAACACTGAGCACATCCATGTTATTCAAGAGCAACTGGAGGTGGCATTGAACAGAATCAATGATTTAGAGAACAGGTCAAGAAGGGACAACTTCAGAGTCAGAGGAATCCCTGAATCAATAACAGATGTCCCCAAAGCAATTCAGGAATTAATTAAATCCCTCATCCCGGAGCTGTCCCCCATTAAATTGGAACTGGACAGAGCACACAGATCCTTGGGCCCCCCTAGAAAAGACGGATCTCCCAGAGATGTAGTCGTGAAGCCACACTTCTATAGTGTGAAGGAAGAAATCATGAAAATATCCCACCAGCAATCCCGCATTCTTTTTCAAGGCCAGGAAATCCAAATATTCGCGGACATCTCTCCCAAGACCATCCAGAAACTCAGAGCTTTGAAGCCCCTTTTGCTTATTCTCTCCCAGAGGGAGATCAAATATTGGTGGGCATTCCCTTTCGCTTTAAAATTTACCCTCAAAGGCAAAACTCACTCATTCACCACTTTTCCAGAAGGCGAACGAGTTCTTCTATCACTCAAACTCATCTCGCTAGACTCTGCGATGGACACAACCAACACTCAAGCGGGCTCATGTAAACGCCAAACTCCCAACAGCCCAATCTCCCCATCCTGGAAATCCAACAAAAGCAGACGTCTGAGTTAACAAATGCCAACCTGAGGATGACAGTTGCAAGAACCCTACTTTATCCTTTTTCCTCTTTGTGATCCGCTGGCCACTGGTACTTACAAGAGGATCTCTACCCCAGACGGATCTTCCACCAAGTGGCTTTGTTCCTCCTTGAGGACATTCGTCCACTTGTTCTATGACTCAAGCATCCAGATCGGCACCCCTGCGGTTCTACTCTAACATTCCCCTAAGACCTACTGCCGTTCCTGTCATTTTTTTACCTTCCATGGGAGCTTTTAGGTGCAGTTCATAAACCCCTACAAGAGTGACTTCCTCGGATCTTAGTGACACACCCCCATTTTCCCCATTGGAGCCCCTATGCTAGAAAAGCGATTGGCCCCTTCTTTTTTTCTAGAGGTTCTCTAGCGCATACCCCTGTTTTTTAAGGTGCCGGCTTTCCTCCACTCTCTTATCCCCTCACAGAAGACTGGCTAAGTCTTAGGTTTGATATTAATATCTCATTTCCCCCCACCTCATCACCTCCATAGCAGATCCCACGACGATTCTAAGGAAGATTGTAACTGCACCACATGTCAGCTTTACTCCTAGTTAAAAAAGAATATGTTCTGTTTGAATTTAGTATGTTTACTTTTTCATATTTTTTATTTTTCTTTGCTCAACATTAAATTTCAGGTTACAAGGGTGGCTTGGGCTGTGGTAGCTGCCCTGCGACTTCATCCATCCAACGACAATGGAGTTGCCATTCTCGTTCGATGGACTGGCGGTCCACTTTCTGGACCACCTTAGTTTGTTATTGGAGCACGGAGTGGGGAAAACTTTTCCCCCTCTCCGTCTCCAGCCTATATTAGGCCAATGTGTTCTTATTCTCTTTTTTTCTTTTGTCTTTCTGCTTTAACCCATCTGTGTTTTTCTCTCCCTCTCTCCCTACCACCCGGGTTGTCGGATCATCTGCAGCTCCTTCTCATCCAGCATCTCCAGGTCCCAAGTTCCACTCTTCATTCGCCTCCTGCTCATCACCCATCAACATGGTTAGGGTAAGTGTCTCAATTTCAGAAGCACGTTCATTTCACAAAAATTATGCCTAACAACACACTGTCCTCCTCTCAGATAAAAATCATTTCTCACAATGTCCAAGGCCTCAACTCCCCAATCAAAAGGAGGAAAATCTTCCAATCCTACCGCAAGCAAAGGGCCTCAAAAGTAATGCTCCAGGAAACACACTTTCCCACTCGATACTCCCCCTCATTTTTACACGCGCATTTCCCCCTGTTCTACTTAGCAAACGCTGAGGACAAGACCAGGGGAGTTGTGATTCTATTTGCTAAGGACTGTAAATTCAAAGTTAGTCAGACCCTTAGTGATCCTGAGGGCAGGTACTTACTAGTGAAAGGTCAGATAGCAGACCAAATTTTTTCTCTTATATCCTATTACGCACCAAACAAGGGACAGAGTGCAATTTTCACTTCCCTATTTCCAAACCCTAGAACCTCTCTTGGAAGGATCAGTAATTTTGGGGGGAGAATCGAATGTCGCGTTCGATTAAAGCCTTGATAAATCAAAACCCCCAGCTAAACAGCTTTCTAGGCCCACCAAAATCAGTTCCAAAATCACTAAACTAATTCACCAACAGGGACTTACAGACATGTGGAGAGAACTCAATCCCTCCACAAGGGACTATTCCCATTTCTCAATACCCCTTCAAGTATACTCATATTGTAATTGTAATTGATCATATTGTAATTTCCTCCATACACATTCCTGCTGCAATTTCAGCTAAAATTAAGGATACTGCCCTCTCTGACCATTCTATGGTCTCCCTTACTCTCCAAGGTCTACTCCTCAGACCCTCGTCACCCATATGGCACATCAAAGATCACATTATTAAAGATCCCATTCAGATCTCAGTACTAACTAAGGCCCTTAAAGAGTATTTCACCTTGAACAACGTGGAGGATATCTCGGCAGAGACCTTATGGGCGGCACACAAAGCCGTGATACGAGGCAAACTCATTCAAATCTCCTCCCAACTTAAAAAAGAGAGAACCATGGATATCCTAAAGCCGGAGAGAGATTTTCTTCTCCTGCACAAAAAACACAAAGCAAACCCGTCCCTGGTTCAAACCGACCAGCTTGACGCTGCTCGGATTAAGCTAAACTTGGCGCTCACGGTTAAAGCTGAGGGTTCTCTACGTTGGAACGGTGTGAAATTCTATCTTAATCAGGATAAAATGAGCACGATGCTGGCCTCCAAGTTATCCCCCAAAACTCGTCTTTTTGCTCTCCCCAAAATAAAACTACAGAATGGGTCGTCATCCCAAAATCCCCAATGAAGCTTAGAATCTTTTCAGTCCTTCTACTCAAAGCTATATAGAGCAAATGACAATGACACACGAGCTATAGATACATTCTTAGAAAACCTGCCCATCCCCACTATACTTAAGTCCCATAAAGATATTATGGAAGCCCACATTACAGTAGAGGAAACTTTAGAGGTCATTAAAAACCTTAAAGGGGGCTCGGCCCCAGGCCCAGATGGCCTTTCCAACCTATATTACAAGACCTTTGCCGAGACTTTGGCTCCACACTTAACTAGACTGTTCAACTCCAAACGGAAGAGTGACCCCATGGATTCTCAGTTGAATGCAGCCTTCATCACTGTCATCCCTAAACCTGATAAAAACCCTGATCTGGTATAAAATTACAGACCCATATCGCTAATAAATAATGATTTAAAAATTCTGACCAAAATTTATGCTAACAGACTAAATACATTTATCAACACATACATCCACAAGGATCAGGTAGGATTTATCCCCGGCAGACAGGGTCCAGACCAAGTTAGAAGGGCAATAGACATTGCTTCAATCTTACAATCGGGTTGGGATGGAGGTCCACCCCAGGAGGGTCTTTTTCTTTCACTAGATTTACAAAAGGCCTTTGATTCTGTGACTTGGGGGTTCGGCGAAAACTTTATTGGAATCCTCAAATCACTAAACTCTGAACCTGAAGCAAAAGTCAAATTACAGTGTTTTCTCTCATCCCCCATTAAAATTGCCAGGGGCACAAGACAAGGGTGCCCCCTATCCCCCCTAGTGTTTGCTCTAACAATAGAAACACTCACCATAGCAATTAGGTCAGACCCAAATATTAAAGGTGTTAACTGCGGCATGTATACACATAAATGCGCCCTATTTGCGGACAATCTCCTTTTATTTATTACCTCTCCAATTACCTCCTTACCCAACATTAACAACCTGCTTCAAACCTTTGGTGACATCTCAGGCCTATGAGTCAACATGGTCAAATCACAAGCATTAAACATTTCCCTCAACCCAGCCTTAGTTGAGAGACTAAAACTGGCCTTTAATTTCAATTGGAGCGATACCTCAATACGCTACCTGGGAATAAACCTTACGCCCAGAATAGACTCCCTCTATCAAGCTAATTTCCCTCCCATGTATCGTAGACTTGAAGAAGACATACGATCTTGGTCATCCCACAAATTATCGTGGCTGGGGAGAATCCATGCCATCAAAATGACCTTGTTTCCTAGAATCCTATACCTATTTAGAGCCCTACCAATCCCGATTAATAGAAATCACCTCAAGAGTTTTCAGGAGAAGATTATAAAATTTATCTGGGAGGCAGAGGGTACAGGTTCTCCAGGAACACTCTTTATGCCCCGAAATCTAAGGGAGGTTTGGGCCTCCCTGAACTATTCAAATACTACCAAGCAGCTAGACTAGCCCAACTTTCAACTATTTATTTCAGGGGGGAAAAACCTGACTGGATACACATAGAACGCCAAGCGGTTCCTACTCGCACATTAGATTTTCTCCTCTGGACTCCCAGTAAATCTAAACCTTCCATCATGGCACCCACACTTTCACACTCCTTTAAACTTTGGGATGACTTGATCCAGCTTCCCTCTTTGACCTCACAATTACACCCTCTATCACATATATTCCACAATCCCCTTTTTAAACCGGGGATAGACATCAAATCCTTTCAATGGTGGCTAGCAAGGAGATGTACTGCATTGGACACTATTTCTTTGCCTCTGGACCAATTTCCTTGAAACAATGTATCGAAAAATTAGAGCCCCCCGACTCTTAAAAATTTAGATACCTCCAAAATTCCCATTTCCTACACACAATTTGGAAAAACAAATCTATTCCCCCAGAGTTCACAGCTTATGAACAATGGTGCAGACAAGCTACAAAGCAAAAAGGAGGTGCTCTGATCCCTGATCTACGAAGCACTATCAACTCCCCTTTCCAAACTTACATACATGATAGATTGGGAGAGAGACTTGGGCGAGTCTTGGGACCTGGAGATGTGGCACAAAATGGGAATAAGAGCTTACAAAGGTATGGTTAATATTGCGTTAATTGAAGCTAATATGAAAGTCTTTACAAGATGGTATCTGGTACCTTCCAAACTTGCACAAATGTATCCATCTTCGTCTTCTCTATGTTTCAGAAATTGCCTAGCCCAGGGTTCCATGATACACATTTGGTGGGAATGTCCGAAAATCAGGGGGTTCTGGAACAAGATCTTTAACTTGATAAGAAAAATTACGGACATTCCTGTCCCAAAATCCCCCCAGATAGCTCTTTTAAATGGTCATATTCCCAAAATTCCCAAAACATCTGCTAAACTTATTCCCCATCCTCTCTCACCCTATGTCTCTCTTTCCTCTTTATCTCCTCCTTTTCTTTCTCTCTTCAGTTGTTGAAAATATATAACTATAGCAATTTTATTTTCCACATGGTTTGCACAAGTACATTATGCATTTGAATGTTTTTTGTTGTTTTTTTTTTTTTTTTTTTTTTCTTTGACTCTTGCCTCATCATACGGGGGCTAATGCCCGAGTTGGAGCCCTCGGGAAACTCTACTGGCACTCCTGGATCTCCTGGCCTCATGCCTGAGAGGGTCAGGGAAGGTCCTCTCATGCAGCCCGGGGCACTTTTATTCCCCCGGGAGGTGCAAAGGGCATTAGCAGGTTACATACACACCTTTATTGCTACAGCCTCTATTGGATCTCGACACAGTTAGATCCCATCGGGGGTGTCGAGTCTAATCTTAGCAATTGGTGTTTCCCTATACTGCTCGGGGACTCATTACTCTGTTTACACGGAGACGCATAGGATGCATAGGTCTATTGTTAGCCTCTTTGTTGTTATTCTTTCCATGTTTTATATCACAGAGGTGGGCTGCGCCCTACCGGCAATTCCGTACCATTAAGTGTTATGTACTGCTCTTCAATAAAAAAAAAAATCCATACCAGACCTGAAGGGTCTGGTATAGATTTTGAGGGGGACCCCACGCCATTTTTTTTTTTTTTAATTTTGGCCAGGGTTCCCCTTAAAATCCATACCAGACCTGAAGGGCCTGGTATGGAATTTAGGGGGACCCCCACGTCATTTTTTTTAAAATTTTGGTTCGAGGTTTCCCTGTGGGGAATTCCCATGCCGTTTTTATCAATGAACTTTTATGTGTATTGTCGGACCGGCAATTCATTAATAGCCGCGAGTAGTTTTACATGACTTTTTTCCTTTGAAATGTCATTTTGCTATCAGACTGTTCTAAACATGGGAAACATGCGCCCCTTTACAGGCATACTATAGACACCCCCAGGTACGAAATTTAAAGGGATAATACACTTTTATTGTTTCACTTGAAGCATTATTAAAATCACTGCTCCCAAAAAATGGCCGTTTTTAAAACTTTTTTTGTATTGATTCATGTCCCCTGGGGCAGGACCCAGGTCCCCAAACACTTTTTATGACAATGTAAAAAAGAGAGAGGAGCGCCACTAAGTAAAATCATTTATTCACCAATATAAAAACAAAGTATCAACTTACATTTAGGAGCGGTATATAGAACAGACAGATGTGATTCCTGATAGAAGAGGGGGAAGGGAACAGTCACTGATTCCCCGGGGATGCCTCCAAACACGACGCAGTCTGGCGGGGAGGCCAGTACGGTACACAGCCTGTCTCTGCGGGAGGACGGAACGGCAGCCCAGGAAGCCGCTGGCAATGTTGTCAATGAGGAGAAGAAACACAACGCATTTCTGAGCATGCGCAGGGTCTGTACGGCAAATGCGCGCTCCTTTATCAACTTGATAAAGGAGCGCGCATGTGCTGTACAGACCCTGCACATGCTTAGAAACGCATTGTGTTTCCTCTCCTCATTGACAACATTGCCAGTGGCTTCCTGGGCTGCCGTTCCGTCCTCCCACAGAGACAGGCTGTGTACCGTCCTGGCCTCCCCGCCAGACTGCATTGTGTTTGGAGGCATCCCCGGGGATAAATGTTTTAGCTGTAAATACCTCCATTCATTCAGTGTCATTCAATCACCCCTGTGTTTTAATTCCTGATATGGGCAGATCTTTTCTATTTTTATTATATCTTTCAACTGTGTATTCTTAAAAGGGTTGTAAAATGTGTTGCGTTTGTTACAATATGTTTTTTTTTAATAATCAGACTTCCGATACATGGGACATAACATAACACAATAGTGGTTGGTCATAGAGATATTGTCAGTTTTTGGCTTGAGTAGATTTCTCAAACAAATGCTGTGTTATACAATGGGGGTAGATATAATTGTTACAGTTTTCAACAGGCTATTGTCTCTATAGCTACAGTACACAAGAAAGAGATTTAGTTGTTTGAGTTTTCTTTCAGCTCTCAAACTGAAAGAATGACTGTTAGATTACTGTCAGGTGTTGGCCTGATTAGACAATGGGTACGTAGATGCAGTTTTCAACAGTCCATTGTTTCTACAGCTACAGTAAACAGGCATGTTTTCTGTTGTTTGGTAGCTATGGCAAACAGCCTGACACATAAAAGAGGGTGAGTAGGGACACACATACACACACACATACACACACACACACACACACACACACACACACACACACACACACACACACACCATCATGCTTTGAAGATCAGAAGCCACCACTCCTGATACAAGAACACTGCCTGGTGTCCAAGAAGCATCGTTGCCAATGGAGATCACGAACATACAGTAACAGAAGATAAGTAACTTTTAAGTGTATTTGTACTGATATAGACTATAGGCTGTTCATTTGATAGGCATTTTGCTTGTTATAGATATCTGTCAGTCTTGTATTGTATTCCTAAGATTGTAATAGTTTTGTATGTACAGTATTTTTGTATAGAAAAAGCACAATTTACACACTGCAGAACTCTCAGCTTCCTTGCTTATACCACAGAGTAACCTTGCTAGACGCAAGCAAAACATTTTGGGGGCTCATGCCACGATCTGTGCTATAATTCAACTGAAGCAGACCTGTTTTTCTGTAGTGTGTTGTGTAGCTTGTGCTAGGTAAAATGCTGCGTAAGCTGTTTAGGAAAAGCAAGGCTGCAGAAGGTTCTGGTGGCCAGAAGGAAGTGTTCAGCTTACCTATCTGGGCCAGAGACAATGAGTGGGAGCCTCTTGCTAAAGAATTTGTGAAGTATGCTTCTCCCTTGAAGCTGACGTGGGGTGATAAAGTCTCAGATCATTTTGTAGATTTTAGCCTTAAGGGGTTGGATTTAAGTAAAAAAGAGAAGAGGACAGTGTCCACAGTGGGCTGGTATTTCCTTAATGCTATTTACACTGAATCACAGAGAAGGCAGAGGCAGAAGTTACAGTATTAAAAGACCAGATAGCAGTTGCTTCAGAGTGTGTAAGTTCAACTGCTAGTCGGGCTGATGATTTGCAAGAGCGATGTGCAGCCTTCATGACCAAATCAATTAATGCCTTAAGGAAAAGGAAGGGTCGTAAACCTGTTAGTAAAGCCAGGGTACGTGCCGTTGTCACATCCCAAAATTGGGATTGTGAGGATGTGCTCTCCTCAAATGATAGTGAGGATGAGGAGATAGAGTTTGATATTTTGCATGATGATCTGCTAGTGCGAAAGAAAAAGTATGCCAGACTTCTCATTACTAAGCATAGGAAACGGCAACATGATATAGAGGATATGCCAGATGGGAAGGTGCATTATCGCAACCCCAGAGATGTTGAATTTGAAGAAGTATGGGAGTTCACACAAACTGAACTCCATGAGCTGGCAAAACAATACAAACAAAGGTCTGGGGAGCCCCTATTGACCTGGCTCCTACGCTTATGGGATGAAGGGGCAGACAGCATTGTTTTGTCAGGTAAGAAAGCAGTGATTATGGGAGTGTTAACTCATGATCCACAATTGTGAAAATGCAAATGCGAAAAGCCCGAGAGTTTAGCGTTAATTTTTCATTGTTAGACCTGAGTGAGTGATGGAATAGTCCGAGTATACGCTAGTCCTACTGACCTGGAAAATACCTACTCATGGAGAGCAATAGGAGAGGGTATTTCCAGGTTACGTGAGATGGGTTGTATAACCGGATTAAATACGTTTCCAGAATGGATGGGTCCAGATATGGAACCCTTTACGTCTGCTCTGCACTCTAAGCTGATGAAGTCTGCACCATTTAATCTTAGGGCTCCATTATTGTCCTTGTTGGGAGGCCTGGGATTAAACAGCAAGATTCATGAAGCCACAACCCTTTTAAGCCAGTTGGGGGTGCTAGAGGAGACTAAAACAAAACCTGTCAGGGCAGTAGATAAGGTCAAGGCCAGACAGGAATAATACAAGCAGAAAAGAACAGAGAAGAAAGGGAATGGGGTAGAGAAGACAGGAGGTGAAGAGAAAACCAGGCTTGTTATTTCTAGGAAAGAAATGTGGGTGGACCTATTAAAGGCAGGAGTACCTAAAGATGAGATAGATGGGATTTCTACTGCAGAAATGCTGAAGAGGTGGAAACATTTAGTAGGGAAAACTGTCAGGGTTAGAAACACTACTCCTAGTGAAGATAACAGCCTAGACTTAGAGGAAACAGAAAAGACCCCTCCTGTTAGCCCCAAACCAATTCCCAAAACTGAACATGAACCCAAACCCAAATCCCTTTATCCTGGGGAGGAATTAGAGAGAATCAGAAAAGGGGATTGGGAGGTTCCTTATCCTTTATGAAGGGAAGGTGAGTCTCTTGTAATAGCCATGAGGGCAGTGACAGCAGGAGACCGACGCCCATATGCACCTGTCACTGTATGGTGGGGGAAGTCATCTTCTCCTACACATGTAATGGCTTTAGTTGATAGCGGAGCCGAAGTTACACTTTTGCAAGGAAATCCTTCCCATCACAAAGGAGAATTGATTTATGTAGAAGGTTTGGGAGGGCAAACTACACCAGCAGTTAGGATACGGGTGAAATTGGCTATTGGCAAGGGATCAGGATTTATGACAAATGTTTTGGTATCAGAGTTACCCGAAAATATTCTTGGGATGGATGTACTTCAAGGTCAGTCAATTCAAACTGAAAGAGGTACATTCACATTCGGGTATCCTGATAAATCATATCTGGTTAGGGTGGTGAAGGCTGTGGTCAGAGGTCATGCGAAATGGACCCCTGTCTACATTCCTCCACCAGAGAAGCCAGTCTGTCTTAAGCAGTACAGACTTCCTGGAGGCCACAAAGAAATTGGGGAGACTATTCAATAACTGTTTAGAGTAGGGATCCTTAGACCTCCTGTAAGTCCTTTCTCGTCTCCGGTGTTCCCAGTAAAGAAACCTGATGGAACATATAGAATGACTGTGGATTACAGAGGTCTAAACAAAGTGGCACCTCCATTGAAGTCAGCTGTACCAGATATGATCTCAATTGTTGAGAAAATTGCTAAAAATGCAGGAGAATATCATCATGTGATAGACCTGGCTAATGCTTTTGGATTTTAATAGATCCAGAGTGTCGACCGGGCCGACTTCTCAGTCGGTAACCGGTACTATAGAAGGGACGGACTGCACCTAAATGAGGAGGGTGCAGATCTGCTGGGAATGAAGATGGACAAAAAATTAGAGGGGTTTTTAAACTAGGCAAAGGGGGGAGGGTCCAGAGACAGTGATAGCCAGCACGGAAGATATTCCAGAGGGTAGTTTAGGGGGCATTAGTGGTAGGTTAACCAAAGCACAAAAACACAAGGTGAGTATAGTAGCAAGTCCTAGTTGCAATCTTGAAACACCCAATACGAGGACAATATGCGACCGGTCCAAACTATGTGGCATGTTCACCAATGCCAGGAGCATGGGGGACAAGATGGGTGAAATAGAGATACTGTTGTACAAGGAGGATTTGGATTTTGTGGGAATTTCAGAGACCTGGTTCAACAGCTCTCATGATTGGCTGGCAAACATTCAAGGGTATACCCTATACCGCAAGGATAGAGAGGGTAAAAAAGGGGGAGGGATATGCCTATATATCAAGAATAATGTACAAGCGAATGTGAGAGATGACATTACTGAGGGAGCTAGAGAGGAGTTGGAATCCTTATGGGCAGAGCTCCAAAGGGATGAAGCTAAGGGGAAAATAATACTGGGAGTATGCTATAGGCCCCCTAACCTGAGGGAGAAAGTGGAGACGGATCTCCTATCACAAATTGGATTAGCAGCAAGGATGGGAAGTGTTATCATAATGGGGGATTTTAATTATCCAGACATAGACTGGGCGGACGGAACCACGCATTCATTTAAGGCTCGCCAGTTCCTTAATGTCTTGCAGGACAATTTTATGGGTCAGATGGTAGACGCACCAACTAGAAATAAAACATTACTAGATCTACTGATTACCAACAATACAGACCTGATCACAGATGTGGAAATACGGGGCAATTTAGGTACCAGCGATCACAGGTCAATTAGTTTCAGTATAAATCACACAAATAGGAAACATGAAGGGAACACAAAGACACTGAATTCCAAAAGAGCCAACTTCCCTAAACTACAAACCTTGCTAAAAGGCATAAATTGGGATAAAATATTAGGAACAAAGAATATGGAGGAGAGATGGGTTTGCTTTAAGAGCATATTAAATAAGGGCACTAGCCAATGTATCCCATTGGGTAATACATTTAAAAGAGCGAACAAAAATTCTGGATGGCTTAACTCCAATGTAAAAATGCATATAAAAGCAAAGGAGAAGGCCTTCAAAAAATACAAGGTTGAGGGATCATCCTCAGCATTCAGACTTTATAAAGAATGCAATAAGAAATGTAAGGGTGCAATTAGGACGGCTAAGATAGAACATGAAAGACACATAGCGGAGGAGAGCAAAAAAATCCTAAGAAATTCTTTAAGTATGTAAACAGTAAAAAAGGGAGGACAGACCATATTGGCTCCATAAAGAATGAGGAAGGACATCTGGTTACAAAGGATGGGGAGATGGCAAAGGTATTGAATTTATTCTTCTCCTCAATCTTCACGAGTGAATCGGGGGGGCCTCAGTAATCAAAACTGCAGTGTTTATCCTCATGATACAACACAGGAAGCACCTCCATGGTTAACAGAGGACGGAATTAAAATTAGACTTGAGAAACTTAACATTAATACATCACCGGGACCAGATGGCTTGCATCTGAGGGTACTTAGGGAACTCAGTCAGGTGATTGCCAGACCGTTGTTCCTAATTTTTACAGACAGTCTATTGACTGGAATGGTACCAGCTGATTGGAGAAAAGCCAATGTAGCACCAATATTTAAAAAGGGCCCAAAAAACATCCCTGGGAATTACAGACCAGTTAGCCTAACATCAATAGTATGTAAACTCTTGGAGGGGATGATAAGGGACTATATACAAGATTTTAGTAATAAGAATGATATCATTAGCAGTAATCAGCATGGATTCAGGAAGAATCGTTCTTGCCAAACCAATCTATTAACCTTCTATGAGGAGGTGAGTTGCCATCTAGATAAAGGAAGGCCCATAGACGTGGTGTATCTGGATTTTGCAAAAGCATTTGACACAGTTCCCCATAAACGTTTACTGTACAAAATAAGGTTTGTTGGCATGGACCATAGGGTGAGTACATGGATTGAAAACTGGCTACAAGGGCGTGTTCAAAGGGTGGTGATAAATGGGGAGTACTCAGAATGGTCAGGGGTGGGTAGTGGGGTTCCCCAGGGTTCTGTGCTGGGACCAATCCTATTTAATTTGTTTATAAACGACCTGGAGGATGGGATAAACCGTTCAACCTCTGTATTTGCAGACGATACTAAGCTAAGCAGGGCAATAACTTCTCCGCAGGATGTGGAAAACTTGCAAAAAGACCTGAACAAATTAATGGGGAGGGCGACTACATGGCAAATGAGGTTCAATGTAGAAAAATGTAAAATAATGCATTTGGGTGGCAAAAATATGAATCCAATCTATACACTGGGGGAATCTAGGATGGAAAAGGACCTGGGGGTCCTAGTAGATGATAGGCTCAGCAATGGCATGCAATGCCAAGCTGCTGCTAATAAAGCAAACAGAATATTGGCATGAATTAAAAGGGGGATCAACTCCAGAGATAAAACGATAATTCTCCCGCTCTACAAGACTCTGGTCCGGCCGCACCTGGAGTATGCTGTCCAGTTCTGGGCACCAGTCCTCAGGAGGGATGTACTGGAAATGGAGCGAGTACAAACAAGGGCAACAAAGCTAATAAAGGGTCTGGAGGATCTTAGTTATGAGGAAAGGTTGCGAGCACTGAACTTATTCTCTCTGGAGAAGAGATGCTTGAGAGGGGATATGATTTCAATTTACAAATACTGTACTGGTGACCCCACAATAGGGATAAAACTTTTTCGCAGAAGAGAGTTTAATAAGACTCGTGGCCACTTATTACAATTAGAAGAAAAGAGGTTTAACCTTAAACTATGTAGAGGGTTCTTTACTGTAAGAGCGGCAAGGATGTTGAATTCCCTTCCACAGGCGGTGGTCTTAGCGGGGAGCATTGATAGCTTCAAGAAACTATTAGATAATCACCTGAATGACCGCAACATACAGGGATATGTAATGTAATACTGACACATAATCACACACATAGGTTGGACTTGATGGACTTGTGTCTTTTTTCAACCTCGCCTACTATGTAGTGTCAAGACCAGTTTGCTATGGTGTGGGACGGCCGCCAGTACACTTTCATTGTCCTTCCGCAAGGCTATCTTCATTCTCCAATGTTTTGTCATGGACTGATTGCCCGAGATTTAAGTACCCTGAATTTGAAAGTCGCTGTGTTCCACTACATTGATGACATCTCTGGAACAAAAGAAGATGTAACTGAAGCACTGCACCTGCTGATAGAGCACATGAAGAACAGAGGGTGGGCTATCAACAGAAACAAAGTCCAAGGACCTGCCACAGAAGTGAAATTCCTGGGAATGATGTGGACTGGGCCGCAGAGGAAAATTACAGAGACAGTTGCGCAAACTATCCAGGCTCGGTCGCCCCCTACTACCAAAAAGGAGACACAGAAGTTCATTGGAGTTATGGGGTTGTGGAGATTGTTCATCCCACATCTTGGACTGATTCTGAGGCCTATATATTATCTCACCAGAAAAAAGACTGAGTTCTAATGGGGTTCAGAGCAGCGGACTGAATTCCTGGCTGCTAAAGAAGCTATTTTGCAGCATCAGGGATTAGGACCCGTGAGACAAGGAGTACCATTTCAGCTGGATGTAGTGGAGCAGAATGGTACCATATCTTGGAATCTGTGGCAGCCAAATGAAAAGAAAGGACTGAGAGCAATACCCATTGGATTTTGGTCCAAACAACTGACAGGGGCACAGAAGAGATACACGCCCCTAGAGAAGTACCTTTTTGGGGCCTACACAGCACTTCAACATGTAGAGACCATTACAGGAAAGGACACAGTCACCATCCATACTGCATTGCCAATAGCAGGATGGGTGAGAGATAATGGACTGACCACTAGGGAAGCTGTAGCCCAGACACTGATGAAATGGAAGTGGTACCTTCAAGAAAGAGGGGGTATTGCAGCTGGGGATGTTAGAGACATTTCATAACAGTTGGCAGGGCTTGTTACTTTTATCAGCACCCCACCAGAAGAAGAAATTCCTGTGCTGCAGTCATCCCCCATTCAAGAGGCTCCACCCTTTGAGTCTCTGTCAGAAGACATGAAGGAGTCAGCGTGGTTCACTGATGGTTCAGCCATAGTCACCTCCTCTGGACGTAAATGGACAGCAGCAGCCTACAACCCAAGTACAGACACAGTCCTGCAGGAGACCGGAATTGGAGGGTCCAGTCAGTATGCAGAGTTGAAAGCTGTGGTGATGACTCTTCAGGAGGATCCTTCTTCCCATGTCACTATCTACACTGACAGCTGGGCAGTTTTTAAAGGACTAACAACTTGGATGCCCACGTGGAAGTCCAATGAATGGATGATTCATGGAAAGGTGGTGTGGGGAGGCAAGGAAGTCTGGGACTACATCTGGAAGGAAGCTCACTCCCGCACCATAAAAGTGGGGCATGTTGATGCACATGTCCCAGACTTTGAGAACTATAACAGAGTTGCAGATGAAATCGCCAAAGTGAAGGCAGTTGTGCCAATTGATCCTGTCTTGATGAACTTGGCCAATTGGGCCCACAAGCAATCTGGACATTTGAGGCAGAAAGCAACATATGAATGGGCACAGCAGAGAGGATTGCCTATATCCATGGATATGATAAAGACTGTAATAGGGAACTGTACAGTGTGTGGAGAAGTGCGACAATGGCCATTGCAAAAGTACTCCACCGGGTCGATTAAGAGTGGTGAGAAGCCTGCAGAGATCTGGCAGATTGACTTCATCAGTCCCCTGCCCCGGGGAAACAATGGACTGAGATATTGTTGCACTGCAGTGGACACCTATTCAGGACTTATGCTTATTCATCCTTGCAAATGTGCAGATAAAGCCGCAATGCTTCAACTGCTCCAGAAACTTGTTGTTGCTTATGGTTGTCCCAAACAAGTCCAAAGTGATAACGGCTTACACTTTACCAGATCAACAGTACAGCAGTGGGCCAAAGATTCTGGAGTGTACTGGTTGTGCCACATCCCATACCATCCACAGGCAGCTGGTTTGATTGAAAGATACAACGGGCTATTGAAGGACCAGATACGCAAACTTACACCCACACATACACTAAGGGGGTGGGATCAGGTCCTCACACAGGCAGTCATGTTGTTAAATTATAGGACAATAGCCAAAAGCACACCATATGAGAGGATGGTAGGGGCTGGGGCACAGATTCCACAGCTGAAGTGCATAGTTCAGTATTTATGTAAGGTTCCTGAAAGAACAGGGCTTAACAGATACCATGTTACTGCTTCCCATGACATAGAAACCAAGAGTGATGTACCTGAAGCTGAAGCCTATCTAGAAATGAGAGGGAATCTGGCAGGAAGGTTTGAAGTTACATTTGTATTGACAGATGAGCTTCAAGACAGTGGCTGGGACTCTGACTGGTTAGTGGGTACTTCTCAGCAAGAGTGGAAAGTGAGGCTACATAACAGCAAACCTTCCAAAATAAACAGCAGTGATCTTCTGGGAAATATCAGTATATTTCCTCTCCTCCCTATTGATGTTCTTTGGGAGGGTCAGAAGTGGGTACAGGCAGGGGGCAAAGTGTTAGTCAGATATTCAGGCAAGAAGCCACTTAGAGGAGAGATTTTAGCTGAAGGGCCTGGATCTACTGTTGATGTATTATTAGAAGGAACAGATAATCCGCTTTGTTTTCCACTCCACAGGCTGACTCCGATTTGATCCATAGGACATCATGGAAAGAATGACGGAAGATCGCAAGAGCTGTGGAGAGCAAGGCCTTTGATGTATTACAAGCCTGGACTTGTTTCTAAAGAACTTTAGAATGGACTTTCTAATGAACTTTTAAAGACTGAAACACCTTTTCAATGACAGAAATATGGGAGGTGTTGCTTTCAAGGAAAATGAATGTTTAAAATTAGTTTTCATAATAATGAAGTGATTTTCTGTATGGAGTCTAAAAGGAAAAAAAAATAGGGCTGAATGTGTTGCGTTTGTTACAATATGATTTTTTTTTAATTAATCAGACTTCCGATACATGGGACATAACATTACACAATAGTGGTTGGTCTTACAGATATTGTCAGTTTTTGGCTTGAGTAGATTTCTCAAACAAATGCTGTTTTATACAATGGGGTAGATATCATTGTTACAGTTTTCAACAGGCTATTGTCTCTATAGCTACAGTACACAAAAAAGAGATTTAGTTGTTTGAGTTTTCTTTCAGCTCTCAAACTGAAAGAATGACTGTTAGATTACTGTCAGGTGTTGGCCTGATTAGACAATGGGTACGTAGATGCAGTTTTCAACAGTCCATTGTTTCTACAGCTACAGTAAACAGGCATGTTTTCTGTTGTTTGGTAGTAATGTCAAACAGCCTGACACATAAAAGGGGTGACTAGGAACACACAGACACACACACCATCATGCTTTGAAGATCAGAAGCCGCCACTCATGATACAAGAACACTGCCTGGTCTCCAAGAAGCATCGTTGCCAATGGAGATCACGAACATACAGTGAAAGATAAGTAACTTTTAAGTGTATTTGTACTGACTATAGGCTGTTCATTTGATAGGCATTTTGCTTGTTATAGATATCTGTCAGTCTTGTATTGTATTCCTAAGATTGTAATAGTTTTGTATGTACAGCAACTTTGTATAGTAAAAGCACAATTTACACACTGCAGAAATCTCAGCTTCCTTGCTTATACCACATAGTAACCTTGCTAGATAGACGCAAGCAAAACATAAAGGTTCATGTTTTTCCACCTTAATGCATCCTGTGCATTAAGGTAAAAAAAATCTTACAATCACTGTCCCCCCAGCTCCCCCGTTTTACTTACCTGAGCCCTGGAAAATCCAGCGTTGTGAACGCGCTCTTCCTTTGCTCGGTCATTGCACAGCCATTGGCTCGTACTGCTGTCAATCAAATTCCAATGACGCAAGGGCCAGGGGGAGGAGCTGAGTACTGTAGTCAGTGGCTATGGACGCGCCAGCAAGGTAACCCCTGGGAGAGCGCTTCCCAGAGGGGGTTTTTAGAAGCAGAGAGGAGCCGAGACAGCCGCCGAGTGACCCCAGAAGATGAGGATCAGGGCCGCTCTGTGCAAAACGAGCTACACAGTGGAGGTAAGTATGACATGTTTGTTATTTAAAAGAAAATATTCGAACCTTTAGTGTCACTTCAAATCATTCCCCAAATTATGTCCCATTCCCTGGTGAGAATATGGAAAATTGTTATAAAAATACTTACCGTAATATTTTCCTTTCCTGGCCTGTCCACACATCAGCACACAATGGGCTAATGCCTCATCTGGAGCCCTATAGGACCACCTCTTCATAGCTGAATAAAAGACACTGAAGTGTTCAACAACCTAGCCTGTGACAGGCCACTTGGGAGGGAGTCCTGTGCTGACGTGAGGACAGGCCAAGAAAGGAAAATTACGGTATTTGAAAGCAATTTTATGCATTCCTGGCCATACCTCATGTCAACAGACAATGGGATATAACTAGCTGAATAAATTAGCAGGAGAGAACACATGAAAAGAAACACTGACCATTAAAGAAAAGCTGCCAAAGACAAAAAAATATGTATACGTCTCATCCCAAACCTTGCAGAACTTGCTGACTGCATGCCTGTAAAGTTGAGTGAAAGGCTAGCTGTCTCACATATATCTTCTACTGAAATCCTGGCATAACTGCCCCAAAGGCTGCCACCCCTCAGGTCAAAGGAGCTTGCACCTGTTCCTGGGCAGAAAGGCCAACTTCCTGCATGCCAATGTAATCACTAATAGAAAAGGACTCAAGAACTTGATGGCAAAATTAAAAGATTGTCCTCTTTCCTCACGTCTTTTGACCTTTGTATGTACACTGGTAGCAACTTGTGTAAGTACTTGAAGTCTTCCTGCTGTGTACTCAGTGACTCCGCGTGAATGCTTGGAGGGACTGCCACCAGTTTTCCTGAAAACTGCATACCACTTTAGAATCCAGCTTTGGAGATGGACGTAGTATCACTATTTCTGGTAAAAAGACACAAAAGGGATCTCTGCAGGAAAGTGCTGCAATCTCCTTTCAGAACCAAGCCCAAGTCCCATGAAGGAAACAAGGATTTCCTTGGTGGTCCTATCTGGATTACGGCTTGCATGAAGTATTTGTTCAGTGGCTCTTCCACCCATATGCAGCCTGAAAAAGAGGATAAAGGCAGAGACTAGGGATGAGCCGAACACCCCCGGGTTCGGTTCACACCAGAACCTGCTAACGGACCGAAAATTTGCACGAACGTTAGAACCCCATTGATGTCTATGGGACTCGAATGTTCGAAATCAAAAGTGCTCATTTTAAAGGCTAATTTGCATGGTATTGTACTAAAAAGGGTTTGGGGACCTGGGTCCTGCCCCAGGGGACATGTATCAATGCAAAAAAAACTTTTAAAAACTGCCGTTTTTCGGGAGTAGTAATTTTAATGATGCTTAATGTAAAAAAAAGTAAAATATTCCTTTAAATATCGTACCTGGGGGGTGTCTATAGTATAGTATAGTAATAGGTGCCTGTAAAGTGGCACGTGTTTCCCGTGCTTAGAACAGTCCCTGCACAAAATGTCATTTTTAAAGGAAAAAAAGTAATTTAAAACTGCTTGCGGGTTTAATGTAATGTCGGGTCCTGGCAATATGGATGAAAATCAGTGAGACAAACAGCATGGGTACCCCCCAGTCCATTACCAGGCCTTTTGGGTCTTGTATGGATATTAAGGGGAACCCCGCACCCAAATTAAAATAAGGAAAGGTGTGGGGCCCCCAGGCCCTATATACTCTGAACAGCAGTATATAGGTGGTGCAAACAAGACAGGGACTGTAGGTTTGTTGTTAAGTAGAATCTGTTTGTAATTTAGAACGGGTACATTTTTAACGTGTTTAGCTCCAGACAAAAAATCTTTTTTAAGCTTTTTGGAAAACATAGGGAAGGATTATCACCCTTGTGATATTTGTTTTGCTGTCTTTCCTCCTCTTCAGAAGATTTCACCTCACTTTTTGTCCCAATGACAAATGTTTTTTGAAAATTTGTGTTTTTTTGTGAAACAAGGATTGGTGATAAAGCATCAGTGGAAAGGTGAAATGTTTTTCCCATATTAACTCTTACAGGAGAGAATTTCCCTTCCTAGGGGTAGATTTCATCTCACTTCCTGTTGTCTCCTTCTGTTTGCAAGTAGGAGTCGTTTGTAAGTTAGATGTTTGTAATTAATCTCATTTTATTAAGTTTTCATTTCATACAAAACAATCACAAATGACATGACTTCCCAATTAGACAAAACATTTTACAGCATGTTATTCTTACTCCTAATACATAAAAGATTTATCCTAGCCTGCTTTAAACATCTGCATCAATCAATATTAAACCACCACTTCCTGCTCACCTATTACCCTCCCCCCGTACCTATCTAGCCATTCATACCACATTCAAAAAAAAAAAAAAAGTGTCGATTTTCTCCTTTCTTTCCCTCTTTCCTTATATAAATTTTAACATTTCTCGCGAAGACCGAAACTCCTCCCATTTTTGCCAGATTTCAGGTAATTGACTTGTTATATACCCTTCCTTTCTAATTTGCTCTTCCATATATTGTATTTCATTCATTTCACATATCCAATCTGCTATGGCTGGATTCTCTGTTTTTTTCCAATTTTTTGCTATTATTGTTCTTGCTGCTGATATCATATGATGAATGATGTCTTTTTTAATTGTCTTTATTGACTTTGGTATCAGTGACAGTAATGAAATTTCTATACTCGGGGTCACCTCTACTCCCGATACCTTATAATAAATCTCGTATATCCTGTTCCAGAATTCTTTCACCAGATGACATCCGAACCATATATGTTCCATTGTTCCCTTTTCTACTTTACATCTCCAGCATAGATCTGTATTTCTTTTGCTAATTAGATTTAAGGTGACAGGGTTCCTATACCACCTCATTACAATTTTATAGTTTCTCTCTTGATATTTATTTGATATGGTTGTTCTATGTATAACTTTGAAAATCTTTTCCCATTCTTCTTCCGATAAGGGTCTTCCTATTGCTGCTTCCCATTTCTTTATGCTTGTTAGTTCTTTAAGGGGGCTATTAGGGATTAGTTCATCATATATCTTCGATAATTTCTTGGTCGGGGCCTGTTCTCCCAGTAATAATCTTTCAAATCTAGTCAATGGTCTGTTTATTCTAACTATTTTAGGTTCAATAAACGCCTGTAATTGTCGATATTGCAGCCATTTCTTTGTATTCCCCTCTCCCATTTCCCTCAATGTAGGCATTTTCCCATTCTCAAGAACTTGAACCAATCTTATATCTTTCGATCTGTTCTATTTTAAGAAATTTTTACTCGTCATTGCTATAGGAAATTCAGGGTTATAAAACATTGGGGTCATAGGTCCCAGAACTGAGGAGAGCTTCCCTGCTTTCATTATACCGTCCCATACCTTTAACGTAGCACTTACAAAGAGTGTCAGCTCACTTCTTTTAGGTCTTAAGTGGGGTTCTACCCATGGAAGGACTTTTAATTGGGGCCCTATTATTTCCTCTTCTATACTGACCCATTGCTTATTTTCTTTGTTATGGTACCAGTCTACTATACTGGTCAGTGATGCTGCCTGCAGATATTTCATGCAGTCTGGTAGTGCAAGCCCCCCGTTAGTTTTTTTTCCTTATTAAATTCTCCCTTTTTATCCGGGGAGTTTTATGCGCCCATATAAATTCGACTATCGCCTGTCTTAACTCCTTCATCAATTTTCTTGGGGGTTCCAGTGGTATCGTTTGGAAAGTATACAAGAGCTTTGGCAAGATATTCATTTTTACGATATTAACTCTTCCCGTCCATGAGTATGTCATTTTGTCATATTTCTGTAATAATTTAATGGTATTTCGAATTGCTTTCTCATAGTTCATCCCCTGAAGTTGTTTTAAATCTTTTGTTATGAGGATTCCCAAATATTTTATTGCGTTTTGTTTCCATTTAAATGGGAAGTCGTTTTGCATCCGTAAGAGACTCTCTTTACTTACTGATATATTCAATATCTCTGATTTATCGTAATTTATTTTGAAATTGCTTAATTCTCCAAATCTCTTAAATTCTTTCATTAGATTTGGTATAGTTATGTTGGGATCGGTTATGTATATTAATAGATCATCTGCGTACGCTGCTATCTTATATTCTTTCTCTCCCACTTTTATCCCCCTGATTTCTTTATTGTTTCTAATTGCCGTGATTAGATGTTCCATTATAAGTACAAACAGCAAGGGGGAAAGAGGACATCCCTGGTGGGTGCCATTTGATATTTTTATGTCCTTTGATAACATGCCATTTACTCTTACTTTTGCTTTTGAGTTGGAATACAAAGCTGCTATCCTGTTACTCATTTTCGGGCCCATACCGAGTTGTTTTAGTGTTTCTTCGAGAAAACTCCACCCTATCCTATCGAATGCTTTTTCTGCATCTACAGCCAGCATACACGTTTCGATAGCTGTTCTCTGAGCAAATTCCATCAATGTACAAGTCTTTATGATGTTATCCTTAGTTTCTCTCCCTTTTGTAAATCCAGCTTGATCTAGTTTTATATGATTAGGTAGGATTGGTGTTATTCTATTCGCAATAATTTTAGAGTATATTCGTATATCTATGTTGGTTAAGGAGATTGGCCTATAGTTTTTACATAGCGTATGGTCCCTCTCTGATTTTGGGATCAAGGTGATATGAGCCTCTGTGCTTTGTGGTACAAAACCTTGTTTATCAGATATGGAATTGTATGTTTTTCCCAATATAGGGGCAATTATTTCTTGAAAATTTTTATAAAATATGATGGTATATCCGTCAGGTCCTGGACTTTTTCCCGGGACTAGTTCTTTAATCACTTGTTGAATCTCTTCTACCGAGATATCATTTTCCATTATCTCGTATATTTCTTTAGGGAATCTAGGAAGGTCTGTTTCTTCTATATATTCTTTAATTTTCTCTCTATTCCAATCCCTCCCTTTGTTCCCTTGTGGTGTTTTAATATTATATAGCTTTGAGTAGTATGCATGAAATTCTTCCGTTATTTCTTTTGGGTCATATGTATATTCCCCATCTGTTTTTAATATTTTGCTTATAGATGGTAGGGTCTGTTGTTCCTTTAATGTTTTAGCAAGCATTTTTCCTGTCTTATTCCCCTGCTGATACCATTGTGCCCTCCTACGATCCCTAATCCTAAGGGATTCCTCATCAAGCAAGGATTGTAATTCCATTCTTTTCCCTTTTATCTTTATTTTATCTGATGGTTTTAGATTCTGCTTATGTTCTTTGTCCAATTCCTATATTTTATCAACTGAGATTTTTTTTGGTCTTTATTTTTTTTCAATCTTGATCCGTGCTTGATAAGTGTCCCCCTTAATACGCATTTTAATGTTTCCCATTGCATGGGAATTGATGTTTCATCCTTCTCATGAATTTCTACGAATTCCTTTATTGTTTTGCGTATATCCTCTATACACTCTTTATCTTTCAACATCTTATCATTTAATCTCCAATTCCCTTTTATTTTTATTTGCTCTATTACCTTAATTTCCAAAAACACCGGGGCATGGTCTGACCATAAGAACCCCCCTATATCTGATGATGGAGTCATTGACATTCCTGAGTGATTAATAAAAAAATAATCTATCCTATGATAGGAATCGTGTATATTTGAATAAAATGAGTAATTTTTTTCGGTTTGATGCTGGGCTCTCCAAATATCTACCATATGATATTTCCCCAATAACCCCTTAAATTCTTCCAATTGGCTCTTATTCCTATAAGCATGGGTATTAGTTGTATCCATTTTTATATCCATAACAAAATTAAAATCCCCGCCCATGACCACTGTACCTTCTGCCTTTTCTATACTACTATTTAGGGCCCTTATCCCTGTCTTTATCTGATCATGATTTGGTAAATACAAGTTGACAATTGTAAAAATGTTTCCGTAAATCATCACCTTTATCACCAGGGATCTACCGTCATTACCCATATATTTTTGTATTATTTGGTAAGGTACATTCCTATGGAAAGCAATAGATACCCCTTTTGATTTAGAATAGGCATATGTATCATGTATCCAGTTGTTGTAATATCTGTTATTAAGTTTCGGTATGTGATTTGAACGAAAATGAGTCTCTTGGAAGAGTATAATATCCACTTTTTGTTTATTAAGAAAATTTAAAGTTTGATTTCTTTTATTAGGAGAGTTAAGGCCTCTTGCATTAAAGGCGCAAAATTTAATCCCCCCCATAGAATAAAAGAGAGAAAAAAAAACAGAAACTAACACACTCACACACCCCACACACTCTATCTACCCTACTTCTATTTGACTTAAGTAAATAAAGTCTATCTTACTATCTTTAGTAAGCTCCCTACTATAAGGGGTTTTGAGCCTGCTGACCGCGACTTGCCGCACCGATTGTTGTTCGCATGCCTAATTTTAATTGCTAGTTTAGCCCTTTCCTTCTCCCTTCTCCCTTATCCCTTTCTCCCTCTCTCTCCTTCCCCCTTACTACCTTTCCCATCTCTTACGATCCATCTACTTTCAGTATCTTTCCATTTTATTACTTTTTTTACTGCTATTCCCCCTATATTGAGATTGTGCGTTTTCTTAACCTGCTTAAGGAATATTGAGATTGTGCGTTTTCTTAACCTGCTTAAGGCAGAAAAAAAAGGGAGAGAGAGAAAGAAAAAAAAAATATAGATATGTGGATGGGGGGGGGGGCTAGGAGGAGAAAAGAAACAACAACAAAAAAAATAAATAAAACCCTTTTCAATGCTTGTTATTTCGTCATAGATAATTAAGATTCTTATATGCAATACTTTAGTGCAAAAAATCCATGAGATCCATATTTTAGTGTTTCTCTTTTTAGATTACTCTTTTTAAATCATTAAATTTACAAGAATTTATAAACGCATTTCTCTGTGAATATCTTTCACTCAATATCCCAGTGTATAAACCATCCGATTAATATTTCCTTATAATCACCCATAATAATTATTAGCCAAAAAATTCATTTTAAATTCAGTGATACTACAGTGCATACATCATTCCTTTAATATTTCTCTACATCCTATTAGCAAAAAATATACATGTATATAATATTCCCTTTTCTTTCTTTCTCCCTGTGCCTAAACCAACAAAAAAAAAAATAAAAAAAAAACATTAATGCCACAGTGTATAAACCATTCACTTAATATTGTTCCCTACATCCTATTAACAAAAAATAATATATATATAATATTCCCTTATCCTTCTTTCTCCCTGTGCCTAAACCAATAGAGAAAGAAGGAAAAAAAAAAAAAAAAAAAAAAAAACATTAATACCGCAGTGTATAAACCAATCATTTAATATTGTTCCCTACATCCTATTAGCAAAAAAAAAAAAACTCAAATCCAGTAGATTTAAGTTCAGTGATACCACAGTGCCCAAACCACACCCTTAATAGTTCTCCTTATATCCCATTATTACCAAAAATAAATAAATAAATAAATAAAAAGAAAAAACCCTAATAATCCTTCAGTTTAAATTCAGTGGTGCCACAGTGTATAAACCATTTACTTAATAATTCTCCTTATTATTAACAAACCCAAGAAAAGAAAACAAAACAAAACAAAAAAAAAAATTATTTTCCTTTTCTTTTTTCTCCCCTGTCTGTGCTTAAACCAATAAATAATAACCCCCCTTTTTCATTATATAAGGAAAAAAAAAAAAAAAGAAACACTTTCCTTTTCTTTCAATACTTTGAATTCAGTAATACTATTACTGTCGTGCATAAACTGTTCCATTAGTGCTTCACTATATTAATAAAAAAAAAAAAAAAAAATTAAATCCATCATTTTAACTTCAATGTTACCACAGTACCTAAACTGTTTCATTTGTGCTTTACCCCATACATTATTATTACCGAGAAAAAAAAAATACCCAACAATATAAATTCATTAATACCAAGTGCAAAAATCCATAAATACCTATGTCCTAATAAAAAAAAAAAAAAAAAAAAAGGGGTGAGAATGAGTTTATATATAATCAAAACTAGTAAACTTTGCTCTCCCTCTCCTTCCCCCCCATTCCCCCTTCTCCCCCCTCCCCCATCCTCCCCCCAATCCCGACAGTCCCCTTTCCTTTTACGTTTTTTAAGTTTACTGCATGTACGGGATGGGCCATCCTGGTAATATTATTTCCGGGGGTTTTAAGGATATCCAAAAACTCCGGCAAATCTTCCAAGTCTCTAAATGAGATAATACGACCCTCTTTCCGAACCTGCAGTTGAAATGGAAATTTCCATCTATATTGAAGGTTGTTCTTTATTAATTGCTCCACCAGGGGCCTTAGCGCTCTTCTCCGATCCAGCGTAAATTTCGATAGATCTTGGAAAAGTAAAAGGGGCTCTCCATCATATTGAATATTTTTATTTTGCCGGGCCGCCAACATGATTTTATCCTTTATATGGGCAAAATACATCTTACAGATAATGTCCCGAGGCTTTTTTGAATCTGGCTTCCTTATCCCTGTGACTCTGTGTGCCCGATCGATTATTAGATCTTTTGTATCAATATCTTGGGCAACTTCCTGAAAGATTTTCTGTAGTGTTGTTATGAGTTCTTTTGAGCTTACTTCTTCTTTCAATCCTCTAATTCTTATATTTGATCTTCTATTTCTATTTTCTTGTTCATCTAGGTTGTTTATTACTTGCTTAAGTTGTCTTTCTTGCTTCTGAATCTTTTCCTCTATCCTTTTCAGGTCTTGCTCTGTTTTTGAAACCTGCTTGCCTATTGTGTCTATTTTTTCTTGTGTATTTTTGGTAGTTATTTTTAATTCTTGTATCTCCAATTTATAAGATTCCTCCAGCCTATGTACATATTGTCAAAACCAAAAGGCGTATACTGCGCTATCCCTTTATAGTGTTCGATAAACAAAAAAGCAAAAAACCTATGTCTGTG
Source organism: Lithobates clamitans (assembly GCA_037952925.1). Taxonomy (NCBI): domain Eukaryota; kingdom Metazoa; phylum Chordata; class Amphibia; order Anura; family Ranidae; genus Lithobates; species Lithobates clamitans. The sequence goes on from JBBGZY010001372.1 coordinate 1,739,713, forward strand.
AAAAACTCAAGAAAAAATTAATGCTGCTGCAACCCTAAATGTGAGACAACCTCCACTACAAAAAACTATACAAAAATAGGCTGCGCAGCCTATTTTTGTATATGTACATATTGATCCATGTCCGCCCTAGTTGGGAGCGATCGAATGTACGCCCTAATGTCCCATTTTTCTTTATCATCCTCTGTTTACTTGTTATTTTGCCGATGGGTGAGCTATTTCTAGGGTGGCTTGTTTGTTCCTCCCCTGATGACCTAGATGTAACCGATGATTCTGCCAGACCCGACAGTTCCTGTGATGTTTGTAATTCCTGTGTTACATGGGGGGATTGTAGTTGTAGCTGTTGGAAGAATTCCTTAATATCTGTTGTTTGTAGTGGTTGTGCCCCTGTAGTGTTTTTACTATTACCCTCTACCTTATCTTTTTTATTTATTTGATTTTGCGGTGTTTTACTGCCTTTCTTAGGTGCCATTTTTTCCTCTCCTCTTCCCCCTCTTTCCTCCTTCTTCCTTTTCTTTCCTTCCTCCTTTTCCCTTTTTTTGATAAACTTTAAAATAGGATACAGGGTCGGGGGACTAAGGAGAATCTGTTTCCTTATAACTCTTTAATAGCCCTTGACAGTCACTTTTTATTTTTATTTATCCCATAAGTAATAAACAATTTAAGTGCAAGATTCTGGATCTAAAGTCAGTAAGCTCTTCTTTTCTCTGCTTGTTTTGCTTTCTTTTTTTCGTTATTTAAATGTTGAGTCTTTCTGAATAATTATTACGACAGTTTGTAGGCATCAAAAATAATTTTCCAGTCGCATACCTGTTTTTCCGAGATTCTGGAGTAAATTAGAGCTAAACTCCTTAGCATTATCTGCTTCTGGCTTCTCTCCTGGGTATCCCTGATTACATCCGGTCAGCCTGATCCCTGCCACTCACCTCCTGAGGCTTACCGCCGGAGAGGGCGTCCGTGCCGAGTGTCACTGCGGTCCGCTTCCGCAGACTCGCAGAGGCTCCCGCCCGGCCGCGCCCGCTGTCTCCCGGCTCTGCCCCTGGAAGCGATCCTGGCACCCCACAGGCTCGTTCTCCACCGGCTCTTTCGGATCTCCTGCTTCTCGCGAGAGCTATTACTGTTCCAACAGCCGCTCCTTCCTCCACTCCTCCCTCCGCTCACACTCGCGTGAAGTTAGCTCAGCTCAGCTATATCCTGGCGGAGAGATTTCAGCAGGGTAACCCCGGAGCCATCGAGCTCTCCCAGGCATGTATATAAGAAATATATTACTTCAATGCCTTCGATGCCTGTATCAGCTTATCCATTTGTCCTATTATGCCAGCATGTCAGCTTTCCAGCATATCCTCTTCTCAGCATGTCTTGCTTCTCAGCATGTCGGCATGTCCAACTCTCGGTCTACCTATGCGGCCATCTTGGTCAGCAGCTCCTCCCCCAGTTATTTATTTATTTAGAACGGATACATTTTTAACGTGTTTAGCTCCAGACAAAAAATCTTTTTTAAGCTTTTTGGAAAACATAGGGAAGGGTTATCACCCTTGTGACATTTGTTTTGCTGTCTTTCCTCCTCTTCAGAAGATTTCACCTCACTTTTTGTCCCAATGACAAATGTTTTTTGAAAATTTGTGTTTTTTTGTGAAACAAGGATTGGTGATAAAGCATCAGTGGAAAGGAGAAATGTTTTTCCCATATTAACTCTTACAGGAGAGAATTTCCCTTCCTAGGGGTAGATTTCATCTCACTTCCTGTTGTCTCCTTCTGTTTGCAAGTAGGAGTCGTTTGTAAGTTAGATGTTTGAAAGTAGGGGCCTGCCCTATATACTCAGCAGAAATTTGGGCCTTAGGTGTTGTTGTGGCCACAACACTGTAAGCCCTCACAGGGCCCTGCTGTGAAATATTAGATCAATAATTGTAATTATATGCCCCTGTTGAACAGGGGCAGAAAAAATTGGGCCTTTGGTGGTGGTGGTGGTGGTGCTGGTGCCACAACACTGTAAGTCCTCACTCGCTCTTGGTGGACGCAGAAATGGGCCCTGCTGTGAAATATTAGATCAAGAATTGTAATTACATGCCCCTGTAGAACAGGGGCTGAAAAATTGGGCCTTTGGTGGGTGTGGTGGTGCTGGTGCCACAACACTGTAAGTCCTCACTCGCTCTTGGTGGGCACAGAAATGGGACCTGCTGTAAAATATTAGATCAAAAATTGTAATTACATGCCCCTGTTAAACAGGGGCTGAAAAATTGGGCCTTAGGCACTGGTGCTGGTGCCACAACACTGCAACCCCTCACAGATACTCTAGTTGGAACGCAGGGACGAGCCCTGCTGCAAAGTATTGCATCAAAAATTGTAATTACACGCCCCTGTTAAACAGGGGCTGAAAAATTGGGCCTTAGGCACTGGTGACAGCGCCCAGAACCAAAAATGTTCTTACAAGCTATCAGCGTGATCATTGAGAAGGAAGAGGATAATTACTCAGGATAGTCACTCAGCATCAGCATAGGCAGTCTTTGAAGGGATCCGAGATTTCAAAAAAAATTATTTGGTTACATCAGCATCAGGTGCTTGGTAGCTGGTGGTGATCCAAGACTGATTCATTTTTATGAAGGTCAGTCAATCGACCGAGTCAGTGGACAAACGCACCCTGTGATCGGTTACAAAGCCTCCAGCAGCACTGAATGTGCATTCCGAAAGAACGCTGGATGCAGGACAGGCCAGTAGCTCAATTGCATACTGTGCAAGCTCTGGCCAGTGATCCATCCTCAAGACCCAGTAACCCAGAGGATTTTCGGTGGGAAAGGTGTCCAAGTCAGATCTTGCCCCTAGGTATTTCTGCACCATATAAAACAGATGCTGGCGATGGTTGCTGGAACCGATCATACCTTGGGGCTGCGGACTAAAAAATTGTCTGAACGCATCGGTCAGACGGCCACATTCTCCACCGCTCCTTCTTTGACTGACCGAAGCCTCAACAACACGTTGTCCAGAAACAGGAGTTTGTAACCTCCAGTCTCTGGAAACGCGTTGCACAAACCTTTCTGCAAGGCCTCCCGAAGATGTTACATCCTCTGCTCCCTCTGCGATGGCAAGATAAGGTCCGCAACCTTACCCTTGTAATGTGGATCAAGGAGGGTTGCCAGCCAGTATTGGTCCTTCTCCTTGATACCACGAATACGAGGATCCTTACGCAGGCTTTGCAGGATCAGGGAGGCCATGCAGCGTAGGTTTGCTGAGACATTCGGTCCGGAGTCCTCTGGGTCACTAAGGATGACATGGTCTGCAGCCACCTCCTCCCAGCCATGTACAAGTCCATGTGTTTCTTGGGACTGATCCCTTAAAGACTGCTACTGATGCTGAGTGCCAGGCTCCGCCTCCATACTGACACAATCCCCCTCCTCCTCGTCCTCGTCCTCTTCCTGTGTGATCGGTGGGCACGCAGGAACACTGGATAAAGGGGGCCTTGAGAGCTAAGGAAGTCCTCTTCCTGCCTCTGTTCTGCCTCAAGTGCCCTGTCCATTTTTCCACGCAGCGTGTGCTCCAACAGGTGGACAAGGGGGACAGTGTCACTGATGCATGCACTGTCACTGCTCACCGTCCTCGTGGCCTCCTCAAATGGTGACAGGACAGTGCATGCATCCCTGATCATGACCCACTGGCGTGGGGAAAAAAAAACAAGCTCCCCTGACCCTGTCCTGGTGCCATAGTCGCACAGGTACTCATTGATGGCCCTCTGCTGCATGTGCAGCCGCTGCAGCATGGCCAACATTGAGTTCCACCTGGTGGGCATGTCACAGATTAGGCGGTTCTTGGGCAGGTTAAACTCCTTTTGGAGGTCCGTCAGCCGAGCACTGGCATTATATGAGCGGCGGAAATGCACACAGACTTTCCTGGCCTGCTTCAAGACATCCTGTAAGCCCGGGTACCTGCCCAAGAACCGCTGCATCACCAAGTTAAGGACGTGAGCCAAACAGGGCACATGGGTCATTTATCCCTGTCGGAGGGCAGAGAGGAGGTTGGTGCCATTGTCACAACCCACCATTCCTGCCTTAAGTTGGCATGGCATCAACCACCTCTGAACCTGCCCCTGCAGAGCTGAAAGAACCTCTGCCCCAGTGTGGCTCCTGTCCCCCAAGCACACAGCTCAAGCACTGCATGGCATCTTTTGGCCTGCATACTTGCGTAGCCCCTTGAACGGCTACAGAGCACCGCTGGTTCAGAGGACAAAGCACAGGAAGAAGCCATGGAGGAAGAAGAAGAGGAGGGGGTGGAGGAGAGAGGTGTGTCACAATCAGTAGTGGCATTCTGGAGGTGTGGTGGCGGAACAACCTCCACCACTACTGCACCTTGTCCTGCATCCTTCCCAACTGCCAGTAGAGTCACCGAATGCACGGTGAAACTTAGGTAACATCCCTGTCCATGCCTGCTGGACCCTGAGTCAGCGGTAATATGCACCTTACCGCTGACTGCCCTGTCCAGCGAGGCCAAGACATTGCCTTCCACATGCCGGTAGAGAGCCAGAATCGCCTTCTGTGAGAAAAAGTGGCATTTGGGTACCTGCCACTGAGGAACCACACAATCCACAAACTCACGGAAGGGGGCAGAGTCTACCAACTGAAAAGGCAGCAGTTGAAGTGCTAGCATTTTGCTAAGCTAGCATTCAACCGCTGGGCATGTAGATGGCTGGGAGCGAACTTCTTTCGGCGGTGCAGCAGCTGGGGCAGGGAAATTTGCCTGGTACAATCTGACGTCGGTGTACTGAAAGCAGATTGCCCACAAGTACTTGGCTGTGACATACCTAATTCTACACCTTCATTCCTCTCAGTGCAGATCTTAGAGAGGACTGAAGTTATAGTGGGGTTGGAGATCTCAGCTGATGAGGATCAAGGAGAGGTCCTCTTTGTTCTTTGGTGTGGGTCTTTTAGATACGCTTGCCAATGAACTGCATGGCAGGTCAACATATGTCTGGTCAAGCATGTGGTTCCCAAGCGGGGGATGTTTTGGCCACACGAGATACGCTTGAGACATATGTTGCAAATAGCAGCAGTGCGATCTGATGCACTGGTCTCAAAAAAGGCCCACACCAAAGAACTTTTTGAATAACATGCAGAGACTGCAGCGACCTGCACATGCGGAGCTTTGGGGTGTTATGCAGTCAGTGTTCTGCCCTTAGGCTGGCCCCTGGAGGGCATCCTGCCCCGTTGGGGATGTGCCGCCTCCTCCTCCTCCTCTCTCCTATCAGGCACCCACGTTGAGTCAGTGACCTCATCATCCCCTCCCTCCTCATCACTGGAGCAAACCTTGCAGTATGCTGCAGCACGGGGAGCATGACTGCCAGATTGCTGTCCTTCTTGGGCACCCCCTCTGTCCGTGCTCACGTTACTGCCTTCATCTAGCTCAGTATTATCATCAGAGCCTTCCAAATGCTGGGCATCCTCCTGGAGCATATACCCAACACTGTGGTCAAACAGTTTAAGGGACTCCTCAGGAGGACATGGTGGGGCTAGGGAAGGAGTCACTGTTGACATTGAGCTGAGGGAAGAGGCCTCTGCTTTGCCAGACAAAGTACCCTGAGCATGGGTAAGAGAGGATGAGGAGGATGAGGACGGCTTGGTCATCCACTTGCCTCTGTGTCTCTGTTCCAGACATACTAATGTCCTGTAGCTGCACTAAGCTGGGATATATATATATATATATATATATATATATATATATATATATATATATATATATATATATATATATATATATATATATATATATATATAATGTATGTACAGATACTGCAGCTAGCAAAATCAACTGCCTGCCTGTAGTAATGGAACACCACCAACCTTCTACAGGTAGCTTTAGCTGAACACTGTGCAGAGCTCGCCAAAAAATAACTTGTAGTTTATTTAGCTGCCTGCGGTAGTAATAGGATCCGGAAAACAGCACCAACCTTCTACAGGTAGCTTTAGGTGAACGCTGTGCAGAGCTCGCACTACACTAACTTGTAGCTTATTTAGATGCCTGTAGTAGTGATAGGATCAGGAAATCACCACCAACCTTCTACAGGTAGCATTAGGTGAACACTGTGCAGAGCTCACCAAAAAATAACTTGTAGCTTATTTAGCTGCCTGCGTTAGTGATAGGATCAGGAAAACACCACCAACCTTCTACAGGTACCTTTAGGTGAACACTGTGTAGAGCTCACCAAAAAATAACTTGTAGCTTATTTAGCTGCCTGCGGTAGTAATAGGATCAGGAAAACACCACCAACCTTCTACAGGTAGCTTTAGGTGAACACTGTGCAGAGCTCACACTACACTAACTTGTAGCTTATTTAGCTGCCTGTGGTAGTGATAGGATCAGGAAAACACCACCAACCTTCTACAGGTAGCATTAGGTGAACACTGTGCAGAGCTCACCAAAAAATAACTTGTAGCTTATTTAGCTGCCTGCGTTAGTGATAGGATCAGGAAAACACCACCAACCTTCTACAGGTAGCTTTAGGTGAACACTGTGCAGAGCTCGCACTACACTAACTTGTAGCTTTTTTAGCTGCCTGCGGTAGTAATAGGATCAGGAAAACACCACCAACCTTCTACAGGTAGCTTTAGGTAAACACTGTGCAGAGCTCACCAAAAAATAACTTGTAGCTTATTTAGCTGCCTGTGGTAGTGATATGATCAGGGAAACACCACCAACCTTCTACAGGTAGCTTTAGGTGAACACTGTGCTGAGCTCACAGTACACTAACTTGTAGCTTATTTAGCTGCCTGCGGTAGTGATAGGATCAGGAAAACACCACCAACCTTCTACAGGTAGCTTTAGGTGAACACTGTGCAGAGCTCGCACTACACTAACTTGTAGCTTATTTAGCTGTCTGCGGTAGTAATAGGAACAGGAAAACACCACCAACCTTCTACAGGTAGCATTAGGTGAACACTGTGCAGAGCTCACCAAAAAATAACTTGTAGCTTATTTAGCTGCCTGCGTTAGTGATAGGATCAGGAAAACACCACCAACCTTCTACAGGTAGCTTTAGGTGAACGCTGTGCAGAGCTCGCACTACACTAACTTGTAGCTTATTTAGATGCCTGTAGTAGTGATAGGATCAGGAAATCACCACCAACCTTCTACAGGTAGCATTAGGTGAACACTGTGCAGAGCTCACCAAAAAATAACTTGTAGCTTATTTAGCTGCCTGCGTTAGTGATAGGATCAGGAAAACACCACCAACCTTCTACAGGTACCTTTAGGTGAACACTGTGTAGAGCTCACCAAAAAATAACTTGTAGCTTATTTAGCTGCCTGCGGTAGTAATAGGATCAGGAAAACACCACCAACCTTCTACAGGTAGCTTTAGGTGAACACTGTGCAGAGCTCACACTACACTAACTTGTAGCTTATTTAGCTGCCTGTGGTAGTGATAGGATCAGGAAAACACCACCAACCTTCTACAGGTAGCTTTAGGTGAACACTGTGCTGAGCTCACAGTACACTAACTTGTAGCTTATTTAGCTGCCTGCGGTAGTGATAGGATCAGGAAAACACCACCAACCTTCTACAGGTAGCTTTAGGTGAACACTGTGCAGAGCTCGCACTACACTAACTTGTAGCTTATTTAGCTGTCTGCGGTAGTAATAGGAACAGGAAAACACCACCAACCTTCTACAGGTAGCATTAGGTGAACACTGTGCAGAGCTCACCAAAAAATAACTTGTAGCTTATTTAGCTGCCTGCGTTAGTGATAGGATCAGGAAAACACCACCAACCTTCTACAGGTAGCTTTAGCTAAACACTTTGCAGAGCTCGCAAAAAAATAACTTGTAGCTTTAGCTGAACTCTGTGCAGAGGTCTCACTAAACTAACTTGTAGCTTTAGCTGAACACTGAGATGAGGACGCACTACACTAAATTGTAGCTTTAGCTGAAAACTGTACAGAGGTCTCACTACACTAACTTGTAGTTTTAGCTGAACACTGTGAGGAGGACGCACTACACTAACTTGTAGCTTTAGCTAAACACTGTGCAGAGGTCGCACTATACTAACTTGTAGTTTTAGCTGGACACTGTGAGCAGGGCGCACTACACTAACTTGTAACTTTAGCTGAACACTGTGCAGAGGTCTCACTACACTAACTTGTAGCTTTAGCTGAACACTGTGCAGAGGTCGCACTACACTAACTTGAAGTTTTAGCTGAACACTGTGAGCAGAATGCACAACACTAACTTGTAGCTTTAGCTGAACACTGTGCAGAGGTCTTACCACACTAACTTGTAGTTTTAGCTGAACACTGTGCAGAGGTCACACTAAACTAACTTGTAGGTTTAACTGAACACTGTGAGGAGGACGCACTACACTAACTGTAAATAGTCTAGCTGCCTCACTGTGGTACTAATAGGATCAAAAGAACACCAGCAATTTTCTTCAGGTAGCTGTAAATACTATAACAAGACAAGCCTGCCTGTCAGTAGAAGATAACAGGAATGGATCTAGCTAAACTGAATACAGTGTATATATATATATGCAACACCTGGGATGCATATCTATACACAATACACTGTAAGTGCAGCTAACTCACTGACTGTCCTGCCTAATCTAGCTAACTCAAATGTAATGACACTGTCCCTCTCTCTCTCTCAGCATGCCAGAACACACTACACAGGGCCGCCATGGAGGCGGCCTTATATAGTGTGGGGCGTGTTCTAAACCCCCTGAGCCATAATTGACCAAAGCCACCCTGGCTTTGGCCAATTATGGCTCTGTCTACCGACGGCGCTGTGATTGGCCAAGCATGCGGGTCATAGTGCATGCTTGGCCAATCATCATCCAGCAATGCACTGCGATGCCACAGTGAATTATGGGCCGTGACACGCCACACGAATTTGGCACAAACGGCCCATAACATTTGCAATTCGGCGAACGATCGAACAGCCGATGTTCGAGTCGAACATGGGTTTGACTCGAACGCGAAGCTCATCCCTAGTCACTAGGTGTTGGTAACAGTGTGGCTGGGTTCAATGTGGTACACCTCTTGATTGTAATGTGTGGCTGTCCCAGAAGAGTAGTCATACATGATAGATGCCTGGCTGGAGATAAATAGGAGATTTTGTCTTGTAGTAAGATTACTGAAATGGCATGTGAGACTTTAAGAACCAGGGGGTGGAACAGTACTATCAGTGCAGAGGACCGTATGGCCAATGAGGCTGCTACTACAGCTTGAACACAGTGGGGCAAACTCTGGGCCACTGGATCTAATTTAGTTGAATAGAATGCAATTGGTTTGTGCTTGTCCCCATAAACCTGTGTGAGAACAGAAGTCATGTACCCTTCCTTACAATCTACAGTCTGATAAAAGGTTTTACTGTAATTGGGAAGGCCAAGCACAGAGGAACCCACAATGAGGTGCTTTACCTTCGTAAATGCATCCACTGCTTGCACATTCCACTAGATGGGATCATTTGCAGACATTAGTGAACCATAGATGAGATCAGAAAGAGGCGCCACCTCCACAGCATCATTTTCTATGCATGCTCTACAGAAATTTGCCATGCCAAGAAATGACATCATTTCTTTTTTGGTATGTGCTTTGGGGACTTGAAGGATGGCCTCTTTTCGGATCTCATCCAAATGCCTGCCTTCTTGAGATAAAATATAACCCAGGTATTTCACCTTTTCTTTCCACAGTTGCAATTTGTCTTTGCTGACCTTTTGACCTGGGTCTGCGATGAAATGCATCAGAGCCAAGGTATCAATTTTACATTGTCGCTCCGAAGGAGCCGCTACCAAAATGTCATCCACATACCAGAGAATTTAGCTGGGAGGTACAAACCGAGACAAATTATTGGACATTTCTTGTGGACTTTCACAATATCCCTGGGATAACCTAATTTATGTGTACTTTTTTTCCCTTGTACATAAATGCAAACCAGAACTTTTTGTCTTTTTTTTTGTCTTTGTGTAAGGGAATGGAAAAGAAGCATTACTGATATTGACAGAAAATACCTTGTTCTCTGAGTAGAGGTCATTCAGGAGGACATTCGGGTCTGGGACCACCGGGGGACCTCGGTAATACGGCCCTATTGACCGCCTGTAAATCATGCATGAGTCTCCACCCATCTTTCCCTCCCTTATGCTTCTTATACCTCGGAATCCCTCGGGAGTTTAGTTTCTCATCTGTCAGTTGGACCCAGTCCGTGATAAGTTCTCCTAGCTCATGCCAACATACCTTGGGGTTCCGGGTGATCTAAATACAAGGTACAGTAACCTGCCTGTATATTTGCAGAATAGGCTGTGGTAGAAGACAAGTAGCCATGCTATTTCCTTCCTTATCACAGTCCAGGCTTTTTAAGAACACTTCAGTTTTAATAAGACTCATTAACTATTTCTCATAGGACTTATCGGGCCCAGAGGTCTTTCTGTAGTACATGGTGCAATAGATGTTTGTCTGGACCTTATACCTTTTCCTCATAGGCTCTTCGTCAATTTTTTCTGCAAGGGTTTTGGGTATATTTAATCCCTCAGTTTGCAAATTCCAGGCTGTACCAGTATCGGGGCTCATTATCCATGGCTGTGATTTGTTTTTCACACAGCCGATGGGCTTTGAGACCTCCCTCCACTGGTACGACAGAAATATCAAGAGCGTGCAACATGTCCCTACCCAACAAATTAACAGGACATTTAGTCAAAATTACAATTTTACACTGAGCCTTTTTACCTGTTTGTGGATCTTCCACAGTAAGGCCTTCAGACACGACCTCCTGGTACATCAACCCATTTGCAGATTTTACATATACTACACCTTTTTTCTTTACCCCTGGGGGCATATCCAGCGGATGTATTAGGGTCCTAAAAGCCCTAATATCACAGAGAAATGTTACCCATCTACCCTTCATAACCAAGGTTATTTCTGGCTTGACTTCAGCATGCAAACAAGTTTCAACAGTGCACCCATTCCAAAATTTCAGATTCTTTCTCATTATTTCTTCTGTATCTCTCTCTCTGCAGACATACCAACATCTTCTATTCATGCTTCTTCCTCTCTTTTTGACCTGCATTCTTTTGCCAAATGCCCTCTTTTACCACACAGGAAACACTCCCCCTCTTCTTTTTCCCCTCATAATTCTGAATGTGGGGCTTTGTTCGGGTCTTTCCCATCCTTCTGTTCTCCTTCTCAATGACATACACATCATTACCTTCACCTACCATAAACACCTTCCCTTGCTTTACTTGCAGCCCCTTCAAGATTGCATTCTTTAGCTGTTGCTCATATGGGCTATTGTTCACTTGATTTACTGGGACTTCTATTCCAGAGTGATTATTGAAAATCTCCCTGATCCTAACAATGAAATTGTCCACTGTTTCCTCTTCTCCCTGCACATACTGATTTATAATGGACCAGTCAGCTGGAGGTATCCATCTATTCTCTATCCTTGCTATAAGGGAATTTCTGTCTTCGAGTGCTGCATTATCATGAGGCAACACCACTCCCTGATTGTTTAATCCTCCTCTTTATCTAAAAACATAGTCTTTTTATGGTTTTCTGAATTTAACCTATGGTTAGCCTTCTCAAGCCGTTTCTTTGCCTGGGGAAGACCTCATTTCTTATTTCCTTATTTTCATGCCGGCATCATTTTTAAGCTTTCTACATAGTATTACACAACAATCTTTATTTAAAAATGCATCCAAATCATACTTTGTTTTCCATATCTTAAGAAATTTCACATTCTCTTTGTCTAGACTACACTTATACTTAGCATCTTCTTTCATACCAACAGATTTTCCATGGATCATATCTATTTTGTTTATCGTGCACAAGGAGCTCTTTTTTTTGTTAATGTCTTCTCACAATGACACAACACATGCACACACAGTATCTTATCACTTGCAGTCACTCACAGACTTTCTAGCCGTGATAAATCACTTCTAGATTACTGATCTTGTGTTCTGCTAAAACATTGATGTCTTAGTACTTTAATACTTCACTAATTTGTAGAGTATTTACAGAATTACAAGGAGACTGAGTTCTCCAGACTGTTCTTTCATCCTATCAAAACATTTCATATTTTAATCTTTGATCCAAGGGTATTTGTGTGCCTGCTCAGGATTTATACAACATATGAGGCTGGCATGGACACTGTGGGTCCACCAAAATGTCCTGTTTGTTACCTGGAAATCTATCAGGCCACACCCTTGTATCAACAGGGGATTCCTTATGTTTTGATCTAGGAGTATTTATGTGTCCCCACGGGAATTTTCTGCAGCTTACAAGGCTGTCTGGATCCAAGATCCAGTCAACAAATTTCCTTTATCTGCACCCGGATATTAGTATGGGACCATACCCCTATATCAAATGACAATTAACCCGGAGAAACAAACAAGAACACACAAGAGAGAGAACACCCGCAGTGATTGACTGCCGCCAGGTCGCCATGAGCGCGTCTTCCCAAAATGCGGGCTAGTCACTAGGTCTGCCCATCCAGGTTGGCCACAGAGAGATCTATACAGGGAATACGTGACCACTTATTTTCCCTCAACAAGGGTAAAGCAGATAGGACAGAAACAGATAAACATAAACATCAATCTCTATATTTTATGTATGTATTAAAATCCCTTATTCATTAAATTCCTAATCAAGTCTAACCCAAAAGGTTAATAATAAAATAAAAAATCTTACCTTGTACCGAGAGCTGTCTCTTGTGCTGATCCGATAAGTCGCTGCCCAAGAGGCACTAGTTCAGCAGGCCGGCCTCTCTTTAACATCTAATTTGAGACGGAGGACATATGCCCTGTACACACGATAGGATTTTCCAATGAAAAATGTGTGATAGGACCTTGTTGTCGGAAATTCCGACCGTGTGTAGGCTCCATCACACATTTTCCATAGGAATTTCCGACACACAAAGTTTGAGAGCTTGCTATAAAATTTTCTGACGGAGTGCGCATGCGCGGAGCTCGGAAGATGGCCACCTGAGCTAAGAGCTCCGCTCCAGACCGCAGCAGCGATGCCCATAGCACCCAGGACAGCGGTCCCAGGGTCCTTTAAAAAACAGCGGAGTGTCCCCCACACACACGTGCACATTCCTGAATGCCCGGTACAGTGGTAAAACGAAACCTTCGGCCGCAATTAGAGACAGCGGGAGCGGCAGAAAAATCCAAGATGGCCACCACAGCATCTCCTCAGACACAGGAGCCCTGCATGGAGGGACAAGCGGATTACAGGTCAGAGCCACCCCTCATCCCTCAATACCTCACCCCAGGGATGCACACAGAATTCTTGTGGTCTGACACACCATCCCCTGCATCCACTGAGTCCCTCATCGTACGTTCAATGACTGACTTCTTCCTCTCGCCCATGGGGCCTATTGCGGTCCCACAAGCAGGCTGTCATTTTCACCACAACCAGACCAAAGACCCAGCTCACCAAATGGACGATCTCTTCCACAGATTCTCAGAACTTTTAGACAAAGGCTTGTCTCAAATGGCCGCAAAAATCACAGGAGATTTAAAAGTGGATTTCTACAATCTGGGCAATAGAATCGACATGATCAAAAACAAAATGGAGGAAACCATAGCGGTGATGAATCAAAACTCCAAGCACATTCACACAGTACAGGAGCAACTGGATTTGGCCATGTATAGACGACCTGCAGAACAGATCCAGGAGGTAAAATATTAGAATCCGAGGTCTCCCGGAGACCATTACAGATGTACCAGAGGCAGTGCAGGACGTAATCAAAACCCTGATCCTCAATACCCCTCCCCACCACCTTGAAATTGACAGAGCCCACAGAGCCCTCGGACCCCCCAGGAAGGATGGCACCCCAAGAGACATCATCGCAAATCCCCATCACTACTCTGTAAAAGAGGAAGTAATGAAACGTGCTAGATCTGCTCCTTCTGTGTTATGCCGGGGCCACCAAGTACAGATCTTTGCAGATCTTTCCCCATCCACGATTCAGAGGAGAAGAGCATTAAAACCATTGCTGCATGCTTTAACCCAGAAGGATATCAAATACAGGTGGGCCTTCCCCTTTGCAGTCAAATTCACTGAACAAGGGGGACAATACGCTTTTCCCACCCTACCGGAAGGTGAAAGACTGCTCCTTCACCTGAAGCTCATTTCTCAAGAATCCGCTATCGACACCTTCAACACTGGCTCTGGCTCCAACAAAAGACCTGTACCTACCAGCCCACAGTCCCCCCTATGGACCAAAGGTAAAGACAAGAAGGCCAAGGACAATGGACCCCCCTGAAGCAAGCTCCCTCAGAGATTGACGCTCTCTTTTTCTGGTCCTAAAATTTGATCCGGGGATCTTGTGACCATACTGTTATGGGCTCTCCTCAGCCCTGGTCACAGGACTTCTGTGGAACTCTCGCCATCAATTTAATCAGTTTAAAAGTTGTTGTTTCCTGTTCAAGTTTATAGAACAGCCCAGGGATGACTCCAGGACTTCCGAGACTCACTGGGTTAAACCGGTTCACTCAATATGGAACTCTCCACACCCTAAGTAGGGATAAAACCCACAGACTACAGAAGGAATTTCTCTATGTTACCCAGATGGATACCCTGCAGTGGGAGACTTGAGGATTGAAAAGAATTCCATTGTACCAACACCCAGGGTCAACATATGCTGAACAGGCCCTGTGGAGCTCCTCCCTGCTCCTTTCGCGGGAGGGGGTTCCTTAGGGAGTCGGTTAAGGACTGAAACTTCTCACTAGCCAAATCCCCGGATGGCTGTGCATATCTCCATCTTTAACTTGCAAGTCATTTAATACATTTGGGTGTCCTGTTTCAGAATGGAACACCTGCACCTCCACCCAACCCTTGGACACCCAATGGTCTCCGAGGGCTGGGTAGTCTGTGCCCACTTGGAGCAGACTCGACTTTTGTACCACTCAAGGTCTATGGGGGGCATCTCCCCCCTGTAGTCCGGTTATCTTACTTAGGAGAGCTTCTTTTTTCTATTCTTCTCTGTCCCCCTTCCTTCCTCCCCCTCCCCCATTTCCTGACAAACTGCCTAATTCCATTATCTTTTACAGACCACCAAATCGACAACCAAGACCTGAGCTCTGAGACTTCCCTCAACCCCAATGGAGTCACCTCCGAAGCCAACTCGGCCTCAACACTGCTTAAGGTGAGTGGGGGTGGATCATGCCATTGTTTCTCCCTTTTGCTCCATGGCTAAGGTTCCAGACACCAAAATCCTCATAGCCTCCCATGACGTTCAAGGCCTCAACTCCCCAATTAAGAGAAGAAAGGTACTAAATTACTATAAATCACTAAAACTAGACATACTTATGTTACAAGAAACACATTTCCCTTCCCGATATAGCCCCAAGTTCCCTCACTCAAATTACCTGCAATTCTATCTAGCCAGCGCAGATAACAAAACTAAGGGTGTAGCGATCGTATTCTCGAAATCCTGTAATTTTGTGAAATTATTGCACTATATTGACCCGGAAGGGAGATTTATCCTAGTGAAAGGCACGCTAGGGGACCAACTTATCTCCCTAGTATCATATTACACACCCAACAGAGGACAATCCAAATTTTTCAGCACCCTATTGTCCACTTTCACACCGAAACTGGAGGGAACAATCATATTCGGGGGAGACTCGAATGTGGCCTTCGATCAAGGTCTAAACAAGTCCAAGCCCCCTAAATCCCAACTGATTCGCCCTTCAAAAGAGAGCCTCAAAATAGCGTAGACTATATGCATACGGTCTGACTGATACATGGAGAGAACTAAACCCCTCCAAGAGGGACTATACCCACTGCTCCCACCCCCACAACACTTATGCACGGATAGACTATATCCTTACGCCTTCTACCCTTCTCCCAGCTGTACTCACAGCCCGTATTAAGGACACAGCACTATCCGACCACTCATTAGTGATCATTTCTATCCTGGCAGGGGTCCCAGGAGGGTCAGTCAATGGAGACTGAATGAGTCCTTGCTCTCTGACCCTGTCAGAGTAATAGAACTGTGAAAATCGCTTAAAGAGTATTTTACACTAAACAGCACTGAAGGTACCTCAGCAGAAATGCTCTGGGGCAGCACACAAAGCCTTCATCAGGGACAAGCTCATTCAGATTTCTACCAGGATTTTGCCGTACTTAAAGCACTACACAAAAAGGACCAATCCAAGGTGCCCATAAACCAAATGGATAAAGCTAGATTAGACCTAAACCTCGCCCTCACGGCGAAAGCAGACAAATCGATCAGATAGAACGGACATAAATTCTACGCTCAAGCAAACAAAATGGATCCACTATTGGCGACTAAACTCTCCCCTCGGCTTAGAATCCACAATTTACCCAAAATAAGGATAGGGGATCAACCCCCATGTCCAATTCAGTCAGGATTCTTGAAGCCTTCCGGGGATTCTACATGAAATTATACAGTCCAGACACACAGACCAAAGCAGATTCCATCTCACGGTACCTAGCGGGTATATCCATCCCCTCCCTTAAAGATTCCCACAAAGACATGATGGACTCTCCCATCACAGAGGAGGAGGTGAGGGAGGTCATCAAGAACCTCAAAACGGGGACAGCCCTAGGCCCAGGTGGCCTATCCACACCCTACTACAAAACTTTCACTGACACCCTAACGCCACACCTGACCAAATTCTTTAACTCTAAAAGCAAAGGTGACCCCCTAGATATTCACCTCAATATGGCTTATATCACAGTCATCCCCAAACCAGAGAAAAACCACGAAGACATTAGCAATTATTGCCCAATATCCCTCATTAGTAATGACCTTAAAATTCTCACGAAAATATTAGCAAACCGATTGGCTTCTTTCATAAGCCAATACATACATAAAGACCAAGTGGGCTTCATTCCCGGTAGACAAGGCCCCGGCCAAATCCGACGGGCAATAGACTTGATATCAATCCTGCAATCTAATTGGAAGGGGGGACTAAACAACAGAGATTCATTTTGTCATTGGACCTACAGAAGGCCTATGACACTGCATCCTGGCCCTACATCTTTTCCCTATTGAAGCGCTAGGGCTTTGGGGCCAGTTTTATGGGTATCTTACAGGCCCTTTTTTCTCAACCAAAGGCTCTCATTAGGTTACAAGGACACTACTCCAAACCTATAGACATCACCAGAGGGATGAGACAGGGGTGCCCACTATCCCCACTAATTTTTGCAATAGTGATTGAAATCCTAGCGATTGCGGTACGTCAGAACCCTGACATTAAAGGAGTCATCTGTGGAGATCAGACGCACAAATGCGGTCTTTTTGCTGACGACATCCTATTGTTCTTGACTTCCCCCCTCACCTCTCTCCCCAACCTCTGTCACACATTAGAAAACTTCGCTAGAATCTCGGGACTCAGAGTCAATTACTCTAAATCACAAGCCCTTAACATCTGTCTTACTCCACAGACGGTATCTCAACTGAAACAATATTTTAAATTTGATTGGCACGACTCAAAAATTTGTTACTTAGGAATTTCGCTGATGGCAAAAATAGAAACCTTATACACATACAACTACCCCCCCCCACTTTACAGGCATTAGAGGCAGATCTTAAACTTTGGTCCAAATACGGACTATCTTGGTTAGGTAGGATCAGTTCAATTAAAATGACTTTACTCCCAAGAATCCTCTACTTCTTCCGATCCCTCCCCATCCCCATCAAGAGAGAACATCTATGTTCACTGCAAAGTAGAATATTGAAATATACCCAGGGAAACTCGGGGTATCGCGTTCCCAAGAGCACTGGGCGGGCTGGGCCTTCCCAACTTATACAAATACTTTATAGCGGCCAGACTGACCCAACTTTCTATACTTTACTCCAGATATGAAAAACCAGATTGGGTAAAAATCAAAAGACAGGCTACCCCAGGATGCACATTAGATTATCTCCTTTGGTGCCCTCAGAAAATCAGACCGCCCATATTATCTCCAGTCCTCTCACACTCTTACATCCTTTGGGACAGTCTCAGAAAAACCCTTCATTGGTCTCCTCTGGACAACCCCTCGCACACCTCTTCCACAACCATGATTTTCCACCTGGATTAGACATCACAGACTTCAGATGGTGGTTGGACAAGGGGCTATATTGGATAGGTCATTACTTTACCTCTAGCGGCCCCATTACCCTAAGTTATTTTGTTAACAACTTAGAGCTCCCAGAATCAGAACAGTTTCGCTTCAGACAAATCTCCCACTTCCTAAACAAAATATGGCAAGACAAACCTCTGCCCCCCAAATTCACGGTATATGATATGTGGTGTGGAAGGGCCATGGAGCAGAGGGGAGGTATATTGGTGGTCTATTCTGCCCTCACTCACCTTGACAGAAAAACATCTTCCATGATGGCCTGGGAGGCTGTCTTTAATTACAAGTGGGATCTAGAGACCTGGCAAGCGGCATTCAATAAATATTATAGGGGGATCCAAAATGTCTCTTTGATGGAAGCTAACATAAAAATTTTAACTAGATGGTATCTCACCCCCACTAGGCTGGCAGCCATCTTTCCATCAGCAGATCCCCTATGCTTCAGAGGATGTAAGTTACTAGGCTCTATGGCTCACGTATGGTGGGAATGCCCCAAGATCCGCACATTTTGGAGACTGATCTTTAACATGATCAATAAAGTGACGGGTTGCCAGATCCCTAGATCTCCTGAAGTTGCCATCCTCAATGCACACATACCACATCTCCCCAAAGCCACACTTTCCTTGATCCACTTTATTCTACTTGTGACTAAAATCACAATCGCTAAAGCATGGAAAAAACCTAAACCATCCATACAAGCAGGCAAAAGGAAAATATTGTGGATTATGACACAAGACAAGCTATCCAGCATATTAACAAATACCAATGGTAAATTTCAGAAGATCTGGGAACCAAGGGGCAACTATTTGGGAACTTCTCTTATTCCTGGTATCATAATATAGCACAACATCCAAAGGCACTTTAGTTGGTACTCCGCTCCCCCAACCCACTTCCCATCACCTCATCTCCCTCTCTTCATCCCCTCTCTCTTCCTTCTTTCTCTTCCTTTATCCTCTTCATACAAACTGGTTTATATTGTACAATTTTCAAATTATAGTTGGAAAGGGTCTGCCCTACGGATGATGGGCTTACCCTTATAGCCTAGTCATCACTACCCGGCTGTCTTGACATGATGGAGGCGGGCACCCGGAGAGAGTGGGGGGACTCTATCCCTGGCACAACTTGATCCTGACAGAGGTGCTGGAGGTGGGTGGATCCCCACTACTCTAGGGGCCCAGTCAATATCTTGATGTTGTGCCTATATTCTCAAGCGAGACATAAAGATGACCCACCCATACTTTTTATTTCAGTTGTATAATCTTTCACTTACTCTCTTATATTGTTTGCATGTTTCTATATCACTTCGGAGGACTTCCCCCCGGACAAGTTTAATATGCTACAACTGTACTTTGTATACATTTGTTAAAATCAATAAACATCTATTGAAAGTAAAATTTTCTGACAACAAAATCCATTGTCGGAAATTCCGATCGTGTGTACACAAATCTGACGCACAAAGTGCCATGCATGCTCAGAATAAATTAAGAGATGAAAGCTATTGGCTACTGCCCCGTTTATAGTCCCAACGTACGTGTTATACGTCAGAACGATCGGGTTTTCCGACAACTTTGTGCGACCGTGTGTATGCAAGACAAGTTTGAGCCAACATCCATCTGAAAAAATCCATGGATTTTGTTGTCGGAATGTCCGATCAATGTCCGACCGTGTGTACATTACAGTTTTGCTGTACGGTCATCGGTCACTGAGTTGATCCGTGCGTCTCGGGAGCTTGGACTTCCGGCTCTCGAAGGACCAAATTGTTACGGAAATACGTCACTGTCTTAAGACTGTTCTCAGAAATCAAGGTAACATTTAATGCATATGCAAGAGAAATGATTTACATTTGCATTACAAGCTCATGTGGTGTCATTTCATTTCTGAAGAGAATATTGTAGTACATGTCTTTTTTATAGGCCCTGGACACCCCCCTTTCCTGTTTTACAAATGCCCAGTCACATGTGTTTCAACTTTATTCTAAACACAACAGGAAAGGTGGAAATATCCATTACAGATTTTTTATATACATTCACAATGGTTATACAGGATACTGACTTGGAAAACTCCCTAAGCCATTTGCAAACAACAGGATGTTTCAAATAATGCAAGTCTAAGCATATTATAAATAGAGCTATAAGGCTATATTCATAATCACATGATGTTTTCATAGAGGACATTTAAAGTATAATTTCTCTAACATCTACGGTACTTAACAACAAACCTACAGTCCGTGTCTTGTTTGCACCGCCTGTATACTGCTGTTCAGAGTATATAGGGCCTGGGAGCCCCACGCCTTTCCTTTTTTTAATTTGGGTGTGGGGTTCCCCTTAATATCCATAAAAGACCCAAAGGGCCTGGTAATGGACTGGGGGGTACCCATGCCATTTGTCTCAGTGATTTTCATCCATATTGCCGGGACCCGACATTACATTAAAGCCGCAAGCAGTTTTAAATGACTTTTATTTCTTTAAAAATGTCATTTTGTGCAAGGACTGTTCTAAGCACGGGAAACACATGCCACTTTACAGGCATACTATAGGCACCCCCCAGGTATGATATTTAAGGGAATATTTCACTTTTTTTTCATTTTAAGCATCATTAAAATCACTGCTCCTGAAAAAAAACGGCCGTTTTTAAAACTTTTTTTGCATTGATACATGTCCCCTGGGGGAGGACTCGGGTCCCCTGGGGGAGGACTCGGGTCCCCAAACCCTTTTTAGGACAATATGTTATAAAACCTTGGGAAAAAACAGCGCTACCTGAAAACCTGTTTGCTGAGCATATACAGGAAACACCAAAAAAATGTTTTTTGTTTCTTTCTCGTACACCAAACTTATTTATCTCCTCAATGATGTATAAGGGGGATTAATTTTAGATACTACTAGCTAGTGCAAGTGGGTAGGAGACTTTCAAAATTCTTTATACTATAGATATTTGTGCATATAGCAATAGGTTTAATGTAACCTGTAAATAGAAGGGTATATATAGTATATAGGTAAATAGCTGAATGGATATGCTATATAGCACTGGTAGACAAACTCCCAGTGTCTAAACTAAGAACCATACCCACCAGTGGTAATCAAAAAAATATATAGTACAAACCAGCTGGAAACACATATTCTATATTACAGTAAACATATTCTGGTGATGTATGCTGATTTCTAGGTAAAAAACTATATCAGCCATATATGTGCATGCATCAAATTGAAAAAGTGCTTCACAGTTCATATATTAAGATCCGGATCCAGTATATATTGCAACAGTTGAATCACAGTAAAATGCAATAGTCCCATGCGTTTTTCACTGCAACAGGTCAGGAAGTTCCCAAGGGTGACTTTCGTGTATACAATGTTGTCAGGTGACTTTTGTGCTCCCCCTTCAAATTGCCTACTCACCGACTCCTGGAACCCCTGCAGGGGTATTGGGCCTGTAATACTTGGATGGACTTCACTGCTCCCTGTTGCTTGTCATGGGTGCCTCAGATATATCCAGGTGGATAAGGATGCAGCAATACCCTCATGCATCAAAAATATAAAAAAAGGGCTTCCATGGTGTAATACAGTACAAACTGCTTTTATTTAAAAACCAACTATAAAAACAAAAACAGAGAAATCCAAAAAAGGAGTGTGTCCTCCCACCCAGTAAAGCGCTGGGGTAGGATAACAAACAGATTCCGGCATAGATACAAAGTCACTATATCGAATGCATGTACCGAGATAGGGGATGTGATGGCTGTGCACTGCACCTGCGTTCCACCCACTCATCTGCAGGGAAGTGACGTAGTATGCGTAGTTCCGTCATGCACGTTTCGTCACTTGATGTCCTCAGCGACGGTACTATGCTACTGTGTACTGAGAGTTTTATGAGGGGAGCGTTCGGGTCTGTCCCACCCCTCGGTATGTAGGCACCAATGCCAGCCATGTATCCTTAGGGGGCAGATGAAAATAAATATCAGATGTCAAGAGGTGGAGAATTTCTCCACACGGGAATTACTGTGTGGATAAGCATTACAGACATCCTAGTGACGCTCTCCCCTAGGGGAGAGCGTCACTAGGATGTCTGTAATGCTTATCACAGATCAGGTGGGCTACCCCATAGCACCCTCCCAATGTTGAGGGCATGTGGCCTGGTACAGTTCAGGAGGGGGGTGTGCTCTCTCGTCCCCCCTCTTTTCCTGCGGCCTGCCAGGTTGCGTGCTTGGATAAGGGTCTGGTATGGATTTTTGGGGGACCCCACGCCATTTTTTTAAAAAATTTTGGTGCGGGATTCCCCTTAAAATCCATACCAGACCTGAAGGGTCTGGAATTAATTTTGAGGGGGACGCCTACATCATTTTTAAAAAAATGTTGCCATTGGGTTCCCCTTAATATCCATACCAGACCTGAAGGGCCTGGTATGGAATTTAGGGGGGACCCCACGCCAGTTTTTTTTTAAATTTTGGTTCAGGGTTCCCCTGTGGGGAAATCCCATGCATTTTTTATCAATGAACTTTTATGTGTATTGTCGGACCGGCAATTCATTAATAGCTGCGAGTAGTTTTAAATGACTTTTTTTCCTTTGAAATGTCATTTTGCTGTCAGACTGTTCTAAACATGGGAAACATGTGCCCCTTTACAGGCATACTATAGACACCCCACAGGTATGCATTATTAAAATCACTGCGCCCGAAAAAAAGGCCGTTTTTAAAACTTTTTTTGCATTGATACATGTCCCCTGGGGCAGTACCCGGGTCCCCAAACCCCTTTTAGGACAATACCATGCAAATTAGCCTTTTAAAATGAGCACTTTTGATTTCATACTTTTGAGTCCCATAGACTTCAATGGGGTTCTAACGTTCCTGCAAAGTTTTGGTCTGTTCGCAAGTTCTGGTGCGAACCGAACCGGGGGGTGTTCGGCTCATCCCTGCTAAGCATATAAAATTAGATCAAACTGGGTTCACAAAGGGAAGAGAGACTAGGGATAATATAATAAATACTTGCCCATTGGTGGAATATGTTCAGAGAACCGCCATCCCGACATGTCTTCTGGATGTTGATGCGGAAAAAGCATTTGACAGAGTGGGATGGCGGTTCTTGGAGGAAACACTAATTCAGATAGGATTGGGTCCCAAAATGCTTAGTAGGATCCTTGCATTGTACTCCAACTCAAGAGCTAAGGTAAGAGTAAATGGAATATTATCAGAATATATAAAAATATCAAATGGAACCTGACAGGGATGTCCCCTTTCCCCTTTATTATATATATTGGTAATGGAACATCTTATCACAGCAATAAGAAAAAATAAAGATATTAATGGTATAAAGATCAAAGATATAGAATATAAGACAGACATATATGCAGACAATTTGTTAATATACGTAACTAATCCTATCATAACAATTCCAAGCTTAAAGTGGAGTTCCACACAAAAATGGAACTTCCGCTTTTTGGAACCCTCCCCCCTCCGGTGTCACATTTGGCACTTTTCAGGGGGGAGGGGGGTGCAGATACCTGTCTAAGACAGGTATTTGCACCCACTTCCAGCATAGACTCCCATGGGAGTCTACGCCTCTTCCCGTCCCCACCGCGCTGTCTCCTGGGAAACACACAGCTCCCAGGAGAGAGCGGGGACCACTTGGGACGTGCAGCGCGACTCGTGCATGTGCAGTAGAGAACTGGGAAGTGAAGCTGCAACGCTTCACTTCCTGATTCCCTCACCTAGGATGGCGGCAGCAGCTGCCGAGAACCGAGCGGGTTCTCGGCATTGCCTGCCGACATCGCTGGACCCTGGGACAGGTAAGTGGCCATGTATTAAAAGTCAGCAGCTGCAGTATTTGTAGCTGCTGGCTTTTAATTTTTTTTTTTTGGCGGTGTGGGTGGACCCCCGCTTTAATATAAGAATTTAAAAGATTTGGGAATTGAGTAGATTTAAAGTTAATTATGATAAATCAGAGGTACTAAATATATCATTATTAAAAAAACATACACACTTTTGTAAAAAGATTTTCCATTTAAATGGAATCAAGAAGCAATTAAATATCTAGGAATATTTATTCCGAAGGACCTGAATCAACTACAGGAGTTGAATTACAATGCAACAATCCGAGAAGTAATTAAACTATTACAAAAATTTGATAAAATAACATATTCATGGATGGGAAGACTTATCATAATAAAAATGGATATATTAACAAAGATATTCTACATTTTCAAACAGTCCCCTAGTCCCTCCTAAGAAACTGATGATGGAACTGAAAAAAGCAATGGTGAGCTTTATTTGGGCTCATAAAACAATAAAAAGAGAAATTTTAATTAGAAATAAAAAAAATGGAAGTTTAGCATTACCAGATTTTACAAAATACTTACAAGCAGCATCATTAACTAGCATTATTGATTGGCATCATAATAAGGAAACGAAACAATGTGTAAATCTAGAAGAGGAATAGGACCACAACTTTCATTCCTGCCTTGAATTAAACCCCATTTAAGACCAAAGAAGAAAGAATTAACAATTTTAGTAAATGCTACATTAAAAATATGGGATACTATAATAAAAAGGGGGAAACTTTCCACTATGACTGGTCCTATGACACCTTTGTTCTCCAACCCTTAATTTCTACCAGCTTTAGAAACCACAAATTACTTAAATTAAAATATTTTGGAGAACGCAAGGGTGGAACAGATCCTAGTGGATAGTAAACTACCAAAATTTCAGGACCTGGGGCTTGAATATAAAAGCAAATGGTAACAATACTATCAATTAAAGAGATTCATTGAGTTAAAAATACCTTTGATAAACAGACCAAAAACAAAATTTGAAAAAATATTAGTAGATGAACAAGAACCAACTAAAAAATTATCAAAGATAATAATCCCTCAGTGAATTAATAGGACAGAAGAAATGGGAAAAGGAAATAGAAAATCCTATATCAGAGGAGGAGTGGGAGAAAATCTTTGAAATAATACATAAAACATCTATAGCAAATAAGTATCAAGAAAGAAATGATAAGATGACAATGAGATGGTATTGGACCCCAGTGGCTTTAACCGCTTCCCAACCGCCCACTGTATATTGACGTCCTGTTTTTTAAAGATGGATATCTCGGTAACGGCAGCAGCTGCTGCCACAACCGAGGTATCCATCTTTAGGGCCGGCGATTCTGTACACGATAACGGTGGTCTCTGCGGTGGGTTCGCTGTGAGATCACCATTATCGGCGGCGGAAGAGGTGCAACCGTCGGTAGCGGCGGAGGAGATCGGGACCTGTCACCGCTGAGGTACTGAGACGAGTGAGGCCAAGATGGCCCCCACCCATCTCTATACCATGTGACGGCCGGAGCGACGTCATTACGACGGCTCCGCCCACTTCTTATAAAGGCACAATTTTTTTGTGTCATTTTTTTTTAAACGACTTTTTTTTTTTTTTTTTGTGCATTTTAGTCTAAATATGAGATCTGAGGACTTTTTGACCTCAGATCTCATATTTAAGAGGACCTGTCATGCTTTTTTCTATTACAAGGAA
This sequence comes from Lithobates clamitans, assembly GCA_037952925.1. Lineage (NCBI taxonomy): Eukaryota > Metazoa > Chordata > Amphibia > Anura > Ranidae > Lithobates > Lithobates clamitans. The sequence goes on from JBBGZY010001372.1 coordinate 1,765,272, forward strand.
TGTTTACATTCCTTGTAATAGGAATAAAAGTGATCCAAATTTTTTTTTTTTAAACAGTGAAAAAATAAATAAAATAAAGTAAAATAAATAATAATAAAAAAAAAATGTTTAAAGTGCCCTGTCCCGATGAGCTCGCGCGCAGAAGCGAACGCATACATGAGTAGCGCCCGCATATGAAAACGGTGGTCAAACCACACATGTGAGGTATCACCACGACCGGTAGAGTGACAGCAATAATTCTAGCCCTAGACCTCCTCTGTAACGCAAAACATGCAATCTGTAGAATTTTTTAAACATCGCCTATGGAGGTTTTTAAGGGTAAAAGTTTGACGCCATTCCACGAGCGGGCGCAATTTTAAAGCGTGACATGATGGGTATCAATTTACTTGGCGTGACATTATATTTCACAATATAAAAAAAAATTGGGCTAACTTTACTGTTGTCTTATTTTATTTTTTTCAAAAAAGTGAATTTTTTCCAAAAATAGTGCGCTTAGAAGACCGCTGCGCAAATACGGTGCAAAAAAAAGTATTGCAATGACCGCTATTTTATTCTCTAGGGTGTTAGAAAAAAACCAATATATAATGTTTGGGGGTTCTAAGTAATTTTCTAGCAAAAAAACCTGTTTTAAACTCTTAAACACCTAAAATCCAAAACGAGGCTGGTTTTGAAGTGGTTAAATATAGTTAACAAAGTTAATACAGAAACATGTTGGAGATGTAAGGTAGAAAGAGGGACTATGGATCATGTATGGTACAGTTGTCAAGGAGTGAGGAGCTTCTGGGACAAAATATTTGAGATATATCAGAAAGTGTCAGGAGTAGAAAGGAGTCCAAATATAAGCACCTCGTTGTTTTCCCTTACATCAGATACAATAAGGGTAACCAAAATATATATTCTTCACCACATGACAACTGCAGCTTGAACAATTATAGCACGAAATTGGAAAAAAAACATATAAGCCAACTGTGTTGGAACGGATATGTGAAATGAACGAAATTGAATATATGGAAAAACAGATAAGAGAAGAAGGGTATGTAGGGGGTCAGGTGCCAGGAATATGGCAAAAATGGGAGGAATTTTGGTCTTCGAATAGATTGATAGAGTATTTATAATTGGAGGGGAATCGGAAGGATATGGGATGAAAGCGAAGGAAGATAAAAGGGAAAAAAATGTTTTTTTTTTCCTTTGAATGTTTAGATGTATGTATGAGTTATAGGAAATTAATGTTTTGAGGTATGTATGGAACTTAGATTATTCTATAGAAACAGGAAGAAGTGGGTATTATTAAGATTATTTATTATGTAAAAGGAATTTTTATTGTATATATTTTTGAAGATGATATGATGTGTATTACTTGTCTTTTTAAAAAAAAATGTACTAAAAAGAAGATTGATAACAAAAAACTTCCCTGTCATATTGCCACCATCAAAACTGCCCCAATCAAAACTGCCCCATCAGAATTGCCCCATAAAAACTGCCCCCATCAAAACAGCCCCCATCAAAACTGCCCATCATATTGCCACCATAAAAACTGCCCCATAAAAATTGCCCATCAGAATTGCCCCATCAAAACTGCCCCATCATATTGCCACCATCAAAACTGCCCTGTCAAAACTGCCCCCATCAAAACTGCCACATAAAAATTGCCTCATCTAAAACTGCCCCTTCAAAACTGCCACCATCAAAACTGCCCCATAATATTGCCCCATCAAACTGCCCCATCAAAACTGCCCCATTAAAATTGCCCCATCAAAATTGTCCCCATCAAAACTGCCCCATCATATTGCCACCATCAAAACTGCCCCATCAAAACTGTACCCATCAAAACTGCCCCATCATATTGTCACCATCAAAACTGCCCCATCATATTGCCCCATCAAAACTGCCCCATCAAATTGCCCCATCAGAATTTCCCCATCAATACTGCCCCCATCAAAACTGCCACCATCAAAACTGACCCATAATTGCCCCATCAAAACTGTCCCATCATATTGCCACCATCAAAACTGCCCCATCAAATTTGCCCCAACAGAAATGCCCCATCAAAACTGCCCCATCTTATTGTCACCTTCAAAACTGCCCCCATCAAAATTGCCCCATCAGAATTGCCCCATCAAAACTGGCCCATTATATTGCCCCTATCAAAACTGCCCCCATCAAATTGCCACCATCAAAACTGCCCCGTCATATTGCCCACATCAAACCTGCCTCATCAAAACAGCCCCCATCAAAACTGCCCCATCATATTGCCACTATCAAAACAGCCATGTCCAAACTGCCCCCATCAAAACTGCCACATCAGAATTGCCCCCATCAGAATTTCCCCATCAATAATGCCCTCATCAAAACTGCCCCATCATCTTGCCCCTATCAAAACTGCCACCATCAAAACTGCCACCATCAAAACTGCCCCATCAGAATTGCCCCATCAAATCTGCCCCATCATATTGCCACCATCAAAACTGCCCCATTATATTGCCCCTATCAAAAATTCCCCATCAAAATTTCCCTCATCAGAATTGCCCCATCAAAACTGCCCCCATCAAATTGCCCAATCAAAACTGCTCCCATCAAAACTGCCACATCAGAATTGCCCCATCAAAACTGCCCCTATCAAAACTGCCCCATCATACTGCCTCCATCAAATCTGCCCCATTAAAATTGCCCCCATCAAAACTGCCCCATCAAAACTGCCCCGTCATATTGCCACCATCAAAACTGCCCCATCAGAATTGCCCCATCAAAACTGCCCCCATCAGAATTGCCCCATCAAAACTGCTGTAATAATAAGCTTAATATTGTGAAAAAGCTTTCAATAATGATGACTAATTGTGAGACAAATTTCCTTAATTATGTCTGAGTCAGCTTAAATCAAACTGTGTGTTTTATTGTACACACAAAAACTTGGAAAATACTTACAAAAATAATACAGAATAAATGTGTTGCTTCATATATGATTAAAAGATTCAAGTATAGTTCATTTGTTTCAAAGATAGGAAAACAAAGTTCATTGAATAATCTTCAGGCCATGTGGTCTTCCTTTGTCTTCTTAAGATGGCTTATTAACCTTTTGTGTGCTGAAGAAAATTCTGTGTGCTGAAGAAGGAGCTGTGTGTAGCTTGCAGGCAGGAAGTAGAAAGAGGCTGAACCTCTATCAGCTCTCCCTTACATCTCAAACTGGATCCTTTGAATTCACCCTCAAAAACCAAACCCTCCCATAATCACTCCCAATATTACCTCCCCTTTTACTCCCTACAAGGGTGGAGGCAAAAAATAAGTAATATGAATAGCATCTCTAATTAGATATAGGCACATGAAGAGTGGAATTCCTTCTACACAGAAAATGGATAAGGGGCAGCCAGTCTACAGAAAACACACAATTTCTATGTCAAGATATCAGTTACATAGGAATACCTTAGAAAAACATATATACAATATTTAAATATCCGTCAAAATCCTGACAGTTTCTAGATATTTGTGGTCCCAGTTTATAAGTCACTATCTGGATGTTATTAACTCAAAGTCTGCCATTCATACAATTATAGGGAATTCATACTCTGAATAAAGCCAATTAAAATTTAGATATTAAGAATATAACAACTGCCCCCATCAATACTGCCGCCATCAAAACTGCCCCATCATATTCCTCTATTATAAATTAGTACATGGTGTGTCTGTCCCCTCCCCCAGGCTCTGTATATAATCAGAGCTGAGATGCTCCAGCCGCCTCCCCTGCTGCCCATCACTGTGTATAAGAAGCTTTGATAACCATGGCAACAAAACCCTGGTTGCTGTTATTTAAAATGGCGCTGGCCACCTTGCAATCTTGTCATTTCAAGTTTTGAAATAAGATGGCCCAGCGATGCCTATTGCCTGCTGGGTTTGATGACAAACATCTCCCAGGAGGCATTGCAGAGAGGTGAGGAAATGCTGGGCTGCGGCCGAGGACAGGAAGTGCCGACTACTATACAGTATATAACAGTGAGTTTAAGGAAAAAAAATATGCCAATTCTTTATCAGCACACACAGCGGCTTTGGAGGGAAATCTCTTTAAAATATGGGTGGAGCTTCACTTTAAGGTCCCGTTGTCACCGACCCACTAGGGCATGAAAAGCGCAACTAAATCACCACTAAAGCACCGCAAAAATGACCAGCGATTTAGGGCTGTTTTATCGGCTCTGCAGTGTGAAAGGGGTCTTACTACACAAGTCACTGTATGGTGATTGGAGATGGAAGTAGTGGTGAATGGGTTGTAGGAAATCCGCTTTTACACATTTATGAACTTTCTCTTGATGTTTGTAATTTTATAAGATAACTTTGTTGCTCTTCATGTTTATGTATTTTTGTACATTATATGCTATATAGATTGAAGTAGCTGTGAAAAGATTGGAGGAGATCTGCCCTGCCTCACATGCATGAAAGTGTATTTTTGTAGTGAAAGTAATTGTTATATCTGATCCCTATTGGTGGAATTATCACATCTAGTATAATATGGAAGACTGCAGCACTAGTATATAACATTCACACAATATAAATGTGACAATATAACTATAAAAGTGAGACTCCTCATCACAAAACTCCCTATAAGTGTATATATAACAATGGTATGGAGACTATTTCACTGATAACTAATGAAGAGAATTTATAATCAGCAGATATAAAATTAGTGCAGCAATATTAGTACAACATTTTCAAAAAAGGTCCAAATAAAGAACGGTAATAATAAAATCTTCTCCATACCATAAGGTCAAATCCTCCACCATGATGTTCAAAGGAAATCCCAAAGTACAATGGTGTCACTTTTAGTCAATGAAGTTTCCACAACATGAGTGAGACTTCTGTGACCATCAAAGTGAATCCCCACAACTGAATCCAAGACTTAGCAGAAGGTTGGAGGTGAAAGCCTAGAGGTCAGTGTGAGTGTGTATGGTCCAATCCCCATACAGGAATAATGAATGGATCACACCACCTCATCCACTTCTCATGTCACATTTAGTAATTGGGGTCCACAAAAAGAGAAATCCTCCAATAGTGTAGATGATCGATCGTGTTTTATAAAGTGATCTCTAGGGATGAGCCGAACACCCCCCTGTTCGGTTCACACCAGAACATGCAAACAGGAAAAAAAGTTTGAATACACAAACACCGTTAAAGTCTATGAGACAAAGGCTAATATGCAAGTTATTATCATAAAAAGTGTTTGGGGACCTGGGTCCTGCCCCAGGGGACATAGATCAATGCAAAAAAAGTTTTAAAGACGGCCGTTTTTTCAGGAGCAGTAATTTTAATAATGCTTAAAGTCAAACAATAAAAGTGTAATATCCCTTTAAATTTCGTAGCTGGGGGTGTCTATAGTATGCCTGTAAAGGGGCGCATGTTTCCCGTGTTTAGAACAGTCTGACAGCAAAATGACATTTCGAAGGAAAAAAGCCATTTAAAACTACTCGCGGCTATTAATGAATTGCCGGTCCGACAATACACATAGAATTTCATTGATAAAAACGGCATGGGAATTCCCCACAGGGGAACCCCGAACCAAAATTTTTAAAAAAATGACGTGGGGGTCCCCCTAAATTCCATACCAGGCTCTTCAGGTCTGGTATGGATATTAAGGGGAACCCCGGCCAAAAAAAAAAAAAACGGCGTGGGGTCCCCACAAATATCCATACCAGACCCTTATCTGAGCACACAACCTGGCAGGCCACAGGAAAAGAGGGGGGATGAGAGAGCGGCCCCCTCCTGAACCGTTCCAGGCCACATGCCCTCAACATTGGGAGGGCCTCATCCCCACAACCCTGGCCGGTGGTTGTGGGGGTCTGCAGGCAGGGGACTTATCGGAATCTGGAAGCCCCCTTTAACAAGGGGGCCCCCAGATCCCGGCCCCCCTGTGTGAAATGGTAAGTGGGTACAAAGTACCCCTACCATTTCACAAAAAAAGTGTCAAAAATGTTAAAAATGACAAGAGACAGTTTTTTGACAATCCCTTTATTTAAATGCTTCTTCTTTCTTCTATCTTCCTTCATCGTCTTCTTTTGGTTCTTCTGGCTCTTCTGGTTCTTCCTCCGGCATTCTCGTCCAGCATCTCCTCAGCGGCATCTTCTATCTTCTTCTCCTCGGGCCACTCCGCACCCATGGCATGGGGGGAGGCTCCCGCTCTTCTCTTCATCTTCTTCTCTTCTTCTTCATCTTCTTCATCTTCTTCTCTTCTTCTCTACTTCATTTTCTTCTCCGGGCTGCTCCGCACCAATGCTGGCATGGAGGGAGGCTCCCGCTGTGTGACGGCGTCTCCTCATCTGACGGTTCTTAAATAACGGGGGCGGGGCCACCCGGTGACCCCGCCCCCTCTGACACACGGTGACTTGACGGGAATTCCCTGTGGTGTCACGGGGAATGCCACAGGGAAGTCCCGTGCGTCAGAGGGGGCGGGGCCCCACCCCCCGTTATTTAAGAGCCGTCAGAAGAGGAGACGCCATCACACAGCGGGAGCCTCCCTCCATGCCAGCATGGATGCAGAACGGCCCGGAGAAGAAAATGAAGAAGAGAAGAAGAAAAGAGAAGAAGAAGATGATGAAGAAGATGAAGAGAAGAGCGGGAGCCTCCCCCCAAGCCATGGGTGTGGAGCGGCCCAAGGAGAAGAAGATAGAAGACGCCCTGGAGGAGATGCTGGACGAAAACACCGGAGGAAGAACCAGAAGAGCCAGAAGAACCAGAAGAAGAAGAAGATGAAGGAAGATAGAAGAAAGAAGAAGCATTTAAATAAAGGAATTGTCAAAAACTGTCTCTTATCATTTTTAACATGTTTGACAGTTTTTTAGTGAAATGGTAGGGGTACAAATACCCCCTTACCATTTCACACAGCGGGGGCCAGGATCTGAGGTCCCCTTGTTAAAGGGGGCTTCCAGATTCTGATAAGCCCTCCGCCCGCAGACCCCCACAACCACCGGCCAAGGTTGTGGGGATGAGGCCCTTGTCCTCATCAACATGGGGACAAGGTGTTTTGGGGTTACCCCAAAGCACCCTCCCAATGTTGAGGGCATGTGGCCTGGTACGGTTCAGGAGGGGGGGCGCTCTCTCGTCCCCCCTCTTTTCCTGTGGCCTGCCAGGTTGCGTGCTCGGATAAGGGTCTGGTATAGATTTTTGGGGGGACCCACGCCGTTTTTTTTTTTGGCGCGGGGTTCCCCTTACAATCCACACCAGACCTGAAGGGTCTGGTATGGAATTTAGGGGGACCCCCACGTCATTTTTAAAAAAAATTTTGGCAGGGGTTCCCCTTAATATCCATACCAGACCTGAAGGGCCTGGTATGGAATTTAGGGGGACCCCACATCATTTTTTTAAAAATTTTGATTTGGGGTTCCCCTGTGGGGAATTCCCATGCCGTTTTTATCAATGAACTTCTATGTGTATTGTCGAACCGGCAATGCAATAGCCGCAAGTAGTTTTAAATGGCTTTTATCCTTTGAATTGTCATTTTGCTGTCAGACTGTTCTAAACACAGGAAACATGCGCCCCTTTACCGGCATACTATAGACACCCCCAGGTACGAAATTTAAAGGGATATTACACTTTTATTGTTTGACTTTAAGCATTATTAAAATCACTGCTCCTGAAAAAACAGCCATTTTTAAAACTTTTTTTTGCATTGATCCATGTCCCCTGGGGCAGGACCCAGGTCCCCAAACACTTTTTATTACAATAACTTGCACATAAGCCTTTAAAATTAGCACATTTGATTTCTCCCATAGACTTTTAAAGGGTGTTCCGTGGCAATCGAATTTGCCGCGAACACCTCAAATTGTTCGCTGTTCGGCGAACTTGCGAACAGCCAATGTTCGAGTCGAACATGAGTTCGACTTGAACTCGAAGCTCATCCCTAGTGATCTCATATTAATGATTCCAATAAAGAGAAATGAGCTCCATTCATGTAGAGAATAGTTACATTCATTCCTGGGGAAGAAATTCATTTTCTTCTGGTAACATTCTTCTCTTCTTCTACAGATTGGGTAATAATCACCTGACAGACAGTTCCTGCCCCCACCTGGCATCTGGAATTAGAAATAACCAGACTCTGAGGACACTGAACCTGTCCTGGAACTATCTGCAGGGTCCTCATTTCAGGGATCTGATGGAAGCTCTGACAACAAGCCAGATAGAGGAATTACTGTGAGTATAACAGGACTGACTATAATCAGACAATAATATTCTGGGACAGTTTTATATCTAAACCACATAAATCATATAGAAATACAGTACCTGACCGCGAGAGTGTGTTTCCATCCCGCTGGTTCTCGGTGACAGGGTACTGTGCATGTCGCGCTGGCTCACTCATCGGGAAAGGAAAACTTTGTTTTCCTTCCGCGATGAGTGACAGGCAGTGCTGACATCTGTCTGGTATGAATCCTGAGGCGGGAACACCGTGCCAAATTTTAAATGAAAAAAACGGCGTAGGTTCCCCCCAGGGGCATACCAGGCCCTTAGGTCTGGCATGGATTGTAAGGGGAACCCCCTACACCAAAAAGTCCCCCCAATCCATACCAAACCCTTATCCGAGCACGCAGCCCGGCCGGCCAGGAAAGGGGGTGGGGACGAGTGAGCGCCCCCCCTCCTGAGCCGTACCAGGCCACATGCCCTCAACATGGGGGGGTGGGTGCCTTGGGGAAGGGGGGTGCCCTGCGGGGGCCCCCCACCCTAAAGCACCTTGTCCATATGTTGATGAGGACAAGGGCCTCTTCCCGACAACCCTGGCCGTTGGTTGTCGGGGTCTGCGGGCGGGGGCTTATTGGAATCCGGGAGCCCCCTTTAATAAGGGGGGCCCCCAGATCCCGGCCCCCCACCCTGTGTGAATGAGTTTGGGGTACATGGTACCCCTACCCATTCACCTAGGGAAAAGTGTCAATATAAAAAAACACAGTACACAGGTTTTAAGAGTAATTTATTAGTCAGCTCCAGGATCTTCTTCCGACTTCGGGGTGTCTCCTTCTGACTTCTCCCGGTGTTCGGCCTCTTCTCCTGGTGTTCGGCCTCTTCTCCCGGGCCCCACCGCTATCTTCTTCCAGCTCTATTGCCGGCAAGGGGCCCGATCTGCTGCCGCTGTCTTGTCGCCGCTGTCTGGCCGCCGCTGTCTTGTCGTCGCTGTCTCGCCACTTCTTCTCTTCTTCTCTTCTCTTCTTCCCCGATGTTGACACGACGCTCTCTCCGGCTCGAATGCTGTGTGCGAGCTGCGGAGCCATTTATATAGGCGGTGACCCCACCCCCTTACGACGTCATGGTCCCAGCATGCCCAGAAGAAGCGGCGAGACAGCGGCGACAAGACAGCGGCGGCGAGACAGCGGCGACAAGACAGCGGCAGCAGACCGGGCCCCTCGCTGGCAATAGAGCTGGAAGAAGATAGCAGCGGGGCCCGGGAGAAGAGGCCGAACACCGGGAGAAGAGGCCAAACACCGGGAGAAGTTGGAAGGAGACACCCCAAAGTTGGAAGAAGATCCCGGAGCTGACTAATAAATTACTCTTAAAACCTGTGTACTGTGTTTTTTTTATATTGACACTTTTCCCTAGGTGAATGGGTAGGGGTACCATGTACCCCAAACTCATTCACACAGGGTGGGGGGCCGGGATCTGGGGGCCCCCCTTATTAAAGGGGGCTCCCAGATTCTGATAAGCCCCCTGCCCGCAGACCCCGACAACCAACAGCCAGGGTTGTTGGGAAGAGGCCTTTGTCCTCATCAACATGAGGACAAGGTGCTTTGGGGTGGGGGGGCCCCGCAGGGTGCCCCCCTCCCCCAAGGCACCCACCCCCCATGTTGAGGGCATGCGGCCTGGTACGGCTCAGGAGGGGGGGTGCTCGCTCGTCCCCACCCCCTTTCCTGACCGGCCGGGCTGCGTGCTTGGATGAGGGTCTGGTATGGATTGGGGGGACCCCCACGCCAATTTTTCAGCGTAGGGGGTTCCCCTTACAATCCATGCCAGACCTAAGGGCCTGGTATGCCCCTGGGGGGGGAACCCACGCTGTTTTTTTCATTTAAAATTTGGCGCGGTGTTCCCGCCTCAGGATTCATACCAGACAGATGTCAGCACTGCCTGTCACTCATCGCGGAAGGAAAACAAAGTTTTCCTTTCCCGATGAGTGAGCCGTCTCGGTGCTGGCTCCTGCGACGGGGCTCGCAGGTGTCAAATCTTGCCAAGAAATGCGGCGAGATTGACACAATATCGCGGTCACCTACTGTATGAGAATGTCATCAAATTACATCTTTAGACTCCATAAGGCTCCTCCATGCACACTGGGCTTAAAAAAATGTCAGTTCCCTTGGCAGAAAAAACTTTCATATAGAGATTTTATTGTACAAAGTTTACACGAGTTTAGGAGAGTTTTGCATTTTTTCTGCCAGAAAGCTCCAATCAGAAACAAGAAAAAGAAGGTTATTTTTCCTGCCTCTAAACATTGAGCTCAAAATATGTCTGTAATCATCCCAATGTGTATGGAGACATAGGAGAACATGGAGCTGCTTCTACAGGCAGAACACAAAACTCCTGTAGTAGTAGCAATGTATTAAGCCAGTGTGCATGGAGCCTAAATATCCAATACTGGACTATTACACTATATTACCAAAAGTATTGGGACACCTGCCTTTACACACATGAACTTTAATGACATCCCAGTCTTAGTCCATAGGGTTCAATATTGAGTTGGCCCACCCTTTTCAGCTTATAAAAGCTTAATTTCTTCTGGGAATTCTGTCCACAATGTTTAGGAGTGTGTCTTCGGGAATTTTTGACCATTCTTCCAGAAGCACATTTGTGAGGTCAGGCACTGATGTTGGATGAGAAGGCCTGGCTCGCAGTCTGTGCTCTAATTCCTCCCAAAGGTGTCTAATCAGGTTGAGGTCAGGACTCTGTGCAGGCCAGTCACGTTCCTCCACCCTAAACTCGCTCATCCATGTTTTTATTGACCTTGCTTTGTGCTCTGGTGCACAGTCATGTTGGAACAGGAAGCAGCTGTCCCCAAACTGTTCCCACAAAGTTGAGAGAATGAAATTGTCCAAAATGTCTTGGTATGCTGATCCCTTAAGAGTTCCCTTCACTGGAACTAAGGGGCCAAACCCAACCCCTGAAAAACACCCCCCACACCATAATCCCCCTCCCCCACTCCATAATCCCCCCACACCATAATCCCCCCTCCACCAAATGATTTGCTACAGCACAAAGCAAGGTCCATAAAGACAAAGATGAGCGAGTTTGGGGTGGAGGAACTTGACTGGCCTGCACAGAGTCCCAACCTCAACCCGATAGAACACTTTTGGCATTATTTAGAGCGGAGACTGCAAGCCAGGCCTTCTAATACAACATGATCGTTAGTATGGTGCTTTTGACAGCCAATTCCGTTTTTTTATCCAACAAAAGCTGGATGTGCAGACTATAAAATTTTTATCGTACGTGAACTCAGCATCTGATTTTTGTTTAATCAGTAAAGTTTTCACCCAAAGTTCACCCAAGTTTTCACGCATGCTAAGAAACAAAAGAATACATACAAAACTATTTAACACATTATGAAGGGAATTTCATATGGAGAGTAACCTCCTCACTAGGGATGAGCTTCGAGTTCGAGTCAAACTCATGTTCGACTCAAACATTGGCTATTCGCCCCTGCTCCGAACAGCGAACAATTTGGGGTGTTCATGGCAAAATTCGAAAGCCGCGGAACACCCTTTAAAAGTCTATGGGAGAAATCAAAAGTGCTAATTTTAAAGGGCTATATGCATGGTATTGTCATAAAAAGTGTTTGGGGACCTGGGTCCTGCCCCAGGGGACATGTATCAATGCAAAAAAAGTTTCAAAAACGGCCATTTTTTTGGGAGCAGTGATTTTAATAATGCTTAAAGTGAAACAATAAAAGTGTAATATTCCTTTAAGTTTCTCTTCTGACAGCAAATAAACATTTCAAAAGAAAAAAGTCATTTAAAACTACTTGAGGCTATTAATGAATTGCCCGGCCAACAATACACATAAAAGTTCATTGATAAAAACTGCATGGGATTTCCCCACAGGGGAACCCTAAACCAACATTTAAAAAAAAAAACTGGCATGGGGGTCCCCCTAAATTCCATACCAGGCCCTTCAGGTCTGGTATGGATCTTAAGGGGAACCCCGTGCCAAAATTTAAAAAAAAATTGGCGTGAGGTCCCCCCAAAAATCCATACCAGACCCTTATCCGAGCATGCAACCTGGCAGGCTGCAGGAAAATAGGGGGGATGATAGAACACCCCCCCTCCTGAACTGTACCAGGCCACATGCCCTCAACATTGGGAGGGTGCTTTGGGGTTCCCCCCCAAAGCACCTTGTCCCCATGTTGATGAGGACAAGGGCCTCATCCCCACAACCCTTGGCCAGGTGTTGTGGGGGTCTGTGGGCGGGGGGCTTATCAGAATCTGGAAGCCCCCTTTAACAAGGGGACCCCCAGATCCCACCCCCCCGTGTGAAATGGTAAGGGGGTACTTCCATACCATTTCACAAAAAAACTGTCAAATATGTTAAAAATGACAAGAGACAGTTTTTCACAATTCCTTTATTTAAATGCTTCTTCTTTCTTCTATCTTCTTTCTTCTATCTTCCTTCGGTTTCTTCCTCCATCTTCTTCTTCTTCTTCTTGTTCTTCTGGTTCTTCCTCTGGTGTTCTCGTCCAGCATCTTCCTCCATGGTGCCTTCTTCCCTTCTTCATTCTTGGGCCGATCCACATCCATCGGAGGCTCCCACTGTGTGACGCTTCTCATCTTCTGAGACTTCTTAAATAATAAAGGGTGGGGCCACCCGGTGACCCCGCCCCCCTCTGATGCACAGAGACTTGACGGGGACTTCCCTGTGGCATTCCCTGTGACATCAGAGAGGGGCGGGTTCACCCATTACGTAACGGAGACGCCACGGAGGAAGATGCTGGACGAGAACACCGGAGGAAGAACCAGAAGAAGAAAAAGATGGAGGAAGGAACCGAAGGAAGATAGAAGAAAGAAGATGGAAAGAAGAAGCATTTATATAAAGGAATTGTCAAAAATGTTTCTTGTCATTTTTAAAATTTTTGACAGTTTTTTTGTGAAATGGTAGGGGTACTTTTGTACTCCCTTACCATTTCACACAGGGGGGAGGGCCGGGATCTGGGGTCTCCTTGTTAAAGGGTGCTTCCAGATTCCGATAAGCCCTCCTGCCTGCAGACCCCCACAACCACTGGCCAAGGGTTGTGGGGATGAGGCCCTTGTCCTCATCCACATGGGGACAAGGTGCTTTGGGGGGACCCCAAAGCACCCTCCCAATGTTGAGGGCATGTGGCCTGGTACGGTTCAGGAGGGGGTGCGCTATCATCCCCCCTCTTTTCCTGCGGCCTGCCAGGTTGCATGCTCGGATAAGGGTCTGGTATGGATTTGTGGGGGGACCCCACACCATTATTTGAAAATTTTGGCGCGGGGTTCCCCTTAAAATCCATACCAGACCTGAAGGGTCTGGTATGAATTTTGAGGGGGATCCCTATGTCATTTTTTAAGAAATTTTGGCATGGGGTTCCCCTTAATATCCATACCAGACCTGAAGGGCCTGGTATGGAATTTAGGGGAACCCCCACGCCAGTTTTTTTTTAAATTTTGGTTCGGAGTTCCCCTGTGGGGAAATCCCATGCAGTTTTTATCAATGAACTTTTATGTGTATTGTCAGACCAGCAATTCATTAATAGCCGCGAGTCGTTTTAAATGATTTCTTTTCTTTGAAATGTCATTTTGCTGTCAGACTGTTCTAAACACTGGAAACATGCGCCCCTTTACAGGCATACTATAGACACCCCAGGTACAAAATTTAAAGAAATATTATACTTTTATTGTTTCACTTTAAGCATTATTGAAATCACTGCTCCCGAAAAAACAGCCGTTTTTAAAACTTTTTTTGCATTGATACGTGTCCCCTGGGGCAGGACCCGGGTCCCCAAGCACTTTTTAGGACAATACCATTTAATCCTTTAAAATGAGCACTTTTGATTTTGAACGTTCGAGTCCCATAGACTTCAATGGGGTTCTAAAGTTCGTGCAAAGTTTTGGTCTGTTTGCAAGTTCTGGTGCGAACTGAACCAGGGGGGTGTTCGGCTCATCCTTACTCTTCACTTTCGATATGAGACTAGCATGCCACAAAAAATGGACGAACAGTCGTCCAAAAATCTGATTATGTGTACGAGTCTTAAGACTGGGATGCCATTAAAGTTCATGTGCTTGTAAAGGCAGGTAATATAGTGTATGTCTAAACTACATACACCTAATAATGGATATATTTTTAATCTCCTGGTTGTCTCTATTAGGGATGAGCTTCGAGTTCGAGTCGAACTCATGTTCGACTCGAACATTGGCTGCTCGCAAGTTCGCCGAACAGCGAACAATTTGGGGTGTTTGCGGCAAATTCGAATGCCGCGGAACACCCTTTAAAAGTCTATGGGAGAAATCAAAAGTGCTAATTTTAAAGGCTAATATGCAAGTTATTGTCATAAAAAGTGTTTGGGGACCTGGGTCCTGCCCCAGGGGACATGGATCAATGCAAAAAAAATTTTTAAAAACGGACGGTTTTTCAGGAGCAGTGATTTTAATAATGATTAAAGTCAAACAATAAAAGTGTAATATCCCTTTAAATTTCGTACCTGGGGGGTGTCTATAGTATGCCTGTAAAGGGGCGCATGTTTCCTGTGTTTAGAACAGTCTGACAGCAAAATGACATTTTGAAGGAAAAAACTCATTTCAAACTACTGCGGCTATTGCATTGCCGACAATACACATAGAAGTTCATTGATAAAAACGGCATGGGAATTCCCCAAAGGGGAACCCCGAACCAAAATTTTTAAAAAAAAAGACGTAGGAGTCCCCCTAAATTCCATACCAGGCCTTTCAGGTCTGGTATGGATTTTAAGGGGAACCCCACACCAAAAAAAAAAAAAAAAACGGCATAGGGTCCCCCCAAAAATCCATACCAGACCCTTATCCGAGCACGCAACCATGTTGATGAGGACAAGGGCCTCATCCCCACAACCCTGGCCGGTGGTTGTGGGGGTCTGCGGGCGGGGGGTTTATCGGAATCTGGAAGCCCCCTTTAACAAAGAGACCCCCAGATCCCGGCCCCCCCGTGTGAAATGGTAAGGGGGTACAAAAGTACCCCTACCATTTCACTAAAAAACTGTCAAAAATGTTAAAAATGACAAGAGACAGTTTTTGACAATTCCTTTATTTAAATACTTCTTCTTTCTTCTATCTTCCTTCATCTTCTGGTTCTTCTGGTTCTTCCTCCGGCGTTCTCGTCCAGCATCTCCTCCGCGGCGTCTTCTATCTTCTTCTCTTTGAGCCGCTCCGCACCCATGGCATAGGGGGAGGCTCCCGCTCTTCTCTTCATCTTCTTCATCTTCTTCTCTTCTTCTTTTCTTCTCTTCTTCTCTTCTTCATTTTCTTCTCCGGGTCGCTCCGCACCCATGCTGGCATGGAGGGAGGCTCCCGCTGTGTGACGGTGCTCCTCGTCTGACAGTTCTTAAATAATGGGGGGCGGGGCCACCCGGTGACCCCGCCCCCCTCTGAGGCACGGTGACTTGACGGGACTTCCCTGTGGCATTCCCCGTGATGTCACAGGGCAGTCCCGTCAAGTCACCGTGCATCAGAGGGGGGCGGGGTCACCGGGTGGCCCCGCCCCCCGTTATTTAAGAACTGTCAGACGAGGAGCACTGTCACACAGCGGGAGCCTCCCTCCATGCCAGCATGGGTGCGGAGTGGCGCGGAGAAGAAGAGAAGCAGAGAAGCAGAGAAGCAGATGAAGAAGATGAAGAAGATGAAGAAGATGGAGAGAAGAGCGGGAGCCTCCCCCCATGCCATGGGTGCAGAGCGGCCCGAGGAGAAGAAGATAGAAGACGCCGCGGAGGAGATGCTGGACGAGAACGCCGGAGGAAGAACCAGAAGAACCAGAAGATGAAGGAAGATCATTTTTAACATTTTTGACAGTTTTTTAGTGAAATGGTAGGGGTACTTTTGTACCCCCTTACCATTTCACACAGGGGGGGGCCGGAATCTGGGGGTCCCCTTGTTAAAGGGGGCTTCCAGATTCCGATAAGCCCCCCGCCCGCAGACCCCCACAACCACCAGCCAGGGTTGTGGGGATGAGGCCCTTGTCCTCATCAACATGGGGACAAGGTGTTTTGGGGGGCTACCCCAAAGCACCCTCCCAATGTTGAGGGCATGTGGCCTGGTACAGTTCAGGAGGGGGGGGCCGCACTCTCGTCCCCCCTCTTTTCCTGCGGCCTGCCAGGTTGCGTGCTCGGATAAGGGTCTGGTATGGATTTTTGGGGGGACCCCACGCCGTTTTTTTTTTTTTTTTTGGCGCGGGGTTCCCCTTAATATCCATATCAGACCTGAAGGGCCTGGTATGGAATTTAGGGGGACTCCTATGTCTTTTTTTTTTTTTTTTTTTTGGTTCGGGGTTCCCCTTTGGGGAATTCCCATGCCGTTTTTATCAATGAACTTCTATGTGTATTGTCGGCAATGCAATAGCCACGGTAGTTTTAAATGAGTTTTTTCCTTCAAAATATCTTTTTGCTGTCAGACTGTTCTAAACACAGGAAACATGCGCCCCTTTACAGGCATACTATAGACACCCCCCGGGTACGAAATTTAAAGGGATATTACACTTTTATTGTTTGACTTTAAGCATTATTAAAATCACTGCTCCCGAAAAAACAGCCGTTTTTAAAACTTTTTTTGCATTGATACGTGTCCCCTGGGGCAGGACCCGGGTCCCCAAGCACTTTTTAGGACAATACCATTTAATCCTTTAAAATGAGCACTTTTGATTTTGAACGTTCGAGTCCCATAGACTTCAATGGGGTTCTAAAGTTCGTGCAAAGTTTTGGTCTGTTTGCAAGTTCTGGTGCGAACTGAACCAGGGGGGTGTTCGGCTCATCCTTACTCTTCACTTTCGATATGAGACTAGCATGCCACAAAAAATGGACGAACAGTCGTCCAAAAATCTGATTATGTGTACGAGTCTTAAGACTGGGATGCCATTAAAGTTCATGTGCTTGTAAAGGCAGGTAATATAGTGTATGTCTAAACTACATACACCTAATAATGGATATATTTTTAATCTCCTGGTTGTCTCTATTAGGGATGAGCTTCGAGTTCGAGTCGAACTCATGTTCGACTCGAACATTGGCTGCTCGCAAGTTCGCCGAACAGCGAACAATTTGGGGTGTTTGCGGCAAATTCGAATGCCGCGGAACACCCTTTAAAAGTCTATGGGAGAAATCAAAAGTGCTAATTTTAAAGGCTAATATGCAAGTTATTGTCATAAAAAGTGTTTGGGGACCTGGGTCCTGCCCCAGGGGACATGGATCAATGCAAAAAAAATTTTTAAAAACGGACGGTTTTTCAGGAGCAGTGATTTTAATAATGATTAAAGTCAAACAATAAAAGTGTAATATCCCTTTAAATTTCGTACCTGGGGGGTGTCTATAGTATGCCTGTAAAGGGGCGCATGTTTCCTGTGTTTAGAACAGTCTGACAGCAAAATGACATTTTGAAGGAAAAAACTCATTTAAAACTACCGCGGCTATTGCATTGCCGACAATACACATAGAAGTTCATTGATAAAAACGGCATGGGAATTCCCCAAAGGGGAACCCCGAACCAAAATTTAAAAAAAAAAAGACGTAGGAGTCCCCCTAAATTCCATACCAGGCCTTTCAGGTCTGGTATGGATTTTAAGGGGAACCCCACACCAAAAAAAAAAAAAAAAAACGGCATAGGGTCCCCCCAAAAATCCATACCAGACCCTTATCCGAGCACGCAACCATGTTGATGAGGACAAGGGCCTCATCCCCACAACCCTGGCCGGTGGTTGTGGGGGTCTGCGGGCGGGGGGTTTATCGGAATCTGGAAGCCCCCTTTAACAAAGAGACCCCCAGATCCCGGCCCCCCCGTGTGAAATGGTAAGGGGGTACAAAAGTACCCCTACCATTTCACTAAAAAACTGTCAAAAATGTTAAAAATGACAAGAGACAGTTTTTGACAATTCCTTTATTTAAATACTTCTTCTTTCTTCTATCTTCCTTCATCTTCTGGTTCTTCTGGTTCTTCCTCCGGCGTTCTCGTCCAGCATCTCCTCCGCGGCGTCTTCTATCTTCTTCTCTTTGAGCCGCTCCGCACCCATGGCATAGGGGGAGGCTCCCGCTCTTCTCTTCATCTTCTTCATCTTCTTCTCTTCTTCTTTTCTTCTCTTCTTCTCTTCTTCATTTTCTTCTCCGGGTCGCTCCGCACCCATGCTGGCATGGAGGGAGGCTCCCGCTGTGTGACGGTGCTCCTCGTCTGACAGTTCTTAAATAATGGGGGGCGGGGCCACCCGGTGACCCCGCCCCCCTCTGAGGCACGGTGACTTGACGGGACTTCCCTGTGGCATTCCCCGTGATGTCACAGGGAAGTCCCGTCAAGTCACCGTGCATCAGAGGGGGGCGGGGTCACCGGGTGGCCCCGCCCCCCGTTATTTAAGAACTGTCAGACGAGGAGCGCTGTCACACAGCGGGAGCCTCCCTCCATGCCAGCATGGGTGCGGAGTGGCGCGGAGAAGAAGAGAAGCAGAGAAGCAGAGAAGCAGATGAAGAAGATGAAGAAGATGAAGAAGATGGAGAGAAGAGCGGGAGCCTCCCCCCATGCCATGGGTGCAGAGCGGCCCGAGGAGAAGAAGATAGAAGACGCCGCGGAGGAGATGCTGGACGAGAACGCCGGAGGAAGAACCAGAAGAACCAGAAGATGAAGGAAGATCATTTTTAACATTTTTGACAGTTTTTTAGTGAAATGGTAGGGGTACTTTTGTACCCCCTTACCATTTCACACAGGGGGGGGCCGGAATCTGGGGGTCCCCTTGTTAAAGGGGGCTTCCAGATTCCGATAAGCCCCCCGCCCGCAGACCCCCACAACCACCAGCCAGGGTTGTGGGGATGAGGCCCTTGTCCTCATCAACATGGGGACAAGGTGTTTTGGGGGGCTACCCCAAAGCACCCTCCCAATGTTGAGGGCATGTGGCCTGGTACAGTTCAGGAGGGGGGGGCCGCACTCTCGTCCCCCCTCTTTTCCTGCGGCCTGCCAGGTTGCGTGCTCGGATAAGGGTCTGGTATGGATTTTTGGGGGGACCCCACGCCGTTTTTTTTTTTTTTTTTTGGCGCGGGGTTCCCCTTAATATCCATATCAGACCTGAAGGGCCTGGTATGGAATTTAGGGGGACTCCTATGTCTTTTTTTTTTTTTTTTTTTTTTGGTTCGGGGTTCCCCTTTGGGGAATTCCCATGCCGTTTTTATCAATGAACTTCTATGTGTATTGTCGGCAATGCAATAGCCACGGTAGTTTTAAATGAGTTTTTTCCTTCAAAATATCTTTTTGCTGTCAGACTGTTCTAAACACAGGAAACATGCGCCCCTTTACAGGCATACTATAGACACCCCCCGGGTACGAAATTTAAAGGGATATTACACTTTTATTGTTTGACTTTAAGCATTATTAAAATCACTGCTCCTGAAAAAACGTCCGTTTTTAAAACTTTTTTTTGCATTGATCCATGTCCCCTGGGGCAGGACCCAGGTCCCCAAACACTTTTTATGACAATAACTTGCATATTAGCCTTTAAAATTAGCACTTTTGATTATTCATGTTCGTGTCCCATAGACTTTAACGGTGTTCGCGTGTTCGAACGAACTTTTTTCCTGTTCGCATGTTCTGGTGCGAACCAAACAGGGGGGTGTTCGGCTCATCCCTAGTCTCTATATATCACCAATATCAGACAGTTCTCTAAAGCTGGATATAAAAATATAAAACATTTAATATCTGCACTAAAAAACATGAACAAATTTGTGAAAATCTAATGAATGAAAACCAGTGCCGGATTAACATAGGGGCTAGTGGAGCTGCAGCTCCAGGCTCCTCCCTCAATATAGGCCCATGCCAGTGACTTATCAATATCTCTGTGCCTTCCTGAAGGGAGAGGAGCCCTCTGTGCACTGCATACATGGAGGAGACAAGAGTTAGTCAGTGCAGCCGAGTCCTGTCTCTGCCGATGCCTGGCTCCGAACACAGGATCTGTTACACTCACACAGATCCTCTGTGTCTGGGAGCTGTCTGGGGGAGGGGCGCTGATGTTGTGCTAACCAGCAGGAGCCCGGGAGGAAGGACATCTTCCATGCTGTTGAGATAAGGTTAGTAAATTTGTTAGGGAGGTGTTGTGTAATTATTGTGCTAGGGGACAGACTGCTGCTTCCCCCCATGTAATGTGCTCTCTTGTGCCCAATGCCCACCATGTCATGTGCTGTGCATAGCATTGCCCACCATGCAGTGTGCTGTGCCCACCATGTCATGTTCTGTGCATTGCAGTGCCCACTATGTAATGTGCAGTGTCCACCATGTCGTGCTTT
The DNA here is from genome assembly GCA_037952925.1 of Lithobates clamitans. Classification (NCBI taxonomy): domain Eukaryota; kingdom Metazoa; phylum Chordata; class Amphibia; order Anura; family Ranidae; genus Lithobates; species Lithobates clamitans. Next base: position 1,785,721 of record JBBGZY010001372.1, read on the forward strand.
GCCTTGCAGTGCCCACCATGTCATGTGCTGTGCCCACCATGTCATGTGCATTGCAGTGCCCCCATGTAATGTGCTGTGCCCACTATGTCATGTGCTGTGCATTGCAGTGCCCCATGTAATGTGCTGTGCCCAGTATGTCATTTGCTGTGCATTGCAGTGCTCACTATGTAATGTGCAGTGCCCACCATGTCATGTGCTGTACATTGCAGTTCCCACCATGTAATGTGCTGTGCATCGCATTGTTCTTCATGTGATGTGCAGTTCCCACTATGTCGTGATGTGCCATGCAGTGCCCACCATGTCATGTGATGTGCCATCCAGTGCCCACCATGTCATGTGCAATGCCCACCATGTCATGTGCTGTGCCATTCAGTCCTTGCCATATAATGTGCAGTGCCCACCATGTCATGTGCTGTACCTTGCAATGCCCGCTATGTAATTTGCAGTGTCCACCATGTCATGTGCTGTACTATGCAGTGATCCCACCATGTAATGTGCAGTGCCCACCATATAATGTGCTGTGCAATGCAGTGCCCACCATGTCATGTGCAGTTCCCACCATGCCATGTGCTGTGCCCACCCTGCCATGTGGTGTGACCAGCATGTAGTGTGTTGTGCCCACTGTGTAATGTGCTGTGCTGTTTAGCAGTGCCCACCATGTCATGTGTTGTGCCCACCATGTAATGTGCTGTGCCATTCAGTGCCCACCATGTCATGTGCTGTGCCATGCAGTGCCCACCATGTAATGTACTGTACCCACCATGTAATTTGTTGTGCCATGCAGTGCCCATCATGTCATGTGCAGTGCCCACCATGTCATGTGCTGTGCCATGCAGTGCCTACCATTTAATGGGCTGTACCCATGTAATGTGCTGTACATTGTCCACCATGGCATGTGCTGTGCTCACAATGTAATGTGATGTGCTGTGTCGTACAGTGCCCACCAATGTGCCCAATGGAATGTGGTGTGCAGGGCTTACCATGTCATGTGCGGTGTCCATCATATAATGTGCTGTGCTCACAATGTAATGTGCTGTGCTGTGTGGTGCAGTGCCCACCATGTCATGTGATATGATGCAGTGCCCACCATGCCATGTGCAGTACCCACCATATAATATGCTGTGCCCACCATATAATGTGCTGTGCAGTGCCCACTTGTAATGTGCAGTGCCCAGCATGTAATGTGCTCGGCTGTGCCCGCCATGTCATGTGCTGTGCCCACCATATAAGGTCCTGTGCCCACCATGTGCATGTGCTGTGTTGTGCTCACCATGCAATGTGCTGTGTTGTGCAGTACCAACCATGTCATGTGCTGTGCCCACCATATAATGTACTGTGCCTACCTTGTAATGTGCTGTGCTTTGCCCACCATTAAATGTGCTGTATCCATGTATCCACCATGTAATGTGTTGTGCCAACCATGTAATGTACTGTTCTATCCCCCCATGTAATGTACTATGCTGTGCCCCCCACAGACTCACCCCCTCACTCTCACCCCCCTCTCTCTCTTTTACCCCCTCTCTCTCTCATCCCCTTTCTTTCACCCTGTTCTCTCTCTCTCACCCCCTTCTTCCCCATTCTCTCTCTCTCGCCCCCTTCAACCCCCTTTTTCCTACCACCCTCCCTCTCTTTTACCCTCTCTATTCCCCTTTTTCTCACCCCCTCTTTCTCTCGTCCCCTCTCTCTCATCCCTCTCTCTCTCATTCACCCCCTTTCTCTCTCTTTCCCCTCCCTCTCACCCCTCTCTTTCAACCCCCTATCTCGCTATCAACCCCCCCTCTCTCTCTCTCGTGGCCTCTCTCTCACCCCCTCTCTCTCTCATTCGCCCCCTTTCTCTCTCTTTTCCCCTCCCTCTCATCCCCTCTCTTTCAGCCCCCTATCTCGCTATTACCCCTCCTCCTCTTTCAACCACTCTTTCACACCCCTTTCTCTCTTTAATTTAACAAAAAATTGTGTTTTCATTTTATTTATTTTATAAAAAGGCCCACCAAAATCCTTAGCACCAGGCCCATTGATGCTCTTAACCTGGCCCTGATGAAAACCAGCTGCCAGCAGAAAGTCTGATATAGAAGTACAAATAGTATAATATAATTCTATGTATAGAGCCCTACACTTAGTGATAAAATGTATGATGAGACAAATAAGAAATCTGCAACTTACAATGTGTCCGAATACCAAAACTTCTAATGTAGATGTGATAACTCCACCAATAGTGATCAATAATAAAAATTCACAGCTACTTCAGTCTGTATGACATATAATGTGTAAGAATAAAATATCACCCGAGGTGTCCAGACAATGGCCGCAATCACATTACATAGAAAAGAAAAAGCCTCCATGTCACTGCCTGGACTCCATCATACACGGCTGCAGTCCGGAGTGGTGTGTGCTCTGAGTTCTGTGTATACTCGTGTATATGATGGAAGTGTACAATCTGTAATTCTATATATATTTAAGGATTATGCACTATGGAGGCTTTTTCTTTTCTATGTAATGTGATTGCGGCCATAGTCTGGATACCTCGGGTGATATTGGAGATACTACCTGGAGGTCTGACATTCCGTGGCACAGTCTGTTCTCATCGGAAGCTGGCTTGAGCGGAGTGGCGCTGCTGGAAGGATATAAACAAGCGTTTCTGGGCCTTGCTTGTGGGGACAAACCTTTTGGTAAGTGACATGTTTGCTCACTGGTGTGGGGGAGGTTGATTGAAGTTGCTGCAAAGAGGTGGAAGTTGATCAGCATTCATTTAATCCATCTGGATGAATCTCTGGTATTTTTGTTAGACCCCTTTCACACTGAGGCAGTTTTCAGCGCTAAAATAGCGCCTGAAAACTGCCTCCCATTTATTTGTATGAGTGCTTTCACACTCGGGCGGTGCGCTTGTGGGACATTAGAAAAAGTCCTGCAAGCAGTATCTTTGGGGTGGGTTATGAGCATTATAAATAGCGCTCCCAAAATGCCCCTACCCATTGAAATGAATGGGCAGCACTTCCAAGCACTTTGAAAGCGCCACAAAACTGGTCTTTTTTCTTTTTTAAAGCGGTGTTCTGGCCGAATGTATACATTTTAAATAACAATACCCCTATAATACACAAGCTTAATGTATTCTAGTAAAGTTAGTCTGTAAGCTAAGGTCTGTTTTGTTAGTTTATAGCATTAGTTTGTTATTTAATAAACTTCCAGTAGGCAGTGGCCATCTTAAGTGTGGGTATCTGAAGCCAGACTGTATTTTTTCCTGGATCTCATCTTTGCAGATCTCGCACATGCTCAGTGCAGCACAAGCAGTGTGATAGGTTTCAGGTCAGATTTCCATAGCTACAGCAGTGTCAGAGGAAGTTGCTGCCCCTTAGCTATGCAAAACTCTCCTCCCCTCCTCCCTCCAGGAACCATGAAATAAATGACAATTGCATAATTTCTTGCATTGCCTACCTGCAAATGGTGTAGACCAAGTAAAGATGAATTTCTATGACATCACATCGCCCTGAGAAAATTGCATCACAAATCCCCCCACAAATTGCATCAGATAGCCCCCCACAAATTGCATCACAACACCCCCCGCAAATCATATCACAACACCCGCAGCAAATCACATCACATTGCCCCAGCAAATAGCATCATACAGCTCCCCACAAATCGCATCAAAACACCCCCCGCAAATTGCATCACAACACCCCCCACAAATCGCATCACATTGCTCCCTGCAAATCACATCACAACACCCCCCGCAAATCGATTCACAACACTCTCTGCAATTTGCATCACAACACCCCCACAAATCGCATCACGTTGCCCCCAGCAAAGCTTTCACAACACCCATCACATGCCCCCATCAAAACTGCCTAATCCTATTGCCCCCATCAAAACTGTCCCTATCAAACCTGCCCCATCAAAATTGCCCCCATCAGAATTGCCCCATCAAAACTTCCCCCATCAAAACTGCCCCATCATATTGCCACTATCAGAATTGCCCCATCAAAACTGCCCCATCATATTGCCCCCATCAAAACTTCCCTATCAGAATTGCCCCATCAAAACTACCCCATCATACTGCCCCATCACATTGCCCCCATCAACACTGCCACCTTTAAAACTGTCCCATCAAAATTGCCCCATCAAAACTGCCCCATCAGAATTGCCCACATCAAAAAACTGCCCCATCAGAATTGCCCCACCAAAACTACCCCAATCATATTGCCACTATCAAAACTGCCCAATCAAAATTGCCCCCATCAGAATTGCCCCATCAAAACTGTCCCATCATGTTGCCACCATCAGAATTGCCCCATCAAAACTGCCCCCTTTTAATTTGCCCCATCATATTGCCACCATCAAAACTTCCCCCATGAAGACTGCCCCATCAAAATTGCCCCATTAAAAATACCCCATCATATTGCCACCATCAAAACTGCCCCATCAAAACTGCCCACATCAAAACTGCCCCCATCAAAATTGCTCCCATCAGAATTGCCCCATCTAAAACTGTCCCATCATATTGCCCCATCATATTGCCACATCAAAACTGCCACCATTAAAACTGTCCCATCAAAATTGCCCCATCATAATTGCCCCATCAAAACTACCCCATCAAATCTGCCCCATCATATTGCCACCATCAAAATTGCCCCATAATATTGCCCCCATCAAAACTGCCACATCAGAATTGTCCCATCAAAACTGCCCCATCATATTGCCTCATCAAAACTGCCCCCGTCAAAACTGCCCTGTCAAAACTGCCCCATCATATTGCCCCATCATATTGCCCCATCAAAATTGCCCCATCATATTCCTCTATTATAAATCAGTACATAGTGTGTCTGTCCCCTCCCCCGGGCTCTGTATGTAATCAGAGCTGAGATGCTCCAGCCACCTCCCCCACCGCCCATCACTGTGTATAAGAAGCTTTGATAATCATGGCAACAAAAGCCTGGTTGCCCTTATTTAAAATGGCGCTGGCCGCCTTGCATCCCGTCATTTCCGGTTTTAAAATAACGCAATGCTACGGCCCAGCGATGCCTATTGTCTCCTGGGATTGATGACAAACATCTCCCAGGAGGCATTGCAGAGAGGGGAGGAAATGCTGGGCCACGGCTGAGGACAGGAAGTGCTGACTACTATACAGTATATAACAGTGAGTTTAAGGGGAAAAATATGCCAATTCTTTATCAGCACACACAGCGGCTTTGGAGGGAAATTACTTTAAAATATGGCTGGAGCTCCACTTTAAGGTCCCACTAGGGCACAAAAAGCGCAGCTAAAATTCCACTAAAGCACCGCAAAAATGACCAGCGATTTAGGGCTGTTTTATCAGCTCTGCAGTGTGAAAGGGGTCTTACTACACAAGTCACTGTATGGTGATTGGAGATGGAAGTAGTGGTGAATGGGTTGTAGGAAATCAACTTTTTCACATTTATGAACTTTCTCTTGATGTTTGTAATTTTATAAGATAACTTTGTTGCTCTTCATGTTTATGTATTTTTGTACATTATATGTTACATAGATTGAAGTAGCTGTGAATAGGTTGGAGGAGATCTGCTCTTCCTTATATGTATGAAAGTGTATTTTTGTAGTGAATGTAATTGTTATATCTGATCCCTATTGGTGGAATTATCACATCTAGTATAATATGGCAGACTGCAGCACTAGTATATAACATTCACATAATATAAATGTGACAATATAACAATAAAAGTGAGACTCCTCATCACAAAACTCCCTATAAGTGTATATATAACAATGGTATGGAGACTATTTCACTGATAACTAATGAAGAGAATTTATAATCAGCAGATATAAAATTAGTGCAGCAATATTAGTACAACATTTTCAAAAAATTTCCAAATAAAGAACGGTAATAATAAAATCTTCTCCACACCATAAGATCAAATCCTCCACCATGATGTTCTAAGGAAATCCCAAAGTACAATGGTGTCACTTTTAGTCAATTAAGTTTCTACAACATGAGTGAGACTTCTGTGACCATCAAAGTGAATCTCCACAACTGAATCCGAGACTTAGCAGAAGGTTGGAGGTGAAAGCCTAGAGGTCAGTGTGAGTGTATATGGTCCAATCCCCATACAGGAAAAATGAATCGCTTCTCTGCCTTTTGGCTAAGATCAAGTGTAGTATCTGTTCTTATCAGTTTCCAGGAGGTGGCGCTTGCTTCCGTCCCTGATCTATGGCGAGATAGAGATGGGATGGCGATTGCTATGCAAAACCTGCTGGAGTAAATGTGACCTGGAGTGGTTCGTAGCCGAAAGGGAAGCCACCTGATGGGGATGGAGAACCACGGGGTCTGAACCAGAGGGTCGGGACCCTAGCCTTCTGGCCTGGATTGGGGCAGATCTAGCTCTGGACAGTTATTCGCGAGAGAACGCTGGCTCCCCCTTCTCCCACTGGGGAGCGGCCAGTATTTCCCAAATGTAATTAAGTAGGAGGGACAGAACGACGGTGAAGCCTGATGGTAAAGGGCTCTCACCAAGCTTCCAGAACTCCATGCCTTTCTGCCTGGGGTGTGGTCTGCTGTGGTCTGTGCTGGTGGCCAGGGTTGGTCTTGAAAGCCTATGGAGTAGTGCCCCTGGAGTGGCAGTCCAGGGCTGCCATAAGATCACTGTGAGTGGCAGTCACTTTGATTTGAGGCACCATGGGCACTGCACTATAGAACACGCTTTTTTAGCACCTGCCTCTTGGGCCGGGCCTTTTGGCTAGGACCAGAGGAATTTTTTATTCCTGGCCGGAGGGCCTGGTCATTGTTTTACACAATGGCCACCTTTTTCACTCTCCACTATTCCTTCCCCACTTTTTATTTATTTTCTTTCTTTTGATTGAAACCCTATGTTTGTCACGTCTTGTTCACGTTTGTCACTGTGTGATAAGTAAGGACGGGTCCTCGGGCCAGCCCTGAAAGTCTTGTGGAGGGGTAGACATGGCCTTCTGGCTTCGTCTGCCCTGACTAATGGGGTCTCCCCTTGGGGGAGCCCCACCTAGTACTTGGGTGGGTTCTGCCTCGGCAGACCTTTCAGAGAACAGGGTCTGTCTGGTTTCGGCCAGATAGACAATTGTAAGTACCTTTGCCCCCGTCTGGAGCCTAACGCCCCGGGGGATCAGGGAATTGGCATGTTTGTGTACCCGTTGCACTTTTTTGTGAGCACTCTTTATGTGTGTGCACATTTTTTATGCACTGGGTGAAGTTTTTGGGTGTGTTATGCACGCCATAGGCTTTCAAAAGAAAAAATTAATGGATCACACCACCTCATCCACTTTTCATGTCACATTTAGTAATTGGGGTCCACAAAAAGAAAAAATCCTCCAATAGTATAGATGATCGATCATGTTTTATGAAGTGATCTCATATTAATGATTCCAATAAAGAGAAATGAGTTCCATTCATGTAGAGAATAGTTACATTCATTCCTGGGGGAGAAATTCATTTTCTTCTGGTAACATTCTTCTCTTCTTCTACAGATTGGAGAAGAATCACCTGACAGACCGTTCCTGCCCCCACCTGGCATCTGGAATAAGAAATAACCAGACACTGAGGACACTGAGCCTGTCTGGGAACAATCTGAAGGGTCCTCATTTCAGGGATCTGATGGAAGCTCTGACAACAAGCCGGATAGAGAAATTACAGTGAGTATAACAGGACTGACTGAGACAATAATATTATGAGACAGTTTTATATCTAAACCACATAAATAATATAGAAATATGAGAATGTCATCAAATCCCATCTTTAGACTCCATAAGGCTCCATGCACACTGGGCCTAAAAAAATGTCAGTTCCCTTGGCAGAAAAAAACTTTCATATAGAGATTTTATTGTACAAAGTTTAGAGGAGTTTAGGAGAGTTTTGCATTTTTTCTACTAGAAAGCTCCAATCAGAAACACGAACCAGAAGGTTTTTTTTTTCCAGCCTCTAAACATTGAGCTCAAAATAAATCTGTAATCGCCCCAATGTGTATGGAGACATAGGAGAACATGGAGCTGCTTCTACAGGCAGAATACAAAACTCCTGTAGTAGCAGCAATGTATTAAACCAGTGTGCATGGAGCCTAAATATCCAATACTGGACTATTACACTAAATTACCAAAATGATTGAAATGCCTGCCTTTACACACACATGAACTTTAATGACATCCCAGTCTTAGTCCATAGAGTTTAATATCGAGTTGGCCCACCCTTTTCAGCTATACCAGCTTCATTTCTTCTGAAAAAGGCTGTCCACAAAATTTAGGAGTGTGTCTATGGGAATGTTTGACCATTCTTCCAGAAGCACATTTGTGGGGTCAGGCACTGATGTTGGATTATAAGGTCTGACTCGCAGTCTCTGCTCTAATTCATCCCAAAGGTGTCCTATCAGGTTGTGGTCAGGACTCTGGGCAGGCCAGTCAAGTTCCTCCACCCCAAACTCGCTCATCCATGTTTTTATGGAGCTTGCTTTGTGCTCTGGTGCACAGTCATGTTGAACAGGAAGGAGCCATCCCCAAACTGTTCCCACAAAGTTGAGAGAATGAAATTGTCCAAAATGTCTTGGTATGCTGATGCCTTAAGAGTTCCCTTCACTGGAACTAAGGGGCCAAACCCAACCCCTGAAAAACACCCCCACACCATAATCCCCCCTCCCCCACTCCATAATCCCCCCACACCATAATTCCCCCTCCACCATATGACTTGCCAGTGCACAAAGCAAGGTCCATAAAGACATAGATGAGCGAGTTTGGGGTAGAGGAACTTGACTGGCCTGCACAGAGTCCTGACCTCAACCCAATAGAACACCTTTGGTATTATTTAGAGTGGAGATTGCAAGCCAGGCCTTCTAATCCAACATGATCGTTAGTATGGTACTTTTGACACCCAATTCCGATTTTTTGTCCGACAATCAGCTATATAGACAGGCCCCCCTCCAAACTGGAAGGGGGTAAGGTGTACATAAGCTGTGACTCTAGAGTCCTTGTATACATAGCTCCCTTTTTACAAACATTAAGGGAGAACTCAGAGTATCTGGGTCAGACCAAAACTGAGTAACCCCCTAGGTAACACATAAAAAAGGGAGAAATGGATACTGGGTATCCTGAGGCTATAACTAAACAATATACGTGTAACAAATAACAAAAGGAGAGAAGTAAAAGGAGTAGAGGGGAAGAAAAGCTAGAGGGACAAGAAGAAGCATGTGTAATGATTCTCAACGGATTTGCTGGTGTCCACGCTTAAGTAGATCCTGTAGTTGTAGACAGAAGGTTCGCCTGGACAAGTCTCCCAAAGGATGGATCTGCTAAAGCAAGGAGTGCAACATCTAGGCTATATGAAGCCATTGTTGCGTCATGTACCTAGGCTCTCCAGGCTGCCCATGTGAATTCAAAGTGTTCACGAGTGTCTCTACAGGTGGCCAACTCTCTGCCTCCATGATCTCCCCCACCTTCCCCAACCAGTCCTGCTCGCTTGGAATATGCAAGCTCTTCCAATGTATTGGTATTAGGCGTTTTGCTGCATTGAGGAGGTGGGGGAGAGCACCTCATTTGTAATGAGATAGGGGCATGGAGGGGATGTGTAGCAGAAAGTGTTTTGGTAGGGCCGGGATTTCCATTCCCATGCTGTCTGCGATATGTTTGCCTACAATGGCCCAAAAAGGTGTTAGCACAGGGCACTCCCACCAAATGTGGAGCAATGTGCCTTTCATACCACACCCCCTCCAGCATCTATCGAAAGCGGTTGGAAAAATTCTAGCCAGTGTTGTGGGCACCCTGTACCATCTTGATAGAACTTTGTAGTTGTTTTCTTGGGTCTTAGAGTCTATTAAGCTTGAGTAAGTCAGGCGGTACAGGTGATGGAGCGGATCGTCTGTGAATTCATGTTGAAGGTCTTTTTCCCATTCTTTAATATAGAGGGGTTTGGGGCTAGGTGTAGCTGTCTCTAATAACCCATATAATTCCGAGATCATATGGGGTAGTGGGTCTGTGGATGCTCACATATTTTCAAATTCCGTCAGCGTGGTTCTTATTTGTGCCTGTTTCTGGCATTTGGCTACAAAGGTCTCTAGTTGGCGGTGTCGCCAATAATCAAAGGGGTAGCTGCCGTATCTCTCCCGCAGGGTGGGGAGCGACATCACCAAACCCCCCTCCACAAATCTTGACAGGCTAACAATTCCATCAGTCGCCCATGTTCCAAGCGAGGCTATCTGTTCCCCCGGAGGAAACCACGGATACCCGCTCACTGGTGACAGTGGGGACGTATGTGATGCCAGAGATAAACGTGCGTTCATTCTGTCCCATGTTTTCAGGGCATGAACCATCAGAGGGGAAACCCATTCAAAGAGCCGCCTGTCTCCTTTAGGGACCCAGGGTGCATACGATAGGTCTCTGCCTGCCATTGTTTTCTCCAGGGGGACCCACAGCTTAAAGGTTGTTTGGAACTTCCAGTTTAATATGCACTGCAGGGCAATAGCCTGGTAGTATTGGGATATGTTACGTATGCCTAGTCCCCCCTTCAACTTAGTTCTTTGTAGTAGTGTCATGGCGCGACGTGGCTTCTTGCCACCCCACACAAACCTAATAAAGAGGCTACGTAGTGAAAAATCTTTTTGGTATTTGTATCGGTATCATTTGTAGGAGGAAAAGGATACGGGGTAGTATGGTCATTTTTAAAATATTTGTCCATCTGACCCAAGTGAAAATTGCCTTGTCCCAGGATAATAAGTCATGAGAAATCTTCTTGAGTAATGGTGTATAGTTGTGTGTGTATATAGGGAGTCCAGTCTGTCCGTAAGCTGCACGCCTAGATACTTCATGGAAGGGGTAGCCCATGTGAAAGAAAAAGATCCCTTAAGGGAGGCCGCCATTGTTGGTGGAATAGTGATTGGTAATATTTCTGACTTGGTGTAATTTATCCGAAAATTGGATACCTTTCCGTAAGCAGTCAGTTCACCCATCAGATTCGGCAGCAAGACTTGGGGGTCCACTACATGGAACAGTATGTCATCTGCATATGCAGAGAGTTTGTGCTCCAGGGAGCCCGCCTGCACCCCCCTGATGTTTGGTTTGCCCGAACCCTCCGCAATAATGGCTCGAGGACCAGTGCAAACAAGAGGGGCGAGAGTGGGCATCCCTGTCTTGTGCCGTTTCGGATGGGAACTGTTGAGGAGAGGTCACCATTTATCTTGACCTGAGCAGTGGGAGACACGTAAAGTGCCGGAATCCATCACAGCATGTGTGGGTCCATACTGGTGCCCTCAAGCACAGTGCTCAGGAAGTCCCAGTCCACGCAATCTAATACCTTTTCTGCGTCCGTTGACAGAATCAAATGTGGACGCATTCGATCGCGTGTACATGCCCAGTGAATAAGCTGGAGGGCCCTGTTGGAGCTGTCTCTAGCTTCTCTTCCAACTATAAAGCCTGTCTGATCTGCATGTATCAATTCAGGTAATAGATGTTTCATGCGGTTAGCTATGATTTTAGAAAACATTTTTAGATCCGTATTCAGTAGAGAAATCGGGCGATAACTTTGTGGTTGGGTGGGGTCTTTCCCTTCCTTTGGGAGCACTGTAATGTGTGCCAGCGAAGATTCCTGTGGTAGAAATCCAGTGGTCGCCAGGGAGTTAAGGAGGGTACAAAAAGGGGCCTGTAGTTTTTCAAAAAACTTTAGGTAGTATGCCCTGGTGAAGCCGTCCGGCCCAGGGCTTTTGCCAGTAGGCAGAGACTTAATAGTGGCTAGTATTTCAGCTGTAGTGATTGGGCATTCTAAGTCAGTCGCCTGTTCTGAAGATTATGTGGGGAGCCCTATGGACGAGAGAGGGCAAAGGTTTTTATACGAGATTGTTTACGGTCTATTTCTGCTAGAGAGGAGGCAGATTCCAGATTGTACAAGGTAGCATAATAATCACAAAACAGACGCTATTTTTGATGTGTGTTGTGCAGGTTCTTCCGTAGGGGAGTGTAGCTTGTGCACATGTGCTAGGAGTCTTTTTTTACGGAGAGCTTGCACCAATAACCTACCACATTTGTTACCCTTTTCATAATAGGTATGAGCCAGGTAGCGTAGTTTACGATTTATCTAACAATCTAGTAGTTTAGAGAAAAGCTGTCGAAGCTCAGTCAGGCGTCGAAACTCCACAGGGTCTGATGTTCATTTATGGCCAAGCTCAGCGCTGTAAAGCCTGCAGTACCCTCTGGAAATCCGCCTGCCTCTCTTTGTTAAGTTTTGTTCCGAGGGCAATGAAGGTGCCATGGACCACTGCTTTGTGACCTTCCCATAGAACACCGTCACTGACCTCTCCGTTGGTATTCTCTGAAAAGTAATTTGTCAATGTCTCCTGTACCCCTGCCACCACCCCCAAGTCATCTAACAGGTTCTCGTTCAGTTTCCAGGTCCTCGCTTTAGTCAGGGCCTGGGACAGCAAAAGTGTGAGTGTCACAGGGGTGTGATCAGAAATCGTTATCTGGTCTATGGTTGCTCCCACTAGCAATTCAAGGGAACCCTGATCCACCAGTAGTAGATCAATTCTAGTGTATACCCTGTGCACACTAGAGTAGTAGCTGTAATCCCTTTCAAACGCATGTAGTACTCTCCAGCAGTCCACCAGGGTATAATCCTGAAGGGAGCTCCGGAAGTGACGCAAAAACACATGAGAGTGTGTCGATCCTTTTGCCGAGGTATCCAACACAGGGTCTGGGCTGACATTGAAGTCTCCTCCCAAGATTAATCTACCCTCCTGAAATTCTGCCAGCTTAGAGAGGACTTGGTCTGTAAATGTGAGCTGTTGGGTATTAGGGGCATACAATGTGCCAAATGTGTATAATTGTCCCATTATTGTACCCTTCAGGAACACATAGCAGCCCTGGGGGTCTACTCTGTGATCAGTGGGTTGGAATTGGCAATTTCTGTGTATGGCTATGGCCGTACCCCTGGATTTGGGCTTTGGGCAGTTACTCAGGTACCATTGTGAAAATAAGTGTGTGGGTAACTTGAGGAGGGAGGTGTCTGTGAAATGGGTCTCCTGCAAGAACAACACCTGCGCCCCTAGTCTCCTTAATTCTAACCACAGCCTATTTCGTTTGTTGGGAGAGCACATACCACGCACATTATATGACACTACCTTAATTGTAGCTATGTTGCATCAGAGAGGTTCGTCCAAGCGACCTTCCAGGATCTGCAAAATCCAGTGAGGATAAGTATGGTTCTTCCATCTAGGTGATACACATAGAGGTAAAATAGGGAGAAGGGAAACAGAGATGGGGTTGGAAAGAGAGGGGAAAAGTAAGAGAGAGGGAGAGTTAGCTTAACATAAAACACACATAGCATATTACAGTTCGGGTCCACTAATGCCTCAAAGGCTCTGCGTGGTTTAACCCTAACCTGTTTGCCAGACTCACGTGGCCCACCTAATATAGGGAAGCCATGTAAGTGTGGCAAAGTGCCCATGTCTGGGCTAATACCCGATACGGGTAGACCTATGGGGGGGTTGTGATCAGACACGGGAAGACAGGAAGTTCCTGCTCCCCACTGAGGTAAAGGCAGCAATTGTCTGGGGGATCAACATCCAACTGGATCAAAAAAAGTATAAAACAGAATGTTTAGTAATGCTCTAAGGATGCGATATAATAGAACAACCTCAATGGCTATTTGCCTGCTGACTTTGTTTGCAATGGTCTACCAGGGACAAAGAAAAAATGGGAAAAATGGGGAAAAAAGAGGGAGGAAGGGAGGGGAAAGGAGCTTCAACTTAAGTAGCTGGGTCCCATCTCCGTGAGATGCGTTCGACTGGAGAGACCATGTTAGTCATTAAATACAACTAGAGACTGGCAAAGGTGCATTCCTAAGGGTAAAGTGGCACACATGTCGCTTTCAGTTCCCTGCGAGGGGCTCCTGTCTCGCAGCTATAGAGGAAGAGCGTTTACGATCTTGTGGTTTTTGGTTGGATCGGGCCTGTTGCCAAGGTTGGGGTGTTGGCACCGTCTGAATATCCGTGGAGAGTCTCCAGTCAGGGAAGTCCACCGACTCCATATTCAGTTCCGACAGGGAACATGGTAGGTCATCCTTTGTGCGCAGGATGGCAGACTTTCCATCTTTTCCCGCGTGAAGCCAAAAAGGAAACCCCCATCTATAAGTGATGCCTGCTGTGCTTAGTGATTCGAGGAGGGGTTGTGCTCTGCGTTGCATCAATGTGCGACAGGATAGATCCTGATAAAAGAACAAGCGGGCTCCATCAAAATCAAAGTAGGGACATTTACGCATGAGCTGCATAATTTGATCCTTTACTGTGTTTTTATGCAGTTTGCAGATTATATCACGTGGGTTGTCTGCATCTTGAGAGGGGGGTCGTAGGGCTCAGTGTGCCCTGTCGATCTCCACTGTTGCATTCGGGGGGAGGCCTAAGTGCTCTCTGAAATTGCCTTGCAGCGTGAGAACAATCTCCTTAGCTCCTGTTGCCCCTGGCAACCCCCTTATGCGAATGTTGGACCTGCGACTACGATTTTCATAGTCATCCAGCTGTGATATTAAAGCTTCTATTTGCTGGTCCTGAGCTGTGCATTTGTCCCTTAGCTGTGTGATGGCAGGTAATGCTTCCTCCACTGTCTGTTCCAGCGTTTCCAGCCAGTTTCCTAGCCTAGCTGAGTAGTGTCCTCTTTTAGCTGTTCAATATCTTGTTTAAAGGCTTTTTCTACCCTGGTGGCAAAGCGATCCAAATCCTCTCTTGTGGGGAGAGACCAAATGTGTTGTTTCAGGTCTCTGTCCCCCACCAGCTCTGAAACATCCGAACCCTAAACTAATGAGGCTGAAGAGCCAGGGGAATCAGGGGGTGCAGTGTCCCTTACCAATTGTGGAGTCTGGATGGGGGACATAGCTGGCTTTTACTGCGTTTGGATCCCCACCAAGGCGTCCGTCCCACGGCCCTTCCCGGCCGCCATCTTAGATTACCCACTACGCGGCTGCCCTCCGCCACCAAAGTATGCTCCTATGGAGCCAGTATTGTGCTGAGCAGTGCCCCTGTTTCTGGAGGAGGCTCTCTGGTGCTGGGACATATCTGTGTGGGCCAAGTAGAAGCAAGGTGTCCGCCAGATCAGGCTGATTTAGCTGCTGTATGTGAGGAGCTCTGGAGTTCTGCTTCCTCACTTGGCCATGTCCAAGCCACGCCCCCCAACCTCTTCACTTTCGATATGAGACTAGCATGCCACAAAAAATGGACGAACAGTCGTACACAAATCTGATCGTGTGTACGAGGCTTAAGACTGAGATACCATTAAAGTTCATGTGCTTGTAAAGGCAGGCGTCCCAATACTGTTGGTAATATAGTGTATGTCTAAACTACATAAACCTAATAATAATGGAAATATATTTCATCTCCTGGTTGTCTCTATATATCACCAATATCAGACAGTTCTCTAAAGCTGGATATAAAAATATAAAACATTTAATATCTGCACTAAAAAAAATGAACAACTTTGTGAAAATCCAATGAATGAAAACCAGCCACCAGCAGAAAGTCTGGTATAGAAGTACAAATAGTATAATATAATTGTATGTATAGAGCCCTACACTTAGTGATAAAATGTGTGATGAGACAAATGAGAAATCTGCAACTTACAATGTGTCCGAATACCAACACTTCTAATGTAGATGTGATAACTCCACCAATAGTGATCAATAATAAAAATGTAATGCATTTTCATACATGTGAGCAAGGGATGATCTCCTCCAACCTATTCACAGCTACTTCAGTCTATATAACATATAATGTGCAAAAATACAATATCACCCGAGGTATCCAGACAATGTCTGCAATCACATTACATAGAAAAGAAAAAGCCTCCATGTCACTGCCTGGACTCCATCATACACGGCTGCAGTCCGAAGTGGTGTGTGCTCTGAGTTCTGTGTATACTCATGTATATGATGGAAGTGTACAATCTGTGATTCTATATATATTTAAGGATTATGCACTATAGAGGCTTTTTCTTTTCTATGTAATGTGATTGCGGCCATTGTCTGGATACCTCGGGTGATATTGGAGATACTACCTGGAGGTCTGACATTCCGTGGCACAGTCTGTTCTCATTGGAAGCCGGCTTGAGCGGAGTGGCGCTGCTGGAAGGATATAAACAAGCGTGTCTGGGCCTTGTTTGTGGGGACAAACCTTTTGGTAAGTGACCTGTTTTCTCACCGATGTGGGGGAGATTGATTGAAGTTGCTGCAAAGGGGTAGAAGTTGATCAGCATTCATTTAATCCATCTGGATGAATCTCTGGTATTTCTGTTAGACCCCTTTCACACTGAGGCAGTTTTCAGACATTTCAGCGCTAGAAATAACGCCTGAAAACTGCCTCCTATTTATTTGTATGAGTGCTTTCACACTCGGGCGGTGCGCTTGTGGGACATTAGAAAAAGTCCTACAAGCAGAATCTTTGGGGCAGGTTATCAGCATTATAAATAGCGCTCCCAAAATGCCCCTACCCATTGAAATGAATGGGCAGCATTTCCAAGCGCTTTGAAAGTGCTGCAAAACTGGTCTTTTTTTCTTTTTTTAAAGTGGTGTTCCGGCAGAATGTATACTTTTTAAATAAAAATACCCCTATAATACACAAGCCTAATGTATTGTAGTAAAGTTAGTCTGTAAACTAAGGTCCGTTTTGTTAGTTTATAGCATTAGTTTGTTATTTTATAAATTTCCAGCAGGCTGTGGCAATCTTAAGTGTGGGCATCTGAAGCCAGACTGTATTTCTTCCTGGATCTCATCATTGCAGATCTCGCACATGCTCAGTGCAGCACAAGCAGTGTGATAGGTTTCAGGACAGGTTTCCATAGCTACGGCAGTGTCAGAGTAAGTTGCTGCCCCTTAACTGATGGGGTGTAAAGATGTTTTAGGAGCAAGTGAACCCTCGTCTGATATCCTGTCTAGAGTGTTCCTTCAAACCCAATCAGGCCTGGAGATCTTTCCGATAAGAAAATAATCACACACAGTCAATACATGCGGAATGTTCTGCTTTTATTTTCCTTATCTTTCACTTATATAACCAAAATGACATCACAAGAAAATTCCAACCTTTTCATTAATATATGCTAAAGTTGCAGACATACAGACATACAGGATGTCTAAAACGAGCAAAAATAGAATATTATTTCCTCATATAGAAACTAATAACAGGAAAAAGCTTTGTGCATCATTTCGGGGAAATCAAACCATTTACAAGAAATTAAAACTTAACTTTTTATAAACGTCTCATATACATATTATTCTAAAATGGATACACATTTTTATAGCTAAAATGGTGGACAGCAAGCTAAAATATCCCTACAATCCCCTCTTTGATCATAAATGTATGATCTCACTTCCTTATCATGGTGGTATTCTCAGCCTGCTTCTGATGATACATACTGAGAAGTTTTATTGGGAGATGAGGGATCTGAAATGCAAGTGGCTCTATTAATAAGGCACATAATAAGCTTATACACAAGATAAAGGAAAAGGAAAAAGAACACAATCATGATTAAAATTATGGTAATATCCCTTATCCAAGGGAATATCTCTCCAAATCCAAAATCAACATTTCCAAAAGGACTCCAGGTCTGGGCTATGTTGCGAGCCTCTTGTTGCAGCTTGGCCACCTCTTTTCTATGCTGAGCTATCACATCATAATAGTCTGGTACCTCTATACTGGTATTGTGTACCAAGTACAACATTCATAATCCTCAGTCATTACACATAATCCTGTTAAGTGCTGAACTCATGCTTTAAATGGCTAAGTCATGCAATTCTAGTTGTTTTCTAATAGCCCTAGTTTCAACATTAAGTTTAGAAATGTCATCAGAGTTCTTTTCCATCATCTCATCAATAATTCCTGAGTAATTATTTAACTTTTTCATCAAATCTATTCCCCATTCTGTCCAGGCCATATCCTTTTCAAGGAATAACTCTCTCTTGTTACAATGTTTGAATGGATACTTGGGTGTATACTAGCTTCAAGTAAATGATTCCCATCACTATCACCTACCACCCCCATTATGGGCACTAGTGAGGCCAGGTAACACCAGCTTTGGGCCTCTTGTGGAATCCAGGGATAACAAGTCTTTCCACAACAAACATAAGTGTGGTTACCAAATGAGAAGGACATATTCACAGTGGTCTCTTGATCTACTGCTGTAACTATTGCTAGAACCTTAAACAAATGCTGTACAGATTTACTACTATCATTTTTAGAGGCAAGAGTCTTTTAAAATCAGCCCAAACAAGACTTCCCACTAGGGGCATAACAATTAGAAATGTTCAAAACCGATTGACTACAGGTATGAGCATTTCTAGTAGAATTCCCTAAATTAAAACACCAGGTAGGATTATGACTTCTATTGATGATGTGAAAGGAAATGGTGTCATTAGTTCTTCTGCTGACATTCAAAAGGTCAAGGGGAATCTTTCCTCTCAAAAGTGGAGTAATATTTAAAGGTATAGCCATTAAGGGTATCCTAACAGTGCTAGGGTGCAGTTTACTACAGATCCAACATTTCTTAAATCCTGATTTCCGAGCATAAGCATATTTAAATTTTAGCAAAAGCATTTTATCAGCAAAATTATCTTCAATGTCTCTCTTATTTCTAACTTGTATCACTGTAACGTTCTCCTGTGTATGTGTGTTCCCACAAATACTTTTAATGGCACCCAAATCTTCAGGGTGGTAGATACAGTTAGTGATGATCCAAGTGGGCGGGAACACTATCAGGGTGATCAGGAACAGGAGGCAAAATGCCTTGCCAGAAGTCTGTGGTGAAATAAGCAAGGTCATCTCTGTCCGGACCTGCTTTTCCAAGAACTCCTCCTTCATCTGCTTGGACTTCTGCTTGAGGGCCTCTTGTGTTTAAGATCTCCTTCCTGCTCTTGGGGCTTTGGGCAACCTTTTTCACTCGGCTGGCATGGATCCAGGATTGGCAATTCTCCACCAGGATAGCCGTTCTGGTCACTGCAATCACCGTAGTAGGAGGTCCAAAAGGATATTCCCATTTCTTGCTTCTGTTCAACTGCTGGACCACCACCATGTCTCCTACTTTAAAAGGATGGGTAGGTTCCTGTGAAGAAAAAGGAGAGGTGCGAGCAACATTTCTCTAAACTGTATCCAAAGTTTTGATTAGTTTCCTCACATACTCTGACTGTACTAGATCCAAATCCCCCAGCTCTATCATAAGAGGTGCTCTGGCCCAGGGAGTGGGAAAGGGAGGACCTATCAACACTTCAAAAGGAGAGTTGCCTGTAGTTTTGGAAGGAGTACTTCTTATCTCAGCCAAAACAGCTGGGAGAACCCTCTTCCAATGGACCAAAGTTCCTCCTGTGGCTTTGGATGATATGGAATGTGAAACGTCCATTCTATGTGGAGTGAGTGTAACAAGTCCTGACATACTTTTGAGGTGAATGCAGGACCTCTGTCTGAGTTTATCTGAAGTGGGCATCCCCATCGAGGAATAATTTCCTGTGTGAGAATTTTCACTACTGTTTGTGCGTCTTCCTTTGTAGTTACAAAAAGTTCGACCCATCTCGAAAACATGTCCACGACTACCAAAAGATATTCCTGTCTTTTCCCTAACTTGGGCATGTGTGTGAAATCAACTTGTAGGTGGGTGAAAGGTGTACTGGGATATATCAAATGTTTGTGTTTCACTTTGTTTGGGATGTTTGGGTTGTTCCTAATGCAAGTAATACACCTGGACACATAATCCCTTGTGAACCAGGGGAGATCTTAAATGTAAAAATCCTTGCCTCCTAATTCACAAGTTGCCTTTCAGCCTCTGTGACCTATTCCATGATACTGAGCAATAAAAAGTGATTCACTTGCCATTGGTATACATACCTTCCCCTCTTTTCACAAAAGTCCTGTTTTTGGATCTATTTGTGCACCTACTTTTCCCAATCTCTCATGTCAGCCTCTGAGGCATAATCTTGTAGGTCAGACAGTACATGATCAGAACAAGGTAGTTCAGGCTCTTACATTGGCACTTGGATTTGAGCTGGTTGAGAGATAGCTGCTTGTCTGGCTGCTGAGTCAGCTAGGGCATGTCCTCTAGCTACTTCTGTTTGTTGGCCTGTATGTGTTATGACAAGAGTTCTAGGCAACTGAATGGCTTTTAACAATGACACTACTAGAGAGGAATGGGAGATGCTTTTGCCATCAGCTGCAATGAAGCCACGCCTACTCCATATGACACCAAAGTCATATACCACGCCGTACCCATATTTGGAGTCAGTGTAAATGTTCACATCTTGACCTTCAAACATTTGGCATGCCCTAGTGAGAGCAATCAATTCTGCAGCTTGTGCTGATTGATATGGGATAGGCTTGGCCTCAAGTATGACATCTGGAAGTTGCACAACCGCATATCCTGCATGATATGTGTGGTCATTTGGCCTAGAACAAGATCCATCCACATACACATTTTGCACATTTGGCAAAGCAGTAGGGGACAAGTCAGGTCTGGGAGATGTGTCTTGATGGATGAGGTTGGTGGAGTCATACTGTGGCACCACCTCATCCTGCTCTCCTTTTAATCCTAGCAGGGCATTTAAAATTGGAGCTGGGCCTGCATTAGGGGAAGCATATTTAATATGCAATTTTGGATTTGACAACAGTATCACCTCATAGCCGCTCAACCTTTGGGCAGACATATGTTGCTTATGTATATCCCTCAGTAATGTGGACACATTATGAGTAGTATACAAAGTAGTATCATGGCTCAAAGTGAAAGTTTCAGCCATCTCAACCAACATAGCACAAGATGCTAAAGCTCTGAAACATGCGGGTATGCCCTGAACTGGTATCAGTACCACCTTGGAAAAAACAGCAACAGGGTGAAGCTTGCCTCCATGCTCCTGAGCGAGGACACCTGCCATCATTGTACAATTTTCCCTGGCATACAAATAAAACATCACATTATAATTAGGAAGGCCGAGTCCTGGAGCTGTTACCATAGCTTTTTTCAAATACACAAAAGCATTACACATTTCATCTGTCCATTTAACACAGTCTGGCATATCTGAACCTGTGGCCTGTCTCAGGAGATTGTTGTAGTAAGAGCAGTCAGGTATACATTGGCGGCAGTAACCAAGCATACCTAGGAAGGTGAGTATGTCCTTCCTGTTGAGTGGGTGGGGCAGACCCATCAGAGCCGTAACTCTTTTATGACTGACTCTTCTTTCTCCTTTTGTGAGAACAAACCCTAGATATTCAACTGTTTTCTGACACCATTGCAACTTTTTCTTTGACACTTTATGACCACTTTCAAAAAGACATTTCAAAAGATTTCTCCCATCCTCCAGGGTGGCCTCCGTTATCAAGCTGCAGAGTAGCAGACCATCCGCATACTGCAGCAAGACTGAACCATGTTCAGGTGTCCAAGCTCTAAGAGTGGTTTGGAGGACAATAGAATAGACAACAGGTGAGTCTATATAGCCCTGGGGCAATCTACACCAGGTCAGCGTCCGATTTTTAAATCGGAATGCAAAGAGTGGCTGTGTCTCCTCATCCACAGGAATTGAAAAAAAATGCATTTGAGAGGTCAATTACAGAAAAATACTCAGCATCGGATGGTATGGAGGTGAGCAATGATGGCACATCAGGCACTATTGGGGCAATTAGTACCACTAAGTTGTTTATGGCCCTAAGGTCCTGTACAAACCTGTAACAGCCATCCGGCTTTTTAACAGGATTGATAGGAGTGTTGTAAGGAGAAATTATTTCTTTCAAAATACCTTTCTTCAAAAAATCCTCCACAATGGGCTCTATACCCTCTTCTTTTTCTCTGGATATGGGGTATGTTTATGATACACAGGTAAAGGTCCTGGCTTCAAAGTGGCTTTATAGGGCGTACAGGAAATGAACCCTACATCAAGAGGATTCACTGCCCATACTCCCTCCTCACTCAATTTGACATCTTCCTCTTCTGGGTGTGAGAGTGATATAAAAAGGTGAACCTTGTCAGATTTTACATATAACCCTCCTTTTGCAGTAATTTTCATTGTAATGCCTAATTTTCTCAGCAAGTCCCTTCCCAAGAGACTCACGGGACAATCAGGAATAATTCTGAAACAATGTTGCTGATCACAATCAGCACCAGTACGAGTGCTTAGTGAAAGCGGGGGTCTTTTAAAAGTTTTGGTGAGTATCCCATTTATTCCCATTGAAGGCTCAGCATCCACAACCTCTCCCCTATAAAAATCCTTGCTAATGGTACTACATGTCGCTCCTGAATCGGGCACGAATGGTACCTCATGCCCGTCTACAAGCAATGAAATTATAGGCTGTTCATGATAAGAATGAGAGACAAGAGGAAATGCCGGGATACTACCTTCTGGGCAGCTTCATTGTGACTGCTGTTGTTTCCAAGAAATGGGGTACTTAAACACCATGTTGCTGCTGTACTGGGGTTGGTGCCTGAGGGGGAGTGGTGGCAGCGGGTGGGCCTGAATTTGTACACTCCTGGTCATACCAGGGGCATTGAGCTTTCCAATGTCCGGGGTCTCCACAGTAAACACACCCTGTCTTAGGTTACCTCTGCTGGAAGTCCCCTCTTTGTGGCCATCCTCTTCCAGTATATCCACCTCTATAACCCCCTCTGTCCTGTCCCCTTTTCTTATAAAAGTTTCCCCTTTGATTTCCTGAGAAATTATCCTGGTAATGTATGGGTACCGATGTTTGGGGATGTCAAAACATCCCACTGCCTCTTTTTCAGTCAATTTTTTTTGAAAGTCTGTAATACTCTTTGTAGCCCAGTCTGAAATCTGCTGTCCCACAGTGAGTGCATATTTAGGGGTCAGGTTGCTAAGATAAGTCTGTATTAAAAGACTGTGCATTTCATCTTGAGTATTAAATCTGGCATCTTGTGTCCAGACCTCCTGAAATCTTTTCCAAAATTCCGACACTCTGACTCTGATGATTTTTGTTTACAAGCTACTGCAGTAGGGAGTGACGACTTATTAATGAAAACTCTTTTCATTTCCTTCTCTAGCTCTTCCCACATAATGTTCCTTCCTTCAACAGTGTTTAGTGAATAAGCCTCTGCCTTGGTGGTGGGTGCCTCTAGGACAGTGGTTCTCAACTCCGGTCCTCAGGACCCACTAACAGGCCAGAATTTAAGTATTACCTTGGGGAGATGCAAACTAGAATACTGCAACCACTGAGCAGCAAATTATATCACCTGTGATGTATTTCAGTTATCCTGCAAACCTGGCCTGTTAGTGGGTCCCGAGGACAGGAGTTGAGAAACACTGCTCTAGGACATCTATGGTGGGCACTTTAGTCCAATCCCAAGGGGAGGTAGTTCCCACCAAACTATCTATAATGATCCTTATATCTTCCTGTGTATAATTTCTACCCTTACAAGCTTTATTTAAATAAGCTATCACCCCCAAAGCTGATGTGGAAGGTTTGGGGCAATGTTTGATAATACGATTTATATCCTCGATATCGATAGATTTTATTACTAGGACGTCACCGACAGTTAAGGAAAACTCTGCATGACTAACTGCGTAGCTACTCCCTCTTTTTCCCCGGCTGCTCTCTGTCAGCTACTTGTTTTAAAACTGCGTGTTTTGTGATCTCACCCTCTGCAGCTTGTTTTAACTTCTGCGTTGCACTCCTACTTTGAGCAGGATCTTTTCTATGGGGTCCATGGGGCATCTTTGGTTTATGCTCCCCCGCAGGTGTCTTTTCAGGTAACTCCTCATCCATAGTGGAGGAGGCAGCACCAATCGGCTGTTGCATTTGTGAAACTATAGGCAGTGGCTGATTTGATAGGACAGCAACCTGTGATTCTGGTAGGACCACAGGCAGTGCCTGACCCACCACTGCACCCTGCTGTGGAATGGGTACAGGGAGAGCAGGTGCCTCTGCAGGTGACACACTATTCTCAAATGGATGAACTGCTGCAACTGCAGCCAAAAACTCCATGTCCTCTTTTGAAAACGAGGGTTATATTTGTTTTGGTGATCCCCTGTTTGGCTGCGGTATATAAGGTGGAGGTGGTGGGGCACAGGGAACTGGGGCAAGAGCTAGTGCACATGGAACTAAGGATGGGGAACCTGATTTAAGTCTCTTCTCACAAGCATGTAACCCCGGGGCTTCCTTGTCCCTTGGATTTGGACTTTTCTTTCTTATTTTCTTATCCGCTCTCTCATACCAGTAGGGGGCATACAATAACCAATTTTCCCCGCCTTTCCTCATATATTCCTTATCCCATTGGGGGTCTCCTGTATAATATGGGAAAGCTTCCCCATCTCCCAAGCAACGGCCCTTAACCATGTCCATGTGAAAAGTATCATTTTGGCCCTGTTGGGGAAACGGGTTACTACTCCTCATGGTTTCAGTCCATCCCGCCAGATTATCTACCCATGGGTTAATATACACATAATCAGTTTCACATATTCTGGCTACATAACATTTACATGTCTCTCCTACATCTGGAGGGGGAATCTTCTTCCCTGAAAACTGACCCATAACAATACAGTGGTGAACGCCACCTCACCTCGCAGCGTTTGACAAAATCCACACAATACTCGTACAAATTATCTTATTTTATAACTTCTAAGTGATAGATAAGGTAAGCAAAGAGGTTGGGTTTTTCCGGCACACTCTATCAGATATCTTTATAAAACTTCTTACAGTACTGTATTATATTACTTTGGGCTTCTCAGAACCCCTTGGAACTATCTCAGAGTCCTTTTCGAACTAACTCAGTAGTTCCTTACACTGCTGTTACCAAAACGGACTTCTACCGAGGTTCATACATTTACATAAATGTTTTTAACACTACACCTTCTGTTAACCCCATATAGGGAAACGGTCTTTTAAACTAAAAGTCATGGTAAGAGAAATAATAATAATTAAATCAAACTTACCGGACTTAAATGAGAAATGATGACCATCCCACCGCTGCCACCAAACTGATGGGGTGTAAAGATGTTTTAGGAGCAAGTGAACCCTCGTCTGATATCCTGCCTAGAGTGTTCCTTCAAACCCAATCAGGCCTGGAGATCATTCCGATAAGAAAATAATGACACACAGTCAATACATGCAGAATGTTCTGCTTTTTATTTCCGTATCTTCCACTTACATAACCAAAATGACATCACAAGAAAAGTCCAACCTTTTTATTAATATATGCTAAAGTTACAGACATACAGGATGTTTAAAACGAGCAAAAATAGAATATTATTTCCTCATATAGAAACTATCAACAGGAAAAAGCTGTGTGCATCATTTCGGGGAAATCAAACCATTTACAAGAAATTAAAACTTAACTTTTCATAAACGTCACATATACATATTATTCTAAAACGGATACACATTTTTATAGCTAAAATGGTGGACAGCAAGCTAAAATATCCCTACATTAGCTATGCAAAACTCTCCTCCCCTCCCTCCAGGAACCAGGAAATAAATTACAATTGCATTATTTCTTGTATTGCCTACCTGCAAATGGCGTAGACCAAGTAAAGATGAATTTCTATGACATCACATCGTCCCGAAAAAATTGCATCATAACATCCCCCGCAAATCGCATCACATAGCCCCCCGCAAATCGCATCACAACACCCCCGCAAATTGTATCACAACACCCCCAGCAAATCGCATCACATTACCCCCAGCAAATTGCATCATACAGATCCCCGCAAATCGCATCACATCGCTCCCTGCAAATCGCATCACAACACCCCCCGCAAATCGCATGACATAGCCCCCCGCAAATCACTTCACAACACTCCCCACAAATTGCATCACAACAGCCCCCACAAATTGCATCACAACAGCCTCCGCAATTCGCATCACAACACCCCCCACAAATCGCATCACATTGCCCCCAGCAAAGCATATCAAAACACTCATCACATGCCCCCATCAAAACTGCCCCATCATATTGCCACCATCTAAACTGCCCCATCAAAATTGCCCCATCAGAATTGCCCCATCAAAACTGCCCCCATCAAAACTGCCCCATCATATTACCACCATCAGACTTGCCCCATCAAAACTGCCCCATCATATTGCCCCCATCAAAACTGTCCCATCAGAATTGCCCCATCAAAACTAGCCCATCATACTGCCCCATCAAAACTGCCACCATCAAAACTGCAACATCAAAATTGCCCCATCAGAATTGCCCCATCAAAACTGCCCCATGATATTGCCCCTATCAAAACTGCCCCCAACAAAAATGCCCCTTCAAAATTGCCCTATCAGAATTGCCCCGTCAAAACTGCCCCATCATAACTGCCCCCATCAAAACTGCCCCATCAAAATTGCCCCATCAGAATTGCCCACATCAAAAATGCCCCATCAAAATTGCCCTATCAGAATTGCCCCATTAAACTGCCCCATCATAACTGCCCCCATGAAAATTGCCCCCATCAGAATTGCCCTATCAAACTGCCCCCAACAAAACTGCCCCATTAAAAATGCCCCTATCAGAAATGCCCCTTTAAAATTGCCCCATCAGAATTGCCCCATCAAAACTGCCCCCATCAAAACTGCCCAATCCTATTGCCACCATCAAAACTGCCCCATCAAAACTGCCCCATCAGAATTGCCCCATCAAAACTGACCCCATCAAAGCTGCCCACGCATATTGCCACCATCAAAACTGCCCCCCATTAAAACTGCCCCATCACAATTGTCCCCATCAGAATTGCCCCATCAAAACTGCCCCTATAAAACTGCGCCATCATATTGCCTCCATCAAAACTGCCACATTAAAATTGCCCCATCAGAATTGCCCCATCAAAATTGCCCCCATCAAAACTGCCCATCATATTGCCACCATTAAAACTGCCCCATCACAAATGCCCAATCAAAACTGCCTCATCAGAATTGCCCCATCAAAACTGCCCATATCAAAACTGCCCCGTCCTATTGCCCCCATCAAAACTGCTGTAATAATAAGCTTAATATTGTGAAAAAGCTTTCAAAAATGACTGATTCTGAAACAAATTTCCTTAATTATGTCTGAGTCAGCTTAAATCAAACTGTGCATTTTATTGTACACACAAAAACTTGGAAAATACTTACAAAAATAGTACAGAATAAATGTGTTGCTTCATATATGATTAAAAGATTCAAGTATAGTTCATTTGTTTCAAAGATAGGAAAACAAAGTTCATTGAATAATCTTCAGGCCATGTGGTCTTCCTCTGTCTTCTTAAGATGGCTGATTAACCTTTTGTGTGCTGAAGAAAATTCTGTGTGCTGAAGAAGGAGCTGTGTGTAGCTTGCAGGTAGAAAGTAGAAAGAGGCTGAACCTCTATCAGCTCTCCCTTACATCACAAACTGGATCCTTTGAATTCACCCTCAAAAACCAAACCCTCCCATAATCACTCCCAATATTACCTCCCCTTTTACTCCCTACAAGGGTGGGGGCAAAAGAGTAAGGAATATGAACAGCATCTCTAATTAGATACAGACACTGGAAGAGTGGAATTCCTTCTACACAGGAAATGGATAAGGGACAGCCAGTCTACAGAAAACACACAATTTCTATGTCAAGATATCAGTTACATAGGAATACCTTAGAAAAACATATATATAATATTTACAATATCTGTCAAAATCCTGACAGTTTCTAGATATTTGTGGTCCCAGTTTATAAGTCACTATCTGGATGTTATTAACTC
This sequence comes from Lithobates clamitans, assembly GCA_037952925.1. Lineage (NCBI taxonomy): Eukaryota > Metazoa > Chordata > Amphibia > Anura > Ranidae > Lithobates > Lithobates clamitans. The sequence continues at coordinate 1,813,349 of JBBGZY010001372.1, forward strand.
AAAGTCTGCCATTCATACAATTATAGGGAATTCATACTCTGAATAAAGCCAATTAAAATTTAGATATTAAGAATATAACAACTGCCCCATCAATGCTGCCCCCATCAAAACTGCCCCATCATATTCCTCTATTATAAATCAGTAAATGGTGTGTCTGTCCCCTCCCCCGGGCTCTGTATGTAATCAGAGCTGAGATGCTCCAGCTGCCTCCCCCACCGCCTGTCACTGTGTATAAGAAGCTTTGGTAACCATGGCAACATAAGCCTGGTTGCCCTTATTTAAAATGGCGCTGGCCACCTTGCATTACGTCATTTCTGGTTTTGAAATAACGTGATGCTATGTCCCAGCGATGCCTATTGTCTCCTAGGATTAATGACAAACATCTCCCAGGAGGCATTGCAGAGAGGGGAGTAAATGCTGGGCCGAGGACAAGAAGTGCCAACTACTATACAGTATATAACAGTGAGTTTAAGGGGGAAATATGCCAATTCTTTTTCAGCACACACAGCGGCTTTGGAGGGAAATTACTTTAAAATATGGGTAGAGCTCCACTTTAAGGTCCCGTTGTCACCAGCCCACTAGGGCATGAAAAGCGCAGCTAAAACACCACTAAAGCACCGCAAAAATGACCAGTGATTTAGGGCTGTTTTATCGGCTCTGCAGTGTGAAAGGGGTCTTACTACACAAGTCACTGTATGGTGATTGGAGATGGAAGTAGTGGTGAATGGGTTGTAGGAAATCAACTTTTTCACATTTATGAACTTCCTCTTGATGTTTTAATTTTATAAGATAACTTTGTTGATCTTCATGTTTATGTACAGTATTTTTGTTCATTATATGTTATATAGATTGAAGTATCTGTGAATAGATTGGAGGAGATCTGCCCTTCCTCACATGTATGAAAGTGTATTTTTGTAGTGAATGTAATTGTTATATCTGATCCCTATTGGTGGAATTATCACATCTAGTATAATATGGAAGACTGCAGCACTAGTATATAACATTCACACAATATAAATGTGACATTATAACAATAAAAGTGAGACTTCTCATCACAAAATTCCCTATAAGTGTATATATAACAATGGTATGGAGACTATTTCACTGATAACTAATGAAGAGAATTTATAATCAGCAGATATAAAATTAGTGCAGCAATATTAGCACAACATTTTCAAAAAAGTTCCAAATAAAGAACGGTAATAATAAAATCTTCTCCACACCATAGGAACAAATCCTCCACCATGATGTTCTAAGGAAATCCCAAAGTACAATGGTGTCACTTTTAGTCAATGAAGTTTCCACAACATGAGTGAGACTTCTGTGACCGTCAAAGTGAATCTCCACAACTGAATCCAAGTCTTAGCAGAAGGTTGGAGGTGAAAGCGTAGAGGTCAGTGTGAGTGTGTATGGTCCAATCCCCATACAGGAATAATGAATGGATCACACCACCTCATCCACTTCTCATGTCACATTTAGTAATTGGAGTCCACAAAAAGAGAGATCCTCCAATAGTGTAGAAGATCGATTGTGTTTTATAAAGTGATTTAATATTAATGATTCCAATAAAGATAAATGAGTTCCATTCATGTAGAGAATAGTTGCATTCATTCCTGGGGGAGAAATTCATTTTCTTCTGGTAACATTCTTCTCTTCTTCTACAGATTTGAGAAGAATCAACTGACAGACAACTCCTGCCCCCACCTGGCATCTGGAATAAGAAATAACCAGACCCTGAGGACACTGAGCCTGTCTGGGAACAATCTGGAGGGTCCTCATTTCAGGGATCTGATGGAAGCTCTGACAACAAGCCGGATAGAGGAATTACAGTGAGTATAACAGGACTGACTGAGACAACAATATTCTGGGACAGTTTTATATCTAAACCACATAAATAATATAGAAATATGAGAATGTCATCAAATTCCATCTTTGGACTCCATAAGGCTCCATGCACACTGGGCTTAAAAAAATGTCAGTTCCCTTGGCAGAAAAAACTTTCATATAGAGAGTTTATTGTACAAAGTTTAAACAAGTTTAGGAGAGTTTTGCATTTTTTCTGCCAGAAAGCTCCAATCAGAAACACGAACCAGAAGGTTTTTTTTCCTGCCTTTAAACATTGAGCTCAACATATGTCTGTAATCGCCCCAATGTGTATGGGGACATAGGAGAACATGGAGCTGCTTCTACAGGCAGAATACAAAACTCCTGTAGTAGCAGCAATGTATTAAACTAGTGTGCATGGAGCCTAAATATCCAATACTGGACTATTACACCTGCCTTTACACACACATGAACTTTAATGGCATCCCAGTCTTAGTCCGTAGGGTTCAATATTGAGTTGGCCCACCCTTTTCAGCTATAACAGCTTCATTCCTTCTGGGAATGCTGTCCACAAGGTTTAGGAGTGTGTCTATGGGAATGTTTGACCATTCTTCCAGAAGCACATTTGTGAGGTCAGACACTGATGTTGGATGAGAAGGCCTGGCTCGCAGTCTCTGCTCTAATTCCTCCCAAAGGTGTCCTATCGGGTTGAGGTCAGGACTCTGTGCAGGCCAGTCAAGTTCCTCCACCCCAAACTCGCTCATCCATGTTTTTATGGACCTTGTTTTGTGCTCTGGTGCGCAGTCATGTTGGAACAGGAAGGAGCCATCCCCAAACTGTTCCCACAAAGTTGGGAGCATGAAATTGTCCAAAATGTCTTGGTATGCTGATGCCTTAAGAGTTCCCTTCACTTGAACTAAGGGGCCAAACCCAACCCCTGAAAAACACCCCCACACCATAATCCCCCTTCCCCCACTCCATAATCCCCCACACCATAATCCCACCTCCACCAAATGATTTTCCAGTGCATAAAGCGAGGTCCATAAAGACATAGATGAGCGCATTAGGGGTGGAGGAACTTGACTAGCTTGCACAGAATCCTGACCTCAACCCGATAGAACACCTTTGGTATTATTTAGAGCAGAGACTGCAAGCCAGGCCTTCTAATCCAACATGATCATTAGTATGGTGCTTTTGACAGCCAATTCCAATTTTTCGTCTGACAAAAGCTGGATGTGCAGACTATAAAATGTTTATCGCACGTGAACTCAGCATCTGATTTTTGTTTAATCAGTACAGTTTTCAACCAAAATAAATTGTGAGAGTAAGGCCCCTTTCACACTTATACGACTTCAAAGTCGCGCAATTTTACCGCGATTTCGCGGCCCCGATTTTGCCGCGATTTGCAGCAATTTTACCGCGATTTGGGAGCAGTACTACTTTGCCACGTTTTTGGCATTAACAAATGAAAACACAGTGGTTGGTATAAATCATAAGGGGGAACTCCACGCCAAGTTTTAAATAAAAAAACTGGCGTGGGTTCCACCCAGGGGCATACCAGGCCCTTAGGTCTGGTATGGATTGTAATGGGGAACCCCCTACACCGAAAAATCGGCGTGGGGGTCCCCCCAAAATCCATACCAGACCCTTATCCGAGCACGCAGCCCGGCCGGTCAGGAATGGGGGTGGGGACGAGCTGGCGGCCCCCCTCCTCCTGGACCGTACCAGGCCGCATGCCCTCAACATGGGGGGTGGGTGCTTTGGGGCATGGGGGGCGCAGTGCGGCCCCCCCACCCCAATGCACCTTGTCCCCATGTTGATGAGGACAAGGGCCTCTTCCCGACAACCCTGGCCGTTGGTTGTCGGGGTCTGCGGGCGGGGGGCTTATCGGAATCTGGGAGCCCCCTTTAATAAGGGGGCCCCCAGATCCCGGCCCCCCACCCTATGTGAATAAGTATGGGGTACATGGTACCCCTACACATTCACCTAGGGAAAAAAGCGTCAATAAAAAACACAGTACACAGGTTTTTAAAATAATTTATTAGGCAGCTCCGGGATCTTCTTCCGACTTCGGGGGTCCTCTTCCGACTTCGGGGGTCTCTCCGCCGTCTCCTCCCGGTGTCCGCATCTTCTGCCGGCTCCACCGCTATCTTCTGGCGCTCTTTTGCCAGCGGTGGTCTGGACCTCTGGATCGTCTTCTTCCCTCTTCTCTTCTCTTCCAGAGATGTTGACACGACGCTCTCTCCAGCCAGAATGGTCTCTGTGCGCATGCTGGGATTGTGACGTTTTAGGAGGCGTGGTCACTGGGTGATGACCACACCCCCTTATGACGGCACAGTCCCAGCATGCCCCGGGACAGTGACCTCATAAGGGGGCAGGGCCACCGCCTATATAAGTCAGTTGCGGAGCGTTCAGAGACCATTCCAGCTGGAGAGAGCGTCGTGTCAACATCTCTGGAAGAAAAGAAGAAGGCAGAAGTCCGGACCACCGCTAGCAATTGAGCTGCAGAAGATAGCGGAGGAGCCGGCAGAAGATGCGGACACCGGGTGGAGACGGCGGAGAGACCCCCAAAGTCGGAAGAGGACCCCCGAAGTCGGAAGAAGACCCCGGAGCTGCCTAATAAATTATTTTAAAAACCTGTGTACTGTGTTTTTTATTGACGCTTTTTTCCCTAGGTGAATGGGTAGGGGTACCATGTACCCCATACTTATTCACATAGGGTGGGGGGCCGGGATCTTGGGGCCCCCTTATTAAAGGGGGCTCCCAGATTCCGATAAGCCCCCCGCCCACAGACCCCGACAACCAACGGCCAGGGTTGTCGGGAAGAGGCCCTTGTCCTCATCAACATGGGGACAAGGTTCTTTGGGGTGGGGGGGCCGCACTGCGCCCCCCATGCCCCAAAGCACCCACCCCCCATGTTGAGGGCATGCGGCCTGGTACGGTCCAGGAGGGGGGGGGGCGCTCGCTCGTCCCCACCCCCATTCCTGACCGGCCGGGCTGCGTGCTCGGATAAGGGTCTGGTATGGATTTTGGGGGGGACCCCACGCCGATTTTTTGGCGTAGGGGGTTCCCCTTAGATCCGTACCAGACCTAAGGGCCTGGTATGCCCCTGGGGGGGAACCCACGCCGGTTTTTTCATTTAAAACTTGGCGTGGAGTTCCCCCTCTGGATTCATACCAGACAGCTGTCAGCACTGCCTGTCGCTCATCGGGAAAGGAAAGAAAAGTTTTCCTTTCCCGAATAGCGAGGCCAGGCTTGTGCTTACAAAGTCGTACTGAAGTCGTGTCTATATAATATTCAGGCAGGACTTGCATGCTACTTCAGGGTTTAACATTGAGGTCTATGGAGTACAACTCGCATAGAAGTTGGACCAAAGTAGTGCAGGGACTACTTTCAAGTCGGCACGATTTAAAGTCGTGCCAATATGAATGGTAGTCATTGAAAATCATGGAGAATGACTTGTCATATGATTTTGCAGTACAAAATCGTGGGACAAGTCGTATAAGTGTGAAAGGGGCCTAAGACTACGCATGTTAAGAAACGAAAGAATACATACAAAACTGTTCAACACATTACGTCACTGCTGAAGTTGTATTCTGTCGGAAGGGAATTTTCATATGGAGAGTAGGGATGAGCCGAACACCCACCGGTTCGGTTCGCACCAGAACCTGCGAAGGGACTGAAAATTTGCACAAACGTTAGAACCCCATTGACGGCTATGGGACTCGAACGTTCAAAATCAAAAGTGCTAATTTTAAAGGCTAATTTGCATGGTATTGTCCTAAACAGGGTTTGGGGACCCGGGTCCTGCCACAGGGACATATATCAATGCAAAAAAAAGTTTTAAAAATGGCTGTTTTTTCGGGAGCAGTGATTTTAATGATGCTTAAAGTAAAAAAAGTGAAATATTCCTTTAAATATCGTACCTGGGGGGTGTCTATAGTATGCCTGTAAAGTGGCGCATGTTTCCCGTGCTTAGAACAGTCCCTGCACAAAATGACATTTTTAAAGGAAAAATCATTTAAAACGGCTTGCGGCTTTAATTTAATGTTGGGTCCTGGCAATATGGATGGCAATCAGTGAGACAAACAGCATGGGTACCCCCCAGTTCATTACCAGGCCCTTTGGGTCTTGTATGGAAATTAAGGGGAACCCCACACCCAAATTAAAAAAAGGTAAGGCATGGGGCCCCAGGCCCTCTGAACAGCAGTATACAGACGGTGCAAACAAGACAAGGACTGTAGGTTTGTTGTTAAGTAGAATCTGTTTGTAATTTTGAACTGGTACATTTTTAACGTGTTTAGCTCCAGCCAAAAAATCAATTTTAAGCTTTTTGGAAAACATAGGGAAGGGTTATCGCCCTTGTGACATTTGTTTTGCTGTCTGTGCACCTCTTCAGAAGATTTCACCTCACTTTCTGTCCCAATGACAAATGTTTTTTGAAAATTTGGGTTTTTTAGTTAAACAAGGATTGGTGATAAAGCATCAGTGGAAAGGAGAAATGTTTTTCCCATATGAACTCTTACAGGAAAGAATTTCCCTTCCTAGGGGTAGATTTCATCTCACTTCCTGTTGCCTCCTTCCGTTTGCAAGTAGTAGTCATTTATAAGTTTTAATGTTTGAAAGTAGGGGCCTTCCCTATATACTCTGCAGAAATTGGGGCCTTAGGTGTTGGTGTTGCCACAACACTGTAAGCCCTCACAGGGCCCTGCTGTGAAATATTAGATCTAGAATTGTAATTACATGCCCCTGTTGAACAGGGCCAGAAAAATTGGGCCTTTGGTGATGGTGGTGGTGCCACAACGCTAAAAGTCTTCACAGTTAATCTTAGTGGGCGCTGGAACGGGCCCTGCTGTGAAATATTAGATCAAGAATTGTAAATTACATGCCCCTGTTGAACAAAAATTGGGCCTTAGGCACTGGTGCCACAACACTGCAACCCCTCAAAGATACTCTAGTTGGAGCACAGGAATGAGCCCTGCTGCAAGAAATTGCATCAAAAATTGTAATTACATGCCCCTGTTAAACAGGGGCCTAAAAATTGGGCCTTATGCCTCGTACACATGAGCAGACTTTCCAGCAGACTTGGTCCGACAGTCTTTCCGCCGGACTCTCCGGCAGACTACCTGAACAGATGGACTTGCCTACACATGACCGGACTTTCCAGCAGGCTAGGTCCGCCCATCTTTCTGACGGACTTTCACTAGAGTTACGGCGGACTTTCAGAATGAACGGACTTGCCCACACACAGACAAGTCCGTTCATTTTGAACGTGACTCTGGTACGATGGGACTAGAAAAGGAAGTGAATCTCGCCGCTTTTATGGGCGAGATTAACACCTTGCGAGCCCCATCGCGGGGCATGCCAGGCCCTTAGGTCTGGTATGGATTTTAAGGGGAACCCCTACACCGAAAAAATGGCGTGGGGTCCCCTCTGAAATCCATACCAGACCCCGATCCGAGCACGCAGCCCGGCCAGTCAGGAAAGGGGGTGGGGACGAGCGAGCACCCCCCTCCTAAACCAGGAGGCATGCCCTCAACATGGGGGATGGGTGCTTTGGGGGAGGGGGCACCCTGTGGGGCCCCCCCACCACAAAGCACCTTGTCCCCATGTTGATGAGGACAAGGGCCTCTTCCCGACAATCCTGGCCATTAGTTGTCGGGGTCTTCGGGCGGGGGGGCTTATTGGAATCCGGGAGCACCCTATAATAAGAGGGCCCCCAGATCCCTGCCCCCACCCTATGTGAATGTTTGGGATACCCGGACTTCTGGCCTCTGGGCTCCTTGGCTTCTTCTCTTCTTCCCATGTTGACACAACGGTCTCTCTGGCTGGAATGCTCTCTGAGAGCTCCGATGTGACTTATATAGGCGGAGACCCCACCCCCTTATGCCGTCACAGTCCCTGGGCATGTTGGGACTGTGACGTTTTAGGGGGTGTGGTCAACATCATCCTGTCTGGATAAAGGGGGCCTTGAGAGCTAAGAAAGTCCTCCTCTTCCTGCCTCTGTTCTGCCTCAAGTGCCCTGTCCATTATTCCATGCAGCATGTGCTCCAACAGGTGGACAAGGGGGACAGTGTCACTGATACATGCACTGTCACTGCTCACCATCCTCGTGGCCTCCTCAAATGGTGACAGGACAGTGCATGCATCCCACTGCATGGCCCACTGCGTGGGAAAAAAAACAAGCTCCCCTGACCCTGTCCTGGTGCCATAGTCACACAGGTACTTATTTATGGCCCTCTGCTGCGTGTGCAGCCACTGCAGCATGGCCAATGTTAAGTTTCACTTGGTGGGCATGTCACAGATTAGGCGGTTCTTGGGCAGGTTAAACCCCTTTTGGAGGTCTGCCAGCCGAGCACTGGCATTATATGACCGGCGGAAATGCACACAGACTTTCCTGGCCTGCCTCAGGACATCCTGTAAGCCCGGGTACCTGCCCAAGAACCGCTGAATCACCAAGTTAAGGACGTGAGCCAAACAGGGCACATGGGTCATTTGTCCCTGTCAGAGGGCGGAGAGGAGATTGGTGCCATTGTTGCAAACCACCATTCCTGCCTTAAGTTGGCGTGGCATCAGCCACCTCTGAACCTGCCCCTGCAGAGCTGACAGAACCTCTGCCCCAGTGTGGCTCCTGTCCCCCAAGCACACCAGCTCAAGCCCCGCATGGCATCTTTTGGCCTGCATACTTGCGTAGCCCCTTGAATGCCTACGGAGCACCGCTGGTTCCGAGGACAAAGCACAGGAAGAGGCCATGGAGGAAGAAGAAGAGGAGGGGGTGGAGGACAGAGGTGTGTCAGAATCACTAGTAGTGGCATATTGGAGGCGTGGTGGCGGAACAACCTCCAACACTACTGCACCTTGTCCTGCATCCTTCCCAGCTGCCAGTAGAGTCACCCAATGCGCCATGAAATTTAGGTAATGTCCCTGTCCATGCCTGCTGGACCATGAGTCAGCGGTAATATGCACCTTACCACTGACCGCCCTGTCCAGCAAGGCCAAGACATTGTCTTCCAAATGCCGGTAGAGAGCCGGAATCGACTTCCGTGAGAAAAATTGGCGTTTGGGAACTTGCCACTGAGGAACCACAGATTCCACAAACTCATGGAAGGGGGCAGAGTCTACCAACTGAAAAGGTATCAGTTGAAGTGCTAGCAATTTTGCCAAACTAGCATTCAACCGCTGGGCATGTGGATGCAGCTGGGGCAGGGAAATTTGCCTGGTACAATCTGACATCGGTGTACCGATAGAAAATTACCCGCAAGTACTTGGCTGTGACACACCTAATTCTACACCTTCATTCCTCTCAGTGCAGGTCTCAGAGAGGACTGAAGGTATAGTGGCGTTGGAGATCCCAGCTGATGAGGAGTAAGGAGAGGACCTCTTTGTTCTTTGGTGTGGGTCTTTTAGGTATGCTTGCCAATGAACTGCATGGCAGGTCAACATATGTCTGGTCAAGCATGTGGTGCCCAAGTGGGAGATGTTTTGGCCACACGACATATGTTGTAAATAGCAGCGGTGCCATCTGATGCACTTGTCTCAAAAAGGGCCCACACCAAAGAACTTTTGGAATAACGTGCAGAGACAGCAGCGCCCTGCACACGTAGAGCTCTGAGGTTTGATGCAATCAGTGTGCTGCCCTTAGGCTGGCCCCTGGAGGGCATCCTGCCTCATTGGTGATGTGCCTCCTCCTCCTTCTTTTCCTCCTCTCTCCTATCAGGCACCCACGTTGAGTCAGTGACCTCATTATCCCCTCCCTCCTCATCACTGGAGCAAACCTGGCAGTATGCTGCAGCAGGGGGAACATGACTGCCAGATTGCTGTCCTTCTTGGGCACCCCCTCTGTCTGTGCTCATGTTACTGCCTTCATGTAGCTCAGTATCATCATCAGAGCCTTCTAAATGCTGGGCATCCTCCTGGACATGTACCCAACACTGTGGTCAAACAGTTCGAGAGACTCCTCAGGAAGACATGGTGGGGCTAGAGAAGGAGTCACTGATGCCATTGAGCCGAGGGAAGAGGCCGCGTTGGCAGCTGCTTTGCCAGACAAAGTACCCTAAGCCTGGGTGAGAGAGGATGAGGAGGATGAGGACGGCTTGGTCATCCACTCGACCAAGTCTTCCACATGTTGCGGTTCAACACCGCCAGCTGCCAAAAAAAAGGCCAAGTGTGTCCCATAGCCATGTGCTGATGAGGATGCACCATATCCATGAACAGCACTGTTGCCTCTAGACACAGAGCCTGCTTGCCCTCTTTTATTGGCTTGTGACTGTCTGCCTCTCCTTGTTGGCCTTCCAGACATACTTTTGGCCTGCAGTGAGCTGCACAAAACTGGGATATATATATATATATATATATATATATATATATATATATATATATATATATATATATATATATATATACACCGATTATACTGCAGCTAGCAGAATGAACTGCCTGCCTGTAGTATTATTAGTATGATAACCCCTGCACTTGTCTTCAGATAGCTGTAATGTAGGTGCAACTGTGCAGGGTAAACAGTACAGTAGCTGGAAATACTTCATTGAGCCTACACAAGCACCTACACAAGCACCTGGCTACAGGTTGCTATACTGTAGGTCAGACTGTGCAGGGTACACAGTAAAGTAGCTGGAAATACTTCAATGAGCCTACACAAGCAACTGGCTGCAGGTTGCTATACTGTAGGTCACACTGTGCAGGGTAAACAGTAAAGTAGCTGGAAATACTTCAATGAGCCTACACAAGCAACTGGCTGCAGTAGCTGGAAATACTGTAAAAACACCTGCCTGCAGCTAACTGACTCTATTTGCCTACTCTATCTAACTTAAATCAAATGACACTGTCTGTCTCTCTCTCTCTATCTGAACGCCAGAACACACTACACAGGACCGCCGTGTGGGGCTTGTACTAAACCCCCTGAGCCATAATTGGCCAAAGCCTCCTTGGATTTGGCAAATTATGGCTCTCTGTTCAGACGGCGCTGTGATTGGCCAAGCATGCGGGTCATAGTGCATGCTTGGCCAATCATCAGCCAGCAATGCACTGCGATGCCGCAGGGAATTATGGGCCATGACACGCCACTTGAATTTGGTGCGAACGGCCCAAATCGTTCATAATTCAGCAAACGATCGAACAGGCAATGTTTGAGTCGAACATGAAGCTCATCCCTAATGGAGAGTAACCTCTTCATTTTCGATATGAGACTAGCATGCCACAAAAAAATGGACGAACAGTCGTCCAAAAATCTGATCGTGAGTATGAGGCTTAAGGCTGAGATGCCATTAAAGTTCATGTGCATGTAAAGGCAGGTGTCCCAATGCTGTTGGTAATATAGTGTATATCTAAACTACCTAAACCTAATAATAATGGAGATTTATTTCATCTCCTGGTTGTCGCTATATATCACCAATATCAGACAGTTCTCTAAAGCTGGATATAAAAATATAAAACATTTAATATCTGCACTAAAAAACATGAACAACTTTGTGAAAATCTAATGAATGAAAACCAACTGCCAACAGGAAGTCTGATATAGAAGTACAAATAGTATAATATAATTGTATGTATAGAGCCCTACACTTAGTGATAAAATGTGTGATGAGACAAATGAGAAATCTGCAACTTACAATGTGTCCGAATACCAACACTTCTAATGTAGATGTGATAACTCCACCAATAGTGATAAATAATAAAAATGTAATGCATTTTCATACATGTGAGCAAGGGATGATCTCCTCCAACTTATTCGCAGGTACTTCAGTCTGTATGACATATAATGTGCAAAAATACAATATCACCTGAGGTATTCAGACAATGTCCACAATCACATTACATAGAAAAGAAAAAGCCACCATTTCACTGCCTGGACTCCATCATACACAGCTGCAGTCCGGAGCGGTGTGTGCTCTGAGTTCTGTGTATACTCGTGTATATGATGGAAGTGTACAATCTGTGATTCTATATATATTTAAGGATTATGCACTATGGAGGCTTTTTCTTTTCTATGTAATGTGATTTTGGCCATTGTCTGGATACCTCGGGTGATGCAGGCTTGAGTGGAGGAGAAGATTTGGATGCCGCACACCGGATGTAGTCAAAAAACTTCACTTTATTGAAAAAATGGGATCATCAAAATAACAAGACTGTCATGCAGAAAGTACAGATAAGCTGACGCGTTTCACACTCAGGACTGAGTGCTTACTCATAGCTAACAAATATTAAAAAGACAAACTCTTATATAGCTCAATGGGGTATCACATGATTGCCCAATTAGATAGTCATTAAGTCTCAGCTGGAAGCCGATTTAATGAGGTCTCGGCATCTGCTGGCTATTTAGTGTGTTGACTGATTGAGATATGTTTTCAAAGCCGTGGCATGTAAATAGATGACAAAGAATGTGAAAAAAGATGTGTATGTGTACATGTGTAGGCAAAAAATATATATATATATGTGTGTAAATATATATGGTGAATCCTATCAATAAACGTATATATAATAATGAATGTGCTTCTGTCACGTGTATATATAAAAGGTGATAAGTATCAAAAAAAGGATTACTATTAGGTGAAAGGAAAAAATGTGTAAAAAATATTTCTCATAAAAAAAAAAAAGAGAGAAAATATATTGATAAAAATATTCAGACAACGTGCAAAGTAAATGTGAAGAGTGAATGTAATAAAACTATATGTGAACAAAATATATAAATATGATGAAGCTCTCTATAATATGCCGGTGAAGTGGATGGAGCTCTCTATAATAAGCCGGAATAATACAGGTGAAATATAGAGCAATGTGACCTTAAATAATACGTGATATGCCCGCGGTTGATAACAAGGTACATATAGGGCCCTATAATAATAGAAATAAACTGTGGGATTCAAAGACATGAAATCACGCTGATAAGGGTTGCCCTGATCTGGTCAAATGGCAGTGATATATGCAGGGTCCCAGTAGACTGACTTGTAACGTAGTGATTCTAAATGATGAGCCTGGCCGAGAGCAGGGTGTGTGTGGAATTTCAGGAGTGAAGCAGCGGTGTTCAAGGTAATAGAACGCCGCTAATCTGTGTCACACTAAATGTCTAGATGGAATTATAGTGATGGTAATAAAGTTGGTAGAAGTCTCGGCCAGTCACCCAAGTTTGAGGGATCACAAAAAGGGACAAATGAAAAACAAGTAAGGTACTATAGGCTGGGATACGAAGACATAAAATCACGCTGATCAGGGTTGCCCTGATCTGGTCAAATGGCAGTGATATATGTAGGGTCCCAGTAGACTGACTTGTAACGTAGTGATTCTAAATGATGAGCCTGGCCGTGAGCAGGGTGTGTGTGGAATTTCAGGAATGAAGCAGCGGTGTTCAAGATAATAGAGCGCCGCTAATCTATGTCACACTAAATGTCTAGATGGAATTATAATGATGGTAATAAAGTTGGGGGTGGTCTCGGCTAGTCACCCGAGTTTGAGGGGTCACAAAGAAGGACAAATGAAAAACAAGTAAGATACTACAGGCTGGACGAAAATGTTACCAGACTGAGATCGTAAAAATTATCCGGACAGACAATTAAGTTAAAAATGTGTTAGTTTGTGATCCATCTCGGGTGGCTCATATAAAAGCATGTCTCAGTATATGTGTGTCAGCAAATGCCAAGACCTCCAAACAAAACATATTAGAATAATACATCTTATGAGTCCACTAATACAATGCTCATATATTGACACCGGCAAGTGAAACAGATGAAAACAGGCATATAATGATCGGTGATCAATTTTTTGAAGGACTATTTGTCCATAGCACACATACCACGGGGTTTACGGATAAAAAAATTTCCTACCTCAGAGCTGTTCAATGATGATCTCAAAAAAGAATGGACTGACACCTTGGACACCTGTTCATTCAAACTAATAAATATTCTCATTGCCTCTAAAACCAAAGAAATAGAGGTACTACAATCTGACATGTCTTTTATCCAGTCTGAACTTGCCTCTTCACAAAACCTGGCAGCTTTTACAGACCTGGACAGCCGCTTGAGCAACAAATTAGACAAAATGGAAAAATCAGTGATCGCCAGCAAGAGAGGCAAAATGGCCTGGGATAAAAATGATTATGAGAACAATAAAGTTTACACTTGGAAAAGACCAGTGTTTTCCCACAATCGGTCACGGAGAAACCGCGGCAAACAAGTCAGCTTCTCTGACCAAGAGAGCGACCTAGCCGACAATTCCCTGGCACGCACTATGTCAGACTCTTCTCTGGACAGGTCAACAGGTTCTGTGGAAACAAACAGAAGCAACAATCACACCAACGCTGGAAACCCTCGCAGGTCGGGTTACACCAAGAGGAAGAAATCGTCCATAAAAAAACAAGAAGGGGCGGCAGAAGACACAAGAACTCCAAACAACTCACATTACAGCTTGAGAGGCAAAATGAAGAAATGAGTTCCACCGTACTTAATATCTCAAAGAGACCTTTAAAAGAAGAGGAGATCAACCTTCTATCAAAAGGCCTTAACTTTAGCCCTAATAGACATTTTGATTCATTTCATACTATTTTGGACGTTAACAGGTTTTCTCGCTTATTAACACTTAAGAAACACTTTGGTTCTAGAGAAGAGGACGTTCCAGGAAACCTTGGCGAATCAGGTGAGTCTCCCCCTTCACCCATCTCTTTTAATGAAGTGTGTGCACTGCAAGATTTAATAACACTGGCAGAGCAGGCATTGGTTCACTTAACGAACGCCTGGGTGAATGGGTGGACTCCCAGTTACAGCCTTTGGCCACCAGCCTGCCTGGCTACCTGAGAGATACTAAGCAGTTGCTTAGTAAATTACACCATTTACGATGGGAGAGTGGATATAGGTGGATCAGTTGTGATGTCACCAGTCTCTATTCTAGCATCCCACACAATCTGGGTATACAGGCAGTTGCTTGGGCTCTCAAAGAATCAGGCAGATTTTCTCTCATTTTACAAGATTTTATTTTACAGGCATTAGATTATTTACTCACACACAATTTCTTCATGTTTGATGGGGGCTATTATCTCCAGAGATGCGGGGCCTCTATGGGCACCAAATTTTTGCCCTCCCTCGCCAACATCTTCATGGGTTGGTGGGAGAGGTCTCGCATCTTTGGAGGTGATAGCCCCCGCAGACTAGATACGGGTTTTTATTGCCGTTTCATTGATGACCTCCTGTTTATTACATCAGATGCAGATGCTGATCTAGGAACCTGGCTTTCATATTTCAACGACAATGATCTTAACTTGAACTTCACAGGCACCTTACAACCTCACAGCATCGAATTCTTGGACGTTAAGCTCACTGGTACAGGCAACTCCATCCATACCACCTTATATAGGAAGCCCACTGCTGGGAATGCCCTACTTAGAGCAGATTCAGCACATCCTAAACATACCATACGAGGTGTTCCGTATGGACATTTTTTGAGGCTCAAACGCTTGTGTAGCACCCCTGAAAGTTTTCACAGAGAGGCATACAGTATGGCCCAGCGTTTTAGAAACCGGGGGTATGGCACAGCTCTAGTTAATAGAGCACTTGACAGAGCCAGTACCATCCCTAGACATACATTATTACAAGATAAACTTCACATTATCCCCCCTTCCATTAACATCCCAGTATTCTCTACACCATACAGTGCAGAATTTAACCAAATTAGGAGAATTGTCACCAAATACCTTCCCATCTTATACAACGATGCTGCATTTAACAATATACTGTCCAAAGGGATTAAAGTGGTCTCCCGCAGGGCTCCCACCATGGGGAATTCACTTTCACCCAGCTTAGTAGTATCTGAACAAAGAAAGGCCAACTGGTTAAATTTTAAGGGTAACTACAAATGTGGCAAAAAAGGATGCAATTATTGCAGTCACATAAAAAAGGGCAAGCAGGTTCAATCTTGTACAAATGGCAAAGTTTTTAATATCGCCTCATTCATAAACTGCAACACCCAGTTTATAATATATGTGATTACTTGCGATATTTGCCAGATTCAGTATGTCGGGCGGACAACACGCCGCCTCAGGGACCGTCTATATGACCATTTATACGATATTGAAAAGGACAGATTAACTAACGTGGCAAAACATTGGATTTTTGTACACCAGAAAGACGTTACAAGTCTCCATATCCAAGGTATAGAGAAAATTGTCACCCCCACTAGGGGAGGAGACAGGTTCCAACTGCTTTGCAAACGCGAAGTTTATTGGATATTCTCTTTAAATACGAGAATTCCTTTGGGCCTTAACTTTGAATGGGATGTTTCCTATTTTTATGAGTAACCTTCCTATACTGCTTGTACATGGTCATAACACCTACATAATCAGGAGTCCTCATAAAGAACATTTCATGTTCACTTTTTACATTTTCACGTTTTGTCAGCCATTCTCTATTTCCCCTTGTTTTGTGTTCCAGTCAGATGGTGCCAAAATAGGAGCTTTTTCCATCTACTGACCATTGGGGCCCATGTACAAACATATCCAATCTTATACATGAATATATAATATTTACCACCTTGATTGGTATATATGCCCGACAAGTTCCCCTACTCTGCATACTTAGTATAGTAACTATGGCAGAGCAGGAATTCCCAGGGCACCATGGCCAATAATAGATGTTTGCAAAAGGTTACATTAACAATAGCTATACACAATATCTTTTATTGTTTCGCGATATCCATTATGTTCAGGTGTTTTATATACCTGACTAAAGTACAAGCTAATTTTACCTGAGAATGCATATCGCGACAATATTGAGATAAATAGTTTTATTCTATTTCGTTCTCTACACATTTTTGTGTTATTATATCTACCTTCTTCCTCATTTTCTTTTGATAAATATTCATGATTTGTATCATGAGGTTTCACAATTTTATTTCATTATTATTACTTTTATTCTAGCTCATTCTTCATCACATAGATATATATGGTAATTTTCATTGTCCTATACATCTCTCTAGTTGTGTAGGAAACACCTGATATATATATTAGGTTTTTACGCAATATGTTTTCACACTTTTTTACTTTATTTTATTTTATCCATTTTATTCATTTTCATTCATTCACATTTTGTACACCTTGTTGTCCATATATATATTTTTTTGGACACCTTGGGATCATAATTCAGATATATTAAGCCTATTTATATGTACATAAGCAGACATATATTGTATCATTTGTGTTCAGTGCTTATTTTGCGAGTGTAATGTTGTAATATGAATATGTAGTTGCTTCTCTTTAGAATGCAGCATTATAACATTTCTTCTCATCGTCTCTATAGATTGGATTCACGCCGATCATTATATGCCTGTTTTCATCTGTTTCACTTGCCGGTGTCAATATATGAGCATTGTATTAGTGGACTCATAAGATGTATTATTCTAATATGTTTTGTTTGGAGGTCTTGGCATTTGCTGACACACATATACTGAGACATGCTTTTATATGAGCCACCCGAGATGGATCACAAACTAACACATTTTTAACTTAATTGTCTGTCCGGATAATTTTTACGATCTCAGTCTGGTAACATTTTCGTCCAGCCTGTAGTATCTTACTTGTTTTTCATTTGTCCTTCTTTGTGACCCCTCAAACTCGGGTGACTGGCCGAGACCACCCCCAACTTTATTACCATCATTATAATTCCATCTAGACATTTAGTGTGACATAGATTAGCGGCGCTCTATTATCTTGAACACCGCTGCTTCATTCCTGAAATTCCACACACACCCTGCTCACGGCCAGGCTCATCATTTAGAATCACTACGTTACAAGTCAGTCTACTGGGACCCTACATATATCACTGCCATTTGACCAGATCAGGGCAACCCTGATCAGCGTGATTTTATATCTTCGTATCCCAGCCTATAGTACCTTACTTGTTTTTCATTTGTCCCTTTTTGTGATCCCTCAAACTTGGGTGACTGGCCGAGACTTCTACCAACTTTATTACCATCACTATAATTCCATCTAGACATTTAGTGTGACACAGATTAGCGGCGTTCTATTACCTTGAACACCGCTGCTTCACTCCTGAAATTCCACACACACCCTGCTCTCGGCCAGGCTCATCATTTAGAATCACTACGTTACAAGTCAGTCTACTGGGACCCTGCATATATCACTGCCATTTGACCAGATCAGGGCAACCCTTATCAGCGTGATTTCATGTCTTTGAATCCCACAGTTTATTTCTATTATTATAGGGCCCTATATGTACCTTGTTATCAACCGCGGGCATATCACGTATTATTTCAGGTCACATTGCTCTATATTTCACCTGTATTATTCCGGCTTATTATAGAGAGCTCCATCCACTTCACCGGCATATTATAGAGAGCTTCATCATATTTATATATTTTGTTCACATATAGTTTTATTACATTCACTCTTCACATTTACTTTGCACGTTGTCTGAATATTTTTATCAATATATTTTCTCTTTTTTTTTTTTTTTTATGAGAAATATTTTTTACACATTTTTTCCTTTCACCTAATAGTAATCCTTTTTTTGATACTTATCACCTTTTATATATACACGTGACAGAAGCACATTCATTATTATATATACGTTTATTGATAGGATTCACCATATATATTTACACACATATATATATATATTTTTTGCCTACACATGTACATATACACATCTTTTTTCACATTCTTTGTCATCTATTTACATGCCACGGCTTTGAAAACATATCTCAATCAGTCAACACACTAAATAGCCAGCAGATGCCGAGACCTCATTAAATCAGCTTCCAGCTGAGACTTAATGACTATCTAATTGGGCAATCATGTGATACCCCATTGAGCTATATAAGAGTTTGTCTTTTTAATATTTGTTAGCTATGAGTAAGCACTCAGTCCTGAGTGGGAAACACGTCAGCTTATCTGTACTTTCTGCATGACAGTCTTGTTATTTTGATGATCCCATTTTTTCAATAAAGTGAAGTTTTTTGACTACATCCGGTGTGTGGCATCCAAATCTTCTCCTCCATTCAAGCCTGCTTTGCCTAGCATTCAGCCAGCACCTGGAGCTCTTCTGCTCTGAAACTTCCACTTAGACCTGGGTCAGTGTCAGCCTGAACGGTGGAAACACTTTCTTTGCTTGTCTGCATCTAAGGATACATACCTCGGGTGATACTGGAGATACTACCTGGAGGTCTGACATTCCGTGGCACAGTCTGTTCTCATCAGAAGCCGGCTTGAGCGGAGTGACGCTGCTGGAAGGATATAAACAAGCGTGTCTGGGCCTTGCTTGTGGGGACAAACCTTTTGGTAAGTGACCTGTTTGCTCACTGGTGTGGGGGAGGTTGATTGAAGTTGCTCCGAAGAGGTGGAAGTTGATCAGCATTCATTTAATCCATCTGAAAGAAACTCTGGTATTTCTGTTAGACCCCTTTCACACTGAGGCAGTTTTCAGACATTTTAGCGCTAGAAATAGCACCTGAAAACTGCCTCCCATTTATTTGTATGAGTTCTTTCACACTCGGGCGGTGCGCTTGTGGGACATTAGAAGTCCTGCAAGCAGCAACTTTGGGGCGGGTTATGAGCATTATAAATAGCGCTCCCAAAACGCCCCTACCCATTGAAATGAATGGGCAGCACTTCCAAGCGCTTTGAACGCGCCGCAAAACTGGTCTTTTTTCTTTTTTTAAAGCAGTGTTCCGGCCGAATGTATACTTTTTAAATAAAAATACCCCTATAATACACAAGCTAAATGTATTCTAGTAAAGTTAGTCTGTAAACTAAGGTCCGTTTTGTTAGATTATAGCATTAGTTTGTTATTTTATAAACTTCCAGCAGGCAGTGGCCATCTTAAGTGTGGGCATCTGAAGCCAGACTGTATTTCTTCCTGGATCTCATCCTTATAGATCTCGCACATGCTCAGCGCAGCACAAGCAGCGTGATAGGTTTCAGGTCAGGTTTCCATAGCTACGGCAGTGTCAGAGGAAGTTACTGCCCCTTAGCTATGCAAACCTATCCTCCTCTCCTCCCTCCAGGAATAAGTAAATAAATTACAATTGTATTATTTCTTGCATTGCCTACCTGCAAATGGCGTAGAGCAAGTAAAGATGAATTTCTATGACATCACATCGTCCCGAGAAAATTTCATCACAACAACCCCCGCAAATCGCATCACATAGCCCCCACAAATCACATCACAACACCCCCGCTAATCATATCACAGCACCCCCAGCAAATTGCATCACATTGCCAACAGCAAATCGCATCATACAGCTCCCCACAAATCACATCACAACACCCCCCGCAAATTGCATCACAACACCCCCACAAATTGCATCATATAGCCTTCTGCAAATTGCATCACAACACCCCCCACAAATGGCATTACATCGCTCCCTGCAAATCGCATCACAACACCCCCCACAAATCGCATCACAAAGCCCCCTGCAAATCACTTCACAACACCCCTGCAATTCGCATCACAACACCCCTGTAAATAGCATCACATCACTTCCCACATATCGCATCGCAACACCCCTGCAAATTGCATCACAACACCCTCCGCAATTTGCATCTCAACACCCCCCACAGATCGCATTATTTTGCTCCCAGCAAAGCATATCACAACACCCATCACATGCCACCATCAAATTTGCCCCATCAAATTTGCCCCATCAAAACTGCCCCATCAAAACTGCCCCATCAAAACTTCCCCATCAAAACTGCCCCATCAAAATTGCCCCATGATATTGCCACCATCAAAACTGCCCCATCCAAACTGCCCTCATCAAAACTGCCCCATCAAAATTACCCCATCAAAATTGCCCCATCCATACTGCCCCCATCAAAACTGCCCCACCATATTGCCACCATCAAAACTGCTCCGTCATATTGCCACCATCAAAACTGCCCCATCAAACCTGCCCCATCAGAACTGCCCCATCAGATTTGCCCCATCAAAACTGCCCCCATCATAACTGAATCATCATATTGCCACCATCAAAACTGCCCCATCAGAATTGTGCCCATCAAAACTGCCCCATCATATTGCCACCATCAAAACTGCCCCGTCATATTGCCACCATCAAAACTGCCCCATCAAACCTGCCCCATCAGAACTGCCCCATCAGATTTGCCCCATCAAAACTGCCCCCATCATAACTGAATCATCATATTGCCACCATCAAAACTGCCCCATCAAAATTGTCCCATCAGAACTGCCTAATCAGAACTGCCCCTTCATATTTTCACCATCAAAACTGCACCATCATATTGCCACCATCAAAGCTGCCCCCATCATATTGCCCCCATAAAATTGCCCCAACCAGAATTGCCCCATCAAAACTGCCCCATTATATTGCCCCCATCAAAATTGCCCCATCATATTGCCACCATAAAAACTGCCCCATCAATACTGCCCCATCATATTGCCACCATCAAAACTGCCCCGTCATATTGCCCCATCAAAGCTGCCCCCATCAAAGCTGCCCCCATCAGAATTGCCCCATCAAAACTGCCCCATCAAAACTGCCACCATCAAAACTGCCCAATCAGACTTGCCCCATCAAAACTGCCCCGTCATATTGCCACCATCGAAACTGCTGTGTCATATTGCCCCCATCAAAACTGCCTTATCAGAATTGCCCCATCAAAACTGCCCCATCATATTGCCACCATCAAAATTGCCCCCATCAGAATTGCCCCATCAAAACTGCCCTCCATCAAAACTGCCCCCCATCATGTTGCCACCATCAAAACTGCCCCATCAAATCTGCCTCATCAAAACTGCTCCATAATATTGCCACCATCAAAGCTGCCCCATCAAAATTGCCCCCATCAGATTGCCCACATCAAAACTGCCCCATCAGAATTGCCCCATCATATTCCTCTATTATAAATCAGTACATGGTGGGTCTGTCTCCTCCCCTGGGCTCTGTATGTAATCAGAGTTGAGATGCTCTAGCCACCTCCCCCATCGCCCATCACTGTGTATAAGAAGCTTTGGTAACCATGGCAACAAAAGCCTGGTTGACCTTATTTAAAATGTCATTGGCCGCCTTGCGTCGCGTCATTTCCGCTTTTGAAATAACCCGATGCTACGGCCCAGCGATGCCTATTGTCCCCTGGGATTGATGATAAACATCTCCCAGGAGGCATTGCAGAGAAGGGAGGAAATGCCGGGCCGTGGCTGAGGATAGGAAGTGCCAACTACTATACAGTATATAACAGTGAGTTTAAGGGGAAAATATGCCAATTCTTTATCAGCACTAGGGATGAGCCGAACACCCCCCTGTTCGGTTCGCACCAGAACATGCGAACAGGAAAAAAGTTTGTTCGAACACGCGAACACCGTTAAAGTCTATGGGACACGAACATGAATAATCAAAAGTGATAATTTTAAAGGCTAATATGCAAGTTATTGTCATAAAAAGCATTTGGGGAACTGGGTCCTGCCCCAGGGGACATGGATCAATGCAAAAAAATTTTTTAAAAACGGCCGTTTTTTCAGGAGCAGTGATTTTAATAATGCTTAAAGTCAAACAATAAAAGTGTAATATCCCTTTAAATTTCGTACCTGGGGGGTGTCTATAGTATGCCTGTAAAGGGGAGCATGTTTCCTGTGTTTAGAACAGTCTGACAGCAAAATGACATTTTGAAGGAAAAAACTCATTTAAAACTACCGC
Source organism: Lithobates clamitans (assembly GCA_037952925.1). NCBI lineage: Eukaryota > Metazoa > Chordata > Amphibia > Anura > Ranidae > Lithobates > Lithobates clamitans. Next base: position 1,835,840 of record JBBGZY010001372.1, read on the forward strand.
GGCTATTGCATTGCCGACAATACACATAGAAGTTCATTGATAAAAACGGCATGGAAATTCCCCAAAGGGGAACCCCGAACCAAAAAAAAAAAAAAGACATAGGAGTCCCCCTAAATTCCATACCAGGCCCTTCAGGTCTGATATGGATATTAAGGGGAACCCCGGCCAAAATTTTTTTTAAAAATGACGTGGGGTTCCAGAAGAACCAGAAGATGAAGGAAGATAGAAGAAAGAAGAAGTATTTAAATAAAGGAATTGTCAAAAACTGTCTCTTGTCATTTTTAACATTTTTGACAGTTTTTTAGTGAAATGGTAGGGGTACTTTTGTACCCCCTTACCATTTCACACAGGGGGGGGCCGGGATCTGGGGGTTTTCAGATTCCGATAAGCCCCCCGCCCGCAGACCCCCACAACCACCGGCCAGGGTTGTGGGGAAGAGGCCCTTGTCCTCATCACCATGGGGACAAGGTGTTTTGGGGGGCTACCCCAAAGCACCCTCCCAATGTTGAGGGCATGTGGCCTGGTATGGTTCAGGAGGGGGGGGCTGCACTCTCGTCCCCCCCTCTTTTCCTGCGGCCTGCCAGGTTGCATGCTCGGATAAGGGTCTGGTATGGATTTTTGGGGGACCCCACGCCGTTTTTTTTTATTTTTTTGGCGCGGGGTTCCCCTTAAAATCCATACCAGACCTGAAGGGTCTGGTATGGAATTTAGGGGGAACCCCACGTCATTTTTTAAAAAAATTTTGGCCGGGGTTCCCCTTAATATCCATATAAGACCTGAAGGGCCTGGTATGGAATTTAGGGGACTCCTACGTCTTTTTTTTTTTTTTTTAATTTGGTTCTGGGTTCCCTTTTGGGGAATTCCCATGCCGTTTTTATCAATGAACTTCTATGTGTATTGTCGGCAATGCAATAGCCGCGGTAGTTTTAAATGAGTTTTTTCCTTCAAAATGTCATTTTGCTGTCAGACTGTTCTAAACACAGGAAACATGCTCCCCTTTACAGGCATACTATAGACACCCCCCAGGTACAAAATTTAAAGGGATATTACACTTTTATTGTTTGACTTTAAGCATTATTAAAATCACTGCTCCTGAAAAAACGGCCGTTTTTAAAAAAATGTTTTGCATTGATCCATGTCCCCTGGGGCAGGACCCAGGTCCCCAAACACTTTTTATGACAATAACTTGCATATTAGCCTTTAAAATTAGCACTTTTGATTTCTCCCATAGACTTTTAAAGGGTGTTCCGCGGCATTCGAATTTGCCGCGAACACCCCAAATTGTTCGCTGTTCGGCGAACTTGCGAACAGATAATGTTCGAGTCGAACATGAGTTCGACTCGAACTCGAAGCTCATCCCTAATCAGCACACACAGCGGCTTTGGAAGGAAATTACTTTAAAATATGGGTGGAGCTCCACTTTAAGGTCCCATTGTCACCGGACCACTAGGGCATGAAGAGCGCAGCTAAATCACCACTAAAGCACCGCAAAAATGACCAGAGATTTAGGGTTGTTTTATCGGCTCTGCAGTGTGAAAGGGGTCTTACTACACAAGTCACTGTATGGTGATTGGAGATGGAAGTAGTGGTGAATGGGTTGTAGGAAATCCACTTTTACACATTTATGAACTTTCTCTTGATGTTTGTAATTTTATAAGATAACTTTGTTGCTCTTCATGTTTATGTATTTTTGTACATTATATGTTATATAGATTGAAGTAGTTGTGAATAGGCTGGAGGAGATCTGCCCTCACATGTATGAAAGTGTTTTTTGTAGTGAATATAATTTTTATATCTGATCCCTATTGGTGCAATTATCACATCTAATATAATATGGAAGACTGCAGCACTAGTATATAACATTTACACGATATAAATGTGACAATGTAACAATAAAAGTGAGACTCCTCATCACAAAACTCCCTATAAGTGTATATATAACAATGGTATGGAGACTATTTCACTGATAGCTAATGAAGAGAATTTATAATCAGCAAATATAAAATTAGAAAAGCTACAATTTATGGGTAAATTGTGTGAAGTGTTCTTGCCTGCACCAGTAGGCTACAACTGGAGTGGGCGGAGTAACTGGGTGGAGTCGCTTGAGTAACTGTTGTGTGGTTGGAGTGGCTGGAGTAACTGTGAAAAGTGTTAAAAAGCTTAATATTTTAAAAAGTATAAATAGTAGTAAAAAAGTTGAAGTCCCATCATTAGCTGAAAGAGCTGAACATTTTTTTTCAAAAATTATTTATTTTTTTTAAAGATTTTTTTTTTCAAAAATTATTTTTTTTTCATGGGGTAGTCATAAGGTTTTGGATGATCATGGGGTGGTCATAATATTTTGGCTGATCATGTTGTGGTCATAATGTTTTGGCTGATCATGGTGTTGTCAGCTTTTGTCACCTCCCACTCTAGTCTTGAACATTTCGCCATTCATTCCTATGGGACCAATTTTGCCACAAAAACGGTGATATTTTGTGAACCATTTGGCAAAACGTTCCACAAATTAATAGCACACCAATCGGGAACAATCCACATGTTTTGCTATATTACTGTCTATGTAGTGTAAAAGCTGTGGGATGAGTTAGGGTGGTAAATTTGGCTATAATTAGAACTAGAAAATTAATTTCCTGGAGAAAATTAGTGGGAATGCTGAATAGCTGAATTGCTAAAGCTAACTGGAGGAATAGCTTAAATCCATAAGAAAAAGTTGGAGGGAGAATAGTTGGAAAACTGACCCTATCAAAACTGCCCCATCATATTGCCACCATCAAAACGGCCCCCATCAGAATTGCCCCATCAAAACTGCCCCATCAAAATTGCCTCATCAAAACTGCCCCCATTAAAACTGCCCCATCAAACTGCCCCCATCAAAACTGCCCCATCATATTGCCACCATCAAAATTGCCCGCATCAAATTTGCCCCATCATATTGCCACCATCAAAACTGCCCCATCATATTGCCACCATAAAAACTGCCCCATCAAGATTGCCCCATCATATTGCCACCATCAAAACCGCCCCATCAAAACTGCCCCCATCAAAATTGCCCCATCATATTCCTCTATTATAAATCAGTACATGGTGTGTCTGTCCCCTCCCCCGGGCTCTGTAATCAGAGCTGAGATGCTCCAGCCGCATCCCCCACCGCCCATCACTGTGTATAAGAAGCTTTGGTAACCATGGCAACAAAAGCAACCCAATACACACTCTATTTAATCGATAACATTTCCTGAAATGATAACTAAACAAACAGTTTTTTCACATAAACTGTAAAAGATATCAAACTGAAAAGATATAGCCAGATAGCTGAATATTTTGTGAACATTTTAAAGTTTGTTTGGCATCTGTAGGTGAAAGTATAAAGGAGCTGAAACTTTTGGGAGCGGAAAAAGATTTTAAGGATTTGAAGCATGCTCCCATTGACTTCAATGTTAAAAAAGTGTTAAAAAGCTTAATATTTTAAAAAGTATAAATAGTAGAAACAAAGTTGAAAATGCCTCATTATTAGCTGAAAGAGCTGGACATTTTAAAAGTTGAATGGTTTTAATAGCTGAAAGTATGCAGAAGTTACGCAGAGCCAAAAAATATACAGAATAAAATTAAAATGAAAACTAGAAAATGCATTTCCTGGGGAAAAATGTTTGGGAATGCTGAATAGCATCTCCATATCTGCTAGCTGCCTGTCCCCTGAACAATAAATCCACAACAGTACATGCTATGGAAACAGCGACATCACTGTTAGAGACACACGACCTTTGTGAACGTATCGGTATAAAATTTATGTTGATAAACTTATAAATGTGGGCATGTCAGCGATTTAAAAAAGAAGTTGGCTGTGCGTTTAGCTGGAAAATATGAAGACATTTTATACATCAAAACTTCCCCATCATATTGCCCCATCAAAACGGCCCCCATCAAATTTGCCCCAACAAAACTGCCCCATCATATTGCCACCATCAAAACTGCCACCATCATATTGCCCCATCAAAACTGCCCCATCAAAATTCCCCTATCATATTGCCACAGTCATAACTGCCCCATTAGAACTGCCCCATCATATTGCCCCCATTAAAATTGCCCCCATTAAAATTGCCCCCATCAAAATTGCCCCATCATATTGCCACCATCATATTGCCCCATCAAAACTGCCCCATCATATTGCAACCATTAAAACTGCCCATTGCCTCATCAAAACTGCCCCATAAGAATTGCCCCATCATATTCCTCTTTTATAAATCAGTACATGTGTGTCTGTCCCCTCCCCCAGGCTCTGTAATCAGAGCTGAGATGCTGTGTATAAGAAGCTTTGGTAACCATGGCAACAAAAGCCTTTAAAATGAAATTTCCTGAAATTATCACTAAACTTAAACAGCTTTTTCACAAAAACTGTAAAAGATATCAAACTGAAAAGATATAGCCAGATAGCTGAATATTGTGTGAACATTTTAAAGTTTGTTTGGCATCTGTAGGTCAAAGTATGAAGGAGCTAAAACTTTTGGGAGCGAAAGAAGATTTTGGAATTGAAGCATGCTCTCATTCAATTCAATGTTAAAAAAAGTGTTAAAAAGCTTTATATTTTTATATTATTATATATTATAAGTATAAATACTAGAAAAAAGTTAAAGAAGTGCCATCATCAGCTGAAAGAGCTGAACATTTTAAAAGTTGAATGGCTTTAATAGCTAAAAGTATGCAGAAGTTACACAGAGCCAAAAAACATAGGAATACAATTAAAATTAACTAGAAAATGCATTTCCTGGGGGAAATGCGTGGGAATGCTGAATAGCTGAATTGCTAAAATGGCACCCATCAAAACTGCCCCATCATACTGCCATCAAAACTGCCCCATCAAAATTGCCCCATCAAAATTGGCCCCATCAGAACTGCCCCATCATATTGCCACCATCAAAACTGCCCCATCAGAATTGCCCCATCATATTGCCACCACCATCAAAACTGCCCCATCAGAATTGTCCCATCAAAACTGCCCCATGAAATTTCCCCCATCAAAACTGCCCCCATCATATTGCCATGAAAACTGCCCCATCAGAATTGCCACATCAAAACTGCCTCATCAGAATCGCCCCATCAAAACTGCCCCATCATATTGCCACAATAAAAACTGCCACATTAGAATTACCCCATCAAAACTGCCCCATCATATTGCCACCTTTAAAACTGCTCCATGAAAATTGTCCCCATCAAAACTGCCCCGTCATATTGCCACCATCAAAATTGCCCCATCAGAATTGCCCTATCAAAACTGCCCCATCATATTGCCACCATCAAAACTGACCCATCAGAATTGCCCCATCAAAACTGCCCCATCATATTGCCACCATCAAAACTGCTACATCAGAATTGCCCCATCAAAACTGCCCTATCATATTGCCACCATCAAAACTGCCCCATCAGAATTGTCCCCATCAAAACTGCCCCATCATATTCCTCTATTATAAATCAGTACATGGTGTGTCTGTCCCCTCTCCCGGGCTCATCATATTGCCACCATCAAAACTGCCCCATCAAAACTGCCCCCATCATATTGCCATCAAAACTGCCCCATAAGAATTGCCCTATCAAAATTGTCCCCATTAAAACTGCCCAATCATATTGCCACCATCAAAACTGCCCCATCAGAATTGCCCCATCAAAACTGCCCCATCATATTGCCACCATCAAAACTGTCCCATCATATTGCCACCATCAAAACTGCCGCCATCAAAACTACCCCATCAGTATTGCCCAATCAAAACTGCCCATCAGAATTGCCCTATCAAAACTGCCCCATCATATTTTCACCATCAAATCTGCCCCATCAAAACTGCCCCATCATATTCCTCTATTATAAATCAGTACATGGTGTGTCTGTCCCCTCACCTGGGCTCTGTAATCAGAGCTGAGATGCTCCAGCCACCTCCCCCACCTGTGTATAACAGAAGCTTTGGTAACCATGGCAACAAAAGCAACACAGTACACTCTGTTTAATGGCTAAAATTTCCTGAAATGACCACTAAACAAACAGCTTTTTCACAAAAACTGTAAAAGATATCAAACTGAAAAGATAAAGCCAGATAGCTGAATATTTTGAGAACATTTTAAAGTTAGTTTGGCATCTGTAGGTAAAAGTATGAAGGAGCTGAAACTTTTAGGAGCGGAAGAAGATTTTAAGGATCTGAAGCATGCTCCCATTGACTTCAATGTTAAAAAAGTGATAAAAAGCTTAATATTTTAAAAAGTATAAATGGTAGAAAAAAAGTTGAAAAAGTCCCATCATCAGTAGGGATGAGCCGAACACCCCCCGGTTCGGTTCGCACCAGAACCTGCGAACGGACCGAAAGTTCGCACGAACATTAGAACCCCATTGACGTCTATGGGACTCGAACATTAGAAATCAAAAGTGCTCATTTTAAAGGCTAATTTGCATGGTATTGTCCTAAAAAGGGTTTGGGGACCCGGGTCCTACCCCAGGGGACATGTATCAATGCAAAAAAAAATTTTAAAAACGGCCGTTTTTTCGGGAGCAGTGATTTTAATGATGCTTAAAGTAAAAAAAAAAAAAAGTGAAATATTCCTTTAAATATCGTACCTGGGGCGTGTCTATAGTATGCCTGTAAAGTGGCGCGTGTTTCCCATGTTTAGAACAGTCCCTGCACCAAATGTCATTTTTTAAGGAAAAAATCTCATTTAAAACTGCTTGCGGGTTTAATGTAATGTCCGGTCCTGGCAATATGGATGAAAATCAGTGAGACAAATGGCATGGGTACCCCCCAGTCCATTACCAGGCCTTTTGGGTCTTGTATGAATATTAAGGGGAACCCCGCACCGAAATTAAAATAAGGAAAGGTGTGAGGCCACCAGGCCCTATATACTCTGAACAGCAGTATACAGGTGGTGCAAACAAGACAGGGACTGTAGGTTTGTTGTTAAGTAGAATCTGTTTGTCATTTTGAATGGGTACATTTTTAACGTGTTTAGCTCCAGCCAAAAAATATTTTTTAAGCTTTTTGGAAAACATAGGGAAGGGTTATCACCCCTGTGACATTTGTTTTGCTGTCTTTCCTCCTCTTTAGAAGATTTCACCTCACTTTTTCTCGCAATGACAAATGCTTTTTGAGAATTTGGGGTTTTTTGTGGAACAAGGATTGGAAAGCATCAGTGGAAAGGAGAAATGTTTTTCCCATATTAACTCTTACAGGAGAGAATTTCCCTTCCTAGGGGTAGATTTCATCTCACTTCCTGTTGTCTCCTTCCGTTTGCAAGTAGGAGTCGTTTGTAAGTTAGATGTTTGAAAGTAGGGGCCTGCCCTATATACTCAGCAGAAATTTGGGCCTTAGGTGTTGTTGTGGCCACAACACTGTAAGCCCTCACAGGGCCCTGCTGTGAAATATTAGATCAAGAATTGTAATTACATGCCCCTGTTGAACAGGGGCAGAAAAACTGGGCCTTTGGTGGTGGTGGTGCTGGTGCCACAACACTGTAAGTCCTCACTCGCTCTTGGTGGGTGCAGAAATAGGCCCTGCTGTGAAATATTAGATCAAAAATTGTAATTACATGCCCCTGTTGAACAGGGGCAGAAAAATTGGGCCTTTGGTGGTGGTGGTGGTGCTGGTGCCACAACACTGCAACCCCTCACAGACACTCTAGTTGGAACGCAGGAACGAGCCCTGCTGCAAAGTATTGCATCAAAAATTGTAATTACACGCCCCTGTTTAGGGGCTGAAAAATTGTGCCTTAGGCACTGGTGGTGGCGCCCAGAACCAAAAATTTTCTTACAAGCTATCAGCATGATCATTGAGGAGGAAGAGGATAATTACTCAGGATAGTCACTCAGCATCAGCATAGGCAGTATTTGAAGGGATCTGAGATTTCAAAAAAAATTATTCGGTTACATCAGCATCAGGTGCTTGGTAGCTGGTGGTGATCCAAGACTGATTCATCTTTATGAAGGTCAGTCGATCGACTGAGTCGGTGGACAGATGCACCCTGTGATCAGTTACCACGCCTCCAGAAGCACTGAATGTGCATTCCGAAAGAACGCTGGATGCAGGACAGGCCAGTAGCTCAATTGCATACTGTGCAAGCTCTGGCCAGTGATCCATCCTCAAGACCCAGTAACCCAGAAGATTTTCGGTGGGAAAGGTGTCCAAGTCAGATCTTGCCCCTAGGTATTCCTGCACCATGTAAAACAGACGCTGGCGATGGTTGCTGGAACCGATCATACCTTGGGCCTGCGGACCAAAAAATTGTCTGAATGCATCGGTCAGACGGCCACCTTCTCCACCGCTCCTTCTTTGACTGACCGAAGCCTCAGCAACACGTCCAGAAACAGGAGTTTGTAACCTCCCAGTCTCTGGGAACGCATTGCACAGACCTTTCTGCAAGGCCTCCCGAACATGTTTCATCCTCTGCCACCTCCTCCCAGCCACGTACAAGTCCATGTGTTTCTTGGGACTGATCCCAAGATTTGTGATGGCAACTTCCCAGGGGGATGTAAGAGTTCCGATCCGTAGGTTTCAGGTAATTACATCCCCCTGGGAAGTTGCCATCACAAATCTTGGCTTTGTAACATTCCCAGGGGGCAATTTGTTAGACTTAGGCGTAATTGCACGCATGCTGATGACTTTGTTGATCAGTCTGCATTGCTTACGTCTAGATTCGTGGAAAAAGGTTACAACATACACAGTCTGAATAATGAGGTTGAGAAGGTTCTGGCTATGGATAGGACGTCACTGATTGCGGATAAAGCTAAAGAAATCAGTCCAGATGTCTCCAACTTCAAAATGGTGCTCAGTTATAATGTTCAATATAAACAGTTCGAAAGATTAGTCTCAAAAAATTGGCCTATTCTGAAACAGGACCGTGTGCTGGGTCCCCTGCTGCCACCACGTCCGATGTTCATTTACAAAAAAGCTCCATCTTTGCGTGATAAACTTGCTCCAGGAGTGGTTGATCCCCCCACACAATCTTCCTCTCAGGTTTTTATGCCTGTGGGAGATGCACAGCCTGCAGGCACTCTAAATGCAATAACAAAAAACGCAAGAATTTTAGGGCCACGTCAACTGGTAAAGAATACAAAATTGACCAACTGATCACCTGCACCACTGTAGGGGTCGTGTATATGCTCCAATGTGAGTGTGGTCTTCAATACATAGGAAGGACATCACGCCCCCTACACGTGCGTTTAGGAGAACATGTTAACAACATCAAGAAGGGATTAAAGACACACAACGTCTCCAAACATTTTAAAACAGTGCATGGTCAAAATACCAAAGGACTAAGTTTTTGGGGCATCGAGAGAGTTAAAAAACATTGGAGAGGGGGCAATTTTTTTACGTCAATTAAGTCGCAGGGAATCGCATTGGATACATGAGACTAAGGTTCTCATCCCTGGGGGCTTGAACGTTGAATTTGACGTCAATTGCTTCATCTCAGATTGTTAGCAGCCTTGAGTTTACCCTCTCCTTGTTTTTGGAGTTGTTAATTTATTATAATTTTTAGGATAGAAATTCATATGATCGATGTCAGTCATATATTTTATTCATGATGTAAAAGGGATGATTCCGAGGATGACCATCCAGAGCGCGGGATGACAATTAGTTAATTAATTTATGAATGTTATTTGGTCTGTCATGCTTATATTTTATTTATTTTTTATCTTTTGAATATACCAGCTCCATGAATAGCAATGTGTAGCGGGCAACTATAGCGGATGTTTTCCGCAGCAGTTCCTGTTTACTTACATCGCGCTACTTATTATCCCTCCCCATGTCACCATGGTTACAGGGACGCCTGTATGGTGATTGGTCAGATCCTCTCTGTGTTATGCATAAAAGCTGGTGAGTCACGGCCAGCTGCCGCCGCTGATGAAGTCCCACCCCCCTTTAGGGACGTAACGCGTACGGCACTGCCCACGTTGTCTGGATCGTGACGTCACCCGCGCTCCGCTCGTCCATCCGATGTGGATCATCCTTTCATACACGCTGCTTTCCTTTGCACTGGGGTACAGTGCGATGCTTGTGAGTGTTTTATCTGCCTATTAAATAAACCATGTTTTTAGTTATCAACAAAGAGCACTAGATTTCCTTTTTATATATATTTTACATGTTATGACTGCAAGACTGTCTTATGGCTGAGGCTTGACCAGGATCTGCTTACACTGCCCCCTGCTTGTATTCCAAGAGGGAATTGCTGATTTGACCTGACTGATTAACTCAGGGGTCCATCCGTAGAGGTGAGCGGCTTGTGCTACCGATGGTGGAGGTCCATGTCACTACAGTCACTTAATCAACTGTTGCATGTCACAAATATCACTGAAGCAATTGCTGGATTCAAATTGGATCTATTCAAATGGACATTTATTAACTTTCTTTAGGTTTCTTATGCGCTGTACTGCTTTTATTTATATTTTAGTGACAGGACAGTGCATGCATCCCTGATCATTGCCCACTGGCGTGGGGAAAAAAAACAAGCTCCCCTGACCCTGTCCTGGTGCCATAGTCGCACAGGTACTCATTTATGGCCCTCTGCTGCGTGTTCAGCCGCTGCAGCATGGCCAACGTTGGGTTCCACCTGGTGGGCATGTCAAAGATTAGGCGGTTCTTGGGCAGGTTAAACCTTTTGGAGGTCCATCAGCCGAGCACTGGCATTATGTGACCGGCAGAAATGCACACAGACTTTCCTGGCCTGCCTCAGGACATCCTGTAAGCCTGGGTACCTGCCCAAGAACCACTGCACCACCAAGTTAAGGACGTGAGCCAAACAGGGCACATGGGTCATTTGTCCCTGTCGGAGGGCAGAGAGGAGGTTGCTGCCATTGTCGCAAACCACCATTCCTGCCTTAAGTTGGTGTGGTGTCAACCACCTCTGAACCTACCCCTGCAGAGCTGACAGAACCTCTGCCCCAGTGTGGCTCCTGTCCCCCAAGCACACCAGCTCAAGCACCGCATGGCATCTTTTGGCCTGCGTACTTGCGTAGCCCCTTGAACGGCTACGGAGCACCGCTGGTTCTGAGGACAAAGCACAGGAAGAGGCCATGGAGGAAGAAGAGGAGGAGGGGGTGGAGGAGAGAGGTGTGTCACAATCATTAGCATTTTGGAGGCATGGTGGCGGAACAACCTCCAACACTACTGCACCTTGTCCTGCATCCTTCCCAGCTGCCAGCAGAGTCACCCAATGCGCCGTGAAACTTAGGTAACGTCCCTGTCCATGCCTGCTGGACCATGAGTCAGCGGTAATATGCACCTTACCGCTGACTGCCCTGTCCAGCGAGGCATGGACATTGCCTTCCACATGCCGGTAGAGAGCCGGAATCGCCTTCCGTGAGAAAAAGTGGCGTTTGGGTACCTGCCACTGAGGGACAGCACATTCCACAAACTCACGGAAGGGGGCAGAGTCTACCAACTGAAAAGGCAGCAGTTAAAGTGCTAGCAATTTTGCCAAGCTAGCATTCAACCGCTGGGCATGTGGATGGCTGGGAGCAAACTTCTTTCAGCGGTGCAGCAGCTGGGGCAGGGAAATTTGCCTGGTACAATCTGACGTTGGTGTACCAAAAGCAGATTGCCCACAAGTACTTGGCTGTGACACACCTAATTCTACACCTTCATTCCTCTCAGTGCAGGTCTCAGAGAGGACTGAAGGTCTAGTGGGGTTGGAAATCTCAGCTGATGAGGAGCAAGGAGAGGTCCTCTTTGTTCTTTGGTGTGGGTCTTTTAGATACGCTTGCCAACGAACTGCATGGCAGGTCAACATATGTCTGGTCAAGCATGTGGTACCCAAGCTGGAGATGTTTTGGCCACGCGAGATACGCTTGAGACATATGTTGCAAATAGCAGCAGTGCGATCTGATGCACTCGTCTCAAAAAAGCCCACACCAAAGAACTTTTTGAATAACGCACAGAGACTGCAGCGCCCTGCACATGTGGAGCTTTGGGGTGTGATGCAGTCAATGTGCTGCCCTTAGGCTGGCCCCTGGAGGGCATCCTGCCTCGTTGGTGATGTGCCTCCCCCTCCTCCTCTCTCCTATCAGGCACCCACGTTGAGTCAGTGACCTCATCATCCCCTCCCTCCTCATCACTGGAGCAAACCTGGCAGTATGCTGCAGCAGGGGGAGCATGACTGCCAGATTGCTGTCCTTCTTGGGCACCTCCTCTGTCCGTGCTCATGTTACTGCCTTCATCGAGCTCAGTATCATCATCAGAGCCTTCTAAACGCTGGGCATCCTCCTGGAGCATGTAGCCAACACTGTGGTCAAACAGTTGGAGGGACTCCTCAGGAGGACATGGTGGGGCTAGGGAAGGAGTCACTGATGACATTGAGCCAAGGGAAGAGGCCGCTGCTTTGCCAAACAAAGTACCCTGGGCCTGGGTGAGAGAGGATGAGGAGGATGAGGACGGCTTGGTCATCCACTCGACCAAGTCTTCCGCATGTTGCGGCTCGACACGGCCAGCTGCCGAAAAAAAGGCCAAGAGTGTCCCACAGCCACGTGATGATGAGGATGCACCGTCTCCACGACCAGCACTAGACAAAGAGCCTGCTTGCCCTCTCTTATTGGCTTGTGACTGTCTGCCTCTCCTTCTTGGCCTTCCAGACATACTAATGGCCTGTAGCTGCACTAAGCTGGGATATATATATATATATATATGTATGTATGTATGTATGTGTGTGTGTGTGTGTGTGTGTGTGTGTGTGTATGTACTGATACTGCAGCTAGCAAAATCAACTGCCTGCCTGTAGTATGAGAATACCACCAAACTTCTACAGGTAGCTTTAGCTGAACACTGAGGTGGACGCACCCCACTAACTTGTAGGTTTAGCTGAACACTGTGAGGTGGACACACCCCACTAACTTGTAGGTTTAGCTGAACACTGTGAGCAGGATGCACCCCACTAACTTGTAGTTTTAGCTGAACACTGTGAGCAGGATGCACTGCACTAACTGTAAATAGTCTAGCTGCCTGACTGTGGTACTAATAGGATCAAAAGAACACCAGCAATTTTCTTCAGGTAGCTGTATTTACTTTAACAAGACAAGCCTGCCTGTCAGAAAGAAGATAACAGGAACGGATCTAGCTGAACACTGTGAGCAGGACGCACCCCACTAGCTTGTAGGTTTAGCTGAACTCTGTGAGGTGGACGCACCCCACTAACTTGTAGGTTTAGCTGAACACTGTGAGCAGGACGCACCCCACTAACTTGTAGTTTTAGCTGAACACTGTGAGCAGGACGCACTGCACTAACTGTAAATAGTCTAGCTGCCTGACTGTGGTACTAATAGGATCAAAAGAACACCAGCTATTTTCTTCAGGTAGCTTTATATACTGTAACAAGACAAGCCTGCATGTCAGTAAGAAGATAACAGGAATGGATCTATCTGAACACTGTGAGCAGGACGCACTGCACTAACTGTAAATAGTCTAGCTGCCTGACTGTGGTACTAATAGGATCAAAAGAACACCAGTAATTTTCTTCAGGTAGCTGTAAATACTGTAACAAGGGGGGGCGTGGCCTGACACAGCATGGAGTAGGACGTGTGGACACAGAGCTCCGTCCATTACTCCTGTTCTTAATTAATCCTGGACTTTTTGCACTAAAAAACCGGCTGGATTGTGTCCTTGGGACACCTGGAACAGAACCATCTGGTCCCTGCGGAGGAGGAACGCGAGACGACCCGAAAGGAGCGGCGATCTCCCGCTCGGCGGCATAATAAATTTAGACCGCGGCTTCGGCCTACCACCGGAGGTCGCGGCCATCTTGGTCCTCCTCATCTGCGGCCCTACCTGAAGCCTGCTTCACTACACAGGTACCTAGCTGCTGGATAACCCCCTGGGAGAGCTGGACTGCACTCATCCCCCTGATTACTGGCCTATTTAACCATCAGAGGCCCAGGGAGACTGACGTCCATAACCGGCCTAGATTGCGGCCTAGGCCTATATGCTGTGACCGCCGGCCATTTTGGCACACCTACCTCCTCTGCCTGTACTGCAAACACAGTCTGAGGTCCTGTTATTCCCCTCTAAACAGTACCTACTCGGCCCCCTGTATCTCACAGGGCATAGCTCCAATCTGCCAATATCTCTGAGAGAGGAGGGGTAACACCTCACACATTGACACAGCAAGATTAGCTCCTGTCCCCATCTCCCCAGATACCCCAACATCTGGACATCATGTCGCCATCGAAATCTCAGAAAGCCGCCACATCTAAGTTGGATCAATACCGCCAACAGGACAGGGAGGACCAGGCGGAAAATGGCGGCGACGCTGCACATGGCGAGGAGCGCACAGCGGGAGACACAGAAAAGCTGCTGGAAGCAATAACCCTCTGCAGAACATCACTTGCCTCACAGATAGAAGAAGTCAAGGTAGACATATCCTTGATCAGACAAGACTTCCACAAACTCCGGGACCGAGTTAAAGAAACTGAAACCCGCATCAGTGACATGGAGGACACCATTCCCCCAATGAGAACGGAGGTGCACCACATGAAGCAGCAAATCCAACAACTATTCTCCAAGCAAGAAGACCTTGAGAACAGAAGCAGGAGATGTAACCTCCGCCTCATTGGACTGCCAGAGGGGGCTGAAGGTAAGGACCCCACACTTTTCCTGGAGCAATTGCTCATCAAGACTTATGGTAGAGAGGCCTTCTCCCCCATGCTGGCAGTTGAAAGAGCTCACCGCATGCCTGCCAGACCGCCACCACAAGGAGCCCCACCACGTACTTTTATAGCCAAAATGCTCAACTACAGAGATAGAGACGCTGCCCTGCGACTTGCAAGGGAAAGGGGTAACATCCCCCTAGGCAACGTAAAAATAGCGGTGTTCCCTGACTATTCGGCGGAGGTGCAGCGACGCAGACAAAATTTCATGGAAGCCAAGCGCAAGCTTAGAAACCTCAACATGAAATATGCCATGCTGTTTCCAGCGCGTCTCTGAGTGGAACACGACGGCCGTGCTTCCTTTTTTGAAGATCCCGCTGAGCTGATGGCCTGGATGGAACGCAGAAACAACTTGGAAAAGGTGGATTAAGGTGTCTGTGAGTTTGTAATCATACGTTAATCTTCCACACGCACACCCCTGCAATAGATGCAACAGCAACTCAATATCAATCTCCCACACTGAACACTCACCCCCATTTACTTCACCAGTTGTTATCATTGTGAAGATTAGGGATGAGCCGAACACCCCCCTGTTCGGTTCGCACCAGAACATGCGAACAGGAAAAAAATTTGTTCGAACACGCGAACACCGTTAAAGTCTATGGAACACGAACATGAATAATCAAAAGTGCTAATTTTAAAGGCTAATATGCAAGTTATTGTCAATAAAAGTGTTTGGGGACCCGGGTCCTGCCCCAGGGGACATGGATCAATGCAAAAAAAAGTTTTAAAAACGGCCGTTTTTTCAGGAGCAGTGATTTTAATAATGCTTAAAGTCAAACAATAAAAGTGTAATATCCCTTTAAATTTCATACCTGGGGGGTGTCTATAGTATGCCTGTAAAGGGGCGCATGTTTCCCGTGTTTAGAACAGTCTGACAGCAAAATGACATTTTGAAGAAAAAACACATTTAAAACTACCGCGGCTATTGCATTGCCGACAATACACATAGAAGTTCATTGATAAAAACGGCATGGGAATTCCCCACAGGGCAACCCCGAACCAAAATTAAAAAAAAAAATGATGTGGGAGTCCCCCTAAATTCCATACAAGGCCCTTCAGGTCTGATATGGATATTAAGGGGAACCCCAGCCAAAATTTTTTTAAAAAATTGACGTGGGGTTCCCCCTAAATTCCATACCAGACCCTTCAGGTCTGGCATGGATTTTAAGGGGAACCCCTCGCCAAAAAAAAAAAAAATTGGCGTGGGGTCCCCCTAAAAATCCATACCAGACCCTTATCCGAGCACGCAACCTGGCAGGCCGCAGGAAAAGAGGGGGGACGAGAGTGCGGCCCCCCCCCTCCTGAACAGTACCAGGCCACATGCCCTCAACATTGGGAGGGTGCTTTGGGGTAGCCCCCCAAAACACCTTGTCCCCATGTTGATGAAGACAAGGGCCTCATCCCCACAACCCTGGCCGGTGGTTGTGGGGGTCTGCGGGCGGGGGGCTTATCGGAATCTGGAAGCCCCCTTTAACAAGGGGACCCCCAAATCCCGGCCCCCCCCCTGTGTGAAATGGTAAGGGGGTACTTACCCCTACCATTTCACTAAAAAACTGTCAAAAATGTTAAAAATGACAAGAGACAGTTTTTGACAATTCCTTTATTTAAATGCTTCTTCTTTCTTCCTTCATCTTCTTCTTCTTCTGGTTCTTCTGGCTCTTCTGGTTCTTCCTCCGGCGTTCTCGTCCAGCATCTCCTCCGCGTCGTCTTCTATCTTCTTCTCCTCGGGCCGCTCCGCACCCATGGCATGGGGGGGAGGCTCCCGCTCTTCTCTTCATCTTCTTCTCTTCTTCATCTTCTTCTTCTTCTCTTCTTCCTTCTTCTTCTTCATCTCTTCTTCCTTCTTCTCTTCTTCATTTCTTCTCCTGGCCGCTCCGCAGCCATGCTGGCATGGTGGGAGGCTCCCGCTGTGTGACGGCGTCTCTTCGTCTGACGGTTCTTAAATAACGGGGGGCGGGGCCACCCGGTGACCCCGCCCCCCTCTGACGCACGGGACATGACGGGACTTCCCTGTGGCATTCCCCGTGACCTCACGGGGAAGTCCCGTCAAGTCACCGTGCGTCAGAGGGGGGCGGGGTCACCGGATGGCCCCGCCCCCCGTTATTTAAGAACCGTCAGACGAAGAGACGCCGTCACACAGCGGGAGCCTCCCTCCATGCCAGCATGGCTGCGGAGCGGCCCGGAGAAGAAATGAAGAAGAGAAGAAGGAAGAAGAGATGAAGAAGAAGAAGAAGATGAAGAAGAAGATGAAGAAGAGAAGAAGATGAAGAGAAGAGCGGGAGCCTCCCCCCCCATGCCATGGGTGCGGAGCAGCCCGAGGAGAAGAAGATAGAAGACGCCGCGGAGGAGATGCTGGACGAGAACGCCGGAGGAAGAACCAAAAGAGCCAGAAGAACCAGAAGAAGATGAAGGAGAAAGAAGAAGCATTTAAATAAAGGAATTGTCAAAAACTGTCTCTTGTCATTTTTAACATTTTTGACAGTTTTTTAGTGAAATGGTAGGGGTAAGTACCCCCTTACCATTTCACACGGGGGGGCGGGATCTGGGGGTCCCCTTGTTAAAGGGGGCTTCCAGATTCCGATAAGCCCCCCGCCCGCAGACCCCCACAACCACCGGCCAGGGTTGTGGGGATGAGGCCCTTGTCTTCATCAACATGGGGACAAGGTGTTTTGGGGGGCTACCCCAAAGCACCCTCCCAATGTTGAGGGCATGTGGCCTGGTACGGTTCAGGAGGGGGGGGGGGCGCACTCTCGTCCCCCCCTCTTTTCCTGCGGCCTGCCAGGTTGCGTGCTCGGATAAGGGTCTGGTATGGATTTTTAGGGGGACCCCACGCCGTTTTTTTTTTTTTTTGGCGCGGGGTTCCCCTTAAAATCCATACCAGACCTGAAGGGTCTGGTATGGAATTTAGGGGGAACCCCACGTCAATGTTTTTTTTAAATTTTGGCTGGGGTTCCCCTTAATATCCATACCAGACCTGAAGGGCCTTGTATGGAATTTAGGGGGACCCCCACATCATTTTTTTTATTTTTTATTTTGGTTCGGGGTTGCCCTGTGGGGAATTCCCATGCCGTTTTTATCAATGAACTTCTATGTGTATTGTCGGCAATGCAATAGCCGCGAGTAGTTTTAAATGAGTTTTTTCCTTCCAAATGTCATTTTGCTGTCAGACTGTTCTAAACACAGGAAACATGCGCCCCTTTACAGGCATACTATAGACACCCCCCAGGTACGAAATTTAAAGGGATATTACACTTTTATTGTTTGACTTTAAGCATTAATAAAATCACTGTTCCTGAAAAAACGTCCGTTTTTAAAACTTTTTTTTGTATTGATCCATGTCCCCTGGGGCAGGACCCGGGTCCCCAAACACTTTTTATGACAATAACTTGCATATAAGCCTTTAAAATTAGCACTTTTGATTTCTCCCATAGACTTTTAAAGGGTGTTCCGCGGCATTCGAATTTGCCGCGAACACCCCAAATTGTTCGCTGTTCGGCGAACTTGCGAACAGCCAATGTTCGAGTAGAACATGAGTTCGACTCGAACTCGAAGCTCATCCCTAGTGAAGATAACCTAAGGGGTAGAGGGACACAGTGTCTACACAAATATCTACATGTACTCCCCTGTTGTGGGCTTCGATCCAGTTTATATTCTGCGGATCATTGCTGATACACAATGCTGGAACTTTCCTGGGACAACTCCTTAAGTGATCGAACTAAACTCATTACTTTTTACACCTCAAAGGAGCTCTGGACTACTACAGTCCTACAATCCACAAGTAGAGTGCAGCGTACTCTGCCCCCATGCAAGTCTGGAATTGACGGCCTAAGAAGAAACTACCACAACAGCACCAACCTTGATAATGTGCAAACTCCAGATACACACCTGAGTGAAGAGAGGCTAGCCCTCTCTGTGTTTTTTCTTTTATGGAAAGAGAAGTTTAGAGGTGCACAGACAATCATCCTACTTCAAATACTTTACTTTCATTATTTTTTCTCTCAATATGCCGTCAGGGCCGAGACTGCAAAGAAAGTTTTGTTATGGGTGAATGCTAGCATCAGTTGGGGAAGATGCAAAGCAGGGAGGGGAAACTTACAAGTTGAATTTCAATGTATGTGTTTTAATGTTCAAGCGTACAGCACTGGCATACCTTATGTTTCACTGGTGTTCAGGTGCTGTAAGCAGTGAGTTACATCACATGACCAGAAAGAATCTAACCCTTTTTATTTTTTTCCTATTAAGGAAAGAGGGGTGTAGATTGAGACCACAAAAACATATTCTTTTACAATTCCCGTTTCTATATCAATACGTTACCCTTCAATATAGTGTCAAGTCCGGGTCCACAGGGAAAGTATTGTCATGCATACACACCGAGACCAATTGGAGAGAATACGTTTCAGGGAGGGGGGGGGAAACTAAAAAGCTGGATTCAACTACACGTGCTTCGGTTTACATGTGTATGACAATGCTATATCCTACGTTTATCTGGTGTTCATTTGCTACCCATAGCATGTTATATTGCGGATGTATTGGGAGCCTGATACTTTCTGTTTTGTTCCTTCTAAGGAAAGGGAACCTCAGGCTGGGTGCACAGAAGTCCATCCCATTTTATTTATTGCCATCTTATTATTTCTTCTCTTATTATGCTGCCAGATGCAAAAGCATAAAGAAAACTCTGTTACTGATGCAGGCTAGCATTGGCTGGGTGGGGGACACTGCTGGGAGGGGGGAGCGGGGAAGGGAAGCTGAAAAATTGAACTTAATTGTGTGCACTTTAACTGCTACGTCTGCAACACTAACACGTCTTGGATCTATCAGGTGTCTACTGGACAAATGCAATATGTTATATCACCCATCCCTTCTGTTTAACCATTCTACATCGCCCCGCCA
This sequence comes from Lithobates clamitans, assembly GCA_037952925.1. Taxonomy (NCBI): domain Eukaryota; kingdom Metazoa; phylum Chordata; class Amphibia; order Anura; family Ranidae; genus Lithobates; species Lithobates clamitans. The sequence goes on from JBBGZY010001372.1 coordinate 1,855,392, forward strand.
CAATGGGGCTAAAGGCTACATTAGTATACTAATATATAGTCACAAACAACAATGCCCAGACTGTCATTGAAGTTCCTTACATGGAATGTGAGGGGATTGCGTGACAAAATTAAGCGGGCGGCAGCTCTCGCATTTCTTAAAAAGCAAAGAGCGGATGTGGTGACCCTGGTTGAGACCCACATAGAGGGTAGACTTCAGATGACACTCCGTCGCCCGTGGGTGGGTTGGGCATTCCACTCGACCCACACAACACATTCAAGAGGTGTCTCGGTACTTATCGCAAAAACAGTGCACTTTGAATTATGCGAGCTGCACACTGACCCACAAGGTAGATATATATTTATATCCTCTAAATTACACGGGGAACCCTTCTTGATCCTGGCTGTCTATGTCCCTCCCCCATTTTCCACCTCCATACTACTAGAGGGAATTTCCTTTATAGCAAAATACCCAACAGCTCAAACAATATGGATGGGAGATTTTAATAGTACACTTAATGAAGAACTAGACAGACTGAGACCAACTCCACTTGCTACAAACCTTCCCAAGGATACTAAACTCGCCAGGCTTTTCTCACCCTTTCACTTGATAGACACCTGGAGGCATAAACACCCACACACGCGTAAATACTCCTGCTTCTCAGCAACACACAATACTATGTCAAGAATTGACTTTATTTTTATATCCCAAAATCTGTTAGCACGTCTCCTTGAGACAGAATTTGGTCCTAGACTGCTCTCGGATCATGCTCCATACTGGATCACCCTCACCTTCCACATAGATAAACCACCATCTTCATGGCGCCTTAATCCGTTCTGGCTGACACTGTTGCCAGAAGATGACGACTTGTCAGCCGAATGGGAGACCTTCTTCCGAGAAAACACAAACTCTGCCTCTTTCCTGATAGTATGGGAAACTTTTAAAATACACGCCAGGGCCACCCTAATAACTCGCATCAACAGGATCAAAACAAACTCATCAGACATATATGAGAAGGCGGAGACTGAATTCTCACGCACAGAACACACATATCAAACTGACCCATCCCAAGCTAACGCCTCCCACTTAAAACTACAATCCAGGATCATGAACCAACTCCAATACGAAAAAGCAAGACAGAAATTATTTTTTGCCAAACAGAAGTATTTTGAGCAGGGAGAGAGAGCTGGAAAACTCCTGGCGTTTCTAGCTCGAAATGAGGATAAGCCCCCAGTGGTAATTGCACTTCAGGGCCCAGAGGGGCAAAAAATCACAGATCCTCCTGCTGTATCATCTAAGTTTAGGGAGTTCTTTATGGACTTATATAATTCTAGGACCCAAGAGGGACCAGACGATATGACTCCCTTTCTGGAAGGAGTAGCATTCCCTCAACTTACGATTGAACAAAGGGAGCTTCTAGAGGCCCCTCTCACTAAAGAAGAAATAGACACCGCAATTACGAGTTTTGCCAAATCTAAATCCCCTGGCTCAGATGGGTTACCCATAGAATTTTACTCACATTACAATGAAATAATCACCCCCAAATTGCTTACCCTCTACAATGTCATGTTTAAACAATTTACCCTCCCAGCCTCTATGGGTGAAGCCACAATAGTCTTAATACCTAAACCGGGCAAGGACCTGGGTCACCCGGAATCCTACCGCCCTATCTCATTACTACAGGCTGATATCAAGATTCTGGCCAAAATTCTAGCCATGCGACTCAATCAAGTGATACTCAACCTTATACATGCTGACCAGGCAGGTTTTATGCTGGGACGTAACACTTCCTTTAACCTATGGAAACTATTTATAAACCTGCAGGCTACACATGAGAATGTAGGCACAAGAGTGATAGTCACCCTTGATACAGCCAAGGCTTTCGACTCGGTTGAGTGGGGATATCTCTGGTGCTGTCTCGAACGATATGGCTTTGGTCCAAACTTCATTCAATGGGTACAATTACTATACCAGAACCCCACGGCCAGAGTGGTGGCGAATGGATGGCCGCCTCAGAAGTTCGACCTCCACAGAGGCACGAGACAGGGCTGCCCATTGTCCCCACTACTGTATGCTCTGGCTGCGGAACCACTGGCTATTTCTATTCGGACAGACCCAGAGATCATAGGATTAAAAACTGGAACCCTTACAGAAAAAATCAGCATGTACGCTGATGACACATTACTTTATCTGGCGGACCCAGGTCCTTCCCTCCACCGGGCTCTTCAGACAATCGAACGTTTTGGGAAATTCTCTGGCCTCAAAATAAATTGGGGGAAATCCCAAGTTTTACCAATAGACACCTTCCCACTCACGGAATTCCAAGCCACCCTACCATTACAAAGAGTAGACACAATTAAATACTTAGGAATAAATACCTCCAAAAATTCAGCAGACTATATAACACTCAACATTAAACCATTATATTCCCTTATTAAAACTAAAACGCAATCATGGACTAGACTACCCTTAGGAGTATGGGGCCGCATCAACCTTATAAAAATGATACTACTCCCTAAAATATTATATATACTCTGGCATGCCCCAACATACATACCTCTAAAACACTTTAAAATAATGGAGTCCCTTCTCAAACCCTTTGTGTAGGGGAAAAATAGACACAAGATTGCATGGCAAACCCTCAAAAACCCAACAGACATGGGAGGTACAGCACTCCCAGACCTTAATCACTACTATATTGCGTCCCAACTCTCCCAACTTTACCATATAGATAAGGTGGTCAGTGAAAGATTCCGGATGCTACTTTGCCCACAATGGGCCCAAGGAACCTCAGATTCCATATATGCTATCACCATGGGCACTAGGACCAATGAAGGTAACACACACAGAACATCCCTGATGTACCAGTACAGACGCATCTGGGAACTCGCAAACAACAAACTCAATATACCCAGACATAACGACTTCACTCCCTTATGGTGTAACAGAGACTTACCAGAGCTCCACAGCATCCATGACCCGGGACCTTGGATGGAGAGGGGTATACTCTACTTACACCATGTCTGGTCAAACGGAACCCTTAAAAGTTTTGACACCCTTAAAGAGGAATTCCATCTGACCAGCAATATGGTATTCAGATTCCTCCAATTGAGACACGCAATGCAGGCACAATTTCCACAACTCCCATTACAGTCAGCTCCCAATCCTCTAATAGCAATCATAAAAGATACAGACCCAAAAAAATTAATCTCCTGTTTCTACAACATGCTCACTATCCCAATAGCCACAAAAATAGCATACGGTCTCAAATCCCGCTGGGAAAGGGATCTGGGTAACCTAGAAGATGAGGAATGGGAAGAAGCATTGGACACGTGTAAAGAAGTATCTCCCAAACTGTCAGACAGGTTGACACACTTATATATAATACACCGTACATACCTAACCCCGCATAGGGTAGCCAGATACAAACACAACTACTCAACTTTGTGTCCAATGTTTAAGTCCTCAGAGTGTTCATTCTACCATCTCCTCTGGTCATGCCCACAGATACAGGGCCTATGGAAACAGATAGTGACCTTCCTTCATGACAACATGGGCTCACCTGTGACACTGGACCCCAAACAATGCCTGTTAGGTGTATTCCCGAACCCACTGGAAAAATACACCAAGGTATTTCTACAGGAGACCCTCTTCTCATGTAGAAAGATAATAGCTAGGAAGTGGATGCGTCCCTTACCACCCGAGACTAAAGAATGGAAAGCAGAGGTAAATGGGACACTCCCGTATAAACGGGTGATATATATCAATAGAGGGTGCCCAGACAAATACAATAGAATATGGGATCGATGGCTACAGGACTCGGAAACTTGCTCATGATCACTGTAAATTTCTTTTACACCAGAAAAATACCTCTCCTCAATGAAAGTATTATAATCATATCCTACATTAAATGATAATATTAATAGAGAATGTCAGAAGAAATGCACAACAGACCACTCATGTATGTAACCATCTTTATTTTACGTACAATTACCTTGCAATGTATACATGTATAAGTATGTGCAAATAATATGACTTGTATGCAATCTGATTCACAATAAAAAACTTTGTTGGGATAAAAAAAAATACTGTAACAAGACAAGCCTGCCTGTCAGTAGGAAGATAACAGGAACAGATCTAGCTAAACTGAATACAGTGTATATATATATATATATATATATATATATATATATATATATATATATATATATATATATATATATATATATATATATATGCAACACCTGGGATGCATATATATACACAATACACTGTAAGTGCAGCTAACTGACTGACTGTCCTGCCTAATCTAGCTAACTCAAATGAAATGACACTGTCTCTCTCTCTCTCTATCTCTCAGCACACCGGAACACACTGCACAGGGCCGCCGTGCAGGCGGCCTTATATAGCGTGGGGCATGTACTAAATCCCCTGAGCCATAATTCACCAAAGCCTCCTTGGCTTTGGCCAATTACGGCTCTCTGTTCAGGCGGCGCTGTGATTGGCCAAGCATGCGGGTCATGGTGCATGCTTGGCCAATCATGAGCCAGCAATGCACTGCGATGCTGCAGTGAATTATGGGCCGTGGCGCACCACACGAATTTGGCGCGAACGGCCCATATCGTTCACAATTCGGCAAACGACCGAACAGCCGATGTTCTAGTCGAACATGGGTTCGACTTGAACACGAAGCTCATCCCTAATCATCAGCTGAAAGAGACAAACATTTTAATAGTTGAATGGTTTTAATAGCTGAAAGTATGTATAAGTTACGCAGAGCCAAAAAACGTACGGAATAAAATTAATAGAATTAAAAATAAATAAAATCGAATAACAATAGTGGGACTGCTAAAGCAGTCCCACTAATTAAAAATAAATAAAATCGAATAACAATAGTGGGACTGCTAAAGCATTCCCACTAATAAATAAAATCGAATAACAATAGTGGGACTGCTAAAGCATTCCCACTAATAAATAAAATCGAATAACAATAATGGGACTGCTAAAGCATTCCCACTAAACATGCATTTCCTGGGGAAAATGCGTGGGAATGCTGAATAGCTGAATTGCTAAAATGGCCCCCATCAAAACTGACCCCATCAGAATTGCCCCTTTAAAACTGCCCCATCAGAATTGCCCCATCAAAACTGCCCCATCATATTACCACCATCAGAATTGCCCCATCAAAATGGCCCCATCATTTTGCCACCATCAAAACTGCCCTATCAGAATTGTCCCATCAAAACTGCCCCATCATATTGCCACCATCAAAACTGCCCCATCAAAACTGCCCCCATCATATTGCCATCAAAACTGCCCCAATAAGAATTGCCCTATCAAAATTGTCCCCATCAAAACTGCCCCACCATATTGCCACCATCAAAACTGCCCCATCAGAATTGCCCCATCAAAACTGCCCAATCATATTGCCAACATCAAAACTGCCCCCATCATATTGCCATCAAAACTGCCCCATCAAAATTGACCCCATCAAAACTGCCCCATCAGAATTGCCCCATCAAAACTGCCCCATCATATTGCCACCATCAAAACTGCCCCATCATATTGCCCCCATCAAAACTGCCCCCATCAAAACTGCCCCATCAGTATTGCCCCATCAAAACTGCCCCATCATATTCCTCTATTATAAATCAGTACATGGTCTGTCTGTCCCCTCCCCTGGGCTCTGTAATCAGAGCTGAGATGCTCCAGCCACCTCCCCCTGTGTATAACAGAAGCTTTGGTAACCATGGCAACAAAAGCAACACCGTACACTCTGTGTAATGGCTAAAATTTCCTGAAATGACCACTAAACAAACAGCTTTTTCACAAAAACTGTAAAAGACATCAAACTGAAAAGATATAGCCAGATAGCTGAATATTTTGTAAACATTTTAAAGTTTGTTTAGCATCTGTAGGTGAAATTATGAAGGAGCTAAAACTTTTGGGAGCGGAAGAAGATTTTAAGGATCTGAAGCATGCTCCCATTGACTTCAATGTTAAAAAAGTGTTAAAAAGCTTAATGTTTTAAAAAGTATAAATAGTAGAAAAAAAGTTGAAAAAGTCCCATCATCAGCTGAAAGAGACGAACATTTTAATAGTTGAATGGTTCTAATAGCTGAAAGTATGCAAAAGTTACACAGAGCCAAAAAAAGTATGGAATAATAAATAACATTAAAAATAAATAAAATCGAATAACAATAGTCGGACTGCTAAAGCATTCCCACGAATAAATAAAATCGAATAACAATAGTGGGACTGCTAAAGCAGTCCCACTAATAAAATCAAATAACAATAATGGGACTGCTAAAGCATTCCCACTAAAAATGCATTTCCTGGGGAAAATGCGTGGGAATGCTGAATAGCTGAATTGCTAAAACGGCCCCCATCAAAACTGCCCCCATCAGAATTGCCCCATCAAAATTGTCCCCATCAAAACTGCCCCATCAAAACTGCCCCATCAGAATTGCCCCATCAAAACTGCCCCATCAGAATTGCCCCATCATATTGCCACCATCAGAATTGCCCCATCAAAACTGCCCCATCATATTGCCACCATCAAAACTGCCCCATCAAAACTGCCCCCATCATATTGCCATCAAAACTGCCCCATAAGAATTGCCCTATCAAAATTGTCCCCATCAAAACTGCCCCATCATTTTGCCACCATCAAAACTGCCCCATCATAATTGCCCCATTAAAACTGCCCCATCATATTGCCACCATCAAAACTGCCCCATCATATTGCCACCATCAAAACTGCCCCATCAGAATTGCTCCATCAAAACTGCCCCATCAAAACTGCCCCATCATACTGCCACCATCAGAATTGTCCCATCAAAACTGCACAATCATATTGCCACCATCAAAACTGCCCCATCATAATTGCCCCATCATATTGCCACCATCAAAACTGCCCCATCAGAATTGCCCCATCAAAACTGCCCCATCATATTGCCACCATCAAAACTGCCCCATCAGAATTGCCCCATCAAAACTGCCCCATCATATTGCCTCCATCAAAACTGCCCCATCAGAATTGCCCCATCAAAACTGCCCCATCAGAATTGCCCTATCAAACCTGCCCCATCATATTGCCACCATCAAAACTGCCGCATCAGAATTGTCCCATCAAAACTGCCCTATCATATTGCCACCATCAAAACTGCCCATCAGAATTGCCCCATCAAAACTGCCCCATCATATTCCTCTATTATAAATCAGTACATGGTGTGTCTGTCCCCTCCCCCGGGCTCTGTAATCAGAGCTGAGATGCTCCAGCCACCTCCCCTGTGTATAACAGAAGCTTTGGTAACCATGGCAACAAAAGCAGCCCAGTACACTCTGTTTTTATAGCTAAAATTTCCTGAAATGACCTCTAAACAAACAGCTTTTTCACAAAAACTGTAAAAGATATCAAGCTGAAAAGATATAGCCAGATAGCTGAATGTTTTGTAAACATTTTAAAGTTTGTTTGGCGTCTGTAGGTGAAAGTATGAAGGAGCTAAAACTTTTGGGAGCGGAAGAAGATTTTAAGGATCTGAAGCATGCTCCCATTGACTTCAATGTTAAAAAAAGTGTTAAAAAGCTTATTATTTTAAAAAGTATAAATAGTAGAAAAAAAGTTGAAAAAGTCCCATCATCAGCTGAACATTTTAATAATTGAATGGTTTTAATAGCTGAAAATATGCAGAAGTAACGCAGAGCCAAAAAACCTATGGAAATAAATTAATCAGTTGCCGACCGCTGCACGACGATGTACGTCGGCAGAATGGCACGGGCAGGCAAAAGGACTTACAGGTACGTCCTTGCCTGCCCGCGGGTGGGGGTTCCGATCCCCCCGGTTCCTGCGATCGGAGGTGAGGGAGAGGCCATCCATTCGTTGCCCCCCCTCGCGATCACTCCCAGCCAATGGGATCATTTCCCTGCCTCTGTATTGTACACAGAGGCAGAGGAAATGATATCATTTCTTTCTCCTCGGCTTGGCATTTTCCGTTCCGGCTCCGAGGAGAGAAGACTGTAATGTGAGTGCACAACACACACATACAGTAGAACGTGCCAAGCATACATTACACCCCTGATCCCCCCGATCACCCCCCAATCACCCCTCCACCCTGTCACACTGACACCAAGCTGTTTTTTTTCTGATTACTGCATTGGTGTCAGTTTGTGACAGTTAGTGTTGTAGGGCAGTTAGTGTTAGCCCCATTAGGTCTAAGATACCCCCCTAACCCCCAATAAAGTTTTAACCCCTTGATCACCCCCCATCACCAGTGTCGCTAAGCGATCATTTTTCACTGTATTAGTGTCACTGGTGACGCTAGTTAGGGAGGTAAATATTTAGGTTTGCCGTCAGCATTTTATAGTGACAGGGACCCCCATATACTATCTACTAAATGTTTTAACCCCTTGATTGCCCCCTAGTTAACCCTTTCACCACTGATCACCGTATAACTGTTACGGGTGACGCTGGTTAGTTTGTTTATTTTTTATAGTGTCAGGGAACCCGCCGTTTATTACCGAATAAAGGTTTAGCCCCCTGATTGCCCGGCAGTGATATGCGTCGCCCCAGGCAGAGTCAGGTTAGCGACAGTACCGCTAACACCCATGTACACAGCATACACCTCCCTTAGTGGTATAGTATCTGAACGGATCAATATCTGATCCGATCAGATCTATACTGGCATTCCCAGCAGTTTAGGGTTCCCAAAAACACAGTGCTAGCGGGATCAGCCCAGATACCTGCTAGAACCTGCGTTTTGCCCCTCTGTCAAGCCCAGCCCATCCAAGTGCAGTATCCATTGATCACTGTCACTTACAAAACACTAAACGCATAACTGCAGCATTCGCAGAGTCAGGCCTGATCCCTGCAATCGCTAACAGTTTTTTTAGTAGTGTTTTGGTGAACTGGCAAGCACCAGCCCCAGGCAGCGTCAGGTTAGTGCCAGTACCGCTGACACCCACGCACGCACCGTACACCTCCATTAGTGGTATAGTATCTGATCGGATCAATATCTGATCTGATCAGACCTATACTAGCATCGCCAGCAGTTTAGGGTTCCCAAAAATGCAGTGTTAGGGGGATCAGCCCAGATACCTGCTAGCACCTGCGTTTTGCCCCTCCGCCCGGCCCAGCCCAGCCCACCCAAGTGCAGTATCGATCGATCACTGTCACTTACAGAACACTAAACGCATAACTGCAGGGTTCGCAGAGTCAGGCCTGATCCCTGCGATCGCTAACAGTTTTTTGGTAGCATTTTGGTGAACTGGCAAGCACCAGCGGCCAAGTACACCCCAGTCGTAGTCAAACCAGCACTGCAGTAACACTTGGTGACGTGGCAAGTCCCATAAGTGCAGTTCAAGCTGGTGAGGTGGCAAGTACAAGTAGTGTCCCGCTGCCACCAAGAAGACAAACACAGGCCCATTGTGCCCATAATGCCCTTCCTGCTGCATTCGCCAATCCTAATTGGGAACCCACCACTTCTGCAGCGCCCGTTCTTCCCCCATTCACATCCACAACCAAATGCAGTCGGCTGCATGAGAGGCATTTTCTTTATGTCCTCCCGTGTACCCCTACCCAACAAACCCCCCCAAAAAAGATGTTGTGTCTGCAGCAAGTGCGGATATAGGTGTGACACCCGCTATTATTGTCCCTCCTGTACTGACAATCCTGGTCTTTGCATTGGTGAATGTTTTGAACGATACCATACACTACACTAGTTGAGTATTAGCGTAGGGTACAGCATTGCACAGACTAGGCACACTTTCACAGGGTCTCCCAAGATGCCATCGCATTTTGAGAGACCCGAAACTGGAACCAGTTACAGTTATAAAAGTTAGTTACAAAAAAAAGTGTAAAAAAAAAATATATATATAAAATTAAAAAAAATAGTTGTTTTATTGTTCTCTCTCTCTCTATTCTCTCTCTATTGTTCTGCTCTTTTTTTACTGTATTCTATTCTGCAATGTTTTATTGTTATTAGGTTTTATCATGTTTGCTTTTCAGGTATGCAATGTTTTATACTTTACCGTTTACTGTGTTTTATTGTTAACCATTTTTTTGTCTTCAGGTATGCCATTCACGACTTTGAGTGGTTATACCAGAATGATGCCTGCAGGTTTCAGGTATCATCTTGGTATCATTATTTTTAGCCAGCGGTCGGCTTTCATGTAAAAGCAATTCTAGTGGCTAATTAGCCTCTAGACTGCTTTTACAAGCAGTGGGAGGGAATGCCCCCCCCCCCCACCATCTTCCGTGTTTTTCTCTGGCTCTCCTGTCTCAACAGGGAACCTGAGAATGCAGCCGGTGATTCAGCCAGCTGACCATAGAGCTGATCAGAGTGGCTCCAAACATCTCTATGGCCTAAGAAACCAGAAGCTACGAGCATTTCATGACTTAGATTTTGCTGAATGTAAACAGCGCCATTGGGAAATTGGGAAAGCATTTTATCACACCGATCTTGGTGTGGTCAGATGCTTTGAGGGCAGAGGAGAGATCTAAGGTCTAATAGACCCCATTTTGTTCTAAAAAGAGTACCTGTCACTACCTATTGCTATCATAGGTGATATTTACATTCCCTAAGATAACAATAAAAATGATTAAAAAAATTAAAGGAACAGTTTAAAAATAAGATAAAAAAGCAAAAAAATAATAAAGAAAAAAAAAAAGCACCCCTGTCCCCCCCTGCTCTCGCGCTAAGGCGAACGCAAGCGTTGGTTTGGCGTCAAATGTAAACAGCAATTGCACCATGCATGTGAGGTATCACCGCGAACGACAGATCGAGGGCAGTAATTTTAGCAGTAGACCTCCTCTGTAAATCTAAAGTGGTAACCTGTAAAGACTTTTAAAGGCTTTTAAAAAGGTATTTATTTTGTTACCACTGCACATTTGTGAGCAATTTTAAAGCATGTTATGTTTGGTATTCATGTACTCGGCCTAAGATCATTTTTATTTCATCAAACATTTGGGCAATATAGTGTGTTTTAGTGCATTAAAATGTAAAAAAGTGTGTTTTTTCCCCAAAAAATGCGTTTGAAAAATTGCTGCGCAAATACTGTGTGAAAAAAAAATGAAACACCCACCATTTTAATCTTTAGGGCATTTGCTTTAAAAAAAATATAATGTTTGGGGTTCAAAGAAATTTTCTTGCAAAAAAAAATATTTTTTTCATGTAAACAAAAAGTGTCAGAAAGGGCTTTGTCTTCAAGTGGTTAGAAGAGTGGGTGATGTGTGACATAAGCTTCTAAATGTTGTGCATAAAATGCCAGGACAGTTCAAACCCCCCCCAAATGATCCCATTTTGGAAAGTAGACTCCCCAAGCTATTTGCTGAGAGGCATGTCGAGTTCATGGAATATTTTATATTGTGACACAAGTTGCGGGAAAGAGACAATTTTTTTTTTTTTTGCACAAAGTTGTCACTAAATGATATATTGCTTAAACATGCCATGAGAATATGTGAAATTACACCCCAAAATACATTCTGTAGCTTCTCCTGAGTACTAGGATACCACATGTGTGAGACTTTTTGGGAGCCTAGCCGCGTACAGGACCCCAAAAACCAAGCCCCGCCTTCAGGCTTTCTAAGGGTGTAAATTTTTGATTTCACTCTTCACTGCCTATCTCAGTTTCGGAGGCAATGGAATGCCCAGGTGGCACAAACCCCCCCCCCATGACCCTATTTTGGAAAGTAGACACCCCAAGATATTTGCTGAGAGGTATAGTGAGTATTTTGCAAACCTCACTTTTTGTCACAAAGTTTTGAAAATTGAAAAAAGAAAAAAAATGTTTTTTCTTGTCTTTCTTCATTTTCAAAAACAAATGAGAGCTGCAAAATACTCACCATGCCTCTCAGCAAATAGCTTGGGGTGTCTACTTTCCAAAATGGGGTCATTTGTGGGGGTTTGTGCCACCTGGGCATCCCATGGCCTCCGAAACTTTGATAGGCAGTGAAGAGTGAAAGAAAAAATTTACACCCTTAGAAATCCTGAAGGCAGAGATTGGTTTTCGGGGCCCCGTACGCGGCTTGGCTCCCAAAAAGTCCCACACATGTGGTATCCCCATACTTATGAGAAGAAGCTAAATGTATTTTGGGGTGCAATTCCACATATGCCCATGGCTTGTGTGAACAATATATCATTTAGTGACAACTTTGTGCAAAAAAAAAAATGTGTCACATTCCCGCAACTTGTGTCAAAATATAAAATATTCAATGGACTCAACATGCCTCTCAGCAGATAGCTTGGGGTGTCTACTTTCCAAAATGGGGTCATTTGGGGGGGTTGTGCTATCTGGACATTTTATGGCCTTCAAAACTGTGATAGGTAGTGAGGAGTGAAATCAAAAATTTACGCCCTTAGAAATCCTGAAGGCGGTGATTGGTTTTCGGGGCCCCGTACGCAGCTAGGCTCCCAAAAAGTCCCACACATGTGGTATCCGTGTACTCAGGAGAAGCATCTGAATGTATTTTGGGGTGCAATTCTACATATGCCCATGGCCTGTGTGAGCAATATATCATTTAGTGACAACTTTTTGTATTTTTTTTGTCATTATTCAATCACTTGGGACAAAAAAATTAATATTCAATGGGCTCAACATGCCTCTCAGCAATTTCCTTGGGGTGTCTACTTTCCAAAATGGGGTCATTTGGGGGGGGTTGTACTGCCCTGCCATTTTAGCATCTCAAGAAATGACATAGGCAGTCATAAACTAAAAGCTGTGTAAATTCCAGAAAATGTACCCTAGCTTGTAGACCAATAAATATACACTTATTGACATTATTTTTACCAAAGACATGTGGCCAAATACATTTTGGCCTAAATGTATGACTAAAATTGAGTTTATTGGATTTTTTTATAACAAAAAGTAGAAAATATCATTTTTTTCAAAATTTTTGGTCTTTTTCCGTTTATAGCGCAAAAAATAAAAACATCAGAGGTGATCAAATACCATCAAAAGAAAGCTCTATTTGTGGGAAGAAAAGGACGCAAATTTTGTTTGGGTACAGCATTGCATGACCGCGCAATTAGCAGTTAAAGCTGCGCAGTGCCAAATTGTAAAAAGTGCTCTGGTCAGGAAGGGGGTAAATCCTTCCGGGGCTGAAGTTTAAATAATAAAAATAAATAAAATCGAATAACAATAGTGGGACTGCGCAGTCCCACTAATAATAATAAATAAAAAAAGAATAACAATAGTGGGACTGTTGAAGCATTCCCACTAATTAAAAATAAATAAAAAAAGAATAACAATAGTGGGACAGCTGAAGCATTCCCACTAATGATATATATGTGAGATAACGGTAAGTGGTCTTGCTATGCAAGAACACTTAATTAGTGCAGCATCATTAGTACAAATTTTCAAAAAAAGTCCAAAAGAACGGTAATAATAAAATCTTCTCCACACCATAAGATCAAATCCTCCACCATGATGTTCAAAGGAAATCCCAAAGTACAATGGTGTCACTTTTAGTCAATGAAGTTTCCACAACATGAGTGAGACTTCTGTGACCATCAAAGTGAATCTCCACAACTGAATCCAAGACTTAGCAGAAGGTTGGAGGTGAAAGCCTAGAGGTCAGTGTGAGTGTGTATGGTCCAATCCCCATACAGGAATAATGAATGGATCACAGCACCTCATCCACTTCTCATGTCACATTTAGTAATTGGGGTGCACAAAAAGAGAGATCCTCCAAAAGTGTAGATGATCGATTGTGTTTTATAAAGTAATCTCATATTAATGATTCCAATAAAGAGAAATGAGTTCCATTCATGTAGAGAATAGTTACATTCATTCCTGGGGGAGAAATTCATTTTCTTCTGGTAACATTCTTCTCTTCTTCTACAGATTGGATGATAATCACCTGACAGACAGTTCCTGCCCCCACTTGGCATCTGGAATAAGAAATAACCAGACACTGAGGACACTGGGCCTGTCTGAGAACAATCTGGAGGGTCCTTATTTCAGGGATCTGATGGAAGCTCTGACAACAAGCCGGATAGAGAAATTACAGTAAGTATAACAGGACTGACTGAGATAATAATATTCTGGGACAGTTTTATATCTAAACCACATAAATAATATAGAAATATGAGAATGTCATCAAATTCCATCTTTAGACTCCATAAGGCTCCATGCACACTGGGCTTAAAAATGCCAGTTCCCTTGGCAGAAAAAAACTTTCATATAGAGAGTTTATTGTACAAAGTTTAGATGAGTTTAGGAGAGTTTTGTGTTTTTTTTTTCTGCCAGAAAGCTCCAATCAGAAACACGAACCAGAAGGTTTTTTCCTGCCTCTAAAGGTTGAGCTCAAAATATGTCTGTAATCGTCCCTATGTGTATGGAGACATAGGAGAACATGGAGCTGCTTCTACAGACAGAACACAAAACTCCTGTAGTAGCAGCAATGTATTAAACCAGTTTGCAAGCCAGGCCTTCTAATCCAACATGATCGTTAGTATGGTGCTTTTGACAGCCGATTCCGATTTTTCGTCCAACAAAAGCTGGATGTGCGGACTATAAAATTTGTATCGTACATGAACTCCGCATCTGATTTTTGTTTAATCAGTACAGTTTTCACCCAAAATAAATTGTGAGAGTAAGACTATGCATGCTAAGAAATGAAAGAATACATACAAAACTATTCAACACATTACATCAATTCTGAAGTTGTATTCTGTGGGATGAGAATTTTTGTATAGTGAGTAACCTCTTCACTTTCGATATGAGACTAGCATGCCACAAAAAACAGATGAACGATCGTCAGAAAATCTGATCGTGTGTATGAAGCTTAAGACTGGGATGCCCTTAAAGTTTATGTGCTTGTAAAGGCAGGCATACCAATACTTTTGGTAATATAGTGTATGTCTAAACTACATAAATCAAATAATAAAAATGGAGATATATTTCATCTTCTGGTTGTCTCTATATATCACCAATATCAGACAGTTCTCTAAAGCTGGATATAAAAATGTAAAAAATAAGATATCTGCACTAAAAAACATGAACAACTTTGTGCAAATCTAATGAATGAAAACCAGCTGCCAGCAGTAAGTCTGATATAGAAGTACAAATAGTATAATATAATTCTATGTATAGAGCCCTACACTTAGTGATAAAATGTGTGATGAGACAAATGAGAAATCTGCAACCTACAATGTGTCCGAATACCAACATATAGATGTGATATCACATGTTACATAGTTACATAGTTAGTCAGGTTGAAAAAAGACACAAGTCCATCCAGTCCAACCATAAAAAACAAACGAAAAAAAAAACAAAAAAAAAACGTACAATCCAATATTCCCAATACTATACCCTCAGTTGATCCAGAGGAAGGCAAAAAACCCCAGCAGAGCATGCTCCAATTTGCTACAGCAGGGGAAAAAATTCCTTCCTGATCCCAGAGAGGCAATCGGATTTTCCCTGGATCAACTTTACCTATAAATGTCAGTACCCAGTTATATTATGTACATTTAGGAAAGTATCCAGGCCATTCTTAAAGCAATCTACTGAGCTGGCCAGAACCACCTCTGGAGGGAGTCTATTCCACATTTTCACAGCTCTTACTGTGAAGAAACCTTTCCGTATTTGGAGATGAAATCTCTTTTCCTCCAGTCGTAAAGAGTGCCCCCTTGTCCTCTGTGTTGACCGTAAAGTGAATAACTCAACACCAAGTTCACTATATGGACCCCTTACATATTTAAACATGTTGATCATATCCCCCCTTATTCTCCTCTTCTCAAGAGTGAACAAATTCAGTTCCTCTAATCTTTCCTCATAGCTGAGCTCCTCCATGCCTCTTATCAGTTTGGTTGCCCTTCTCTGCACTTTCTCCAGTTCCCCGATATCCTTTTTGAGAACTGGTGTCCAAAACTGAACTGCTTATTCCAGATGAGGTCTTACTAATGATTTGAACAGGGGCAAAATGATATCTCTCTCTCTGGAGTCCATACCTCTCTTAATACAAGAAAGAACTTTGCTCGCTTTGGAAACCGCAGCTTGGCATTGCATGCTATTATTGAGCTTATGATCTATCAAAACCCCCAGATCCTTCTCCACTATGGATTCCCCCAGTTGCACTCCCCCTAGTATGTATGATGCATGCATATTCTTAGCCCCCAAGTGCATAACTTTACATTTCTCAACATTAAACCTCATCTGCCACATAGTCACATAGTAGATGTGATAACTCCACCAATAGTGATCAATAATAAAAATTCACAGCTACTTCAATCTGTATAACATATAATGTGCAAAAATACAATATCACCCGAGGTATCCAGACAATGGCCGCAATCACATTACATAGAAAAGAAAAAGCCTCCATGTCACTGCCTGGACTCCATCATACATGGCTGCAGTCCGGAGCGGTGTGTGCTCTGAGTTCTGTGTATACTCTTGTATATGATGGAAGTGTGCAATCTGTGATTCTATATATATTTAAGGATTATGCACTATGGAGGCTTTTTCTTTTCTATGTAATGTGATTGTGGCCATTGTCTGGATACCTCAGGTGATATTGGAGATACTACCTGGAGGTCTGACATTTCGTGGCACAGTCTGTTCTCATCGGAAGCCGGCTTGAGCGGAGTGACGCTGCTGGAAGGATATAAACAAGCGTGTCTGGGCCTTGCTTGTGGGGACAAACCTTTAGGTAAGTGACATGTTTGCTCAACGGTGTGGTGGAGGTTGATTGCATTTGCTGCAAAGAGGTGGAAGATATTTAGCATTGATTTAATCTATCTGGATGAATCTCTGGTATTTCTGTTAGACCCCTTTCACACTGAGGCAGTTTTCAGGCATTTTAGCACTAGAAATAGCGCCTAAAAACTGCCTCTCATTTATTTGCATGAGTGCTTTCACACTGGGGCGGTGATCTTGTGGGACATTAGAAAAAGTCCTGCAAGGAGCATCTTTGAGGTGGGTTATGAGCACCATAAATAGCGATCCCAAAACGCCCCTACCCATTAAAATGAATGGGCAGCACTTCCAAAGTGCTTTGAAAGCGCCGCAAAACTGGTCTTTTTAAATTTTTTTTAAGGTCCCGGCACCACTTAAGCACCGCAAAAACTACCGGTGCTTTAGCGGCTCTGCAGTGTGAAAGGGGTCTTACTGCACAAGTCACTATATGGTGATTGGAGATGAAAGTAGTGGTGAATGGGTTGTAGGAAATCCGCTTTTACACATTTATGAACTTTCTCTTGATGTTTGTAATTTTATAAGATAACTTTGTTGCGCTTCATGTTTATTTATTTGTTGCACATCATATGTTTATATAGATTGAAGTAGCTGTGAATAGGTTACAGGTGATCTGCCCTTCCTCACATGTATGAAAGTGTATTTTTGTAGTGAATGGAATTGTTATATCTGATCAATATTGATGGAATTATCACATCTAGTATAATATGGAAGACTGCAGCAATAGTATATAACATTCACACAATATAAATGTGACAATATAACAATAAAAGTGAGGAGGGGGCGTGGCTTGGCTGGATCCCGGAATGGCCGCTTGATCACAGAGCTCCTGCCACCCGAGGACCATAATCATCTTTTCACAGGGAATCGCTGTCTCTTTCTATGATGGGGAAGTCTAATAGGAGTGTCTCTGCCTCCCAAACACCGAAAGACTCGGTCACTCAACTCAGCCGGAATATCCCGGAGATATTCTGTACACTCCGGTCAAGCAACCACGAGGCTTCACAGACACCACAGGCCTCAGGCCCTACCTCCCCTAGTCACAGCTCAGACTTCCAGCTCGAGGACGGAGACACTCGGTCTCATCGCTTCAGCCCTGCAGTGAACCTATCGGACTTACAGCATGTAGCATCCGATATCACTACCAACATCACAGGCACCTTGAAAGTGGCAATTTTAGACCTGAAGATGGATATTCAGGCAGTGGCGGCCTGCATATCAGATTTGGAGCAAACTACACAGCTCCATACAGCTGCTATCAGGCAAGTGCAACATATCTATGATGCCCAACTCTCATATCTTTATGATCTCCATCGTCAGGTCGAGGACCTTGATAATAGGGGCCGGAGACATAACATTCGGGTGAGGGGGTCCCCGAGGGCATGGAAGCAGGCTCACTACCCCAAGCTATATGCGCCATATTTAATGACCTCTTAGACCGGCCACCAGATTCCCCAATCGAGATGGAACGGTTACACCGTGCCCTCAGACCACCTCCCAGGAATAATGAACCCCCAAGAGATGTCATATGCTGCATAGTAAATTTTCCTCTCAAGGAAGATATTTTAAGAAAAGCCAGAGAAAGAGGCAGTGTACAGCATAATGGAGTAGAGATTAAGCTTTTTCAGGACTTGTCACCAACTACACTGCAGAACAGACATGCTTTGCACCCCCTGCTGGACCAACTCAGGGCGAGGAACATTCAATATCGTTGGAAATTCCCGTTCTGCATGTCCGCAACCGTCAGAGGTCGCACAGCGCTCCTAAGATCTCCTGACGACTTACCTGCCTTCTGTGAGCAGCTCGATCTACCCATGACGGAGCTTCCGGACTGGTGCTCGTTTCACTTCCCATCTGAGCCATGGCGATTGCTATCACACAACCCCTCACCGAAAGCGCAAAGACACCGCTCCAGACGCCGAAGATCGGGTCCCCACTCGCCCGGAGCTCATACCTCACGTCGCGACATGGATCACCCAGCACTGGGACAGCCTGTAACCCCTTGCAGGATCCATCAGGAGGCCTGAAGAGTGCTCATTTCTGGACTTCCTAACCCAATCTGTATAGGACCGTTCACCCATGAAGTTTTTGTTCAATTTTTCACGCCCATCTTGTTTGCTTTTTCCATCATTTATGTTCCAGCCCACCCTGCAACAGGCTTCTATCCACCCCGCCTAAGATATCCACTCTGTTGGTCTTTCCGAATGTACCGAATGCTGGAACTTTCCCTAGACTACCTGGAGTCGCAGGAATGGCTTAACACTCCTAATATACCGCGGAACTTGTACCAACATTCTCTGTTACTAACCACGTACTGGGAACATCAAAACCAATAGCTCCAGCAACAACCATGTCATTCTCCCCCGAGAGATGAACTTCTACACCTCGTCCAGATGATCGGAAGATGACTTATCACAACCGTAACTGGCCGATGCCTCCCATTCCTGAGACCCCATCCGCTCCCCCCCTTCTCCCCCTTCCCTGCCCTTCCTCCCCTTCCCCTTCCCCTTCCCCGCCCTTTCTTCCCCTTCCCTTCTCTTCCCCCTCATTCCCTCCCTCCCCTCCCCCCTTCTCTCCCACCTCCTTTTTACCTTCTCATTCCCCCTTTCCTTTCCCCTCTTTCCCTTCCTTATTCAAGCTCCTTGCCCCCCCCTCTCCCACTTGGTAGATGCTTATAAGATATAGTTATATTTGATTTATGTGCTCTCCTTTATGTTCCCCGGAAGTCACCAAGGCTGCGAAGGGTAGATCCATGTACCCCCATCCACAATCGTGGTGGCTCTTTCTGAGCAATTTACAGCAACTAACGCAGTGGCTCTGTCACCAGTAAGGTACACCTCCTTGAGCTACATTCGATGCCCTTTCTAATTACCCCTGGGACACCGAAAAGCATGCCTTGGGGGCTCCGGGCACCTCTTGTTTTAAGGGAACCCTTAATCTGGGCATTCGTTTAAGTGCAATTAGAAGGTAACCTCTGTGAAGTGGGTAAGGAGGGAGGATGACCACCGCTAAGCTTTATAGCTCTTTGATGCAGCTCCTGGTCTCAATACGCCTTTTGGGTATAAGACTCAGAACCTGTTTGCCCCTCTTAACGAAGCCACCATACCAACATCTGTGTGAAACATGTCTCCGAAGTTATGAAGTTATGAACCAGGATGACTATACAAGTTAGTTTGGTACTGTTATATGGGTGTTATATTTTTATATATTTTTTTCTTTTTCTTCTTTGATCCTTTTGTTCAGTCTCTAGATTTTACACTGTTAAGGTCTAATAGAATATTAAGGCAGCACGCTACAAAACTGAGGTTGACCTGATTTGTTTTCCCCCAATATTCATGTTTGCACCTTTCCCCACGGAACTTCTACCTCTTCCGGGTCCTCCACATGGCAAAGGAGCAGGAACCCAGTCACTCTCACCAACCCCCTGCAGCAGCTCTAGTGTCCAGTCTGCTGACCTTCCAGCCTTCCTTTCTACAGGTGGATTGGTATTTCCATCTCCGCCTTTGGTATCCCCCCCACCACCCCTTATTTGCCCACTTGCACTGATTCCTTTTCCTCATCTCCTTCTTATCTCTTCTCTGGGGCTTCCCCCCACCCTATATTGATTCCTCCCCCCACTGATCCCCCTTCTTCTTCCCTATCTTATACTCCACCCCCCCTCCCTTGGTCTAACCGCCCCGGCGTAGTCAGGCTCCTTTCAGGTGGAATAGTCAACTTCTGTGTCCCTGACTCCATATATAAGCTAGTCTCCGCAACTCTAGGGTGACAATGGCCCCCCAGCGCCTCTAATGCTGAAATGTATCTCACTTAACGCAAAGGGTCTAAATGTTCCCAAAAAGTGTTCACAGGTTCTGTCCGCACTCACCAAGCAGAAAGCCCAATTTATTTTCATTCAGGAGACTCACTTTCGTTCCAACTCAATCCCAAAACTTTCTAACCACATATACCAGACAGCTTTCCATTCCACAAACCCTTTAGCAAAGACCAAAGGAACGTCCATTCTAGTTTCTAAGCATGCCTCCTTTAAACTTGTTGACTCCAAGATAGATCCTGAGGGGAGATTTGTTTTCCTCAAAGGTTCTTATGCTTCTAGACCAATCACACTAGCAAACATATATTCCCCAAACGATCACCAAGTCTCATTTTTTAGGACTGTAAGTGACCTCTTATTCTCCTTTAAGGAGGGTGTGTTGCTGATGGGAGGAGATTTTAACATACCCCTTAACCCAGACCTTGACAGTTCTTCAGGCACCTCCACGATTTTGTACCGGGCCCTTCGCCAGATTAAATTGCAACTCCAAGGTTTGGCGTTACATGATACTTGGCGCACGTTGTTCCCCTCTGTTCGGGATTACACCTTCTTCTCCATTCCCTTTCAAAAATACTCACGACTGGACTACTTTTTCCTCTCCCAACCTGACTTAACTTACCTCACACATGCCACAATTGACCCTATGTACCTATCTGACCACCACCCCATCTCGGTTTCCTTGACCTTCCCGGATTCGATCTCTAAAACTAAAGTCTGGAGACTTAACTCGTCCTTGTTAAAGGATGAGGAGTTTTCCACGCACCTAGAATCCAGCATAAATACGTATTTCCAGGAAAATTCTACCCCGGACACAGTTTGGGAAGCACACAAATATGTGATCAGAGGGGAACTGATGACCCAAGCAGCAAAAATGAAACAGATCCACCAGAGCACGGTAGATGACCTGATCATAACATCAAAAGACTAGAGACCCACAAACACTCTCAT
The DNA here is from genome assembly GCA_037952925.1 of Lithobates clamitans. Classification (NCBI taxonomy): domain Eukaryota; kingdom Metazoa; phylum Chordata; class Amphibia; order Anura; family Ranidae; genus Lithobates; species Lithobates clamitans. The sequence goes on from JBBGZY010001372.1 coordinate 1,876,825, forward strand.
TCTCAGCAGACACTTCAGGAGCTGATGCAATATCGCTCAATGTTGCTGGAAGAATTGGGAAAACGCACTAGACGCCGCTATGTCTTGCATCAGAGAGTTTTCTATGAGCAAGGCAATAAATATGGGAAACTATTGGCCCGGGCAGTCCGTGCCTCTAGACCATCCAACACAATACATTACATTACATTCGGACCCAACAGGGCACACTACTATCTAAAAATGAAGATATTGCCCATTCCTTTGAACAATATTATAAAAACCTTTATAATTTACAACCCCCCAATCAAAATGCAGATCAGGCCTCAGAAAGGAGGCTATCAAAAACTTCTTGTCCCAATATGGTCCTCAACCAATCTCACAAGCTCAGGCAGAAGAGTTAGAACAACCCTTTTCTACAGACGAACTACAAAACGTCCTTAAGCAGATGAAAACAGGCAAAAGCCCGGGCCCGGACGGGTTCACACTGCAGTATTATAAGTGTTTCTTTCCAACTCTAGCCCCAAAGATGTTAGCTACTTTCAACTCCCTGGCCAACCCCACAATGCCCATGGGTCGCCTGTTAGAGGCCCATGTCACGGTTATCCCGAAAGAGGGCAAGGACTCCACACAAGTACAAAACTACAGACCTATCTCTCTCCTTAACGTGGACATTAAGATCTACGTGAAAATTTTAGCCAATAGAATGTCCCCTCTTTTACAGAATCTTATCTCTTTAGACCAGGTGGGCTTTGTTCCTGGACGTGAAGCCAGGGACAACACCATCAGGGCATTAAATCTTCACCATTGGCTCACCACCACAGAGACACAGGGTTTCTTTTTGTCATTAGATGCCGAGAGGGCGTTCGACAGAGTGGCCTGGGATTACATGCATGAGGTGCTCAGGAAGATTGGCCTTCACCCACGCATGCTGGCCCACATCTCGGCGCTGTACGCTTCCCCTAGCGTGGCAGTAAGAGTTAATGGCCACCCATCGAACGCCTTCCCTATTAGAAACGAGACTCGCCAGGGCTGCCCCCTTTTGCCTCTGATATTTATACTCTCATTAGAACCCCTCCTTAACAAATTAAGAGATAATCCTGATATTAAAGGTATTAACATCCAAGGCAAAGAGTATAAAGTTTCTGCTTTCGCAGATGATATCTTACTTTCACTGACCGCCCCAACTACCTCCATACCCAACTTGCTCAAAGATATAGAACACTTTGGGTCCTTGTCATATTTAAAGATCAACTATGCGAAATCGCAAGCGCTAAACATTTCACTCACAACACGGGAGGTGGAGCGCTGTCAGACATCCTTCCCTTTCCAGTGGAACCAACGGGCTATACCCTATTTAGGCATCAATATAACTACTAATTTAATGGAGTTATATAGTGCCAACTTCAGCAAGATTCTAAAAAAAGCACAACTCGACCTCAAGGAACGGGGAAAAATCAATGTGTCTTGGTTCGGCCGCGCGGCTCTTTTAAAAATGGTAACCCTGCCATGGTTCCTCCACATTATCCAATGTCTTCCTATTAGCCTCCCGGCCTTCTTTTTCGCTGCATACAAGAGGATGTGCACACTGTTCCTTTGGAAGGGCTCACCGCCACGCATTAAGTTTACCCGTTTCACGCATCTAAAACTCAGAGGTGGTATCGGACTGCCAGATCTGCACAAATATTTTCTAGCAAGTCACCTCTCCCGGCTCGTAGATTGAAATATACACGAAGCGGGAAAGGTCTGGGTCACCTTAGAGAAATAATTCTCCCAAATCCCACTAGAGTCCCTACCCTGGATCCTACCCAAACATTGGCTACAGAGAATAATAGGACACCCTCTCATCTCAGCCTCATTAGGAGCCTTCAAACGGTCAATTAAAACCTCGTCAATTTCCTCAATCCCGGGCCCATTAACCCCATTGAGGGGCCACCCTGATTTTACACCAGGGCTTTCACCATCCTTTCTTAACCAAGCATGGCCACATGACAGAATACTAGCATATCAGTTTTACACAGGTAAAGCGCCTAGATCATATGAGAACCTAGTAGACTTGTCCCCTCTCCATTCCTTCCCCTTCTGGACATACCGACAAATTAGACACTTCCTCTCCACCCAGGGCACAACACAGACATGGACAAGACCATTAACCCCATTTGAGGAATTATGTACCCGAGCTCCCCCGCTGAGACATCTCATTTCCTACATATACAACGAGCTTATAGATGATGCTATCTGCCCCACTGACCCCGCACGCATGAAATGGGAAAAGGATTTGCAGATGACTTTCACAGAAGAGGACTGGACACGTATCTATGAATACACACATAAGGGTTCCCTTAATGTAGCCATTCAATAGAATGGATATAAAATTTTAACACGCTGGTACGAGACCCCGCCGCTCCTACATAAATTTTCTCTGACAATCCCAGATACATGCTGGAGGTGTGGAAAGGCAAAAGGGACTATGTTACATGTATGGTGGGAATGTGATCTCATTCAACCATATTGGAAGGAGGTACACGATCTTATTACACACATTACGACGTACTCCCTAACATTCTCTCCTGCTCAATACCTCCTACACCATACCCACTTAACTAAAAACGAATACTACAGGTCACTGGCAATGCACTTGGTGAATGCGGCCAGACTGTGCGTTCCGACACATTGGAGATCCACGTCCTCCCCTATGATTGGAGAGTGGTTTCGTAGGATCTCCAAGATAGAGTAGATGGAGGAGCTGGTTCATATATCGCAGGAGCGAATCCAAAAATTTACGACCACATGGGCCTGTTGGACACACTTCAAACTATCTCAGCGATTTGGTGAATATAACCCCTGAACCTTTTCAACTTTCTCCCTTAGGGGATAGAAAGTGGAGGGGACTGCGCCGGGGCGGGGGGAAGACCTGGTTTCCTTCCTCCCCCCCTCATTTCTTTCCCTATTATCTTACCAATCCCCCTCCTACAGCTCCTTTCTCCCCTGCCTTATTATTGTAGGGCTTAGTCTCTGTGTAACTTGATCCCCCCTCCCCTCCCCCCGTGCCTCTTTCTTCCTCCCTCCCCACTTGCTCCCCTCTTACCCCTTTCTCCTTTTTCTCTTCCCTTCTTCTTTTCTGTTATTTCCTTTTTCTCTCAACCCTTACCCTCTGAATAGTACTATAATACTCCTTCAGTACTTACCCTAAAAGGGTTAATTAAGACAACCTGTTAAATGACTGATGTACAACCTAATATTTTGAATTTGATATTTGTAATGCCTATGTTATCTATCTGTATCTCAGATTTGTGAAACAATTTGTACCATGTAATATCCCGGTCACTGTTTACGTTCTCTGTTTTGTGCATCGGATAATAAATATTATTATGGAAAAAAAAAACAATAAAAGTGAGACTCCTCATCACAAAACTCCCTATAAGTGTATATATAACAATGGTATGGAGACTATTTCACTGATAACTAATGAAGAGAATTTATAATCAGCATATATAAAATACAACACTGTACCCATATGACATTTTTGCCTTTTTTTCACACAAATTGAGCTTTCTTTTGGTTGTATTTAATCACCACTGGGTTTCTATTTTGTTCACTATAAATAAAAAAGACCCAAAATGTTGTAACAAAATGCATTTTTCTTCATTTCTGTTATAAAATTTAGCAAAATAGTAATTTTCTTAATACATGTTGACAGAAATGTATACTGCTACATATATTTGGAAAAAAATATCCCAATTCAGTGGATATTATTTGGTCTTTGTGAAGGTTATAGAGTCTACATTGGTGCCAATCACTGAATATTGATCACACCTGATGTACTGATGGCCTATCTCATTTCTTGAGACACTATGCCTCGGTTCACACCAGAGGCAGCATGACTTGCAGGTCGCCTCACCGAGGCGACCTGCACATGACTGCCCGGGCGACTTGCAAAACGACTTCTGTATAGAAGTCTATGCAAGTCGACCCAAGTCACCCCCGAAGTCGTACAGGAACCTTTTTCTAAGTCGGAGCGATTTGCGTCGCTCCCCTTAGAACGGTTCCATTGTACTCGGTTCGTCCCAGTGTGAACCGAGGCTTACAAGCCAGGAAAGTACAAATACCCCCCAAATGACCCCTTTTTGGAAAGTAGACATTCCAAGGTATGGCCCAACATGCACGGAGCACTGTCATGTGTTCTAGGAACATAAATTACACATCTAATTTCTTGAATACCTATTACAACTTTGAAGGCCCTAGGGTATCAGGACAGTGGAAATGCTAACAAAATGGCCCCATTTTGGATATAAACATCCCAACATATATTCTATGAGGCATAATGTGTCTTTTGAATATGTCATTTTTTGTCAAGAAAATGAAAATGCATTTTTTATGCTTGTTTTACTTTTTTAAACCTAATTTTATTAGGCTTTTCAAATTACAAAGAACAAAGCTGAACAGTCAATTGTCAAATGAACAATCAGTTAAAGAACAGGATATGTATCAACAAAGGGTATACATAGGTCATTAGAATGCATTTAGAGGTCTCTAGGATGTGCTTAGTAGATATAAACATTCACAGTTAATACGCAGTGAGTAGTTAGAGCGTTATCAAAAGGGGTGGTAGGTGGAGAATGGACAGGGTGTAAGGCTTTCAGGGGTGTGGTAATGCTATCATGAGAGGGTAATGTAGTTGGGGTGTTTGAGCCAAGAGTCCCAGTGTTTTTGGAAGGTGGGAATTTTTAGGTGGGCTTTGGCATACATATAGTCCATTAGGCAATGGTTGTTTAAAATAAATATAAATTCTGATTTGGAGGTGATATGGGGGATTCCAATTGCTTGCAATGGCTAGGCAGGTGGCTATGAATATATGGGAGATGACTCTGTGTGAGGACAGGAACCAGGTATCCATGTTCATACCCAATATTACTATTAGAGGCGAGAGTGGTATAGGAGTTGGTATGATGGAAAAAAAGAAACTTGGAGAGCATAGTCTAAAATTTAGTAAGGGTTTGACAGTCCCACCAGATGTACAATATGTTCCCCGGACTTCCACAACTTCTCCAACATAGGTTGGTGGAAAAAGCGTAAATGTGGGCAGTTACAATACCAGGCCAGCGGCGGCTAACGCCGGGTGATCTCCCGCCTGTCACTCACTCACAGAAGACAGAGCAGCCCGAGTGGCCATTTCGCTCTGTCTTCTGAGTGACAGGCAGATCAATAAGGAATGTCAGTCTGTGCGAGGTGGAGGTGGCACTGGTAAATATTTTAGTATACCATCTGGTTCTTGTTTTCCTCCTCTAAAACCTAGGTGCATATCATGGAGCGAAAAATACGGCAAAGTTACTTGGAGAGGTGAAACACCATACATGGACAGACGTAGATTGAATCAAAAGCACAAACATAATTGGTTACATAATTAGAAAAAGACGATAAGGAAAATAAGAAAGGTTGTGAGCACTGAACTTATTCTCTCTGGAGAAGAGACGCTTGAGAGAGGATATGATTTCAATATACAAATACTGGACTGGTGACCCCACAATAGAGATAAAACTTTTTCGCAGAAGAGAGTTTAACAAGACTCGTGGCCACTCATTAAAATTAGAAGAAAAGAGGTTTAACCTTAAACTACATAGAGGGTTCTTTACTGTAAGAGCGGCAAGGATGTGGAATTCCCTTGCACAGGCGGTGGTCTCAGCGGGGAGCATTGATAGCTTCAAGAAACTATTAGATAAGCACCTGAATGACCGCAATATACAGGGATATGTAATGTAATACTGACACATAATCACACACATAGGTTGGACTTGATGGACTTGTGTCTTTTTTCAACCTCACCTACTATGTAACTATGTAATAAGGCTGCTTTCACACTGGGGCAGGCAGGTGTTGACTAGTTTTAGTGGCGCTTTACCGTAGTTTTAGCGGTGCTATGCGGCCGCTAGCGGGGAGCTTTTAACCCCCACTAGTAAGCGAATAAAGAGTTAAATGCGCACATTTAGTCCCGCTGCTGAAGCACTTTGCAGGCACTTGGGGAGCGGTGCCCATTCATTTCAATGGGCAGAAGCGGTGGAGGAGTGGTATATACACCGCTTCTCCACTGCCCCAAAGATGCTGCTTGCAGGACTTTTTTTAACATCCTGACAGTGCAGCACCCCAGTGTGAAAGCACTCTGGCTCTCACACTGGGATTGCAGGGGAGGCGTTTTTCAGGCACTTTACAGGCGCTATTTTTAGCCCAAAAATGCCTGAAAAACACCTCAGTGTGAAAGGGGTCTAAAGTCCAATAAGGTGACAAAACAAAAAATGAATAAATAACGAGAATGCCCAGTAGGAGAATAGAAATTGTGCTAAAAGGAAGAGGCAGGTAATGCAGAAGAGAATCAACTTAAATGTAAATCCAGGTCCCATCTGAGGTTTAACCCCTGAGGGACCCTGGTTTGTAACCTAAATATCCACCATGTCTTCCTACCTAGAAGCCATCTGTTCCTATCCCCACTGCTGGGCATAGGAGTCACTCTTTAATGCCAGTAAACCTAAAGGAGGACAAATCACCAGAATGACATTGTTTAAAGTGATATGAGACATTTGAAATATGCTTTGCATTTGGATTTACAGAATCACAATAATGTTCTCCTATTCTTGTTAGTAAAGCACATGTGGTAAATCCACTATACTGCAGGTTGCAATAAATGCAGCAGATTTAATACACCACATACTTGGTTCCACAATTAATGTATTGCCTAATGTCAAAGCTTTCCCCAGTGATCACTGAGTTAAAAGATTTAATACAAAGATTAGCATGGCATTATCTGCACATTTTTAGATTGCATGGGTAACAGCCTGGATATGAGAGCCAGGTGGGTTGGTATTTTCTAGATGAAAATAAGCTATGTGACAACAAGGAGCCCAAAGTTGGTGCTTATCTACTGGAAAAATGGCACCCTGATTTTAAAACTTTTGGAGACTTTTGTCTGAATAGAGGATGGGAAGATTTTTCTTTATTAACAATTTGATGGTATTCCTGTGAGAAGGTGGTTACAAATGTTGCCAAACAATTGTTCTCCTATCTGTCCCTATACAAAGATGTTTATTTCTATTGCTATGTTTTTTTAGTGCGTTAAATGAAAGTAGATCCTCTCTCCTCTTAGCCCTAGTATTAGCCGATCCTCTCTGAACAGCTGATTTGGGGGAGCCCCTTTGTGCTAGTCGTGTAGTTATAGTCCGGCATTCCTCATTAACTGCTTTCCAACCAGAGCACGATGATGTACGTCGGCACAATGCACGGCTGCACAAATGGCATACGTGTATGTCCCCTTTAAGACGCGACACAATGCACGGCTGCACAAATGGCATACGTGTATGTCCCCTTTAAGACGCGGCTTAGTCGTGACATGGAGTGGCAGAACGGGGAGATGCCTATGTAAATAAGAGATTTCCCTGTTCTGCTTAGCAACATGACAGGGATCTACTGCTCCCTGTCATCGGGAGCAGTGATCTCTGTCATGTTGTAGTAAGCCCACCCCCTACAGTTAGAATCACTCCCTAGGACACACTTAGCCCCTTGATTGCCCCCTAGTGTTTAAACCCTTCCCTGCCAGTGTCATTTGCACAGTAATTAGTACATTTTTATAGCACTGATCACTGTATAAATGACAATAGGGATAGGGGTGTTTGTGGCAAATTTGAAAGCAGTGGAACACCCTTTAAAAGTCTATGGGAGAAATCAAAAGTGCTAATTTTAAAGGCTTATATGCATGGTATTGTCATAAAAAGTGTTTGGAGACCTGGGTACTTCCCCAGGGGACATGTATCAATGTAAAAAAAACTGACTTTTTTTGGGAGCAGTGATTTTAATAATGCTTAAAGTGAAACAATAAAAGTGAAATATTCCTTTAAATATCGTACCTGGGGGGTGTCTATAGTATGCATGTAAAGTGGCACATGTTTCCCAAGTTTACAACAAAATGACATTTCTAAAGGAAAAAAGTAATTTAAAAGTACTTGTGGCTATCCAAAATGTAAGAAAAATTTGTGTGGGGGTCCCCCCAAAATCCATACCAGGCCCTTCAGGACTGGTATCGATATTAAGGGGAACCATCGCCAAAATTAAAAGAAAAAAATGGCGCGGGGGTCCCCCTCAAAATCTATAACAGACCTGAAAGTATGGATTTTAAGGAGAACCCTTATCTGATCATGCAACCTGGCAGGCCACAGGAAAAGAGGGAGGACAAGAGAGTGCCCCCCTCCTGAACCGTACCAGGCCACATGCCCTCAACATGGGGAGGGTGCTTTGGGGTAGCCAAAGCACTGTGTCCCCATGTTGATGGGGACAAGGGCCTCATCCCCAAAACCCTTGCCCGGTGGTTGTGGGGTCTGTGGGTGGGGGCTTATTGGAATCTGGAAGCCCTCTTTAAGGAGGGGACCCCCAGGTCGTGGCCTCCCCCCTGTGTGAAATGGTAACGAGGTACAAATGTACCCCTACCATTTCACAAAAGAAGTGTGAAAATGGTCAAAATGACATAACATGGCTTGGGGACAAGTCCTTTTTAAAAAGTAAAAAAATAAAACTGTCCCACAAAGTCATCTTCTTCTTCTCTTGCTCCGCCGACGGACCAAAAAGGAAAAAAAAACGGGACTGACCCGCCTCCATGGGAGGCACCCACTGTAAAGAGGTCCTCTCAGGTGATAGCTCTATTATAACTGAGGGCGGGGCCACACGGTGATGTTGCCGGGTGACCCCACCCCCCTCTGACTCACATAGACATCCCTATGGCTTCCCCGTAGTGTCAGAGGGGAGCAGGGCCACCCGATTACGTAACCGGGTGGACCTGCCCTCAGTTAGAAAAGAGTTGCCTGAGAGGACAGTCATTACGGCGGGTGCCTCCCATGGAGGCAGGTTGGTCGCGTTTTTTTCTCTTTTTTGGTCTGTCAGCGGAGCAAGAGAAGAAGAAGAAGACTTTGTGATACAGTTTTATTTTTTAATTTTTTAATAAAGGACTTGTCCCCAAGCCGTGTCATGTCATTTTTACCATTCTCACACTTTTTTTGTGAAATGGTAGGAGATCTGGGGGTCCCCTTGTTAAAGGGGGCTTCCTGATTCTGATAAGCCCCCCACCCACAGACCCCCACAACCACCGGGCAAGGGTTGTAGGGATGAGGCCCTTTTCCCCATCAACATGGGGACACAGTGCTTTGGCTACCCCAAAGCACCCTCCCCATGTTGAGGGCATATGGCCTGGTATGGTTCAGGAGGGGGGCACTCTCTTGCCCCCCTCTTCTCCTGCGGCCTGCCAGGTTGCGTGCTCCAATAAGGGTCCGGTATAGATTTTTGGGGGGACCCCCATGCCATTTTTTTAATTTTGGCGCAGGGTTCCCCTTAAAATCCATACCAGACCTGAAGGCCTGAAGGGTCTGGTATGGATTTTAAGGGGGACCCCCACGCCATTTTTTGAAATTTTCGAGGGGGTTCCCCTCAATATCCATACCATACCTGAAGGGCCTGCTATGGAGTTTGGGAGGACCCCTATGCAATTTTTTTTTAAAGTTTGGTTCGGGGTTCCCCTTAATATTCATACCAGACCCGAAGGGTCTGGTAATGGACTGTGGGGGAATCCCATTCTGTTTTTTTCAATTACTTTTTTGTGTATTGCCGGGACCGACAATTCATTATAGCCACGAGTACTTTTAAATGACTTTTTTCCTTTAGAAATGTAATTTTGTGAAGGGAACACGTGAAACATACGCCACTTTACATGCATACTATAGACACTCGCAGGTACGACATTTAAAGGAATATTTCACTTTTATTGTTTCACTTTAAGCATTATTAAAATCACTTTTTATAACAATAACTTGCATATAAGCCTTTAAAATTAGCACTTTTGATTTTTCATGTTCGTGTCCCTCAGACTTTAACGGTGTTGACGTGTTCAAACTAATTTTTACTAATAAAACAAATTTATAATAAAAATGCCATAAATGTATCCCCTATTTTGTAGACGCTATAACTTTTGCGCAAACCAATATACGCTTATTGCGATTTTTTTTTTTTAACCAAAAATATGTAGAAAAATACATATTGACCTAAACTGAGAAAGAAATGTATTTTTTTATATATTTTTTGGGGATATTTATTATAGCAAAAAGCAAAAAATATTGCTTTTTTTCAAAATTGTCACTCTTTTTTTGTTTATAGCGCAAAAAATAAAAACCGCAGAGGTGATCAAATACCAACAAAAGAAAGCTCTATTTGTGGGAAAAAAAGGAAGTCTTTTTTGGGTGCATTGTTGCGCGACCACGCAATTGTCAGTTAAAGTGCCGCAGTGCTGTATTGCAAAAAGTGCTCTGGTCAGGAAGGGGGTAAATTTTTCTGGGGCTGAAGTGGTTAAAAGTCATGTCAGAGGAGCAATTCCTTAGGGCCTGAGTGAATTCTCCAACAGGGATCACACGGATGGTGTGGGATGGGTGACAACTGGTGGCAAAAAGAGTATTCTTTCCCAGGCATGGCTTTCTATAAGTGCAGGTGTGCATAGATTTAGTATCTGGATCCCCACACAGGGAGATATCCAGAAAGTCAATGTTTGGGAATTAAAAAGAGACTGAACTGAAGATTGAGTTCATTATCTTTAATGAAACTGACAAATTAATTCAATGAAGAGTCATCCCAATCCCACACCATCAGCAGATCATCAATGTAGTGACCATACCAGACTATATTGTGTGCAGAGGGAATGTCCAAAGAGAAGATACAAAGCTCCTCCCACAAACCCATATATAGATTTGCCATTGGTGGTGATAATCTAGCCCCCTTTGATGCCCCACAGTGCTGGACATAAAAGAAATCATCAAAAATAAAAGAAAAAATCTGCTGTGATTGGCCCTTTACCCCGATCATGGACACTTCCAGGTGCATGCCCCAGGGGGTGCATGAGAAGCATGAGCATGGGGGCTGTCATATGACGGCCTCCCAGAACTAGCTGGCTGCACTGTAGCCATCATTCAGCTATAGCATGGTCAGCAAGTGGTTAAAGTTGGATATAAAATGAAGAAATTAAATATCTGAATTAAAAACCAAATAAAATGTGTAATCTCCAAGGCCTCGTGCACACTGAATGTTTTCTTAACTCTCCTAGAAGTCTTCCTCCTGGCAGCATTTTAGCCAAAAAAAGCCTTAAGATTGTAAAAGTGTGTAATGTATTTAGCAGCATTTACCTGTGTCAAGCATTTGGGCATTCATTCATGTCATTGGCCAGAATAAATCATTTATTATGTCAATTGAAATAAATTAACACTCAAGTGCTAAACTTGCCTAGCATTACCACGAGTTTAGACATATTTACATGCGTTTACATTCATCAAGTGTTTTTATGACAAAACTTTGCTGCTCCTGGACACCCTGGAGATGTTTTTCTGCCTCTAAACTCTCCGGTCACAACTCCTCTAACAGTTTATGTGTGAATGGACACATAGGATAACATAGAGGGGAGATTAGAGGCAGGAAAAAATGCCAGACACCCCTAGGAGCAAAATCATCCAGTGTGCATGAGGCCTGATAGTGAGAACCAGAAACCAGCAGGAAGACTGATATACATCCAAATAGTACAATATGGAAGACTGCAGCACTAGTATATAACATTTAAACAATATAAATGTGAAAATATAACATTAAAAGTGAGACTCCTTAACACAACATTCCTTATAAGTGAATATACAACAATTGTATTGAGACTATTTTACTGATAATTAATAAAAAGAACATATAAACAGCATATATAAAAATAGTGCAGTGATAGTAGTGAGACTCATAAAAAGCCCCCAAAAAACTGGTAATAATGAAAATTAATTCACACCATAATATGTAATCCTCTACCACAATGTTCAAAGGAAATCCCAAAGTGCAACGGTGTCACTTTGTTTCAACAAAGTTTTTACAACATGAGTGAGACTTCTGTGACCATTAAAGTAAATCCCCACAACTGAATCCAAGACTTAGCAGAAGGTTGGAGGTGAAAGCCTAGAGGTCAGTGTGAGTGTGTATGGTCCAATCCCCATACAGGAATAATGAATGGATCACACCACCTCATCCACTTCTCATGCCACATTTAGTAATTGGGGTCCACAAAAATAGAAAACACTCCAATAGTGTAGATGACCCAAGAATTTCTTTATTATAACAAGCTCATAAAGCAAAAAATAAAAGCTTTCATATATGCAAAAAAAAAGTAAGTTTACTGTATGATTGGTGCCATATACAATAACATCAACATCAGCCTTAAAAAGTTCCTCCTTATGTATTTCATCTGAATAGGAAATCCTCTGAGCCCCTGATGACGTCTTGTTTGGGTAAAATGCAAAGTGGGAAGCTTATAGAGACTTTTGTGATGAGGAGTCTCACTTTTATTGTTATATTTTCACATTTATATTGTTTGAAAGTTATATATACCAGTACTGCAGCCTTGTATATAAAACAGTTGGCTGTAGATATTCATGTGGAATTTTTAATTTTATGAATGGCTGATCAATTTTTGAATTGTTAGTTGCGGTTCAAACAAATTCATACAAATTCAAAAAGAAAGCTCAAGTAGAAGAGAACCTGGCAATTCAAAGGGGCGGGGAAAGGAAAGTAGGGCAACCCTGCATAGCAAATGGAATCAGGATATTATATTAGTTTTAAAAGCACCCTTTTCTAAGAATACTGAGGGATGGGTGGGGGGGATCTTCTGGGGGAGTTTGGGGAGGGAGGGGAGTGGGTGGACGCAAGGAGGGAAAGAGAAGGGAAAGGGAAAAAAGAAAGGGGAGAAAAAGCAAAGGAAAAATGTTTATACAGTTGTTTGCTGTAAGGATATAGTGGTTATCAGTTCAACTACTTTTATGTCAAAATGAGTGCAACTGTACGTCTCTTTTTTTTTATAAAAGCAATAAAGAACAATTAAATTAAAAAAAAGTATAGAAGAAGTCATAGACTCAGTAATGGCTACCCAATGGAGCCAGGAGCATCGGAGTCAGTTGGAGAAAACCACAGTCCTGAGGCTACCAGGAGACCAATGGTTTGACAAAGAGGTGAGGCAGTTGATGAAGAGAGTGGTGCCAGAACAGGGGTCTTACCTCTTGGACCTGAAACACGATGTGCCAGAGGATTTCACTTATGTCCTTCTGTAATAGAAAGAGTACACTCCAGCAGAGTTCAGAGGGGGAGTGGTGAGCTTAGCAGGGGGACTTGATGGCCAGGTGATTTCAGTGCAGGAATCAGAAGAGAAAGAAGAGAAACCACCAGAGACACCACCAGAGAGTCCCATGGCGAGAAGCTCAATTGGGAAAAGTCCAAACCCCATGTGTCAGGCCATTTAGGGAAGCCCTGGGACTGGAATGCCACCCGCATCATTCTACCTTGATATTAGCAGTTTAGTGGAATGTCTGATACAAAGCCACCAGACATCCACCAATGAGAGATATAGGAAACTGCCGACCTTCTCAGGTAGAATACCTAGACCTGAAGGGGAGGAAGAATTTGAAAGTTAGATGGATCAGGCTATGCAAGCTCTAGAAGACTGGAATGTGCCGGGGCCAGTAGGAAGATGACGAATTAGCGAGAGCCTGTTGAGCCCAGCAGCTGATGTTATCAGAAGCTTTAAAAGGGGAAAACCGGATTGTGAAGCCCAGGATTACATCCAAGCTCTTTATTCTGTTTATGGAAGAGTGGAGAAGTTATCCGACTTGATGTACCAGTTTGAACATAGCCACCAGATGAAAGGAGAGAAGCTGTTGGCTTACATTGTCCGCAGAGCTCTAAGAAGAAAAAGGAGAAAGGGGCCAGAGCAAGACCTCAGAAGACGAGAGTGGTCCAAACACCTGGGCCGCACTGATGATCAAGTAACCCGACACTGGGGTGCACGGAACCAGGCACAGAAGGTCAATGCTTTACCATCTTTCAGGACCACAGTTAGGTCCTTTCAGGATACTCCTGGGAAAGTTTGCCCAACTAGCCCAATTCAAAAGAAGTAGATAAGCCCACCTAAGGTCACTGCCAGAGTCTCTCAGAGCACCAGGAAGAACAAGAGCGGTGACTTTAACTAAACTAGGCAGGATTCTGAAAACTCAGAAAAGTTAGTGGGGCCGTCCCTGATTGTACAAGTACAAATAGAGGGAGTTTATACCAAAGCTCTATTGGATACTGGGGCTCAGGTCACATTGTTATACCGGGACTTTTATGACAAGCACCTGAGCCATATCCCCATCCGTAAACTAGAAGACTTCGAGATTTGGTGAATTGGAACCACCATATGCCCATATAATGGCTACATTCCCATCTAGATCTCCTTTGGGCCAGCACCTTGCCTGTGGTGTGCCCCAGGCCCCCTGGGGCTGAGCGAAATTCCATACTGGTAGGGACTAACACCGACCTAGTGAGAAGGCTGCTGTTCTCCGTGCTGAATGAAAATGGGTTCACCACAAATAAGTTTCACCCGCAGCTACGGCAAGCTTGTCAATGGGTGGCAAGGGAGAAGTAGGCCCCGAAAGGAGAAGTGGGATGGCTGTGGATGTTGGAGGCTAAAGAGAGGATCCTGCAACCAGGGTAGATAGCTCATGTGAAGGCCACCATCAAGCTGATTTGGGATCAACCAGGCCCATTTGTAGTGTTGGAGACGGATGAGTGGGCCAGAGCAGCTGGATTGGAGATGGTTCCTGAGCTGGTTCCTATCCAAGATCTGCACAGAACAAGAAGGAAAGTGCCCATCCAACTGAAGAATGTGACTGATCAGCCCATTAAGTTTGAAGCTCGCATGCTGGTGGGGCAGGTGAGTGCTGCCACTCCTGTGCTCCCGGAAGAAGTGAGGGACTCAAAAAATAACCAGCAGCTACAGAAGGATTTCTAGCACTGCTCATAAGTCTTGCCCACTTTTTGGCAGAAAAGGGTGAAGAGTCACCTGATGAGGTGGGAAAAGCTGTTTGCAAAAGATGATTTTGATGTGGGATGTGCAATTACAAAACACAGAATTCGTCTCCAGGAAGACAAGCCTTTCTGAGAGCGAGCCAGAAGGGTACCCCTTAGTGACTTGGAAGACTTAAGAGAGCAGCTTGCAGAGTTAAAAAGGTCTGGGGTTGAATCTCAGAGCCCTTATGCATCCCCTATTGTGGTGGTGAGGAAGAAGAATGTGTCTGCGCATGTGTATCAACTATCGAACCCTGAAACAGTGCACCATACCAGACCAATACACCACACCCCGCATTGAAGATGCTCTGCAGTGTCTCACTGGTGCTAAGTGGTTCAGTGTGTTAGATTTTAAGAGTGGATACTACCAGATTCCCATGCACTCAGAAGACCGGGAGAAGACAGCTTTCATATGCCCGGTTTCTACGAGTTCAGTCGGATACCTCAGGGCCTGTCGGGGGCTCCTGCTACCTTTCAACGGTTGATGGAAAGAACGGTTGGAGACATGAATCTCGTAGAAGTTCTGATGTACTTCGATGACATCATCGTGTTCGGAAAGACCCTGGAAGAGCATGAGGCGCGATTGGAGAAGGTATTCGCTCGCCTCTATGAAGAAGGGTTGAAGCTGTCACTAGAGAAATGCCAGTTTTACAGAACTTGTGTTACCTACTTGGGTCATGTGGTATCCGCAGGAGGAGTTGCCATGGATCCTCAGAAGCTGGAGGCTGTCACTACCTGGCCTCGACCAAACTGAGTTGAGATCGTTTCTGGGGTTCTGTTCATATTACAAAAGATTTGTGGAAAACTTGGCCAAGATCGCCTGGCCGCTCAATGAGTTATTGCATGCTGTTAAAGGAGAGGAAGAAGAAGTGGTGAAGCCTAAGAAGAGTGTCATTCGCAAGAAAGGAGAGTCTGTTCAGAGTCAATGGACTCCTTTATGTGAAAAGGCATTTTGGAGGTTGAAGAAAAGTCTCACAGAGGCTCCAGTCTTGGCTTATGCTGAGCCCAGCCTGCCCTATGAGCTACATATGGATGGTGCTGCGCTAATCCTAAAGTGAGCTGCAATATCTCGATGTACTAGGATGTAATGGGTAGGGGCTTGCTTTCTGCCTGTAGTGGGGCAACGGGCAGTAATCTAGATCATACTAAAGAGGTATGCCTCTAAGTACACGTGCAAGCAATAAGTGCATAGAAAATTCAGCATTAAGAAATCATAAATATAATGAGTGTGTAAAATGGTGATGTCCGCCAAAAAAACAGTGTGCATAACAATCTCAATTTAGCTACAGCGTACAAAGATAGTGAGGACTCTGCTTGGGTCCGGAGAGAAAAAAATTGAGTAGAAAAGTAAAGGATGGACTATGAAAATTCTAACAAAAAATTAATATAAAAAATTGCCACTGAGATGGAAAATCCTAGTATAAAGTGCTAAGGAGTAAATCATATACAATAAATAGTGATTCTTATAAATAAATAAAAAGATGATAAAGCAACTCAGTAATTAAAAATGAAAAATGCCATAAGATACAGTGTTACAATGGATGTCCAAAGTGATCTTCATAAATGTGCTTCATGCAAATAAAGTGTCCAGCACCAGCAGGGGGTGCTCCAACTTGAAGTAACACAGTTCAATAACAGTGACTTAGTGCAACATAAAAGAGCAACTTCAATGCTTCAGTTTGTGCTTAATAAACAAAAACGTGCGGATGGCAGCTGGATTAAAACTATAATGCTTTAGAAGAGTGGTGGATGTGCAGTGTACAATGGGATCTTCTCCATGCAACAATCCTCTAATGATAGGTAGTGGCCCCTTACCTCACTATACTGAGGTTACAGCATAGATCAAACAGCACTTGTGATGTCTCCTGTGCAGGGGGGTCCTAGAACTGTCATTAACCAGACCTCAGATCCATTGGGGGCATCATGGTAAATAGAGAGATGAAGGTACCATAGTGTAGTAGTTTAAGTATGTTTAAGGCTTTATTTCACATAAGCAATGTACAGGGTACTCACACCCTACCCATTACATCCTAATACATAGAGATATTGCAGCTCACTTTAGGATTAGCGCAGCACCATCCCCACTTAACAGTTTATTTCAACACCAGGGTTTTAGGCTGGACCCCATGCGGTGCATGCTGTTTTTCCCTATCCAATACCACCCTACCACCAATTTAATATCATCCTACCACCTCTCCTTGGTAGCGCAGGAATAATATCTCCTACACTACATATGGATGGCAGTAGAGATGACATTGGAGGAGTGTTCTATCAAGAACAGAACGGGGGATAGCGACCAGTAGCATATGTGAGTAGAAGCCTTACCCCATCAGAAAATAACTACCCTGTACACAAACTGCAATTTCTGGCCCTCAAGTGGACTGTGGTCGACAAGTTAAGAGACTATTTGTATGGAGCTGAGTTTATTGTCAAGACAGACAACAACCCTTTGACCTACGTTCTGACCACAGCAAAGTTGGATGCCACTGGGCATAGGTGGATAGCAGCGTTGGCTGGGTTCCGGTTCAGACTGAAATACCGGCCTGGAGTTGGGAACCGAGATGCAGATGCATTATCTCGCAGGCCTCATAGACATGAAGAAGAACCAGAAGAATGGGCCCATGTAACAGAGGAGGAGTACAAGCCTTGTGTTAGGGTTTGGACAAAACAAGAAGATGAAAGGAGTGGCTGCTGAATATCTGGGAGTTCATCCATCTGGCATACCCAGACGTTATTGTGGACTGACCCAAGTAAGAGGAGAGGGTTTGCCTCAATTCTCCAAAAGGGATTTGAAGAAGGACCAGGAGGAGGACCCATTGGGTCAGTTAGCATTACAGGCTTAAAAAAAAGGACCCTGGATTGTTACTGAAGAGTCACGTGAAGGGATAAAGATCTTGCATAGAGAATGGGATTGGCTGAAAATCAGAGATGGAGTATTGTAACGGCATTGCCAAATGGGAAACAGGGAAGAAAAGTGGCGGTGGCTTTTCCAGAAAAGCACCATTCTACACTTCTAGTGTCATTACATGATGAGTATGGCCATCTGGGGACAGATAGAACTTTTCAATTGATCAGAGATAGGTTCTATTGGCCCAATCTAAGAGGAGAAGTTGAGAGTTACTGTCATTCTTGTCTCACATGTATCCAGCAAAAAACCTTACCAGACGGAGCAGCCCCAATGGGCCACCTACAAAGTCAGGAGCCACTAGATTTGGTTTGTAATAATTTTCTGTGCCTGGAACCCGATATAGGTGGAAGAAACAGTATCCTGGTGGTGACGGATCATTTCACTCGCTATGCACAAGCCTACCCTACCAGAGATCAGAAAGCCAGTACTGTGGCCCAGGTGCTTGTAGAGAAGTTTTTTTGTACATTATGGACTCCCAGTGCAGATCCATTTGGATCAAGGAAGAGACTTTGAGAGTCGGCTAGTACATCAGTTATGTGCTTTGTTGGGTATCAAGAAATCCCGCACCATGCCTTATCACCTTCAAGGTGATCCTCAGCCTGAAAATTTTAATAGAACTCTATTGAACATGCTGGAAACAATGACTCCAGACAAGATGCAGCATTGGGGAAACCACATAGCAGCATTGGTTCATGCCTATAATTGTACAGAGAGTGATACTACCGGTTGCTCCCCTTACTGTCTTATGTTCGGGAGAGAAGCTAGACTTCCTGCTGATTTGGCCTTTGGCACTTCTCTGGATGATACTCCATTAATATTGCATAAAGGATATGTGAACAGGCTGCAAAATAATCTGCAACAGGCCTTTGAGAAAGCAGTGGAGCATGCTACTACTAGAGAATCCCGAAACAAGAGGAATTTTGATGCAAGGGTAAAAATTCAGGATTTGCAACCAGGTGATTGGGTGTTGAAGAATCTGGGGGTGCCTGGAAAGCACAAACTGGCAGACCGGTGGAGGCCGCAGCCTTATATAATGTGTAAACAGGTTGCTGGTTTACCGATGTATCAAATTTGACCTGAAGGAGAGACGGGACTGAGGAAGATGTGGCATCAGAATTACTTGCTACCATTGTCAGACGCAGTGAGGGTCCCACCAGTTCCCCAGCTACCTCCTCAAAAGCCAACTCCACCTCGTACACGTTCACAGAAAGAGATACCAGCTGAAGTTGAAGAGGATGATGAATTTGGAAAAGATAACAGGTATTTCCAAATCCTTAGTCCAATATCTATGTCAGAGGAGAAGGAGGCGGATCAGGAAGATGATGAATTTGGGGAAGAGTATGTATACTCCCAAGTTCCTAGTGCGGTGCCGTCATCCTCACAGACAAGAAGGAGGGATAAGGAAGATGACCTGGTATCAATGCCTACCTGGTTTTGGACAGAAGAGAGTATAATAGCCAGCCCTCTGAAAAGAATAAGGGAGAGACTCAAAGAGATGGAAACTCTTAGAACTGTGCACCAACAGGCGAAAGAATTGGTCAAAGTGAACTCTCAACGGCCCTTGGAGAAGGAGAAGACAGTTCGTAGGTCTCTTGGGCCGGGATTTCAGAAGACTTTATTAAGAAAGAATGTGGAAGAAACTGGAGCTGTGATTGTCTTTCCTGAAGACAAAACAGGAGATTTAATTGATTTCTCCAGTAAAGTATTGCCAGTGCCTGACCCTGAGGAGTCAATACCTGTTCCTGTACCTGCAACCCAAGATTCTTTTATTGACTTAAGTGATTGAATCGAAGGCAGGGACACAGTCGCAGACTTAGCTCAGCCTGCTGGGAGATACTCTTCCATGCGGTTAAGGAGGGAAATGCATCCTCCCAAGAGACTTACGTATGACACACTGAGAGAGAGTTCTGAAGAGCAGATCCATATGATTCATAGGTCAGCTCCTGAAGCTACACCCCCACTGTTAATTAGGTAGGGGGCAACTCTAACCTCTGCCACCAATGGGTGGGACACTGCAATTGCCCTGGCCTGTTCAAAGATTAATTATGAACTCACTGATGATGTGTATCAGCTTATTCAAAAGAATCCAGTGATGTGTAAATATTTGTCAAGATTGGAATGGGATTAGAATAATGATCTGGTTTTCCTTTCAGCAAGACAAAGTTAAGTTTCTTATCTTTGGGGACCAAAGAGTTTGAGCAGGGGGAGTGTGTAGCCATGCTTAGTAATTTCTGTATTATAATAAGTAAAGTTCTTCAGAAAGGAAAGGCTCCCTCTAGTGCCCTTCTCATTGTATTCATGCTGTTATGACTTTTGTTTGGCCTTTGCAATAGCCATGCTTCAATGCATTGTGGGGGATGTAGTGAATGAGGTAGTGACTCCATATGTAAATTACCAGTCAAAGAACTACCTACCCACAATGCCTATTTACCTACCCACAAAGCCAAGCCACAGAACTGCTTGCTGGGTAGGGGTATAAAAGAAAGAGGCGTGGCACGTTTTCTCTCTCTCTGGACGCCAATAAAGACCTGCCTGCAGGGAGCTGTGTGTGTGTGATCAGAAAACTGCAGCCTGTGAAGCGCGGAGCGGAATCATTTGACTTCCAAGGAGTTCAGGAACACAGTGTACTGGATCAGCATGTGAACAGAGTAGAGAGAGCTCAAGATAACCCGAAAGTTTCCTGTATTATAGTCACCAGCGATCAGTCGGAACGGTGAGGTGTGACAGCACCAGCATGGAGTGGGGCTGAAATATCAGGAGCGGAGCAGTACAAGCATCTGGGCCCTGTGTGGTGAGCGGGCACTTGCCCAGACTGGTCTAATACTTTGTTGCTGTACAGACTCAGTTCCAGAAGGCTAGTGAGACCTGTAGTCCCACAGAAGGGTTTCATTTATTTAGACTGTGTATAGTGAGGCCTCAGAGTTTGTTTTTTTATACTGCAAAGTGAACACGGTGTTGCATCCTTCAGTAGGGAAGAAGTTTCACAAGTGCTCTATATAACCAAGCACACAGTTACTTATTCATCATCTTTACTATAACTTACTACTTATTTGTTTCCTGGATTACAAATACTGCAGTATAATAAGCTAGCTGAAGAAAGAAGACCACAGACTTTACTTTTCTATATAAAGTGCTCTTACTTCTTTTATGCACTCTAAGAACTGCATTACAACCTAGGGTGAGCCCTTGAGTATAAATTTTATATATATATATATATGTATATATATATATATGTGCTGTATTATATTACTGCATCACATTTGAAATTGCATTGACAGTTTAATGAGTTTATGCTCTGGGGTTGAGGTGGGAGTGTGCTCAGTGTCAGGACTTTATCACACTGAGAATAAGTCTGTCTGCATATACTTCTGCAGCAACCATTGAGTTTGACTTTAGAAGTGTATGTATTGTTACCATTTTCAATTGTGATATCTGTGTTTAAATACTGAATTCACACTGTTACAATTATACTACAGTAAACTCTTTACGTGGTTCAGTAGCTCTGTGTACACTCTTATTTGTTAGCACTGCATTGCAACATGGAACTGAGCAGCCTAATTCTTGGATTTTATCACACTCTGTTATCAGCCATGAAATAGTCTTTTCCTGTAACCTTGTTATAGTCCGATATTCTATGAAGTCCAATAAGTAGTAATATAGATGTCATTGTAGGTGATCATACATGGGGGAAATCTGATCTTACTGCAATGACCAATCAGAGCCTCATATGAGCTTCCTGTCACCTGAGATGACCATCTGCTATTAAGTGTCAGGGGATCTCCCCATTACTTCCTATGAGTACAGAGCTCTTATCAGCAGAGATAAATAGAACATCAATTAAAAATCATCCCGTCCAATCACTAGCAATGCTGATTCCGGCCTCACACGGTCTGCTGATACCATTTATGCTTCATACACAAGGAGATTATAGTGTATTCTGTGCTCATCCTGTGTATGGTGTTATCACCGTCTCTTCACATGGATGACAATATTGGGGTCTGTAGTCCATTAATTTTTTTTATTATATTCACTGGAGTTTTATAAAGTAATCTGATCTCCATGAAAATAAATACAATTCTGTATTACTAGATAAGATAATGAGCAGAGAGGTGGAGAGACCCTTAATTGTTCTGGTCTTGGGGGGAGTTGATGGATCAGTTTTGAAGTTCCATAGAACTGGATCTTTTATGCTTTTTATTGATTTTAATCTGTAAAATATTTACAATATCATAAACAACCATAAGTGTATCAAAACAGGTACAAGAAAGTCAGAGTATCAGTATTCAGAAACCAATAGTGTGATGTAATCATATGTAAAGTTGAAGTAGTACAGGATGTTATTAGAGTAGTGTATGAGATCTTCTTATCAGGCAATATTAACAATTTTAATTTAGGTAAAGAAGAATATGACACAATGTATAAATACTGTATATAAAAGGTGATTATATAAACTGTAACATGTTTACTCTAAGCTCTCTGACCTCCATGGCCATGATTTAAAACTAGATGGAACAATATTGAATTTTTAAACCGTGAAAGGGATTCTTTACTGTTAGAGCATTGCAAATGAGCAACTCCCTCCCCCAGGTTGTGGTATTAGCGGAGAGGTGAATGAATTTAAAAAAAAGAGATATTTTCCTCAGTGGGCACAATACAGTCTAATGGAAATTGTTACATTTAATAGGAGGTTGTTGGAGGAATTTTTCTGATCACCAATAAGTAAGGACATTTTTTCGCCACCTCAGAAAATTAGACTATTCATGTCGGGCTTTTTGCCTTCTTCTTGATCAAACACATATAACTCACACACAAAGTTTGAACTTGATGGACCTGTGTCTCTTTTCAACCTTGTCTACTATAAAACTTTGAATGTGTAGCCCATTTTCCCAAACGTCATAATGTGTTAAATCTCCATAAGACCCAACTCCATGCAGTAAAAAAATCCCTCCTTGCAGTTAGGCCCCTCGGTTCAAAAAGCAGAGTGGTAGAGGAATATGGAATGATATTTCCCTATTCTACACTCTGACAGGATTCACAGCTTTCCTTTTCTATTTGATGCTCCAGCTTATGAGTGGTTCCTCAGCATCCTCACCTACAATGTAGGACCATTAGCTCTGCATTGTACTTTATTACATCATTGTGTGACTGTCTGTCAGAGCCAAATCCATAGCTCTGCTCAAGACACATCCCTCTTATACAATGATAATGCGGTTCTGTCCCCTATAGTCTGTCTTCCCTCTCTGTGGATCCTATCATTGTCAGCAAGCCAGGAGTGGGGAAATGTGTCAAGGAAGGTTGGTGCTCAGGTGGAGACATTGTTCTATGCAGTCGTGACAATTAGGGATGAGCCGAACACCCCCCTGTTCGGTTCGCACCAGAACATGCGAACAGGAAAAAAGTTTGTTCGAACACGCTAACACCGTTAAAGTCTATGGGACACGAACATGAATAATCAAAAGTGCTAATTTTAAAGGCTAATATGCAAGTTATTGTCAAAAAAAGTGTTTGGGGACCTGGGTCCTGCCCCAGGGGACATGGATCAATGCAAAAAAAAAGTTTTAAAAACGGACGTTTTTTCAGGAGCAGTGATTTTAATAATGCTTAAAGTCAAACAATAAAAGTGTAATATCCCTTTAAATTTCGTACCTGGGGGTGTCTATAGTATGCCTGTAAAGGGGCGCATGTTTCCCGTGTTTAGAACAGTCTGACAGCAAAATGACATTTTGAAGGAAAAAACTCATTTAAAACTACCGGCGGCTATTGCATTGCCGACAATACACATAGAAGTTCATTGATAAAAACGGCATGGGAATTCCCCAAAGGGGAACCCCGAACCAAAATTTTAAAAAAAAAATGACGTGGGAGTCCTCCTAAATTCCATACCAGGCCCTTCAGGTCTGGTATGGATTTTAAGGGGAACCCCCGCCAAAATTTTTTAAAAAAACGGCGTGGGGTCCCCCAAAAATCCATACCAGACCCTTATCCGAGCACGCAACCTGGCAGGCCGCAGGAAAAGAGGGGGGGACGAGAGTGCGGCCCCCCTCCCTCCTGAACCGTACCAGGCCACATGCCCTCAACATTGGGAGGGTGCTTTGGGGTAGCCCCCCAAAACACCTTGTCCCCATGTTGATGAGGACAAGGGCCTCATCCCCACAACCCTGGCCGGTGGTTGTGGGGGTCTGCGGGCGGGGGGCTTATCGGAATCTGGAAGCCCCCTTTAACAAGGTGACCCCCAGATCCCGGCCCCCCCCTGTGAAATGCTAAGGGGGTTCTTACCCCTACCATTTCACTAAAAAACTCTTCTGGTTCTTCCTCCAGTGTTCTCATCCAGCATCTCGTCCGCGGCGTCTTCTATCATCTTCTCCTCGGGCCGCTCCGCACCCATGGCATGGGGGGGAGGCTCCCGCTCTTCTCTTCTTCTTTTCTTCTCTTCTTCTCTTCTTCATTTTCTTCTCCGGGCCGCTCCGCAATCCATGCTGGCATGGAGGGAGGCTCCCGCTGTGTGATGGCGCTCCTCGTCTGACAGTTCTTAAATAACGGGGGGCGGGGCCACCCGGTGACCCCACCCCCCTCTGACGCACGGTGACTTGACAGGACTTCCCTGTGACGTCACGGGGAATGCCACAGGGAAGTCCCGTCATGTCCCATGCGTCAGAGGGGGGCGGGGTCACCGGGTGGCCCCGCCCCGTTATTTAAGAACTGTCAGACGAGGAGTGCCGTCACACAGCGGGAGCCTCCCTCCATGCCAGCATGGGTTG
The DNA here is from genome assembly GCA_037952925.1 of Lithobates clamitans. Classification (NCBI taxonomy): domain Eukaryota; kingdom Metazoa; phylum Chordata; class Amphibia; order Anura; family Ranidae; genus Lithobates; species Lithobates clamitans. The sequence goes on from JBBGZY010001372.1 coordinate 1,901,383, forward strand.
CGGAGCGGCCCGGAGAAGAAAATGAAGAAGAGAAGAAGATGAAGAAGATGAAGAGAAGAGCGGGAGCCTCCCCCCCATGCCATGGGTGCGGAGCGGCCCGAGGAGAAGAAGATAGAAGACGCCGCGGAGGAGATGCTGGACGAGAACGCCGGAGGAAGAACCAGAAGAGCCAGAAGAACCAGAAGAACCAGAAGATGAAGGAAGATAGAAGAAAGAAGAAGCATTTAAATAAAGGAATTGTCAAAAACTGTCTCTTGTCATTTTTAACATTTTTGACAGTTTTTTAATGAAATGGTAGGGGTAAGAACCCCCTTACCATTTCACACGGGGGGGGCCGGGATCTGGGGGTCCCCTTGTTAAAGGGGGCTTCCAGATTCCGATAAGCCCCCCGCCCGCAGACCCCCACAACCACCGGCCAGGGTTGTGGGGATGAGGCCCTTGTCTTCATCAACATGGGGACAAGGTGTTTTGGGGGCTACCCCAAAGCACCCTCCCAATGTTGAGGGCATGTGGCCTGGTACGGTTCAGGAGGGGGGGGCGCACTCTCGTCCCCCCCTCTTTTCCTGCGGCCTGCCAGGTTGCGTGCTCGGATAAGGGTCTGGTATGGATTTTTGGGGGGACCCCACGCCGTTTTTTTTTTTTTTTTTGGCGCGGGGTTCCCCTTAAAATCCATACCAGACCTGAAGGGTCTGGTATGGAATTTAGGGGGAACCCCACGTCATTTTTTTTTTTTCATTTTGGCCGGGGTTCCCCTTAATATCCATATCAGACCTGAAGGGTCTGGTATGGAATTTAGGGGGACTCCCACGTCATTTTTTTTAAAAATTTTGGTTCGGGGTTCCCCTTTGGGGAATTCCCATGCCGTTTTTATGAATGAACTTCTATGTGTATTGTCGGCAATGCAATAGCCGCGGGTAGTTTTAAATGAGTTTTTTCCTTCAAATTGTCATTTTGCTGTCAGACTGTTCTAAACACAGGAAACATGTGCCCCTTTACAGGCATACTATAGACACCCCCCAGGTACGGAATTTAAAGGGATATTACACTTTTATTGTTTGACTTTAAGCATTATTAAAATCACTGCTCCTGAAAAAACGGCCATTTTTAAAACTTTTTTTTGCATTGATCCATGTCCCCTGGGGCAGGACCCAGGTCCCCAAACACTTTTTATGACAATAACTTGCATATTAGCCTTTAAAATTAGCACTTTTGATTTCTCCCATAGACTTTTAAAGGGTGTTCCGCGGCATTCGAATTTGCCGCGAACACCCCAAATTGTTCGCTGTTTGGCGAACTTGCGAACAGCCAATGTTCGAGTCGAACATGAGTTCGACTCAAACTCGAAGCTCATCCCTAGTGACAATCAAACATGGCAAGAGGAGCTAAGAGTGGAGTGCGGCTGATACATTCTTTCATATATCTGCCAGAGTGCTTGAGACAAGAGGCTTTGGGGGATCAGTCACACAGATGAACGGAGCCGGCCAAAGTGAGACATGAGGGAAGTATTATTCCCTTAAAAGAAAACACACCCACATTTTTATATCCAGCTCCATTCACATCTCAGCGATCCAAATCTGGAGAAGAATTCTGCCCGCGAATCAAAATTGCGGCAAATCACAGGATGCTTGTACGATGCCAATACCTCTTAATGGCACCCCAATCGCGGCACAATTTTGCTGTGATGGTCACAGGATAAATCTTGCTGCAATCACAGCAAATTGCGACAAGCGATGCTGTTGCTCAAAGGAAGTGCCTGCTTCACATGTTGCAACTTTCCTGCAATTGCAGCATGATTTATCTTGTGGCAAAATTGCACCACAATTGGAGTGCTATTATGAAGTATTGGCATCACACAAGCGTCCCGTGATTTGTCACAATTTCTAATTGCGGGCAGAATTGCGTTGATTCCACCCCAGATTTGGATCACTCAAGTGTGGAGCCCTAATATCCACCAGTGCGCACTCCACAAAATAACCTGGTATAAGATATAAGATGTATATCTATTATAACACTTTAGGAACCTTCTGTAAAACTGCAATTAATGAATATAAACACATACCACAATTAGCGATTTGTATAGTTATAGTGCAAAAGTGAAACACCATGTGCAATCCAAAATTCTTCAAAAATCAACAACCACCACTAAGGACAATGTGAACTCTTATAAAACATTTACACCTCATAGTTATAAGAGATATAGCTGCACTTATGGGTGAGCCCCTCATAAAAGACTCCTGGACTGAAGAGTCCCGGTCTGGGAGCAGAGAGATTGAAGTTTCACCCGAGGAAGAAATACTCTATGAAATACTCTAGGATTAGATCCAGATACTTCAAGTGATGGGTCATACTGCTGACTCCATGGAGGGGGCACACCACTTTTTAACAAACTCTTTCTCAAATGGTTACAAGGATGGCAGATTGCTTGGGAAGCACAATGAGCTTGTCAGGATTTTCCATAAAGGTAGACTGCAACCAGAAGATGCACTGGAAAGTCCTTGGTGGTCTTAGGAGCCCCTAAGGAGCCTAGACTAGGGAGAGCACTGGTGGAGGGGACTGGCTGTTCTCCAAGGTTTAAAGTGGTGCTCACCATATCAATAAGGCTACTTTCACACTGAGGCACTTTACATTTACTTTTATTTTGAGAAAAAGCAGTTATACAAAACTGAATTATACTTTGTCATGTATAGGCAGTAAGGAATAGAGCAGTGTCTAAACAGTAAATACTGAAACAGTTGCCTTCGGCACGGACTACCTTTGCTCATGGATTACCGGACTCGGTAAATAATCTAGCACAAATAAGGGTGTCAGAGAGAGCTGTATTCTGCCACTCATGGGACATTCCTCTACCCGGCACCCCTCATGGGAGCACACTGTGCCGGGGCGAGGAACCCCCAATGGAACTCAGGGACCCGAGCTCTCCCTATGAAAGCTCGTACCCCATTAAGACTACATCTCTGAGAACCGATGGATAAAGTAGAACAATAGGGGGAGAGGGAATTGAGTAATTCCCTGCTCCACTACTGTAGTTGACACTGAAAATTAACAAAATTGAGCAAACAAAGTAACCATGTAGCTGAAACAATACCAAGGTCTAGAGGAGACCTAAGGAAGAGAGAATAGTAGTAAGGATGAAAGAAGGAAAAGGATAGAGGGGAGGAGGGAGGGGTGGAACATCACTCGCACTTTAAGGGTATGCTTTATGTGGGTCCATTAGGAGGATCTAAGGCTACTCCTACCAATCGGGCCCATGGATTCCAGATACCCTCAAATTTCTTCACAGTGTCCTGGATTTTTCTTTTGGCTGCTGGGAGAGAAACTCCCTGCTGTTTCCATGCTCTGGCATTTGTGAGCTTAGCCCCCAGCAGCACAAAATGAATCAGTCTGTGAGAGGATTTTGAGATCCCCGGGATCGGGGCATTAAGAAGGGCCACCAGAGGAGTTCTGGGAATCCGGGACTCAACCAGTTGTTCCATTATATTGAATATTCTTTTCCAGAAGAAACAAATTCTGGGGCCTTCCCACCATATGTGAGACATTGTGCCCTTGAGTTGACATCCTCTGAAACAGAGAGAGTCAGCTGTTGGATAGATTTAGGCCAGTCTAGTCAGTGTATAGTACCATCTGAAGATCACTTTCAGGCTGGCAACCACTAAAGTGGTATTGAGGACACACTGGAAGGATCTGAAACATGATCTCTGCCAATCTTCCAACTTCCAATTAAAGCGGAGCTCAGACTCCCAAGCCTCCATAAAAGTCGTTTTTGAGTAGGGCGATGTAAGTGATGAATAGATCACCAAGATCCCACCGCCCTGGTCTCTGGCCTGACCACACCACATTTCGTAGTCAGAAAATTTTTGGGGGAAATCTTTGTCTTTAAATAGCGATTTTAAGAAATGAGAGATTTGGCTTAACCGAAAGGTTTCAGATAAGGGCATGTCTAGCGTTTTGATGCAGTGTTTTAGAGTGAAGGGCCTGCGGCTGTGAAAAATTGTCCTATCCTGTACAGGCCTTTATCCGCCCACCACTTGAAGGCCATCAAATTTTTCCCGGAGCGATGTCTGGGTTATTATAAATATGAGTAATGGGTTTATATGCCGTTACTAATGCTGTTGAAGAGCGTAAGGAGTCCCATAAAGCAAAAGAGTGGGAAAGGGTCGGGGCCAGTGTAGAGAGTCTGTTTCTTGGGGGTGTCCAGAGGAGGAAGTCTAGCGTGAAGTTAGGAACTGCCTGTTTTTCTATTGCAACCCATCAGGTTTTTCGGAGCTAAAATAGACTGTTGACATTTGGGCCAGTCTGGCAGCTTGGTAGTACTTGTAAAGGTGGGGTAGACCCAGCCCTCCCTTTTTCCTATGTAGGTAAAGGGTTCTTTGGGGAATTCTGTATCCCGCCTTACCCCAGATGAACTTTAGAAGTTTTCTTTGGAAAGATCTAATATGGTCCTTCCGGAGAGAGATGGGTAAGGCGCGAAACAGGTATAGGAATCTGGGAAGTAAAGTCATATTAACTGAATTTACCCTCCCCACCCAAGAAATATTATTACGGGACCAGGTGTTTAGGTCTGTTTCAAGCTTCCGATACATGGGAGGGTAGTTATGGCCGTATAGAGTTTCAGTTTTAGCTGTTAAGTTAATACCTAAGTATTTGATGGAGGAATCGCTCCATTTGAAGGGAAAGTTTTGTCGTAGGAGGTTAACAGTCTCGGGTGTTAGTGAGATGTTGAGAGCTCATGACTTAGAATAATTAACTTCCAAACCAGACAGTTTGGCGAAGGCATCTAAGGTTTTGCATAAATTGGGAATGGAGGTTACGGGGGAGGTGAGAAAGAGATGGACGTCATCCGTGTATAGCCCGCATTTGTGAGTTTGGGAGCCGCAAGTCACTCCCTGGATGTTTGGGTTATAACGAATTGTAATAGCAAGTGTTTCAATGGTCATTGCAAAAATTATCGGCGAGAGAGGGCATCCTTGTCTAGTCCCTTTTTTAATTGTGATGGGTTTTGAGTAATATCCTTGCAGGCGAATACTGGCGCTGGGGTTGGAATAAAGCGCCCGTATCAGTCCGAGGAATCTTTGTCCAAAGCCCCATCTTTCCAACATGGCAAAGATATATGGCCAGGAGACAGAGTCAAAGACCTTTTGTAGGTCCAACAACAGGAGCATACCAGATTGTTTAGGACCTCCTGCCCAGTTAGTTTGAAAGGATGGGGACCAAGTCTATGGCCCGCCTGATTTGTTCTGGGCCTTGTCTACCTGGAATGAAACCCACCTAATCCTTGTCTATATAACTATTGATGAAGGAAGCCATGCGATTAGCAAGGATCTTGGTCAAAATTTTGACATCACAGTTAATGAGTGATATAGGGCGATAATTTCCTACATCTTCCGGATTCTTGTCCGGTTTAGGGATCACTGCAATGTATGCAGTATTAAGTTGAGGATCAAGTGGGTCCCCCTGTGTTTTAGAGTTGAAGAAGTGTGTTAGATGTATGGCTAAGGTGTTGGAGAAGGTCTTGTAAAAGGTGTTGGACAGACCATCCGGGCCAGGAGCTGAGCCATTTTTCAGTGTTTTTATTGCTCCAAGTACCTCTCCCTCCGTGAAAGGGGCTTCAAGGCTGTCTCTATGTTCCGCTGAAAGCGACGGAAGAGAGAGACCGCCCAGGAAGGAATCTAGTGTGGTATCCTGCGAAGGAGATGTTGATGAGTAAAGGTTGCTATAAAAACCCTGGAAGGCCTCTAAGATTTTGGAGGAAGCAGTCATGGAGCCCTGGCCTGGGATCTTTATTTTTGGCATAGTATGTGATTTGATTTGGGGCGTTAATTTAGCGGCTAGCATGGAACCCACCCTATCCCCTTGGGTGTAGAATTTGTGCTTGTTCCAGCGAATTTGTTTTTCGGCCTTAGCTGTCAGGGCTAGGCTGAGCTCCAACCTGGCCTTATCTAGCTGGGATATCAAGAAGGGGGAGGTGTTGGATTTGTGAAGCATCTGAAGTTTGGAGAATTCAGCCTCCAGGATCTTTATGTCAGCCTCTCTTTCCCTCTTAAGTTGGGAAGCTAGTTTGATTAGCTTCCCTATAATAAAGGCTTTGTGGGCAGCCCACAATGTTTTGGGCGATATACCCTCAGTTTTGTTTGAGGAAATATTTTTATGGATTTGTTCAGCATTGTGACATGGATTGGATCTGTGAGAATGGATTTGTTAAGTCTCCATTGTCCCCTGCCCGATCTGCGGTGGTGTGTGTGTATTTCCATGACAAACAGGGAATGATCAGATAAAACAGTGTCTTTGATATGGGATTTTATGATCAAGGGGACGGACTGTGTGTTAACGAGGAGGTGATCAATCATGGCATAGGAGTTGTGTGGGTGGGAGAAGTGGGTATAGTCCCTTTTAGTAGGGTTCAATTCCCTCCAGACGTCCACTAACCCATGGGCATGAATGAGTCTAGCTATTTTAAGGCTTTGTTTGGTAGGGCGGATAAGCCGATCTGTGGGGGGCCTGGATTTATCCAGCCCTTGATCGAAGGCAGTGTTTGAATCACCAGCAAAGATAACCTTACCTTCTAGCACTGGTGAGAAAGTACTCAGAAGGTTCTGAAAAAAAGCGGCTTGGCCCTTATTAGGGGTATAGTAGGGGACTAGGGAGTAGATCTGTTTGTCTATTTTACCCTTAACTAAGAGAAACCTGCCATGTGGGTCTTTAATTTCTGCAAGCCAGTTAAAGTTGCAAGTTTTGGCAAACGCTATGGCCACCCCTTTGGACTTTTTTTCGGCACTGGCCAGATAAAACTTTGGGTAGTGGGAGTGGAGGAACTTGGGACAGTATTTGGCCGGGAAATGAGTTTCCTGCAGTAGAATAATATCCAGTTTGGAAGATTTAAAGAAATTAAAAATGTTGCGTCTTTTAACAGGTGAATTTAGGCCCTGAACATTGTGGGTGACAATCCTTAAAGTACCGGGTGTGGGATCAGCCATGAGACCAGGGAGAGTGAGTGCTACAGGGTCCTCTGTCACTTACCAGTGCTGAGACCTTCGGGAGCCACTCTGACAGGGAATGCGGTGCCTTGACCACGATAGGAGCCTCCGTTCGGGGGATAAACCTCTGAACTGGGCTGAAATCAAAAAAATCTTTAAGTGATGATCCGTGAGTTGGGCGAGGAAGGGAGTAGAAAAGAAAGACGAGAAAAGGAAAGAGAAGAGAAGGCAGAAACGGGAGAGTGCTCTCCCCCAGAGCTACATAGAGCCCTAGGAGGAAAGAGGACCCCACATCATCTCACTGTAACACGTGAGAGAAATCATTGTCAAATGTCCAACCGCAGTTGGACTTCCTATCCCCCAGAAACCCGCGGGTGACTAAGGGATAGGAGGAGGCACATGCAATCCGCCCCAAATCAGGGCGCCCTATAACCTGTGCTGAATGTTAAATATGAAGCTAAAACCGAACAAGCAAGAACAGGTTATAATAATTGAAGCGAAAATATGAGGTTTCCGAACCCTAGATATACCCCATCTTGAGTGCGCAGCTCTCCAGTTCTCTACTTAGCAGAGAGTGGAGGCGTAATAATGGGGACCTGAGCTTGAACCATAGAACAATAAAATGAAAGAAAAAGGAATAAAAAAAATTGTCAAGCTAGGAGAATTTCAATTTTACTATTGTCCCCTAACAATGGAGAGACATCAGTGAGTAAAATTGCTCCCAAGGAGAGGGAGAGAGTCTGTTTCTTTTATCAGGAGGACAGTCAATATCAATAGAGACCGACATCAGGAGACACAAAGGATTTTGTGGTCATGTGGTCATGGTGGACCATAGTGGGAAGATCTTCTGGATTTGTTCTTGGTCCAAAGAGGGTTTGGGGATCCGGCCGGAGGGGGACCCTTGTTGGAGCCAGAGAAGGGGGGGTGCTTCCGTGTCCATTTCCTGCGAAATTATCTTTAGGTTGAGTAGTAGCTTCTCTCCCGTTATAAAGCTGGAGAAGGAATGGTTCTGTCCTTTGTGAGAGAACTTGACCGCAAACGGAAAGGCCCATCTGTACTTGATGTCCTTCTGAGCCATAGCGGATAATAGGGGTCCCAGAGTTCTTCTGCGCTGTATGGTGGAGGGGGAGATATCCGCAAAGATTTGCACTGTGGCCTTGGCAAAAAATTTGGGAGAGGGTCCGGGCCTGTTTCATGACAGCTTCTTTTACTTCGTAATAATTGGTTTGGCAATAATGTCCCTGGGGGAACCGTCTTTCCTGGGGGGCCCCAGGGCCCTGTGAACCTGGTCCAGTTCCAGACGTGCTGTTGGAATGTTTGGGATCAGTTCTTTCATAAGGTCCTGCATGGCCACCTCAATGTCTATAATTGATTCTGGCAGGCCTCTGATCCTAAAGTTCAGCCTCCCAGATCTGTTCTCCAAATCATCTATGGGGGAGTTTGCTGTTTCTAGTTGGTCTTGGAGGGATTGAATCAGGTCCGAGTTCTGGTGGGAGACTGCAGCAATCTGTTCAAGCTTTCCTTCAATGGCGTCCATTCTGGAGCCTATATTCTGCAGGTCCGCTTTAATGTCTCCTGTGATTTTAGCTGCCGTGGCCTCTAGCCCCCTTTCAAGGAAATTGGAGAATTTAGAGAAAAGGTCTTCCATCATAAGCTGGGTGTTCTGGGTCGATGGGCTGAGGGGGATAGGCGCAGCATAAATAGTTGCCATCGGGCCTGCTGGGGAGAAGGCCTGTTCTCCAAATGTGCGGCTGAGGAGGGACTCTGTGGAGGCCGGTGAGGGAGTGTGAGCGGTGGAGGGGTGGAGGCGGCAAATACGGGGATCAGGCTTCTCCTGACCCCGGATCCAAGCATATGGGGATGTGCTCCGGTGCTTGGGGGGTTCCTGAGCCATGTCTGTGGCAGTCTAGTGGGGTCGGAATTGTCCGCTGGGCATGCCTGAGATGGTGAGGTGCGGAGCTCCTGGCTCAAGCGGCCATCTCGGAACTCTCGCACATGTGCACACCCCTGACCACTTTTAACCCTTTTTCGCCTGTTAAAAGCGCCTTGCTAGTGGCCAAAAAGTGCCACAAAAACTACGGCAAAGTGCCACTAAAAATAGCGGTGCTTTACCACTGACGCCCGCCCCAGTGTGGAAGTGCCCTCAGAGTGTTTATGTTGGGAGTAATGACAGAAGACTGATTCCTCAGGTACAGGTTCATCTCTCATGGGCTTTAGAGACTCGGCATCCAATAGAGTCTAGATAGATGAAAGATGAAAGGCTGCTAATGCTGTGTGCAGATCAGATAGAGATTCTGCAGGGGAAGGTGGAGGAGGAGCTTATGGTCTTTGCTGTCAGAAATCCTCAGTGCTGCATGACTGCATTGAAATCCTTCCTAGATACATCCGAGGAGGAGGAGGACACACGATGGAGATACAAGACATTCAAGTCTTCTTCTTGGGATTAGATATACTTTACATGACAAAAAGAGGAATATAAAATGGTACAATGGGAAGCTCATGTACTAAATAATTGTATTAATAGTGGATAATGGACTGAAGCCCCCTATCAAAAATAACCCCCTATGAGAATAAAAAGTGACAGCATTGTCCCCCCCAGCCTTCCATACAACACCCATCCCCCATACCAGTACTGGTACTATGGTAAAGTAGAAGTGCAGTGTGAGGAAGTCCCCTCTAGTCTCCAGCATTGATTGCTGATAATCCTCCACAGAAGATGGAATTGTTGGTGATGGTTATGACATGTAAATGTGACTGATGATTAGATAATAAGAAGTACAACATGGACAGTGGATGGACTCTGAGATCTCCAAAGCTGGAATGTACAGAGCAGAGGACAGGAAACAGCTCAAGCTTGTAGAGAGAGTTCAGATCAGCAAAGTAATAGAATTCCTGCAGACAGAAGGTGAGAGAGACCAGTCACCGGGGAACACACATCCTTCACACATCTCCAGTCTCATGAGAGAGACCAGTCACCGGGGAACACACATCCTTCACACATCTCCAGTCTCATGAGAGAGACCAGTCACCGGGGAACACACATCCTTCACACATCTCCAGTCTCATGAGAGAGACCAGTCACCGGGGAACACACATCCTTCACACATCTCCAGTCTCATGAGAGAGGCCAGTCACCGGGGAACACACATCCTTCACACATCTCCAGTCTCATGGGGAGGAGCCACTTATCTGTATTTATACATCAGATCACCAATAATCTACAACAATCTTTATTGAATGGAAGAAAAAAGATGCCAAGAATGTCATATCACAGCTGACCAATCATTAGATGTGGGGGCTGCATTCATTTTTTCCTCTATTATCTCCTGGTGGTCTGGCCAGTAAGACATCTCCTGTATTAGTGAGACACAACTCTGGAGGAAGGAGAAAAGGAGGCACAGTAGCATTTTTAGTCAGCTGAATGGTTGTGATAAATGTATTAGCAGATTTAGATACACTAACAAATTGAAGCCAAACTCCAGCTCACACTTTATAGTCAGTTACATCAAACAGTTTTTGGGGGATAAAAGTTTTTCATGAATAAATCAAAGCTGATCATATTAATCACCACTGCCAGTGTTAAATGGTTTGTCTCATCCATGTAAACTGATACATTCTGCTGGAGATTTTGTGCTTTTGAAAAGACCTGCTGGCTGGTTCACCAAATGAAAATAGAAGAAAGACAAAAAAAGGAAATCTTTTACAGCCGTCACATCTAAGAATTGGTGAGCTGCAATATAAGAAATGTTTACTTTTGGGTTTAATAAAACTTTAAACTTTTCTCATCAGAGTAGAGAAAAGACATCCGTCCTCTGAGGACACCAGCAAAAAACTGAGGCATGCTGGGAGGAGGAGGGATTATCCTGGCCCCACCCACAATCTTTTCATTTGTCAGTGTCAGATTGTCCTGTAGGTGGCAGTATAACCCAAACTTATCTGAACTGCTGTGTCCCTCATTGGATGAGAAAGAAAGAGAAGTGTGACTGTGATTGGTGGGTTTGGGACATCACAGAACAAATGACCAATGAGGAGGAAGATTTCCTGTTCTATAATCTGATATCTCCCATCATCCTCCATTGTGCAGTGTCACTTCTTAGTTGGTAAAGTCCTACAAGAAGGTGACAGGATGGTGTAAGATCATCACACACAGTACAATCTGACCATACAATCTTTATACAATCAGCTTTATATCTTCCAGAACGATGTAATATGAGGACCTACCTAAACTATCATATCAGTCTCTATACAATCAGACAGATCCTTACTCTACATACTTGTTGGAAGATCAAACAGAGATTGTACAATCAGACTGTAATGTGTGTGGTGAGCTTAATAGATATCCTGGAGGATGCTGGGAAATAGTGGAGAGAATTCTGCTGAGATCTGATGACTCTTTATATCCTCTCTTTTAGGCTCACAAAATACTCCTTGTCAGAGGAATCAAGAAGAGAACTAGAAAATCTGGAAAAGCTCCGACCAGGACTGAAGATTACTATGTGGTGACCCCGGAGGAGGAGACTCGGCTACAGCTGTGAATGGAGGAGGGGGAGGGGACATTGCTGTGAATGGAGGAGGGGGGAGAGGACATTGATGTGAATGGAGGAGGGGGGAGGGGACATTGCTGTGAATGGAGGAGGGGGGAGGGGACATTGCTGTGAATGGAGGAGGAGGAGGGGACATTGCTGTGAATGGAGTAGGGGGAGGGGACATTGCTGTGAATGGAGGAGGGTGGAGGGGACATTGCTGTGAATGGAGGGGGAGGAGGGGCCATTGCTGTGAATGGAGAAGGGGGAGGGGACATTGCTGTGAATGGAGGAGGGGGAGGGGACATTGCTGTGAATGTAGGAGGGGGGAGGGGACATTGCTGTGAATGGAGGAGGGGGGAGGGGACATTGCTGTGAATGGAGGAGGGGGGAGGGGACATTGCTGTGAATGAGGATGAGATACAAATCTGAGCAAACCCGACCCAAGAGGAGAATGGATGATCACAGATGAAGTAATACACCAGGACAGGATGGGGGATTCTGTTTTGTAATGAAGAAGATAAAAACTGAACATTTCATATATAACCTGACTCAGGGAACACAACCGGCATTTATCTGTCATCCCAGTATTTATCTTACACATCCGCCTCCCCCTCACCCATGGTGGGGGGATCCTTGTTCTCTGAATGGAGTCTCCCCCTCCCCTCCCCCATGGTGGGGGGATCCTTGTTCTCTGAATGGAGTCTCCCCCTCCCCTCCCCCATGGTGGGGGGATCCTTGTTCTCTGAATGGAGTCTCCCCCTCCCCTCCCCCATGGTGGGGGATCCTTGTTCTCTGAATGGAGTCTCCCCCTACCCTCCTCCATAGTGGGGGGATCCTTGTTCTCTGAATGGAGTCTCCCCCTCCCCCATGGTGGGGGATCCTTGTTCTCTGAATGGAGTCTCCCCCTCCCCCATGGTGGGGGATCCTTGTTCTCTGAATGGAGTCTCCCCCTCCCCCTCCCCCATGGTGGGAGGATCCTTGTTCTCTGAATGGAGTCTCCCCCTCCCCTCCTCCATGGTGGGGGGATCCTTGTTCTCTGAATGGAGTCTCCCCCTCCCCTCCCCCATGGTGGGGGGATCCTTGTTCTCTGAATGGAGTCTCCCCTCCCCCTCCCCTCCCCCATGGTGGGGGGATCCTTGTTCTCTGAATGGAGTCTCCCCCTCCCCTCCCCCATGGTGGGGGGATCCTTGTTCTCTGAATGGAGTCTCCCCCCTCCCTCCCCCATGGTGGGGGGATCCTTGTTCTCTGAATGGAGTCTCCCCTCCCCTCCCCCATGGTGGGGGGATTCTTGTTCTCTGAATGGAGTCTCCCCTCCCCCTCCCCCATGGTGGGGGGATCCTTGTTCTCTGAATGGAGTCTCCCCCTCCCCCTCCCCCATGGTGGGGGGATCCTTGTTCTCTGAATGGAGTCTCCCCTCCCCCGATGTGTCGGCCTTTCCACACGGACTCCTTGTCACCCACATGGACTGATCCCTGCAGGAGAGATCAGAACTGGGTTTGTATGAAGCTGTGTGCTGGAGGAGGACAATACAGGAGGACTCATCAGACGATCGATCAGCCTAGAAGCCCCCAAATCAGGGGGGGAGGAGCCCTTGAAGAGTGCTGGGGGGACCCCAATGGGGGATGGGATGGAAGTTTCTGATACTATTACTGTATATGATCAGTCTATGTATTGATCATTACATACACAGCAGGAATTGGGATTTCATTCTCTAGAATACTGAGTGACATTCTATATATTAATGGAATATAAAATAGAGAAGCAGCTATTAGTGCAGTGATATTATTGAGGAACGTTTAATGGAGCGCAGACCATATACTGCAGATCAGATCAGAGGGACATTCAGGGGTTTTCATACAATTTAATGTGGAATAAAGTTGTAATAAATAAAATGTCATTTGAACTTTTAGGCCCCTTTCACACGGGGGATCCGCTCACTGTGCAGAGACTGACCTGTAAGAGTCCCGCTCTCCTCTATGGGGAGATCCCATGAAAACCGACCGCCTGTCCATTTCCATCCCATCCAACCCACTGGACGGATGGCGAACGTATCTCTATACGTCTGTTTCTAGCAGATCTTGTCGGATCGGATGCCAGGTGGGTGTCAGAGGACACAGATCCACTGACATCCGTCTCACCATAGAAGTCAATGAGTGGCCCGAAAAATGGACAGGTGGATGGGATGGTTCTGATGGTGTGAAAGGGGCCTTACTCCTAAGAACCTGGCTGGTGATACATTGTAAAATAAAGACATTTCTCATCTCCCTGTAATGTGAGGATTCCTATGGAGTAGATAAAGCGGGCTGAGATGGTCATACATGTAATACAATTATCATGGTGTACTGGGGTGTAATAATTCTTACCAGCTGATTGGTTGATTAGAATTTTTGTGAAGATTTCATATATTTTCTCTTCTTCAAACATTTTATTGAAGAATAGAATAAGTATACATAGGTAAGGAGCAAAAGAGAAAATTGCCATCCATAGAGAGGATAAGACAGGATCTACCATAATGCAATGAGAGGGACACACCCCTTAACCACTTGCCGCCCGCCCACCCCCCATCAAATGACGGCTGGGCAGTGCGGCTCTCGTTCTGGGTGGGCGTCATATAATGTCCTCCCAAAACGACCGCTCTCCCGTGCCCCAGAGGGCCATGCAGTGCGGCGATCACGGCTGCGACATATTGCTAGGACATGGCGCGACCCCAAACTGTGTAAAAAACCGCGGCTCTTTAACCATGTGATCAGCTGTGTCCAATCACAGCCAGTCACATGTAAACACAGAGATGCCGGTAATCGGTGCTCCTCGCCTCACACTGCCAGAGTGTGAGCAGAGGAGAGCCAATCAGTGGCATCTCCTCACAGGGGACAGCTAGGCATGTCATCAGTAACCTGATTACAATTAGTGCCCACCAGTGCCAGTAATTATTACCCACCACTACCAGCAATCAGTGCCAACCCACAATTGCCACCAATCAGTGCCCACAAGTGTCAGCAATCAGTGGCCATTAGTGATGCCAGTCAGTGCTGGCTATCAGTGCTGACCATCAATGCCCATCACTGCTGCCCATCAGTGCCGCCTATCCGTGGCTACCAGTGCCGCCTATCTGTGCCCACCCGTGCCACCTATCTGTGCCCACCAGTGCCACCCATCAGTGCTGCCTATCAGTGCCACATATTATCAGTGCCCATAAGTGCCACCTCATCAGTGCTCATCAATAAAGGAGAAAAATTACTTATTTACAAATATATATACCAAAGAAAAAGGAGCAAAGGGCGGGACTTTAAATGAGGACACACGGGGGCAGGTACAAAAGTCAAGTATAAAACAGGTTTTATTATATTCAAAATTGTCATATATTCACATGATTTTAAATGTACATAGCTACTATTCTTACTCTATGTTTCATCAAAGTATACATTCCAACAAGGACTTATAGTTACATTGCATGAACAGTTTAATAGCTAAAATCTTGAATAAAGGATATATGACACATTAAAGTGTCAAATAGACAGGTTACAAAAAGGAAAGCAGTGAGTAGAAATGGAACGTTCATATATAATTGTTGGTGAGGTACGCCTATAGGTAGATGAAAGCTCTACGCGTTTCGGGGCTTAATCGCCACTCTTCAGGACCAAAAACCAAGGGTAACCTGGGGATATGGAAAACAAACGTATTTAAAGGGAGAAAAATACTCTGAGGGAAAATAGTGGATAAATGTGGAGTGTGTTCCCCACATAGTACACCTAACCCATCAAACTTACATGCATATACTTGCGCACCGGTAGCGGGGCCCCGCAAGTCAGGTCAGCCAATGATGTCACGCTCCGGAGCTGAGGGGGCCCCCCTGGGGCGGCACACCACCAACCCAAGCACCACCCCAGATGGGTCACAGAGAGAAAGCCTGGTGATGATTGGTGAGATGAAGCAAAATATAAAATAGACAGGGCAGTGATCCCCAAAGAAATGGAGAGCCTGTGAAAAATAAGTGACATATATATTAAACTGATAGGCGACGTGTAAAATAGATGATAAGTGGAAACAAAGTGAAGGGAAGGGGAAAAGTGGAGGCAAAGGGAAAAGAAAAGGTGAAAACAAACAGAGAAGGGAGAGGCTGAGGTAGAAAGTGAAGGAGAAAAGAAGTACTGGGGGTGGCAAGGAGAAACTTTACCTGCTGCAAAGTGAGTAGGGATGAATTGCCAAGGTGCATGAAAGTGCCAGGGAGGAGGTGACCAGGAGAAAACCAGAGTGGGGGACCCGAACCCGGGGGAGGTCCAGGAGGGACGCGCCGCCACAAAGGGGCCCCCAACATCATGCTCCAATGGGAAATGGGGGCGAGGAAGGCGCGATGGCGGAGACGGCCAGACACACCAAGCCACTCCACCAGCAGCGTCCCAACAAGCCCCTCCGACCGCTGGAGATGGGAAGCTCACCGGCCGGCCTTAAAACACGCCACGAGGACGCCAGGCCGCCAGCACTAACGGCATGACGTCGACGCGCAGTGGGGGAAACCCCACCCCCCGCGTCACATCCAGGGGGCGGGGAAACCCCCAGTGCACGTCGCAGCTCCGGAACGTGAAACAGGGCACAACCAAACCAGACGACGGCCCGACTGACCAGGCACAAATACAGCGTGCATAGCTTGACCAAAGACAATGGGAAGATGCACCATCGAATTATTAATTGGGGGTAAATTTGCAAAGGATCAACTGAATAAATGGGGGGGCTGAGGGGAAAAAAATCAAAATTGAGATAAAAATTTAAAAATAAAAATAAAATAAAAAAAGCATATTAATTATTGTTAGTGCCAACCGTGTACCTCCATCCCTAATTGGTTATGAATTAATTTAAAAACAGAACAGAAAATTTGGGACTTTAAATGAGGTTAGATAGGGGGCATTCAACTCCCCTCCTCCATCCCGGTTCAATATATATACCAAAGAAAAAGGAGCAAAGGGCGGGACTTTAAATGAGGACACACGGGGGCAGGTACAAAAGTCAAGTATAAAACAGGTTTTATTATATTCAAAATTGTCATATATTCACATGATTTTAAATGTACATAGCTACTATTCTTACTCTATGTTTCATCAAAGTATACATTCCAACAAGGACTTATAGTTACATTGCATGAACAGTTTAATAGCTAAAATCTTGAATAGGGATGAGCCGAACACCCCCCGGTTCGGTTCGCACCAGAACCCGCGAACGGACTGAAAGTTCGCACGAACGTTAGAACCCCATTGACGTCTATGGGACTCGAACGTTCGAAATCAAAAGTGCTCATTTTAAAGGCTAATTTGCATGGTATTGTCCTAAAAAGGGTTTGGGGACCCGGGTCCTACCCCAGGGGACATGCAAAAAAAACTTTTAAAAACGGCCGTTTTTTCGGGAGCAGTGATTCTAATGATGCTTAAAGTAAAAAAAAAAAAAGTGAAATATTCCTTTAAATATCGTACCTGGGGGGTGTCTATAGTATGCCTGTAAAGTGACGCGTGTTTCCCGTGTTTAGAACAGTCCCTGCACCAAATGTCATTTTTAAAGGAAAAAATCTCATTTAAAACTGCTTGCGGGTTTAATGTCATGTCGGGTCATGGCAATATGGATGAAAATCAGTGAGACAAACGGCATGGGTACCCCCCAGTCCATTACCAGGCCCTTTGGGTCTTGTATGGATATTAAGGGGAACCCCGCACCCAAATTAAAATAAGGAAAGGTGTGGGGCCACCAGGCCCTATATACTCTGAACAGCAGTATACAGGTGGTGCAAACAAGACAGGGACTGTAGGTTTGTTGTTAAGTAGAATCTGTTTGTAATTTTGAACATTTTTAACGTGTTTAGCTTCAGCCAAAAAATATTTTCTAAGCTTTTTGGAAAACATAGGGAAGGGTTATCACCCCTGTGACATTTGTTTTGCTGTCTTTCCTCCTCTTCAGAAGATTTCACCTCACTTTTTTGTCCCAATGAAAAATGTTTTTTGAAAATTTGTTTTTTTTTGTGGAACAAGGATTGGAAAGCATCAGTGGAAAGGAGAAATTGTTTTCCCATATTAACTCTTACAGGAGAGAATTTCCCTTCCTAGGGGTAGATTTCATCTCACTTCCTGTTGTCTCCTTCCGTTTGCAAGTAGGAGTCGTTTGTAAGTTAGATGTTTGAAAGTAGGGTCCTGCCCTATATACTCAGCAGAAATTTGGGCCTTAGGTGTTGCTGTGGCCACAACACTGTAAGCCCTCACAGGGCCCTGCTGTGAAATATTAGATCAAGAATTGTAATTACATGCCCCTGTTGAACAGGAGCTGAAAATTAGGCCTTAGGCACTGGTGCTGGTGCCACAACACTGCAACCACTCACAGACACTCTAGTTGGAACGCAGGAACGAGCCCTGCTGCAAAGTATTGCATCAAAAATTGTAATTACACGCCCCTGTTAGACAGGGGCAGAAAAATTGGGCCTTAGGCACTGGTGCTGGTGCCACAACACTGCAACCCCTCACAGACACTCTAGTTGGAATGCAGGAACGAGCCCTGCTGCAAAGTATTGCATCAAAAATTGTAATTACACGCCCCTGTTAGACAGGGGCAGAAAAATTGGGCCTTAGGCACTGGTGCTGGTGCCACAACACTGCAACCCCTCACAGACACTCTAGTTGGAATGCAGGAACGAGCCCTGCTGCAAAGTATTACATCAAAAATTGTAATTACACGCCCCTGTTAAACAGGGGTTGAAAAATTGTGCCTTAGGCACTGGTGGTGGCGCCCAGAACCAAAAATGTTCTTACAAGCTATCAGCGTGATGATTGAGGAGGAAGAGGATAATTACTCAGGGATAGTCACTCAGCATCAGCATAGGCAGTCTTTGAAGGGATCTGAGATTTCAAAAAAAATTATTCGGTTACATCTGCATCAGGTGCTTGGTAGCTGGTGGTGATCCAAGACTGATTCATTTTTATGAAGGTCAGCCGATCGACCGAGTCGGTGGACAGACGCACCCTGTGATCGGTTACCACGCCTCCAGCAGCACTGAATGTGCGTTCCGAAAGAACGCTGGATGCAGGACAGGCCAGTAGCTCAATTGCATACTGTGCAAGCTCTGGCCAGTGATCCATCCTCAAGACCCAGTAACCCAGAGGATTTTCGGTGGGAAAGGTGTCCAAGTCTGATCTTGCCCCTAGGTATTCCTGCACCATGTAAAACAGACGCTGGCGATGGTTGCTGGAACCGATCATACCTTGGGGCTGCGGACCAAAAAATTGTCTGAACGCATCGGTCAGACGGCCACCTTCTCCACCGCTCCTTCTTTGACTGACCGAAGCCTCAGCAACACGTTGTCCAGAAACAGGAGTTTGTAACCTCCCAGTCTCTGGGAACGCGTTGCACAGACCTTTCTGCAAGGCCTCCCGAAGATGTTTCATCCTCTGCTCCCTCTGCGATGGCAAGATAAGGTCCGCAACCTTACCCTTGTAACGTGGATCAAGGAGGGTTGCCAGCCAGTATTGGTCCTTCTCCTTGATACCACGAATACGAGGATCCTTACGCAGGCTTTGCAGGATCAGGGAGGCCATGCAGCGTAGGTTTGCTGAGGCATTCGGTCCGGAGTCCTCTGGGTCACTAAGGACAACAACGTCCGCAGCCACCTCCTCCCAGCCACGTACAAGTCCATGTGTTCCTTGGGACTGATCCCTTAAAGACTGCTGCTGATGCTGAGTGCCAGGCTCCACCTCCATACTGACACAATCTTCCTCCTCCTCCTCCTCCTCCTCTTCCTGTGTGATCGGCGGGCACGCAGGAACACTGTCTGGATAAAGGGGGCCTTGAGAGCTAAGGAATTCCTCCTCTTCCTGCCTCTGTTCTGCCTCAAGTGCCCTGTCCATTATTCCACGCAGCGTGTGCTCCAACAGGTGGACAAGGGGGACAGTGTCACTGATGCATGCACTGTCAGTGCTCACCATCCTCGTGGCCTCCTCGAATGGTGACAGGACAGTGCATGCATCCCTGATCATGGCCCACTGGCGTGGGGAAAAAAAACCAAGCTCCCCTGACCCTGTCCTGGTGCCATAGTCGCACAGGTACTCATTGATGGCCCTCTGCTGCGTGTGCAGCCGCTGCAGCATGGCCAACGTTGAGTTCCACCTGGTGGGCATGTCACAGATTAGGCGGTTCTTGGGCAGGTTAAACTCCTTTTGGAGGTCCGTCAGCCGAGCACTGGCATTATATGACCGGCGGAAATGCACACAGACTTTCCTGGCCTGCCTCAGGACATCCTGTAAGCCCGGGTACCTGCCCAAGAACCGCTGCACCACCAAGTTAAGGACGTGAGCCAAACAGGGCACATGGGTCATTTGTCCCTGTCGGAGGGCAGAGAGGAGGTTGGTGCCATTGTCGCAAACCACCATTCCTGCCTTAAGTTGGCGTGGCGTCAACCACCTCTGAACCTGCCCCTGCAGAGCTGACAGAACCTCTGCCCCAGTGTGGCTCCTGTCCCCCAAGCACACCAGCTCAAGCACCGCATGGCATCTTTTGGCCTGCGTACTTGCGTAGCCCCTTGAACGCCTACGGAGCACCACTGGTTCCGAGGAAGAGGCCATGGAGGAAGAAGAAGAGGAGGGGGTGGAGGAGAGAGGTGTGTCACAATCAGCATTTTGGAGGCGTGGTGGCGGAACAACCTCCAACACTACCGCACCTTGTCCTGCATCCTTCCCAGCTGCCAGCAAAGTCACCCAATGTGCCGTGAAACTTAGGTAACGTCCCTGTCCATGCCTGCTGGACCATGAGTCAGCGGTAATATGCACCTTACCACTGACCGCCCTGTCCAGCGAGGCATGGACATTGCCTTCCACATGCCGGTAGAGAGCCGGAATCGCCTTCCGTGAGAAAAAGTGGCGTTTGGGTACCTGCCACTGAGGAACCGCACATTCCACAAACTCACGGAAGGGGGCAGAGTCTACCAACTGAAAAGGCAGCAGTTGAAGTGCTAGCAATTTTGCCAAGCTAGCATTCAACCGCTGGGCATGTGGATGGTTAGAGCAAACTTTTTTCGGCGGTGCAGCAGCTGGGGCAGGGAAATTTGCCTGGTACAATCTGACGTCGGTGTACCAAAAGCAGATTGCCCACAAGTACTTGGCTGTGACACACCTAATTCTACACCTTCATTCCTCTCACTGCAGGTCTCAGAGAGGACTGAAGGTCTAGTGGGGTTGGAAATCTCAGCTGATGAGGAGCAAGGAGAGATCCTCTTTGTTCTTTGGTGTGGGTCTTTTAGATACGCTTGCCAACGAACTGCATGGCAGGTCAACATATGTCTGGTCAAGCATGTGGTACCCAAGCGGGAGATGTTTTGGCCACGCGAGATACGCTTGAGACATATGTTGCAAATAGCAGCGGTGCGATCTGATGCACTCGTCTCAAAAAAGGCCCACACCAAAGAACTTTTTGAATAACGCGCAGAGACTGCAGCGCCCTGCACATGTGGAGCTTTGGGGTGTGATGCAGTCAATGTGCTGCCCTTAGGCTGGCCCCTGGAGGGCATCCTGCCTCGTTGGTGATGTGCCGCCTCCTCCTCCTCCTCCTCCTCCTCTCTCCTATCAGGCACCCACGTTGAGTCAGTGACCTCATCATCCCCTCCCTCCTCATCACTGGAGCAAACCTGGCAGTATGCTGCAGCAGGGGGAGCATGACTGCCAGATTGCTGTCCTTCTTGGGCACCCCCTCTGTCCGTGCTCATGTTACTGCCTTCATCGAGCTCAGTATCATCATCAGAGCCTTCCAAACGCTGGGCATCCTCCTGGAGCATGTACCCAACACTGTGGTCAAACAGTTCGAGGGACTCCTCAGGAGGACATGGTGGGGCTAGGGAAGGAGTCACTGATGACATTGAGCCGAGGGAAGAGGCCGCTGCTTTGCCAGACAAAGTACCCTGGGCATGGGTGAGAGAGGATGAGGAGGATGAGGACGGCTTGGTCATCCACTCAACCAAGTCTTCCGCATGTTGCGGCTCAACATGGCCAGCTGCTGAAAAAAAGGCCAAGCGTGTCCCATGGCCACGTGCTGATGAGGATGCACCGTCTCCACGACCAGCACTAGACACAGAGCCTGCTTGCCCTCTCTTATTGGCTTGTGACTGTCTGCCTCTCCTTCTTGGCCTTCCAGACATACTAATGGCCTGTAGCTGCACTAAGCTGGGATAGAACACCTGTAATTTTCTTCAGGTAGCTTTATATACTGTAACCAGACAAGCCTGCCTGTCAGTAGGAAGATAACAGGAACGGATCTAGCTGAACACTGTGAGCAGGACGCACTGCACTAAATGTAAATAGCAGGAACGGATCTAGCTGAACACTGTGAGCAGGACGCACTGCACTAAATGTAAATAGCAGGAACGGATCTAGCTGAACACTGTGAGCAGGACGCACTGCACTAAATGTAAATAGCAGGAACGGATCTAGCTGAACACTGTGAGCAGGACGCACTGCACTAAATGTAAATAACAGGAACGGATCTAGCTGAACACTGTGAGCAGGACGCACTGCACTAAATGTAAATAGCAGGAACGGATCTAGCTGAACACTGTGAGCAGGACGCACTGCACTAAATGTAAATAGTCTAGAAGATAACAGGAACGGATCTAGCTGAACACTGTGAGCAGGACGCACTGCACTAAATGTAAATAGCAGGAACGGATCTAGCTGAACACTGTGAGCAGGACGCACTGCACTAAATGTAAATAACAGGAACGGATCTAGCTGAACACTGTGAGCAGGACGCACTGCACTAAATGTAAATAGCAGGAACGGATCTAGCTGAACACTGTGAGCAGGACGCACTGCACTAAATGTAAATGGCAGGAACGGATCTAGCTGAACACTGTGAGCAGGACGCACTGCACTAAATGTAAATAGCAGGAACGGATCTAGCTGAACACTGTGAGCAGGACGCACTGCACTAAATGTAAATAGCAGGAACGGATCTAGCTGAACACTGTGAGCAGGACGCACTGCACTAAATGTAAATAGCAGGAACGGATCTAGCTGAACACTGAGCAGGACGCACTGCACTAAATGTAAATAGCAGGAACGGATCTAGCTGAACACTGTGAGCAGGACGCACTGCACTAAATGTAAATAGCAGGAACGGATCTAGCTGAACACTGTGAGCAGGACGCACTGCACTAAATGTAAATAACAGGAACGGATCTAGCTGAACACTGTGAGCAGGACGCACTGCACTAAATGTAAATAGTTTAGAAGATAACAGGAACGGATCTAGCTGAACACTGTGAGCAGGACGCACTGCACTAAATGTAAATAGCAGGAACGGATCTAGCTGAACACTGTGAGCAGGACGCACTGCACTAAATGTAAATAGCAGGAACGGATCTAGCTGAACACTGTGAGCAGGACGCACTGCACTAAATGTAAATAGCAGGAACGGATCTAGCTGAACACTGTGAGCAGGACGCACTGCACTAAATGTAAATAGCAGGAACGGATCTAGCTGAACACTGTGAGCAGGACGCACTGCACTAAATGTAAATAACAGGAACGGATCTAGCTGAACACTGTGAGCAGGACGCACTGCACTAAATGTAAATAGTCTAGATAGAAGATAACAGGAACGGATCTAGCTAAACTGAATACAGTGTATATATATATATATGCAACACCTGGGATGCATATATATACACAATACACTGTAAGTGCAGCTAACTGACTGACTGTTCTGCCTAATCTATCTAACTCAAATCAAATGACACTGTCTCTCTCTCTCTATCTCTTAGCACACCGGAACACACACTACACAGGGCCGCCGTGCAGGCGGCCTTATATAGTGTGGGGCGTGTACTAAATCCCCTGAGCCATAATTGGCCAAAGCCACCCTGGCTTTGGCCAATTACAGCTCTCTCTACTGACGGCGCTGTGATTGGCCAAGCATGCGGGTCATAGTGCATGCTTGGCCAATCATCAGCCAGCAATGCACTGCGATGCCGCAGTGAATTATGGGCCGTGACGCGCCACACGAATTTGGCGCGAACGGCCCATATCGTTCGCAATTCGGCGAACGACCGAACAGCCGATGTTCGAGTCGAACATGGGTTCGACTCGAACACGAAGCTCATCCCTAATCTTGAATAAAGGATATATGACACATTAAAGTGTCAAATAGACAGGTTACAAAAAGGAAAGCAGTGAGTGGAAATGGAACGTTCATATATAATTGTTGGTGAGGTACGCCTATAGGTAGATGAAAGCTCTACGCGTTTCGGGGCTTAATCGCCACTCTTCTATTATATGTCACTTATTTTTCACAGGCTCTCCATTTCTTTGGGGATCACTGCCCTGTCTATTTTATATTTTTCTTCATCTCACCAATCATCACCAGGCTTTCTCTCTGTGACCCATCTGGGGTGGTGCTTGGGTTGGTGGTGTGCCGCCCCAGGGGGGCCCCCTGAGCTACGGAGCGTGACATCATTGGCTGACCTGACTTGCGGGGCCCCGCTACCGGTGCGCAAGTATATGCATGTAAGTTTGATGGGTTAGGTGTACTATGTGGGGAACACACTCCACATTTATCCACTATTTTCCCTCAGAGTATTTTTCTCCCTTTAAATACGTTTGTTTTCCATATCCCCAGGTTACCCTTGGTTTTTGCTCCTGAAGAGTGGCGATTAAGCCCCGAAACACGTAGAGCTTTCATCTACCTATAGGCGTACCTCACCAACAATTATATATGAACGTTCCATTTCCACTCACTGCTTTCCTTTTTGTAACCTGTCTATTTGACACTTTAATGTGTCATATATCCTTTATTCAAGATTTTAGCTATTAAACTGTTCATGCAATGTAACTATAAGTCCTTGTTGGAATGTATACTTTGATGAAACATAGAGTAAGAATAGTAGCTATGTACATTTAAAATCATGTGAATATATGACAATTTTGAATATAATAAAACCTGTTTTATACTTGACTTTTGTACCTGCCCCCGTGTGTCCTCATTTAAAGTCCCGCCCTTTGCTCCTTTTTCTTTGGTATATATATTGAACCGGGATGGAGGAGGGGAGTTGAACGCCCCCTATCTAACCTCATTGAAAGTCCCAAATTTTCTGTTCTGTTTTTAAATTAATTCATACTTATTTACAAAATTTACTAACAGCAATTAAGAAAAACTATTTTTTTAAATTCTTGGTCTTTTTTGTAGGAAATAATAAAAAACCCAGGATTGATTAAATACCACCAAAAGAAATCTCTATTTGTGTGAAGAAAATGATAACAATTTCACATGGTTACAGTGTGGCATGGCCGCGCAATTGTCATTGAAAGTGACAGCGCTGAAAGCTTACAGATGTAAAAAGCTATAGGTAGCAGAGTAGAATAATTAGATAGGTATGGTAGAAGGATCACTGCGTAACCTCTCACTAATTAAAGCTCAAGAGAGAGCAAGCCAAGTGTGGAGCAACAATGAGGATACTCGGATCTCCGGGGAATAAAACCAGAGAAAAGGGGAGATGATCACCACCCTTAGGTAGGTCCATGGGTCTTGTAGAGTTGTCACAGATGATATCCTGTCAGATATATACAGTATATACTAGCAAAGCAATGCTAGTGTAGCACCCTCTAGTGTACTAGAAGTAGAATAGGTTTTTTGCTAAACCCACAACAGTAAAACCTGTCTGTATATGCAGAATAGCATGCTTGTTATACTCATTGTGGAACTTTAGGGGTTAATCCTCTGCACTGTTAAAAGTCTGTTTTATCCTGTGTTCAAATATCCTCCCCTTCTTTCATTGTCCATCTTGGGAAGGCCAGCTAACACATAGGCAGTGGCCAACCTGCACATGCTCAGTTGTGTCTTTTATGCTGAAAATATTTTTTTTAGCACTGAGCATGTCATTGGCATAGTGCCAATCAGCGCTGGCTAGATGGCAGGTGAGGGTATACTGATACAGAGGAAGTTTGGTCAGAGGAGAGTGGAATCTTCTCCTACATGAACACTCTAATCACTGGGACCCTGCAGTTTACCATGATATACAGAAGAAAAAGGAAAAAAGGTATATAGCGTCAGTATTTGGATATAAAAAGAAGATTTAGAAGCAGTGTTCATTGTGGGGGGGTTATTACTTTTTATATTGCTGGGTTTAGTAACACTTTAAGTGTAGGTAAATTGGCAGGTTTGGATGACAGCCAAGCCTGTGTTTTGGTTAATCTGGGTCAGGGGAGTGACTCAGGGAGGCTGGTATGACTCACAGGCAACATCTTTAAGACCTTCCCCTAGTTCTTGAAACTAGTGGAAGATTCTAGAAGAATGGGAGGGGAGGAGCTGTTTGGAGTATTCATGAGGGCCCTGACCAATCCCCAACAGATGGGTTGGCAGGGGGAAGGCCCCCTCAAATACTCAGATCAGACTCAGGGTCAGATCAGCTGGGGCAGTGTGGTGTTTGGGTGGAAGGTGGAGAAGAAATGTTAGGCTGTCGGTGGCTCAGGAGGGGTGCCCCGCAGTCTGGGGGGGTGACCTTGGGCCTGGGCGCAGAAGGAACCTTCTTTATGGTGCATTAGGGTGTCCTATCCAGAGGCACAGGAGCAAGTGGAAGACAGCAGGAGACCACTGCCAGGCAAATCTCCAGGAAAGAAGACAGGTTGGTGAGTGTTGCAGCCAAGAGGACTGAGAAGCATTCCATGAGAGGACTAAGTGAGAGAAGTCTGGGATAGATGCAGAGTCAGTCTGGGAAGACTGTAAAGTCTTATTTAGGAGGACAAGTGGAAGGGGTAGCTGCAGCCAGGTGGGCTGGCAGTGCCTGAAGAGGTGATACTGGTATCAGTAGCCACAGGAGGAGGAGGACAGCTGGGCACTAGGACATTATGCTACACTACTAGAGAGGCCCTTGGTCCCTGCCCATAAAGGATGGTTGCTACAGATCTAACTGAGCCTTTTTTAGATCATCCAAACAGTGCCAGCTGGTCCTAGGAGTTGTAGTTCTACAAGCATGTGCTGGAGGTAGAAGAAGAAGAATGTGTACAGGCTGTATATAGTTGTGTCCCTGAAGAGTTTTGTTACTACCTTGATCAAGTGGGCATACAATAAATACCCTCAACCCTATCCAAGTTCAATACCTCTAATAAAATACAAAAACTAAGCTACAAGAACTGATTCTTGTCTCCTGTGTGTGTGGAAGATTCTGTGTGTCAGGCCGTGCAGGGTGGGAGATACCTTTATTCACCAGAGGCTCCTGCAGGGGTAGCGCTACATATGGGGGTGTCGTCCAGGATATCTGCCCATGGTTAAACTGCTGGCCATTGTGCCTGGCAACCAGAGTTTATCATTGAGCCAGAGAACTTTGCCTTGTTCCAAAACCACCAGAGGGGTTTACCAAAAAAAACAAAGGAGATGCCCCCTGAGACTTTATAGTCATAGGTTGGAAACCAGAAAGGAGCGTAAAGAAGTATAATAAAAAGTACAAATTTTATTGATAAAAACCGTCTAACAATAGAGGAGAATATCACATTTACTATACATGAATGGTAATCATATATGGGTAATATACAGCTGAATTCTATGACACACGGTTAATCTCACAGTAAGAGGCCATAACCACAAAAGAAATCCTAACATGTTTCGGAATATACATTTAAATTCCATCTTCGGGGGATGGTCAGAGAAAGCTGTGACATCTGCTAATATAATAACAGAGTATCAGAAAAAATATGGTATATAGAAAGTAAAAGCAGGCATGACAAATAGCAAACATAACATCAAAATGTAATTTTTATCTGAAAAATACTCACATGGTGGCTACCATTGACAGATATAAAAACACAACGTGGATCATGAAGTTAAAGCTCTCCAAATTGTCCCGTTGTATCTGAGCTCTGCCAGCAGGAGGGGAAAATGCCCCTAGAGGTAGAGTGGCAGAGTTTAAGTCCAAAAAACAGACTCTACAAAAAGTGAAGACAGGCGAGATGAAAAAAATATATAGAAAGTATGAATAACATTGCTGTAGCTGTGCAGGCGCTCACAAGGATAATTTGTCTGAGGACGGCCCTGGCATAAAAAATAGACATGATTATCCACTTCAGCCCCGGAAGGTTTTACCCCCTTCCTGACCAGAGCACTTTTTACAATTCGGCACTGCGTCGCTTTAACTGCTAATTGTGCGGTCATGCAATGCTGTACCCAAACGAAATTTGCGTCCTTTTCTTCCCACAAAAAGAGCTTTTGATGATATTTGATCACCTCTGCCGTTTTTATTTTTTGCGCTATACACGGAAAAAGACCGAAAATTTTGAAAAAAAATGATATTTTCTACTTTTTGTTCTAAAAAAAATCCAATAAACTCAATTTTAGTCATACATTTAGGCCAAAATGTATTCGGCCACATGTCTTTGGTAAAAAAAATGTCAATAAGTGTATATTTATTGGTTTGCGCAAAAGTTATAGCGTCTACAAACTAGGGTACATTTTCTGGAATTTACACAGCCTTTAATTTATGACTGCCTATGTCGTTTCTTGAGGTGCTAAAATGGCAGGGCAGTACAAAACCCCCACAAATGACCCCATTTTGGAAAGTAGACACCCCAAGGAAATTGCTGAGAGGCATGTTGAGCCCATTGAATATTCATTTTTTTTGTCCCAAGTGATTGAATAATGACAAAAAAAAAAAAAAATTACAAAAAGTTGTCACTAAATGATATATTGCTCACACAGGCCATGGGCATATGTGGAATTGCACCCCAAAATACATTTAGCTGCTTCTCCTGAGTACGGGGATACCACATGTGTGGGACTTTTTGGGAGCCTAGCCGCGTACGGGACCCCGAAAACCAAGCACCACCTTCAGGATTTCTAAGGGCGTACATTTTTGATTTTACTCCTCACTGCCTATCACAGTTTTGGAGGCCATGGAATGCCCAGGTGGCACAAACCCCCCCCAAATGACCCCATTTTGGAAAGTAGACACCCCAAGCTATTTGCTGAGAGGCATGGTGAGTATTTTGCAGCTCTCATTTGTTTTTGAAAATAAAGAAAGACGAGAAAAAAAAAAATTTTTTTTCTTTTTTCAATTTTCAAAACTTTGTGACAAAAAGTGAGGTCTGCAAAATACTCACTATACCTCTCATCAAATAGCTTGGGGTGTCTACTTTCCAAAATGGGGTCATTTGGGGGGGTTTTGTGCCACCTGGGCATTCCATGGCCTCCGAAACTGTGATAGGCAGTGAAGAGTGAAATCAAAAATTTACGCCCTTAGAAAGCCTGAAGGCGGTGCTTGGTTTTCGGGGTCCCGTACACGGCTAGGCTCCCAAAAAGTCTCACACATGTGGTATCCCCGTACTCAGGAGAAGCAACAGAATGTATTTTGGGGTGTAATTTCACATATTCCCATGGCATGTTTGAGCAATATATCATTTAGTGACAACTTTGCGCAAAAAAAAATAAAAAAAATAAAAAATTGTCTCTTTCCCGCAACTTGTGTCACAATATAAATTATTCCATGGACTCAACATGACTCTCAGCAAATAGCTTGGGGTGTCTACTTTCCAAAATGGGGTCATTTGGGGGGGTTTTGAACTGTCCTGGCATTTTATGCACAACATCTAGAAGCTTATGTCACACATCACCCACTCTTCTAACCACTTGAAGACAAAGCCCTTTCTGACACTTATTGTTTACATAAAAAAATAATGTTTTTTTTGCAAGAAAATTACTTTGAACCCCCAAACATTATATATTTTTTTTAAAGCAAATGCCCTACAGATTAAAATGGTGGGTGTTTCATTTTTTTTTTTTCACACAGTATTTGCGCAGCGATTTTTCAAACGCATTTTTTGGGGAAAAAACACACTTTTTTACATTTTAATGCACTAAAACACACTATATTGCCCAAATGTTTGATGAAATAAAAAAGATGATCTTAGGCCGAGTACATGGATACCAAACATGACATGCTTTAAAATTGCGCACAAACGTGCAGTGGCGACAAACTAAATACATTTTTAAAAGCCTTTAAAAGCCTTTACAGGTTACCACTTTAGATTTACAGAGGAGGTCTACTGCTAAAATTACTGCCCTCGATCTGACCTTCGCGGCGATACCTCACATGCATGGTGCAATTGCTGTTTACATTTGACGCCAGACCGACGCTTGCGTTCGCCTTAGCGCGAGAGCAGGGGGGACAGGGGTGCTTTTTTTTTTTTTTTTTTTTTTTTTTTTTTCTTTATTATTATTAATTTTTTATCTTATTTTTAAACTGTTCCTTTCATTTTTTTTTTTTTTTAATCATTTTTATTGTTATCTCAGGGAATGTAAATATCCCCTATGATAGCAATAGGTAGTGACAGGTACTCTTTTTTGCAAAAATTGGGGTCTATTAGACCCTAGATTTCTCCTCTGCCCTCAAAGCATCTGACCACACCAAGATCGGTGTGATAAAATGCTTCCCCAATTTCCCAATGGCGCTGTTTACATCCGGCGAAATCTAAGTCATAAAATGCTCGTAGCTTCCGGTTTCTTAGGTCATAGAGATGTTTGGAGCCACTCTGGTCTCTGATCAGCTCTATGGTCAGCTGGCTGAATCACCGGCTGCATTTTCAGGTTCCCTGTTGAGACAGGAGAGCCAGAGAAAAACACGGAAGACGTTGGGGGGGGGGCATTCCCTCCCACTGCTTGTAAAAGCAGTCTAGAGGCTAATTAGCCACTAGGATTGCTTTTACATGAAAGCCGACCGCTGGCTGAAAAGAATGATACCAAGATGATACCTAAACCTGCAGGCATCTTTCTGGTATAACCACTCAAAGTCGTGAATGGCGTACCTGAAGACAAAAAAATGGTTAACAATAAAGCACAGTAAACGGTAAAGTATAAAAAATTGTATACCTGAAAAGCAAACATGATAAAACATCATAACAATAAAACATTGCAGAATAGAATACAGTAAAAAAGAGCAGAACAATAGAGAGAGAATAGAGAGAGAGAGAACAATAAAACGACAACTATTTTTTTTTTTTTTTATATTTTTGTTTGTGTTTTTTTTTTTTTTTTACACTTTTTTTTGTAACTAACTTTTATAACTGTAACCGGTTCCAGGTTCGGGTCTCTCAAAATGCGATGGCATCTTGGGAGACCCTGTGAAAGTGTGCCTAGTCTGTGGAATGCTGTACCCTACGCTAATACTCAACTAGTGCATAGTAGCGTTCAAAACATTCACCAATGCAAAGACCAGGATTGTCAGGACAGGAGGGACAATAATAGCGGGTGTCACGGCTATATCCGCACTTGCTGCAGACACAACATCTTTTTTGGGGGGTTCATTGGGTAGGGGTACTCGGGAGGACATAAAAATGCCTCTCATGCAGCCGACTGCATTTGGTTGGGGATGTGAATGGAGGAAGTACGGGCGCTGCAGAAGCGGTGGGTTCCCAATTAGGATTGGCGAATGCAGCAGGAAGGGCACTATGGGCACGACGGGCCTGTGTTTGTCTTTTTGGTGGCAGCGGGACACTACTTGTGCTTGCCACCTCACCAGCTTGAACTGCACTTATGGGACTCGCCACGTCACCACGTGTTACTGCAGTGCTGGTTTGACTACGACCGGGGTGTACTACGCTGCTGGTGCTTGCTAGTTCACCAAAACGCTACCATAAAAACTGTTAGCGATCGCAGGGATCAGGCCTGACTCTGCGAACGCTGCAGTTATGCGTTTAGTGTTTTGTAAGTGACAGTGATCGATCGATACTGCACTTGGGTGGGCTGGGCTGGGCCGGGCGGAGGGGCAAAACGCAGGTGCTAGCAGGTATCTGGGCTGATCCCGCTAACACTGCGTGTTTGGGAACCCTAAACTGCTGGGGACGCTAGTATAGATCTGATCGGATCAGATATTGATCCGATCAGATACTATACCACTAAGGGAGGCGTATGCTGCATGCGTGGGTGTTAGCGGTACTGGCGCTAATCTGATGCTGCCTGGGGCTGGCGCTTGCCAGTTCACCAAAACGCTACCAAAAAAACTGTTAGCGATCGCAGGGATCAGGCCTGACTCTGCGAACGCTGCAGTTATGCGTTTAGTGTTTTGTAAGTGACAGTGATCGATCGATACTGCACTTGGGTGGGCTGGACCGGGCGGAGGGGCAAAACGCAGGTGCTAGCGGGTATCTGGGCTGATCCCGCTAACACTGTGTTTTCGGGAACCCTAAACTGCTGGGGACGCTAGTATAGATCTGATCGGATCAGATATTGATCCGTAAAGATACTATACCACTAAGGGAGGGATATGCTGCGTGCGTCGGTGTTAGCGGTACTGGCGCTAATCTGACGCTGCCTGGGGCGACGCATATCACCGCCGGGCGATCAGGGGGCTAAACCTTTATTCGGTAATAAACGGCGGGTGCCCTGACACTATAAAAAATAAACAAACTAACCAGCGTCACCCGTAACAGTTATACGGTGATCAGTGGTGAAAGGGTTAACTAGGGGGCAATCAAGGGGTTAAAACATTTATTCGGTAGTATATGGGGGTCCCTGTCGCTATAAAACGCTGACGGCGAACCTAAATATTTACGTCCCTAACTAGCGTCACCAGCAACACTAATACAGCGATCAGAAAAATGATCGCTTAGCGACACTGGTGACAGGGGGTGATCAAGGGGTTAAAACTTTATTAGGGGGGGTTAGGGGGGTATCCTAGACCTAAAGGGGGGTAATACTAACTGCCCCAACACTGTAACTGTCACAAACTGACACTATGCAGTAATCAGAAAAAAAAAAAAAATACTGCTAATGTCAGTTTGTGACAGGGGGGGGGGTGATTGGGGGGGGGATCGGGGGGGGATCGGGGGTGTAAAGTATGCCTGGCATGTTCTACTGTGTGTGTGTTTGTGTTGTGTGCACTCACTTGTCTTCTCTCCTCGGCGCTGGAACGGAAACTGCCAGACCGAGGAGAGATGACATCACATCCTCTGCCTGTGTGAAACTACACACAGGCAGAGGGGGATTCCCATTGGCTGGGAGCAATCGCGAGGGGGGGGCCACGATCGGATGGTCTCCCCCTCGCCTCCCGACGCTCCCAGTCAAATGCCGACCGCCGATGGCACCGGGGGGGGGTCCGATCGGACCCCCCGCCCGCGGGAGGCAGATCACGTACGGGTACGTGATTCTGCCTGCCCGTGCCATTCTGCCACAGTATATATGCGGTAGGCGGTCGGCAAGTGGTTATAGAAAGTGTATTGTTTGGCAGAAAGACAAACAGAAGCTTGAAATAACTCCCTGGATAATTTACTGACAAGCAAGTAGCAGCAAAACATGATGGTAACATGGATTATATGTATGTAATAAATACAAGAATGAAAGAGCGGCGAGCCAAAGATGTTAAAAAATGGTAATCATAGTAACCAAATGCAATGACAGCATTGAAATGTATGTCCTGTCATCAAGGGAGACACTCACAAGTTCCAGGTAGTCTGTCTGCAGACTGAAACAGACTGCTTTATATGTGTGTAGCAAGGTGTATGAGATACATCCATGTGATTGGTATAACCAATCCGAGGAGCGTGAGGGTGTCAGGTGATCGGGAGCCCATTCAGTGATGTCATCACCATCAATCAGACAGGCGATCACAAAGATCATTTGTCTGAGGACGGCCCTGGCACAGAAATGATTGTACGAGATTTTAAAGTGCTTGTAAACCCTTACAAACCACTTTTCACTACAGGTAAGACTATAATAAGGCTTACCTGGGGCTACCGTGGATATCTCCTAAATCTACACGGTTTAGGAGATATCCCTTGTATCAGCATGTGCCAACGTCATCGGCACATGTGCATTGAAGCAGCGGCTCATTCGTTGCTTCAGCTGACGTGCCGTTACCGGCAGCTCCCACGCACATGCACAGGAGTGACGTCACTGTGCCTCTAGCCAATCACAGCACCGGAGCCCGCGATACTCAGAAATAACTCCGGGAGACATGTCACCGGGCAGAGCAGTGTGTCAAGACCGCTGCGGGGGCTTTGATCTAAGGTGAGTATTTCATAATGAGCTAGTATGCTATGTATACTAGCTCATTATGCCTTTGTCTTGCAGGTTTTTATTTTTTTGTGGGTTTGCAACCACTTCAAGAGGTGTGTTGATTGTCAAAAAGACAAACAGAGGCTTAAAACAACTTTTTGGATAATTTACAGGCAAGCAAGCAGCAGCAAAACATAGTGGTAACATGGATTATATGCATGCAATAAATACATGAATAAAGTAAAGCTGCCATGATTCTGAAGTTCTAAGAATCACTGAAGCGTTACATTGAGTATGGCTAAGTATAACAAAGAAGGCGGAAAAAGAGCAGCTAGCCAAAGAAGTTAAAAAATGGTAATGGTAGGAACCAAATGCAGTGACACTTACTTGCAGCACAGCATTAAAAAATGGAAAATTGAATTCAAATACTTACTGTAATTTTTCTTTTCCTGACGCGCTCCATGGCAGCACAGCTGGGTATAGGCTCCGCCCCCCATACCTCCAGGACATAACTCATATACATTTGAGCCCACCTACAGCCTAGGCGTTCTGTAACTTGTCCTACCAAGCTGGGTGGGATTTGTGCTGCCATGGAGCTCGTCAGGAAAGGAAAATTACAGTATTTGAATTCAATGTTCCGTTTTCCTGACGGCTCCATGTCAGCACAGCTGGGAACTAACTAGACAAAACAGGGGAGGGATAATACTACACACTCCTCAATTCTGACTAAAAAACAGAAGCCAGGACGCCTCTGCCAAACTCAACTGTCATTAAGCCATGAATATGAATATTTTGGTACCCACGTAGCTGCCTTGCAGATAGTTTCAGACACTCGGCCTGCTGCCACTCTCAAGGTCCAGACCCTTCTAGTGAAGAGTGTCGTGATTCTCCTGGTGCAGCCAACCCTTTCAACTTGTAGGCCAAGGAGATGAGCTTTACCAACCAAGAGGCAATAATCTTGCTGAAAGCCGTAAAATCATTATGTGTTCCACCTGGAATGACAAACAGATGCTCTGACTTCCTCATGGCAGAAGTCGCCTTGATTAAACATTTTAAAGCTTGGCCCAAATCCGATGCGCTAATTTCTTGAGTACTCCCCAAAAGGAACGTAGGAGGACAACCTCTTGAGTGATATGAACTCTGAAGGTCAGTTCAGGCACAAATTTGAGTATTGGCATGAGTATCACCCTGTCTGGGAAGTACGCGAGTATGGGTTCTTTAAACTCCAAGGCCACCAATGCTGACTCCCTTCTGGCTGATGTAATTGCCCCCAGTAAAGCAGCTTTCAGTGAGAGGTACCACAGAGTGATTAAAGGCATCTGATGCAATAACGTCCAACAGCAATGGGAGATCTCATTTTGGAAACAATTCAAGGTTTCAACCAAATTGCATCTTGAAAAACAGTATAAGTAAGTGTCGGATGCCCACTGTATGCTGGTGAAGGCAGAGATAGCTGAAATGTGTGCCTATAGCATACTTACGCATAGACCTAAATCATGCCATGCCTGCAGACATTTCAGAATAGACTTCTGAAGAGTCCAGTGTAAAATCTTGATCAGCAATAATACTTGGAATTTATGCCATATTATACTATAGGCACGGCTAGCGATGTCCTTTCTTGTTTTCATAAGAGTATTCACAATCTTCCAAAATCCATTAACCTCTGCCTCTCCAGACCCAGGCCATCAGCCTGAGCCTGTCGGATGCTGGATGAATGGGACTTTGGAGAAGATTTGATCTTACTGGCAGAGGGAGTCAATCCTTGACACTCATAAGGATGAGCAGAGGGTACCAAGGACCCTTCGACCAATTTGGGGTCATCACCAGAACTGTCTCCTTCCCCCGTCACAGCTGGAAGCTGAAAATCAGAGGATACATACTGTCATGCCCATCTGTGTATTCCTCTTATAGAGTCTGAAGAGGGATGTTTTGCTTGGGAAAGCTATGAGACTGCTCATTGCCAGAGAATTTAACCCCTTCACAGGGTAAGTGGAAATGGCCCCATCAAAAGTGCCCCATCAAAGCTGCCCCATCATATTGCCCCCATCAAAACTGCCACATCCTATTGCCCCATCAAAACTGCACCATCAAAATTGCCCCATCATACTGCCATCATCAAAATTGCCCCATCCTATTGCCCCATCATACTGCCACAATCAAAATTGCCCCATCCTATTGCCCCATCAAAACTGCCCCATCCTATTGCCCCATCAAAATTGCCTCATCATATTACCCCCATCAAATTGCCTCATCCTATTACCCCCATCAAATTGCTCCAAAAGTGCCCCATCATATTCCTCTATTATAAATAATTAGTAATGGACTGTCCCTTCCCCCCAGGGTACTGTATGTAATCAGAGCTGAGATGTTCCAGCCGCCTCCCCCACAGCCCATCACTGTGCATAAGAAGCTTTGGTAACCATGGCAACAAAAGCCTGGTTACCCTATTTAAAAATGTCACTGGCCACCGCCTTGCATCGCGTCATTTCTGGTTTGCAAATAACACGATGCTATGGGCCAGTGATGCCTATTGATGACAAACATCTCCCAGGAGGCATTGCAGAGCAGAAATGAGACGCGGGGCTGCAGCCAGGGAGGAGGAAGTGAAAAATGAATACAGCATATATACAGAAAGTGCTGAGAAAAAAAAATCCAATTTGTTTACAGTGCACAGATTAGTGAGGGATGCTGAGGAGTTGAAAATGTGGGTGGAACTCCGCTTTAACATTCACTGTTGTCTTACTGCTTCTCCTCCCGGGCAATCAGCAAGTAGGTCTTAAGACCCTATTGGCCAACAGGACAAGCAGCCATATTGGCCGCTGAGGAGGAAGCCACCGAGGAGGAAACACAAGGTGAAGCCTCAGAGGAGGAGAGGCAGGAAGGAGCCGAAGCGGCCTGCGGCTTAGATGGGGTAAGTTCAGGGCTAGTGGGCAATCGAACAAGCAAGCGATGGGTGGGGGGGTTTGACTGACCGACCGAATGGGGGGGTGGTGGCCATTTTGTTTGCCAATCCTATCCAAGTTCAAGACCCCTAATAAAATAAAGCAAAGCTGCAAGGACTGATTTCTTGTCTCCAGCATGTGTGGAAGATTCTTTGTCAGGCCATGTAGGGTGGAGGATACCTTTATTCACCAGCGGCTCCTGTGGGGGGAGCGCTACACTAGAAAGATAGGTCCCTAGTAAATAAAAACTAGTGGGAATAGGAAAGTTGTAAGAGAGAGAGAGGAGTGGGAAACAGGGGATAGGGGGAGAGAAAGGAGAGAAACAGTAAAGAGGGATGGGTTCCCCAT
Source organism: Lithobates clamitans (assembly GCA_037952925.1). Taxonomy (NCBI): domain Eukaryota; kingdom Metazoa; phylum Chordata; class Amphibia; order Anura; family Ranidae; genus Lithobates; species Lithobates clamitans. The sequence goes on from JBBGZY010001372.1 coordinate 1,938,157, forward strand.
GACTAATCTCCGGGTGTGGAGTGAAATGCGTTGGGGGCGTGGCCTGGTTGGAGTCCAGGCTGAGGTTATCACTCTATTCACTACTCCAGGACACCTAGATGTGCAACTTTTAGGGGTCACCCCATTGTTCTCTAAAGAGGGATTAGGGCCAGTCCCGAGAAGAGGGGTTCATATAATTTTCTCATGGTGATGATTGGGGGATGGTAATACCAGTGAAGTGGGTGATGATGAATGTCAGGTGTTTCCAATGCATGCTGGGATGTCTAATAAGAGAGCCCAGCACTAGTTTTACATGACTGATGGCTGCAGCTGGATAGATAATCATCTCCATGTTCCCAGAGATACAATCAATTTTACATTCAGCATCTACAGTGATCCTTCCCTAAATACATAATGTCTGTATCCTGTAAAGTGATATGTGACTATGTGAATGATTTAAATCCTGTTAAAATCAATTATCATAGAATCAATCTATAATTCCCATGATTTTTTTTTTAACAAATAGTTTGTCCAAGTTTTCAAATGAACAGACATTGGAAGAGTGTTACAAATCTTCACAGATAGAAATCCGGCAACAGGGGTATAAACCAAACAGGTACATATTATAAACAGTAAATGCAATAAACAAGTATTCCAGTGGTTGTTGAATTTGTGTTATTACTGTAATAATAACGATATTTCAATAATTTATATTGATGAGAAACGTTCCAAGAAAATCTGTTCAATTCTCGTGTAAAAACTCAAAAGTTGATTTAATAATAAAAATAGCAAAATATTACAAAAACAATGTCAAAGTATCAATAATGTATTATATTCTTAAAATGAAGATTAAATCAGATATGTCTGTGTGTAAAAATATCAGCAATGTCTGGAGATGTATGTGTGTGAGTGTGTCCTCGTGGAGAGCTGGAGTGAAAGTCTGCCTTTGTCCCCTGTTACAAGCTTTTCTACTCCTAAAAAACAACCCCCTACCCTTTTCCTATACAGGCAGCTTTAAAGGTTTGTTTTTTCCTTATAGTCCCACAGAAAAACCGGAAACTTTGAATGAGCAATTTCCCTCCCACCTTTCTAAAAAGGTGGGTGTCACTCAATCTGACATTCCTAAGGGTGAGGCTATGAACTAGGTGAGAGTAGCTAAAATAAGAATCATTTAACTTATACAATATACACGTTTCCTTTAAACATCTAAAATCCTACTACATATCACTATATATACATTTAAAATGCAGTGTTCTTATTAATATCCTAATCAAGAAATATAGTAATGTAAAGAAACAGCTTCTATTCTTAACATACTGGAACTTTGTGTCTTTGGAAAAGGATGTAACCTTATCTCTTACGATGGGGGAGGTGAGACTAATTGATACCACATGAGAGTTCTACATAGAACTGTTTATGAAGCTTATAACAAAATATATACTTTCACAAGTATATAAAGATCTTATATAAAACTTAATTTTTTCTATACATAGAAGAGTAATAAATGATATAAATGTATCCATGTCCATTGTTCTCAAAGACCCAACCATTCATAAATATTGATTTCTAACAGTAGTCTAAATGGGTACAGCTAGTTCAAAGGCACAGTGCTATTTGGGAAGAGAAGGAAGGAGGGGGGTTGCCAACCTCTCATCTCCTGTCTAGCCAGTGACATAAACAATAGGATTAGGTTTCGGTTGGTTCGGGAATATTAAGCGACTCAAGGGGTAATAGGACTCCTAGTTTGTTTATTCAAGGGTCAGATGTTTTGCCTTCACCCACTCTGCCCAGATTTTATCAAATTTCTTTGGGGAGTTTCTACCTAGGTAAGTTCATTTATATAGTGGAAGGGCTGTGTTAACCATTGTCTGTATAAGTTGTCTAGTAGGCGGTTGAGCCTGGTTCCAGTGTAGGAGTATTGCCTTTCTCACATACAGTGTCGTGTAGAAAACAAACATTTTTTTCCTCTGAGGGGCCTCTAAGAAGTTGCATATGCCCAGAAGGAGGGGGATAGGGCTATATGGAACATTTATTTTTCCTATAGAGTTAATGTCAGCAAAGACTGCCTTCCAGAATTCCACTACACTAGGACAGGACCAGACCAAATGATAAAAATCAGCGTTTTCCGAGCTACATTTAGGCAGTTAGACGTTCGGTCAGGGTAGATTCTCACTAGACGTGCCGGGGAGTAATAGTAAGAATTTCATCTGGATAAATCTATCTTGTGACGAGGTCATCAGGGGTAGATATTGCTGAATTCCCTCTGCCCAGTCATCGTCCGTTAGATCTGGAACATCTCGTTGCCAGACCAAGAATAATTGAGATACCTTGGATGTGTGGAGAACAGCAAGCTTGTTGTACAAGATAGACAGTGTTCTCACACCATCTGGGGATCGGAGCGTATCCTCCACCTCAGACATCTCCAAACTCACCGGGGAGGGGAATTGGGAGCGAAAAGCATGGCGCAGTTGGATATATCAGAAGAACATCTGATTCGGAAGTCCCCGATCCCGTTTAAGAGCATCAAAAGTAATCAACTGCCCCTGGGACACTATGTCCTCCAAAGTCATGATCCCATATCTGGCCCAAATAATCGGATCCAGGATGGAATGGAAGTGGGGCAGACGGGGGTTTCCCCAGAGTGGAGTATGTGGGGACCAGGCATGGGGCTTCCCAAGTTTCCTAGCAACAGTATCCCACACTCGAAGAGTTGTACACATAGGGGGGTCACCCAAGGGTTGGACCTAGGACCCCTATGTATCTGGTTCTTCAATTCAGAATATGAACCAAGTAGTGCCGCCTCTAGGGTAGATGCAGGGTTGGCTGGCTCCTCAGAGAGCCAACATTTAACAGTGACCAGAACCGCCGCCCAATAATATTTTATAAAAGAGGGTAGTGCCAGGCCACCTAGTGTAATGGGTAGTTGTAGGGTTGTTCTCGCTACTCTAGCAGTCTTGTCGTTCCAAATAAAGGAGGTGATAATACTATCCAATTTCTTAAAGAGGCAGTCCGGCAGGGGTATAGGGGTCTGTCTTCCATGAAATTATTCCTCACTGAAAAAAAATATAAGTTTCAATAATTGCAGAATGTATGTCCAAAACATTTGTAGGAGCTGAAAAAAGTCTCTGTAATTTTAGGAAAATATCAATGCCTGTGTTGTCAGCTCCATCTAGTGGCCAAAATGCAGTATAGGTTTATGAAAAAATTTCAAATGGGAAAACTTTACTGGACCGCATTTTGGTCACCAGTGTTCATTTTTTACATCAAATTTCTATTTCATTTTAGTTATAGTCTTTTGACTAAAATGTCATCTTTAGTTTTAGTCTTATTTTAGTCATTTGAATTGTTTTAGTCGTATTTCAGTCGCCTAAAATTGAATGGGTTTAGTTAAATTTGAATGCGTTATTTCAAAAATAAAATATTAACCCTCCAACCCAAATCCCAACATCTAACTCTTACTCCTAACCCTTAACCCTAATCCTAATCCTAACCCTAACCCTTAACCGTCCGTAATCCTAATATTGAACCCTAATCCCAACACGTAACCATAACTCTAACCCCTTCCCATAACAAAAAAATAATAATAAATGAATAATAATTTAAAAAAATATAAAATCTATTGGAAAAGCTACAAATCTCAAATATCTGGTTACAAATGATACAACAGATGATAGTTTCCTCTTTTGGCTAATAAAACAAAACGATTAAAAACACTTTGAAAACCCCGTACAAAAAAATACAAAAGTGCGACAAAACGCCAGAAAAAAACGCTGAAAACCGCGATGCTCAGGTGCGATCGCCTTAAAGTGATTGTAAAGGTACAATTTTTTTCCCCTAATATCTTCCTTTACCTCAGTGCCGTCCTCCTTCACTTACCTCGTCCTTCCATTTGTCTTGGAAATGTCCTCATTTCTTCTTAGAAATCCTCACTTCCTGTTCTTCTGGGTGTAGCTCCCCCCTGTCATGCGCGGTTTTCTCCCTGGTGTGGAGTGTGGTGGTCGCCCCTCCCTAGGACTACAGGAGAACGTCAGGACCCTCTCTACGTCAGAGCTGGAGAAAAGAGCTGGGGGTTAGTGGGCGTGTCCTACCACAGCTCCGCCTCCCTTGGCTTAGTTTCATTTACTGCCCTGCCTGGACTCCGCCCCCTTGCTGCCTGGTGATTGGTGGAAAGGAGAGCAGCAAACTCAAGGTGAGTAAAACCTGAGAGTTGTCTCCACAATGACTGGAAATTGTAAGATTTCTATATAAACTTAGTGATGTCTATTTATATCGCTGTCTTTATTATATGCTATAAAAAGCATTGTGTGGCTCCTCCTACAAAATACCAACAACGCCCCTCCCCCACAACATTACCGAATATTATCTTTTCATGGATCCGACCTTCACATTCCCCCCTCTTCTATCCCTCAACCCATTTCATCTCCATCCATTCATCACATCCCTCGCTCATCCATCACTATGTCTTATTTCTCCCATCTCCATCCATCCATTCATCCCATCCCTCGCTCATCCATCACTATGTCTTATTTCTCCCATCTCCATCTATCCATTCATCACATCCCTCGCTCATCCATCACTATGTCTTCTTTCTCCCATCTCCATCCATCCATTCATCCCATCCCTCGCTCATTCATCACTATGCCTTATTTCTCCCATCTCCATCTATCCATTCATCACATCCCTCGCTCATCAATCACTATGTCTTATTTCTCCCATCTCCATCCATTCATCCCATCCCTCGCTCATGCATCACTATGTCTTATTTCTCCCATCTCCATCCATCCATTCATCCCATCCCTCGCTCATCCATCACTAGGTCTTATTTCTCACATCTCCATCCATTCATCACATCCCTCGCTCATCCATTACTATGTCTTATTTCTCACATCTCCATCCATCCATTCATCCCATCCCTCGCTCATCCATCACTATGTCTTATTTCTCCCATCTCCATCCATTCATCCCATCCCTCGCTCATCCATCACTATGTCTTATTTCTCACATCTCCATCTATCCATTCATCACATCCCTCGCTCATCCATCACTATGTCTTATTTCTCCCATCTCCATCCATTCATCCCATCCCTCGCTCATCCATCACTATGTCTTATTTCTCCCATCTCCATCCATCCATTCATCCCATCCCTCGCTCATTCATCACTATGCCTTATTTCTCCCATCTCCATCCATCCATTCATCCCATCCCTCGCTCATCCATCACTATGTCTTATTACTCACATCTCCATCCATCCATTCATCCCATCCCTCGCTCATCCATCACTATGTCTTATTTCTCCCATCTCCATCCATCCCATCCCTCGCTCATCCATCACTAGGTCTTATTTCTCCCATCTCCATCCATTCATCACATCCCTCGCTCATCCATCACTATGTCTTATTTCTCACATCTCCATCCATTCATCACATCCCTCGCTCATCCATCACTATGTCTTATTTCTCACATCTCCATCCATTCATCTCATCCCTCGCTCATCCATCACTATGTCTTATTTATCCCGTCTCCATCCATCCATTCAACCCATCCCTCGCTCATCCATCACTATGTCTTATTTCTCCCATCTCCATCCGTCCATTCATCTCATCCCTCGATCATCTATCACTATGTCTTATTTCTCACATCTCCATCCATTCATCTTATGCCTCGCTCATCCACCACTATGTCTTATTTCTCCCATCTCCATCCATCCATTCATCCCATCCCTCGCTCATCCATTACTATGTCTTATTTCTCCCATCTCCATCCATCCATTCATCACATCCCTCGCTCATCCATCACTATGTCTTATTTCTCCCATCTCCATCCATTCATCCCATCCCTCGCTCATCCATCACTATGTCTTATTTCTCCCATCTCCGTCCATTCATCCCATCCCTCGCTCATTCATCACTATGTCTTATTTCTCACATCTCCATCCATTCATCACATCCCTCGCTCATTCATCACTATGTCTTATTTCTCACATCTCCATCCATTCATCACATCCCTCGCTCATCCATCACTATGTCTTATTTCTCACATCTCCATCCATTCATCTTATGCCTCGCTCATCCACCACTATGTCTTATTTCTCCCATCTCCATCCATCCATTCATCCCATCCCTCGCTCATCCATTACTATGTCTTATTTCTCCCATCTCCATCCATCCATTCATCACATCCCTCGCTCACACATCACTATGTCTTATTTCTCCCATCTCCATCCATTCATCCCATCCCTCGCTCACACATCACTATGTCTTATTTCTCCCATCTCCATCCATTCATCCTATCCCTCGCTCATCCATCACTATGTCTTATTTCTCCCATCTCCATCCATCCATTCATCCCATCCCTCGCTCACACATCACTATGTCTTATTTCTCCCATCTCCATCCATCCATTCATCTCATCCCTCGCTCATCCATCACTATGTCTTATTTCTCCCATCTCCATCCATCCATTCATCCCATCCCTCGCTCATCCATTACTATGTCTTATTTCTCCCATCTCCATCCATCCATTCATCACATCCCTCGCTCATCCATCACTATGTCTTATTTCTCCCATCTCCATCCATTCATCCCATCCCTCGCTCATCCATCACTATGTCTTATTTCTCCCATCTCCATCCATTCATCCCATCCCTCGCTCATCCATCACTATGTCTTATTTCTCCCATCTCCATCCATTCATCCCATCCCTCGCTCATCCATCACTATGTCTTATTTCTCACATCTCCATCCATCCATTCATCCCATCCCTCGCTCATCCATCACTATGTCTTATTTCTCCCATCTCCATCCATTCATCCCATCCCTCACTCATCCATTACTATGTCTTATTTCTCCCATCTCCATCCATTCATCCCATCCCTCGCTCATCCATTACTATGTCTTATTTCTCCCATCTCCATCCATCCATTCATCCCATCCCTCGCTCATCCATTACTATGTCTTATTTCTCCCATCTCCATCCACCCATTCATCCCATCCCTCGCTCATCCATCACTATGTCTTATTTCTACCATCTCCATCCATTCATCACATCCCTCGCTCATCCATCACTATGTCTTATTTCTCCCATCTCCATCCATCCATTCATCCCATCCCTCGCTCATCCATCACTATGTCTTATTTCTCCCATCTCCATCCATTCATCACATCCCTCGCTCATCCATCACTATGTCTTATTTGTGAAGGATCTGGAGGCTCCTCTTCTCAGGCATCTTTTATAATAATAATATGACATATTTTACTATTGTACATATAGAACATCAATATATTTGTATCTTTATTATTGTGATGAAGATTCTTGTGAGGTAAATGAATATTTTTTATATGAACCTCTTATATACCAGTAACTTTCACCCTCCCCCACACATGACAATGTTATTCTCTCCGCTCTGTCGCTCTTCAGATGACAATTGTCAGGTAACACTCCACACAATCCAACATTTCATCATTTATTACCCACAAAGAGATATTTTATGATGGAACTTCATCACCTTCAATGCTTTTATTTTTTGATAAAATTTTAAATTTTTTATATTCTTTGGAATAATAATTTTTTTTTATTTGTTAGATATAAATAAAGTTGATTTTGCGTTGAATAACGGTGAATGATGAGGCTTTACTGATGGGCAATGATGAGGCAGCAAAGGATGGACACTGATGAGTCGGCACTGATATGTAGAATTCAGGAGCAATGATAATCTGCACTGATGGGCACCAATAGAACACAATGTTATGCAGCACTGATGGGCAATGATAGGCAACAGAGATGGGCAATGATAGATGGCACTGATGGGCAATGACTGGCGGCTGTGATGGGCAATGACTGGCGGCACTGATGGGCAATGACAGGCGGCACTGATGGGCAATGACTGGCGGCTGTGATTGGCAGATGGGCGGTACTGACTTACACTGACAGCGATCACTGATGCCCATCACTGATGTTGAAGTCCTGACATGTTTTACTGCAGGGCACTGAGATGGGCAATTCCAGGCACTCTGGTCGGCACTGATTGGCACTTTGATGGTCACTATTATCAGTGTTTTGATTGGCCGCTGACTTTTTAGAACTTTTAGAAGGGGGTGTGTCACATAGGAGGGGGCTGTGCTGATAGTCAATGTGATGATGATGATCAGAGAACCGCCCTCATACAGGGAGAACATCCGATTGGCTCTCCCTGTCAGTGTGAAAAGATAAATGGCGTATAACGGGACCTCATGGTCCACGAGATGATGAACTGCGCTTTGTCACAGCCAATCAGGTGACAATAAGGCGATGACAGAGGCTTCTTACCACAATCTGAGGAGCGGGATGTCCGACTGACACTCGGCACTCGCTTTGGCCGCGCTGCGTCTCCCTTATGTTATAATGATGGACTAAAATAGACGTCCAATCAGAAGAACAGAACCCATCCCCCGACGTCTTTCTACATACAGCCGGCCAGAAGGGCTTCAAAATAGACATTTTATTATTTGATTTATAATTGTAAACATTTCCAATAAAAGATGAAGCATAATGATTTTATACATGTTATGTTATTGAAATAAAGAAAAATAGAATACAACATGTTTATTATAAAAACAATATAAAAATGATGATTTTCTCCAATAATAAGACCCCTTTCACACTGAGACCCCCATAGTGTCCTCGGTAAAACTACGCTATTGGCCACGGCTACGTTATTGGCGGATAGGAGGCGCATTTTTGGTCGCCAGCGTGGCGGTTAAATGCCCCCCTGCTAGCGGACGAGAAAGGGTTTAAAGCGCCCCTGTAATGCGCTGCTGCAGCGGTACATTCCCAGCGGTATAGTCGTACTGTCCCATAGAATTCAATGGGCAGGAGCGGGGGAGGGGTATTAAACACAACGCTCCTTCAACGCTCCAAAAAATGGTGCCGGCAGGACTGTGAGAAATGGATCGGCTGTTTGAGGGCGTATTGAAGGCGCGATTTTTAACGCTATAGCGCCCGCAATACACCAAGTGCGTAAAAAGGGTTTATAAATGATAAAAAAAATAAATAAATAAAAAAATGTAAGTAAAATCTCCCGATTATCATGAGAATTGACTCTTTGTGAGGATTTCAGATTCCATGTGGATTTGGTGAAGAAGAATTCTTTTGGTCGGACATCTTTCCTTGGATTCTTCCTTCTTTATTACACATGGAAGTCCAATGTCTGAAGAAAGACTCCACCTCATTCCATGACTGGCAGCATTTCCATTCTTCTGTTGTTGGGCCGACATTCTCCACATAAACACCACCTTGTGTGACCAATCAGAATCTCTCAATCATCTTCCTCTTCTAAACTTTCAATCGTTCTTTTCCTTCTCAGGGGATTTCTAGGGAACGCTGGCGGCTCCTCAGTGCCAGGCTGATGATCTTTCTCTAAGATTAGGAACATCCTCAATTCTAATTATAAAGAGAACATGAATTTCCTAACAAAATAAAAATAATCTCAGTAAATCTTCTTCTTGGAAAACCTGTATTAATAAATGACGATCCGCCTCCAGCGAGGGAAGAAGCGCGGCGTGAAGGAGGCCGGGAGTTCCGTGGTTTCTGGAAGTAAAACTGGGGGCCGGGGGGAGCATTGGATGGATCAAGATGAAAAAACTCCAAGATTTAGAAGACCTTTATTGGTGGGAAAAGATTGGATGATTTGCGGAGCCCACGCACGCGCGGGTTACATCGCGGAGTCATTGGAAGTCAGGCGTTGATAATGCTCTTGATGGTTTTCTCAGCTCTTCATAGATGAAGCTCAGTACAGCCAATGGCTTGTGCTGCAGGGAATCTCCTCCAATGAGTAGAGGGCCGGGGGCGGGGCCGGGGGCGGGGCCGGGGGCGGGGCCGGGGGCGGGGCCGGGGGCGGGGCCGAGTCTTCTAGTGATGTCTGTAGACAAGGAAGGAATAGGGAGCGATCCCCAAAGATACAAAAATAGGGAGATTGTTTACCAGAGGGGATTATCAGAAGAAGAAGAGGAGTCAGATGGTAAAGTGAGCCCAGAAGACGTGGATGGC